>OX940892.1:26415856-28915856 GCA_954871355.1 Cabera pusaria
CAGTCTATAGTTACAAGTATTGTTATTAACAGTATTACATTATGCGATGCTAGCGCCATCGCTCGACAACTACAGTCTATAGCCAATAGAGTGTCTATTTATTAAGTTTAAATAATATTTTAAAGGTTTTCTGACATAACTATATTCTAATTAAATATAACTATAATAATGAATAATACTTAACGCCTACAATATTTATACTAGTGTATAAATATCGTGTTAATAATTTAAGAATTAACTATGTAACATAAACATCAATAACTATTTATAAGTATTGTTAACAGTATATAGTAGAGAGTTATTTCATTATTAATACAGAAAAATTACAGTATTTAATTGAAAAATTGTGTGATGGAAAATCGAGATCTTCCATCACACAATTTTTCAATTAAATATTTGTTATAGGCACACACAACGACGGTGTAGTGTTTGCGGATTTCATCACAGAAGCACTAGATACTGTTTTGGATAACAAGACATCATACGCTTTGTCTCTAAGTGTTCACCCAGAAAAGTAAATATTGTGAATAATAACGCGCTATTTTAGCATTAGTAATTTCCTATTGCCTTGCTACTTGTACTTACTCTTACATTGAAAGATAGGTAAGTACCTACTGTATTATGAGTACCAAATTCACAGCCTGAAATACACAGTTACAGATTTTAGATTTGTTATGGACGTACATGACGTTGATAGAAAGTTTTGAGTAGGTACTAACCTAACCTACCTACGTCCTGTGACGATTGCAAAGCGGTGAGCAGTGACGGGAAAAGAAGAGCCAACGATGGTCTCAGTGGCGTATCTTGGAATGGAAGAGGCCTACGTCCAGCAGTGGACTGGTCTACCGCCTGATTATGATGATGATTACTATTTAACCATTTAAAGCATTTGGAACTTAAAACAGACTACTTAAAGCATTTGGAATAAGTAATAAAGCGCAATTTTAAATGAAGTCATAGAATGGAAATTTTAAAGACAGAAAGTGTTTTAGGTACGTCAATGATATGGTTATTAGTTATTATGTTTCTTTGAAGTGTCACACACTTTTTATATTTTTGTAAATTGTTAAACACAATCCAAAACTTCATCGTACCGACGGGACTCGAACCCGCACCCCCAGGATTACACGTCCAGGTTCTCCGCCAATTAAGCCACGGTTCGATCCATCGATACGACGAAATTAGTGGATTGCATTTGTTAACCCAATTATGCATTGGTGGCGCCGTCTATGACTACTTATTACGTAAGTTAATCATTCGGAAGAAATCATTACAGTTTTAAAATCCGACGTGAGATGTTGCACTGCGTAAATCAAATATTATGTTTCTTTGAAGTGTCACACACTTTATATTTTTGTAAATTGTTAAACACAATACAAAACTTCATCGTACCGACGGGACTCGAACCCGCACTCCCCGGATTACACGTCCAGGTGCTCTGCTAATTAAGCCACGGTTCGATCCGGTTCGTTCGTTTTGGATTGTGTTTAACAATTTACAAAAATATAAAAAGTTTGAACACATACCCTACCTTCATTTTAAAATCCCTATTCACTGACACTACGTAGTATTATTATCATTTCTATGCTGATTCCACACACGATGGGGTGGGACAAAAAAAACATTTTAAAATCACTATTCACTGATACTACGTGGTATTATTATTATTTCTATGCTGATTCTATACACGATGGGGTGGGACGAAAAAAAAAATCTTGCCCCTAGAGGGCGCCACATTCAGTTTAATGCGTCGTCACATAGCGTATAACCAGAAAACAAGTAAGATGCTTCCAACGACATCTCATTTGTCAAATTATGATAAGTAGTTTAGAAGTTATGAGGAAACAGATGAACATACATACCCACATACCGGTCAAAAACATAACCCTCCCTTTTGCTTCGCCGTAGTTGGCTAAAAATACGTCTGTGTAATCAAGGATTTTATATGATAAGGAATAATATGGAATAGAACATTTTATATGTATTACCTCCACAAATTTCTAGGAATTGAGATGAATACACTCAATACGTGTCATTAAAATCACATAAACACGTTACACACTCAACGTTAGTAACCGAAATTACTATATAAATAATTCATATCCGAGTCCATGAGTTTGCTAAATTACCTAACTACTTCTTGTCAATACCGTAGCAATATTAAAATATTTTGCTGTTAAACTGCCCAGCGATAAATTATGACGTGTTAATGAAGATACATAATAATGATAACAACATTTATATTAGTTAGAATTGTTTGTTATTGTGGTTTGGAGTTCAGGCACACAGAAATAATTTTGATGATGTAGTGTTCCGACCATGTTACGTAGTTATAGAGATCGTGTAGATTTTGACTTGCTGTCAAATGAATGCGCGCCCTTAAATGAGAAACATGGTAAATAATAGTATCAGTGACCATGAAAACTTAAAAACTTATAATGATATGATGTTTATTTCAGGCCATTTATTTGCATTGGATATGCAGAAGGACTTGTAGAAATGTTCAACTTCATTCAACAGAAACTGTTCTTCAGGATAGACCTAAGAGACAAATACAAAACTATAATTCCGCCAAAAGATGATTCTATCCAATTAAAGTATGAAGTCACGATACCGAACCTGTCAGTGACTTGTTTGAAGTATTCACCTTCAGGTAGGTACTACGAGTAGCGTCTGTTCAAAAAGAGAACGTCGTGGCTTTGTGATCAACTAACATTTAAAGAAAGAAGGAAGGCAGGTATATACCTACCTAGTACCACTCAATAATGATAAGAATAGGAACCTAGGTACCTACCAAGATATCAAACATTTGTAGTAGTATTGGCCGTTGCTAGAATTAGAACCATCAACACGCGCGCCCTCAATTTCTACAACGGTTCTCTTTTTGCACACACTCTATTCCTCAAAGAAACTACACGTGAAAAAATTAATCGTTGGAAATTTTAAGGAAAAAGTAAACGCGTAATATATAAAATTACAAATACACATTTTTAGGGTTCCGAACCCATAGGATACCAACGGAACCTTCGCTGTCCGTCCGTCTGTCCACCTTTCAAAGGGCTGTATCTCCTTAACCGTAATATATAGATACCTACTACATGCAATTTTCATAATCTATGTATTACTATGACTAGTATCTTTTCTGTGTTACTATGTGCATTATAACAACAAATACTAAAAACAGAATGAAGTTAAAATAAAAGGGCGTCCCCATACATGAAACGTGTTTTTTCCGGCGTTTTATGCTCGATCTTCGAACCCTAATAGATACAGACTTAAATTTATTCATGGTGTGTATTACAATGGCTGCTATAATATCAAATAATAAAAACAAATAAAATTGAAAATTAAAGGGGTCCCCATACAAGTAACTTGTTTTCCGGCAAATTTTGTTAAAAAGGAATCCTATGTGTTCGAGTCCGTCTCGCAATTGGCCAGTTTATTTTACGTTTCTACATCATTCATCTTTATACAGATTACATTACACCTCCTTTAAGCTGCAATGTTCATTTTCACAGGTTTGCATCTTGCCTGCGGATTGAACAATGGCCAAATCATATTTTTGGACCCGACCACAGCCGATATCCTCACCGAACCTCCCTTTAATGACACTAACTCCGCCATTATCGAATTCAATTACAGTCCTGATTCCTTGATATTAGCGTTTGCTGTAAGCAGGACATTATTCTCATTGTAATAGAAAGTTTTTTTTAATATATCTTATAGGCTAGCGTTTGACAACTACCTCACCTGTTGGTAAGTGATGATGCAGTCGAAGATGGTAAGCACGATAGGCCTAGAATGGGAACTGTCTCTCAAGAATAGCTGCCGGAACACATTAGATGTTTTGGCGACAGATTTTCTAACTTGGTAGCTGGCCAGGCGGACACTAGATAGTGTCCTACCACCATGTGGGGGTTGTTGGTTTCTTCGATGGAAAAATCCATTGGTGCACGGCGGTTTGAACTCGGTACCTCTGGCATCAAAGCCAACCGTTCTCCCGCTTACGCCACCGGGCCTTCAAAAAAAGTAATAGAAAAAAAGGGGCACTGCCGAAAATTAGCGCACTGCTGCAGTCAATGCAGTGATGCATTATGCTGAGCATGTACTCATTTCGTAGCCGTACCTACCGATATTGTAACTATGTACCCACTTAAGTGAAATGTAAAAATAAAAATAAAAAAGTAAGAAAGAAAGAAAACACATTTATTCATAGCCATATGGCTATGAATAAATGTGTTTTCTTTCTTTCTTTCTATTTTATATTACTTATAATGATTTTAATCTTCAGCTGGTCTTTAACAGAACATATTTTGATGCAGGATGGCAGAAGGACGGTAGGGGTATATAAATATAACTGCGATAAATTAGTTTGGACTTTCATTGGCAAACATAGAGCTCATTACAAAGACATATCCACCGTATTATTTGTACCGCAAAAGCACGAAGGTGGAGACTACAGGCTCTTTTCTATAGGTACCGATCGTATCATGGTCGAGTACGATATAGCCAACAGCACTAACGAGACTCTCGAAGTGCATAGCTTGGACCGAATGGATCAGACGGCCATCCCATTAACGGCGATCGTGTGGCCAACTCCTAAGAATTTAGATCCGGAAGAGTTTAGGACCGATCTGCCAATAATTCTTGCGGCGACAGATGAGGTAATGCAAGTTACTTCAAAATATAACAAAATAGTTGTGTCGAAGTGAAACTAATAAAATGTCCTTTCAAACAGTTCAAATACAAAATCATCAATTACGCAACTACTATGACCTTATCCACTGTTCTTGGGCCGCGTTTCGAGACGCCAGTGCAGTGGATGCAGCTCATTTCCCGGATGGAAGACAATGACGAGCTGCAGTACTTAGTTTTCGCGACCAAAAATATTATTGGTCTGCAAAAGATGCCTTTAGATGGAAACCCGTGGAAACATGTTGCCTTGCTTGCACACCCGACAGAGGTGGGTCTTTCTTTTTTAGGGTTCCGTACCCAAAGGGTAAAACGGGACCCTATTACTAAGACTCCGCTGTCCGTCTGTCTGTCTGTCTGTCTTTCTGTCCGTCTGTCACGAGGCTGTATCTCATGAACCGTGATAGTTAGACATTTGAAATTTTCACAGATGATGTATTTCTGTTGCCGCTATAACAACAAATACTAAAAACAGAATAAAGTTAAAGATAATAGAGGGTCCCCATACAAGAAACGTATTTTTTTCGGCATTTCACGCCATCTATGAACGCTTTTGTTAGACTTTAGATGGCGTTATAAGAAAGAAAATGTTTATTAATTATTATTTTTGGCTGGCGAAAAATGATATTGGTATTTTTTGCTCGATCTTATAAAATACTGTAGTGTGGTACGGAACCCTACTAGTGCGAGTTGCACTTGGCCAGTTTTTTTACGTTGTTCTCCTGAGTTAATGTTACAAAATTATATTGTCGCAGATCATTCAAAGATGTTTCCGGGACGACTTGGATATTCTCTTTACCATAGGTGAAGGTGACAGCACCATGTTCAAGTGGGCAGCCAACTTCAGGTAAATGACCGACTATCGGAAATGTTGCGTTCAAACAATAATATTTTGAATGGATTTCGTTAAATCTAGGGCACCTGACGTGACGACAAAAAACGGTGGAGAAGACCTCGATCCCTATTATTGCCTGATCGAAAACGGGCGTCCAGGGTGGTTATTTCAAGAAATTCGAGACCTGTTCTATTACATACAGATTCTATGCCAGGGCACCTTCTCGCCAGCGATGAGGACTGTCAAGGATTATATACCAATAGACTCGCTGCCGGATCTGATGAGAGCTTTGGGATGCTTTCCTTCAGAGTATGAAGTAAGTTAGATAACATGAGATCGGCGTAGTTATTTGGTCTATGTAATGTAAATGTAAAATTTGTATTGTCTCGTATTTGATTGGTCTAACTCTCAGCTATCTTGTTTGTCCGTTTCAGGTTGAAAACTTGATAGTAGAAGCGAAATACAAAGTGTTCAACCGCCAACCAGTTGCAGAGATCAACTTCGATGAATTCGTCAAGTTATACTTGAACCATCGGCCTGCCTTTGGCGAAAACTACAAATGTATTCGACTCGCTTTCCGCAACTTTGCTGCTGTGACGCGTGACTCCGCCCACATAAGTAGGGAAGATTTGATAGCATCGCTGAGAGATTACGGTTAGAATAGTTGCAATGCAACATTTTTCTTTATGCATGAAGAATTGAAAAATGTATGATAAAGTCATAGATCATACCACTATGGATAAAGTTATAAATGACTAGCTGACCCTGCAAACTTCGTACCGCGAATATAAATAAACTGTCCAAGTGCGAGTCAGACCCGCACACGCAGGGTTCCAATTGAACAATATTTGCCGGAAAAATACGTTTCTTGTATGGGGACCCCTTTAATTTTATTTAGTTTTTAGGGTTCCGTACCCAAAGGGTAAAACGGGACCCTATTACTAAGACTCCGCTGTCCGTCTGTCTGTCTGTCTGTCCGTCTGTCACCAGGCTGTATCTCATGAACCGTGATAGTTAGACAGTTGAAATTTTCACAGATGATGTATTTCTGTTGCCGCTATAACAACAATTACTAAAAACAGAATAAAGTTAAAAATAATAGAGGACATTATTATTACATTTTATTTTGTTTTTCAATCGACTTCCCAAAAAGAAGGAGGTTCTCAATTTGTCTGTTTTTTTTTTGTGTTCACTATGTAACATTCTTGAGCAACTTGAACAAACACCTGACCAACAAAGATAAGGCAAACACGCCTGCCGACGGAGGAACACTGTCCCACAAGTCACAGTTTATAAACTAGTTTGTGGAACAGGGAACCATCACCATTGTAACGTACAGCCTATCTATAACAACTTTTAGCAATAACATAAATTAAGCCACTGCTATGTATTAGTTATTAGATTTAAGGCACAAGATTTCAATAAATTATTATTTATTTTATTTGTGTGTATGTATGTTACGCGATTACTCCGCCAATTGTGAACCGATTTGAAAGATTATTTTTTTTAATCGGTAGGGCTTGTTTCCGATTTACCCTTGGAATATCTCCTTTCCAACAATATTTTTTTTGAAGTCGGTTAAACAGTTATATATGCTGCTTAATATGATAGCCATTTCATATTGTGATAATAGCACTTACTATATATATAAGTGAAGACCTCTGCTTTTGAATATTCACTAAAGCTCTTTTATGCCTGTTAATTACATTGCAGGTGAACATTTTTCTCCAGAATTGTCTAGGTATCTGCTGTCAATACTATCAGGCAATAGCTTCGAAGATAGAGCTGGAATGCCAGAAGATGATTTCAGTTTCTTACCTGAGGTTGGTTTTGTTATATTGGAATTCATTGATAGGAATACCTCTTGAACTTATAAAGATAATATACATTACTTGTATTCATTATTTTATATCCGTGCATGTGACAAAAACTTAGTTTTTAAAAAATATATATCTTATAGGCTAGCGTTTGACCACTATCTCACCTGTTGGTAAGTGATGATGTGGTCGAATATGGTAACGCTAGGCCTAGAATGGGAACTGGCTTGCAAGGATAGCTGCCGGAACACATTAGATGTTTTGGCGACAGATTTTCCATCTTGAGGGTGGCAGCTGGCCAGGCGGACACTCATTAGTGTCCTACTACCATGCGGGGTTGCTGGTTTTTTAGCGATGTTTTTCCTTCACCGGAGTCACTGTGAAAAGCGCTCATAAATTTTTCGATATAAAAATCCATAGGTGCAAGCTACGCGTAACGCAACTTACGACACCGCACCGGGCCCTCGAATAGTAGATATTCCTCGACAGCTAATCTGATGTGGAATAAATTTGGTATATACCTAGCTTGCTAAGCTTGAACTTTGAAAAGTTGGCATTGGATATAATCATCACATTATTTATTGTAATATACCATAAATGTGAAAGTTTTTCAATTACATTAAGGACCATTTTCATCGGATCATGATAAAGCGTAGATGGATAATTAAAAAGATCTGACATTAAAATAACAATAATAATATGAGAAGGATAAAACTATACAATCACTAGTATGAGTGAGCGAGACGGACAACTTTTTTTTTTATCCTTCTCGCGTATGGGATTTATTGTTTGCCACCAGCTCTAGCGGCGCCTATTGGCTTTCACCCGGTGTAACCCGACCAAATTACGTTGTTAATTATATCTCATAGCTGGCATATGTATCACGTGTTCATCATTTTAGACGGGTTATATCTCTAAACTATTTCATCGTATACGACAAATTCTTCTCCATTTAATTTTCCCTCCACGTGATAGTCATAGAAAAGATAATACTACGTTATAAAGTGACAGATAGTTATCTGACTGAGGGCCAGTTTCACCGGTTCCTAATAGCGCAAATATGAAGACTATATAGCGCTAATAGACATGAAAGATTTTTGACAGCTTATATATGGCGTCATGTGTCAGATAACTAACTATAGCATTATCAGGACCTGGTGAAACTGGCCCTAAATACCTAGCATTACCTATTTGGATGAACTTGGTAGACAGATAGTTTTTAACCTGATACTTCTTAGAAGTACTTACTGTTAAACGCAGGCGAAGCAACGGGGCATAGCTAGCTGTTCATAAATGTCATATGTAAGCTGAAGCCAATGATCTTTGTTTGTGTTTGCAGGATGTAACCTTCACCCACTTCGTCACTGACATATTGGGGCTACAAGAAATAGAACTTTCCGACCAATTTTCTATAAAAAGCTCATTGTATGGATCTAAGTACTCATTAGGTAGCTTCTATATTGATGGGTAACTTTTTAACTGACTTCCAAAAAGGAGGATGCTCTCAATTTGTGTTTGTTTTTTTTAATATTTTTTTTTGTATGTACATGTTACGCGATTACTCCGTGAACCGATTCGAATGATTCTTTTTTTAATTGGTAGGGTACATTTCCAAGGTGGTTGGTCCCATTTTAATTTATTCGAGATCTGATAAATATCTCCAGATATATGACGACAAGCGTCTCAAACTTGCTAAACTGCTAAAACTGGCTTGCGGGGCATGGAAGTCGGTTGTTTTAGTTTTTAAACTGTCTTAATTATCATATGTTATCGACTATATTGATTGCGAATCTTTATGTTCCATTAAATAGCCTTTACTGAAATGTGTTTTAATATAATACAATTAGAATACCTTGATATTAAACTTTTAATATTTTTAGGGTTCCGTACCTCAAAAGGTAAAAAAGGAACCCTTATAAGATCACTTTCTTGTCCGTCTGTCTGTCTGTCTGTCCGTGTGTCACCACCGATTTTCTCAGAAACGGGTGGACCTAGCAAGTTTAAATTTATACCAGAGGTCCTGAGTCAACACGATAAAAAGATATGGGCAAATTTAGATTTTCGCGAAACCTTGTAAATAGGTACCAAAATTTACCTTAATTTACAACTTTTTTATTTTTCGGAATTTTTCCTTTACTTGTGCTGTAAGGCCTTGCTTTTGACCAAAATTGACAATTCTAGGTCAACTGGAAGTACCCTATAGGTTTTGGGTCGAAAACCTATAGGGTACTTCCCGTTGATCTAGAATCATGAAATTTGGCAAGAAGCAAGATCTTACAGCACATAAAAACACAATACAGGAAACACAAAGGAAAATTTCCAAAAAAAAAAAAAAAAATTAAAATTAAAGGGTATCACCATACATACATAGTTTCGCCAATTAAGATAGGCCTGAGTTATATGAGCGCTCATACAATTTTAAGGTCTAGCTTAATTGGTACAAACCAACGTTAGTACGGAAGCCTCGGTGGGCGAGTCCAACTCGACTTAGCCGGTTTTTTTATCATAATTTTTTTGCTATTCTATCTACAACCTGCAACCTACCCCCACCAACCCAAAATTTGACAGAAACAAATACAGTATTGACCTCATATGCAGTCCAAACCAAGCAAACAAGAGAAAATAAATGGCGAATGTAATAGCACACCCCTTGCACATCCACATCCACACACACAGCAGACCTTGATTTTTGTAGAAGCTAATATTGCTCTAGAAGCATTTTCCAGGGAGGAAAAGGGGGAATAAATATGTATGGAAAAGTGCACCCCGCGTCCCCTCTTAACAAGAATACTAGTATAATGTGCAACCCACATTGCTATTTGCTTGTAAGCTTTTACAAAAAAATTGTACATTCTGTCACATTGGTGCCCTAGTCACAGATTATATAATAGTCAAAGAGAATATAATACTAGGTAATAATATTTACTCCCTAGTAGACCTGAGTTGGAGACTCCATGGTAGTCAAACACGGGTGTATTATCTACCAGTGGGATTTTGTGGTGATTCCTCGAGTCTTGTGTACCTACGTAAACTATATTAGCAATATAGCTGAACAATATAAATTATATAATAAGTAATTGCTAAGGCTGAGTTACACCATCTTACTTTAAACTATAACTGTAACCGGTGTTTTTGTATGGAGTTTGTCTGATTTTTGACGTTTGTTACAGTTAAAGTAAGATGATGCAACTCGGCATTAGTGTACGCACTGAATGCCGAGAGCGTCGGGCGTCGGGCGAGGCGGGGCGTGCAGCGTTCTTTTCAAACACATGCTAAGGGTCGGCTTATTATTACAAAATATGACTTTATTTACTACACAAAAAGATACACATTTTATTGAGTTAGTTCGGCGGCGTTGCGCTGCACCGCGCGGCGCAGCGGGAGAGCCAATTGAACCGCGTGATAAACAATTGAACTTTATTAACTACACAATAAGATACAAATTGCATTGAGATAATTTGGTGGCGTCGCGAGTTTTGCTGCGCCGCGCGACTCCAAATGCATCATCGCGTCGCGTCGCGGTGTGAAGTTCATACTGTGAACTGACCCTAACGCGTAGTAGTGTTCGCGCGCTACGCTCGGCCGGCACTCGGGACAACATTACGTGCTACTATGTGTTTGAAACTAACGCTGCACGCCCCGCCCCGCTCGACACTCAACTAGAGTGGGCACTCAGCAAGGTTATTCTCAATAATTCGAAAGCAAATACGGATTCAATAACTGCCTTTACTTTGACTTGGAACTTTGCGATTCACAATGCTCTGATTGGTTACTTTTGATATTTCAATTTAAAAAAATCATTGAATCTAATTGGAAAGGTTTCCCTGACAAAATAACTTTCAGATTTATCAATATTCTAATATAAAAGTGGAGCTTTCGAATCAGAATAGGTTTTCGAATGATTGAGGATCAGGGGGCACAGGTCATAACACTTAAAAATATAAATAAAATCATAAAAATCAAACAATTTTTATGAAACGGTCAAGACCATTATATCAGTAATCAACTCTATTTCATATTCTTATTAACACTAAACTTACAATAATTCAGAATGTTGACTGCTAAATAATCTAAGTCACATTATAATATAGAAGTTATTTACAATACAACTAAATTGCATTTCAAAGAACACATAATAAAATGCTCACATTGGTCCTGCATCCGTCATCAATAGATGCAATAAATAAAATCCACAGCACACTGCATAAAATTCACATTGAATATCAACAAAAAATTAGTTATTTTACAATTTGTAAATGATGAGCAATAGTCCTCGAGTTTGTCCCATCATCCCGGGGCAAGGTGACTTGTGGGAGGCTACTGTGCACTCAGCCTCAGTCAGTTTTTAACCGCTTTGCAGGAGTGGTAGTGCCACTACTCTGAGAGTTGGAGTCTTCTGAGAAATTATTCGATGTAAACTCGGTGGGGCCCTGAGAGTCACTCACTGTTGAGAAACCTGAAATGTAAGAAATGTTATTAAGTTGCTGCCCTTAAGGTCGTCGCCCACTTACAAGACCCTGCTCCAACACCGCCTTAAACAGAGGTGACTACTCGGTCCACAGGACAGCTAGCAGGCCACCAGCTGTCCGCGCGCTTACAGCTGTCAGTCTACAAAAAGTAACGTGCTTCAAGAGAACCAGAACGTGCGGTGTCGCCGCGCGAGCCACTCGCTTGAAGCGCGCAGTAAGCGAGACAAGTAGTACTATGGCGTTAAGCTTGGCTACAGCAAGCTGTTTGCTAATTTGTGTTGTCAATGTAAAATCTGTCTACAGAGGACGTCCTAAGGCTCATATTCTTATGAACATTATTTTTTGTAATGGTTGGACTTCTGCTAGTCCGCCTGGGGCAGTACCACCACTTTTCCAATTTATTTTCAGCTGTGAAATAGAAATGTTTTTCAGTTGAAATGGCAAGGTGTCCAGTGAAATTACAGGGCATGTGAGACTCAACATCTTTATGTCTTAAGGTAACAGGCACAATGCAGTGGCATGCAAAATTCTGTAAGTCCAGAATTTTGCATGCCGCTGTATCTGTTATAGGTAGACTGTAATAAAACAATTTTGTTTATAAAAAATATAAACGTTACTAGTTGTAACATGAAGGTTATAGAGTATAAAAAGCTAAAAATTAATGTTAGGTAGACAGTATTTATGAATATCGAGCGCCCTTGTTCTACCAAGATCTAAAACTTACCAGGATAAATCAGCGGTGTCATTGAGACTTTTAATCTCGGACCGGGGGACAGGCAAATGATATAACACTGTTTTGGGATTGTATGACAAATTTTAATACTTCGAAACGTCCCTTACCTCCAGAATGAGATACACATTATTTAGTTAAAGCCGGAATACTATGTCTAAACATTTGACTATAAATACCATTCGGTTTTCGTTACTTTTTAGGTTAATTTATTTTACATTTTACTACTGAAATTTGGTTATTGTCTTTCTTGCATCTTGCTAATATGAAATTAAAGTTTTAAGGGTAATAAAAAGAGTTATAATGAAATTAGCTTATCTGCAGCGTCCGGTGGCGTCTGAGCACACCGTTCAAAATAGACGACGACATCTAGCGTCGCTCAAACAGCTCAAAACTACGACGACATCCAAACGTGGTGCGTCGAACAAACATCTCAAAATAACGACGTCTTCCGGCGTCGTACAAACAGTTGACGACACCCATAGTCGCACAAACAGTAGACGACAGTCGTCCAAACAGTTCAAACAGCGCCATAGGCTGTAACCAAAAATCCGATTGTAATTTGTCGCCATGAAAGATGACGCGAAACATTTTAGGTTATCAAAAATTGACTCACCGCAAAATCACGTCGCTATTGCATACTAGGACACTATATGTACGCCAATTAGCGTCGCATTCGTTATTTAAAAGAAGGATTCATCTGGTTGAATCAGATTTAAATAATTTACCAAAAATGAGCCCTTTGTATGCCAAGGGGTAAGAAAAAGTGACGTCTCCGATCGAGAATTGACAGATGTCAAAGTCATTTTTTTTTTGCAAGATTGTCTATAGGATATTGAATGATCCACAGACCAAGTAATAACTCGATTATTTAAAATCGACTAAAAATGGCTAAATACGAAAATGTTCTAAATTATTTAAAACCAAAAGGTAATTTTGTCAGTCTTAGAAGCTGAAATGTGCTTCCAAACGAAAAATATGTAACGAGTCGAAATACCTCGTTACAGTACATACCTTCCCAAAAAAAAAATAAAAGAATGAAACTTCTTTTATTTTTGAGAAGAACTCCCAAAAAATTCCTAATAAAAACTTATTCAAAAAAATTAATAAACAGAAAATATTCCGCCACCAAAATATGAAATTTATTCAAATTAAAAGAAGACACTAATAAAGCATAACGTTAAATCAGTTAAGCTTCTAGCCACTGACTAAGTTGCTCTAGAAAAACAAGTTATAAAAACTTTCTAACTAAGTGAAAAACAATGTTAAGGTTTACCAAAACTAATCCATCAATATGACTCAATCCTAAAATCCATCACAAATTAATTATACTCAAGAGTGGATAAGCACCATAGCCTCCATCTACTTATCTGTATTACAAACCAAATAAATATTTCTGAAATATTTAACAAAAGTGTAGATAAGCACCATCGCCTCTATCTTTTATAATCTCAGAACGATTCTAACTAAATTAAAAGGTAATAACAAAGGTTATCCATATTGTAGTACGGTTAAGCATTAGCTGCCGACTTTAGATAATTATTCACTGCAAAAGATTCAGTGAACAAGTTTTCAATGAAAAAGTTGAACAACAAAAGTTCAAGTTATTCTCATAAAAATAGAGAACCAAAACTAATAAGTAGTGACCGGCTCAACTCTACCGACTTTCCGAACACTAACAAATTAATAAAAGGGTTTGTCAAAAAGACCAAAAATTGTATATTGTGACCGGCTCAACACCACCGACATTCCGTGCACAAAAACAATTTAACAAAAGTTTGTTGGGAAAACAACAAAGTTATATTGTGACCGGCTCAACACCACCGACTTTCCGTCCACAATATCTAAAGTTTCCAACGCTTGAACCAAAAATGTCAAAGCGAGGAAAAAATGAAGAGTAAAAAACTTACCCAAAAAGGTTAACTGAGACAAAAGCTCAAAAGAGTCAAATCCGAGAGGCAAATCCGGGTAAAAATTATATAGAGCTCTAAGTGTCAAATCCGAGGCTTAGGTCTACAACAAACACAAACTAAATAATCTAAATAATATATAACATGCTTCACAAAGACTGAAACACATTTATATTAAAAATGTAATTTACACTATGTGCAGGCTATTTGAAAAGTGGAAAGCTTTTCATAGCAATCTAAAACAATATTTATACTAGAAAAGTGGAAAACTTCTCAAAGTATCTAAAAGAAAGTTGAGTACTTGAAAAGTGAAAAGCTTTTCAAAGTAACCAAAATAATAAAATATACAAAAATATACATAAGATCTTTTGATGCCAAGAAAATTTCTAAAAGAAAATATAATCGTTAGATGTAGTTTTTAAAGTTGGGTAAAAGTTTAAAAGTAGGATAAAAGTATCAAAAATAAGATGAAGGTATCAAAAATAGACCTAAGTTAGGTTTAGTATATTTAAAGTTGTATTTCAATAAAGTGTTGGTTTCCTTTCAGATAATCATCTTTCACCATGGACTTCTTCTTTCATACATCAAATCTCATTCTTCCACAAGCATTGTCCATCCCAAACAGAATATCAAAACAAATCTAAATAAAGTGTTAAATCTAAAAATGAAAATTTTAATATTTAATTATATCTTTAACATGATAACGTCCAGTACTTGTTTTATTAAATTCCTTTAGTACATAAACGTTAGGAGAAATTCTCTCTACAATTTCACATTTAATAAACTTAGGTGCTAATTTAGCCGAAAAATATGCAGGTGCATTTGACTGTACAAAACTTCTACGCCAAACTACATCACCGACATCAAAAGAAATGACTTTTCTTCCCCTATTATAATAAAGAGCATTACGCTTATAAGCTTTCAAAAGATAAGCTTGAACTTTAACAAAAACTTCACTAAGTGAATTTAAAGAGTGAGCATAAGTATCTCTAGTACCAAGCTCAAGTTGATCTAAGTTGTCAAAAGAGTTACTAAAACGGTGCAAAGATGCATCAAAAATAAGTTCTCTACCGAACATCAAAAAGTTAGGAGTGTACTCTGTAGCAAGATTTACACTACTATTTAAAGCTAATTGGACATGAGGCAAAAACCTTGACCAAGTTCGATGATCATTTTTAACAAAACAAGAAATACATGTTTCTATTGTCTTATTATATCTTTCTACTGGATTATTCTGTGGAGTGTATAGTGCATTATAAAATATTTTAGTAATGTTGAAATTTTTTAAGAAATCTACAAAATATTTAGATATAAATTGGGGTCCGTTGTCGGCCACTAAAATTTTAGGTACACCAAATTTAAGAAATATTTCTTTTTCAAAGATTTTACAAATTACTTTAGAAGTAGCATTTATCATAGGAAATATCCAACAATATTTAGTAAAAACATCTACAATTGAAAGAATGAATCTATGTCCAGAATAAGATTTAGGTAAAATCCCAATAATATCAACGGATAACATTACCATAGGTTGATCAACTTTCTTAGGGTTAACCATCTTACCAGCAGGAGCAGAAGTTGAATGTTTATAAGCTTTACAAATGTCGCAAGAAGAAATATATCTTTGAACGTCTCCGAACATTCCTTTCCAATAATAATGTTGTTTTATTTTATTAAGAGTTTTATGTATTCCAAAGTGTCCAGAATTAATATCATCATGATTAGAACGAATAGTATCTAAAACATGTTCTTTAGGTATAACAATTTTCCAATTCAAACGACTATTAGGGTCAAATTTATTTTTACAGTAACGATACAAAGTGTTATCTTCTACTCGAAGGTTTTTCATTCTAGAAGGGTATTTTTGACAATTTATAAAGACTTTTCTATACCAAGGGTCTTCTATATCTTCATCTGGTGAGACAATATTTATAGCGGAAACTAATATTGAAGTTATATTGATTCTAGATAAAGCGTCAGGAACTTGATGTAAAGATCCTTTTTTATGAACAATATCAAAAGTAAATTGAGAAATACGTGCAGCCCATCGAGCTAAGCGTCCACTAGGGTTATTAAGTTTTAAAAGCCACTTAAGACTAGCATGATCTGTCACAACTGTGAATTTCATTCCTTCGACATAAGGTCTAAAATGTTCAATTGAATCTAAAACTGCCAAAAGTTCACGTTCAGTGGTACTATAATTTCTTTCACATTTATTTAAAGATCTTGAATAATAAGCAATTGGATGTTGTTCATTATTTTCGTCTTCTTGACTCAGAACACTACCAATTCCTACAGAACTAGCATCGCAATGTAAAAAGAAAGGTTTTTCAAAATCAGGACACTGTAAAACAGGTGTAGTTATTAAGGCATTTTTTAAATTAATGAAGGCTTCTTCAGCTTCTTCATTCCAAACAAAAGTATGTTTTATCTTTTTACTTCCGGAAGTTAATTTAGTTAAAGGGGAGGCAATATCAGCGAATTTACAAATGAAACGTCGATAATATGAACATAATCCTAAAAAGCTTCTAAGTTGTTTTACGGACTCTGGTCGTGGAAAGTTTTCTATAATTTCTAATTTAGACGGATCAGTATGTAGGCCTTGACTGTCTACAATATAACCGAGATAACGGAGTCTTTCTTTGCAAAATTCACATTTTTTAAGATTTACTGTTAAGCCTGAGTTTTTAAGTATTTCATGGACTTTTTTAAGGTACTCTATATGATTTTGAAAATTATCATTTACTAAAATCAAATCATCTAAATATTTAAATAGGACATTGTCAAATTCAGGTCCAAAGAGTTTATCAACCAAGCGTTGTAACTCTGCCGGTGCGTTGGTGATTCCAAAAGGCATCCGAACAAAATGGTACAAGTTTTTTCCAGGAACTACAAAAGCAGTCTTTTCACGAGAGGACTCTTCAAGTTTAATTTGCAGAAATGCTTTAGAAAGATCTATGGTAGATATGAATTTAGCCCCACGAAGGCTGTCTAATATCCTAGAAGGGTACGGCAAAGGATAAGAATCTTTAACAGTTATTGAATTTAATCGTCTCGAATCTAAACATAATCTGGTTCCACCATCTTTTTTATCGACGGCTAATACAGGGGAACACCAAGGAGATTTTGAAGGTTCTATAATTCCTTCCTTTAATAAAACTTCCACTTCATCATAAAGTTCTTTTTGTTTAGCAGGACTCAACGGCCAATATATACTTTTAAAAGGGTCGCCAGTAACGTTAATTTTATGTTCCACAAGGGTGGTAAGGCCTAAACCTTTTTTCTCATAAGAAATATCTTCAAACAAAGCAATGGTTTCATCTAATTGTTGTTTCTCAGAAGGAGTTAAATGAACTGTAGAAGTAACAGCGTTCACTTGAATTTTATTATTGTGAACATATTCAATATTTTTCCACAAGTCCTTAGCTAAGTTAAATTTCAACCAAAAATCAAATCCCAATATAATAGGTGGATCAAAAGAGGGTATTATTAAAAATTCTACAAGTTTACAAACATTGTCAACGGTAACCGGTAATCGCATAGAACCGATAACTTTTCTTGATGAACCGTCAGCAGTACAAGCGGAGGCATCAATAGGTTTAATTTGAAATCCTAGTTTAGAAAAATGCAAGTGTTGGTTATTACCTAAAACACAGCTATTTGAACCACTATCTAGCAATCCAGAAAAAGTTTCATTATAAATGGTAAATTTTAAAAATGGTCTAGTATCATTTTGTTTAGTAAAAAGTATAGGAGCTGCTTTATGAACAGAAAAAAATGTTTTTAAATAGTCAAGCCATTCTGAAAATTCTCTCTTACACGTATCATCATCAGGTTTATAATTGGGTATCGGAGCACCTGAAGTTTTTTTAAAAACTTGGGCCCGATGCCTTACAAGTTTTTTGAATTATTATTATTTTTAATATTGACAGAATGACAAGTATCACAGTTCTTTGTCAAAACGCCTCGTTTATGACATTTAAAGCACACAGGTCCAAGAATCTCTGTACACTCTTTATAAGTGTGGTCAGTCGACTTACACTTCAAACAAGAAAGTTTGGTTTCAACCGCATGAAAGTTTTGTTTAATTTCCTTTACAGGTTTTCGGTTAACTAAAATCTCTAATTCCTTACTAATTCGGATAAACTGTTCAATAGTGTCTATTGATTTTCCAAATAAAAACGGTGTGTAAATAGGTAACATGTTGTGTTTAATTATAGTTATCAAAACATTCTCAAAAGTTGGATTAGCTAATCTGCTAGACATATCTAAAATCTCAGTAATGAAATCAGGAAGTGACTCATTACTCCGTTGTTTGCGAGTTCTCATTTCATACTCCAAATGATAATCAAATTCAGGTTTGTCGAATCTGTTCAACAATTCAGTTTTAAGTGTTGTCCACGAAGAAGCCCTAATTCGAATACTACGGAACCATTTCGATGCTGTTCCAGTGAGCAGATCAGAAAAAGAACCGACTAAAAAGTTTTCATCAAAGTTTTTATACAAAAAATATTCCTCAACTGAAGTGATGAAGTCTCTAACACAAGTTTTCCCATCAAAAGATATCTTACTACGCTTCAAATCAGGAAGTTTATTTGTTGAAGGCAAATGCTTTTTCAATTGTTCATTGAGTTGAACATTCATCGAGTTAAACGAAGGTAAAGGTGTAAAATTATGCAAGCTACTATGACCAAGGTTAGGTAAGAAAGGGTCAACAGCCTCTGTTGTATTCTGCATAACTAAATTATCCAACGCCGGATTAGAAATAACATCCCTAGAAGTACCAGGTAAATTCTCTTCCAGCAAGGGTGGAAATTGAACCTGTTTGTCAGTCATGATGAATAATCAAAAATATTAAAGAAACAAAGACAAACAACCAACTAAAAATTCAAAGAATAGTTAAAACTCATCAAAGTTTATAAGATTTTTAGTTAAAACCGATTTAAGTTATTATGTTTTAAAGTTTATGTTAATATTTAATAATGTTCAAAAGTATTTAAAGAAATTTGAATGTACAAAGAAACATTCAAATTGTAAAGTATGTAAGATGCAAAAAAGATTCACAATTTATCTTAATTTTCAAGATCATTAACAACGGCTAAGGTTATATCTATTTGTGAAAAGTAAAATCAATAAACTGGTTAATAATTATGTTAATAAGCTAGTATTTTCTAATATGAATGTAGTTTAATGCTTCTCAACAGTAAACAAACGTTATAACTTTATATAAGACAAAGTTATATCAATTCAAACAAAAACTTAGCACTTTCAATGTGGTCAAGGTCAGTTCCTTACAAAATGTAAACAACACATATCTCAAATGTTATTATATAGTAAGTACACACTTAGATTAGTCTATCCAGTATATAAGACATATAAAGAACATTGTATGTTAATTAGTTTTGTTAAAATACAAAAAAAGTTGTAAACAAAGTTACAATTCTGTTTTCAAAGTACAAAAACTGTAAAAATGCTAAAAAAATAACAAAAAATTGCACTAAATTGTGACAAGAAAAACAAAAATAAGATGCAGGAAAGATTATATATGTGGAGGTAACTCCGGTCCCTGTTCTCGCGCTAATTGTAATAAAAAATTTTGTTAATAAAAATATAAACGTTACTAGTTGTAACATGAAGGTTATAGAGTATAAAAAGCTAAAAATTAATGTTAGGTAGACAGTATTTATGAATATCGAGCGCCCTTGTTCTACCAAGATCTAAAACTTACCAGGATAAATCAGCGGTGTCATTGAGACTTTTAATCTCGGACCGGGGGACAGGCAAATGATATAACACTGTTTTGGGATTGTATGACAAATTTTAATACTTCGAAACGTCCCTTACCTCCAGAATGAGATACACATTATTTAGTTAAAGCCGGAATACTATGTCTAAACATTTGACTATAAATACCATTCGGTTTTCGTTACTTTTTAGGTTAATTTATTTTACATTTTACTACTGAAATTTGGTTATTGTCTTTCTTGCATCTTGCTAATATGAAATTAAAGTTTTAAGGGTAATAAAAAGAGTTATAATGAAATTAGCTTATCTGCAGCGTCCGGTGGCGTCTGAGCACACCGTTCAAAATAGACGACGACATCTAGCGTCGCTCAAACAGCTCAAAACTACGACGACATCCAAACGTGGTGCGTCGAACAAACATCTCAAAATAACGACGTCTTCCGGCGTCGTACAAACAGTTGACGACACCCATAGTCGCACAAACAGTAGACGACAGTCGTCCAAACAGTTCAAACAGCGCCATAGGCTGTAACCAAAAATCCGATTGTAATTTGTCGCCATGAAAGATGACGCGAAACATTTTAGGTTATCAAAAATTGACTCACCGCAAAATCACGTCGCTATTGCATACTAGGACACTATATGTACGCCAATTAGCGTCGCATTCGTTATTTAAAAGAAGGATTCATCTGGTTGAATCAGATTTAAATAATTTACCAAAAATGAGCCCTTTGTATGCCAAGGGGTAAGAAAAAGTGACGTCTCCGATCGAGAATTGACAGATGTCAAAGTCATTTTTTTTTTGCAAGATTGTCTATAGGATAGTGAATGATCCACAGACCAAGTAATAACTCGATTATTTAAAATCGACTAAAAATGGCTAAATACGAAAATGTTCTAAATTATTTAAAACCAAAAGGTAATTTTGTCAGTCTTAGAAGCTGAAATGTGCTTCCAAACGAAAAATATGTAACGAGTCGAAATACCTCGTTACAAGACGTCATCGCTTACCATCAGGCGAGCGTCGTGCTTGACCTTTTACCATAAAAAAAGGGGTATAAGCGGGGTCGTGTGAGTGGGCAAAAAAGTAATCAAACAGTTTTATTCATCCGTACAGTATTCTCCTCATATAGAGGTTTAATGCTAGACACCTTGCACAACTTCTGAGACCCATATTCTACCCAAAAATACTACGATTCATTATAGAGTACCGCAAGAGCAGCATGTACAAATTTTTTTTTCGAACATGTTTCATAAATTTGATTTATCTTTAAAGCATCATAACTAAAATGTATTAATCAACTTACTTCACTCAGAGTTATCACTTTTTATAGGAGTAACTGAAGTAAATTAAACTAAACAAAAATACTCTCATTAATTTCAGTATACAGTACTGAAATTGCACCAACTAGTTTATTTAGATATATATTTTTTTTATACATACAATATAAAAAAATAAAAAATTTCATGGTCTCACACAAAAAACTTACGTAATTTTTACAATATGAGGTAGTAAAAACTAGGTTTGTTTGTCGGGTTTAGCCTGAACTTATTGGTGCAATGAAATAATGCTGGCGACTAATTGACAAATGAAATCTATTGAAATATAAGTAAGTAATATTAATAAAAGAAATAAATAAATTAATAAAAAAAGTATTGTAATAGTAAATTTCAATAAATGTCATTAAGATTTAGTGGCCAGCGTTATTATCATTGCACCAAGAAGATTGTCATGCTCAATCCAGCCCATAAACTTATTCTTTACTGTTGTAAAAATCATTTTAATTTTGTATTACACCACAAAATTTTTTTTTTGTTAAATTTTATTTGGCAAATTAACCAGTTAGTTCTATTTCAGTACCTACTAAAATTACAAACTAGTTAATTTGAAATTTACTATTAGATACTTATTCTATTTATTTATTTACTTCTTATTTCTTCTATTAATATCACTAACTGAAATTTCACTCAATTTTATTTGTCAATTAGCAGCCAGCATTATATTATTGCACCAAGAAGTTTTTAATGCTAAACCCGACTCACAAACCTATTTTTTACTATTGTAAAAATTATGTTATTAATGTAATTTTTGAAATTGTATCTATCAAAATTAACTAGTTGGTGCAATTTTAGTATCTACTGAAAATAATTAGATCATTTTTGTTTAGTTTTATTTACTTCTTTTACTCCTATAAAGTGATAATTCTGAGTGCAGTAAGTTTTTAATTAAATTTTAGGTATGATTCTTTAAATATAGGTTAATCAATATTATTCCACAGATTACTATTGAAATAAAGAAGTTTCTTTGAAAAAAAAAACTCATTTTTTTATGTAATCAGCCTTCAAAGTTTGAACCTCACTTGATGATTTCTCACTTAATGGAATTCAATTTTTTTTTGTCAAACCGATTAACATTGTTGGTTGTTTTTTTAATATGGTATTAATGATCAGGTATTCAATTATATTTAAAAAAAAACATCAGCCAATTATCTCTATTATTAAGGTCAATTTGACCAAAAACCACGCTGTAGTCGTAATTTAGTAGAAATTGTTAAAAAAGGCCATAACTCCTAAACTACCAAAAATCGCGGAACATACATGGGGTTGATTTGGATACCCCTTAAGGTTTTTTTTCTTCTGGACTTCCGCTTGACACTACTTTCTGGGACATCAATATACAGGTATATTAGATCGGAGAAGTTTTAAAGAGAGATGAAGTCAATAGTACCTTTAACCAGCTAGCATGAACGAAGACGCTCATAAAAGTGGAAGAAGCAAAAGAGGTATGTCAGGATCGTAGAATGTGCTCTACGGGAAAAAGGTGCGATTGTATGAATTAAATTAGATAAAATGTTAAGTAATTTATATTGTGGAGTGGCTATGCAAAAGCGGGTCATTTTTGCTCTCGGTGAGGATAAAAAAGGCAAGCAGCCTAAAAGCGAGACTGTCGGGAACACAAAGTGGGACACACATGTGGTGACGTTAATTATACACCATTGTTAAAATGGAGTCAAGGAGTTAATATAATACAAGATTGTATCTCTAAATGGACAGTATGTGGAGAGGCTTATCCTTGACCTCATTTCTGTGTAGAGCCTTGACCATTCGCAAGTAAGGACAAAATGTGCACTTCCGACTCACATGTATTGGAGTCTTCAGCCATCCCGAAGTTAGAATTAGAAGAATCGTGCATTTTCTTGGGTGTTAACGTATTCTCTTTATTTTCGCGTTTGGCCGCGTGTTTCTTTTTCTGCTCGTTTGTTGAGATGGGAACCCACTTGTAAATCTTCATGGTGGTCTCACCAATCGTCACCCATTTTTTTTCCCTGAAATTAATCGCAAATATCATTCATCAGCATGAACTTCACTTTTAATCATCATCATCTTTTTCATGTTTTCAAAAATAATTTTAACTTTCATACCAATGGCGAACTTTTTCAACAGCTAGCATTACTTTTTTTATATCATCTTTCACACGATTTCTTGTCTCAGCGCGCACAGAACGAGACATTTTTGAAAAGTAGATGCTGTTTAATTCACGAATCTGTCCAATAAGATATAAATAAAACTATGAGAAGCAAACTTTATATTTTCTAAACGAGCGGCGTCCACTTTAGGCTAAAATCCGCCATTCCACCGTAAATAAAAAACTTAGGAATATGTCAATTCAGTTGTCAATTTATTTTGACATGTTTGAGGTGTGTTGCCAGTAGAGGCTACCTAAAATTTATTAAAGCAAAAATAAAACGCATAAAAAAAAGTGAATTGTACAAGCAGACGCACGCACAGTTCAAATCTTTTACCATTGATTCGGATTTAATTTGAACTACACTGTACGTCTGCCATAGATAAATCTAAATAGCTAAGATAAACCTGCCTAGGTTATTGTTCCATTCTCAGATATAAACATTGGTTTATGCCAATCAATATTTTTTTCAATAAATAATTTGTCATCTCACGTAACTATTTGTGCATGAACCAAAGTACAATGTCTTAGGCAATCAGCATGAACAAAACGCAATGCAAGATTAGCTTTGTTTGCTTTTCGATTGGCTACAAAACATAAATGCTAAATAAAACAGCTTTTTGATTGGCTGTATATGAATTATTTAAAAACTAACCAATGAAATATATATTTACTAGCAGATGAGAACGTAGCTTTCCAGAACTGTGTCAAATTGAGAATAGGAAACAAAAAAAATTAAACGAAAAATTTAATTGGTAATTTTTGCCGAAAATAAATTCTAATTGAAAGTAAAATGCAAAAAAACTAACAATCAAAGCACAGGTAAGCAAAAAGCATCATGTCCACGCTTTCAATATAAAACAGTTTCGTGATATTACAAATGTACATAGTGAATTTGGTATTATAAATCAAATTTTGACTTATATTTAGCGGCTGTCAGTTGTTTTACGTCTCAAATGATTTTACGAAGTGTATTTTGCTGTACGTATCGTTATAGTGTTCATAAATTTTCACGCCGCTCGGACTTCAGGGATGTTTAATGAATCCGATGATGCAACGAGATGATAAGGTGCAATTTATTTGCATTCTGCCTATGCTTATTGACGGATGTGTTGCTTTTTGCTCATTCTTTCCGTTGCAGTTGCTTTCCCCTGTTCCATGATAGTCTCTTTGTGCTCTCTTTAGTAAGTCATACAACATAACCTCAAGCTTGTAATAACTTGAGAGTTTGTACCTACTCTCAGGAACTGACTGTCTACTTATAACCTTAGTCATAGTACTTCATATTTAAGTACTATGTAATAAGCAATTGAGGTAGTCCCCTTCCTAAAACAATGGCGAACATTAATGTAAACTCCTTTAATTTGGTATGTTTTGATGTCTAATTAATTTTGATTGATCACAACATAACAGAGCACTCTACCTCACTGTATTCCTTCTAGTTATTTTTTAAGGCAAGCATCAGTTATGCATGTATGTTAAATGTTCAATAATTATTTGATGTTTACATTTATATATTAGGTATTTCTTGACTGTTTATTTGATATTATTGACATTCATAAGTGTACCTTGTGTACTTACATGAAAAATAAATGAATTGAATTGAATGTTTTTACTAATAACTCCAGTGAGAGCACAAACTGTTAATCCTTTAGATGCAAAATGCAATATAATGTAGCACCCGTATATCGCTTCTGCACATCACGGAGCCTTTTTATGTTTCTGTTGCAGTTGTAAACCGTGCATGTTGTTTTCTAGTGGTACAGTGACTATATGGTTGTCATTGTCCAGTAAGGTTCACCTAACGTCAAGCGTACTTTCGTTCCCGTATGGCTGCGTATGTTAACCGTACCATATCCATGATGGCGGGCGACGGGCCCCACAATGTCTCTTTGCTGAACAATGGGTCGGTGCGTGTGAATATGGCCAATGTGGACTCTCCGCTGCAGATATTTGTGCGAGCTAAGAAGAAGATCAATGATATATTTGTGGAGATTGATGATTATGTCAAAGATGCTGTTACATTTATGCATGGTGAGTTTACTGAATTTTTCATCTTGCTAATCACCTCTAACATTTGCATCCCCAATTATTTGTTGTTGTTGGCACATCAGTAAACTTGCTTTTTGTGTGGTAATTTAGCAAACATTTTATATTATTGATGCGGCGTGGTACGGCACGGTGTAGTTGGGGAAATATGCCTAAGTGTGCTTACCCTAATGGGCAGACACATGAGGGCAGACTATGATAAAGTATTAACACGTATGTCTCTTATTTATAAAATAATTAGCCTAAATACTTAAAAATGCTACCCAAAAACGCCCACACGGTCGAAGTCACAAGCACAGCTAGTATAAAAATATGTAGTGCCTTAAAGTAGTTTTATTATTTTAATTGTGAAATCATTAAAAAGTAAAAATAATCTTTACCTTTTCTTTATTAAAATAAAAAGTGTTGTTACCATAATATCAATACTGATTGCCCTTATGTAACAATGTTTACTAAACAAAATATGACATCATCAGTAAAGAGGATGGTACACAGACTTGGCTCTATTTCAATTTCAATAAAGTATTCAAGCCAAACTGAGACACAGTTATATCTAATAGTTTCTATGATTTGACAAAAAAACATGTAAATATGGTTTTAAAGGGTCTACATAAAATGGCACATTGGTGACTTTCTTTTTCTTGTTATGTTGAATTCCGTATCTCTGAAAATTAATAATATTTTTAACCGACTTCAAAAAAGGATTGTGGATAACTTCGTCGTTTATGAACTGATTTTGATGAGTCTTTTTTTGTTCATAAGGAGATATCCCAAGGGTGGTACCATTGTAATTTCATCAAGATAAAACTTTAACGAGAACTGATTATGAGTTATAACAGAGTAAGAGTTTAATCAGTATCTTCAGAGATATGTTGATAAATGTCTCAAATTTGCAACTTAAACACTTGCGCTGCATGGAAGTCGGTTGTTTTCGTTTTTAAACAATATTAATTATTACGAGTCCAACTTCTTGGTTTTTTTTATACAAGCAAAAATTAATGATTATCAATCATTGATCATAACCATCATAACCTGTTACGACAGTATTATGCAGTTGATAAATGGACAATCAGTTCCATTCGGAATATGATTTGTACTGCAATTAGTTTTGATTTATCTATTATGTTTCATGATTTCACAATTTTTTGGATAAAAATTGTCTGAAGTACTGAAACATACACTGGGTTGGCACGTAATAGTACGGTTGGCAACCCTACATTAATCAGGGGAATTCAACATGTGTTTTAAGTGTGACGTTCGACGTCTAGATGAAAGCTGAATGGCTCAATACCTTTGTTTTTTTTTTGTAAATTCAAGTTTCTGTTCTACGAGTATCTATAATAATTTTCATTGAATATGATCTTTTTAATGTTATTTAACGTAAGTGCTAATTTTTAATTTGCCCATATCTAATACTATAAGAATCTTTGTCCTAACATACTGACTGACTGACTGACTCACTGACAGGCAACGCACAGCCTAAACCGCTGGTCGTAGAGACTTGAAATTTGGAGGGTATATTTGTCTTAGTACGTAGGGGGAACTAACTACTAAGAAAGGATTTTCCAAAATTCATCCCTTTAAGGGATGAAATAGGGGTTCAATGTTTGTATGGAGAAACAAGATTAAATAGTCTTTTCTATCCGAAACTTCACATAAATGTTTCAAGTTTTTTTGAAATTCGACCCCTAAGAGGGTGAAATGGGGTAACAAAGTGTGAAAATCAATATTGTTTCGGATTCCGCTGAAATTTGGCATGCAGATAGTTATTACGACGTTTGTTCCCTCTGAGAAAGGATTTTCCAAAATTCACCCCTGAAGGGTATGAAACGGGTAACGGGGAAAGTTTGTATGGAAAAACAATATTAGATAGTCTTTTATATTCGAAATTTAACACAAGTACTTAAGTAAGTTAATACGTGCTTCAGGCTTTTTCGAAATTCCACCCCTAAAAGGGTGAAGTGGGGTAACAAAGTCTGAAATCAATATTGTTTCGGATTGCGGCGAAATTTGGCATGCAGATAGTTATTTTGACTTAGGTATCTGCTAAGAAAGAATTTTTCATAATACTCTCTTTAAGGGAATGAAGCGGGAGTTCAAAGTTTGGATAGTCGTTTTATTCGACATTTCACACAAGTACTTCTGTAAATAAATAAGTATATACGAGTTTCAGACTTTTTCAAAATGCCACCCTAAGAGGATAAACTGGGGTAACAAAGTCTAAAAATCAATATTGTTTCGGATTGCGCTGAAATTCGGAATGCAGATAGTTATTATGACGTAGGTATCCGCTCAGAAATGATTTTCTGAAAATTCCTCCCGGATACGGAACGGGGATTCAAAGTTTGTATGGCGAAACAAGATGGGATAAAGTACGTGTTGTAGGATTTTTCGAAATGGGGTAGGTAACAAAGTCCGTAAATTTAGGGTTTTATAAATATGAATCCCGAATTGCCTTAGTCACGCGATAATATGAAAAGGGGTCAACCGATTTGGCTAATTCTTATTTGATGTGATTAATGATAGAATCGTTTTTACTACAGAAAAGTTTTAAGTAAATAAAAGAAGGTTTTAACGCGGGCGAAGCCGCGGGACAATTCTAGTATTGAATAAATGCTTTGACTTTTTACTGTTGATAAGAGGATTACTCAGATAAAAATATAAGTACATGTGTTGATTTAAGTACCTCCTCTTAGTTTGTTAGTCTGTTGTTTTCCTGATGTTACCAGAAGCACTGGTGTGAAAGATACCGCATCAAACTGTCTGTCAAACACCAAATTGCCAGGCAAGCATAACAAAAATAAACTGGCCAAGTGCAAGTCTTGTGTATCGTTGCAAAGTCGCTTGTTTATCGGTTTTCTATCGGTTACATTTTAGAGAGTGTGCCATGGAACTGCATAATTTGATTCCACCTTCCAAGTTTTATTATCGGACATCCAGAGACACTAAAAGGCGCCACCGATTTATGGTAGATATACCATCTACCCGAACAAAGCGATTTGCATCTTCTTTCATCATATGAACCGCCAGGGAATGGAATGCCCTGGCTGAGCCTGTGTTTCCTAAATACAATATAGGGGTCTTCTAATCGCGAGTGAATAGGGTATCTTCTGGGTATGCGCGCTCCATCATCAACCGCATCATCACTTAACATCAGGTGAGATAGTGCTCAAGTGCTACCCAGTATGATGTAAAATAAAAGTCAGCCTCGCACTTGTAGGGTTCCGTAACCAGGGTTCGAAAATATCAGATATTTATTATAAATATCAAAATATCGGATATTTATGTTATATATCAAGTTTGATATATATCCATTTTGAATGAAAGCCATATTATAATTTTATTGTATTATTTATTAATACTGTTTGCGTATGTGTTACATACATATAAACATACTAACATTGTCAAAAAACACTACAATGTTTTTAATGTTTTATTTATTTAGGTACTTAAAATCAGATAAATTAAACCAAAACATAAACCTTTCTTTTAGATATGGCATAATCAACTAAAAACATAAAATACGAAGTAGAAATAGTAAATACAGTAACAAACACTGAAATTACTTAATAATATTAATTTTTTAAACCATTTTTGTATTGCAGTATATTATTAAAAAAAACATTTGATATATATCGTTGAACCCACTTTGATATATATCTTGTTATATATCTATTTATATATATCCTCGAACCCTGTCCGTAACACACAAATTAGAATATTATACAACAATGTTTGGAAAGGTTGCGATAGTCGCACTCTGTGAATTGGACTAAAATCAGTTGTTCAGTGTCTGGTCTCAGTGCCATCTCCATCTTAGCCTGTATCTTTACTTAACACTAGGTTGCTTGTACTATTATTTATTCTGTGACTAGGTGTGATAACAGTGATGATGTTGGTTTGTCAGACATAAATAAAACCGGCCAAGTGCGAGTCGGACTCGCGCACGAAGGGTTACGTACCATTATCTATGAAAACGGCAAAAAAGTCATGTCTGTTGTATGGGAGCCCACCCTTAATTTTATTTTTTAAAGTGAATAATATAACTCAATATAAATTTGTTGTGTGGAGCCCTCTCAAATATGTATTTTATTACGTTTCTTAGAATTTGTTGTTATAGCGGCAACAGAAATACATCTGTGTAAATTTTACTGTCTACTATCGAACTATCACGGTTCATGAGATACAGGTGACAGACGGACGGACAGCAGAGTCTTTGTAATAGGGTCCCGTTTTTTACCCTTTGGGTACGGAACCCTAAAAATGGTCAAGATCAGATCTTGAATGCTTGAAAACGGCTAGTTATAGTTGTAGTATCAGAAAACTTGTTATCAGAATCAATATTATCAATGATATTATATATACTTTATTTGTTTTACTATCTTCTTGATGTTACACAATCAGATTACTCTGTAACATTTATCATAATAAAAAATAGTTTTGTTGTATATCAGGTTAGACAAAATGGACAATACTTTTAATCAGAAGGTCATGGTTTCAAACCCTTCTAGGCATCAATGGTCCAATAAAAATTAGCTTCAAACGTGATATAGGGTAATTCTAATTTGTAAACCTTATTAGTGTGCCACTAAATGTGCTCCTTGATGGTGGTAAGCAATTCAAGCGGTTTAATATAATACTAAATGTTGTATGAAAGTTCTTATAAAACACAACCCATTTTGGCTGCACCTTTCGTCCTTTCTGTCTGGTTTGCACCCTAAGGTCTACATTGTTTTCTTTACCTGTTGTGTCCCACTGCTGGGCAAAGGTCTCCCCCATATCCCACGAGATCTCTCCAGGATAACGTCTATCCAACCAGTCTACATCGTTATCGTAATATAAATATATTTTAACTAGAAGTTACTAGTAAACTGTGTATGGTTGGTTCTACAGTAATAAAGGTCATGAATCATACTAATACAGTAGGCATAGTTTGGCTTATATTATTACTCTGTTTCAATTTGAATGAAGGCCAGTGATGAAGTTATATAACACCATAAATAACTATCATGTACTGGGAAAAACCACTTAAGAGGAAACGCGGGTGCGAGGAATTTGAAATTTAAGGTATTTTAAAGAAACTATTGCCGTCGCGCAGTTTCAGAACAACTAACAAGGGTGCGATAGAGACAATAGTAACTCAGACCCATTTTACCTACAAAATTTTGGCTAAAATAAGGTTTCGTATTCCCCTGTTTTCTCCTCGAAAACTGATCCGATCAAATTATTTTTTGTCAACTTTTTTGCAGATGAGTGTATCTGTTTTTTAGGGTTCCGACCCCAAAGGGTACCAACGGAACCCTATTACTGAGACACCGCTGTCCGTCTGTCTGTCTGTCTGTCTGTCTGTCTGTCTGTCTGTCTGTCCGTCTGTCACCAGGCTGTATCTCATGAACCGTGATAGTTAGACAGTTGAAATTTTCACAGATGATGTATTTCTGTTACCGCTACACTGAAAACATAATAAAGTTAAAAATTAAAGGGGGTGTACATACAATAAACGTGTTTTACGGCATTTTACTATAACGCCATCTATGAACGTTTGACTGTATTAATTATATAAATTACCTATGTGTTTAGTTAGACAGTTGAAATTTTCACAGATGTATTTCTGTTGCCGCTATAACAACAAATACTAAAAACAGAATAAAGTTGAAAATTAAAGGGGGTCCCCATACAAGAAACGTGTTTTTTCGGCATTTTACTATAAAGCCATCTATGAACGTTTGACTGTATTAATTTTATTAATTACCTATGTGTTAACTTTCACTTAGTTGGCGTTAGATGTTCGTAAGATGGCGTTGTACTAAATAACCACGCGGCTTCTGCTTTAATAAATGTTCGGAATTGACACGGTAATATAATATAATAATATCTGGATGACCGAGCTTTGTTCGCAATTTTTTTTTGGTAAATCATGTTTTATGTAAAGTTTTGGCTCCCAATAATAGTTTTCTCACAAAAGAACAATTTTAGATAAGTATCATCTCGTCTGGACTCGCTCCGGGGTCCTTCTGATCGCCATCCGATCGTTCTCCCACTGAGCTATCATAACAATGTAACAATGGTGAAATTTACCTTAATACTCTAATTATATTGTAGGAGTTTTTCATTACCTGAAAACAGGGATAAAACAACATTTTCTAAAAATGAAAACCTAGCTAGATCGATTTATCAATTTATTACAAGAAACGTGATTTCTTTCAGAATTTTTTGCTCGATTTTACAAAATATTGTAGTGTGGTACGGAATCGGAACCCTACGAGTCCGACGTCCGAAGTCCGACTTGCACTTGGCCAGTTTATTTTGTCTTAAAACCCTTTCAAATTTGTGTGGTAGCCGTTTAGATTAGGGCAGTAAAATAAGTAATTTTTAGGTTATTGAAGGGTCATATTTACTTTTGCAATTGGTTGGTCAAAAAAAGCAAATTACAGGGGCGTAGCTACCGCAGACCTTGATTTTTTTGTAGACAACAATGTTGCTCTAGAAGGAGGAAACAGGGGAATACGTTTGTATGAAAAAATGCACTCCGCGTTCCCTCTTAACTGTGTCTGTACGCTTAGATCTTATAAACTACGTAACGAATTTTTATGCAGTTATCATCAAAAGGAGGAAGGTTTATGACCAGAATTCAACGCAGGCAAAGCCGCGGGGCACAACTCAAAGTCAAAGTCAAAGCATTTATTATTCAGTATATGGGCAAATTAAAAATTAGCACTTACACCCGTCAAATTACATTAAACAGATCATATTTGATAAAAAATATTATAGATATAACAGAAACATAACTTATTGCTTTGAATATACAAAATAAAACTGGCCAAGTGCGAGTCAGCATCGCGTCTCTTATCACACACTTAGGGAGGGTTCCGTACAATACGAATTATAACAGAGTTTCAACCTCATAATTATATTTGATTAATTGATATTACCAAGCATATTTGGTTTGATCGCGATCTAGAAAGACGGGGCTCATTTACTAGCGCCATCTATATCAGTTTGCCGAAACTAATTAGATAGATGGCGTTTAAAAACACGTTTTTTGTATGGGGACCCCCTTTAATTTTTAACTTTATTTTGTTTTTAGTATTTGTTGTTCTAGCGGCAACAGAAATACACCATCTGTGAAAATTTCAAGTGTCTTACTATCACGGTTAATGAGCTATAACCTGGTGACAGACGGACAGACAGACAGACAGACAGACAGACAGACAGACGGACAGCGGAGTCTTAGTAATAGGGTCCCGTTTTACCCTTTGGGTACGGAACCCTAAAAAAAAACAAAGGTATTGAGCCATTCAGCTTTCATCTAGACGTCGAACGTCACACTTAAAACACATGTTTAATTCCCCTGATTAATGTAGGGTTGCCAACCGTACTATTACGTGCACCCGCAACCCAGTGCATGTTTCAGTACTTCAGACAATTTTTATCCAAAAAAATGTGAAATCATGATATATAGAACCTCCTCCTTTTTGGAAGTCGATTGAAAAGGGCGATACACTGGCCGGGTAACATTACACGAACCACTTTAGACCACACTTGTTTCTATACACAGGGTGAACCAGGGCTTTACGGTCTCTAAATAAGTCGTAATAGGTATTTGAATAAATTTATTGAGGTGAATACAATACATCCGGGAAATGAACTAGTTCTTCTATGAAAAGTAAAGCAACTGCAACAATACAATGAACTTATAGATACATATATTCTTTTGTACTATAAACACTGGAAATTGTGCAGAGTTACTGAAAATAATGATGATTGAATTAGGATGATGTAATTAAGTTTTCTTATAGTAATGCGATGATTAGACCGATTTATTTAGTGATAATATCGTTTAAAAACTAAAAAACAACCGACTTCAATGCCGCGCTATTCATTTTCAGTACCAATTTTGAGATGTTTATCTCAATATCTCTGGAGATACTTATCATACCTCGATAAAATTACTATGGTACCACACTTGGGATATCTCCTTTCGAACAAAAAAAGAATAATCGAAATCGGTTCATAAACGACGAAGTTATCCGCGAACAAATAAAAAAAAAAATATATATATATACGGTCGAATTGAGAAACCTCCTCCTTTTTTTGAAGTCGGTTAAAAATGCATAAATGCGGTATGAAGCCGATTATTTTCTCAACTTCTATAAACATCTTCGAATTGGTAGTTTTATTTCATACAACCAACTATGATAAGGTAATAAAAACGAATTTTTCTAGTATATTTTTATTTAAATCAGTTCTAGCAGATTCATCAAAAAGATTTTTGCTGCAATGTCCACCAGGATTTATATTGGTCAACTCAGATTGGAAGGACCTAGACATTTACTCCAGTTATGTCAGATGCGTGCAGTTAATGTTTTGCGAGATTTCACTACTCTAATTACTACCTGTCGTCTCACATGCCCTGTAATATCACTGTACAATTTTTCCTTCGATAGGAAAAATATTTCTATTTCAAGGCTGAATAATAGTACAAAGTGGTGGTACCGCCTTAAGCGGGCTAGCAGAAGACTTCTTACTACTACAAGGTTTCCGCAATACCGTCTACACACTTCCCATTCACAAAATCACTATCATCACCAATATTATAAATGCGAAAGTCAGTTTGTATATTTGTTTGTTTGGGACCTTTTCACGGTGAAACGGCTCTACCGATTTGGCTAAAATTTTGCACAGAGAAAGCCAGTATAGTGTATTAGGTCATTGGATATTTTTTAACACGAGCAAAGGCGCGAGGCGCCGCTTGTATGTTATAAAACAAAGTCCCCCGCCGCGCCTGTCTGTTCGTGGTAAATTAAAAAACTACTGAACGTATTTTCATGCAGTTTTTACTAATAGACGGAGTGATTCACGAGGAAGGCTTAGGTCTATAATTCGTTAAGATTTTGTGTAAATTGGTTGAAATATGACGATGATTGTTGAAGATGATAATTCATATACTCGACGCAACAAATTGGTGCAAAAATTGAGACATTGTAGGTGCTGTATTTTTGATATGTGATTTTTGATAAAATAAAAATATTAAATATATATGACGCTACCCTTGAATAAATCTAGAATAAAAATAATCAATCAAAATAATAAATCTAGAATAAAAATAAAAACATCGTACCGACAAATTGACAACCATTTCCTTTTCAACCGACTTCCAAAAAGAAAGAGGTTTTCAATTCGTCTGTATGTTTTTTTGTATGTATGTTACGCGATTACTCCGCCAATTGTGAACCGATTCGAATGATTCTTTTTTTAATCGATAGGGTACATTTCCGAAGTGATCCCATTGTAATTTAATCGAGATAACTTGCAACTGAAACTGACTCGCGCGGCATGGAAGTCCATTTTAGTTTTTAAACTATCTTAAAATTAAGATGAGTGTTGATTGCAGCGGTGTCTGGAGAGAACGGCGTGGCATCAGGACAGGATGTGGCCAACGTGGAGGGCTACGTGTCCAAGGTCCAGGCTATACGGGAGGTCCTCAAGCGAGATCACATGAAAGTCGCCTTCTTCGGCAGGTAAGATGCCGTAGTTAATCATTGAGCTATATCACCACGTACAGGGCGGGATCCGCTGAGAAACAATTGGTGCTAAGCGGTATTATGAACCGCAAATGACCACAACGATCTCACACTACGAACGAGTGTAGTTTTATTTGTGAGCGAACGTGTTTCATCAACTTTTAATCAAACAAAACGCGTAAGCGCCGTGAAATTCATTCATTCATTCGGCGCTTTCGACCTTTTAAAACCTTGTAAAGTTCCAAGGCGAATATTTCTTGCGCCAACAACCAAGATTTTTGCTTTCAATAGCTACTCTAGTACATTATCATTGAATATAATATATACATAATTGAAATAGCATGTTTGCAATTTTATTGCTTGTATAATTTCTACGCGTTAACACTGATACAATATACGGCCACACTCATTGGTCATCATGATATTTTGGTATGTGTCCTTCACACACGTCTCAGGACGCGACGTCTGAGGACGCGTAATTTTTTTGTTTCTAAGCGTGTTTACTAAAATCAGACAATCTAATCCATAATCATCAGCCACTGATTGTCCACCATTGGATATACGAGGTCCTTAGCACTGTCGGCAATCTATAAATCCCCAAGACATGTCCAATCTCCAACAAATATGTTATAGCGTGTATGCGCGTTTATCTAAGTTGCCAAGCCAATGAACCAAGAATGCGTCTACTAATTTAAAGGGTCGTTACAATTTTAATAACAATGAAACCGTATTAGGTAGTCATGTCAGCATTACTGGGCAGGTACTCCACCTTGGTTTTAATGGTTATCCTTGAACCTGATACGCGTTTATTGTACAGCCAGCCAGCTTCATTAACCTTGCCAGCCCTGTGGGCCGTGAGGGCGATGGAACGCTCTGTAGACCTTGTATCATAGCACACACTGTTTGGAACAAGACTTAATCATACAGCATAAAACTCATACATTGTATGTTTTGCTTTGTTATTTAATATCTCAATATCCGTTTCTTATACAACAAAATGCTGGTTCACGGATAATTAATCAGAAGTAGAAAGCTATTTAAAGCAGGAGAGCCTATGTCATCTAGCAGTGGGGGGACTTATGTCCCCTAATGTGTAATGGCCTTGACTACTGTACTGTACTGTCCAGTGAAATTACAGGGCATGTGAGACTCAACATCTTTATGTCTCAAGGTAACAAACGCAGTGCAGTGACATGCAACATTCTGGCAGTTCAGAATTTTGCATGCCGCTGTATCTGTATAGGAAGACGTCGACGCTTACCATCAGGCGAGTGTCCTGATTGTCCTGTTACCTTTTACCATTAAAAAATAATAAAAAAATGTGTAATGTAACTAATGTGATTGCGTATGCGTTTTTTTAAGTTGTGTTTCACTATTTCACTTTTTTTTTATAAAAAATTGTCTGAAGTTCTGAAACACACAGTTACGTGTATGTATGGTTGACAACCCTACTTTAATAATTTTTTAATATTAATAAATCCAATCTGACGACAACGATTGGATGACAGCTGAATGGTTACACTTGTTTTTTTTTTAATTTAAAGCGTTAAATTCTGCTTTTGCTATGTTTACTTGATAATTGATTAAACTTATGATTTATGATTTTGACGTGTATATGTGCGTATATTAATACTGCCTACATACTGAATAAATGCTTTGATTCTTGATTCTTCTTTATTAAACAGGCTGATAGCTGATAATTATGAGAAAGCTATGTAAAATTGTTTCATCAAAAACTATCTAACACAAAAAAAGTTGATTTGATGTTTTGTTTATTGGACGAGGTATTTTGCTCTTTATGTGTAGGTAGGTATTAGGCTTTATATTTTACTGGTTTCAATTTGTCTCGATGCGAGTCTACGTCATGTTTTTGTGTTGTCTAAGATGTATAATACAAACGAAATTTTCTCTATAGGCATAGTAATTAGAGACAAAATGTCAACATTTAGTCAAACAGGTATCAAAACGCCTTTCAGCAAAAAAATATGTGCATTATTCCAATAAACGACTTATCGGTCGGTTTCTGAGGTCGGCTTATTGAGAGTTTATCTACTCAATTGTACCGTTATTGAATAGATAAACTCTTAATAAATGTACTCAGAAACCGGCCATTCATGTAAGAAATTCCAGAATGCCTCTAAAAAGTAAACTTTCAGTCAACCTCTTACAAATGGTTACAGAACAAGCAACGGTAAAAGCACGGTGATCAACGCGATGTTACACGACAAGATCCTACCCTCCGGCATCGGTCACACCACCAACTGCTTTCTGCAGGTGGAGGGTTCAGATACTGACGAGGCTTTCCTGAGGACTGACGGCTCAGAGGAGAAACTCAATGTTCAGGTATCATCAACCATATTACACAAGATCCTACCCTCCGGCATCGGTCTCACCACCAACCAAGGTTCAGAATCCGACAAGGCTTTCCTGAGGACTGACGGCTCAGAAGAGAAGCTCAATGTTCAGGCGTCATCAACCATATTACACAAGACGCACATATACACATCAAAATCATAAATCATAAAGTAAATCATAAACAATTATCAAGTAAACATAGCAAAAGCAGACTTTTAACGCTTTGAATTAGAAAAAAAAAACAAAAGTAATGAACCATTCAGCTGTCATCCAATTGTTTAGTCAGAATATTTAAAAAATATTAATTTAGGTTAGAATCAAAGCATTTATTCAGTATGTAGGCAGTATAAATATACGCACATATACACGTCAAAATCATAAATCATAACCAATTATCAAGTAAACATAGCAAAAGCAGAATTTAACGCTTTGAATTAGAAAAAAAAAAGTAATGAACCATTCAGCTATCATCCAATCGTTTACGTCAGAATATTAAAAAAAAATTAAAGTAGGTTAAAACCAACCATACATGTAACTGCGTGTTTCAGTACTTCAGACAATTTTTATATAAAAAAAATAAAAAAGTGAAATAGTGAAACACAACATAGAGAAACGCATACCGATCACAGTACATATCATGATCCAAATGGAACTGATAGTCCGTCTGTCAGCTGCATAATATTGTTTAAATAAAAATAAAAATGGCAAGCCTAGAAAGAAAATCTGCGGACAAAGGGGAAAACTGAATGGCTGTTGAATCTACCGGTGTTTCGGAAATACTCCCATCAGAGAAGAAACACCAAGAAACTCTATGGGGCTTGCCTTGTCAATTTATCTTTTTTTTTTTAAATTAATTGTACATGTCAGCTTTAAAATTTTAACAATATATTAATAATTATAATACAATTTATATTTGTTCTTGGAACTTGGGGCATTCAGGCCATGCATTTTTGTCATCCATATAGTCACCTATTGTATAGTATGATTTTTTCATCAAATTGGATTTTACATAGATTTTAAATTTGCTCATAGGCAATTGATAAATATCTTTAGGTAGCTTATTGTAAAAGCGTACACAGTTCCCCATGAATGAACCACTAACTTTCTGCAGTCTGAAATTAGGTATAATTAATCTATTTTTATGTCTTGTATTAAAATTATGTACATCAGACCTTTTCTTATAATCATTTATATTCTTGCGGATGAACAAAATATTTTCATAAATGTATTGACATGCCACTGTTAGAATTTTAATTTCCTTAAATTTTTCACGAAGTGAATCTCGCGACCTCATACTATATATAGAGCGAATAGCTCGTTTCTGCAAAACAAATATTGATTGGATTTCAGCGGCTTTCCCCCACAATAAAATGCCATAAGACATTATACTGTGGAAGTAACTGAAATAGACCAATCTTGCAGTGGCTTCGTCCGTTAAAAATCTAGTTTTACGTACTGCGTATGCAGCGGAACTTAACCTACCTGCTAGAACCGATATTTGAGAACCCCATTGAAGCTTTGAATCCAGGGTGATGCCCAAGAATGTTGTGGATTCAACAAGTTCTAATGGTTCATCATTTATTAATATACTTCTATTTAGGATACCCTTTTTTACATTTGGTAGAGAGAAATTAATACATTTAGTTTTAGTTTTTTTTGCGTTTAACAATAAGTTATTGGTTGTAAACCAATTCAGAACCTGTGTTATTGATTTGTTTACATCGTCAAAGTTAGGTGTAGTCCTATCTATTTTGAAATCAAGGAAGTATCATCTGCGAACAAAACAATATCACATAGGTTCTGTACGAATGACGGTAAATCATTGATATAAACTAGAAATAAAAAAGGTCCTAGGATCGATCCCTGTGGGACTCCCATTTTTATGAGGGATCCAGATGACCTGACGCCATTGACTTCAACCATCTGTGTTCTATTACAGAGGTATGATGATACCAGATCAAGTGCCTTACCTTCAACACCGTAGTATTTTAATTTGTAAATTAGTGTTTCATGACAGACACAATCAAATGCTTTTGATAGGTCACAGAACACGCCAATAGCATCTTGTGCTTTCTCCCATGCATCAAATATATGTTTAAGAAGACCTATTCCTGCATCAGTAGTAGAACGCCCTTTAGTACATCCAAATTGTTTGCTATTTAAAAGATCATTCATGTTAAAATGTGTTAAAAGCTGGTCTAATCTTTTTCAAAAATTTTACTCAATGCCGGTAGTATAGAGATTGGTCTATAGTTAGATGGATCATTTTTGTTTACTGATTTGAATAAAGGAATCAATTTACTTTTTTTCATTAAATCCGGGAAGACACCTTGATCAACGCATCTGTTAAAAATAAAAGCGAAGTATGGGCTAATAACAGTAATAATGTAACTGAGAACTGTGGTTGACATTCCCCACAGGTCCTCGGTTTTCTTTTGTTTGAGCATTTTAAATGTTTTCACAATTGAGTCTGCAGTTACGTGTTTGAACTGGAACAAGGTATCACATTTATTAACACACTTTGATAATATAGAATAAGCATCAGCGGGACTAGAATTCATGGACTGAGTGGTAGTAATGGGTACTTGAGAGAAGAACTCATCAAATGTATTGGCAACCTCATTACTATCCATGATTAATTTATTGTTAACTTTTAAGATGATCTTACTGTCTCTTTGTTTTATTTTTCCAGTTTCAGTATTGATGATTTTCCATGTTGTTTTTATTTTATCATCAGCATGCTTAATTTTTCTACTAAAATGCAAAGATTTTGCTGTCTGACAAACCACTTTAAAAGTTTTGGAATATAGTTTTAAGTGATTTATGAATTTAGTATTGTGTAAATTAATTTGTTTTTGTGAGTATAAGTTGTACAAATTATTTCTACTTTTGTAAATACCAGGAGTAGCCCAGTCATCGAACCGAATTTTCCCAGCTCTTGTAATAGTTTTAAATTAAAAAATATTATTGAACTCTGCACCCAACATTTGAGATAAAGTGCTGCATAGGTCATCGGGATCCTCAGAAAATATTAGGTTAATTAGTTGCTTGTCAATGATATCCACACACTGTTCAACCCGATTGGTTGTAATGGGCCTGTATGTGTATTCTTGACCTTTGGTGGATGTTTTACATGAAAATGTGGCACTCTGTCCCAGATGGTCGGAGCCAAGTTTATCAAAGATTGCAATTTTCTCAGGTTCACAGTTGCAAAACACATTGTCCAAGCAGGTTGCTGATGAGCTAGTGATTCTAGTCGGCTGGTTAAAAAGATGCTTTCAATTGAAGCTAAGAAATATTTTTTTTAACTTATCACTGAGCGGTGACTGCTCAATTAAATTAACATTAAAGTCACCGCAAACTATCAAAGATTTCGGGGTGTTGAAGACTTTCATCATGACTTCTTCCATAATTGTCTCAAACATTTTATAATCAGCCGATGGAGGTCTGTATACACAGATGACTATATGTTGCCCCAGCTCTATACAAGATAATTCAATACATCGTTCAACAGACAAAGCTACAATGTCTTTACGCTCCTTAAAATTACAATTTTCAAATACATATATAAGTGAGCCACCGCGAATTGCCTTCTGTCTAATAAATGTGCTTGCAATTGTAAAAAATTGTTAAAGCCAACCCATACATGTAACTGTGTGTTTCAGTACTTCAGACAATTTTTATATAAAAAAATAAAAAAGTGACCCCAATACGCCACTGACCCCAATCTTCGGCGCTTCTTTTCCAGTCACTGCCCACCGCTTTGCCTCTTTTTAAATTTGCATATCATACTCAAATAGAATAGTAACCCATTGCTTTGATGTTCCAGTCGGTGAGCCAACTGGGGCACGCGCTCTGCGACACGCGGCTGCAAGAGAAGGCTCTCGTGCACGTGTACTGGCCGCGCGAGCTGTGCGCGCTGCTCCGTGACGACGTGGTGCTGGTAGACTCGCCCGGGGTCGACGTGACCCCCAACCTCGACGAGTGGATCGACCAGTACTGTCTCGACGCGGACGTGTTCGTGCTCGTGGCTAACGCAGAGTCCACGCTCATGGTCACGGTGAGTGTATACACTTCTTTAAGTGGTTACGATTTCCATACAAAAGTATAATGCACAAATATGAGTAAATGGAGCAAAAACTTGCACTGAAATCACATCTATTGGTATTTTATAAGTATTTACATGTCGGGAAATTTATTTATCTACAGAATTTGTTTGATTAAGATGAATTTTTTTTGAATAATAGTAAAATTCAAGTTTAAACAAAAAATAAACCGGCCAAGTCGAGTTGAACTCGCCCACGGAGGCTTTCGTACCAACGTTGGTATGTACCAATTAATCTAGACCTCTAAATTGTATCAGCGCTCATATAACTTAGAGGTCTACCTTAATTGGCTTAAACTATGTAATGTATGTATGGGGGCATCCTTTAATTTACAAGTTTTCTTATTTTTTGGATTTTTTTCTTAATTTGTGCTGTAAGACCTTGCTTCTTGCCAAATTTCATGATTCTAGGTCAACGGGAAGTACCCTATAGGTTTTCGACCCAAAACCTATAGGGTATTTCCGGTTGACCTAGAATTGTCAATTTTGCTCAAAAGCAAGTTCTTACAGCACAAGTAAAGGAAAAATTCCGAAAAATAAAAAAGTTGAAAATTAAGGTACATTTTGGTACTAAGAAGTTTTCGCAAAAATCTAAATTTGCCCATATCTTTTACTGTGTTCACTCAAGACCTTGATTTTTATACACCTAATAGGGACTATAGACTTCAGTATCAGGTATAAATTTCAACTTGATAGGTCCACCTGTTCCTAAAAAAATCAGTGGTGACACACGGACAGACAGACGGACAGACAGACAGACAGACGGACAGACAGACAGACAGACGGACAGACAGACAGACAGACAGACAGACGGACAGACAGACAGACAGACGGACAAGAAAGTGATCTTATAAGGGTTCCTTTTTTTGTTTTTACCTTTTGAGGTACGGAACCCTAAATAATGATTGTATAATCAAAATATATAAAAATCAATGCTACTTTTCGTTGTAATTTTATAACTCAAGAACGGGCTCACCTATCCAAACCAAATATTTAGGCTTCGTTCGGACTATTTAATAGATGGTTTGTGTGAAGTTTGCACAAAATCGGTCGAGCGGTTCTTCATTTATCACATTTCACGAGGACTCAACGCGGGCAAAGCCGTGGGGTGCAGCTAGTATGTTTATATTATTCATTTAAAACATGTAGGTAAATATTATTCCCGACATGTAAAGACTTATAAAAGACGAATAGATGTGATTTCAGTGCAAGTTTTTGCTCCATTTACTCATATTTGTGCATTATACTTTTGTATGGAAATCGTAACCCCTTAAACAGCTTTCAGTAAAATATTCTGAAGAAGATTTTTTTTTCCGCCGGTTAATGGACATTATTCCCTGACGTCGGTTTACGTATACCTTGTAGTTGGCAAGCTTCTCCCTGCTTGTGTATTTAGCAATAACACCGAGATATAATGAGAGTTTAGTACATCATTATGACCTGTTAAAATAGTCTTAAATGTGGTTTTCTAGTGCAAACACAACAAGATTCTCAAACAAAAATATCACATATTGCGACAACCATAAAGTCTGTTTAATATAATTTTCTATATTTTCAGGAAAAGAATTTCTTCCACAAAGTATCAACAAAAATATCCCAACCGAACATATTCATACTGAACAACCGATGGGACGCGTCCGCTTCAGAACCAGAGTATTTGGATCAAGTGAGTTTGTATACACGCTTTCTGATGACGCTGATGTTGGTAAAAATAGCTTTAGGCCCAATTTCACTGGTTCCTGATAGCGCTAATATGAAGAAATCTTACAGATTTTTGACAGCTTTTATATGGCATCATGTGTCAGATAACTATCTAAGGCATTATCAGGAACCGGCGAAACTGGCCCTTAGTCTATTGCTTTACTAGCTGATAATAATTAAGATAGTTTAAAAACTAAAACAACCGACTTCCATGCCCCGCGAGTAATTTCAGTAGCCAGTTTGAGACGTTTATCGTCATATCTCTGGAGATAGTTGTCAGATCTCGATGAAATTACAATGGGACCACCTCGGAAACGTACCCTACCGTTTAAAAAAAGAATCATTCTGATCTATTCACAATTGACGGAGTAAAAAAAACATACCTAACTTGTATAAAGACAGACGGACTGCAGTCTATGTAAAGTCTGTCTACAGTGAACGTCATAAGGCTCTTACATTATCATTATCATCATCATCATCTGCTTCGACATCATCAACACCATCACCACTAGGAGCGCTATGCCAGCGACCCCGGGCCTACCTTCGCTTCATAAAAGAGCTGGGTTGGCTTGGTGAGTCGCTGTCAGGGGGGAATGCACAATACACCACAAGCGGGACGTCAGTGCAGGCCGTATCGCCCCCAACTCAAATTAGAATTAGAATTGGGCTCTTACATTTTAATGAACATTTTTGCTGGGTGGAAGCTATGTGGGAAAAATCGGCGACAACCTAAAGTTGTAATCTTGTTGTTCCAAGGTCCGTATACAACATGCAAACCGTTGCGTGGACTTCTTGTCCCGCGAGCTGCGTGTATGCACCCCCAAAGAGGCCGAAGAGAGGATATTCTTCATCTCTGCCAAGGAGGCGCTCCTCACCAGGATGAGGGAACGGGAGAAACCTGTCTCTTGTGAGTATCATTACAACTTGTACACTGTCTTACTAATATTATATACTGTTAAGAGAGTTTACCAGCTTCAAGTTAGAAAATCTGTCGCCAAAACATTTAATGTGTTCCGGCAGCTATCCTTGAGAGCCAGTTCCCATTCTAGGCCTAGCGTGCTTTCCATCTTTGACCGCATCATCACTTAGCAACATGTGACATAGTGGTTAAACGCTAGCCTATAAGATATAAAAGAAAAAAAATTAGAAGTAAGACATCTTTCTTGTAGTTTCTAATCACGTATAATGACTATATTACGATACATGTGACTTAAGTAGTCGATGATTGCACGGCGTGAAGTTAGCACCCGACCGCAGCGAGGGTGCTAAACGCCGTGCAATAATCCGACTACTTAAGCCATGGAAAAGTGTGCGTGCGGTTTAGGCCACACTGCTCTAATAATAATTAGGTTCAAAGAAATTTTATTTACTCATAAAGAATTGAACAATTCGCTTATAATGAGCTTACATACTTATTTATAACTAATTTCTGTAACTAGCTATATTTAATATTGAAAGTTCCGGAGTTAGATTTTGATGTTTGTATATATCCATTGTTTTACTTTAGTTTTAAATATCATATAATACTTTCATTTTCTTTAAGGTCGTTAGGTAGTTTATTATAAAGTTGTGCATCCTCAAACGTAATATTTTTTCTGCCGTATTGCGTCCTTGCAGACCGTAAAGTTATTTTGTTGGTATTTCTAAGGCTGTGCTTAAATGTTCTTTTAGTAAATGTGATTTGTGTGTGTATTTTATTTATTAATATTTTTTTTATTAAAAGACAAGTTGTATATTGTTACGTGCGGGGTGGTATTAAAATGCCAATCCGATGAGATGAACGTTTATTTCCACTGATCACTAGGTTAGCACAATGTTCCACAGTAGTTGTCCAAATTGTCTTGCACAATTATCAAAAGTCCGTTAACACACACTGAGGTCGTTGGTAATCACAATCACTGATTTCACTGTTCACAGTTCACAACACTAGTTCACTGATAACACTTAACGATCACTTGGTCGCTATCCGCGCTTAGATAGTTACACTGTCGCTTCCAGAGAAAGACTGACTCAAGCCGCGGTTTCAACGTCTTATATAGGACGAGAATATTTCTACAGAAATTTCTAGTATTGACTCGAAACAATAGACAAAAGACGTTCAAAACAAAGCAATAACAATCACAAACAAAAGGGGCGGCTTTCCTTTGAGCTTCTGACGTAAACAACTTTACCATACATGCTAATTTGATCTCTAACTACTTATGAATAAGGTTCAATCTTAACTACAAAACTAGGTACATTGACTAGGGTCTGAATTCCCGGAAGGTTAACTTTTATGACGGTCGGGTCGGGTGTTTATAGCCCGTAATTAGTCTATTCTTTCCCACGGTATTTTTGTTCGAGAAGCTTGGCGAAACATCGCGACTCGACGACGCGATGTAACATTATCCCCTTCTTAGTTATGATCGTCCCGATCATCATTTGTTCCATGGTATCGTGTAAGTCGATCGATGTGTACTACCCTCGGCTTTCCTCTCTGGCCTCGTTTAATGCGGTAGGTAACGTCGTTTATCTTCGTGATAATCTGGTATGGTCCTTCCCAATGAGCCTGCAGCTTCGGACTTTTTCCTTTCCTTCGTAGTGGGTTGTGCAACCAGACGAGAGTTCCTTCTTCGAAACCCATCGTATTCGCTCTACGATCGTACCGGGTCTTCATTTTTTCACCAGTTTTTAAACTATTCTCTCGAACTATCCTGTGCACTTCGTCCAGCTGACTACGAAGATCACTGACATAGTCGGTTACAGGCTTCGGAGCATCTGGCGGGGAACCAGTGATGGCGTCGATAGGAAGTCTTAGTTCGTGTCCAAAATTCACATTTGCAGGAGTCATACCAGTGCTGTCATGGGTAGCGGAACGGTATGACAACAAGAACAGAGGTATGTACTGATCCCAGTCACGTTGATGTGCGTCCACGACTTTAGCCAGGTGATTCTCCAACGTCTGGTTAAACCTCTCAACCATTCCGTCTGACTGTGGATGAGCTGCCGTTGTTCGCGTCTTTTGGATCCCGAGGAGGGTGCACATTTCCTGAAATAGGGCAGACTCGAAGTTCCTTCCTTGATCGGAATGCAGTTCCATCGGTACACCAAATCGACAGATCACTTCTTGCACCAACTTCTTTGCAACTGTCTTTGCTTCCTGGTTTGGTGTCGCGAAAACTTCGGGCCATTTGCTGAAGTAATCTTGCACTACGATGATGTACTTGTTGCCTTCTTCAGTCTCGGGAAATGGCCCGGCAACATCCACGGCAATGCGCTCCCATGGTGCTCCAACGTTGTACAATTTTAGTTGTCCTTTACTTCTTGTCTTCGGTCCTTTTACTGATGCGCACGCGGTGCACTTCCTGCACCAATCTTCCACATCCTCGCGGCTGTGTACCCAGTAAAATCGTTGACGAACCTTCACAAGAGTTTTCTTGACTCCTAGATGTCCACCAGAAACTCCATCATGAATGTGTCGTAGTAGAGATGCCACTTTGCTCCGGGGAACAACGACCTGCATCGTAGTTTCTTTTCCATTGCTGCTTTCCCATTTTCGGTACAAGATTCCTTGTTCCAGAGTCAGGCTGTCCCACTGAGCCCAGTAACTTTTTGTGATTGGGCTGCAGGCTGACACGTCGCTCCACTGGGGCTTGTTTCCAGACTTTATCCAATCCAGTACAGGTCGTAAATCTCTGTCCTCCAATTGTGCTTGTCTCATATTTTCGCCGTTCCATTCGTCATCTGTTCTGTCCATCCTGATGACTCTGACTTCTTCTCGAGACTCGTGCTTTTCGCAGTGTTTACAGTCATCATCACAAGGTCTTCTTGACAGGGCATCGGCGTTGCTATGGCCCTTTCCACTGCGATGTTCTGTCACGAAGTTGAACTCTTGAAGTTGCTCGATCCATCGTGCCACTTGACCTTCCGGGCTCTTAAACTGTAGAAGCCATTTTAGAGCAGCGTGGTCAGTTCTGAGCGTAAACTCCCTTCCAATGAGGTACTTGTTGAAGTGCTGAAGAGTCTTTACCACGGCTAGCAACTCGCGGCGGGTGACACAGTAGTTTCGTTCTGGTTTGGATAATGATTTACTGAAGTATGCTATGACCACTTCTTTGTCTCCTTGGATTTGTGAGAGAACTCCTCCAATTCCCGTGTTGCTGGCATCAGTGTCCACAATAAATCTTCCATCTCTGGTAGGGTATCCCAAGATCGGCGTTTCACACAGTCGCTGCTTTAGATCGTTGAAGGCGGATTCACACTCTAAGTCCCATACAAATGTGCGCTTTTCTTCCGTCAGTCGATGTAAGGGTTTGGCAATTCCAGAAAAGTTCTTGACGAACCGCCGATAGTAAGCGCATAGTCCCAAAAACGACCTTACATCCGTTTTATTCTTCGGGGTAGGCCAAGTTTGAACAGCCTTGATTTTGTCAGGATCAGTTTGTACCCCGTTCTCCGAAATGATGTGTCCAAGGTAGCTGACTTTGGATTTAAAGAAGTCACACTTTTTGGCACTTAGCTTCAGGTTTGCTTCACGTAGACGGTTCAAAACCTTCTCCAGATTCTGCAGATGTTCAGTAAAATCACGGCCCAAAATGATGACGTCATCCAGGTACACCAAGCATACGTCTCCCAGTAATCCAACCATTACTCTGTCCATGAGACGTTCGAACGTTGCTGGAGCATTACACAGTCCAAATGGCATGACGTTGAATTGCCAGAGTCCATTTCCAATGCCCGTACTGAATGCTGTCTTCTCTTTGTCTTCTGGACTGATTTCTACCTGCCAGTAGCCACTTTTCAGGTCAACCGTTGAAAACCACTTCATTCCACTGAGCATGTCCAGTGTATCGTCTATTCGAGGCAAGGGGTAGCTGTCCTTCTTTGTGACTTCATTAAGCATTCTGTAATCTACGCAGAATCTGGTGGAGCCATCTTTCTTTTTCACCAGAACCACTGGCGATGACCAAGGACTTGTAGATGGTTCGATGACTTTTTCTTTGTCCATGTCTCGTATCATGTCTGCAACTTCAGCTTCTTTCGCCCATGGAATCCTTCGTGGCCTCTGTCGTATAGGTCTTGCGTCGCCAGTGTCAATTTTGTGTTTAACAAGTCCGGTACGTCCACAGTTATTTCCAGCGGCGAAGACGTCTTTATACCGCATCAACAGATGTTTTGCTCGTGACAGCTGAGCGAATGTTAAGTTGTCTTTGGATGATTCCAGCAGCTGTGATATTTGATCTTCCGAGCTTGGTTCCGTAGAAGTAATATCCGTTCGTCGCAGGTACTTCACTTCTTGACATTTTCCAATTATGCTGTTTTTCTTCAGATGAACTTCTTCATTGCCAAGGTTAAGAATTCGCACACTGGCCGTTCTGTTTGTCATGAGCAATGTTCTTGCAGTAATCCAGGTCGGATGTGTGCCCTCATCTTCGGCAACTACACATAGTCCACTCTTGACTGTATTTGGAAATTTCACTCGAACAATATTTTGCGATTTTGGAGCCAACACGACGTCCTTGAGACAGTAAAGCTTACACGGTGCCGTTCCATCGAAAAACACTTCTTGCTCGGGAAACCGGAGTACACCACGGGCCACATCCAATATGCACTGCTGCTTCTCCAAAAAGTCCAATCCCAGAATGCAATCGTCAGTTATGTTGGCAATAAGCACAGGATGAATGTATGAGTGCTCACCGATGACTATCTCCACATCTGTATCGCCAAGGACAGGAACTGACTGGCCGGTTGCTGTCCGTAGTGAGCATGCTGCAGATCGATGTTTCCGTGATATAAATCGTTGCAGGAATTCAGGCTTCACAATTGTGCGCGATGCTCCTGTGTCCACTGTGAACTTGCAGGTCTTGTTGTTCAGGGTGCCCTCGACGATTAAGCTGTTTCCGTTGCACACTTGTGTCACAGTGATGGTGGGGGCTCTCTCTTGACCAGCCAGCGCCCGCCCCGCGGCCCTGGCGACGTTTAGTTTAACGCCTCCTCATCCACTTGGGTCTCGCAATTTCTGACCCGTTTCTTCGTTTTCGGGCAATCGATCCGAATATGCCCTCTTTCTCCACACCCGTAACATGTGGGTCCATAACGGGGCTTCCTGGGTTCAGTCACCAGCTCCCGAACTCTGTATGGTTTGGTGTCCCGTCGCACTGCTTCCACTTCTAAAGCATGAGCCAGAGCGCTCTTGAGTGTCTGATGATGTCCTAATCGTACCGCAGCGCGTACCTCATCATCCCTGATTCCATCCACGAAGCTCTGTAGAGATGTCACCTCAATGGTTGATGGCGTCGACACGTAGGCTCGTCGGACCAACCTCTCGATTTCATCTGCCCACTGTTGCAATGTCTCTGTGGGCTTCTGGGTGCGCTCACGTAGTTGTGCCCTGTACGCATGCTCCATGTGCTTGTCTCCATAGCGCGTTTCGAGGGCTTCCAGCAGGGTCTTCAGGGTCCTTTCCTCTTCAGGTATGCGTTCCAGGATAAGCTGAGCGTCTCCTTTCAGTGCTAATGCGAGCGCTGTATTTGCGTGCTCGTCTGTCCAGCCGCAACTTTTGGACAGCGTTGTGAATTGGAATTTGTAGGCTGCCCACGAAGATGTTCCGTCGAAGTGCGGCAAATCTAGCTTGAAGGGCGAGGTCATAGTGGGACCCTGGCTGCTATGTCCAATTCCTCTTAAATTCAGTTTCTGAAATTCGTTGGCCAAGTCATTCACGGTCTGCTCATGTATGTCAAGCCGCCCTTCTACTTCCTTGATACTGGTTTCCACCATTTTGATCTTCTCTCCCATGCCGGCAAGCCCGCTCTGCAACTGACGTCCAATTGTCTCTTCCAGTTTGCGGCTAGCTTCTTGTTGGGCCATCTGTACAGCCTGTAGTGCAGCCTGTTGTTCCTGGCGAGCCTCCTCCTGTTTGCGGCTAGCTTCTTCTTGTGCCGCCTGTACAGCCTGTAGTGCAGCCTGTTGATCCTGGCGAGCTTCTTGTTGTGCTGCCTGTACTGCCTGTAGTGCGGCCTGTTGTTCCTCACGTACAGCTTGTAGTGCAGCCTTTTGTTCCTGGCGTGCAGCTTCTTGTCCAGCTAGGAGAGCGGCTAGCATGGCCTCCAGGCCTCCATCCGTAGTTAGACTCACCGGCGGTGCTGTAGGTGGCGCTGCCATGGTGGGTGCCATCGGTGTTGCTGCTGGCTCTTCCAATGTGGATGTTCCTGCTCCCGATGCTTCGAGCTCCTTCTGCCGGGTTGCATCCATCTCCGCCTGGCGCCTGGTGCGTGGAGTACGCGTATCTTCCCTCGGAGTGATTGGCATTCCGCTTCTGACACCAATTGTTACGTGCGGGGTGGTATTAAAATGCCAATCCGATGAGATGAACGTTTATTTCCACTGATCACTAGGTTAGCACAATGTTCCACAGTAGTTGTCCAAATTGTCTTGCACAATTATCAAAAGTCCGTTAACACACACTGAGGTCGTTGGTAATCACAATCACTGATTTCACTGTTCACAGTTCACAACACTAGTTCACTGATAACACTTAACGATCACTTGGTCGCTATCCGCGCTTAGATAGTTACACTGTCGCTTCCAGAGAAAGACTGACTCAAGCCGCGGTTTCAACGTCTTATATAGGACGAGAATATTTCTACAGAAATTTCTAGTATTGACTCGAAACAATAGACAAAAGACGTTCAAAACAAAGCAATAACAATCACAAACAAAAGGGGCGGCTTTCCTTTGAGCTTCTGACGTAAACAACTTTACCATACATGCTAATTTGATCTCTAACTACTTATGAATAAGGTTCAATCTTAACTACAAAACTAGGTACATTGACTAGGGTCTGAATTCCCGGAAGGTTAACTTTTATGACGGTCGGGTCGGGTGTTTATAGCCCGTAATTAGTCTATTCTTTCCCACGGTATTTTTGTTCGAGAAGCTTGGCGAAACATCGCGACTCGACGACGCGATGTAACAATATATATATATAGTTGTTCTAAATTGAATAGTTTGGTTTCATTATAGATAGTAGAGGTGTTCGTCAAATATTCGTAGTTAAAAAGTGTTTTTATGGATTTGTTTTGAGCGATCTGGAGACTTTTAAGGTTGGTGTTCGCCGCCCACACCTCAATCAGATACTCCAAATGTGACTTGACAAGCGAGTTATATATTGTCATTCGGACTTTCTGCGGTATACATCCGACTGCACGTCGCACGGCTCCTGTCACAGATGTGACCTTCGACCTCACGTGATCTATATGAGCTCGCCAGTCAAGTTTATCGTCCAGTTTCAGACCGAGATATTTTTCTTGATGTGATCGATGGATTATAGTACCATTAATAGTAAGTGGTGTATAAGGCGGCATTTTTTTATTTTATAGCTTTAAATATCATGTAAGATGTTTTTGTGGTATTTATAGTGAGTAAGTAGCTTTGACACCAGATGTTAAATTTATGAAGATCGCACTGCGCTTGGCTAATAAGATCAGGTAGGTTACGTCCGAAGTAGAAGAGGCAAGTGTAATTCATTATATCTTTCGCGACACACGTCTGGTCTTAATCAGTGTTTAATTAGAATGCCTTCCTCTCTCGCATTTTCCACTTGTGTAGCGCTGGGATGACTACGGCGTGGCACTGACGTCATGGCTTAGCTGATGACATCATAGTGTAGCACCACAAGGTTCTACCTGCATCTCCAGTATGTCTCATAAAACTCTTCATGGTGGACGTTCCATCTACACGCACGAAGCGTTTTGCTTCGTCCTACATAATACGATCCGCCAAAGAATGGAACTCCTTGCCGGTGTCTGTGTTTCCCGATAGCTACAACTCGGGGGTCTTCAAATCGCGAGTGAACAGGTATTTACTAGGTAAGCGTGCTACATCCTCGACCGCATTGTCACTTAACATCAGGTGAGATAGTGGTCAAACGCTTGCCTATACAACGGTCAAAGTCAAAGCATTTATTCAGTATATGGGCAAATTAAAAATCTGCACTAACATAAAACATAAAATCTGTAATACTCTAATTATTTGAAGCGTAGACGGAATTTTAATAGACAAGACATTAGCGTATGCGAATGAAATAGCTATAAAGATATAACCCAACTAAAATGATGAACATATGATACATATGCCAGCTTTAGGATAAAATGAGCAGCGTAATTTGGTCGGGTCATACAAGACAGCGGGTGAAAGCCAATGGGTGCACTAGAACTGGGAGCCAGAGGTGGCTCCAAACAATAAAATCGCATATGCAGAGAAGGATAAAAAATGGTTGTCAATCTCGCTCTCTTATACTAGTAATTGTATAGTTTTATCCTTCTCATATTATTATTGTTTTATGAATGCCAGGTCCATTTAATACTCCACATATATATATACTATACATATAGTATAGAACATATATAGCACTAGCAGGTTGTTAGACAAGGACACTCCCACTTGGGTGCCTTTCGATTGGGTCTTTTTGTTCTACAAAGCAATTACAACCTTATTGTTAGAGCATACGGATTAAATTAAATTTGTCAAAACATCTGCAGTGCACCATCCTTTTATATGACGTCTATGATACTCCGTCGACGATTTGAAGTGATATACAATAGTGTATACATGTCCCCAGCACCAACGTTAGCGGACGGGCACCAGGTGCGGTACTTCGAGTTCGTGGACTTCGAGCGTCGGTTCGAGGAGTGCATCAGTCAGTCGGCCGTGCGCACCAAGTTCGCGCAACACTCGCGCCGCGGGAAGAACATCGCGTGTGACGTCATGCAGGCCTTGGAACAGGTTGTACACCTATGCTTGTGAATTTCTTTATTTAACGGACTAAAAAAAACGGAGGAGTTTTCTCAATTACTCTAATTCGCAGCTTCGCGCATTAAGCGTAGAAAGATGACACGAAATTAACTATTATAGCACAGTGTGAACTAAACCCGCACTATACGCACGCTTTTCCGTGACTTAAATAATCGATTATTGCACGGTGCAATAATCGATTATTTGACGGAAAAGCGTGGCAAGCGTACAGTCCGGCAAGTATAACTTGGCGTGCCTGTGCGCCACTGTGCTTTTACTTTGTACTTTGATAACAGTTTCTCTTAAACTACTTTTAATTACTTTTGGCATTATTGAACTATTTTAATTTAGCAGATTTATCAACAGTGATGTCGCGGTAATCTCTCAAACGTCAAACTCACAGTTTCAATTAAAAGAATTAGTTCCAATAAAACCACCACCGCCAAGTTATAATTGTGGCACTGTAAAGTGCGGGTTTATGTCACACTGACAGCTATAAAATAATATACGATACTCGTGACTTAACTTGTCTATTATTGCACGGCGTACCGTAGTAACTTCAAGCCGTGCAATAATTGACTACTTAAGTCACACGTATCGTAGTATACTATAAGCTAGTGTTTATTATTTGTAAGAAATAATGTGGGTAGGATGCGAATTTTCGAATATCTATATTGATTAAATATATTATATATCCATATATTATATAGTCATATATTATTCAAATGTTTAATTTGGTGCGATTTTTTGATCGATCTTTTGAAAATAAGATCAAAAGCATGCAATCGAATCGAGATGTTGCGATCCATTACGATCCACAAAATCAGAACGACCTTAAAAATTGCATCCCTAGTTGAAATGAAATGAAATGACACATTTATTTATGTCTTTAAAAAATTAATTGTTGGGTCTAATAAACGAAGCGCTGCAGCGCTGGATCGATCTCCACAAACTAAAGCATCAATGTGTGTACTTGTATCAGGTGTACAACACCGCGACGGATCAGAAGGCAGCCAAGGTAGAGAAGCAGCGAGTGTTGCACGAACAGCTGTCTGCCATCGAGGAACAGCTGACCACCATCACGCGACAGATGAAGGACAAGATCAACAGGATGGTCGAGAGTGTCGAGCACAAGGTATGTAGATCTATCCTTGTTAGTAGTGTTTCTATCCTAGTTAGTAGTACATATTAGTATTTCTTAAGGTATTTGGCCAACCAGTAATATCAATCAATCAATCTATCAAGAGGCTGCGATAGTGAAGATGTATTTCACAATAAAATATTGCATGCCAGATTGTGGCGAAATGTGCTAAATATCATTTAAATGTAAACATCACCTTGTACTACATTTCATGCGGTCATTTCACAATTTAATTTCATTTCATTTCATCAATAACCATTTATTTCTCTCTCACAATAAGAAATTGGTACAGTTTGGACTTATGTTATTGTACATGTAAAAATATAGACACGTAAGTTTGGGCTATGTTTGAATGTAAGATTATAATATTTTGTGAGAGACTGGTGCCTGGTGTTGGTTTTGTAGAAAAACCTGTAATGCAGGTCACCGGGACCCCTCCCTGTTAAGTAATAGTTACATTCTTGTAAAACTAGCGTGACCTGGACCCAAGATTAGACGGCTTATATTTCTTTTTGCAATTGGTTGGTCAAAAAATGCAAATGATATGGGTGTAGTTACAGCAGACCTGGATATTTTGTAGAAACAAACTTTGCTCTAGAAGCATTTTCCAGGGAGGAAACGGGGGAATACATTTGTTACGAGTTTTCATCGTAAACTATTTTGACAGATCTCACATAGTTTTGGACTTATTCTGGCTCCCTGATTGGTCTAAATTTAGTGAAGTGTGTAAAGTGCGGAGGTGCTGTTTTACGTACAAAATTTGTTCGATATTTGCTATCGAGTTTCGTACAAAAACTTGCATTAAGGGTCTACAGGGTCGCTGTCTACAAGTTCAGTCAGTAGTGTCAAGCGCGCTCTCGATCGGACGCGCGCCTTTACTTTACTATTCAATCTGTTATCTCACAACACTCAACCTTACGTAAGAGACAGCTGACGGCCCGCGAGCTGACCGAGTGATACAGACTCTCACCGCGCGGACTTACGGTGCATTTTACGGTGCGCAGCACGCGGTTCCAATTTACTATTAGTGACTCAAATTCAAGGTCGCATCCGAGGCGTGTAGCGTATTTTGAACCATACCGACGTTGTAACTAGGTTTAATCTCGCATATTTGCTCGCAGGGAGTGCATCTTCTGCACTTGTACATTAAGATATTTTATTTATTTAATTAAACTTTCACCTTTATAATATTAGTACGAAGTAGGACTGTAATATAAAAAATTGGTTGCCTGTAAAGTCGGTTTACGGACGATAATTTCAGGCGTTCATTACACGGTAGGTAATCCGTCATTCAAAACCAAAAGTCATGACTGATGATTGCTCATGTAACAAATCAAAGTATGTAAATATCGGTCAGTCACCGTCAGTCACCCCATTACACGATCAGTTATCCATCAGTCACAGCCGTGACTGTGAGTAAACAGCAAAAACTATCGTGTAATAGTCGAACTGTGGTCTTCTACTTGCACCGATTGGTGCAGGGAGAGGGGGTCAGGGCTGTGCCCTCTTCCCCTAGAGTTCTTCCCCGCCCATTACGATGGGCGTGTCCATGCGGGTTGAATGGAATCTGGCAGGGGGTTTCCGCGGTGACTACTAGTTGCCGGCGCGATCAAGCCGCGCCAGGTTGATTCCCGTTCGGGGAAGCCCAGCGGACCGATCAGCAGCCACGGCAGCGGCCTCCGGCGGACCCCTCCGTTCATCTTCGGTTTCTTTAAGGTTTGTTTCCTCCTCTGTGTGGTTTTCTTCATTTTGAATGAATTCTCTTATGTATGGCTTCATCGAAGCTTGTTTTCTTCCTGGGCGGTCGGATGATCTGGAGTGCAGCGGGGCTATCCCACGGATGTGTTCGTGGGACGACCGGTCCGCTCGCCAAAACATCTTTTTACTCAGGCGTCTAGTGAAAGATTCGAGGTCTTCATGCTGTAAGTTCCTACGGATGACATCATTTCGCACGTATCGCGGCGCCCCCACGATCCATCTGAGCGTGTAGTTTTCTTGAACCTGAAGTCTTTTCCTGTTTGACCCGCTCAGGTACGGGAACCATGCGGGGGCGGCGTATGTGAGGCGGGTCCTCACGTAGGTCTTGTATATCAGAATCTTCGTTCTCGTTGGCAGCCTGGAGGACCAGATGCCGGCCAGTAAGGCGCGTGCTGTTTTGGCTTTGGAGGTGACGTAGTCCAGATTCTTTTTGAAACTGGTGTTCTGTCATGTAATAGTCATGTCATGTGTAATAGTCGCCTTACGTGATAACGTCATATGATCGTGCTTCTTTATCGCTTGTTCCGCGCTCTCGCTTGCACGCGGAACGTGACACATTTTCGTACGTGCAGCCGGCGTTCGATTTTTAAGTCGTTATCACGTCAATAAATAACTTATATGTTCTCCAGGTGTCCCTAACCCTAAGCCAAGAGATCCGTCGTCTGTCCGCCCTAGTGGACGAGTACGACGTTCCGTTCAAGACGGAGCGGACACAACTCGAGCAGTACAAGAAGGCGTTACATCGACACGTGGAGTCCGGCCTCGGATCCAGACTGAAGAAACGACTCTCCGCCGATATTGGTAACGAGATGGATCAGGCGCAGAAAGAGATGGCAGGTAAATCAGATAAGGAGCCAGTTTCACCGGTTCCTGATAGCGCTAATATGAAGAAATCTGACAGATTTTTGACAGTTTTTATATGGCGTCATCTGTCAGATAACTATCTAACGCAATCTCACCTGTGAAACTGGACATTAGTGGTTAATTCGAGATTAAAGTTCCGCAGTTAATCTTTTTTATTTTATAGGCTAGCGTTTGACCACTAGTTATATCGCCTGTTGGTAAGCGATGATGTGGTCGAAGACGGTGAATACGCTAAGCCTAGAATACTCTGACTCCTAAGGGCTGCGTGTTGCCTGAAAACGTATGGTTATGGCGGAAAATTTTCTCTTTGATGGTGGCAAACTACTTTTTGATAGTAAGTCAGGCGGAACATCGATATAATATGCTCCTACCACCTTAGGAAAATCTTGATTAAGTATTTTTTTTAAAAATAGTTTATCTGGAAGATCAGTTTTTAATAAGTTATGAAATACTCTATCAGGAACGTGTGAAACTGATATTTTCTCTTATTCGGTAAAGGTTCGTCCATTATTCACGTGAGGCTTAAACTCATTTCTAAACCAAACTGCTTAATTTTCCAAAATTTATTAAGATTATACCTGTATTTAAAGCTTTTCTGAAAATTTCTATATAATTTGTACGAAAAAAATACACGTGTTTTTATGGGTACTCTAAAACCTCAACACATGTCACCAGGAAGAGGGAGGGCGTTAAAAAGTTGCCTAAAAAATTGGTTGTTTGTAAAGTTGGCTTACGAACGATAGTTTAACGTGACAACGTTAACTAAACATTGATGTTCATGTTCACGCTCATATGCATATCCATATTGATACGACAGAACATTGATGACATCGGCGCATGCGTACAATGAGCGTAACGGGACACTTTTTTGCGTTCATCGATTTATTAGACGTTGTCACGTCAAAAATTGGTTGTCTCTAAAGTCGGTTTACGGACAATAATTGTACGTGATAACGTCATACGATCGTCCTCTCTATCGCTTGTTCCGCGCTCTCGCTTGCACGCGGAACGTGACACTTTTTCATCGATGGTGTTCATCGATTTACAAGACGTTATCACGTCAAAAACATCACGTGTTTAATGGATAACCCCTAAAATGAATCGTTTGTGATCGTTACAGACTAGCCATGTGCAAACCATATCCTTAAAGAGAAAAGATAGATACGTATAATTTTGAACAAAAGATATATATATATATATATAATATATAACTCTTTTATATCTCTATATTCCAAACTAGCAGCCCGCCCCGGCTTCGCACGGGTAGAACATAAATGCCTACAACATTTGCATCAGTTTGTTGCAACGAATATAAAATATGAACATATTTAACAATAATCGTCATATTTCATCCAATTTACACAAAACCTTAACGAATTATGCACCTAAACCTCCCTCATAAACACTCTGGCTATTGGTGAAAACCGCATGATAATCCGTTCAGTAGCTATTGAGATTATTGCGAACAGACAGAGAGACGCAGTGATGGAATTTGTTTTATAATACTTACGTAGTGATATTGGACGGCCCTTTAGCGTAAAGGATAGTTACCCTGATTCTGACCCGACGGTCGTTGGTTCTAATCCTAGCTATATACCTACCAATGAAAGTTTTATGTGCATTCATGAATCATGAGTTTTCGTACAGAGGTAGTGGGATCATTAAATCAACCAAAAAGTAGCTTACCACCAAGGAGCCCGGGCCCGGTGGCGTAATCGGGAGAACGGTCGGCTTTGATGCCGTGGTACCGAGTTCAAACCTTACCGTGCACCAATGGATTTTTCCATCGAAAAATGTATGTGCGCTTCTCACAGTGGCCCTCCGGTGAAGGAAAACATCGTTAAGAAACCAACAACCCCCGCATGGTGGTAGGACACTATCTAGTGTCCGCCTGGCCAGCTACCACCCTCAAGTTAGACATTCTGTCGCCAAAAACATCTAATGTGTTCCGGCAGCTATCCTTGAGAGCCAGTTCCCCAGTCTAGGCCTAGCGTGCTTACCATCTTCGACCGCATCATCACTTACCAACAGGTGAGATAGTGGTCAAACGCTAGCCTATAAGATATAAAAAAAAGGTGAACATCTGCCGCCGTAACCTTACGCGTTCCCCGACGCAAAATGTAGGGGTAATATACGTTTAACGTGTGTATCTGTGTGTCTGTCTGTAGCATCTTAGCACCTAACCGGATGAACCGATTTTGTTTTTATTATTGATAGTTTTTTGTTTGATAGATGTCTTCATCGAGAGTTTTCTTAGCTTTGATTCATGAAAATTGGTTCAATCGTTATAAAACTGTGAGCTTTTTTCTAGTTAATTGCGCTATGAAATCAACTTTCATAGGTCTGATCAATTCGAAAATCTTCTTCTTCAACGATATTGTAAGAACATGGAAGCATTGACCTGATGCTGGGACATCTCCTAGACTCTACAGAATACTCAAATCCTCACCAACTTACAGCTCAGATTTTAAATGTCGTGTTTAGAGTCATTGGAATGCTTTTAATGAAAAGATTATGCATAGATCAGTTGGGGTGGTTTAAAATATTATATTATTATATATATAGATGAATATTATTTTATACAATAGATCATATTATTATACTATATTGACTTTAAATTGATTGTGATCGGTGGGGATCTACAGCATCGCTAAGCCTATAATAAAATTTTCGTAGTAACTATGACCTAATCTGTGGTTTCACTGCTGATATTTTATTAATTTTGCTGTGCGTGTATATGAAATTCGTGATATCTTCTAGAGTTTTCTTTTGAATTATATACTGTAAGGGACAATTTTAATCTATAATATGTGGCCAAGCTAATTAACGTAATTATTTGGATAAGGATTAATACTATATACTTGAAAATAGCCTTGGAAGTTATGTAATATTTTTTAACAAAAAATTTAAGATTAAAATGGTTACTGTGTCAACCTTAAGAGATAGACATATGCTGTCGCGGACTTTTTTGTAGGTCTTATTAAGTTGTACAACTCTTGCATAGAAAATATTCTTCTATCTATTTTCAATTAAGCAGCGTTCGTAAGAAACGTGTTTTTTCGACCGTTTTTTTGCCGACTAAATTAGGTCTCCACGAATGTACCTTTGATTTAAACGGGATAATATATAGCCTATTTTCATTCCGAGAGTCCATTCTATGTAATAGTGAAAGAATTTTTCGGTTCAGTAGTTTTTGAGCCAAATCATTACAAACATACAAAAATACAAATGTTCTCTCTTTATAATATTAGTATAGATAACTCTGTGACGCTACGCTCCCTTTCTATCACATAGATTGTTATATGTTTACATCTCCCTTATTCTAATTACGTGACGCTCTCTTATTAACTCTTGGTATGTTATATGGTTACATCCCGCTTACTCTAATTCACTCCGCGAAATGAGTCGTTGCGTCAAGATATAAAAGAGTTAAAGAGATGGTTGAGAAATGTAAGATATACTGAAATAGTCTTTGGTTTAAGGAGATATAACTCTTGTTAGTTGATCACTCCTGAGTTACAAACGTCTATTGCAGATCGCATGTACAACATCCTACCGGCCCACAAGCGCGCGGCGGCCGCGTCATACATAATGCCGCATCAACAACCGTTCGAGGTGCTGTACCGGCTCAACTGCGACAACCTCTGCGCAGACTTCACTGAGGACCTCTCCTTCCGCTTCTCCTACGGCATCACGGCCATCATACAACGCTTCCAGGGGAAGAACACCAACCGTATAGCCTTGAATAATCCGCCTCGGTACACGCAGGTAATTTGTCACCTTACTATTAGTTTTAATAATTTCTTCCACCAGATTGGAAAGGTTTTAAAGCAGGGGTTCCCAAACTTATAAGTATCACGCCTGCCTACTACTTAAAATTAATAAGGGTATAATATACAAGGTTATTCCTACTTGATGCGAAACCTGAAAATAATTTGTTCTGAATCCGTTACAGAATCGATTCCAATAGTTTTACAGCCATGTATATTTTTCGTCAAAAATGTAAGAAAATTTTGAAAGCTGGACGCCGTTAGAAACCGCGCCTCCCTAAAGGGGCGCGCCCCACACTTTGAAAATCAATGTTTTAAAGAAAGGCCAAGTCAAAAGTACCTGTAACCGGCGAGCGTGTATGAAGGCGCTCATGAAAGTAGCAGAAGCGAAAGAGCTATGTCAGAATCGTAGCATGTGGAAAGAAGTAGTGTCTGTCTACCCCCAAACGGGAAAAAGCGTGATTTTATGTATGTATGTATGGATAAGTTTTATTTCGATACTTGAAGAGTGTTCGATTCCAATTATGTCGACTCAACTGTCTGTATGAATGTCAGTTTGTAACCGCTTCATGGATCAACGACTCGACCCATAGTTTGCATGTATACAGATAACTTACAGGGTAGAATGGGATATTTAGGGCCAGTTACACTGGTTCCTGATAATGCGTTAGATAGTTATCTGACACATGACGCCATACAAAAGCTGTCAAAAATCTGTCAGATTGTGTATATTAGCGCTAACGACGGAAGACCAGTGAAACTGGCCCTTAAGCCCAGTTTTACCGGTCTTCCGTCAATGTTTCAGATAGTAATCTGACAGATGACGCGATACACAAGTTGTCAAAAATCTTTCAGATAGTTCCTAATAGGGCTATCAATAACCGGTGAAACTGGCCCTTATACCTAACTATGCCCGCATTCAAAGAATCAAAGCATTTATTCAGTATGTAGGCACTTCGGCAGTATTAATATACGCATATATACACGTCTAAATCATAAACTAAATCATAAAGTAAACATAGCAAAAGCAAAATTTTAACGCTTTTAATTTAAAAAAAAAAACAAAAGTAATGAACCATTCAGCTGTCATCCAATCGTTTACGTCAGACTATTAAAAAAATATTAAAGTGGGTTAAAACGGTGGCATTAAAAATAATTTCATCCAAATCAAACATTTCTTTCATAAAAACCTTATGAACGGTATAAAAGCCATAATAAACATTACCCCCCAGATCCCCCCCACAGTGAGCAACATCCCCCCGTCGATGGAAGTGTCGCGGTCCTCCAACGGCCCCGGCACGCTCGGCCCGCTCAGCGCTGAGGAGTGGAGCATGGTCTCCAAGTTCGCCCTGGGCGCGCTCACCTCACAGGGAACTATGGGCGGACTGTTGCTGTCTGGACTTGTAAGTTCTCCTTCTTTATTTATGTGAAAGAACGATTTTTTTAGTACAAAACTTACGACTAATAGCAATACAATTAGATTTTCTTTTTTTATATATTTTATAGGTTAGCGTTAGACCACTATCTCACCTGTTGGTAAGTGATGATGCGGTTGAAGTTGGTAAGCGTACGCTAGGCCTAGAATGGGAACTGGCTCTCAAGGATAGCTGCCGGAACATAGATGTTTGGCGACAAATTTTCTAAGTTGGTAGCTGGCCAGGCGGACACTAGATAGTGTCCTACAAAAACTATTTAATTGTATAAGTCATATTTGTTCCCACATTCATAGCTAGCCTAACCGCCTATGGTGTAGCAGATATCTACAGGCAGCGGTGCTAATTTCCATAAGGTGGGCCGATGCTTTGCCGTACTATATTATACATGTACAACAAGAAAAATCCTTTGCAAAAGACATTATTTGAACTTACATTTAGAATTTTCTGTCAATCAATCAGTGTTGCTAGTTTCACCGGTTCCTGATAGTCTAAAAGAAACATCTGCCAGTTAAACTGCGACGGTATCTAGGGCTATATGTCAGAACTATCAGAACCAGGTAAAACTAGACCTTAGTGTTTCATTATCTAGATGAAATATATTAACACTTTTCGATATAACAGCTCCTGAAAACGGTGGGTTGGCGCGTGGTAGCGGTAACAGGCGTGCTGTACGGCGCACTGTACATGTACGAGCGTCTCACGTGGACCGCCACGGCGCAGGAGCGCGTCTTCAAGCGGCAGTACGTCGCTCACGCCAGCAAGAAGCTCAGGCTCATTGTGGATCTCACGTCCGCTAACTGTAGTCATCAGGTCCAACAGTGAGTATTATATAACTGAGATAAACACTGATTTATGTACGAGCGACTCGCGTGGACCGCCACGGCACAGGAGCGCGTCTTCAAGCGGCAGTACGTCGCTCACGCCAGCAAGAAGCGCCGGCTGATTTTGGACCTTACGTTCGCTACCTTGCGAGTCATCAGGTCTAACTACCACGTAATTTTTGCATGTCAAAGTCACCCGCGTCTGTTCTAAATTCTATATGTGATTCTTCAGTTTTGTATGTAAGCTGTGAGATGATTCAAAGGATGGTCAAAGACAGTAAAAGTAGCTTTAAGTATAGTTGGGGTAGACGTGTTCTAGAGTGGAGACCGCGGCTTGGTAAACGAAGCATAGGACGCCCTCCAGCTAGGTGGAGCAATGATATAAGCAAGCTGGCTGGCAAAGGTTGGAAACAAGGAGCTGAGATCGAGCTCAGTGGCGTGCCAAAGGAAGACCTATGTCTAACAGTGGACGAATACTGGCTGTTAATGATGATGGTGAAGTATAGACATCTACTAAGCTGGTCGCCAATCAGTTTGCCGATTTGCTGAGTATTCAGGAACAATCAGTAAAAGTCATTCGCAGTGCAGCGCCTAATGCAGACGAGACAAATTCAATCTTGGACCACATCATTTATTTCCACCACGAGAAACATTGATCTAAAATTGATAATAGTTTATGAACTAAAAAACCGACTTCCCATTCCGTACGAGTCAGTTTCAATAGCAAGATTGAGATGTTTATCGCCATATCTCTGGCGATACTTATCAGATCTTGATAAAATTTTAAAGGACACACCTCGTAGATTAACCCTAACCCTACCCATCACAAAAAGAATCATTCAAATCGGTTCACAATGGGCGGAATATTCTCATAACAAACATACAAAAATTTAAAAGAAAAATTCTGACGAATTGAGAACCTCCTCCTTTGAAACTAACAGAAACCTTACACTAGCATCTCATGATCGTCATCTACAGCTGCTTTTATTCCAATGTTGTTTAAAATCTCTCTTAAATGATATTCACTAGCATTTATAATAACCATAAGCCGAATTTGCTGCAACTTTTATAATGCATATTTTCTAATTCTATTTGCTATAGTATGTTTCCCAAATCGGCGTGCCTTCTGGCATATGCCTCCTTCAGCTCTATCCTCTGCTACTCTGGTGCAGTGTGACCTCAAGGTTAGGCGGATATCGTCACTAGCATTTACTAAAATAATATTATTTCCCAGGGAGCTATCAACGATGTTCGCCCGACTGTGCCGCCTCATAGACGAGGCCACGACGGAGATGGACGGCGAGCTGAGCGAGGTTCGTGACGCTATAAAGATGCTCGACGAAGCTTCCACCTCGGCCAAGAAACTGCGGAACAAGGCCAACTATCTGTCGCACGAACTGGAGCTCTTTGATGACGCCTTCTTGAAGCACAACTAGTGAACTGCTCCCATGTTTAGGTGAGTGCTTTTGATACTTGTCGTTGCGGCGTGCCAGTTGTTTATACCCCCGCATCATCCCCTCGAAGAGTGAATTTTTAAAAATTATTTCTTAGCGGATACCTAAGTCAAAATAACTATCTGTATGCCAAATTTTAACGCAATCCGAAACAATATTGATTTCAGACTTTGTTTACCCCACTTAGAGGTAAAATTAAAAAAAAAAACCTGAAACACGTATTTACTTATTTTTTTACTGGAGCACTTGTAAGAAGTTTCGAATAGAAAATACTATCTAATCTTGTTTCTCCATACAAACTTTGAACCCCATTTCATCCCCTTAAGGGGTGAATTTTGGAAAATCCTTTCTTAGTACCCCCCTTACGTACTAAGACAACTATACCCTCCAAATTTCAAGTCTCTACGACCAGCAGTATAGGCTGTGCGTTGTCTGTCAGTCAGTCAGTCAGTCAGTCAGTCAGTCAGTCAGTCAGTCAGTCAGTATGTCAGTCAGGACAAAGATTCTTATAGTATTAGATTAGTATTATGTTTTTGACGTGATAACGTCTAAATCGATGCTGCACGGCTGCACGCATGAAAAAGTGTCACGTTCCGCGTGCAAGCGAGCGCGATAAAGAGGCCCGATCTTATGACGTTATTATGTAAAATTATCGTCCGTAAACCGACTTTACAGACAACCATTTTTATTAAAGCTGCTAGCAATGTGGGCTGCACATTACTAGTAGTCATGTTAACCCCTCCAACTAAGCTAAATATATATTATGCTTGTGTCTGGGGTGGGTTCAGGTCAATAGCAGGCCTCCCTCACTCACCCATAGCTACTGCGATTAATACCTAAACTTTCGTCAACGCCGGCGGTACTATCTGCCAGTCGGTTGTCACTGCTCACGCGCGCAACGTATATTATTATTCAAATGACGGGATAACTGCGCATTCGTATTCTTTATTAGAAACTATTTAAGTTTTTCATAGTCATTTTGCGGGTTTGACAAAAAACAAGCATAATATGTTTCATTTTTTAACCGACTTCAAAAAAAGGAGGAGGTTTCTCAATCCGACCGTTTTTTTTAAAAAATATTTGTTTGCTAATAACTTCGTCGTTTACGAACCGATTTTGATTATTCTTTTTTTGTTGGAAAGGAGATATCCCAAGTGTGGTACCATAGTAATTTTATCGAGGTCTGATAAGTATCTCCAGAGATATGGAGATCAACACATCAAAATTGGTACTGAAAATTAATAGCGCGGCATTGAAGTCGGTTATTTTTAGTTTTTTAAACGATCTTATTTATGCTACCGATACTAAAATGACAAAACGGCGTAAAATTCACTTTCTCGACTTCAAATTCGACTCTTAGTTAGGAATTTTGATGTTATTTTGTGAGGTAAATACACTTTCTTTTATTTCATTTAGTCAACTCTTTACTGTATCAGGCGCGCGATGTACCGGCGCGCGCTTAACGAAGTAATAACAACGCTAGGTCGAGCGCCTTAGACACATTTTTGCTTGTATTGTCTGAAATAAACGTTGGTATTGTGTTTTTGTAGGCGAGTGAAGTATCTGTTACGTAGTAACTATTGTATAATCTGTGTCAATAGTGCAATGGGTGGGGATCTTAGCCATTGGGCTATTACCGCTTATAACATTGTCTGATACTTGTTGAGAGCTACAACATTTTCAAGTTACGGCTTGACCGGCTACGGTTGGTATTCAATCTATCAGGTATCACTAGCGATACTGTAACTTAAATATTCACAGATGTGATTGGAAACTCAAGAACTTTGGATGGATCAAATATAAAACATACTAAACAGGCTTACAATCATACTTTCTTGCTAGCTGACCATTTCGAATAAAATAATGCGTTAAAGTTTCTAAACTATTTTCACATGGTGATATATTGATTTGATAAGCTTCGGAAGCTTTGGAACCACCCACCAGACTTAGTTGGCACAGTTCCGGCATGATTTTCGGTACCAGCCAGTTTGAAGGACAGGTTGTGATAGTTGCGCTCTGTGGATAACACTTAAGTTAGTTGTCCCAGCGCCTCGTCCCAGTTACTGAGAGACTTATTTCAATTTAGGACAGGCACGACTCCGTCTTAGACTGCATCATCACTTAACATCAGTTGAAATAGCGGTCATATAATAATAAAAATCATTTATTTTTCACACAATGGGTTCTTAATGTCTATAAAATGTCTAAAGCTTATACATATGTACCCTATCGTTGTGAGAGACAGGTGCCTGAAATAGGTCTGAAAAAACCTGTAGTATGGTCACCGTATACGATATATGTTTGTCTAATATATGTAATTTCTAAGTATGCTTTTTCTTCTGTTAATAAAATCAATGAGCTAAAAATCGAGTTCAGTGGCACGCCATTAGTGAGGCCTATGTCCAGCAGTGGACAGAAACGTGCTGATGATGAACAATATTTAAAGTAAAATTGTTAAACACAATCCAAAATGTAATCGTACCGACGGTTAACTTACGTAATAAGTAGTCATAGATGGCGCCACCAATGCACAATTGGGTTAACAAATGCAATCCACTAATTTCGTCGTATCGATGTATCGAACCGTGGCTTAATTGGCAGAGCACCTGGACGTGTAATCCGGGGGATGCGGGTTCGAGTCCCGTCGGTACGATAAAATTTTGGATTGTGTTTAACAATTTTACAAAAATGTAAAGTGTGAGACACTTCAAAGAAACATAATATTTAAAGTGTTTAAATTTGAGATTTCCTATATTGTTACTAATTTAATGTATTTTATGTCAGGTAAAGGTACAAGTGCAATATACGGTACTTACCACCGTCTCGACGCGAAACGTGAACGAATCGACGCTGCATTTGTGTGCCGGCTCGGTGGATGGACCAGGTCCTTGGCCCTCCCCTCCCCTCCCCTCCTCGTCCATCGATGTAAGTATCAAGTTCTAGGCAAGTGGAGCCTCCTCGCTGGTTCACCGCGTTGTTACTCATTTACACTTTGTAAAGTGCAAGTAGTACAAACTTAACTGTGCTTGCGTCAGCTGCTCTCAAATGTAATTCGAGGATTTTTTTGTATGAACTTATGCTTCTGGTCTCTATTGGGTTTCAAGCGTCATCAAGGTCGCGAGGTAATTTCGAGGAATGTTTGCTACCAAAAAATTATGTAATAAGCTAGATAATTAACTCCCGGCACCCATCTAAACGTCTGACCAGGTATGCAGAGTTTATTTTAGGTGTTGTTGGCGGATCGAGTGGAGCGCGGCTCTGATTGGTCCGTTAGTCAGTGAGAGTTTACTTCCCGCGCTGTTATCACGTGACCGAATAGAATGCGCCACATGCCTCGCGCCTTAATCCGTGCCGGGTGTGTATTTAGCACAATGATGCAATTTCATTTTACTACATATAACGTTTTTACGGATTGTTAGCAGGCGTCCTAACTGTTAAGTAATTTGTACGACTCGCACTTAACCAGCGTGTAAGTGAGCTATAAGGTCGCAAGTGGAACTGGAACCTGGTGCGTCTCGACAGCAGTAGGTTGGAATATAATTCGGGTGTCTATTTATTTCAATGTGTGTATGAATCTTTAGTTTTCTTAAGGCAAGAGATTATTAACGTTTGATGTATTTATTATATTGTCTCTTGTTGTATGTGATTTGTTAGTTATTTGTCCTGTGATATCTATCGGATTGTGTTCTATTGGGAGATTTGAAGCTTGTATTTCAATCGACTGCTTATCCGACCGAACTCATTCATGACAAAAATTGTACTACTACTGATTTACATTTTAAGGGCCAGACTCCACTCCAAACCGCAGAGGAGATGTGTATCTATAACCTATAAGAATTCGTCGCGCTGCGTTATTTGACAGCGAGTTGAAATCCTCAAACTATCATAAAAAAGGCAGACAGATTCGTGCCGAACACCCGAGTGAACGCAAGTTCAGTAATTCTAAATGCTTGAGTAATACGCTTCCGCGCTCAGTTTGCTACCAAGCGGCAGCTGGGTCGGACGCTTCCGTGCAGTATTACCCAGTATTATTTCGCAGCGTTGCTTACGTAGTAATTCATGCCGTATTGACTAACTGAGCGCGGAAACTTATTACTCAAGAATTTAGTATTACTGAACTTGCGGTCACTCGGGTGTTCGGCACGAATCTGTCTGCCTTTTTTATGATAGTCTGTGATGAAATTCTATTGCTTATCTTCAGCTTAGCATTGGAGTATCGCCCTAATGTTTCGCGCGTGTTGGTACAGTAAGAAATTGCGAGTATCTGCAATAGTAATGTAGTTTTGCAATCTTGTGTAAATCAGTCGTAATGTCGGAGAGCGCAAGCAATAGCATGTGTATAGCGCAGGTATGTGACGTCATTAAAGTACATTTTAATAGTCCGGCAGCAAAACGCGTGACGTCACAGTCGATAGCATCGATCCTGTATAGATAAATGATATAACTATACTCTATTGTAAATTATAACTTTTGTTGTTGTTTTAAAGTTGTTTATCACTTTTTATCGTGTATGTAACTATATGAAATCACGCGGAGGACTCAGGTCTTAAAAAACATTGTTATGACGTTCTATTAATTTATTTTTAAGTTTTGATTGTTCCTCGTATTGATTTTTTTTAGTGTAATCTTCTTTTTGCACTTACGTCTAGGTGCTACCAAATGTATTTGTATAAAGAACACGTTTTAGTTACCTTTGGGCCTAGATAAAGAAACTTTTAGTTATCGAATCTTATAGAAATGTGCGGGGACTAAGCTTATATTTAATATTCTAAAGACAAAATATGTTCATTATAATAGATAAATAAACCTGAAACTCTCCCGCGATATTATAAAGGCGAAAGTCAGTTTGTATATTTGTTTATTTGAGACTTCTTCACGGTCAAACGGCTGGACGGATATAGCTGAAATTTTGATCATTACCAGCCATTTTGGGATAGCCTCATGGATTAGGCTACTACTTACCGCGGGCGAAGCCGCGGAGCATAGCTAGTCATTCATATTTCAAAATAGAGCGTGAGATTGTTATGATATCTCTATTTAGATTTTTTTACAGTTTGTAGTTAGCTCCCAGTAATTTCTTTTTATACATATTTTTATAATAATTCCATACATATTTAATCAAATAAAAAATAAATCGATACAGAAATTGTTGCTTTGTCTAGGCCCACGTCTTAATAACGTTGTGTAATAAATGCTTTAGATTTATACTGAACGATGAAATTGTAGCTATGATTTTGTATTTTACTCGCTAATTTAGTTGCTTCGTACCAACATGTTCAGATGCGTTGCTTTTATTAAAATGGTCGCTGGTGTGTCGACACCGCTACAATATTGCATTTAGATATATGACCGATTTACCCCTTGTGAAATGATAAGTTAAAATCGATTACAAAATGAATAAAACCGACTCCAAATGCCGCGCTAGTACTAGCGCGCAATTTTTAGTACCAAATTTGAGGTGTTTATCGCCATATACTGCAGGATACTCTTTATAACATTACAATGGGACCACCTTGGAAGCCAGAAAATTATGTAATCGCGTAACAAACAAATTTAAAAAATACATACGATTTGAAAACCTCCTCCTTTTTGGAAGTCGGTTAAAAAACGAACAAATTAATGAATGTCTGGCTTCACCACTTCACCAAAGCAGAGGGTATGTTGTGATAACAATCAATAGGATTTTGTCGAGCTGCATGATTTTAAGCCGCATCCAGACATTCGGGACTCGCCGAGTGCCGAGCCGATTATTCGCTGATTAACGAGTATTGAAGATAGGTACTGCAAATCGCCGAGCAACGATTGTTCGTGCTCGCCTCACTCTGCTAATTGTAAAGGCCCTAGGGGTATAAGCTAAGTAAATCTGCCCCCGGGAGATATTAACTAATAAAACGTGTATTTTCTGAAAGTTTGAGCTCTCTAACTCAAATTGTTACTAGGGCATTTGTCCACTTCAAAGTAAATGAATACGAAGGCTAATAACAAGGCCCGCTTCTTGTATAGACATGCTCACTACTTTGCGAGTAAGACTACGAGTACACATACTTTTCGGCGATTAATCGGCATTCGGTGCGTCCGCGAATGTCTGGACGCGGCTTTACAGCGTGTCCTGCGAAGTATTGTTGTTGATTTTTTTATATCTTATTGGCTAGCGTTTGACCGCTATCTCACCTGTTGGTAAGTGATGATGCGGTCGAATATGGTAAGCACACTAGGCCTAGATTGTTGACACATATATATCCTCCGCTTTGGTCGCGTTTGAACTAAAGTACATATTGTCTCTGTACAAAGTGTAAATCGGCCTTTAGGTACCATTTTGGCTTCGCGATACCTTCTGTTATTCTATGCTAGTTCCTGCGATGAACGACTTTACTGTGATAGTATTGGTTTCATGTGATACACACACTCACATATGTACCGACCGACCAATGAATACGATAGAATAATAATTAAACGACAGGACGATTTGAATGCATAAATAACTTAACTACAAATTTCCTGCGATTAAATTATATAGAGAATATTAAAATTGTTGTTATCTTGTATGTATGACGTGTAGCGGCTGAGAGAACGACCTTTATGGAGGTAATCTGTTCATTTATAACTTAAATCGTGAGTAGTCAAATCATTGTTGTTGAGCATTATAAGTGGCTACTCACGATGCAATTTCGTATTCAATCCGTTGATTCAATTCAATTGCGCGATGAGGAGGCAAGTTGACGCATACTTATAAAGTGGCTACTCACGATGCACGCTGATTTGTTGAAGTCGAGATTGACCGAACTCTACTTACGAATCAATCCTGTTCAAAATTTTATTTGAAATTGTTTAAGTAAATGTGCAAGCATGTGTCAAAACCACAATATGTATAGAACGCATCTGGAATGCAAATGACAGCAAATTGAGTCAACTGCTATATTCACCATTCAACGCGCATTCAATCTGTCGATTCAACTCGGACGGTCGACTCGACACTCAATATGTTGAAAGTATGCATCAACTTGCCTCCTCACCGCGCAATTCGTCAAAACAACTCGAATTGAATCAACGGGTTAAATACGAAATTGCATCGTGAGTAGCCACTTTTACTGATCGCCGCGATAATGTTATCGTTATAATTTATTCTCGTTTCGATGTAGTTAGCCATCATAATCGTTGTACATTCGAGAGCCCTATTTATTTATTTGACTGTACCTCGGCTCGGGCGTTGACATTTGCATGTATGTTTGTTGAATTTATATAATTTAGGTCACAGGCGACCCGATGAATTTTAGAAATTAGGTTTCATGCCGGGACTCGTATGAACTAGACGTCGGGAGTCATGCAACCATTTGATATTAGATAGTTTTGTTGTCCATTGTAATTAGTTATTGCATAATTAGGAGAATTTTCTTATGTAAATAATAAAACCAATAAAGGATTCCTTTATAAATAACTCGTTTTATTATCTTTTAACAGTCAACATGATTATAAGATATGAGATCAACAAAAAGAGTCTTGTGATTTGTAAATTTAAGGCTCGCACACAGCAGCGGTCATCTGTAATGTATGGAAAATAATGGGAAAACAACATCGAGGTACATGTAAAGCAGAGGCCCATCATAAACTGACTTACGTGCCGAGCGGCGCGCGATCGGGCGTATGTAGTACTTACTCTAAGCTAAGCGAGATATAGAGTCAGCACTGCTTTTTAGGATTCCGTAGCCGAATGGCAAAAAACGGAACCCTTTTAGATTCGTCATGTCTGTCTGTCTGTCCGTCCATATGCCACAGCAATTTTATCCCGAAACTGTTAAGACTACAGAATTGTAACTTGGTAGGTAGATGTATTCTGTGAACCGCTTTCCGATTTTTATACTAAAATAAAAAATATAAAAGTTTAAGGGGGGGCATCCCATACATGGAACTGAAACAAAAAAAAATTTTTTTTCTTCAAACCTATGTCTATAGATAGGTCTTCAAAAATGACATTGAGGTTTCTAAAATATTTTTTTCTCAAAGTCAATCATTTGAAAGATAGGCGCGTCTAGTGGTAAAATGTGTGCCCCCCCCCCTCTAACTTTTAAAGTATAAGAGTGAAAAATCTAAGAAAAATATATGCTGTAGATCTCAATAAAAACTAACAACGAAAATTGGTTTGAACGAGATAGAGTTAGCAGTTTTAGAGATATGGCGACCGCAAAGATAACTTTATTTTTCATACAAACACTATGAAAAACAAAGTTAATTTTGTAGTTTTGAATAATCATAGTTATGGAACACTTAACTGTGTTACGGAACCCTACGATTGCGAGTCCGACTTGCACTTGGCCAGTTTTATTATTTGAACGTAGTGCTAGTTCGCGACGCCACAACGTAGTACATATACATCTATGGAAAACAAAAATACATTGGTCCGCGCGATTTATGATTTCAGTGTTTTACCATTTTTTTCCATACATTACAGCTGACCGCTGCTGTGTGTACGAGGCCTAATATTTATATTTGTAAATATTAGTATTTGTATGTGAAGATATGTTGCATAGTCAGGTTAGAGTATCTGCTATCATGTAGTAACTGTATCTTCGGTGAATGCTGAAACAATAATGTTATTACTTGTTTTATCCAAATTAAGGTTGGTAATTACGAGTTTTGTAATCCAATATTTAGGTTTCATTAAATAAACAGATACCACAGAATAAATAAGAGTACAAGTAAGTATAGATCAACTTAAGTTTTGCACAAAATTAGCCAGTACGGTAGAGTAAATAATTGAAGATCGTATAACAAACTAAAAGAATCAGAAGACTTGAAATACTGCGCTGGTTATTTTCAGTACCAAATCTGAGGTGTTTATCTCCATATCTCCGGAGATGATAATCTGATCTCGATAAAATTTGAATGCGACCAAACAGGAGGCAAAATATCTCTGAAACAAAAAAATAATTTTCAAATCGGTTTAGATTTGACGGAGTTCTGAGGTAAAGAAAAACCAGTCGAATTGAGAACCTCCTTTTTTGTTAAGTCGGTTAAAATATATCAAATCGTAGACAAAATCGTAACGCTTTGCTAGTAGCCTACATACTGAATAAATGCTTTGATAGTTACCATAGGAGCATTGACCAGGAACATGCCTTTGTCGAACCTCACGGAGCGTTCATCCAGCGGCAGTCCGTAGTGCGAGCACACGCCGCGCGCCTCCCAGTCGCTGGCGAAAGACAGCCAGCCGCGCACCACGCAGCTAGCCACGGACAGACGCTTGTTGTTGTACGCGTGCGACAACACTCTCACACCTTGTCTGGAACAAAAACCGTAGACAGAGAAAATAATAGACCGCGGGTACCGCTCTGTCTCTTTCCCACATTAAATAGTTATTCCATGTAACGGAAAAGGACAAAGCTATAATTTCCCTCTCTCAGTGCGTGCGTCAGTAACGTAGTTAGCCGTTTTTAGCTTAACTAACTTTGATCTGTATTGCTACGTGTCACTGGGTTCTAAATACATCACAGACCTGCTACATATTAAACTCGATCGCGTACCCCGGCCCCCTTGAGAACGACCTTGAACGGAGTTTGTCACTTTCTTTTGTATGGACAACTTATATATATACCATACGTGTAACATACATGTAGTATAGAACATATATAGGACTATCAGGTTGTTAGACAAGGACACACTCCCACCCTCAATAGGGAATATGCATGTAGTATAAATTTACTTGAAATCATTTATTTTCGAATCATTATTGTTCTGGTGTTGTTTGTTAAAAAAAAATTTATATATAAAATACTCTTAAATGTGTTAAAATATTATATGAAAAATGCATAAAAATCGTGGGAAATTTTATTTTGCGAAACACATCACCACTTGTCAATTAGAAAGTGACGTCACAGGGCACCACACGGTCTCCACTGATTAAATCTTTTTCATAGAAAGACTATGCACTGTTGTACGAATATGTACTATTTCTAATAAAAAGATTTAATCTATGGACACCGTGCAGTGCACTGTGACGTCACAAAGGCGCGCGAAAATTTGGCAGCGTTTTAGATACCTCATATTTTTTCAATGCTAAAACTATTTTTTTTAGCTTAATTTGAACACATTCAGTATTATTTCATATTATTACTGTGTTAAATGGATGCAATCAGTGAATTAAAAATATTTAAAAAAATCATGCATATTCCCTATAGGGCCGTTTTGTTCTACAAAGCAATTACAACCTTATAGTTAAAGCATACGGATAAAATTGAATTTGTCAAAACATCTGCAGTGCACCATCCTTTTTATAACGTCTATGAAATACATATATGGTTATATCATAGATGTATAAAGTCCCCGTCACGAGAAGCTATAAATTATGTAAACAAGTGTTCAGGAGTTCACAACATTTGGACCAACAAAAAAAATGAATTCGTTTAAGATTTAATAAATTATTAAGTAACAATTAAAGTAACAACAATAAAAAAGTGATAACGAAACAATAACAACCAGATCCGCGATATATGCAAAGCAATGAAACAAACACGTACGCATTCGAAACTCGAATGACGCGTTTATTTTAAAATGGCGTCCCGATAGTTTACAATCACTGCGTCCGGTACCAAGAAACACAAACGATAGCGCTCTGCGTCGTTAAAATATGATCCGACTAAATTAAATAGGTTGTTACTTTCATATAACCCGTCTATATTTCATGTTGATTGAATATGGTCAATTTATTATTATCTCGCAGTATAAAATGTTTACTTAGTAAAAGATGTTTGTTTACATAATTTATAGCTTCTCGTGACGGGGACTTTAGTTACTACGTGTTATGTTACAATCTTCTATCTCATGTGGCCACGCTACCCAAATCTCTACAATTCCTTACTTTATGAAGAAAACTGTCAATTAGTTCAGACTAGAGGGCGCCAAATGTTTGTTTCAGAACGTAGATATAGTATATTAAGATAGACCTGGCATTAAAATAACACTAATAATATGAGAAGGATAAAACTATATAATCACTACTATGAGAGCGAGATGGACAACATTTTTTTATCCTTCTCTGCATATGCGATTTTATTGTTTGGCGCCAGCTCTGGCTCCCATTTCTAGTGCGCCCATTGGCTTTCACCCGCTGTCATGTATGTCCCGACCAAATTACGTTATTCATTTTATCATATAGGTTGGCAAAATAGAGTAGAAATAAATAGGGGCGCCACTATTGCTATATACTAGTAACCCCGATAGCAGAGAGAGTGGCGGTAAACTTTAAAATTACTTCTTTAGTGGACGGACTACGGATAGTCTTATTCATGTTAAAACATCTTTAAGTCGCGTAGGTTACGGAAAATATTAAAGTACTACTATTAAGTTGCACAAAAAAACATTGTTCATAAACTTTCAGTCACTGACCACAGTTAACATAGAAATTTTTATCACAGATTGGATTATTGCCAGGCCAAAAAAAAAAAGTTCCGTTTCAAGATGTTTTTGCCAACCTATTTGTATCACGTGTTCATCATTTTAGTCGGGTTATATCTCTATAGCTATTTCATTCGCATGTGCTAATGCCTTGTCTATTTAATTTTCCATCCACAGGAAATATGCATGTAATTTAAATTGACTTAAAAAAAATTTTTTTCGAATCATTACAGTTCTAGTATTGTTTCTTAAAACATTTTTCATACATATAATACTCTTAAATTGGTTAAATGTTATATGAAAAATACAAAACATGCGTGGGAAATTTAAATTCGCAAATCACATCACCGTAATTTTCTAACTGACAAAATTACGTCACAACATATCACAGCTGTCACCACAGATTAAATCTTTGTATAGAATAGAAATAGTATAATACACTGTCGTATGAATACGTACTATTTCTATGATCAGTGAAATAAAAATATTTAAAAAAAAATCATGCATATTCCCTATTGGATGATTGAAATGAAAGGTAAAACTGGCCAAGTGCGAGTCAGACTTTTGTCCCGCACACGGAGGGTTCCGAACGCCATCTAAAGAATATCTAACGAACTTCTAACACCAACTAAGTAAACGTTAACACAAATGTAGAATAGTATTATATAGTAGTAATAGTAATTGTAGTAATTAATATTATTAAATATCTGGTTGACCGAGCTTTGCTCGGTATTTTTTGCCACTTAAACAGACAAATATGACTCTTCCCGACATCTATTGACGAATAATAATACTATTTTTTTAAATTGAGAGCAACTAACTGCTTTACCGACACAGTAACACTAAAGCTACTTCTACTCGCCAATAGATGTCGGGAAGAGTTATATTTAAAGTTGATTATCAATAAAGTTGGTTATTGAAAACACGAATAACACAACATTTTCTGAAAATGACTCCTAGCTAGATCGATTTATCGCCCCCGAAATCCCCTGTATACTAAATTTTATTTAATCGTTGGAGCCGCTTCCGAGATTCAGATTAAGGAAAAGACGATAGCGCCATCAGTGATGCTAGCTAGATGGCGCGGCGCTATCGTAAAAAACTTTTTTTAACTTTTCTTTAATTTTTAACTTTGTTCTGTTCTTAGTATTTGTTGTTATAGCGGCAACAGAAATACATCATCTGTGAAAATTTCAACCGTCTAACTATCACGGTTCATGAGATACAGCCTGGTGACAGACGGACGGACAGACAGACAGACAGACAGACAGACAGACGGACAGCGCAGTCTCAGTAATAGGGTTCCGTTGGTACCCTTTGGGTTCGAAACCTCAAAAAAGCTCGGAAGCTATGCAACCCTCTTATGACCCACTTGGACAGTTGATTATTAAATAAACTGATGGGGATACAGCTATACAGCTTAATAAACTAGCCGCAATTGGCTAGTTTATTAAGCTGTATAGTAGTAGTAGTAGTAGTAGTACTATAGTATATAATAGTAGTTGGACTCACACTGACAGCTATCAAAGCACCTGCCGAAGAAAACAATCCGTCTTGTGTCAAACAAGTCTTGTGTTGCACAACGCACAATGTTCTTACCTTTGCAAAGCTGGCAAGTGCAAGCACACAGCACAATATGACAAGGAGCACAGCTTGCTCATCAATCTGACAACCTTCACAAAATTGCCCCTCAGGTTGGCTACAGCTACTTCGTATGCCAGCTGCAACCTTGGTTCCCTATAACATTTACAATTTTCTAATAAAATAATCACCAATTTTTTAATGATTATTATATTATAGGTAACAGGAGAAGAAAGACTCGTCTGGTTAGCGATGACCTTGGTCAATACCAGATACTATGGTACACAAAACTCGGGATAGCTAGAATTTTGTGTATCTACAATACAATAATCAAGTACCGTAGTACTTGATTATTGTTTATGTTTATTATTAGTAGCAGGGACCACAAAGTAAAAGATTAAACTGTATAATCTAATTTTAAGTTGATAATTTAGTTTTTTTTAAGAGACCTTTGCATTTCAGTGGGACAGAACAGGCTGAGAGAATAATATCGTTTAAAAACTAAAAAAGAACCGACTTCAATGCCGCGCTATTCATTTTCAGTACCAATTTTGAGATGTTTATCTCAATATCTCTGGAGATACTTATCAGACCTCGATAAAATTACCATGGTACCACACTTGCAATATCTCCTTTCGAACAAAAAAAGAATAATCAAAATCGGTTCATAAACGACGAAGTTATCCGCGAACAAACATTAAAAAAAAAAAATATACGGTCGAATTGAGAAACCTCCTCCTTTTTTTGAAGTCGGTTAAAAATAGTTTGCATCAATAAGATTTCTACCTGGCATTTTCTGCACAAGTGTACAGAAGTTGCCAGGTCACAAACCTTATTCTGTCTTCAATTGGGGAGATGTTTTTGCTCATTTATATAAATAGCATACTTAATTATTGTTTCGTCAGTTTGAAATCTTTTGCAGACCATATTTAAAGTTCTGGCGGACCACTGGTTGGGAACCACTGATTTAAATCTTGTCTGCCTGCCCTGTAAATTCAGTGGACATATTTTTTGTTCTTCAAAGCGAAATATTTTTCACCAAACAGCAGCAGAATGAGACATAAAAGTATTAAAAAAATTAGATCTTGAATCTTGGCAATTGATTGCCCTTCAACTAGATCAACTGTATAACAGCTAACAGTGCAAATATTGACAGTAACAGGAATTTTGTTATTAAAATATTTTCACCAAGAAAACTTACATTTTCAATCCATATGGAAGACTAAGGTACCGAAGCATCGGATGTATATCATCCAGATTACACAATATGTATAGGCTTTCTACCAGAACTCTATCAAAACTAGATTCCTGTCTGCCATTGACTGAGAGTTCATTGAGTGTGCCACATAGCTCGTCCAGTTTGCCATTGTTCTGTGAATCCATATTGTCACAGCAACCGAGGAACCACTTTATACACTCTAATAAATACTGCTTGTTTAGCACTGGGTCGAAGTCCTTCAATGGCAGACCGTGAAGCCTGAGAACAACACATGTGAAACATTCACATTTGAATTGCTGTAAGTGTACATTTTCAGTGCACAGTAAAAATGTTGCAAAACAATAGCCCGCTCTGTCACTCATAGGCTGTTAGACAGAGATGGAGAATGTTTTGCAACATGATTTTGGTGCAGTTAAAATAATCGGTAAGGTAGCTAAAAGAAAATACCCAATTATTATTTCTTTAATTGATTGATTTAACAACTCTCTATTGTACACAATAAAATTGTACACAATAAAATTGTACACAATAAAATTGTACACAATAAAATAAAACACAAAAGAAAAACAAAAGTAATATTTAGCAATTGGAAAGCTTCATAATTTAATTTTATTCGCAAATCAATCAAATTTCTATGTTTCATTTAATATTGAGTATTTATGTTATTTTGTTACTAGCTGTTGTTACTAGCTACCCACGACGTTGTTCACGTACTACAAAGAATTTAGTTACCTAAAGTCCCCGTCACGAGAAGCTATAAATTATGTAAACAAACATCTTTTACTAAGTAAACATTTTATACTGCGAGATAATAATAAATTGACCATATTCAATCGACATGAAATATAGACGGGTTATATGAAAGTAACAACCTATTTAATTTAGTCGGCTCATATTTTAACGACGCAAAGCGCTAATCGTTTGTGTTTCTTGGTACCGGACGCAGGGATTGTAAACTATCGGGACGCCATTTGGAAATAAACGCGTCATTCGAGTTTCGAATGCGTACGAGTTTGTTTCATTGCTTTGCATATATCGCGGATCTGGTTGTTATTGTTAATTTTGTTATTGTTTCGTTATCACTTTTTTATTGTTGTTACTTTAATTGTTGCGTTAATTTTATTTGTTATTACGTATAATGGAGCCAGTAGCCAGTACATCTAAGGAAATAAATTCGCCACGAAAAAAACGTCAGAAGGTAATACAATTTATCTAAAATATATAATAAGTAAAAAGAAAGAGTTGTTTGTTCAAACGCGCTAATCTTTGGAAACTTAAGGTTAATATTAGAAGTAGGTTTTAAATTGTGAAGTAATTGGTTAGGTTAATTGGTATACCTGGAGATATAGCTTGAGCTTCGTGTGACAAGTGACTACAGGTGATTTTTACAGGTGACGAGCTTTACGGCTAATGAGAAAAATATGGTGATCAACGTATATAAGTACGTGAAAGAAAATAGGCCATCGAATGAATATCCCTACAAAACCGAAATAAATAAAAAAAACAGCATCGATTTTGGGAATTGGCATAGCATCTGTGTATAATATATTAAAAGAATATAAATCAGAAGAGGGAATAAAATCACCTATCAAGTCTAAAGACAGGCCTAAATTTTATCAGAAAGTAGACGATTTTGATAAATCCGTAATTAGGAAAAAAATTCACAGTTTCTATTTAAATGGCCAATTACCAACAATTCCCAAGATTCTTCAGGCAGTCAATGACGATGAAGATATGCCAAATTTTAGCGAAACAACTCTCAGGCGGCTAATAAAGCATTTAAACTTTAAATATATAAAACGACAGCGAAATAACGCACTTATTGATAGAGATGACATAACAATATGGCGGCGAAAATATTTGAAATCTATTAAAGACTATAGACAACAAAATCGCCAGATATTTTACATGGATGAGACATGGGTGAATGCAGGTTAGTGTGTTTTTTTTTTATTGCAGTGAAACGGCAGACTACCATACGGTTCGCCTGATTGTAAGCAAATACCGTCGCCTTTACCGTGAAGTGATGTGTATGATACTGCAAATCTATTTGCAAAATATAACCCACGCGCCGCCGACCTTGAGACATTAGTTCTTAAGGGCTATCACAAGTGTGTATTAATAATAATGTACTTCAACTCTTTTACTGCGCAAGACGCTAATTAACAAATGTTTAATTGTTTTTACAGGACATACCGTAAATAAAACTTTGGTTGACAAACAAGTTAAAACTAAGAAGCAGGCTTTCCTAGAAGGACTTAGCATTGGTGCACGTAACCCAACGTCAAAAGGTAAACGATTAATAATTACCCATATCGGCAATGAGATCGGTTTTGTAGAGGGCGGTGAAAATATATTTGAATGCAAGAAGACGGGAGATTACCGTGAATCAATGTATGCAACACATTTTGAACAATGGTTTGAAAACGTTCTCCCAAAACTTGGAGAAAATGCAGTAGTGGTAATGGACAATGCACCATACCACTCAAGGCGTCTTGAAATAATTCCTACTACTGCCTGGAAAAAAAAGGATATACAAAATTGGCTTGTAAGTAAGAATATTTCTTACGACGACAATGAATTAAAACTGAATTACTGCTAAAAGTAAAAAATGTTAAAGACAATTTTAAAACTTATGTAGTGGACGAGCTTGCAAAAAAATATAAGGTGGAAGTATTGAGACTCCCGCCATATCATTGTGACCTTAATCCAATTGAGCTAATTTGGGCCAACGTAAAAGGATATGTTGCTCGCAAAAATACAAATTTTAAATTTGACGAGGTAAAACAATTATTACAAGAGGGACTGCAGCAGATTACTTCGATCTACTTATTCTATTAAAATTGGAAGCGTTGTGTGGAGCATGTTATCAAGGAAGAAAATAATTTTTATTCCAAAATCGATGAGATGATTGATAAAACTGTAGACAGCTTCGTGATACATGTCACTGATTCTGACACAGAAATGGAAACATCTGAATCTGACGAATAATTATTCTTAAATAATATATGTTAATTAAAATTTTTATACTTAATAATTTATTAAATCTTAAACAAATTCGTTTTTTTGTTGGTCCAAATGTTGTGAACTCCTGAACACTTGTTTACATAATTTATGTGACGGGGACTTTATGTTCATTTCATTCTAATGCTATAAAGTATCTCCTTGGTAATTTCAGTATGATCAGATGGTCTGTTAAGGTGCGATTAGGTAACAAACAGACAGAGTGACAGAGTTACAAATGTTTTTATAATATTAGTCTGGATTGGATAGTATACCTATTATTCTAGTGTCCGCCTGGCCAGCTACCACCCTCAAGTTAGAAAATCTGTTGCCAAACATCTAATGTATTCCGGCAGCTATTCTTGAGTGCAAGTTCCCATTCTAGGCCTCGCATCATCACTTACCAACAGGTGAGGTAGTGGTCAAACGCTAGCCTATAAGATACATAAAAAAAATTAAAAAAAATTTTTTTTTGCAAATATCTTGTGAAGCCACTCTAATGAAAAATAGTCAAGTAGATAGAATGATAATACCAATTAGTGTTTACAACCTGTATCCAAAGTAAACATAGAACCTGACCATTGGTTCCAGCAACTGTGCACACTCTTTGGGCTTCAGCCGCTGTATTGTGATATCTTGTCTGATAGCCCGCAGACGATCGTTTACAAAGTCGTAAACCACACAGAGTGGGACATCAGTCCTTCGAGTCACCCTGAAACAGGACTCAATTAATATTTGCCTAAACCTTTTGAGCGCTAAAGTCATATATATACGTGACAAGCACTGGCAGGCCCTGAACGCCAAGCGTCCTCTATAGATGACAAAAACCGTACAAAACCATACCGCTTGGCGTACAGGGCACGAGAGTGCGTTTTGTATGATTGTAAAGTGCACCGTGACACAGCATCACATAGTGTGAGGAGTTGCCTTTATAGAAAATAAAACCTGTTCTATCCCTTACTCAAATAATAGGTGCTCCAAGGTGCCTTTAAGGACACTGTAGGGTCTCAAATGCTGTGGTACAGCCATGTTGGAATCGGCAGCAGATCTGCAGTATTCCTTCACAAGTTTTCTTTCATTACCAACTACTTCCAGCACATGTACCATGCCTTCCTTTTCTCGCCTAAAATATAAAAAAACATAATATATTATATCATTATTATGATATTTAGTCATAGGTTTATTGTCAAAAAGGTTTTTGACATTTTTTTGAAATATATTGTAACAAAATAAAATGTACCGTATAATATGTAACTAAATATCATATTTGAACGTCTGCTTGCATATTGTAAAATTGTATTCCGGCAATTAAAATGTTAGTTAGATTTAGAAATTATAAACGCAAGTTATACTGAACAGTAGTAATATAGTTCTGCGTTTAACCAGGGATTTGAATAAGATGCGTATTTAAGGTACCTAACTGAAATTGATTTACTTGAGAATCCTAACTAATCCTAATCCTAACTATCCTAACTAATATTATAAATGCGAAAGTAACTCTGTCTGTCTGTCTGTGTCACTTTCACACCAAAACCACTTAACCGATTTAAATTAAATTTGGTACACAGATAGTCTAGAGCCTGAGAAAGGACATAGGATTTTATTTTTAAGCTGTTGATTTGATATAAATAAATATGACATTCAAAGTTTGTAAAAGTTTTACCCTCAAGGGTGTAAAATAACAATACCCCTATTGTTATTTTGAATGAAAGTTTGTATGGAAATATGTAAGGTTTATGTTGATTTTCTACTGAACCGATTTAAATGGAATTTGGTACACAGATAGTCTAGAGCCCTTTTTAATGCAAAACGAGGGTTGTAAGGGGTTGAAAGGGGTGATGAAAAGTTGTATGGAAGTATCGTCATTTTTAAATAGACATGTGTAACTCAGGTCAGAGCCGGTTCAAATATTCAGATCACAGATACTTGAGTCACTGAGCTGCAGCTCAAATGCAAACTAGACGGCTCACGGCTCCACACTCACAGTCACGGCTCGGAACGCAATAGCTCAGACAGAACACTAAATACTCGAGTTTCGGGGAGCGCAATAGTAAGTGCTAAATTGTCAATAGGGTATTTTACTCTAAATGAGAAAAAATCTATAAATATATTTATTGAGATAGCTTAGGCAAAAAGCAGTAGAAAAACGTTAGTTTTATTTTATTTCATAAAACAACAAACTAAATTTTAAAATTCAATACAAAGGTTACAGCTTTATAAAACTGTTTCATAACACCATTAAATAGTAACGTTACTACATTTAATAGTATGTGAACGCAGCTCGCTTGAGCCTGCACTCGAGTCGCGACTCAAGCAACCACACGTGAGTATAACTACGAATTGAGCTGACCTGTGAGCCGGCTCGCAGCTCCGGTTCAAGTGCGTGAGCTGTGATCAGATCAGCGGTTCAATAATAATTGTTGAGTTACCCATGGCTATTTTTAAAGCTAGAAGCTTGAAACTTCCCATCTTTCTGCGTCGGGGTTAAAAATAATGATGTGGTCGAGGATGGTAAACACACTGTCTAGAATGGTCTGACTTTCGAGAGCAATGCTGCCGCAACACTGTAAGGTTATTGTTTAGGCTGTTGACTCGATATAAATAAATATGACATTCAATGTTTGTGAGGGGGAGGGGGAAGGGGAAGGGGGAGGGGGAGGGAGGTGGAAGAGAGGGGAAGTGGAAAGGGGGAGGGGAAGGGGAGGTGAAGGAAAGGGAAGGGTGAGGAAAACGGCTCTCCCGTTTTCCTAACCCTAAAGGGGAGGGGAGAGGGAAGTTGAGGGGAGTGGGGGTAAGAGAGAGGGGGTGGGGAGGGAAGGAGAAGTGAAAGGGGAGGGGCAGAAGGAAGTGAAGGGAAAGGGGAGGAAATGGGGGGAGAGAGAGAGGAGGGGTGAGGGGGGGGATTTGCGCGGCGTGGAACGGTGCGGTGTAGGTGGGATACGCATGTGTCTTATTTGTAAAATAATTAGCCTAAATAATTAAAAATACTACCCAAAGACACTATCGCGGACGAAGTCGCGGTTACAGCTAGTAAACTATAATTTTTGAAGAATCCTGTAGGACAGGGAAAGCTACAACTGGTACTAGCTAGTTCTCTGTATAAATTGAAAATATGATACTTACAAACGAATTTCATCTTGTGGACACATCAAAAAACAGCTTCCTTGTATTTTATCTGTATCGTGAGTACCATAATTTGTAATGTTCTGACAAAAATAATCAAAGTAAGAAGACATTATCCAACAAACAATGTTCAAACAATATTTTTTTTTAGTAAAAATGTAGAACTTGAAATGAAATCAACTTATATTATGTTACTCTTTGAATGAAATAGTTCCAGTATATAAAAGTACTCTGTGGAAATAGCCATGTGTAGTTCATGTACTAAGTACTAATATGAATGAATTCTTGACACTGAACTAGAATGAACTATTCCGTAAGTCTACTAGTACATAGTACATTTAGTACTTCGTTCGCGATTATTGTCTGTGATTCATGCTCATGCTCACGGAATGAAAAGGACGATGAACGAATGGGTTAGCGTAACTAGTGAACGAACGAGTGAGATGCACTCTATGCTATTTCTATGCTAATTCCTATGACTGTTACCATAATTGGTATCAGTCATAGGAACTATTTTAATTGAGTAATTATGACCTACTGTACTAATAGGTAGTATTATTATCTTTTTTTTTTTTTTTTGTTTCTTTATGGCTCCACACGATTAGTGTATTTAGCCAGTGTCAAGTATTGACATTTTTCAAGTTTTTATGAATGTTAGTCGTAGAGATGGGTCAAAGTCACATTTCAGGTCAGTTGTCAAGTAAAAGTCTAGTCTGTCATACCTTCAGTAAAGATGTGGTGTTTACTGAAGATTTTCAGTGGAATTTTGGTGAGAACGCAAATAGCATGTTTTTCAACATTGTGCTGTTTCCCTACACTCGCACACATTCACCGGCACTTAATGGTTAATAATCCACATTTATTACATATTAACACGCGGAAGAACACAAGTTTTAGGAAAGAATACAATGAGATCACACACACTTTTCCACGTTCCCGCCAAAACTGATTATTATCTTTTCTATGCTAATAGTACTCTAGTACTATTAGCATAGAAAAGATAATAATACTACGTATAGAACGGACACTCTGTTCCCCCCACCAATTCCGGGCTACCTCACCCCGCCACCGATTCTGATTTGTCGAGGCGCCAGTCTGAGCAAGGACGCTACACGCGTACGGCTACAGAACAATAGGTACTACCCTCGAGGAGAAGAACAACAACTTCATACATTTATGTTAAGACCAGTAGACACCGGAGGTTCAAATTTACGTAGGTTCTTATTATGCAGGTATATTATAAATACTTATATACCTACCTACATATTCGTATTTTAGAATTCATTTTCATAAATGAAACAACAATATATACTCGTGCGTAAATAATATTTGTAAAAATAATAAACTAAAATAATCAAGTTACTAATTACTTATCGGAGTCTTCGGGATACCAAAAATATAATATGATAAAATTGTAATATTGGTGTTGAATGATTTTTGTTATCGATTGTGATTTTTTTTTAATAAATGGATATACAGTATTATATTTTGTCTAATTCAAGTCTATCTAGTAAAACTTACTCGTTTATACTATTTTTGCATATAATTTTAGATTCCTGATCGCAGCGCCACCTATCGGGTCCAATTGTGAATCTAAACCATCTATGGACTAACACACACACACCAAAATTCATCTAAATCGGTCCAGCCGTTTAGGAGGAGTTCAGTGACATACACACGTACAGTAGATTTATATATATAAAGAAGATATATACGGTCGAATTGAGAAACATCCTTTTTTTGAAGTCGGTTAAAAATCATTACGAACATTGGATTCTTTAAGCACCTGACACTGCCGCGGTCTGCAGCTATATGTTTGACGCCTTACTAGAATGCCTTTCATACAAAGTTATGTCGTTTATTGCTGGTACGTTCGAACCAGTTACTGAATTGAACAACGAACAAGTTAATTTAGTCCGACCGATGGGATCGCACACTCGCACACTTCATGTTTGTTTATTAACCGAGACGAGAGTAACATTAATTACCTATTATGTAAAATGTGTACATGGAATAATACTTTCGTGCAGTGCAATCTAATATTGTATAATGTAGTGAAATGTGAGTGAGATAATGACCTACTCGGTTGTGTGTTGGATATTTCTACGTAACTACCTACCTACTTCGCAATTGAGTTGAAGTGTTGTGATTTAATGTTTCTGTAGACGATGGTTTACGAAATAGCGACTAATATTTTTAGTGTTAAAAGCTTTTTGGGTAAGTGTACAAAAAATATTCATATGGTCAGTACGTAGTACGTATGTACGAAGTAACTATTATATAATCTGTGATACGGTGATTACGGGTGACAACCTTAGACATCACGCACACAAATGCACGTATAGAAAAACGACATGTGTGTAGTGTCAGTGTCGGTGTCACAGTGTCCGTCGTTAAAATGCTAGTTTGTATGGAGATTTAGCGAGTGTCCGGGGTGTGCTAGAAGTCCGAACTAGTACAGCTGAAAGAATGTACTAGTTCGGAGCGATCTTTTTAATGACCGAGCAGGAACAAGCCTAGAATGAAACTATCATACTAGTACCACAGAACTAGTAAGACACAGACTACCATGATACTCTCACAGACTACTAAGGAGATACTAGCTGCTACCTGTTGTGATACTACGTATCTACCGCGGATGCCGCGGCGCTGGATGTAGCATACTGACTGTCATGCGCGCATCAAGCAAGCTGAGTAAATAGAACGAATTAGATGAGAGGACGTGTTTTAAGCCATATATTGCCACCTGTTTTATCAAAAAGCCAAAAAATGGGAGTTCTTCTGATGTAGTCAGCAGCAGCAGAAGAGAGGAAAAAACTAGCAAGAGATTTTGGATGAAAAAAAATTACAAAAAATCATTAAAATTCACATGTGTTTAATTCATTCAATTCACATGAACTTCTATTTTTCTTGTTGAATAATAATATTTGACACTGGCTAAATACACTAATCGTGTGAAGCCATAATAAAACTAAAAACAAAATGGCCTCAGACCATTATCTGTGCCTCAGATATGGCCTCAGACATAGAGAAAATTTAATACATGGCCTCAGACTACTCAACAGTCAACACATATTAGTAATGTGCATATATTATTTCCACGGAGAATAGACTCTAGGTATTATCCGTGATTGTTTCTCTCATCTTAAAGACCTTCTATTTAATAACTCGACTGCGTAAAACGGCCCTGATATACTTCAATCTACGTACTACACATATCGAACATATATAGCACTAGCAGGCAGTAGCAGCACTTATAGAAATAGAAATAGAAATAGAAATATTTTTTATTGTGTCAAACTGTGTACATAAGATCTTAAGTTTAAAGTATTGTTCCAACAGTTTGTCCATTTCGGACATACAATAATAATGTAGTAAAGTTAACCCGCAGTTGTTTTAGAGTTAACTAGTTAAGAGATAAAGATAATACAACTACTATTATTACCTATATACCAAACATTAATAACATTATTTATAACTCAGTAACAATTCAAGATTCAACAGAATCAGAATTAAGCATTATTTACAAACCTATATATACAAATCTATATATTTAAACTAATAATTTACACAACATCAATATATAAACATTCATATAGTATAGAATATATCGATATATGTCAAGTCCGATGACTTGCAGGTTGTTAGACAAGGACACACTCCCACCCGGGTGCCTTTCGATTAGACCGCTTTGTTCTACAAAGCAATTACAACCTTACTATTAGAACATATTATTATAATTAGAACATGTCAAAAGTTTTGACAAAAATTGCACTGCCGCAGGGCTAGCATGGCAAGGGGACTATTCTGTCTTTCCACCTATCCGTGTTTTGCTTGGTGGAGAAGGCAAATCATAAGTAAAGTTTTTCGATTATAAACGCCCGCTGACTTTCAATCAATTCTTTTTTTTAAACTGTTTAATACGAAACAAAATCAAAACTGTTAAACTTCACAAAGCGTTTAAATTGTTGTGTTGATCTCCTATCAGTGGCGAAAAACAGGGAAATCATTTTGTTTTTCCTCCGGGGATAAGGTCATGCTAGCCCTGCAGGTGTTTTGACTCAAAACACCTGCAGTGCACCATCTTTTTATATTACCTACGTCTATGATTTCTCTATACGTACGTAGTATTTATATTCTGTTTGTTCTCTATAAGTAATCTGTGCTCTGTCATGTGGATTGGCGACTGGCGAACAGGACGAACACGAACACTCTCTGACACATATAGTAATCTGTGACGAACACCCGAGTGACAGCAACTACAGCAAGTCCAAGTTTAGTTCAGTAATACTAAATGCTTGAGTAATACGTTTTTCGCGCTCAGTCCGCTACCAAGCAACAGGCAACAGCAGGGTAGAAACGCTTAATTCATTGGTATTACTTCGCTTTAACGTAGTGGTTATATTCTCTTTGACTTCGCTACTCGCATTCGTAGTAATTATGCCGTATTGCGTCTTTCGGGATTGCAAAAATAGTTCACAGAAACAGAAGAGTCACGATGGTATATCTTTTCACAGGTAAATATGTTGTTTTACTAATCGTTGAATTTTTTAAGCATAAGACTTTAAACACAAGACAAGACAAGACCTAAACAAACTGCCTAGATTCTCAGACGGAATAAGGAGTCTAGACCCCAGCCAGTCACTATATATTATGTTACTCTTTGCCCCAGCCGCCGAACAACGCACTGAGCACAGAGTACCTTGTATAATGGCACTGAGGCCGGTTTCGTAAACAAACATGTGTGCTCTTAGTGAGTGTTGCCATGCAGTATACATTTATTACCCTAATATTTTATTGTCTATGTACTGAATGAATAGATAAGTTAGCAATTTTTTTGTTACTGGTATATACCTCACTTTTATGAGTACTGTAAGTATGTTTTCATCCCATTTATTCGAAAAACGATGGTTTGTTCCTCGATATGTCCTCGCAAAATAGATTTTTCCGCCCTAGGACGGGAAAGTGTCTTTAATTTAAAAGACACTTTCCCGTCCTAGGGCTGGCTTTTTAGGGTTCCGTAGCCGAATGGCAAAAAACGGAACCCTTATAGATTCCCTATGTCTGTCTGTCTGTCTGTCCGTCCGTATGTCACAGCCATTTTATTCCGAAACTATTAGGACTACAGAATTAAAACTTGGTAGGTAGATGTATTCTGTGAACCGCTTTCCGATTTTTATACAAAAATAAAAAATATTAAAGCTTAAGGGGGGTATCCCATACATGGAACTGGAACAAAAAAAATTTAGCCAGTATTGACACTGGCTAAATACATCTAATCGTGTGGAACCATAATGAACATATAGAACAAAATAACTTACTCAATAAACGGGGACTATCGTGACGCTTACTAGTGGCAACACTTGTGGGGTTTTTAGGGTTCCGTAGCCGAATGGCAAAAAACGGAACCCTTATAGTTTCGTCATGTCTGTCTGTCTGTCCGTCCGTATGTCACAGCCATTTTATTCCGAAACTGATAGGACTATAGAATTGAAACTTGGTAGATAGATGTATTCTGTAAACGCTTTCTGATTTTTATACAAAAATTAATAATATAAAAGTTTAAGGGAGGGCATCCCATACATGGAACTGAAACAAATATTTTATTTTTACTTCAAACCTATACGTGTGGGGTGTTTATGGATTGGTCTTTAAAAATGATTTTGAGGTTCCTAAAATCATTTTTTCTCAAAGTCAATCATTTGAAAGATAGGCGCGTCTAAAGTGGTAAAACGTGTGTCCCCCCCCTCTAACTTTTGAAGTATGAGAGTGAAAAATCTAAAAAAAAATATATGCTGTAGATCTCAATATAAACTAACAACAAAAATTGGTTTGAACGAGATACAGTCAGCAGTTTTTGAGATATGGCGACCGCAAAGATAACTTTGTTATTCATACAAACACTATGAAAAACAAAGTTAATTTTTTAGTTGCGAAAAATTATAGTTATAGAATACTTTACTGTGTTACGGAACCCTACGAGTGCGAGTCTGACTTGCACTTGGCCAGTTTATTTTTTCCAAGCTGTCATAATAATTACTAAAATTGATTTATGAAAAATATGGATTTATATGTTTACTTACGTATGAAATGTGATTCCATCCTGCTTTTTAGGGTTCCGTAGCCGAATGGCAAAAAGCGGAACCCTTATAGATTCGCCATGTCTGTCTGTCTGTCCGTCCGTATGTCACAGCCATTTTATTCCGAAACTATTAGGACTACAGAATTAAAACTTGGTAGGTAGATGTATTCTGTGAACCGCTTTCCGATTTTTATACAAAAATAAAAAATATTAAAGCTTAAGGGGGGTATCCCATACATGGAACTGGAACAAAAAAAATTTAGCCAGTATTGACACTGGCTAAATACATCTAATCGTGTGGAACCATAATGAACATATAGAACAAAATAACTTACTCAATAAACGGGGACTATCGTGACGCTTACTAGTGGCAACACTTGTGGGGTTTTTAGGGTTCCGTAGCCGAATGGCAAAAAACGGAACCCTTATAGTTTCGTCATGTCTGTCTGTCTGTCCGTCCGTATGTCACAGCCATTTTATTCCGAAACTGATAGGACTATAGAATTGAAACTTGGTAGATAGATGTATTCTGTAAACGCTTTCTGATTTTTATACAAAAATTAATAATATAAAAGTTTAAGGGAGGGCATCCCATACATGGAACTGAAACAAATATTTTTTTTTTACTTCAAACCTATTCGTGTGGGGTGTTTATGGATAGGTCTTTAAAAATGACATTGAGGTTCCTAAAATCATTTTTTCTCAAAGTCAATCATTTGAAAGATAGGCGCGTCTAAAGTGGTAAAACGTGTGTCCCCCCCCCCCCTCTAACTTTTGAAGTATGAGAGTGAAAAATCTAAAAAAAAATATATGCTGTAGATCTCAATATAAACTAACAACAAAAATTGGTTTGAACGAGATACAGTCAGCAGTTTTTGAGATATGGCGACCGCAAAGATAACTTTGTTATTCATACAAACACTATGAAAAACAAAGTTAATTTTTTAGTTGCGAAAAATTATAGTTATAGAATACTTTACTGTGTTACGGAACCCTACGAGTGCGAGTCTGACTTGCACTTGGCCAGTTTATTTTTTCCAAGCTGTCATAATAATTACTAAAATTGATTTATGAAAAATATGGATTTATATGTTTACTTACGTATGAAATGTGATTCCATCCTGCTTTTTAGGGTTCCGTAGCCGAATGGCAAAAAGCGGAACCCTTATAGATTCGCCATGTCTGTCTGTCTGTCCGTCCGTATGTCACAGCCATTTTATTCCGAAATTATTAGGACTACAGAATTGAAACTTTGTAGGTAGATGTATTTTGTAAACCGCTTTCCGAATTTTATACAAAAATAAAAAATATAACAGTTTAAGGGACAGTTAACAGTATACATGGAACAGGACAAAAAAAAATTTTTTCTTCAAACGTATACGTGTGGGTTGTCTATGGATAGGTCTTTAATAAACTGGCCAAGTGCAAGTCGGACTCGCACTCGTAGGGTTCCGTAACACAGTTAAGTATTCCATTACTATGATTTTTCGCAACTACAAAATTAACTTTGTTTTTCATAGTGTTTGTATGAAAAACAAAGTTATCTTTGCGGTCGCCATATCTCAAATACTGCTGACTGTATCTCGTTCAAACCAATTTTCGTTGTTAGTTTTTATTGGGATCTACAGCATATATTTTGTTTAGATTTTTTACTCCCATACTTTACAAGTTAGAGGAGGGGGGGGGGGGGGGGTACACACATTTTACCACTTTAGACGCGCCTATCTTTCAAATGATTGACTTTGAGAAAAAATGATTTTAGAAACCTCAATGTCATTTTTGAAAACCCCACACGTATAGGTTTGAAGAATTTTTTTTATTTTTATTCAGTTCTATGTATGGGATGCCCCCCCTTAAACTTATATATTATACATACTTTTTTATTTTTGTATAAAAATCAGAAAGCTGTTCACAGAATACATCTACCTACCAAGTTTCAATTCTGTAGTCCTAACTGTTTCGGAATAAAATGGCTGTGACATACGGACGGACAGACAGACAGACATGACGAATCTATAAGGGTTCCGTTTTTTGCCATTCGGCTACGGAACCCTAAAAATGAAATTGAGGTTCCATAAATCATTTTTTCTCACAGTAAATCATTTAAGATATAGGCGCGTCTAAAGTGCTAAAATGTGTGCCCCCTCCCTCTAACTTCTAAAGTAAGAAAGTGAAAAATCTAGAAAAAATATATTCTGTAGATCTCAATAAAAACTTTCAACGAAAATTGGTTTGAACGAGATTAAGTCAGCAGTTGTTGAGATATAGCGACCGCAAGTATAACTTTGTTTTTCATACAAACACTATGAAAAACAAAGTTATTTTTGTAGTTGCGAAAAATCATAGTTATAGAATACTCTACTGTGTTACGGAACCCTACGAGTGCGAGTCCGACTTGCACTTGGCCAGTTTATTTAGTTTTCGAAGATTCGTTTTACACCCTTTCACAAAACAATTCGGCATTGTTTTCCATAAAAATGTGAATTATTATAACGTGACACTCCGCGTGCCGGAATAGCTCGACTGACAAGGTAAGGCGTAATTTCGATATATGCGTGTGTGTGTTACTGTGTATGTAAACGGCGAGGTGTAATTTTATCGGCCTCAGTGCGTTGTACTGCGGGCCTCGGTCTCGACTTCTTATTCCGTCTGAGCCTAGATTACAAAGAGTATAATAACTGTCCATGCTAGATTTAGTCAGTCAGTGTGACAAGTTTATTTTATCCAAAATTTATTTTGGGGTAATTTTCCTTTCTTCATGGGAGGGTTATCGAATGATTGTTTGCAATATTATAAAGTGCTTCGTTAAATTAAACTAGTTCAGACTGTGTGTCTGTCAGTAAAAGTGAAAATTACCATTAAGCTGAAAATCTGCCGCCGTAACCTTACGGTGTTCGGGCAGCACAGCTCTCGGGATTCAGACCATTCTAGACCTAGCGTGTTCATCATCCTCGACCGCATCATTATCAATCAACACCAATATTATAAATGCGAAAGTCACTTTGTATATTTGTTTGTTTGGGATTTCTTCACGGTCAACCGGCTAGCTGAAATGTTGCATAGAGCTATCCCTGTACTTATTAATGGATAAGGCCATAGGATACTTTTTAACGCGGGCTAAGCCGTGGGGCACAGCTAGTTTTATACGATAGATCAAACGTTGGTTCTATTATTGGTAATATTTTATTATGATAATTATATTTATAATCAAACGTTGGTAATCTTTTATTATTTAATAAATAATATTACATAACTTCCAACTCTATTTTCTACTATACAGTATTAATCCTTTTCAGATAATTACGTTAATTACCTTGGCCACATAATTACACATTCTAATTTATCGTAATTGTACTTACATTAAAACTTTAGAAGATATCACAGAATTAAAATTACGCGCATTTCAATAAAGAAAATATTTGCAGCGAAACCACAGATTGGATCATAGTTGCTATGTAAACATACATTAAAATCGTAAAGTTAAAGTTAAGCTTAGCTATTCTACTGATCCCAACCGATATAAACCATTTTGATGTTAAATATAATTTTATCTATTGTAAAAATACATTGTATGTAATATACTGTATTCAAAATTCAAAATTTAAAACTACCTCCGACTGACATGTATAATCTTTTTTATTAAAAACATTCCAATAAGTCCAAACACGCAATCTCAGCTGTAAGTTTGTGAGGCGTTGAGTATTCTGCAGATTCTAGGAGATGTCCCAGCATCAGTTCAATATATATAATAGTATATATACAATACACGTTAATCTTATTACACCCTTATCTTTGCATCGGGGGTTAAAAATAATTATGTGCTCGAGGATGGTGAACACGCTAGGCCTAGAATGGTCCGACTCTCGAGAGCTGTGATGCCGGAACACCGTAAGGTTATGGCGGCTGATTTTCTCCTTGGTGGTAAGCTACTTTTTGGTAGCAAGTCAGGCAGAATATCGATTTAAATGATCCCACTACGTTTTTACAAATATACATACTTCATGAATGCACTTAAAACATCTATTGGTATATAGACTAACGACTTTCGAGTCACGACGATCATTTACGCCTTAGGTCCGTGCAATTTAACTACATATTATAAAACAAAGGCGCGCCTCTGTCTGTCTGTCTGTTTGCAATAAACTAAAAAGCTACTGAACGGATTTTCATTCGGTTTTCACCAATAGAGTGATGTATGAGGAAGTTTTAGGTGTAGAATTAATTCGTTACGGTTTTTTGTGTGAATTGGTTGAAATATGATGATGATTGTTGAAGATGTATATTCATACTCGACGCAACAAACTGATGCAAATGATATAGGCTATATGTTCAACCCGTGCGACGCCGGGATGGGCCGCTAGTATCTAATATATAAAATGTACGTGTCGCGGTGTTTTTTACCAAACTCCTCCGAAACGGCTGGACCGATTTGTATGAAATTTTCTGTGCATATAAGGTAGGTCTGAGAATTGGCCAACATCAATATTTTTTTTCAAGGCAAAACAAAGTTTTCCGGTTCAGCTAGTTAGTATAAAATGGCCTTATTTCTCGATTAAATATAATATTATTAAGTACAGGAAATGTTATCTGTCCTATCGGTCTAGGCTGAATCAAATGCTCAAATAATCTGAGTATTGTTATTATTTTTTAATATTATATAGGCTAGCGTTTGACCACTATCTCACCTCTTGGTAAGTGATGATGCGGTCAAAGATGGTAGCACGCTAAGCCTAGAATGGGAACTGGCTCTCAAGGATAGCTGTCGGAATACATTAGATGTTTTGGCGACAGATTTTCTAACTTGAACTAACTGGTTGGTGGTAACTGGCCAGGCGGACACTAGATAGTGTCCTACCACCATGCGTGGGTTGGGAGTTTCTTAACGATGTTTTTCCTTCACCACTGGGGCCACTGTGAAAAGCGCACATATAGAAAAATCCATTGGTGCGCGACGGGGATTGAACTTGGTACTTCTGGCTGCAAAGCCCACCATTCTCCAACTACACCACTGGGCCCTCAAAGTTTCTTACGAATTCCACGCGAGGTCTGTTCGCAGAACTATTAGTTTCTTATAGGCTTTGAGTTGCTGTTTCTTTTTTTCAGATTTCCAGTTGAACCTAATTTGCGCAAATATTGGGTCTCCATAGTCCGCGAAAATCGAAAAGATAAAACATGGACAGCATCCAAATTTTGTGTCGTCTGCTCTGCACATTTTAAAAAAGAAGATATTTATTTAAGAGGGGAAAAGGAGCATCGGTGTCTCAAAAAACACGCAAAGCCACTTTTGCTTGTTGAAGGAACAGAAATACAAGCTACATATCAAGAGGCAGTACCAGTCCATGAGAGGACTACGGATGAGAAAATCGCTTTTCAAGAGACAGGACTATCTCCTGAAAAAACAACAGATAACGATAATTTTGATGAAACTATAGACTCGGATTTGGAATCTATATCTGACAAGTCTCGAAAACATCAGATGAGAAATAAATTACGAAGACAGAAACTAGTTCATGTTATTAATAAGAAAAAAAATCTGAATTTGCAACAAAAAGTAGAGCGGTTGAAGAAAAGGAATGCTTCCTTAAAAAACATTTTAAAGGAATTATATGACAAAAATTTTGTAAATATAGATACTTATAAAACATTAAGTGAAAACATTGTCGCCACAGAATTGTTTCACAATTTAAATAGAACATGCACAGACAAGAAAAAAATAAAATATTCACCAGCTATGAGGAAATTTTGTCTTACGTTAAATTTTTACTCACCACGAGGCTATGAGTACGTTAGAAAAGTTTTCAATACTTGTCTTCCTCATCCCAAAACTTTAGCAAAGTGGTATACACATGTAAAAAGCGGACCTGGATTCACAGAAGAAGCTTTTACAGCATTAAAGCAAATGACGGACAATTCTCCCCATAAGCTAATATGTGCACTGATGTTTGATGAAATGGCATTGCGTCAACAAAAACTGTGGGATGGAAAACAATATGTGGGCGTAGTGGACATGGGGGATGAAATATCTGAGTCTACTATTTTAGCATCCCAAGTGTTTGTATTTATGCTGGTAGGGATAAATCAACGGTTCAAAATCCCCTTGGGTTACTTTTTGACAAACATCTTAACAGGTGAACAAAAGTGTAATCTGGTGAATCTTTGCCTCATAAAATGTTATGATGCTGGAGTTCAAGTGGTATCATTGACGTTCGATGGTCATGCCACTAACATAACTGCCATGCAGCTTCTAGGTTGCAATATAGACAAAGACATTAATAACATGAAGACCTCATTCCAACATCCATCGGATGGTAGTGAAGTAGCTTGTTTTTTAGACCCAAGTCATGTCATAAAGCTGATCAAGAATCAGTTAGAAGCAAAAAAGCAATTTTTAGATAAAGATGGTGGGGTTGTGGACTGGAATTTCGTAATTCAATTAAATAAACTGCAGGAAGATGAAGGATTGCACTTGGCAAACAAATTTTCAAAAAAACACATTATGTTTCAAAATAACATTGTGAAAGTCAAGCTAGCTACGCAAACGCTTAGCAGAAGTGTGGGTAAAGCAATGCAAGTTTGTAGGAAAGAATTGAGTATTCCTGAGTTTGGGCATTCCGAACCAACAGAAACATTCATTTCATTAATTAATGACATGTTTGACGTGTACAACACACAAAGTATGGCACATTTTGACTTTAAAAAAGCAATACATAAAGGAAACAAGGATAAGATTTATGCACTTCTTGACCAATTGAAAGAGTACATACAAAAACTAAAAATTAAGACTTCGATTAGAACAAAAGTTGTCGAAAATAAGAGATCAAAACATGTCATAGTACGTTTCTACAAAAAAATTGTTGAAGCGCGATGCAAAACCGGATTTATAGGAGCATTAATAAATATAGAAAGTTTGAAATCACTTACAGAGCGTATGATTGTAAAAGAAAAATGTTTATTGTTCCTTCCCACGTATAAACTGAGTCAGGATCACCTCGAAATATTTTTCGGTTGTGTTAGAATGTGCGGAGGATACAATGACAACCCTAATGTCAAACAATTTAAAAGCATTTACGGGAAGTTGTTGACGCATTTAGAATTAAGAAGCCTAGAGACAGGAAACTGTGTTCCCCTAGAAAATGTGGCAATACTTACGTGTTCATCAGCAATTCAAGTTATTAACTCAACAAGTCTTTCATATAGACATGAAGAGCTCGATAATTCAGAATTGGGTTTTTTAAGTGAAATATATGCAGATGCAGAACTTGACACTTTAGCTCAAACACTAGATGTGCCAATAATGAACGAGATGAGAAAAATGATAGTTGGATACATTGCAGGAAGTGTGGTGCATTACATAAAAAGAGTGATAAAATGTGAATTCTGTCTATCATATTTGCTTGCTACGGAAAGGCAAGATTTTCATAAATTGATTGGGTTGCGGAATAAAGGAGGGCTATTTTTTCCTTCTGTTGATACATATGACGTGTGTGCAGTTGCAGAGATGGTAGTTCGCAAAATCTTAAAAGAAAATGTGGCAATGAAATCAAAAAAAGACTATCATTATGTGAGAATAAACATTTTGAAGTACTTTATCGGGAACGATAACATTTTTAAAGATTTGGAAAATGCGCATGAGTGCCATGGAGCTGACCACAAGGTCAACATTATTAAGGTGATTGTGGAGACATTTTTAAGTATACGATTCCACCATTATATCAAAATTAGAAACTACCGTCAGAAGTGTAAAAGTAGAAGCCAAAAGACAGTGTTTAAAAGAATTGTACAAAATAAAGGTGTTTAAAATAATATGATCACTTCATTATTTGGTACATTCAATAGAAAGGCATCTAATAGGCAAGCATGCTACACCCTCGATTACATCCTCGCTTTCCATCAGGTAAGATAAAACTTAAACTCAAAACCCAAAGCATATATTCCAGGGCCCTTAGACAAAATCCAATTTCCTGTTTTCACGCTAACGCAAGTTCAAAATGTATGGAATGACATTTATGTTTCCGCAACAAAAATGTCATTCCCATACATTTTAATTTTAATTTTAATAATTTTGTTTCTGCTTGTTTGTTACTTTTTGTATTAAGCCAATTTTTTTTTTAAATTTTGTTACGAACTTCCAGAATTGGGTATTTTTCAAAAAAAATCTAATATCCAAATATCTCGTAAACTAATAATTTTCGGCCATACATTGGGGGGTCTAATTATGTCGCATTTTGGCCCCCCTATCTGCTTCTGCCGGGATTACGTCGAATTACCAATAACCCTGTATGTCTACTTGTATTGTTATGTTACTACTACAAACTCAGTCACTGGAAGTAGAATAGAATAGAATAACTCTTTATTGAACACCATTCAGAAAACATTAAAAAACTTAAGTAAACATTCACAAATAAGTGTTACAAAAGGCGGTCTTATCGCTGAGAGAGATCTCTTCCAGACAACCTTTGGGTAATGAGGATTTGTTTAATGAACATGGCGGGGTAAATATGGTGTTAAATACCTTAACTAAAATAAATAAGCAAATACATAAACACTACACTGCAGATACATATAATACATAAATAATATATTTATCAATAAACAATACATATACTATATAAATAAGGTATTAATAAAATGTTTCACCGAAAATCGAGTGGTATTTTATGTCTTAAACTAGCACATTATACACGCCTCTGACCTAGGGATGCGATTTTTTTAAGCTCGATCCGATATTATGCATCGTAATGGATGGCAACGTCTCGATCCGATCCACGGATCTGATCGCATGCATTTGATCCGATTTTCAAAAGATCGATCCAAAAAAATCGCATGAAAATACAACATTTATTTCTAACCAAAAAGGGTTGGTTGGTTCAACAAGGCATTAGGAAACATAAATTACATTAACCTGAAAATACTAATGTCTAATTTAATCTTATTAAAATTACTTTCAATAATTTAAGGACATACGAGTACCTTGGTATGTCTATGAAGTATAAAAACCACACAACGAAACAATGAATTATGTAATAATATTCGTTGTTAGTGATTATATACTTTGTGTGCAAATAAAAATATATTACATTGTGTGCAAACCACAAAGTTTGGATCGCGATCCGAAATTTGATAGAGTTGAATCGATCCGCGATCGGATCGCATGGTTTCGATCCGATCCGAAAATCGATTGGATCGTATGCCTTGGATCTTGCCTATGTATCCGATCCGATCTTTTCGAAGATTTGGATCGACGCATCGCTACTCAGACCTTAATACTCCATCCACGCCTCAGACGCACGTATCGCTGCAGTGTATGCGTGACACACATACCCATACTATTTAAGTATAGGTATGTGTGTCACGCATACATAACAATCAATCATAGTCACTCGGGTAGAGATCTACGATAACATGACCCGCCCCTCCAAAATTAAAAAGCGTTTGAATTTATTTGTGAAAGTATAAATACAACGCACCACCACGCATGTGTGCGTACTGGTACTGCCGGTTCCGCGACATTGCATACATAACCTAATTATGAAAGTACTTTGTACCAACCAACACTGCAAAAAAAGTTCCTATGAAATGTATAAAGCCGGCGCCATACATAGCTCAAACATTTGGGCACTTATTTGAACACACATTTGAGCACATGTGAAGCACGGGTATTTGAGTATTTGTTCAAAGTTTGCTCAAAGTTTGAACAAAGTTTGGCACTTTGCCATTTGGTGTCGGTTTTTCGAGCGCACATCAAAGCGTTCGAAAGTTCGAAACTGCAAAAAGTGTTGTTTGCAAAGTATGTGTGGCAGGTACCGCATATAAGTGCTCAAATATGTGACAAAGTCTTTGTCAAACATTTGTTTGTCTCTGGCGCCGGCTTAAGCAATACTTTCCGTTAAGTTAGGTTGGCTACAAAGTACGTTCATAATTCGTGTATCAACAAAGTAGGGAAGTGCCTACTCTTATAACGTAGTACACATAGGTATTACAAAATAATAACAACTACATACAAACTCTTTCGTAAGGAATTTTATCTTTTCTATGGTAAGGATGTGACTACACACATTAAAACAGTAATTTGGAGGGGCGGGCCATGTTATCATAGAATTAGTAATTATACGTAGTATTATTCTATGACTCTAGCATAGAAAAGATAATAATAATTTAATACTCGGGTGAGTCGGGTGTTCGACACCAATATCTGCCTTTTATAGGGTTTCGTACCCAAAGGCACCATATTACTGACGCTTCGCAGTCCGTCCGTCGGTCCGTCCGTCTGTCCGCATTTCACAGGGCTGTAGCACCTTAGTCATAGAAAAGATAATAATAATTTAATATTCGGGTGAGTCGGGTGTTCGACACCAATATGTCTACCTTTTATAGGGTTACGTACCCAAAGGGACCCTATTACTGAGGCTTCGCAGTCCGTCCGTCGGTCCGTCCGTCTGTCCGCATTTCACAGGGCTGTAGCACCTTAACCGTGAGAAGGTACTTTAAATTTTCTCATAGTATGTATGACTATGGGGGATTAAAAAAAACAAACACACTCTCTCTTCCTAGCTAGTAATCCCATATGGTGGTGGGGTCAGCTTTCAGACTCTTCAACAAACACTAAAAACAAAATAAAACTAGTAATTCTGTGAGAACAGTAGATCTCGCATGTCCTTATCACCACGGAATAACTGACACTTTCCCCTTTCCCCTGGCTTAGCAAAGCCATTTCAAAGTTTGGGCTTTTGCAAAAAATGGGGTTATAAGTTTTAGCGATTACTCGCGTTCCCTTGGCTAGGCGTTAGAATCTGGTGTCTACGGGTTTGTCTTGTGAAGGCAAAAAGGACTGCGTAGTCAAATTGGTGTAGGATAGGTAAACATTTTTCGGAAATAATTCAAAATCTGTCTATATTCAACGCTACGGCAAACTTCACTCCCTTAGGAGGGAGAACGGGGGGGACCCCTTTCTCCCTTGGATATTTTTTCGCACCTTAATGTTGCGAAATAAATTCCAAGTGGATTCTACATAAGTGTAGAATAAAGTTCTAAGTGTGCCTCTCCAATTTGACTGAATTCCCTAGATTGATAACGCTACAGCAAACTCCTCCCCTTTCCCCTCTATTTCCCCCCCAATCAAAACATTAAAAAAAAGAGCTCGTGTGCCATTTTTTTTATGGTAAAAGGTAACAGGACAAGCACGACGCTCGCCTGATGGTAAGCGATGACGTCTACCTATAACAGATACAGCGGCATGAAAAATTCTGGTCTGCCAGAATTTTTGGCATGTCACTGCACTGCGCCTGTTACCTTGAGACATAAGGATGTTGAGTCTCACATGCCCTGTAATTTCACTGGACACCTTGCCACTTCAACCGAAAAACATTTCTATTTCACGGCTGACAATTAATTGGCAAAGTGGTGGTACCGCCTCAGGAGAACTAGCAGAAGTCCTACCACTATAAACATCGTGAAACAACTACAGCATCGTCTACAATTATCGTCTAAATCGCTATGCTCGCTCGTTCAAATAAATATGAAAGGATACATACAGGATACAACCATACAACGAACGTGTTTTTTTTTTCGTTTTTTGCTTGAACTAATGAACCATAAATAGATAGACTTGAAATCTTCACTAGGTATGTATTACCTACTATGGCCGCTATAACAAAAATACTAATAACCGGCCGAGTGCGAGTCGGACTCGCGCCCCAAGGGTTCCGTACCATTATCTATAAAAACGGAAAAAAAATCACGTCTATTGTATGCGATCCCCCTTAAATATTAATTTTATTTTAATTTAAATATTTAATTTTAGGAATGACATTTTTGTTGCGGAAACATAAATGTCGTTCCATACATTTTGAACTTGCGCTAGCGTGAAGGCAAGTTCAAAATGTATGGAATGACAAGTTTAAGTAATGTGTGGAAAGACAAAGTTGTAACTTATGGATAATCTTATCTGCAGGTTAGTGCATACGGGGAATAGTTTATTATCTAACTTAGATGAGCAGCTCAGCCTGAGCTTAGCTTTCACATCGTCGCAGCATAGCTGCAAAGCACATTCCTGATGGATAGGCACCCTTAGGCTGACACGACTTGTCATCGGTAAATCGATTGGCAACACGATTGAAAATATATAGCATATGTTCGGTCGGAGGGCAAAACACCATTATTTCAGTAAATATGAATAAAGAAAACCAAGGATATGAAAAAAGCGACTTTATCTAAACAATAAAAAAATCCAAATTAAATAACACTCAAAAACGCATTAACACACTTTTTAGGTATTAGGTACTTAGGTATTTTATAATTTGATGATTGCCTCTTTAAGTGCCTTTGCTTCTTTGTTGTGTATCCACTTGATACCCGTGGCAGACGCAGAGCTGGATGGTCTCGACACAATTCTGCAAAAACACATGACACTATGGCGCAATACCACAAACTTCGTCGACTTAATTTTATTGATAGACGGTCTCCATTTTGTATTATTTTTTGAAGTGAAAACTTTTTCAGCGGCATTGTGTACTTTTTAATTTTTTAACTTTTTTACTCGCATCAGGACACTTGACCTGATCGAAAATTAGTAAGACGGAGGGAGAGTAAAAACTTTTTTTGGGATGGGTAAAAATTTTTAAATTCGCGTCAGGACACATGACCTGATCCTAAATTCGTAAGACTGAGGGAGAATAGACCAAATGCACAACGTTTATGTTCAAGTTTTCACTTCTGCCGGCACTCCTGGAGTGCAACCCGTTGTTATTTTTTTAATATGAAAGGCTATCGTTTGACCACTATCTCGCCTGTTGGTGAGCGATGATGTGGTCGAAGATGGTAAACACGCTACTCCGGTCTCCTACTCCGGCACGACAGCGATTCCACAGGATTATGCTCGGCATGACTGGACAGCCTGCCGGGGCGGAGCTTAAAGTGATCCCCGGGTTTGGGTCCTCTACTGTGTCTGTCTCGCGGGCGGTCAGCGGACAGCCGTTTCACCGGGTCTCCCTGGACCCCGTGCCAACCTGTCACGCCCAGTAACTGTCTGGCTGCCACTTTTTCACGGTTAAGCGGTTTCAACGCGGGCAAAACCGCGGCATCCAAACTGGAAGATAACTGAAGAGGGAACGCGGGGTGCATTGTTCCATACAAATGTATTCCCCTGTTTTCTCCCTGGGTAATGCTTCTAGAGCAAAATTTTATTCTACAAAAAATAAAGTTCTACTGTAGCTACGACAAAAAAAAAAATAGGAGCACGGTTGCACTCATCTGCAAAAATGTTGCGCAAAAAATAATTTGATCGGATCAGTTTTCGGGGAGAAAACGGGAATACGAAACCCTAATTTAGTCAACATTTTGTAGGTAAAATGGGTCTGAGTTGATGCAGTTGACCCTTTCGCGCTCTTGGTGATTGTTCGGGCACTGTGCAACGTCAATAGATTCTTTAAAATACCTACTTAATTTTCAAATACCGCGCACCCGTGTTTCCTCTTCAGAGCAGTGCATATATTTAGCGCTCTGACGCAAACCAAACGTATATTATTACAACTACTCACTCTATCTTCTTCCCGAACAAGTTTTCCAGTCGAGGCTTGCAGTAGGGCCACGGCCCCTGGTTCTTATGCTCCTCCTGCACGAAGCAGATCTTTGACTTCTCATATTTGCAGTACTCTTGCAGTATCAAATCGTAAGGGAACGGGTACACCTGTTCGATCTTGCACATCGCAATTTTATCTTGAAGTTTCTTCTCCTTGAGGAGTTCGTCAATGATTATGGACACTTTGCCGCTGCAGAAAATGAGTTTCTTGACACCTTCTGGTTTCTGAGACGCGGGGCCGGTGTCTCCTATTGCCCTGGTTAATGAAGATTCACAAAGCATTATAATGCAGTTAAAAAGAAGTTTAACCGCCGCCGCAGACCACAGAATTTCTTTCGGTCGATAGTTTGGTCGTTTCCTTAAGAGCGAACGCGGGGTGCACTTTTCCATACAAATGTATTCCCCCGTTTCCTCCCTGGAACATGCTTCTAGAGAAAAAAATGTTTCCACAAAAGATCAAGGTCTGCTGTAACTACGCCGCCCCTATCATTTGTTTTTCTTGATCAACCAATTGCAAAAAGAAATATAAGCCTTTAATCTCCTCTTTGAGATTTTTGAAGGGTCATATTTCGATTTACAATTGGTTGGTCAAAAATAGCAAATAATAGGGGCATAGCTACAGCAGACCTTAATTTTTGTGGAAACAAATTTTGCTCGAGGAGCATTTTCCAGGGAGGAAACGGGAGAATACATTTGTATGGAAAAGTGCACACCTGCGTTCCCTCTTAATCAATAACTACGAAGCCCGATAAGATATCGGCCGATCATCATGCCGGAATCCGGCGAACAGATGCACTAAATGTCTTTATTCGGTGGGTAGTTCGAGCCGCGGCCTAAGCCTACCACCAGAGGTCATCCATTTAGCACCACCCAGGAGTCGCGGGTAGGGACGCAGGAAGGCATCAAAGAACTTCCCGTGGATGACAATGACCCCAACAGGATTGCCAAAGGGACCAATTTTTACCCACCTCTTACTTATATAAATCATATTGTTTTGTTGATAGGGCTTACCTTTGGAAGCTGGTCCCAGGTAAGAAGTCAGCGAACTTGGAGCGATAGTAAGGGTGCTTGAGGCCGACTTTAGGTGTCATGAGGATGAGAGGCTTGCGGAACGGCATCTTGACCTGCCGCCGTATCAGGTGGAAGTATTGTGCGGGGTTCGTCACATTCGCCACTATCCAGTTACAAGCTCGTAACTGTTTCACTAGAAACGTACAAGTCATTATATAATAAAGCAGGCCCACTCTGTCAGTCCGCGGTTCGCCGTCAACGGTTATGCTTTTCGTCCCCGACCTCGCCGTGTTGTACAGTGCATGGTTACGGTCAAACTATAGTTACTCGTAAGTCGTAGTCACATTGATTGTAGTAGTTATGAGAAGACGTAATTTTCCCTTCCTTATTTTTTTATAGAGTATAGTCAGTTTGAGAGATGCCGCAATAAGAAACCCTGTGTTGCGGAGAACTTTACAAACATACAAATCACGGGCACAATTACACCCAGACTAGGAACAATTGTTTGTGAATCACTTAGAATTGTCCCATGTGGGAATCGAACCTTCAACCTTTGATTACGTACGAGGAGATGAGACCATTGTTTAAACGAACTTGATACGAAGCGCCAGCGCCAGCATATGGCCAGGTGAGATTAAATGACCTGCGGAAAGTGGCAGCCAAATAAGAGCTAGAGATACAGTTCTATTTTTTTTTAATGTCATGTAGGCTAGTGTTTGATCACTATTTCACCTGTTGGTAAGTGATGATGCGGTCGAGTATGGGAGCACGCTAGGCCTAGAATGGGAACTGGCTCTGAAGGATAGCTGCAGTGCGGAACACATTAGATGTTTGGCGACAGATTTTCTAACTTGAGGGTGGTAGCTGGCCAGGTGGAAACTATATAGTGTTCTACCACCATGCGGGGGTTAGGGGTTTCTTAACTATGGTTTATAATAATTAACATATGGCCAATAATGGCTATATGGCCAGCAGAGGGGTACGCCTTGCATTGACATCTCCATTGGTAAATGCTCGAAGAGTTGGAGGGGTTAACAAGCAAGAATACATAGTACCTAATGTGCGGCCCACTTTGCCTGGTAAGCTTTAAAAAAAATCTGTTCAGCCATTTTTAACCTACTTCACAAATAAGAGGAGGTTATCAATTCGACTGATTTTTTTAAATTATTTTTTTTTATGTTTGTTACCTCAGAACTCCGCCAAATGGTACTTAATCGATTTGAAAAATAATTTTAGTCTTTGAGAGATTATGCCTCCCGTTTGGTTCCATTTAATTTCTATCGAGATTTGAATGAAAACATGTTTTCACAACTGTGAAAAGCGCACATACATTTTTCGATAGAAAAATCCATTGGCGCACGCCGGGATTGAAGTCGGTACCTCTGGCATCAAAGCCGACCATTCTCCCACTACACTACTGGATAAATAGTTGCCTATATACATTTTTTTTTAATTCTTATAGCCTAGCGTTTGACCACTATCTCATAGTTACACAAGACATCCAATTAATTTTATTAACGTTATTTATAATAACGCAATCTAGTAAAAATGTCCAATGATTTAACAAAGAGTTCATAAAATTAATACATACGCGCCATGTTGGGGTCATCAAGGTCTGGTATTATGTCCTCGTCGTCATCACACTGCGACAGATAGCGCTCCACGCGGGCCGAAGAGTGCTCTGGGCCCTGGACAATCATCATCATCATCATAATCAGCCAGTGTCAGTCCACTGCTGGACGTATGCCTCTCCCAAGATACGCCACTGAGCCCGATCTTCAGCTCATTGGGAGGGTTATGCAACTAATCTAATCGCAACGATGGGCAGGCGGGTTGGCGATCGCAGGACGTAGCTCCTCGCACCGGTGACGGTGCTGCCCGTCACCGGCCTCTATTATTTAGCTACGCCATCATTTGAAATTTGGATTAGGCTATAAGATACTTTTTAACGCAGGCGAAGCCGAGGGGCACAGCCAGTATATTTATATATAGATAAAACTGATTTTTGAAGAGGGTTTTTTACTCTATATAAGAAAAAATCAAAAAATATATTATTGAGATAGCTTAGGCAAAAAGCAGTTGGAAAACGTTAGTTTTAATTCATAAAATAGCAAAATTAATTTTTAAATTCAAATCGAAGGTTTTACCTTTTTTAATCTGTTTATTAACACCATTAAATAGTAGTCGCCACGTCATACGGCTATGTAAACTTAGAAGTGTCAACTATTATATCCATCGACATCCTAATATCGATTACTATATCACTGCATTTGTTTACTTAGCCAACTGACGTCATGACCACATAGCAATATGGCGTCCACTGCGTCCAGCGTTTTCGTCAAATTACACGCGAAATTTGAAAATGCATTATTTAAATGCATTTTTATGGCACTTGACGATTTTATAAAAAAAATGTGAATTTTTTAGTGATTTATGAGCACTATAAAATCTAATTGAGACACTTTTCAAAAATGGGTGTAATACCCTATTGTTGATAATAGATCGATAAATTAAATTCACTAAAGTAGGTCAAAAGTACTAACAGCTCCATCGATCCCATGTGGGAGTTGCACCACCAATCCCGACTGGCAGACCCACTTGCTCTCCCCGTTGGCGATGAACGTGTCGAACATGGGCTGAGCCTCGTCCGCGAAGTCTCCGTACTGCGCCTCCCATAAAGACAGCAGATGTGGGGACGAGTACGAGTAGCCAGTCTCGAAGCCAAGGATCGCTGATAGTGTTTAAATAACTCAGCTTTATTTAACACGTGTAACACGCTTACCTATGTAGGTACCTGGGCCGGTAGTCTCTACATGCATAGCGATAAATTTCGACCGATAATCGTCGATACGAAAAGAGATGCAAATAACAGCTGTCTAGCTGCATCTCATTCTAGCAGACGTTTGCGATGACAAGACGCATCGCTATCAATGTAGATACTTCCACCCACGTTCACTCGCGATTTGGAGACCCCAGGGGGCTGCCCCCATATCACGAAAACCATTGAATGAACGAAATTGACGAAATGACGGGGACGCAGCTATGTAGGCTGTATAACTCCGTCCCCGTCATTTAGTTCATTTCGTTCATTCACTGATTTTCGTGATACGGGGGCAGCTAGTAGCTATCGGGAAACACAGACACCGGCAAGCAATTCCGTTCCATGGCAGAACGTTTGATAAAAGGAGGCATATATACAAACTGACTTTCGCATTTATAATATTGGTGTTGATTTATCAAACATTTGCACAAAGCGTTTTGCTTCTACGTTCATAATCAGAACAGCCAAGAAATTGAATTCTCTGCCATCGACTGTCTTTCTTCCAAAATATAACTTGGGATGGGACGATGACTGGGAATGTTCAAATCGAGAGTGAATAGGTTCTTATTGAGCAAGCGTGCTTCATCCTCGGCTGCCTCGTCACACGCCACGTCACGTAAATAAAAATAAATCTTCAGGCGCCTCAAATTTATTATGATTTATATAACTTGTTAAACACAATCATATCATGTGTGGTCGCATATACAATGCTGTACCTACAGATATAAAAGTATTATCAAAAGGTCGATTTCTACAGAAGTTAAAACAATGGTTAATAATTAAATGTTTTTATTCTGTGACTGAATATTTAAATTATAATAATTAATGTTGACATATACACATTTATAAATACCTATTTTATTTAAATTACATTGAAATTGCACTATTTTCTTTCCATTCTTATATATTCTAATATATTGAAACTACGTACCTACTATATAATGGATTTGTGACATTTGTAATAGATTAATTTGAAATAATGAATAATTGTATTGTTATAAGTACTAGGATTCGGTTGACTACTTTTACTATTACCAAAATTAACATGTCGCAAATGCGACAAAATGTTTAAGGCACCAATTTTCATATTATGTAACATCATAAGTACCAACATTTTGAAGTTAATAAATGATATTCTATTCTATACAATCCAAAATTTCATCGTACCGACGGGACTTGAACCCGCAACCTCCGGAATAACATGTTCCGGTGCTTTGCCAATTAAGCCACGGTGCGAAGTATCGCTGTGGGTTCAAGTCCCGTCGGTACGATGAAATTTTGGATTGTGTTTAACAATTTACTTAAAATATAAGTGTGTAACACTTCAAAGAAACATAACATATGTGTTATATAACATTTAAATACAGATTTAAAAAAACGTAAGTATATAGTTTTCCCAGAACTAGTATGAACTCCTTCTCGCACCGTGCCCGCTTGAGGTATACCCTACATTTTTACAACGTAGCGCTGCAGTTTGACATACACACCATAGAATCTATAGTGCATCTATGCCTTAGAAGACTTATACATTTGTATGAAATACCAGGCGCTCAGTCGCCGCAACGAGCGCAACGCACACGTGCGACCTCACTCTAACCGTCGGAATAAAATGAAACAAGTACATCTCAATCCCCTAGATTTTTACTTACGTAGGGTTGGAGAACTTTGAGGGTAGGAGAATTGGGGCTATAACACCTTATATTCCCCGCATGACATCAGGCGGCTGACCAATCGTATCGGATGATGGCAAGGAGTTGCCGTGTACCTACATACATACTACATAGTTTGAAGTGACTTAGGGTTGTGACTCACCAAACTCGCAGAGCGAGCTGTTGTGTAGCGAGTAGATGGACTGGTCGGGGTAGAGGGTGTCTAACACGCGGTGAGTGGCGCCGTCTACACCTTGGTGATGGTACACGTGGTGTCTGCAAACATACACTCATGTTTTTGTATTTGGACTTAGGTAGTATAAGTAGACTTTAAAGCTGAAGCTATCGAGAGGTCGTGAGTTCGATCCCCCCCATTGCACTATTGACGTGAACCAACTCCAGACACAAGCATATTTAGCTTATATTAGGAGGGGTTAACAAGCAAGAATACATAGTATCTAATGTGCGGCCCACTTTGCCTGGTAAGCTTTAAAAAAAAATCTGTTCAGCCATTTTTAACCTACTTCACAAAAAGAGGAGGTTATCAATTCGACTGTTTTTTTTATTAATTTTTTTTATGTTTTTTACTTCAGAACTCCTCCAAATGGTAATCGATTTGAAAAAATATTTTATTCTTTGCCTCCCGTTTGATTCCATTCAATTTATATCGAGATCTGATAATCATCTCCGGAGATATGGAGATAAACAATATAAACAAATGTGTATGATACCTTGTATGTATAATACCTTGATGACATGATTATGACTAGATACTGGATACTTTCACTATCGCGGCATGTGAAGTCGGTTTTTTCGTTTTGTAACATACGATCATAAATAAGGGGAGTCTGTGTTTACACAGGACAACGGTGATTGGGGGTTTTTTTTTTGTTCCGCTATTTATATTCCTCCAACATGGGTCGGAGACCTTTTTGAGCGGGTTTTAATATAAATCTTTGCTACAATTAACTTCATTGAGGTTTCATGCATATACATAATACAGTAGTACGTAGTACGTTTAGTGTAACTGTTTTTTATTGTGTGCGTTAGTGTATGTTCATTCCTGTACGTGTGTATGTATTACAAATATTCTTTTCTTTTTGTTTCTTTGTCATTTTTTTTTTCTTTTTTTTTTGTTATATTTTGCTTCTTTTTTTTTTCTTTGTTTTTTCTTTTATTTCATTTATTATTATTATTACTTTTTATACAGTGTTATATTCAATTCATTTATTATAAGAATAAAATCTATTAATTACAATTACAATATTTCTTATCTATTTGGTGATTGGGGGTTAGAGCCGTACTAATTCTACCCCCACTATGGAAGCGCAATGAGCTATTGAGGAATATACGCTATTATTGCGTGGTAAATAGAGTATAATTTTCCTCACCTGTGAGCCATGGTGCCTCTCTCAACGTCCTCTCCAGTGAAGCGGATGTGTATCCCATCTCGCAATATAGAGCCGTAAGCCAAAGCCTCGCCCATAGCCCAGTCTGCGACGCCTTCTTTTACCTAGATGTTTGTACAAAACTATTTCGTAAACATGTAAGTATACAGATAATAAAGTAGAGGGACAAGCGATACAGACAGACGTCATAGCAATGATACTGACGTCTCCAATCGGTTGCTCCAACATTATCGTCAGCACCAGCCAGGCTGGAAGACAGGTAGCAACACTCAACAGCGTCGATAAGACCTAACTCAGCCGCCATGGCTTTGTCTCACTGTGGTCTTAAATCTCGATCATAGACTTACATAGAAGAGACGTCCCGAAATATTTATCACCGCTAACTAAACTAAGTGAACTTTAACACAAAGGTGTTAGTAATTAATATTATTAATAAGGTAAGCAATCGTTCATAGATTGTACTATTGTATGTGTTTGTCTATTGTAAAAAACACGTTCTTTATATGAGGACCCCTTTTAATTTTTTACTTTGTTCTGTTCTTAGTATTTGTTGTTATAGCAGCAACAGAAATACATCATTTGTAAAAATTTCAACCGTCTAACTATCACGGTTCATGAGATACACCCTGGTGACAGACGGATAGACAGACAGACAGATAGACAGACAGACGGACAGCGTAGTCTCAGTAATAGGGTTTCGTTGGTACCTTTGGGTTCGGAACCCTAAAAAGAAAGCATAACGCATAACGGAGTATAACGCTTACCATTTTTTCCCTCGCTGTCAGTATCCTGATGATACCCTTGTGCAGTTCAAACGCCCACAGCTCAGGAATAGAACTGAAGTGGTTAGCAATAGTGTTGATCGTTTCTTGAGATATAGCCGTTTCTTGCACCTGTTAACAGAATATAAAGAAATATAGCATATTCACTAAAGGGAAAATATCAGTACCCATTTATGGGCGAATATACTTTTACGATAATTCTTTTAAGCACTGGGGACCAATCTGCCTATCTGTATCTGTATTTTCTGTATGAGGTTTCGATGGTTTACCTTCACATGCATACAAGGTACTAAAAGTAGACTTATTCGCTTTGCATGGTATATGATACTGTCCAGTATCCGCCTGGCTAGCTACTACTCTCAAAATAGTGAATCTATCGCCAAACACGGTGTGTTCCACTTTCAGGATCTGTCCTTAAAAGCCAGTTTATATTCTATTTTTCAACCGACTTCCAAAAAGAAGGAGGTTCTCAATATTTTTTTGTGTGTGTGTGTGTGTTTTGTGAAATTGAGATTTGAATGATTCTTTTTTTAATCGGTTAAAAATTAAATTACAATGGGACCACCTCGGTAACGTACCCTACGTTACCGAGGTGGTCCCATTGTAATTTTATCGAGATTTGATTCGGTTGTTTTAGTCGGAAGTCGGTTATTTTAGTTTTTAAACTATCTTATTTATTTCATAGGGCATCCCCGACCACGTGGACGCTCACAACAGGTGAGATTGTGGTCAAACCTCTTTGCTCTAAATGACTTACCTATACACTGAACAAAACCACGCATCTGACGATACGTTAGCCAAATGTGGTTTTGTGTTTTGTGTGTGAGTGGTGTGACATGACTATGGTCTCCACATAGTTTCAGGTTTCGGCATGATGTTCGATAGAGCTATGTTGTAATATAGGGCGTATTTCATGTACCCATTTTTGAAGGGAATACCAATTGAAACATTCTATCAGCTAAGACAGCGTGAAGTGCTTGCTTGACTGCAATAAGAATACACAAAAAAAATTTGACTCCAGTTTTCAAACATGTATCGAGTAGTATTTTTTAATACTTTTTTTTCAATGATTAGATACATAATAAAATAGTAAAAAAATAAAACATTGCTGAAAATTTTCAAATTATTCTACACAAAAATGCAAAGCATCGAATATAAATATATGAGCTATTTAAAACGCCGCCTTATTTTCGCGCGCCTTGGTACTATGGTACTAATATTCTGTGGCCTTGATGACGTCACTGCTGTCACCACAGATTAAATCTTTGATAGAGAAATACTCAGTTTCATACAACACAAAAGAGTAGGTTTCTCTAGTCTCCATGGTACAACATTACTATTTATATCACAAGAAATTAATATACGGTGACAACTAAGTGTTTGCTATAGACATTACTTTCTAATGGACAAGTGGTGATGTGTTCCCCATTTAATATTTTAACCTATTAAAAAGTAATGTCATCATCATCTTCATCATAATCAGCCGGTATCAGTACACTGCTGGACATAGGCCTTTCCCAAGTTATTCCACTGAGCCCGATCTTCGGCTCTTTTTTTCCAGTCACTGCCCACCACTTTGCGAATGGGTCACAGGGCGTCCTACGCTACGTTTACCGATTCGCGGTCTCCACTATAGAACCAGTCTACCCCAACGGTTATCTGTCCTACGGCAGATATAACCAGCCCAGTGCCACTTCAGTTTGCTAATCTGTTGACCTATGTCGATTACTTTAGTTCTCTGGCCAATTACTTCGTTTTGGATTCGATCCCGCAGAGAAAGACCGAGCATAGCTCTTTCCATAGCTCGTTGACCAACTTTTAATTGGTGGACGAGTCGAACCGTGAGTGTCTCGGCTCCGTATGTCATAACGGGTAGGACAAAAAAGTAATTTATTAACAAATAATGTTTTTCATATATTACCAGAACGATAATGATCCGAAAAAACTTCAATTTAATATTGCAAGTACAGCACATGCATCCCTATATTATATATCTCGTTTTATGAACGTATACTTGCACAAATTGTTTATTTTGCACTTTGGTATAAGTCCCGTATTTTAATTTATAACAATACCAGAAAGGAATCCGCTAGGTGGCGCTCACCAAGCACACAAGTATTTATAGCCATTCTGTGTTTAAAAATCATTAAAATTATAAAACGTTTAATTTATACAGATAATAATTTACTAAAGTAACAAAGCCATACAAACTTACATCTACAAGTGTTATCTCTTCAATATATTTTGTGTATTTTGAATAAATTGATAAAATACAGTGCATCAAACGGAAATGTTATGAATCATAATTTACGAAGAATATTGAAAACCACTCAAGATTTATAGTGGTATGGCCATGTATCAGATTCTCCGTGAGTACACATGAAAAGTTTTAATTGAATATCATCTTATTTCTGATAATGTAATCAAATAATCACTAAAAAAACCGTTACGAGTGAAAAGTCATATAAAGCATCGCCATCTACCAGAACTAACTCGAACCAATCTGGAATCTTCAATAATCAGTAATTAAAAACAGTACACTTGCGATCTAGTAACATATTACTGACCTACACAAGTATTTTCACTTGTCACGCTAGAGGGCGCTGTTATAAATATCGTATATAAACAATGGAACAGTGCGACAATATAACACACAGAAAACCATTAAAGAGAAGAAAATCTGACATGGATTTAGCAAATTTATCATCAGAGACGACTTTCCTCAGTTCAACTCTTTCTGAGGGTTTCGATTGGTCAATAAAAAGTGTACCGGCGATAAATCGAGAATCATTACAAAATAAAGAATTAATTGAAGAAATAGCAACCCTGCGAAATGAAAACTTAACTGCTCATGAAGAGATAGCATGCTTAAACACCGAATGCACACAATTGAAGAGAGAATTATCAGAAAAAAACAAACAGATTCAGTTCCTCAAAAATATATCGGTTCCGTACATTCCCAGTGTCTCAACAACAGCAACTCCTATTCAAAAGTATACGACACCGATGACACAACATTAAAAAGGCTCACTAACATCCGAATGAGAATACCACGAATCTCACCAGTACATAATCCTAGAAATTTACAGTACCTCAATGACACACCGAAAAGGCGCTTTCAGGAATTAATCAGCCCAAAATGTGAAGGAAATATTAATACATCTCAAACAAAGCTGCAGCAGATGGCTGTTATTAGTCCACACGAAGAAAGCTCTGAAGACCTAAACACAACTTTTAAAAACTACCGCTTCATAGATGGCGCCACCAGTCCAAAAAAGTCGATCTATGTCATAGGAGATGATTACGCACGAGGAATAGCTTGTCAACTAAATGCAGACCGCAGCAAGAGGGATGAGAATATTTATGACATATTCGGTATGGTTAAACCACATGCAAACAGCGACGAAATTCTCCAGTCAGCTGTTAGCTTGAAAAAATCGATGAACAGTAATGACATAATAATTTTATCAATGGGCGCGAACGATAAAAATCCATCGAAATTGCTATCCAACTTTAATAATTTACTGTATTTATTTAGAACTCACAATGTTTTTGTTGTTAATGTCCAATATAACCCCTTTTTAAATGAATGTACGCTAAACAAACACATACGATTATTGCTTAAAAACTACAGTAATTGTAAGTTTATTCGAACTAAAAATGTAGTTCAATCAGACTTCAATTATTATTATTACCCAAGAGCTTTAGTCAAAAGATTAAGCATTCTATTGGATGTAGAAATTGACTTTACAGCACATAATAGGCTATTAATAAAAAATACAGCTTGCATAAATCAGGTAACACATAATGTGCCGTGCACACAGTATAACTTAACAAATAACTTACAAATAACTTTATTGACAAAAAACGAATTATGTACATATAAGTTTTGAAGCCCTGTCTTTTTGCGTTAGTATTATTTATTATACTGTGTTGCAAAAAAAACAGTGTCTTCCCCAAATTTGAGTAGGTATTTACTACAAATTGTATACTTATGTTAGTTCAAATTATTTTAGAGTGTGCGCGTGTGTGTGTGCGTGTGTGTGTGTGCGTGTGTGCGTGTGTGCGTGTGCGTGTGTGTGTGTGTGTCTGTGTGTGTGTGTGTGTGTGTGTGTGTCAGTATGTGTGATATTATTATATATGTGAGTGTGAATAAGGTCAATTTTTTGTTGATTAGTTATTTCTGATTATGAAATTTTAAGAAATAATTTCTCTATTGCTTCGTAATCAAGGGTCGTTAGCCAGTCCTTAATTACGAATTTTAGTTTATGTCTGCTTAATGGTTTTACTTTACTCTTAGAATTTAATAAATTGTAGAAAATAGGTGCCATGTGTTTGAAATGTCTCCATGCGAGAGCACTGTTACAGCGTGGAACAGGGCATTTGTCGCTTCTCGCTTCTTACATTCTGGTAGATATGGTACTACTTCTTTATGATATCGGTCGATACATTTTGAAATACAGATCTTTCTGACACTTAGCAATTTGCTTTTTTCATATAAGTCTGTTGTAGGATGTCTGTATGGTAGGAACATGATCACTTTCAGAAGTGAACGTTGGGCACGTTCAACTTGTATCATGTGTGTCTTAGCAGCACCACCCCATGAAATAATACAGTAACCTATGATACACTCACCTAGGGCTTTGTAGGTCTGTAGTAGGAGTTCTTGATTTGCTACTGATCTTAGTGTTTTAAAAATGTGAATAAGTCGTCTGATACGATTGGATACGTTGTCAATGTGTAGTTTCCATGTCATTTTGTTGTCAATTATTATGCCTAAATATTTGATAGAGCTCACATCCTCCAGGGTGTTACATGAGCAATTTTGTGTAGTATGTGACATAGAAGAGAGTAGTATCGCAAATATTTACCAATTTCAGCAGCTTTGCACCCGCATTAACAAAAGCATCGCAAATAGTAGTAAGTCAATCGGTAATAAGGGGACAATTCCTTATTATTTCCTCAAACGCAATGAAATAAAACTAAAAACGTCAACAAAAAATAACATGCACAATAAAACGTTTTTCGTCCCTCAAACTGAATTTGACTTAACGATATTTCATCAAAACATCACGGGCGCTATAAACAAAACCGAGGATTTAATATTCGTACTTACTGAATTCACAAAAAATAAAAAATAAATAGATATTTTATGCCTGACCGAGACTTTTATACAAAAAGGCACCGAGCAACTTTTAAAAATTCCTGGTTATAAAATGATTGCATCATACTCTCGTAATACAAAACGTGGAGGTACTTGTATTATTACCAAAAATCATTTAGACTGTCAGCCTCTTAATACGTTAAATGACTTAGCCTGTAACTTTAGCTTTGAATGCTCCGGGATAGAAAAAATGTCACTAAATATTCTTGTTATTTGTATTTACAGAAAACCAAAAAGTAATCCATCTGTATTCATAGAAAAGCTTGAAAAATTATTACTAAGAATTTCCAATAGATATAAAAAATCATATTGTGTGGCGATTGTAATATTGATACTCTAAAACCCAGTAAAAGCTGTCAAGATTTGCTTAGTTTACTAAAAAAAATTAATATATATCTACACATAAAATCATCGACTCGACAAGTCGCTTGTCTAGATCAATTTGCAAGTAATGTCAAACGTACTCAGGCTAACGTTCATTACTTGGGTCTTTCGGATCATGAGACAGGACAAACGCTAACGATAAAAATCAATAGAAAACCTGAATTGATATCCTGGCAAGAATGGGTAAGAGACTATACTAAAGAAAACATTGTAAAGTTCTGTTATTCCATCTCGGCGATTACTTTTTCGGAAATATATGAGCACAAAACTTTCGATGAATCGTTTCAAGTTTTTCATGATTTACTCAAGCTAATTTATGATTTGTGCTTCCCAGTAATAAAAGTAAAGAAGCAAAATAAGCCGACAAAAAATCTCTGGCTTACTAAAGGAATAAAAAAGTCTTGTATTAAAAAAAGATACTTATACTTAAAATATATACACAATTGCCACGAAAAGAAATCTCATAGTAAAACATATAAAACATATAGTTACCTACTAAAAAAGTGCATACATAAATCACAACAATTACAAAATAAAAAATACATTGAAAATAATTCAAACAAATGTAAGGCGGCATGGGAAATAATTAATAAAAATATTGGTAATTCTAATAATAACGCGGAACTGGACAAAATAATATTTGATAATAAAGTTCACGTAGATCCAGATGACATAAGTAGATATTTTAATGAATTTTATATCAACTTGACAAATAGTAATAATTTAAAATATGACAATGTCCCAATAAAAAAATCCATGACACATACAAACAATAACAGCATATTTTTAAAACCAACTGACGCCGATGAAATATGTAGAATAGTTAACAGTTTGAAAAATACGAATGCAGTAGGCATTGACGAAATAAATACTAAGATGATAAAACTTATCGCTAAATATATCTGTGAACCTTTAAGCTATCTAGTCAATAAATCACTTCTAGAAGGTACTTTTCCAACGTGTTTGAAAAAATCGATCGTTAAACCATTGTTTAAAAAAAGAGATACTACAGATATGAACAATTACCGCCCAGTTACTTATTAAAGTAACTGGGCGGTAATTGTTCATATCTGGTATTAACCAGTACTTTCAGAGATATTTGAAAAACTCATGCTTAAAAGAATGTATAATTTCGTTACTAGCCAAGGTATTCTAAAAACAGAACAATTCGGTTTTCGAAAAAATAGTACGACGTCGCTTGCTTGTTTCGAATTAATTAAGTATAATACCGAGGTTGTCAATGAAGGCAAGCCAATTACTGCTATCTTCCTTGATATGAGCAAAGCCTTCGATTTTGTTGACCATAAACTGCTATTGCATAAGTTGGAACACTATGGTGTAAGAGGAAATGCATATAACTGGATTGAAAGTTACCTATCCGATCGACAACAGTGTGTTGAAGTTTCTAAACTTACAAAAACAACTAAAGTAAAAAGTCAATCTATGTTTTTAACTAATAAATTTGGAGTTCCTCAAGGAAGCGTTTTAGGACCTTTTCTGTTCCTCATTTATATAAATGATTTACCTAATGTCACTAATCACAAAACTATTTTATTTGCTGACGACACCACAGTTCTTGTAAAATGTAATGAGATTGACAATTACGAATTAGAAATTAAAAACTTTAGACAACATTATAAAATGGCTTGATAATAATAATCTAAAAATTAACATTGAAAAAACAAAAATGATACAATTTCAAAATTACAAAAAACGACACATAGACCTTAAAATAACATACAATAGCATTAACATAGAAGAAGTTAATAACACAAAATTTCTGGGTATATTAATTGCCAAAAACTGTAATTGGAAGGCTCATATACAGTATGTTTGCGACAAGGTCAACAGATTCGTGTTTGCAATCAAAAATTACGGATGACGGTGTCCACTGAGGCAGCACTCAGTGCATACCATGGGTACGTTTCGTCCGTCCTAGCGTATGGACTATTACTGTGGGGAAATTCGGTCGAGATTGATAGAGCTTTCCGTGTTCAAAAAAAATGTGTGCGGCCTATATGTGGTGCTTGGTTTATGGATAGCTGTAGGCCCATTTTCAGAAAATATCGTATATTACCATTGTGCTGTATGTACTTGCGGGGATTGTGTATGATGGTCAAACGATAACCACATTATTTTAATCTGCGCTCGGAAATTACTAACAGACCATCTAGGCACATATTTAAGCTATATCTGCCCCGTTGCAATACAGATATATTTAAAAGGAACGCTTACGCAAATGCCATACTAGTGTATAATAAATTGCCCAATTCATTTAAAGACATGACTATATGCATATTGAAAAGAAAATTGACAAATTGGTTATTGGAACACTGTTTTTATGACTTAAATGAATATATGAACTATAAAATTTAATATAAATAATTTAGAAGTAATAGTTAAATTTCATTGACATTTCGTATCATTTTTGTCATTTATATTTAACCATTTGACATTTTATAATTCTCATTCAATTAAATTAGATATACCTATTGCAATTATGATTTATTAAGTATTTATATTTGTGTAGCGACTAGTAAAAATTTCAATTCTGTTGCACTTGCTACTGTTGTGGTAGAATGTATGAGACACTCATTTTACGTAATAACTAATTGTACTACATTCTGGCAATAAAGATATTTCATTTCATTTCATAGAAAAGATAATAATACTACTAATAGAACGGACACTCTGTTCCCACCACCAATAGGGAATATGCATGTGGTATACATTTACTTGAAATCACTTATTTTCGAATCATTATTGTTCTGGTGTTGTATGTTAAACATTTTTTTATAAATAAAATACTCTTACATGCGTTAAAATATTATATGAAAAATGCAAAAATGGCGTGGGAAATTCAAATTTGCTAAACACATCACCACTTGTCAATTAGAAAGTGACGTCACAGTGCACAACACGGTCTCCACAGATTAAATCTTTTTCATAGAAATAGTATGCACTGTAGTACGAATACGTAGTATTTCTATTAAAAATATTTAATCTGTGGAGACCGTGTCGTGCACTGTGACGTCACAAAGGCGCGCGAAAATTTGGCAGCGTTTTAGATACCTCATATTTTTTCAATGATAAAACTATATTTTGTAGCTTAATTTGAACACTTTCAGTATTATTTAATTTTTTACTGTGTTAAATGGATGTATTCAGTGAAATAAACATATTAAAAAAATCATGCATATTCCCTATTCCGGGCTACCTCACCCCGCCACCGATTCTGATTTGTCCAGGCGCCAGTCTGAGCAAGGACGCTACGCGTACGGCTACAGAACAATAAGTACTACTCTCGAGGCATAGAAAAGATAATAATACTACGTAACAATACTACTGTTTAATATTAATAAATCGCAAAAGTTTGAAGTGTACAACTACCTTGTTAGGATCTGAGGCTTCAAAGAAGCCAGTCCAGGGCGTGTCGATCCACGCCTTGATACTGAGCTTGGTAATTTTCTTGGCGAGCTCGAAATGTTTATTCAGCGTATCCATGTATTCTTTCTCCCAGCCCTTGATCTCGGTGTCAGTGACCGAACCTTCCGCCCTTAGTCGATCCGCGTATACTTGGTCCACTGTTTACAGAAAAACACAGGGTTTTGATGGTGGTAGGTGACAGGACGAGCTAGATGTTTGCCTGATGGTACATCTAGATATAGTGAATGCGTTGGCATGTAAAACTCTTGTATTACATAATAGGTCGGGGTAAAAGTCTTTGCGTATTTTATATGTAAAAAGAAGAAGAAAAATCTCTTTGGTTGTAGTGTTTGTACCTCGCTGGTTTTAATACCAATAAATATAGGACATTAAGGGCAAGTTTCACCGGTTCCTGATAATGCGTTAGATAGTTATCTAACACATGACGCCATATCTATCAGGAACCGGTGAAACTGGCCCTAAGAAAAATAAAAAGAATAAGAACGTTTAAAAACTAAAAGAACCGACTTCAAATGCCGCGCTATTAATTTTTAGTGCCAAGTTTGAGGTATTTATCTTCATATCTCTAAAGATACTTATCAGATCTCGATAAAATTTCTATGATACCATTTTTTGGATATTTCCTTTAAAAAAAAAGAACCATCAAATCAGTTCACAAACGACGAAGTTATCCGCGAACAAACATAAAACATACAATAATAAATATATATATAATTAAATATTTAAAAAAACTCTTTCCCGTTATTTATTAATTGTTTTTCTGTCCACCAAAATGAGTATCTAACGCAGAAATTCGATATTAATCTGATGTTTTATTACAAAAAAAGGAAAAATGCGACGATTTAAGCCGTGTAAACAAATGTGTGACGTTTATGGACCTAATGCAGTGTCAGGAAGAGTAGCACGAATTTGTTCAAGTGATTTGACTTGTTCCAGCGGATACCCGTTAAGTATATCATAATACTCCATCATTAAATTAAATTCACACATCGCTGTAGAAACGCATCTCGTAGACACTCTACACATAGTGCTACGAAGCTACGCAACGACGTGACGTTTGAATGATATTTTTTATGACCTTTTTCACTATGTATGTCTGTCGCTGAAACGGTTAAAAAGTAACATGAAGGTGGTAGCTAGTTAGACGGATAATAGACAGTGTACACTTGTACCCTGCCAGCTTACTAAGCGGAGGTTTTCCTTGGATGTAGACTGTACTATGAGAAATACTGCAGATACAGGCTGAACTTTGCGGTGCTACACTGTGATGGCATCAGCTACGCCATGATGTCAGTGCTACGCCGTAGTCTTCCCAGCGCTACACAAGGAAATGATGCGGGGAGGACGGCATTCTAATACTAATTATTATTATATGTGATTTGAAACCACAAGAAATGTGTCTCATTTCAGTCTCATTTCAGTACATACATAAAATCACAATCATTTTTTCCCATTGGAGTAGGCAGAGATTACTTATTATTTCCACATGCTACGATCCTGACATACCTCTTTCGCTTCTTCCACTTTCATGAGTGCCTCCATACATGCTCGCCGGTTATAGGTACTTTTGACTTGTTAAAACGTCTCCGATGTGGTCGTAAACCGTTTACCTTGGTCGGCCTCTACCGGCTGGCCCATAAATTCGAATCTTCCTTCATCGGTCCTCTGTAGATGTCCAAACCATCTAAGCATCCCTTTCTCTATCTTTGTCACTATATCTTTTACCACACTACAATATTCCCTTATGACGCTGTTCTCCACCTTATGCATCAGAGTCACATCCTCAGAGTCGCTTATGTTGAAGCCATATAATAATCCGCTAGTAAATAGGTATCTTCTGGGTAAGCACGCTCCATTATCGATCGCATCATCACTTAGCATCAGTTGAGATAGTGGTCAAGTGCTAACCAATTCGGTGTCAAAAAAATCCACTCACCAGTTTTCATAGTCCTAATCTTCTTGTACATAAAGGGCTGCGTGTACATAGGCTCGTCTTCCTCGCTGTGACCGTAGCGGCGGTAGCACACCAGGTCCAGCACCACGTCTGATTTGAACATGCAGCGGTACTCGATGGCGATGCGAGACACGTGCGCCACAGCCTCCGCGTCGTCACCGTTCACGTGCAGAACTGGCGCGTCTGTAGCTTTCGCTACGTCTACAATACAGTACATTATACAGTACAGACATCTCGGCGAAGACCTCAGCCCGAGCACTGGGTAAATTGAAAACCAGCGCTGCGTGTGCAAGAAATTGTGCACCCAGCTGAATTTGCTCCATTTGTCAATAGTTTTTTTTTTACTATAATTTTTATTATTTTTGTATTTATTTTAGTTATCTTGTGAATGACATTAAACTAATTTTTATTTTAGTACAATGCATTATAATACAATTTACCTCGGGTAACAAATTAGTCTTGCCATCGATAGAGGTAATTTCGCCAGCTTTTTGGGTACCAGAAGAAAGCGACCTTAATTAAGGTTTTTATTTGTAGATTTAAAATAGTCTGTATAATAGTTTTAAGAGTAGTTTATATTGTAGATAAGATTACTTAAGATAACTCATGGCATAATTTCGTCTCAACATAGTCATAATTACGAAGTTGTATTAAAATAAATACACTGCCACGTGCCACTAATTTTTCCTAGCAAATGTAGAGCCAACTTAAATCATTCAGCAAAGTTTCATCCAAATCTTTAGAGCCGTTTCCATTATATTAATACAATTTTACGTAGGTAGGTACAAGAATTGGTCATATAAATATGTATTTAAGATTTATCGTACAACTAACCAGAGCAGTAAGGCGTGCTCCTGGCGAACCTTGGATCGGTCGTGTACCCGATCTGGTTGTTGCACACGATGTGTATGACGCCGTGTGTGGTGTAGTTAGGTAACTTGGCCAGATGCATCGTCTCGAACACAACGCCTTGACCGGTGAACGCGGCGTCTCCATGCATCACTATCGCCATCACCTAGGGGTCCAACACAACTCATCATCATCATCATTATCAGCCAATTTTCATCCAATGCTTGACATAGGCCTCTCCCATGGCACGCCACTGAGCTCAATTTTCAGCTATTCGTTTCCAACCGCTGCCAGCCAGCTTGCGTATATCATCGGTCCACCTAACTGGAGGTCGTCCCACACTACGTTTGCCTAGCCGTGGTCTCCACTCTAGAACTCGAGTACCCCAACGGTTATTGCTTCTACGACAGACAATACAATTACTGTAACTTATTAACTTGTAACTTATTAAGATAGGAAAACAAGATATGGTTTTGTCGAAATACAATTGAAATAAATACCTTTAAAAAATACCAAATTTATCGACATAGCTCAGAGGATTAGCAAACTGAAGTGGCAGTCGGCTGGTCGCATCTGTCGTAGAACCGATAACCGTTGCGGTAAACGTGTTCTAGAGTGGAGACCACGGCTCGACCAAAGGAGCGTCGGACCTCCAGCTAGGTGGAGCGATGATTTAAGGATGAAACAAGGAGCTGAAGATTGAGCTCAGTGGCGTTCCGTAGGAGAGGCCTATGTCCAGCAGTGGACGAATACTGGCTGTTTATGATGATGAAATATCTTTATACACGGTGTGGTTGAGGGTGTGGGTGGTGGAGGAGTCCATAGTTTTCGCTAACATTTTTACAGAACATGAAAATGTATACTATTACTAGCTGTGCCCAGCGGCTTCGCCTGCGATAAAAACAACTTTCATTTATTTAATTTTTGTTTCATATGAACCATCTCCTGACTATAAAAAATACAACAAAAAAAGAATTAGCGAAATCGGTCCAGCCGTTCACGCGTGATGCCGTGACCAAGGGCAATTGGGATTAATTTTTATATATAAGAAGATTAGAACTATTAACGAGATTTTTACCATGTTTTTTTATTATTTATGAGTTTCCGATATTTCGGCTCTGTTGCAAGCATGGTAAATATCCCGTTGATAATTCGTACTTAAAGACTCATAATAATGCTATATGCTATATAGGAGAAATGAAAAAAAAAATGCTACATTTTGGCACCAACTCGAAAAATACAAGTTAAATGGAATTTTTCGAAATCTATAAACTGTACATGATTTCGAAAAATTCCATTTAACTTGTATTTTTCTACTTGGTGCCAAAATGTAGCATTTTTTTACATTTCTCCTAAACTAAGCTTAAGGTAAATAAAGAAAATATATGCAGTTTATTTATTTATTGTGGTTTTTCCCTACAGCTTGACAAATACTTTCCTACCCTCTTTCCATTAATCACGTTAGAGAGCTAGCTATCTATGGATTTTTATATAATAAAACGAGATATTTACCATGTTTTTCATTGTTTATGCGATTCTGATATTCAGTTATTGAGTGAACATGGCGCTTGCAACAGCGCCGAAATATCGGAAGCTCATAAATAGTGAAACACATAAATATCACGTTCAAATATACTGTGAAAGTATTAATGACCATGAAAATATGACTATATCTTGTCTATGGATTGTCAGTCATCTCGAGAGGATAACTTCTGTCCCGCCAACTCCGACCGGGCCTGCCGTGACGTCATTTAACGTTGAGTTAGCTCCATTCAGTAGTGACGAGGGATTAAAAGACGGAACAGATATAAAACAAAACAATGCAAACCTTGTCTCCCCTAAGATCACCCTTCCAGAACTGCTCCGCCTTGGTCTTCCCTATGACGACGGGTGCCACCACCTCCAAGTGAGAAGGATTGGCACTCATCGACACCTTTATGTACTTGTTGGTGCGCCGGATGAACCGGTGGATATACGTCCCCAAGTGGTACTTTATGTCTCCTGACCCCTGGATTTGAAAGCAAAAATTTAAGATCGTTTAAAAACTGAATAAACCGACTTCAGATGACACGCTAGTCATTTTCAGTACCAAGTCTGAGGTGTTGTTGCTCCATATCTCTGAAGATGCTCGTCAGATCTCGATGAAATTGAAATGAGACCACCTTGAAAGTATACCATTTTTAACAAAAGAAGAATAGAACGTCCTCCTTTTTTGAAATCGGCGATGATGTGGTCTTTGATGGTGAAAACGTAGGGCCTAGAATGGTCTGACTCTCAAGAGCTGTACTGTCGGAAAACTGTTAGGTAAGGCAAACATAACCCAGAGTCTTAGAGCAATAGCACACTAGCGGCCAGGTCGCAGCGGCCAGCGAGATATACACATAAGTATGAAATCGCCACAAAGCGCGCGCACCTGGCCGCGGGCTGCAGTTGCACATAGGGCCGTAAGATCGCCACTCAAGCGCAGATCCGCTCTCAACAAAGAATGAGACCATTTGATTGGTCGTGCCTAGTTAAACCAATAAAATGGCATCTTTCCGTGCGAAAAGCATATCTGTAGTAAGTATGCGTAATACTGGAGTATTACGCATACAAATGTTTTTTTTATAAATTAAACTTAATAGCAATGTGGGTTGCACATTACTAGTAGTCTTGTTAACCCCTCCATCTAAGCTTGTTTCTGGAGGGTTAACGTCAGTAGTGCAATGGGATAGGGATCAAACTCACGACCTCCCGATCGCAAGCATTAGCCATTGGGCTATTGCCACTTAAATCTGTATGCGTTGAAACGGTTTCGAGCTGTGACAGTTCTCATGCAAATCCGTTAAGAATGGTTAACTTATACAAACATAGTTTAATTAATTATAGGAACTAACTGATGATTAGGTTAAAAATATATAAACTACATTAAACAATATTAATTTATACTTATGCCTAGACAAAATTAATTGACTGCAAACTCTTCTTGAGGTTATTCAACACACGCGTTGAAGTCTTTTGAACTAGATTATTTTACCTAAAATATTTTATTTGTCATGCAATGTGAAAAATCGGAGAATTCTTGCAATGTTTCATTTTTTTTTCTCTATAAAAAGCTTACTAGCAATGTGTGTTGCACATTACTAGTAGTCTTGTTAACCTCTCCAACTAAGCTAAATATGCTTGTGTCTGGAGTGAGTTCACGTCAATAGTGCAATGGGTGGGAGTCGAACTCACGACACTCTCGGTCGCTAGGCCGACAACTTAGCCATTGGGCTACTCCCGTTTTAATGTACAGGGTTTCAATACTGACCGGTTCCATGGGTTCCATCGGCTTGAACTGAGCAAAAATCTCGTTCAGTTGCTTCCGGCATACGTTTACCAGCATATTCAGTCGCCCTGCGACAAACATCTAATAAACATCTACAAAGTAAGGCTAGACATTCCAATCCGTCCAGCAGTGGACGGCAAAGGGCTGATTATGATGATAAAATAAGTCCTGGAGGATGTGTTGGGATAGTTGCGATAAAGTCACTTGTGCGCCTCGTCTCACTACCATCTTTCATTTCCAGACAAGCACCACAGCCTTAAACCGCTTCGTCACTTATCACCAGATAAGATACGGTGTAGTCACAAGACCTTGCGTGACTGGAAAAGAAACAACAAACAAACTTTTGACAAAAGCCTTAATTTCATTACATACTATAATAAAATGTACCTAGTACAATGTATACTGCACTAGGTTTTTGTAGTGAAGTAGATATCGTATCTTTGCTAGTTGATAGCCAGTGCCCCATTATAGGCCTTGCGTGCTAACATCCTAGACCGCATCGTCATTTACCAACACGTGGGATAGTAGTCTAGCCTATATAATATAAAAAGAGGTCCGTAGAAAACTACACATTAGAAGTTTAAACTTCCACATTCATTCAGTTTGTTTCTCAACATCACTAATTAATTTTGTGCAACTCCATGTGTTGAACTTTAGCGAATACATCCTCGTAGTTACGCCATTCTGCAATAGAGGGTTCATCATCAGCCTATACTTGTCCACTGCTGGACATAGGCCTCCCAACTGCACGCCACTGTGCACGATCCTCGGCTACTCTCGTCCAGCTCTTGCCAGCCACCTTACGAACATCACCGCTCCGCCAAGGTCAAAGGTTTTTGGCGGCCATCCGTAACCCGGGGATTCTTCGCACCCCCTGCTCTGCTGTAACCGAGACCGCCGCCGTGATCTGGAATAGCAGGGCGACCGGGAACTGGGGGCCGTGGTTTCTCTGGACTTGCCATTGAAGGGTTTGCTCGTAATTGCCGCGCTGAGTAGGCGTGTTGGCAATCGCAGAGCGTAGTTAGTCGCACCGGTGTCGCTGCTGCCCGACACTGGCTTGTTGCATTTAGCTAGCTACGGATGTTCGTGATGTATATCCCGCCATCGGTGGGTCTCCGTCGCCTCGTCCGTTATCTAGCAGGATGACCACTTGCAGGTGAGGTCGGCTTGGAGCACTAGATAATGTTGTGCTCCCAAACATCCCCACTAGAGGGTTACCGTTTATAAATATAAAATATAACATAACGCTTACATCACTTCCACTCCCTTCGACCGTGACGCTACGTCACATCCGTTAACGTTTACCTCAGTGCGCCTAAGTTTCACTTCAAAAACTATTTAGTTTAGTCTGTGCAAAAAGAGAATCGTCGCAGGAATTGTGGACGCGCCTGTTGATGCTTCTAATTTACTGTTTTTGTTGCGTTGAGATCATTGCTATGTCATTGCCAATACGACTAAAAAATGTTTGATACCTTGGTTACGTACTCTTATCATTATCGGATGGTACTGGGTTGGTATATACCTTGCTTCAGGACTTTTAAATGTTATTGTAAATTGTTTAACACAATCCAAAATTTCATCGTACCGACGGGACTCGAACCCGCACCCCCCGGATTACACGTCTAGGTGCTCTGCCAATTAAGCCACGGTTCGATACATCGATACGACGAAATTAGTGGATTGCATTTTGTTAACCCAATTATGCATTGGTGGCGCCATCTATGACTACTTATTACGTAAGTTAATCATTCGGAAGAAATCATTACAGTCGTTGGTTGCGCCTTGAGTGAATAGGCCGTGTATTAATTGCCTCTAAGCTCGACAACGACAACTAAGAGATAAGCGCGGGACCGGTTCTGCCGGGTTTCCGTCGCAATTGATTACGATCCTTATGGCGTGGCAGATATGATTGAAAATGAAGTAGACGAAGACAAAACAAATGATGAGAATAACAAGCAGCTAAGTGAGCCGGTGAAAGAATGTGAAGTTAGAAAATAATCACTTATGGATGCTGAAGAAGGTACTAGGAAAAGGACAAGAGAGGAGAACACATCAGAAGAGAGAGTGGATTATTGCTGAAGGAAGGAAGAACATAATATTCCGAAGCCAAGGGACCGAGAAAGAATCGATTCAAGTCTCAGTTACAGGTACAATAAACATATTACCTAAGCAATTTGCTCTAGCAACACTTTTTACAGAAAATAACATTAAGGGTGTCAGCCGAGTAAAATATACTAACCAATATAAAATGCTAGTGACTTTCCATTCTGATACTAATGCATACGAATTCACAAGGTACAAGACTTTCTTCAACTTAGGATGGAGAAGTCAGATTACCTCCGAGGTGGGTATCTCATATGGCGTAATTAAGAACGTAGAAATGGATCTGAGTGACGAAGACATTTTGAAAAATCTTTATAGTGATTGTGAAATCGTGTCCGCTAAAAGGCTGAACAAACGAAATAATGAAATCACGGCATCTTCAGAGGCAAAAAATTGGGTTCAGAGTGAAACGATCTGCCTAGGTTTCAGAGGACCGACGCTTCCGGGACATGTATCAATCGGTAGCTTCAGGGTCAAAGTCAAGCCCTATATTTTTCCAGTGACTCAGTGTTCACGATGCTGGAAGTTTGGGCATATGCGTAGAATGTGTCCATCAAAGAAAATAGTATGCCCTAAATGTAGCAAGAATCACGAGAATTGCGAGACTACGACATTCAGATGTGCAAATTGCACTGGGAGTCATATGGCGCTTCAAAAGATATATATATATATATATATAAGATATATATATATAGATCATAGGATAGCCTATGTACAAAAAAGAAAGACGTATCAGAGAATTAATGGCAGAGCACAACTGTACCTACAGAAAATCACTAACAATGTTTATCCCACCCGCGCCCATTAGTATTTCTGACTCGCTAAGCGATGACGAAGAGAGGCCGCTAATAACGGAGAATCTACCGCAATCTGAGAATATCAATCATGAACAACAAGTACAGGATGGTTATAGTAACAAAAATGGTCAGCGATTACTATCTGAATTATTTACTAAATCTGCTGTCAAACCGGCTGAGTCAAAATCACATCATACAGTAAGTAAAGTTAGCAAAAAACTGACGAAGCAACGGCGAATCGCTGTTACAACATTGAATGAATCATCGGGCCGCCCCTCGGCTCCCCAACCTGAGTCCGTCCCTGCCTCTACAACGGTAAATACAATGGAGACTGATTGCTATCAACAAGGCCCGTGGTCCGAAGTAACTGCTGGTCGTTCCCGCCCCTTAGATGACACCCCTGATACGTCGAATAATAAAAAACCGAGTAATGTAAGATTTATGCAGCTATTAATAAGAATTAAAAATATTATAATTAGTCGGGATTCATTAGAAGATAAGATCAAGCTGATAGTGTCATTATGTACTGAGTGGGTAATATCAATGGTGGTCAACAAACTATCCGTGGGCTCCCTGTTTGGTTTACTCTCTAATTATGGATAACAACTTTATAAACCTTAACGTGAATATAATTCAATGGAACTGTCAAAGTGTTAAGACGAAATCCATGTCTCTCGAAGCCTATCTAGCACAAGAAAAAATACATATTGCGGTATTAAGCGAGACCTGGCTCGATGCGGATTGTACATTTAGAATAAGTAATTATAATACATATAGGTCAGACAGACAAGACGGTTACGGTGGAGTCGCCATTTTAACTCACAAATCCATCAAATCTAGGTATCGTTTATGTCACAGTTCTAATTCAGGCATTGAAATTCTACACGTTAAACTAATTGCTGCCACATTTAAAATATAATTTCAGTGTACTGCCCGTCTTCGGTACATACAACACAAAATGATTGGGACTACATATTTTCTATTGCCGATAGAAAAACACTGATTTTAGGCGATTTCAATGCCCACCATAGTAATTGGTCATACCGAACCGACCAAAGAGGCCACCAGTTATATGATTCGATGCTTGATCACAATTACGCTTTTATTAACGATGGCAGCCCAACCAGGGTAAAGCTAGTCAATGGCATTTTACAACAATCTTCTCCAGACATTTCCTTTATATCTTCTGAGCTTGCTACATTATTCTCATGGCAGACGACAAACGAAAATCTTGGCAGTGACCACCTAAAGCTTTCTATTAATTTAAACTTACCTAAAAGTACAATAAATAAAAAATGAATAAAAGAAATTACAAAAAAGCTGACTGGAAATCTTATGCTACGTACTTAGAGGGTTATTTTTTATCGTTAAATATTCCTGATAATATTCAGGAATTTTACAACTTGTTTGTGAATACCGTTCAACAAGCGGCTGAAATATATATACCACGAGTTAAAATCCCTCAATATATAAGCGGTAAATTTATACCCAAACCGTATTGGACCCCAGATCTTTCTAAAGTAGTGGCCGAACGGCGCTTGGCCCTTGCTAGGCTGAGACGTTGTCCGTCCCCTGAAATTTAATCAACTTAAATAAAAAAATTCAAGACGCTCAACGTGTCATTCGTTTGTCCAGATGTCAGTCCTGGCAAAATAACTGTTCATCTTTAGATGAAACTTCATCCGCGTCAGAGGTTTGGCGAAAAATGAGATGGATTAAAGGTCACCGAATTTCTAATTATTGTGTGGACAGGGAAAAAGCAGAGAATCTGTTAAACGATATTACACCAGACTTTGTTTGCCCGCCTCCACCCTTAATTCAAAGTCGTAATGATCTCGTAGAACCAGCCATCACTTCTCATGAACTAGAAAACGCAATTAAAAAATCTGATACCGCTCCAGGTTGTGATGAAATTTCGTTTTCTATGGTCAAGCATCTGCCTGAAGTCGGAAAATCTTTGCTAGTTTCTATTTATAATGGCTGTCTGGATAAAGGATTTGTTCCATTGCAATGGCGTGAAGTAAAAATTATCCCTATACCTAAATTAGGTTCTAATGTTGCTTCTTTACGTCCTATTTCTCTTATTTCTTGTCTATGTAAGATTCTGCATAGCATCATAAATAGGAGGCTAGAGTGGTACTTTGAAAAAAATCAAATGTTTTCAGACAATATGGTAGATTTTCGTAGATCTAGATCATGTATGGACAGTCTGACACGGCTAGTATCTTACATACAATTAGGTTTTTCTAAAGATGATTTAACAGCGGCCTGTTTTATCGACATAGATAGCGCCTACAACAACGTGGATGTTTCTTGTCTGATTACAGTACTGGATAGTTTAGGTGTAGGATCTAAAGTATGTCTATACATCTGGTCTTATTTAATTTGTAGACGGTTACATATTAAGATAGATGATTTGGATATGATTAGATTTACTGGTCGTCGGCTAGCCCAGGGTGACCCACTGTCCCCGCTATTATTTAACGTCGCTACCATAAATGTATGTAAAAACATTGATAATGTCGAGATCTCACAATATGCCGACGACTTTGTTGTATATGTTAGAGATAAAAACCTAGATGTTTCGGTCAGAAAGTTACGCTTACTAGTAGCTACACATAACTTAAATTCAATGCTGAATAATTTAGGCCTTGTAATTTCACCTAGTAAAAGTAAACTATGCATATTCAAGAAGGGTACATTTAGAAGCTTAATTGATTTTCAAATAGACAATTTATCTATCCCTGTGGTAAATCACGTTAGATATTTAGGATTATGGTAAGATAGTGCATTACGATGGGGAAAACACATTAATGAAATGGCACGAAAAGTGTCTAAATTAATAAATATTTTAAAGGTGGCATTTTATGAAGCTTTTAAGCCCGAGGCAATATGGCTTTATGCCACAGCGTAGTACTGAGGACTCACTTTATGACACTGTTACTTATATTAAAACCCAAATCAGCAACAAGAAGATTTGTGTACTTGTATCGCTTGACATGTCTGGCCGCAGCTGGGGTCTTCACCAAAAACATATGAGACGACTTTACATATCCCTTATACGAAGCAGAATGGATTATGCTAGCTTTCTGTATGACAATAGTTGTCAAACTAACGTACTAAAGCTTGATAGAATCCAGAATCAGGCGTTGCGCGTTATAGGTGGTTTTATACGTAGCACCCCTATCCACGTAATGGAAAATGAATTATGCCTCCCCCATCTTCAATATCGCAGAAGATTCCTTGGTTGTAAATTTTGGCTTAAAGCAAACTCATTTAGTAATTTTCTAATCACACTCAGTCGCGCTATTGGTCCAACAAAAAGCTTCCCTTACTTGTCAACATAATGTCGTCATTAAATTCTGCAACTATTTATTCTAGTGACCGTCTAGAAATGTTTGCCTTGGATACATGGGTAAGCAACATTAATTTATCCGATGTTATTAGTTGTAATATTCCATCTGTTGATCGTGCGAAACGTACATTCTGCCAGAATAATTAGAAAACCATATGTGTCGAATTTATAGAAGATCGATACAGAAATTTTTACAAGATTTTTACGGACGGATCAAAAGATAGAACTGAAGGTGGTGCTGCATTTTTGGATCCATGTCAAAATTGCTGTGAGAAGTTTAAGATTTGCTGTGATATATCCATTATGCATATTGAATTAATAGCTTTAGCGGAAGCTTTATCATATTTACAGTCAATTAACTATGATAAATTTATTATCTTGACTGATTCAAAAAGTGCTCTGCAACACTTGGCTCGGTGTACCTCGTATGTGCGAGGTTACCCGATTGCCTACCGGATATTAGAGTTAATCTTAAACTTCCAAAAAAGAAATATCCAATTAATACTTCAGTGGATTCCGTCACACACTAATATACAAGAAAACGATGAAGTTGACCTTTTAGCAAAACAAGCTTGTACTGATGGTATCGGTTTAAATATAATACCTTTGTTCTCTGACCATTTAAAGCTTATAAAAGACCATTGTCATACTCACTGGCAAGAGTATTTTGATGTTAGATCGAGAGAGAAAGGCATTTGGTATAGGACCATACAACCACAGATTTATAAATGTTCCTGGATTGATAATGTCGAATTGAGCAGAAGGATGGTAGTGACGGCTCTTAGGTTGCGCTCTGGACACATCCCATCGAACAAGTTCTCATTCCTGATGAAAAAGATAGCTTCTCCTAACTGTGCTGATTGTGGGGTGATCGAAGATGTGCAACATGTGCTATGGGAGTGTGTCCGGAACGCAACTTTTAGATTTACCCATTTTGGTGCTACGAGAGATATGGATATCGGCCTTAGTAATTCTATGTTAAGTGTCCCTATGTCAGAACAATGTAAATTATTATATAAACTTGTACATTTAGCACTAGATAAGGCCAATAAGTTATATTTAGAATTAAGTGAAATTAATTTAATTGTAATTCGTTTCCTATAGGGCGATGTGGTCGCTCAGCGACAAAGCCCCAAATAAAAAAAAAAAAAAAAAAAGAAATCATTACAGTTTTTCAAATCCGACGAGAGATGTTGCACTGCGTAAATCAAATATTATGTTTCTTTGAAGTGTCTCACACTTTATATTTTTGTAAATTGTTAAACACAATCCAAAATTTCATCGTACCAACGGGACAACGGACGGGGGGAACCGTGGCTTAATTGGCAGAGCACCTGGACGTGTAATCCGGGGGGTGCGGGTTCGAGTCCCGTCGGTACGATGAAATTTTGGATTGTGTTTAACAATTTACAAAAATATAAAGTGTATGACACTTCAAAGAAACATAATATTTACTTTTAAATGTTAGTTCATCGTAAAGCCACGACGGTTCTCTTTTTGCACAGACTGTATCCATCGCTATAATTGTATGCGTCCAACCAACAAACCTCGATGCTGCATGCCTATGACGATGGACTGGACGCCTAGCTTGGTGCTGGTGTCCACGATCTCCTCTAACATCACGATCATGCTCTCGCCACCTTCGAGACCGAACCGCTTCTCGGCCGGCCATTTTGTTGCGAAGAACTTCTCTAAGCTGTTTACAAAATAAAGTAGTGTAAAGTATTGTATTGAAGCGGCAATTGCCCAGTAATAATAATAATAATAATCATAGTCTTTACTGCGCGGCTATAGCGGCGTGTCGCGTTGTTCGCGTCAAGTTTCCGGATACTGGCCGAATACCGCGACGCCCCGCTATCCCTGCGTGGCAAGAACGAATCGAGTGTCGCATCAATATGTTTAGGACTCTCATTGCGAAGTTGATCTGCTTCAGAGGGGGTAATAATCGCCCCCGAGTCATGCGTTTCGTGAACCAGGCCTTTGCTGGGACCGGGATTAGTCCCCGGGACTACATGACCTGTGTCACGGAACGCATTGACTTTCTGAAGCAGAAAGTTTATGCATTGGCAAACCGTATTCGTCGCTATAGAGCGCGTGTAGATCGCTATTATCAAAATCGCCTCTTCCAAAGTGACCAAAGGAAGGTATACCGAGGTTGGGAAGGAACCAATCAACGTGTGAATGACGAGCAGTGTCCGGATGCTACTACCATGAATAACTTCTGGCGTAGTATCTGGTCGGTGCCCGTCGAACACACGGAGGGTGATTGGATGAGCGTCGTTGAGCGTGCGTGTGAGCCTATCGAATCCATGGGAGCTATTAGTATTAGCCCCGAAGACGTTAGTTGTGCGATCCGTACGGCCCAGAACTGGAAAAGTCCAGGACCGGACGGATTACACAACTTTTGGATAAAGTGGATTCGATGCTCACACGACTGCTTAGCGGCGCAATTCCAACAAGCTCTCGAGGTTGGTTCTTTGCCAACATTGATGACAACCGGTGTCACCTTCCTGCTCCACAAGTCCGGTAGTACCACGGGACCGAAAAACTACAGACCCATCACATGCTTGCCGACGCTTTACAAGCTACTTACATCTATTCTGAGATTCAAAATTAATTCGCACATTGTTGCGCACAACATTTTGGCCCCCTCTCAGAATGGATGTAAGGTTGGGTCTCGTGGTACTAAGGAGCTCCTCCTCATCGACACGGCCATTTGCCAACAAGTCCAGCGGAACAAAGGGGCTCTCTCCACCGCCTGGATTGACTACAAGAAGGCCTATGATTCAGTGCCTCATACCTGGCTGGAGAGGATCTTGGAGTTGTATAAAATTGATACAACTCTGAGATCTTTTCTAGGTTCTTGTATGAGGCAGTGGACCACAGTCCTTCGTCAACCGGGTGATGGAGACAGCCTCTCTGGTCAGCAGGACTTTATAAGGATTGAGCGAGGCATCTTCCAGGGTGACAGTCTGAGTCCGTTGTGGTTCTGTCTAGCCCTAAATCCTCTAAGCATATTATTAGAGGATTCAGGGCTAGGCTATCGGCTTAGGAGAGAGGGTGAAGTCATTTCTCACTTGCTGTACATGGATGACCTCAAACTTTTTGCACCGAAGCGCCATGATTTGATGGAATTACTGAAAGTCACTGAGACTTTCAGCAACGCCATCAACATGGAGTTCGGTGTAGATAAGTGTGCGGTCATGCACGTGCAGCGGGGGAAAGTTGTGAATTCCATGAATTTACAACTCTCTGATACAATGACTTTCAGATCTCTCTCCGAAGCCGACACCTACAAATACCTTGGTATGTCAGAGTCATTAGGTATCGAGAGTGGGGGGATAAAACAGTCGGTGAAGGAGCGTTTCTTTGGTCGCCTGACAAAGGTACTTAACAGTCTTTTGTCAGGAGGCAACAAGGTGCGCGCCTTTAACGGCTGGGTTATGCCTCTACTTATATACACCTTTGGCATACTAAGGTGGACTCAGACTGAACTAGACGCCCTGGATAGAAAAGTTCGAAAGCAATTGACATCACATCGCATGCTTCACCCACGCTCGTCTGTTATGAGACTGTATATCCCACGGAAATGGGGTGGTCGAGGCTTTTTAAATGCCAAGACACTCCACAACCGTGAGGTATGCAGTCTCCGGGAATATTTCCTAAACAACGAGTGTGGGATGCATTGCGATGTGGTGTCAGTTGACAAGACTTTCACCCCTCTATCCTTAGGCAAAGAGAACTGGCGCAAGCCTCAGGTGCTGAGCACCGAGGACCGCAAAGACGTATGGAAGAGCAAGGAGCTGCATGGCCGGTTCTATCGAGTCTTAACGGGACCCGATGTGGACCTGCTCGCGTCGGTGAACTGGCTACGATTCGGGGACCTCTTTGGGGAAACCGAAGGTTTTGCTTGTGCAATTGCGGACGAAGTTATCAAGACGAACAACTACCGGAAATATATTATGAAGGACGGTACGGTCGACATATGTCGGGCATGCCGCCGTCCCGGAGAGTCACTCAGACATATCATTTCCGGTTGTTCTCATCTTGCTAACTCCGAGTACTTGCACAGACATAACCTCGTAGCCAGGATCATCCACCAGCAACTTGCTCTTCAATACGGCCTTGTCGAGTCTGAGGTGCCGTACTATAAGTACGCACCTGCGCCAGTTCTTGAAAATGGTCATGCTTTGCTCTATTGGGACCGATCGGTTATCACGGACAGGACTATTGTCGCCAATAAACCTGATATCGTGATAGTCGATCGGTCCCAGCGGCGGGCAGTGTTAGTTGACATCACCATCCCACATGACGAGAACCTCGTGAAGGCTGAAAAGGACAAGATCAGCAAGTACCTTGACTTGTCTTTCGAGGTTACCGCCATGTGGGATGTTGATTCGACTAGCGTTGTCCCAATAGTCGTTTCTGCGAACGGCCTAATAGCGAAGAGTCTCGACCAACATCTCAAGAGACTCTCGCTAGACGGCTGGATCAAGGGCCAGATACAGAAGGCGGTACTTCTTGACACGGCACGCATCGTCAGGAGGTTCCTCTCTCTGCAGCCCTAACCGCCGGTAGCTTGGGCCCTGCCCCGCTGCTGGCGGCACTCTAGGATTAGGTTTTTTTATAATATTGTTTATTTGTAATGATTTTTTTCTATTTTTGTTTGGATATCTTTATTGTAAAAAAACCTAAAACTAAGAAAGAAAATAAATATCGTGAATAATAATCATCTATTTCAGAAGCTAAAGTTCCATAATTTTGCATAATTTAGGTTAGTCCAATGTCTAAGGCGTCAGCCTGGCGATCGAGTGATCGTAAGTTCGATCCCCACCCATTGCACTATTGACGTGAGCCCACTCCAGACACAAGCATATTTAGCTTAGTTGGAGGGGATGTGCAACACGCATTGCTAGTATTAGCTATATTTTAAAAAAATTATATTTTAGTTATAGACTTTTATTACACGGACATTGGGAGAAGTAAACATTTGAGTTACTTCAGTTTTACTAAGTCTTAGTATTTCATACGGGATAGCCAGTGCTATAGATTAGATATATATTATATAGGATTATTTTTAAACGAAGCCGCGGAGCACAGCTAGTATCCTTATATAAATTCTCTTATGTTTCATTCAATTATATATGTATCTACTATCAATATATTACTATAAACATTAAATAAAAAAGTTCATTAACTAAACTTTTTTGTAGTGGTAAGACTTCTGCTAGTCCGCCTGGGGCGGTACCACCACTGAGCCAATTAATTTTCAGCCGTGAAATAGAAATGATTTTCGGTTGAAATGGCAAGGTGCCCAGAGACTCAACAGCTTTGGTCTTTTTGTTGATTTTTGCATGCCGCTGTATCTGTAATAGGTAGACGTCATCGGTACCCTTAGTACGAGTTTTCATCGTAAACGCTTTTGACAGATCTCACATAGTTTTCGACTTATTCTGGCTTCCAGATTGGTCAAAATTTAGTGAAGTGTAGTAACCACTATAGGCGCTGTACTGTTTTTCATACAAATATTGTTGTATACGATATCGCGTTTGGTATAAAAACTCGTTCTAAGGGTACAGTTACCATCAGGTGAGCGTCGTGTTTGTCCTGTTACCATAGATCATTAAAAAAACCTATACTAACAAGACAGCCTTAGTGAGCCTCCTCATGATGAGCCGTTTTTCTTCGACGCTCTTCTCAAAGGAACCAGGGGTCTCCATGCGCTCCCGCATGAATTGGACGGCATCAATGTCGTGCATATGCATGAACTCTACGCCGATGCTGCCGCAGTATACCATCTCTAGCCGATGGATGATCTCCCTGAAGCAATTTAGTGATAAATTTAGAGCCCGGTGGCGTAATCGGGAGAACGCGCGGTCGGCTTTGATGCCAGATGTACCGAGTACAATCCCCGCCGTGCTCCAATGGATTATTAAATCGAAAAATGTATGTGCGCTTTTCACTGTGGTCCTCCGGTTAAGGAAAAACATCGTTCACCCCTGCATGGTGGTAGGGCACTATCTAGTGTCTGCCTGGCCAGTTACCACCCTCAAGTTCTCAATCAAATCTCAAATCTGTCGCCAAACATCTAATGCGTTCCGGCAGCTATCCTTGAGAGCCAGTTCCCATTCTAGGCATAGCGAACTTACTATCATCGACCGCATCATCACTTACCAACAGGTGAGGTAGTGGTAAACGCTAGCCTATAAAATATTTAAAAAAATACAAAACGGAAACAACACCAGCTTAGAAAGTGTATTTTTAATGAACAGTAGTCAAAACTTCGACACCAATATTATAAATGCGGTTGTTAGTTTGTATTTTTTTTTATATCATATAGGCTAGCTTTTTGACCACTATCTCACCTGTTGGTGAGTGATGATGCGATCGGGGCTGGCAGCAAGCTAGCCCTACAATGGGAACTGGCTCTCAAGGATAGCTGCCGGAACACATTCGATGTTAGCCGACAGATTTTTTAACTTGACTTTACTTTTTTGTGCGGGCAAGGATTTAAGAAATATTGGTGGCCTACGACTTTCTATATGGAAATCAGTCACATAGCTTGGTTGGCCACCGTGTAAAGCCTGATGAACCCTTTATACCATTCGCCCACCATTGTGGTGGAAGAAGGACAATAACAACCGAATAAATATTGTGCGCTACGTAATTTGTCAGCAAGACATCTTCCTGTAGGATGTTGATAAACATTTCTTCTCCTTTCCTTTTTGGTAGATAGTAGATACCGGTCCTTATTTTTACGTTGATTGCATACTAGAAACTGGGTGTTGGCAAGCGTACCTTTTTGAAGATTAGAAAAATCTAATGAGATTTTTTTCCACTAAAGTATAATAAATTGGATTTTTTATACTCTATTTACGGACATATTTTTCAACTAAGCATACTCTATATAATTAGGCTGAGTTGCACCATCTAACTTTAACTATAACATAAGTAAAAAATCTGTCAAACTCCATACAAAAACACCGGTTATAGTTACGGTTAAAGTAAGATGGTGCGGAGCAACTCAGCCTTAGAGTACCTAGTTACTTTTTGATGCGCCACAACAGACATACGCGGATGGAAGCGCATTGTAAATTATGTCCAAATAAGAGTACCTACTACAAATAAGTTTTTACTAATAACTAAAATAAGAGTACAGTTTTACCCGGGATCATACACTACATTTGATTTGACACGACTATTCATTGAATTTGATAAAAAGCTTCATAAAAGTCATCATCATCATCATCATCAGCCTATTTCTGTCCACTGCTGGACATAGGCCTCACCTATATGGCACGCCCCGTAAAAACGTAGTGTATGGCGCACTCCAGCTAGATGGAGCGATGAACGCGCAAGCTGGCTGGCAGCGGTGGAAAACAAAGCGCTAAATAAAGATCGAGCTCAGTGGCGAACTATTAAAGTAATTATAAAATAAAATCTTCAGATTAAAGAAATTTAAATCAATCGAATATAGGAACCTTTTTAGGGTTCCGAACCCAAAGGGTACCAACGGAACCCTGTCCGTAGAACGTCCGCTGTCCGTCTGTCTGTCTGTCTATCTGTCTGTCTGTCTGTCTGTCTGTCTGTCTGTCTGTCTGTCTGTCTGTCTGTCTGTCTGTCTGTCTGTCTGTCTGTCTGTCTGTCTGTCTGTCTGTCTGTCTGTCTGTCTGTCCGTCTGTCACCAGGCTGTATCTCAGGAACCGTGATAGTTAGACGGTTGAAATTTTCACAGATGATTGTCGACTGTTGCCGCTATAACAACAAATACTAAAAACAGAATAAAGTTAAAAATTAAAGAGGGTCCCCATACAAAAAACGTGTTTTTACTCACTTACGCCATCTATGAACGATGGTAACCAACAAAAAGGTCCTTAAGAAAAAGACCTTTGTGTTAACGTTCACATGGTGGGTGTTAGAAGTTCGTTCGACATTCGTTAGATGGCGTTGTAGTAAATAAGCATTAGATTAAATTAAATCAGTATTAAATTAGCATTTAGTATTGACACGGTATTTATATATATCGATGTTAAAACTATGTAGATACTAAATTTTTCAGGCAAATTTTGTTCAATCGGAACCCTACGAGTGCGAGTCCGACTCGCACTTGGCCAGTTTATTTATATCTTATAGGCTTTCGTTTGACCACCATCTCGCCTGGTGGCAGCCCTTGAGAGTCAGAGTATTCTAGGCCTAGCGTGTTCACCTTCGTCATGTGGTCGACGATGGTGAACACGAAAAAAATGAGCTTATCTAAATAAGCTAATTTTTGGTAGCAAGTCAGGCGGAACAACGATATCACGTGCTTCTACAGGGATCCTTTTATTTCGCATAATTTTTTATTCCTAATTTACTTAGGCATAACGGGTTACGCATAATTTTAAATGGCATAATAGTACTATTGCATAATTTCTTTTGGCATATTGTATAAACAAGCATAACTTTCAAGTAGGCTTTATTGTTTTGGCCTAATTTTGATTCGCATAAAGTTACAGGGCATAATTTTTATTGGCCTAATAGTTTTAGATATAATAAATGAAGTCATAATTTAATGTATGCACATATTTTATGCTGAATAATTCCAATTAAAATAAACAAAGTTTACTTAATTACACATTTATTAAAATCTAAAAAAACGTCTAGAGTATTGTAAAAGTACATAATAAAAATAATTTAACACTTCAAAGTCAGTATTAAGGCATGTTTAGTTAAGTATATCATGTTTAGTTACGAGTTGTTTGGCTCAAAAAAAAGTTCGTGGTTCCAAGTTTTTAAATTAATATTTATTAATATATGAACTTCAAGTCTGCAGCCAAATTAAATTTATTAAATAAAGTAGGTTATATAAAGTTATTAATACCAACCAAATGTGTGGTACTAGACTGGGACAGTAGGTTCAAGTTCAGCGGGGGTGGCCCTTGGGCCACCCCTACGCCGCGATTATTTTTATTTTAAGACTGAAAGTTATTTGACCTAACACAAACATTAAATTAACATAACTTACTTGTTTTCGGAGTGCATCTATCTCACGGTTTTGGTTCTGCATTTGATTAGATATCAGCTCATGATTATGTTCATAATTTGGTTAGGTAGTTATAAGTCAATATTTACACTTATTATGCTCATCATGACGTGCTTAACACATCCAACAAACTTTTTATTAATTTTATGATATTTTTTCGTAAATCTACAAGCTGAGCCTCGTAACTTCGTCTGCGTTAAAAAATATTATATGTCCTATTCCATTACATTATGTATACCAGAGCAATATTTAAACAAAATCGGTCTACTAGCTAGATAAGTCGTGAGGAAATAAAAATTTAATAATTATGCTATAATAATGTGACAAAAAAATTATGCCTAACAATTATGCCGAATTATAGTTATGCGTTTATTATTATTTTTTAGAATATTATGCCACAAATGCTTATGCTAACAGTAATTATGTCAAGAAAAATATGCCTAATTACTTTATGCCAAATTAATGTATGCTTAAATATATTAGGAGAAACAACATTATGCTAAAGTATTTTAGGACAAAAAATGTTATGCGAAACAATAGGGAACCGCTTCTACATCCTGTGGATAAACGAACCTGGACATTAAGAGTGAATGCGGGGTACACATTTCCGTCAAATTTATTCAGTTTCCTCCCTGGAAAATGCTTCTAGAGTGAGTAGCTACGCCCCTATCATCCGCTTTTTTGACCAACCAATTGCAAATAGAAATATGACACTTCAAAAATCTTAAGGAGGAGATATGAAAGATTATACACTTTTTTTGTAATTGGTTGGTCAAAAAAAGCTAATGTAGGGGTGTAGCTACAGCAGTCCTTGATTTTTTGTACAAACAAATTTTGCTCCAGAAGCACTTTCCAGGCAGGAATCGGGGGAATACATTTGCATGAAAAAATGCACCCGCGTTGCCTCTTAATTTATAATTTACCTTAAAGTCAACTGCTTTTCTTTTCCACCAATGAATGTCCTCTCAGGCAAATCAAACATCATATCCATGTGTGCCTCACCTATTGATGCATCAGTTATAACTTTAGTACAGGTTATCATTGTTTTCTTCTAATTCAAGTACAGTAAATAGTAAAATATTATAATTTAAAATGGTTTACAAAACGAAAAAAAACCGACTTCACATGCCGCGATAGTCAAAGTAGCCAATAGTTATAAGCATGTCATCAAAGTAGGTACACAAATTTGCTTATATTGTTTATGTCCATATCTTCGGAGATAATTGTCAGATTACAATAAAATTTGAATGGGTCCAAACGGGAGGCAAAATCTCTCAAACAAAAAAAAAAATTTTCAAATCGGTTAAGATTTGACGGAATTCTGAGGTAACAAACATAAAGAAATAACAATAATACAGTCGAATTGAGAACCTCCTTCTTTTTTTGAAAAGTGGACTTAAAAATAATAATATTACAACTCAAGTTAAGACTCCATTTTTCCAAATTTTAGGTGCAGAAAAATATCGTATGCCATAGTATAAAATGATTGAAATGAAATATTGATAATTGAAAATGAGTAAGTAGAACAACAGTGCAATAAATCAAATCCTAGTCAGAAATTATAGAAATATTACTTCTAGATTTTATCAGCGTAATCACAATGTTGGCAAGTGGTGATAATGAAGATGAAGATCCGCCCCATACCTCAGAATCTGCTTCGTAATTTTGCCGTCGTTTTAAGAACACATTCAAAAAGACACATTCCACTGTACACTGGCTGTATTACTCAGTCAACATCTTTCAACGTTACAAAGGCGCGGATGGCATGATGATAAATAGAAACGTGTGAGTATTTTGCGGCAGGTACAATTTGACTTATCTTATTTCGCCAGCCATAAAATTGCCCCGCGATACCATAAGTCATAAGTCATAAAGTGTGCAACGACAGTTATACAGTCGGTCTTCAGTAGAAATTATTAATGGGTGTTTGTGGTGCAAAAGCAAAATGACTGCGTGGAATATAGATTTTGATGACGCATGGGTCATTCGAAAGTAGTTTTGATGGGACATGAGAAGAAGGATTTTAATTGTGACCCCTTTTGCAACAAATAATTCCTCTGACATAGTGTAGTTCCAAGCTCTCGTGCTACGACCGCGCATTCAAGGCCTTTGATGTCCAACGACGCGGAGGCAGACTTCGCGATGAACCTCGCTGGGAGACTCAGCTCCAGAGGATCTATCTTTGCAAGCAGATGACCTCGAGCCTGGGAAAGGCAATTTTTGGTTATGATCAGGACATAGGCTAGCTTTTGACCACTATCATGCCTCTTGGTAAGAGACTAGTGTGATCTAGGATGGTAGCAAGCTAGACCTAGAATAGGAGCTGGTTCTAAAGGACAGCCGTCGGAACTTATTGGTGTTTGATGAGAGATTTTACAACTCGAGTGTGATAGCTAACTAGATGGTCCACAACTTCACACCAGGCAATGCCTTACTATGATGCGCGCTATTAGACTGATACGAACTTGCCCAACACCTGTATCCTGCCATTCCTCACGAAGTTTTCCTTCAGCAGAGGGCTACTCTTCTCTCATCATCATGATCAGCTGGTACCAGTCCACTACCGGGTATAAGCCTATCCCAAGACACACCACTGAGACCGATATTCGGCTCTTCTTTTACAGTCACTACCCCTCGCTTTGCAAATGTTGCCGCTCCACCTAGTCACAGGACGTCCTAATTTCGATTTGTAGTCTCCTTTCTAGAACCAGTGCTAGAGTCTGTGCAATAAGAAAATCGTCGTAGAAATTGAGAGGGCGCGTGTTGCGTGCGCGCTAATTTACTGTTTTTGTTGTGTTGACAAAATTGCTCGGTCTTTGCTAATATGACTAAAAATGTTTTATACCTGGGCCCGGTGGCGTAATCGGGAGAACGGTCGGCTCTGATGCCAGAGGTACCTATAGTTCAAACCCCGTCGTGCACGACGGGGTGTCCAAATCCGAAAATCCATTGGTGCACCAATGGATTTTCTATCGAATAATTTACGTGCGCTTCTCAGTGGCCCTCCGGTGAAGGAAAAACATCGTTAAGAAACCAACAATCCCCGCATGGTGGTATGACACTATCTAGTGTCCGCCTGGCTAGCTACCACCCTAAGTTAGAAAATTTGTCGCCAAATATCTAATGTGTTCCGGCAGCTATCCTTGAGAGCCAGTTCCCATTCTAGACCTAGCGTGCTTACCATCTTCGACCGCATCATCACTTACCAACAGGTGAGATAGTGGTCAAACGCTAGCCCAAAAGATATATTTAAAAAAACTTGGTATAGGTACCTAGTCTTATCATTATCGGGTGATACTAGGTAGGTATTCAGCTTCCTTCCTTACCTTTGAATGTTAGTGCATCGTAAATTCACGACGGTTCTCCTTTTGCACAGATATCATACACTCATACCCAATGCTAAGTGATGATCTGGTCACCTGTGTTTAGTTAAATGAGTTCCAATTCACATTCTTGACCTAGGGTGCTTAGCATCTACGACCGCATCATCACTTACCAACAGGTGAGATAGTGTTCAAACGCTAGCCTATAAGATATAATAAAAAAAAATAAAGACAACTTGCCTGATAGCTCCTGATCAGATTCTGTACTGCTAGATGCAGCTTAATGGATTCCTTCGAATTGTCACGTCCTGACGCATTTGATTCCGATTCTGTAATTATTATATGTACGTAGGTACTCGAATAAAGCTTAAAATCCTACTAATATTATAAATAAAATTTAAATTATTTAAGTAGGTCACAGGCTTACGGACAGTACAGGTGACTCCCGCTTCGGTTCGTTCCTGGTGCAAAGGATGAGCATCGCCGTTCAGCGTGGAAATGCCGCGAGTGTGATGGGCACTTTTGCACCCGGAGCGCTCAGGGGCGGGTTATTTGACTAGGTTTAATTTGACTTGATAATTGTGATTTTTATGTATTAATAAATTGATTTCTTAGAATAGTTATATTAAATTATATTATTATTATATTATATTATATTAAATTAACATTTAAATTACAAATGCGAAAGTATGCATAAGTATGTATAAGAATCTAATATTGTACTCCACTTGCACACATCAATTTCCACGCGGGCGAAGCCGCGGGCTCAGCTTGTCTATACTAATATTATAAAGAGAGAACATTTGTATTTTTGTATTTTTGTATGTTTGTAATAATTTGGCTCAAAAACTACTGGACCGATTTAAGAAATTCTTTCACTTATATATAGAATGGACTTTCTCTTAAGGTTGACTCACAGTAACCATTTTAATCTTTAATTTTTTGTTAAAAAATGTTTCATAACTTCCAAGGCTATTTTCAAGTATATAGTATTAATCCTTATCCAAATAATTGCGTTAATTAGCTTGGCCACATATTATAGATTAAAATTGTCCTTTACAGTATATAATTCAAATGAAAACTCTAGAAGATATCACGAGTTTCACATACACGCGTAGCAAAATTAATAAAATATTTGCAGTGTAACCACAGATTAGTTCATAGTTACTACGAAATATTAATAAAAGCTTAGCTATTCTGTAGATCACAATCAATTTGAAGTCAGTATAGTATAATAATATGATCTCTTGTATAAAATAATAATTATCTATATACCTATATAATAATATAATATTTTAAACCACCCCGACTGATCTATAAATAATCTTTTCATTAAAAGCGTTCCAATGACTCTGAACACGTCATTTAGAATCTGAGCTGTAAGTTGGTGAGGATTTGAGTATTCTGTAGAGTCCAGGAGATGTTCCAGCATCAGGTCAATGCTTCCATTTTCTTACAATATCGTTGAAGAAGAAGATTTTCGAATTGATCAGACCTATGAAAGTTGATTTCATAGCGCAATTAACTAGAAAAAAACTCATAGTTTTATAACGATTGAACGAATTTTCATAAATCAAAGCTAAGAACACTCTCGATGAAGATATCTATCAAACAAAAAAAAAACTATTAATAATAAAATCAAAATCGGTTCATCCGGTTGGGTGCTAAGATGCTACAGACAGACACACAGATACACACGTTAAACGTATAAACCCCTACTTTTTTCGTTACGTTAAGGTTACGGCGGTACATGTTCTTCTTGGTGGTAAGCTAATTTTCAACCGACTTCCAAAAATAAGGAGGTTCTCAATTCGTCTCTATGTTTTTTTTGTGTGTGTATGTTACGTGATTACTCCGTCAATTGTGTACTGATTCGAATGATTATTTTTGTAATCGGTAGGGTACGTTTTCGAGGGACCACCCATTGTAATTTCATCGAGATGTGATAAGTATATCCAGAGATATGACGATAAACGTCTCAAACTTGCTACTGAAGTTGACTCGCGGGGCATTGAATTCGGTTGTTTTAGTCAAACTTTCTTAATTATTGGTAGATTTAATGATCCCACTACCTCTGTACGAAAACCCATGATTCATGAATGCACATAAACTTTCATTGGTAGGTATATAGCTAGGATTAGAACCAACGACCGTCGGGTCAGAATCAGGGTAACTATCCTTTACGCCAAAGGGCCGTCCAATATCACTGCGTAAGTATTATAAACAAAGTCCATCACTGCGTCTGTCTGTCTATTCGCAATAATCTCAATAGCTACTGAACGGATTATCATGCGGTTTTCACCAATAGCCAGAGTGTTTATGAGGAAGGTTTAACATAAGATGCATAATTCGTTAAGGTTTTGAATAAATTGGTTGAAATATGACGATGATTGTTAAATATGTTAAAATTTTATATTCGATGTAACAAACTGATGCAAATTTTGGAGGCATATATGTTCTACCCGTGCGAAGCCGGGGCGGGCTGCTAGTCATATATATAATAATTGATTATCAAGAAGATTTTGCGAAAATAAATTTTAACTGCCGACAGAAAAAGAGGGCTTTCATAAATCTAACGTGTGTAACTGTGTGTTTGTGTGTCTGTCTGTGGCATCGAGAATGTTCTTATCTTTAATTTAAGAAAATCCGTTTAGCCTTTAAAAGATTATGAACTCTTCTAGTAGATTACGATTTGAAATCAACCTGTTACATCAATGATGTTGCAATAACATGGTAGCTTTGACCCGTTTCTGAGGCATCTCCCGGAATCTGCAGAATACTCACCTCCAAAAGATATATTTAATAACAGTTTTTATATTCTTGTTAAAATAAACGGTCTTTCTTATTATTACTAGATAATAAAAATAAATTATACGGCATCGCCAAACACCCTGTGTATTATAACCCGTCCACAAATAGGTCGTCTGGAAGAGATCGCTTTATGCGATAAGAGCGTTGAATGTATCACCGAGTTATGTTTTTGTTATTTTAGATAATAAGTTCTTTATGGTGTTCAATAAATAGTTATTCTATTTTATTCTCTTTACAAACTAATAGCAGAGATGTCGGATTAAGGGTCATTGAAATGGTGTTAATGCACAGATTTTATATAGATCAGTTTTTTTAGGGTTCCGTAAGTCAAAATAATAACAATAATCCTTATAAGATCACGTTGTTGTCCATCTGTCTGTCTGTCTGTCCGTCTGTCATTCTATTCCGAAACTATTAAGATTATACAGTTGAAACTTGGTAGGTGTGTGAACCGCTTAAGGGGCGGGGGGGGGGCTTCCCATACATAGGACTTAAACTAAACAATGCGGTGTATCTATAGATAGGTCTTTAAAAATGACATTAAAATTCCTAAACCATTTTTTCTCAAAGTCATTCATTTGAAAGATAGACATTTCTAAAGTGGTAAAATGTGTGCCCCCCCTCCCCCTCTAACTTTTAAAGTAAGGGAGTAAAAAATCTAAAAAAATATATGCTATGTTTCTTAAGTGTTTCACACTTTATATTTTTGTAAATTGTTAAACACAATCCTAAATTTCATCGTACCGACGGGACTTGAACCCGCAACCTCCGGAATAACATGTTCCGGTGCTTTGCCAATTAAGCGGGTTCAAGTCCCGTCGGTACGATGAAATTTTGGATTGTGTTTAACAATTTACAATATATGCTGTAAATCTCATTAAAAACTTTCAACGAAAATTGGTTTGAACGAGATATAGTGGGCAGTTGAGATAAAGCAACCGCAAACATAACTTTGTTTTGCATACAAACACTATGAAAAACAAAGTGATTTTATTGCTGGCGAAAAATTATAGTTTCTAAATACTCTACTGTGTTACGGAACTCTACGAGTGCGAGTCCGACTTGCACTCAGGCAGGTTACTTAGGAACGCGTAGAGGTATCAAGTTAAAACTTATATCAACTACTCAAGTCTACGTTCTCTTTCAGCTGTGGAAAAATTAAACATCTGTGTTAAACTTTCTTAGCTCTTCGCTCAGTTGCCTCTTACGCATCTAGTTGGTAATTAGACGAACCGTTCCAGAGGTGAAAGTCCCAAAGGCGAGTGAGGTCCAGTAGAGAGAAGGTCTGTTCTATCTATACTTACGCACTTTCGTAGGCGAAAAATCATCTTCACATTCATCAATATGTAACTGAGGTGCGTTGAGACTCTCGTAGAATTCATCCCAAGACTGCCAACAAGAAATAAATTGTGAAGTTGAAAAACATTTTTGGTGTGGTCTTATCATAGACGTAATATAAAAGGATGGTGCACTGCAGATGTTTTGACAAATTCAATTTAATGCGTATGCTTTAACACTATGGTTGTAATTGCTTTGTAGAACAAAACCGTTCAAGACACCCGGGTGGGAATGTGTCCTTGTCTAACAACCTGCTAGTCCTATATATGTTCTACACTATATGTATAGTATATATATAAGTTGTCCATACAAAAGAAAGGGACAAACTCCGTTCAAGGTCGGTCTCATTGGGGCCGGTGTACGCAGTCAAATCTAATATATATAGCAGGTCTGTGGGTCTTATGAAACCACAATGCAAGTGAATTTTTGTTTATGTGCAGCTATGGCAGCTAGCTACTATGACAGCAGTTAACATGACACATTAGCTGTACAAATTTTAATATGGCTGCGGAAGCGTCTGCCAATCACAGCTGGACCTAATTGTTTTACATCATATCCACCAATCAGAACCGGCTATCAGACGGTATTGAGACGAAGCGCTGGACTGTTGACGTTTGTTTGTACCACATTACTTAAATTGAGTTTTTTAAGGGTTCCGTAGTCCTGCAAGGCATAGTTTCGTCATATCATGTCTGTCTGTCCGAGGTTTTGCTAAGAGACCGTTAGTACTAGAAAGCTGTAATTTTGTAGGGGTGTAGTAGGTAGGTAACAAATACGCCGACAATGTGTAATGTAAAATAAAATGTTGGAAAATGTTTTTTTAGGGAAGCTCCCCTACGTGCTTAGTAGAAATGATTTTTTTTTCAATGGTAGACACTAACTTACATTGTTAATAGTTCCGGGAGCTTTCGCCCAGTCCCGGTACTGTGCTTCCAGGAAGTTGGCGTTACTTCCGCTGAGGAAGGACTCCTTACAACCAGAGGAGTAGACCCGCGGTCTCTGCGCAATCTGACACTGAAAATTATATTATACTAGCTACACCCCGCGGCTTTGCCCGCGTTTATGCTAGTAATAAAGCTTCCTTATGAATCTATCGCTGAAAACCGCATTAAAATCCGTGGCGTAGTTTTAAAGATCTAAGCGTACAGACAGCGGGAGCGACTTTGTTTTATAGATTATTTTTAGGGTTCCGTACCCAAAGGGTAAAACGGGACCCTATTACTAAGACTCCGCTGTCCATCCGTCTGTCTGTCTGTCTGTCTGTCTGTCCGTCTGTCACCAGGCTGTATCCTGTATTTTTTGCTCGATCTTATAAAATACTGTAGTGTGGTACGGAACCCTACGAGTGCGAGTCCGACTTGCAATTGGCCAGTTTATTTTGTATGAGACTTATAGTATTTTGTATGACTTTGTTGTATAAGATTGACTTGGCAGAGGTAGTCCTGTCTACAGGTCTACTCAAGGTCAGACGTTGCTCCATATCACACCACAACTGAACGAAATTTCACTCGGTTTTCTCTAATAGACAGATTGATGCATGAGGAAGGTTTATGTCTATAATTTGTTAAGGTTTTGTGTAAATTGGTTGAAATATGGCGATGATTGTTGAGTTAATTAAAACAATACGAAAAATGTAGACATACATGCTCTACCCGTGCAAAGCCGCGGCGGGTCACTAGTATGTAATAAAACAATTATAAATTCGTGATAAACTCGAATTTGGAAAACCAAATAAAAAAAGCAATATAATAATTTTCTAAAAAGGTCTAAATAGGTTATTCAAATTTTTGAGGGGAAAAAAGTAAAGATATACCTAATATTTGAACGATATTACTCTCATAGTTGCTTATATTAAAATTTGTACCCCGAATTACCCCGCATAGCAAGTATAGTAACATCTCTGGACTGTTAGAATCATACGCGTCGCTGCACTGCGTCCGTACGCTGAGACATGAGCTAAATGTCCAAAACACGGAGAGCACACTGCACATACTCGTACATTGATAGCTTTTATAATGCAAAATAATCATTTAGGCGTCATCACCTAAACAACAATTAACCTTAAGGTTACGTCTAAACGTGCAATTGTTCCTTTCAAAGTTTTTAAAGATATTTTTTAAATAATATACTAGCGTTTGACCACTAGCTCACCTTTTGGTAAGAGATGATGCGGTCGAAGATGGTAAGCCTAAAATGGGAACTGGCTCTCAAGGATAGCTGCCGGAACACATTAGATGTTTTGGCGACAGATTTTTTAACTTGAGGGTGGTAGCTGGTCAGGCGGACACTAGATAGTAGATATAGTGTCCTACCACCATGCATTTTTGAGGTAGGCAAAGTCAGGTAGGAAATAAATCTCAGAATGTTGAATGTGAAATTAGCGAGGTAAGACAGGCTGATTGCTACTTACTGATGGGACGCAAGCTGGGATTGACTTCTGGGACACAGCAACTTTGAACAGATGCAAAGATCGCGTCAAATACATTACCTGCAATCAGTGACAATGTGTTATTTATTTATTACTAGCTGTGCCCCGCGGCTTCGCCAGCGTTAAAATGTATCTTATAGCCTAATCCATAACACTGGCTATCTCTGTGCAAAATTTCAGCTAAATCGGTCCAGCCGTTGGACCGTGAAGAAGTCCCAAACAAACAAACAAATAAACAAACTGACTTCCGTATTTATAATATTGGTGTTGATATTTCTCGTGTCGTACACGCCCGGTCGTTTGGAGGGCATTGATAGAGCCGAAGCCAACATCAAGAGGCCCTTAAGTGCTAAGGAGCTTAGGTCTTAGCTGCCAAGCCAAGCTTTTAAGCCAGTCAAGATAAGGCGGGTCAGAGGGTCTCATTTAGAACTGTGTACACGATATTGCCAATGTTATTTATTATTATTGCGTCCATCAAATGAAGACAGTACCTAGCTGTTGTCTTCACTTGATGATGCAGGCTCACCTTCACTTCCAGATACCTTTATCTTGCGCTATTGTGGGACCGTTAGTAGTATTTGCTAAAGGCGTCAAGCTAGTGTTTTTTTATTGGTAGTGTGTAATTGTAAAATGTTAATTTTCGTACCTTAATTACATTAAAATAACGCAAAACTATTGAACGGATTTCGAGGCCTACGTCCAGCAGTGGACTGACACTGGCTGCTGATGATGATGATTGAACGAAATTTCGATGAAATTTGGTACACAGATAGATGACAATCTGGATTAGCACGTAGGATATTTTAGCCCCGGTAAATAACAGAATCTTCTTATTTTTTTATATTATTCACGCAGAAAGTACGGACTGTTCTAAAATTGTCTGGGTCTTACTAGTATGTAGCTATCAAATCCTTCTACCTATACTCTTCTATTCATATTCTTTGTCTTCATTACAGTGTTCTTTTTATTCCCTCTTTCCCCCGCTATCTAAAGTAACGATTTGATTTTCTACTTTACTCCACACAACACAACTTGAGGTCATCAGAAAACCTGACTTTAGCATACCACTGGCTAAGCATAGTAAACGGATGGTCCATTAGCCAAATGGACAGGAGTTTACCCAACTGTTCTAAAAAGGTTAAACATAGTATGTAGTTTCTTACCAAAAAAAATGTTTTGGAGTCCTGTGATTATAATAAGAATATTGTTAATTTCTAAGTGCATTAAAAATATATAAAAAAAATTTACAAAATTAAAATCTAGAAAAACTGGGATGACATCCTATTATGTTACTCGTTCATGATATCACAGAATAATACACAGACAACTATAATTATGTCAACGGCAAGAAGATTGTACCCTAGGATGCAAACGATTTTAGTGAATCCTTTCTAAAAAAGTTTTTAACGTAAAATATTGCTGTGATTATAAGTTAGTTTTCGTCAGTGTTGTTTTTATCCTACTCACACAATCATCAGAACCAAAAACTTTACACCCTAGCTGGACCATGCAAGGTAAAACATTGTTGTGATATCAAATTCACCCTTTTGATTCTATCTCGCTCACAATAACCGTAATAACAGTCTTTAATATTCTGTCAACAAAGAACGTGTAAAAAAGAGTGGAAAGATGATTTCTTCTGGTCATATTTTAGACTAAAACTTTATTCCACATGCAATCTGAAGCTTACAAGGTAGAATATAATATAACTAAGGTAGACTGTACTATATATGTAGATATTCTGTCAAACATTAAAATCAACGTGAAAAAGAAAAGAGTTTAACGAAAATTTAAGGTCATATTTTAGGCTCCAAGAGGTAATTTTACGTATGCGTCCTCCATTGACTGTATGTAATCTTCTTAGACGGTCGCAACAAATAAGATTAAATTATGTTGCATGTAGAAACTACTGAAGGCTAAAAATATGAGCTTGCATGACGTCACATAATTTTTTGTTCTTTTCTTTACGTTGTTATTCTTGACTAGCTCTGCCCCGCGGTTTTACTCGCGTAGACATCGTTTCGTGGGAAATATCTGTTATTCCAGGGTCTAGGCTACCATACCATACCTAGGTCATACCAATTTTTCAGCCTAATCGGTTGAGTAGTTGTAGCGTTAAGTATAAAAAATTAACAAACATACTTACACGCTCACAAACTTATGCTTTTATAATATTGGTAGGATTCTGGTATTTGACAGAATTATACATACTGTAAATTGTTAAACACAATCCAAAATTTCATCGTACCGACGGGACTCGAACCCGCACCCACCGGATTACACGTCCAGGTGCTCTGCCAATTAAGCCACGGTTCGATACATCGATACGACGAAATTAGTGGATTGCATTTGTTAAACCAATTATGCATTGGTGGCGCCATCTATGACTACTTATTACGTAAGTTAATCATTCGGAAGAAATCATTACAGTTTTCAAATCCGACGAGAGATGTTGCACTGCGTAAATCAAATATTATGTTTCTTTGAAGTGTCTCACACTTTATATTTTTTGTAAATTGTTAAACACAATCCAAAATTTCATCGTACCGACGGGACTCGAACCCGCACCCACCGGATTACACGTCCAGGTGCTCTACCAATTAAGCCACGGTTCGATACATCGATACGACGAAATTAGTGGATTGCATTTGTTAAACCAATTATGCATTGGTGGCGCCATCTATGACTACTTATTACGTAAGTTAATCATTCGGAAGAAATCATTACAGTTTTCAAATCCGACGAGAGATGTTGCACTGCGTAAATCAAATATTATGTTTCTTTGAAGTGTCTCACACTTTATATTTTTTGTAAATTGTTAAACACAATCCAAAAAAACATAACACTTCAAAGAAACATAATATTTGATTATTTTAATTATTTATTTGATTGTGTTTAACAATTTACAAAAAATATAAAGTGTGAGACACTTCAAAGAAACATAATATTATACATACTGTTCTACACCACAGAAACATGAATAACTACCTTATTATTTATATGTCTGTGGTTCTAACGGTCCATGTGAGAGGAATAGAAACATAACTGGGTTGAAATTATTTGTCTTCTAAATAACTTTCTACCTTAAAAGCTCCAGTAAGGGTTTAACTTTTTTGGTCACGTTACTCAAAAACCAAAGGGTGTTACCACACCAATCGATCGATTGACGATCGATGCCCGATCGATTGTCGATCAATGCTTGATTGGTGGACGCTCGACTGATGTAGTAAGTATTAACTGTCAATCGAAGTCCACTGTCCTCATTCGACCATCGATCGATGGCGTCGATCGATTGGTGTGGTAACACCCAAAGAAACAACCGACTTCCATGCCCCGCGAGTCAATTTCAGTCAATTTATCGTCATATCTCTGAATATTTTAATTATTATTATTATTATTTTTTAATAAAGATTACTCGCAATGTGGGTCACACATTACTAGTATTCTTGTTAACCCCTCCAACTAAGCTGAATATGCCTGTGTCTGGAGTGGGTTCACTTCAATAGTGCAATGGGTGGGGTGGGGAACGAACTTACGACCTTTCGATCGCCGGTCCGACACCCTATCCATTGGGCTATTACCGCCTATAAATATACTTATCGGATCTCGATGAAATTACAATGGGACCACCTCGGAAACGTATCCTACCGATTAAAAGAAGAATTATTCGAATCGGTTCACAATTGATGGAGTAATCGCGTATCAGACATATAAAAAAAAACATACAGACGAATTGAGAACCTCCTTCTTTTTGGAATGTTTGTTCGCGGATAACTTCGTCGTTTATGAACCGATTTTGATTATTTTTTTTTGTTCGAAAGAAGATATCCCAAGTGTGGTACCATGGTAATTTTATCGAGGTATGATAAGTATCTCCAGAGATATTGAGATAAACATCTCAAAATTGGTACTGAAAATGAATAGCGCGGCATTGAAGTCGGTTCTTTTTTAGTTTTTAAACGATATTATTGTGTTGTGCGCGTTGAAAATAATATGATTTCGTGTCTCATCTTATCATGGAGAACATTATCTCCTGTCCTTTTCCTTTTTGTGGTAACTAAAATGTATAAGTGTATCTAACTGTAGGTATTGTGTCGGTGATGAGGGTGGTTATCTGGATAATTAATAATAATGGTGATGTACCCAGATAAACACGAATTTTCACGGGTATCGATACGTAGTTATGAATGTACCCTAATTTCAGTATTCTGTATACATTTTATAATTCATGAGGACGTATTGAAGTCACTGCATTTTAAGTGGACAATGTACAGTAAATTGCTCATTACAATTTTACTCATATATAAATAATTTAGCAGTTTTTGAATCGAAGCCTGCGTTTACTCTAATTGTGTACAGATTAGGGTTCTGTATTTTACAGAAGGAAATGGAAAAAAATCTGAGATCATCATCTTTATCATTATGATTATCTGTCCGTTTCTGTCCACAGCTGGACATAGGCTTCACCTATAGGACGATCATGCTTAACTTGGCATATTTTTGTATTTTTAAAGCAACTCTAAGTAAATACATCTCAATTAGCGTAAATACTAATTAAAAAAGAAAGTATATGAAAGTATATGACTTTCAACTAATATTATAAAAGTTATGTTTGTATGTTTGATTCTCAATAACGTAATAATATCGTTTAAAATAAAAAACCTAAAATAACCGACTTCAAATGCCGCGCTATTAATTTACAGTACCAAGTTTGAGGTGTTTATCTCCATATATCTAGAGATACCAGTCAGATCTCAATCAAATTACTATGGTACCACTGTAAAGATATCTCCTTTCCAACAAAAAATAAACAGGCCAAGTGCGAGTCGGACTCGCACACGTAGGGTTCCGATTGAACAAAATTTGCCGGAAAAATTAAGTATCTACATAGTTTTAACATCGATATATATAAATACCGTGTCAATACTAAACGTGCTTATTTACTACAACGCCATCTAACGAATGTCGAACGAACTTCTAACACCCACCATGTGAACGTTAACACAAAGGTCAGTGACCTTTTTGTTTGTTATCAACGTCCATAGATGGCGCTATAGTAAAAACACGTTTTTTGTATGGTATATGTAAAACACGAATAAAACAACATTTTCTGAAAATGACTCCTAGCTAGATCGATTTATCGCCCCCGAAATCCCCTGTAGGTTTACTAAATTTTATTTAATCGTTGGAGCCGCTTCTGAGATTCAGATTAAGGTAAAGACGATAGCTCCATCTTAGCAACTAGATAGGTGGCGCTGCGCTATCGTAAAAAACTTTTTTTAAACTTTTCTTTAATTTTTAACTTTGTTCTGTTTTTAGTATTTGTTGTTATAGCGGCAACAGAAATACATCATCTGTGAAAATTTCAACCATCTAACTATCACGGTTCATGAGATACAGCCTGGTGACAGACGGACAGACAGACAGACAGACAGACAGACAGACAGACAGACGGACAGCGGAGTCTCAGTAATAGGGTTCCGTTGGTACCCTTTGGGTTCGGAACCCTAAAAAGAATAATTAAAATCGGTTCATAAACGACGAAGTTATCTGCGAACAAACATTAAAATAATATATATATATATACGGTCGAATTGAGTAACCTCCTTTTTTGGAAGTCGGTTAAAAATGGCTGAAAGGATTTGGATGAAATTTAGCATACGGATAGCTTAATCATATATCATTATAATTATTTGTCTTGACATAATGATTCATTGACTGACTTAAAGACAACGCACAGCCTAAGCCGCTCGTTGTAGAGACTTGACATTTAGAGGGTACATTTGTCTTAGTACGTAGGGGTGTACTAAGAATGGATTTTGGTAATTCCACCCGAAGATGGGGAATGGGGTAAAAAAGTGTGTATGATGTACACATGAGTTCTTTGTTTCTGAACGTATCGCGATGAAAATTGGTATTTACGTAGATAGTTCATATAATGTTAAAAATTAAGCAATCAATGTTTTTTGCCAGTAGTGCATTAAGGTGGTGCAATGAGAGAGTTCATGTGTGAGCGGTACAGAAGGTAGTTCGTAGTACTTTATGGGCGGCACTATTTTTGGTAAGAAACCTCTATCAGGCGGCTGGACTGCTCTCGAACAAAACCGCTTGCTTCGCGATTGTGACTCGGTCCATCCCTGGTTTCGACACCAAATGGAAAAAATGGGTAATAAATAAATATGCTTCTGTTTGAATAACTACTATGACGCAACACAAATAAAGAGGAATTCAACAGATAAACTCCGCAATTTTCAAAATAATTATTTGTTATTTTTACACACAAATAAATAAATAAGGTGAGTATGAAATTCACTTGAAAAACGACATTAGTCAACGTTAATGTCAGAAGTAAAGTACATTTCAACGAGTGGATAAGTGTACAGTAGACTTTATTTCAACTAAATGTTTATAAAGTTAAGCATATAATAAATTCACTTCTCCTTTCCCATTCGCTAAAATTCAAATTTACAATATATCAAATAATTTGTGTTAAATATTCCAATGTAAATTTATACAGTACCTACCTAAACTCAGTGAATTATTCCTTAATTTATTTTTCATTCAAACTTTTTAGGAATAGTTAGTCTACATAACCATAGATAATTCTAGAATCTAAACTCAGTGAATTATTCCGATTTTTTCCATCTAAACTTTCCTGGAATAATTTATTTGTCCAATATTGTTACACGTATTACACACGTAAGTGTTTATTCAAATGTGTGTAACAGTTCATAGAGTCTGTGTAAAAAAGAACCGTCATAGAAATTGAAGTCGCGTCAGTCGTTTTAATTTACTGTTTTTGTTGCACTGACAACATTGCCGTCATTACTAGTACGACTAAAAATATTTATTACTTGGTAGGTCTAGGTATCTACTCTTATCGTTATCGTGTGCTACTAGGTAGGCTTCCTTCCTTCCTTACCATTGAACGTCCATTGAATGATAGTTCATCGTAACGCCACGACAGTTTTCATTTTGCACAGACTAGGTTAATAAGGTGCAAAGATAAATATCTAATAGGCAAATCATAATTGTGTTCCAGTTAACAATGAAAATGTACAGAGTATTAATAATGACCGTTGCCTTCGCATTTGTACATGTACTCTACACAGCGCAGGTATTTTATGAAATAATTTTGATTCATACCTATTTATTTTACCTTTTTAGGGTTCCGTAGCCGAATGGCAAAAAACGGAACTCTTATAGATTCGTCATGTCTGTCTGTCTGTCTGTCCGTATGTCACAGCCATTTTATTCCGAAACTGTTAGGACTACAGAATTGAAACTTGGTAGGTAGATGTATTCTGTAAACCGCTTTCCGATTTTAATACAAAAATAAAAAATATAAAAGTTTAAGTTAAAAAATATATGCTGTAGATCTCAATAAAAACTAACAACGAAAATTGGTTTGAACGAGATACAGTCAGCAGTTTTAGAGATATGGCGACCGCAAAGATAACTTTGTTTTTCTTACAAACACTATGAAAAACAAAGTTAATTTTGTAGTTGTGAAAAATCATAGTTATGGAATACTTAACTGTGTTACGGAACCCTGCGATTGCGAGTTCGACTTGCACTTGGCCAGTTTATTTATTATATTTTAGTTACGGATAGAATTAAAAAATTAAATATTTATATGGATATTTCAAAAACCATAATAATATGTATACAAGAAAATGTATTTATCAACACTAATATAATAAATGCGAAAGTCAGTTTGTATATTTGTTTGTATATTTGTGTATTTGTCACGGTAAAACAACTGGAACAATTTAGCTGAAATTTTACAGACCCGGCATTTTGGATTAGACTTTAGAATTATTTTAAACGCAGGCGTATGGCGTGGAGTGTGTGGCCAACGTGTGATGGGGTGCGCGGGCGCGCACCTCTGGGCTTCGCCAGTTATTCCGTTGATCTAAAGGTATTGGAAGGTGTATGGGTACGAGGAAAACTCCACACTTCACTCGTACACTTGTATTGAGTCATATACAGCGCTGATTACAATAACTTGCTAATATTAGGCGAATAAATAAGTGCGGTTCCTTAAATCGGCGCGACCGCGTGGTTATTATTCCGGTCTGAAGCTAACTCTCAACTGCCGGGCTCTCGTGCCTAGCCTTATCACCGAACTTCATACTATATAAAGTTGCATACTAACTAGTACGCTATCTGTGACAGTGGCTTGACGGGGACGACTACTATTTCTTAATCTGCGGCGCGCCTGGACAAAAGCGTCCGCACCGATAGATAAGAAAGGCTCGTTTCCAATGCATGGCACTCGAGTGTTTGTGTACAAAATATTTTATGTAGAATGTAGTAGTAATTTATCTTTTAGTATGTATTAAGTGTAAATTATTATTATTAATTAAAGGTTTATTAAGTTAAGTTTAAGTTGTAAATATACTTTTGAATTTAGTAAGTTGATAGCATTTCTTACATATTGTTTTATATATTTTTATTTTTAAATTTACTATTTTAATATTTAAATGTTTTTATTTAAATACATTTTATTGATTATATTATGTGGGAGCGGCCCACATCACTCCCCCTCCAGAGACCGTTATAACGGTCGATAGTAATCGGGAAACTTAACTACTCGTCCGGAACGTGTACGTTTTACGTAGTCTTGTCGGTCTGACGTGTCTGGTCCCGGGACATGGACATCCTGTTGTCGTATTTGAATGGGATCAGGTAGAATAGGAGTGGGGGTAGTTACACGCTGGGTGATACGCGGTTGTTCTGCGATGTTTGAATCCAATAATTTTTCCAAGATATTGGAAAAGCGCCGATTCAAACGATCCACCGCGATCAGTTACGATGTCAGTTGGAGATTCAAACCTGGATATCCATGACATCAACGCTTTGCCGACAGTTTCGGCTGTCTGGTTTGGCATTGGCGTAACTTCAGGCCAGCGTGTAAATCGGTCTACTATCGTGAGGCAGTAACGATTGCCTTGTGATGAAGGTAGCGGTCCGATAATGTCCACGTGGATAAATGCGAATCGTGCGCGAGGTAGGTCGAATGTGCCCAAAGGAGATGACACATGGCGAGTAACCTTGGCGCGTTGACAAGCTATGCATTTTCGTGCCCACTCTCGACAGTCTTTGCGTGCCCCGGGCCAAATGAATCGCTGAGCTATTAATTTAGCACTAGCGTCTATACCGGGGTGGCTAAGATTATGAAGGCTGTCGAAAACTAGCTTTCGAAAAGGCTTGGTCACGAAAGGCCTTGGGTATGTGGTGCTCGTGTCACAATACATTTCCACATTGGAGTTGGGAAATTTAAGTTTTTCCAATTGGAGTGAAGATTCACCTCTGAGGAGTTGAGCCAATTCATCATCAGAGTTCTGGGATGTGGCGAGCAAGGCTAAATCGATTGGTGTCTGCAGTTACTCGATTCTAGACAAAATGTCAGCCACGACATTATCTCGACCAGCTATATGTCTAATATCAGTGGTGAACTGCGCGATAAAGTCAAGGTGGCGAAACTGACGAGGTGAACAGTTCGCTTTGCGTTCTGCGAAAGCGTGGCTGAGTGGCTTATGATCAGTATACACTACGAAATGTCTGGCCTCTAGCATATGGCGAAAGTATTTTATGCTTTCGTAAATGGCCAGAAGTTCGCGATCGTATGGTGAATACTTTTGTTGAGCCGGGCTCAGCTTACGCGAAAAGAACGCGAGAGGTTGCCACGATCCCTTCACAAATTGTTGCACAACTGCACCTATTGCCAAGTCAGATGCATCTGTTACAAGTGCGAGTTTGGCCTGACAATCTGGGTGAGCGAGTAATGCAGCATTGGCTAAGCTTTCTTTACATTGGTTGAAAGCCAATAGAGTATCTCCAATCAAGTTGACTGGATGTGAAGCCTTGACAGAGCCTGTGAGCAGTTCGTTTAGGGGTGCTTGTATTTTAGCGGCGTTTGGTAAAAACCGTCTGTAAAAATTAAGCATTCCTAAGAATCGCCGTAGCTCTCTTACTGTCTTGGGCGCGGGGAAACTATTGATAGCTTCAACCTTCGCGTCCGTGGGCTTCGTACCATTTGCAGAGATGTGGTAGCCTAAAAAAGATACCTCTGCAACGCCGAAGACGCATTTCGCCGTGTTGACGAGAATGCCATATTCCTTCATGCGAGTGAAAAGCTGCTGAAGGTGGGTCACGTGATCTGCCTCTGTTTTCGAGAAGACCAAAAAGTCATCTATGTAACAGTAGCAGAAATCAAGACCTCTGGTAACCTCGTCCACAAACCTTTGAAAGGTTTGGCCTGCGTTCCGTAACCCGAACGTCATGTACGGAAATTCAAATAGGCCGAACGGGGTTGAAATGGCGGTCTTCGGAATGTCTTCCTCATTTATTGGTACCTGTTGGTACGCTTTCACGAGATCGATTTTAGAAAAGACGGCACAACCAGATATACTATGAGCAAAGTCATGTATGTGTCTTATAGGGTAGCGGTCTGGGATAGTGCGTGCATTTAGCATTCGATAGTCGCCGCAGGGACGCCAACCATTGTCCTTCTTTGGCGCGAGGTGTAATGGTGATGCCCATGGACAATCCGAAGAACGCGCTGTACCTAACTTAAGCATGACGTCAAATTCTTTTTTCGCGATTGAAAGTTTGTCGGGTGCGAGTCTGCGCGGTGTGCATGAAATGGGTGGCCCGGGTGTAGTGCGGATGAAGTGTTTTGTGCTGTGCATTGGAACTGATGGTTTGCCTGAAGGGCGAGTAATCTCAGGAAAATTATTTAAAATTGAATGATATTTAGTGTCGCCCGTCCAAGCCTTGACAGAAAAAATACCAGTATTCGCGGAAACAGCGTTTGAGCACAAGGTAGTCGTATTATCTATGAGGCGTTGTTTGCGACAATCTACGGCCAAATTATAGAAACTCAAAAAGTCTACACCAATTATTGCTTTAGTCACATCGGCAACCACGAAACGCCACGGAAAATCGCGCCTTAAACCTAAATTGAGATTAAGCTCCAGGTATCCATAGGTTCCGATGCTGGTCCCATTAGCTGCGCATAACTCGTAGTCCATCCTGTTACGACGCTCTCGTAGTGCAGCTCGTGGGTACACGCAGAGGTCACTGCCAGTGTCCACCAGGAACTGGGTGTTGGAGATGCGGTCGGTAACGAAGAGGCGACCCTTGGAAACTGGGCAATCGTCAGCTGCCATTAGCGACTGCCCTTGAAGTTTTCCGCCTTCCCGAAGTCGCAGGGCTTGATGCACCGAGTCGCGCTGTCCCCGTGCTTCCAGTGGTACCAGCAGAGGGGATGCTTGCGGTAGTTCGAGTTTGACCGGGTGTGCTGGCGAGAGGGAGAACGACGTTGCTGTCGCGTCCTCGAACGCTCGCTAGAGTACGACGATGGATGACGTGACATCTCATCCAGCTTGATCGAAAGACGCTCCACGGTCTTCCTCAGCTCTGCAATCTCCTTTGATGGTGCGGCACTCGACGTTGAAGTGACGTCACGATTCAAAGAGATTTCTTGAATTCTGTCGGCCAGGTCTGACAACTGCTCTAGGGACTGCGTGGGTTGAGCTACCAACACAGTCTGAATATTATTCGGCAATCGATTGCTCCAAATCGTATTTAAAAAATCTTCAGGGACGTCAGGGCCCGCCAAATCTTACAAATGTCGCAGGAACTGTGAGGGCTTCCTGTCACCTAACTGTTCGTTTGACAGAAGTTGGCGTAATTTCTGCTCTTGTGAGTCGGCTAAACGTTTAATAAGTACGCTTTTCAGTTTGTCGTACCTCTTATTCAACGGAGGGCTGATAATAATATCTTTCACTGTTTTGGCCGTACTCACGTCGAGGTTGGTGATGACATTGTTAAGTTTCACCGCGTCTTCAGTTATACCGTAGCTTTCAAACTGACCTTCTAGTAGGGCAAACCATATCTCGGGGTCGTCGGCAGAGAACGGTGGCACCTTCAGTTCAACTTCCGAAAATCGGACGACGACAAATCGTGCCGTACGGGGTCAGTGGAAACGCGCATTTTCGCCGGTTTCGACGATCGCGTGGTGACGAAAGGTTCACTTTCGCGATGTGATTTAGCACTTCCTAATTCACTTAGCACTAGCTTCATCACCGCCTTCACTCATCTTCACTGTGTTCGGAGAGGGTCACCAGTATGGCGTGGAGTGTGTGGCCAACGTGTGATGGGGTGCGCGGGCGCGCACCTCTGGGCTTCGCCAGTTATTCCGTTGATCTAAAGGTATTGGAAGGTGTATGGGTACGAGGAAAACTCCACACTTCACTCGTACACTTGTATTGAGTCATATACAGCGATGATTACAATAACTTGCTAATATTAGGCGAATAAATAAGTGCGGTTCCTTAAATCGGCGCGACCGCGTGGTTATTATTCCGGTCTGAAGCTAACTCTCGACTGCCGGGCTCTCGTGCCTAGCCTTATCACCGAACTTCATACTATATAAAGTTGCATACTAACTAGTACGCTATCTGTGACAGTGGCTTGATGGGGACGACTACTATTTCTTAATCTGCGGCGCGCCTGGACAAAAGCGTCCGCACCGATAGATAAGAAAGGCTCGTTTCCAATGCATGGCACTCGAGTGTTTGTGTACAAAATATTTTATGTAGAATGTAGTAGTAATTTATCTTTTAGTATGTATTAAGTGTAAATTATTATTATTAATTAAAGGTTTATTAAGTTAAGTTTAAGTTGTAAATATAATTTTGAATTTAGTAAGTTGATAGCATTTCTTACATATTGTTTTATATATTTTTATTTTTAAGTTTACTATTTTAATATTTAAATGTTTTTATTTAAATACATTTTATTGATTATATTATGTGGGAGCGGCCCACAGGCGAAGCCGCAGGTCACAGCTAGTAATGTTAATGTGTTTGTGTGATCATACGTTAGCTTTATCAACTGTATTTATTAAATCTTCTCTTCTAATACTATAAGAATCTTTGTCCTGACATACTGACTGACTGACTGACTGACTGACTGACAGACAACGCACAGCCTAAACCGCTGGTCATAGAGACTTGAAATTTGGAGGGTATATTTGTCTTAGTACGTAGGGGTGTACTAAGAAAAGATTTTCCAAAATTCACCCCTTAAGGGGATGAAATGGGGGTTCAAAGTTTGTATGGAGAAACAAGATAAGATAGTATTTTCTATCTATTATAATATAACTTCGCACAAGTACTTCAGTAAATAAATAAGTAGATACGAGTTTTTCAAAATGCCATCGTAAGAGGGTGAACTGGGGTAACAAAGTCTTAAAATCAATATTGTTTCGGATTGCGCTGAAATTTAGAATACAGATAAGATTTTAAAAAAAATCCTCTCTGATACGGAACGGGGATTCAAAGTTTGTATGGCGAAACAAGATGAGATAGTCTGTTTTATTCGAAACTATACACATAAGTACTTCTGTAAATAAATAAGTAAGTACGTGTTGTAGGATTTTACGAAATGGGGTAGGTAACAAAGTATGAAAATTTGGGTTTTTCGGGTTTTATAATTATATGAATCCCGATTTGCCTTAGTCACACGATTACATAAAAATGCCGAAAAAACCGAAAAAGCCGAAAAAACCGATTTGGCTAATTCATATTCGATGTCTTTAAGGATAGAATCGTTTTTACAAAAGATAAGTTATTTTTCAAAAAAAATAAAACCGACTTCATAACCACAAAAAGGCACTCAAAAGCTAAAAATAATTTACTTAAAATTATTATAAGCGTTACCCACGTCTCTATTTGAAGTCGGTGCCAGCCAAGTCTAATAGGTAGTAGATAGATAATACCTACGTGTACATGTATCTACCTACTTACTAACCTACATGTACCTACTTACTACTACTACATACATAGCATCTATCTAATATCCAATAGACTTGGCTGGCACCGACTTCAAATAGAGACGTGGGTAACGCTTATAATAATTTTAAGTAAATTATTTTTCGCTTTTGAGTGCCTTTTTGTGGTTATGAAGTCGGTTTTATTTTTTTTGAAAAATAACTTATTTTACCCTTTTTAGTGCAAAAAAAGTTTTAATGAAATTACATGCATCTATTAAATTTCGTGTCTGGGCCGTTATACACTGACGGATATATACTTTTTGAAAATTTCAAGTGTGTACCTATAACGGTTAAGAAGATACAGATCTGTAAAGTGCGCACATATAGACACACGGACGGACGGACGGACGGACGGACGAACAGACAACAAAGTCTCAGAAAGTGTTCATTTGGTAGCCTTTGGGTTCGGAACCCTAAAAAAAATGACTTTAAATGCCGCGCTAAAGTGAAAATATTCACTAGTAATAATGATGTCATCAAGGTCTCATAGGACAATGTCCAAAATGGCCCTGTGCAATAAAAGCATCTGACACACGATAATTAATTGTCTATTTTATTACAATAATTCCAAATACTTTTATAACACGGACTAGTTGTATTCCAAAATGAATATAAAAAAGTATTATTTGCGATTATTAACATTAATTGCCGCCATATGGCCAACAGGGTACTGAATCACTCTACTACGTTATAAGAGGCACTTCCCTATATTGTGGATACCCGAATGATGTAAGCACTGTGTAGCCAACCTAACAACGGAAAGTATTATTTACGTAGTAACTATTATATAATATGTGGTTTTATGCTTATAATTTTTTTTTGCTGTGTTGATTGGTACAAAGTACGTTCATGATTCTGAGTTATTTAATTATGTATGCAGTGTCGCGGGACTGAAATGGCCGCCATCTTCGCCAAATGTCATGTCATGTCAAAAAATATTAGGTATGTTTAAAAAAGTTTGCACTCTAACAAGACTTTGCCCGGTAGAACATTCCTGTGAAGACAAATTATTTATATTTATACATAATTATTTATTATAATTATTAATATATAATTATTTATTGAGGGCCCGGTGGCGTAATTGGGAGAACAGTCGGCTTTGATGCCGTGGTACCGAGTTCAAACCGCCGTGCACCAATGAATTTTTCTATCGAAAAATATATGTGCGCTTCTCACAGTGGCCCTCCGGTGAAGGAAAACATCGTTAAGAAACCAATAACCCCCGCATGGTGGTAGAACATATCTAGTGTCCGCCTGGCCAGCTACCACCCTCAAGTCAGAAAATCTGTCGCCAAACATCTAATGTGTTCCGGCAGCTATCCTTGAGAGCCAGTTCCCATTCTAGTCCACTTCTCTATCTTCGACCGCATCATCACTTAGCAACAGGTGAGATAGTGGTCAAACGCTTGCCTATAAGATATTACAAAAAAAAATTCCCCACCTTTATTTCTATCTCGCTCACAGTTACCGTAAGAATATCTTATATGCAATAGCAACCTCCATTGTGTATAATCTTCTTGGGACTCTTCTACTAAAACTAGTACAATCTCCTATGTTTGGGGTATTTATCTCCATATCTCTGGTGATACTAATCAGATCTCGATAAAATTAAAATGGGACCACCTCGGAAACGTATCCTACCAATTAAAAAAAGAATCATTTGAATCCGTTCACAATTGATGGAGAAATCGCGTAACATACACAAAAAAAAAAAAAAAAAAAAAAAAAAACACAGACGAATTGAGAACCTCCTCCTTTTTTGTGAAGTCGGTTAAAAAGTTTTAAGTAAATAAAAGGAGTTTTTAACGCGGGCGAAGCCGCGGGGCACTTTTAGTAGATATATATAATGAAGGTTGTATGAAGCTCCTGGTTTTAACGACATTCGCTGCAAATTTGTTGGGTAAGATAATACGTAGGAACCGTCGAGTCTAACAATATAACATTATGACTGACCCGCATTAAGAATCGACCTAAATTCTCAAAATATCTAACACGGGCATGAAATATTAAAAATATAGGTAAAGTTAATAGTTTCTAAAAAAATAGAGGCTAAAGGCCTATCTGCAAAATATGTTTGAGATTTTTATTACTGGTGTTGTTTTTGTTTTGAGAATGTTAGGTGATTCTTAAGGCGGTGATCCATTGGTGAATAAAACCGCCAGTTAGCCAACAAACTCGCGAGGCAAAGGGCTAAACTTCCAATGGAGCACGTAAAAGTCTGCGGCCTTAAAAACCGGCGGATTTGTTCACTGGCTCTTTGTGCATGCTTGAAATTCTAGTCCACGGTGCAAAAAACTTTCCCAACGATGAGACTAAACTGTTTTGCTCTTCAATGGATCACCAACGACAGCCAACAAGCCAGCGAGCCAACGATTTAAACCGCTGGCTCGCCGGTTCGCTAATGGATCACCCCCTGTATGTTTAGTGCAAACTACATTAGCTCTACAATCGAATTCCGAATAATAGCAATGTATGTAATAAATATGCCACAATTTTAAATTATTTGGTATTACAATTGTATGGACATGTCTATCGACGCCAGCATCCTAAGATCTAAATGTACAAAATTCTGGCATCGAGAATTTTGTAAATGTACATATCACTGGCATTCAGAGTTTTGATTGTCCTGTTTATATTTTTTTAATATAATTTTTTTTTTCACATTTCCGGTTACGTTAGTCCATGAAGGTGGTTCCTCAAAGAACAAACATAACATACTTCAACGACAAATACATAAAATGGTGTAAAATTGCGATCAGGCGATACGGAAGGAAGAGTGACTATTATATTAATATTGAAGGAGAGAAGTATCATTTGTGGGCTAACAATGTATCGGTAGGTACGACTTAAAAAATACTTCTGTTTGAGCTTATTGTCACCTATAAGAGTCATTGTTTCATGATTTAGACTTAAACCCTACGGTCCCTGGGTAAGTGCTAAACGCTAGGTTGTATTTTCTTTTATGATATAAGTTAACAGCACCAGCACGACGCTCGCCTGATGATAAGCGATTAACGTTATGATAAGCTTATCATTTCATTAAGACTTATTGAGTTCGTATAAGATAGTGACATCACAACGTTAACGTTATCGGCTTTTAAAATTTTTCCACAAAGTTTTTTTTATCTACAGAGTCAGTTGTATGCGATGACTAATTAACTTGTGACGTCACTATCTTATACGAACTCAATAAGTCTTTGCGTGATTGCTTTCCTCTAGCGATAGACACCTGTAGCTTAGTTTTCGTTCAGCGGGCAGTTGAATGGGAAAAGGGTCGTGCGTATGTTTGACCACTATCTAACCTTTTGGTAAGTAATGATGCGGTCAAGCATGGTAGCACGCTAGGCGGAGAATGGGCTCTCAAGGATAGCTGCCGGAACACATTAGATGTTTTGGCGACAGATTTTCTTACTTGAGGGTGGTAGCTGGCCAGGCGAACACTAGGTAGTGTCCTACCAACATGCGGGGGTTGAGGGTTTCTTAACGATTTTCCTTTACCGGAGGGCCACTGTGAAAAGCGCACATACATTTTTCGATAGAAAAATCCATTGTGCACGGCAGGGATTAAACTCGGTACCTTTGGCGTCAAAGCCGACCGTTTTCCCACGACACCATCGGGTTCTTCGGGTTCCTGTTATCCGCCTGCCATCCTAAGAGGGCAGAGCTGTGCTGTTTTGCTTCCGTGAATGCTTTCGTTCTACCTACGACTAGTCCAGAACAACAGCAAAATGCATTGAAAGTTGCATGCTTTCAGATAATATTGTTTCGTAATAAAATTTTAGCTACATTTAATATTCAACGAGTACCTACACAATGAGTATCGGCGGTCGTTCGTAGAAATGCACTTCAGGCTGTGCGGCTTACTGTATAAGGACCCGTATGTCCGCATGATGCTTGCAAAATACCTCAAAAAGTGTCCCGTCGTAGAAGTACGTATGATTTTTTATATGGCTTTATTTGTTATCAACACTGTTTTTTATAGGGTTCCGTATTTAGAAACTCTAACTCTGACGAATTTACTAGATAGTTCGGCGGCGTCGCACTGCGCCGCGAGAACATGACTTCTCGATACAGGGATGCAAAGTAGATCTTTGTTTACTACACAATAAGATACACTTTTCATTGAGATAATTCGGCGATGTAGCGCGTTGCGGTCAGAACTGACCCTTATGTAATTAGGAAATTGACATTCACTATGTATTTACCTTTTGGCAGAATGTGGTTCACTTGATGAACCTGACGGTGCCCGTGTCCGACTTCCCGTACGAGTTTCCTTTTGAGCAGTCTCGAGTCGACATCCAAGTTACAATCCCGCAGACGAAGGAGCTCATCGTTGAAGGCAACATTTATCTCCTCTTCAAGAATTAGTTTTATCTATTTAAATAGTCTCTGCCTACCCCAACGGGAAAAAGGCGTGATTTTATGTTTGTATGTATTTAAATAAGATTTTTAATGTTTCCTGACAAACAAAGTAGGAATCTTCATAACTATTGTTCCTTTAGTAAAATGTTAACAAATCAGAAAACATGGTATCGAAAATAAAAATTTTCGATAACTTAGATTCAAATATAAAATAAAATTTAACATTCATAGTTAATCATATTATACAAATGAATAATACATTTAATGATTTATTATTTAACTTGATTATTTATTTGGCTTATTTTCAATATTTTCGCAATTGTGCCTTTTAGGGTTCCGTACCCAAAGGGCACCAAATCAACGAAATCCTATTACTGAGGACGCTGTAAGTCAATCCGACCATCCATCCAGTGCTCTTTTAACCATAAAAGGTAGAAGACGCTTGAAATTTAAACAGAATGTGTTACTAAGATCGCTATAAGAAGTAAGTTATAGGAACAAAAGTAATAAGAACATAATTTATGATCGTACGATGAAATACGAGAAGGACAGACACACTCGATCACACACATACACACACTCACACACACGCACGCACGCACACACACACACACACACACACACACACACACACACACACACACACACACACACACACACACTCACACTCACACACACATACACACACACAATTTATAGTAAGTAACATATTGTTTGTTTGTATTTTACTCGTAAGACTACGTCAAAAAGAAATCATGCACACGTAATAAACGCCATAATTGTTGGAAAACGTTGTTATCGTTCGTTCGTATGCAAAAACATGAGACAGTCCAATGTACGTTGTGCGCAAGAATAGTGGTTTTCTAAGATTTTAACAAATTTCAAGTTTGTTGAATCATGAAGCTTCTGAGTTGCAAAACGTCAAAAAATAATAATCAATATTCCTGTTTAATCAACCGACTTCCAAAAAGAAGGAGGTTCTCAATTCGTCTGTATGTTTTTTTGTGTGTATGTTACGCGATTACTCCGTCAATTGTGATTCGATTCGAATGATTCTTTTTGTAATCGGTAGGGTACGTTTTCGAGGTGGTTCCATTTGAATTTTATTGAGATTTGATAAGTATCTCCAGAGATATGACGATAAATGTCTCAAACTTGCTACTGAAATTGACTCGCAGGGCATTGAAGTTGGTTGTTTTAGTTTTTAAACTATTTTAATTATTTATGAACTGTGATATCACTAATTATCTCATTATTTGTTGTCTAAGTTCAAGCGCTCTTATTGTAAAGCCCTATAATAATTTAGGTAGGAGCTAGGTATATACATATAACTAACTACTTACTAACTTACTAACTAATATTATAAATGCTAAAGTAACTCTAAGTAAAAACTAGTAAAAGGGGAGTGAGGGGAAAAGAGACAAGGAGAAGAAAGTGAGAGGAAGAGGAGAGGCAGGGAGTGCGGAGAAGAGGGGTGGGGAGAGGGGGGAGGAGGAATTACCGTGGCGTGGTACGGTGCGGTGTAGGTGGGATACGCATGTGTCTTATTTGTAAAATAATTAGCCTAAATAATTAAAAATGCTACCCAAAGACACTATTCCACGCGGACGAAGTCGCGGGCACAGCTAGTTATTTATATATGTAGCTTCAATTATTCTAATGGGAACTAGGTATTTATATACATAATGTAGGTATATAAATACCTATTATATTTCTTACCTAAATGATTATCTTATTTATTCACAACAATAATTTTCATATAATTATAGCATCCAAACATACGAAATTACGTAAAATAGGACATAGTTCTGATCAGTATATTTATAGATAAATTGACGAGATTTAATCTCATACTATTTATTTTTACGCAGTTTGAAAAGCCCTTTAGACCTCTACAACAACCTATACAAGCATATCCGAATTGTATAAAATGAAAGTATTATTTTTGATAACTATGGCTGTGGTATTGTTTGTTTACCACTCACAGGTAAGATTGGATAATTGTCATTTCTGTATTTATAGATAATCAGTCTATGCTGCCCTACGAATAAATAATAAGTAGGAAATTTAACTGTGTTAAAAAAATGACTCAACACAAGTCGTGTCCAAGCAGGCGGTGTTAAAAGTCGTGTCTAGCGAGTCATTAGTCGGATATTTGTCTTGTTTGACTCAAGTTGTTTGAGTCCTGTCTGTCATAACAGACATTGCAGCACATGCGCGAACCAATCCCTGCTTTCGTTCCGAATTTAAATCAATCTCCAATCAAATGATTTGTAACTTTAAAAAAAAGAAAGTGATTCTTATCTTTACTAATATTATAAAGAGAGAACATTTGTATTTTTGTATGTTTGTAATGATTTGGCTCAAAAACTACTAGACCGATTTAAAAAATTCTTTCACTTATATATAGAATAGACTTTCAAAATGAAAATAGACTATATATTATCCCGTTTAAATCAAAAGTACATTCGTGGAGACCTAATTTGCAACCTAAGTCGACAAAAAACCAGTCGAAAAAACACGTTTCTTACGAACGCTGCTCAATTCATCAATCATTCGGAAGAAATCATTACAGTTTTCAAATCCGACGAGAGATGTTGCACTGCGTAAATCAAATATTATGTTTCTTTGAAGTGTTTCACACTTTATATTTTTGTAAATTGTTAAACACAATCCAAAATTAACTTACGTAATAAGTAGTCATAGATGGCGCCACCAATGCATAATTGGGTTAACAAATGCAATCCACTAATTTCGTCGTAACGATACTTCGCACCGTGGCTTAATTGACAAAGCACCGGAACATGTTATTCCGGAGGTTGCGGGTTCAAGTCCCGTCGGTACGATGAAATTTTGGATTGTGTTTAACAATTAACAAAAATATAAATTAATAATAGTGTGAATAAAAAAATAAAAAAAAAATTTAAAAAGCGTGAGGTACATGGTGTCAATAGTTATAAATATTTTATTGACAGATATGAGTAGTGGTTAGTTAGTAGTTAGTTAGATTAGATAGTGATTATCATTTTGATAAAATCTTAAAAGCACCCCACGCTTTTTTTAAACTTTTTTTTTATTCACACTATTATTAATTTATATTTATTGAAATTTTTAACACTATTCTAATTTAAATTAATTAAAATTTATTTTCTATTTTTTAGATCGGTTTTCTATAAAAAGCGTGTTTTTAGTTTTTTTAAACTATTATTTTTTTTTCTACTTTTTAGTTTAAAAATGGAATATCTTTTTTATCAAATTAGTGTATTGTCATCGGTCCTCGATAAATCTACAAAGCTTGAACGAAATCTGACCGTTTAAAGTGGGTCAAAATCGCGCCCAAAGAAGTCGGTTACAAACATACAAACATACAGGTGAAGCTAATAAAAAGCTCATAGTGTTATAACAATTAAACGAATTTTCATAAATCAAAGCTAAAAACATTCTCGATGAAGATATCTATCAAACAAAAAAAAACTATCAATAATAAAATCAAAATCGGTTCATCCGGTTGGGTGCTAAGATGCTACAGACAGACACACAGATACACACGTTAAACGTATAAACCCCTACTTTTTTCGTTACGTTAAGGTTACGGCGGCAGATGTTCTCCTTGGTGGTAAGCTATTTTTCAACCGACTTCAAAAAATAAGGAGGTTCTCAATTTTTATGTTTTTTTTTTTTTTGTGTGTGTATGTTACGTGATTACTCCGTCAATTGTGTACCGATTCGAATGATTCTTTTTGTAATCGGTAGGATACGTTTTCGAGGTGGTTCCTTTGTAATTTCATTGAGATGTGATAAGTATCTCCAGAGATATAACGATAAACGTCTCAAACTTGCTACTGAAGTAGACTCTCGGGGCATTGAAGTCGGTTGTTTTAGTTAAACTATTTTAATTATTGGTAGATTTAATGATCCCACTACCTCTGTACGAAAACCCATGATTCCTGAATGCACATAAACTTTCATTGGTTGGTATACAGCTAGGATTAGAACCAACGACCGTCGGGTCAGAATCAGGGTAACTATCCTCTACGCCAAAGGGCCGTCCAATATTGATCACTATCTCACCTGATGTTAAGTGATGATGCGATCAATGATGGAGCGTGCTTACCCAGAAGATACCTATTCACTCGCGATTTGAATACCCCCATATTGTACTTAACCGGAAACACAGACTCAGACTATCACTACGTAAGTATTATAAAACAAAGTCCATCACTGCGTCTGTCTGTCTGTTCGCAATAATCTCAATAGCTACTGAACGGATTATCATGCGGTTTTTACCAATAGCCAGAGTGTTTATGAGGAAGGTTTAAGTGCATAATTCGTTAAGGTTTTGTGTAAATTGGTAGAAATATGACGATAATTGTTGAATATTTTAAAATTTTATATTTGATGCAACAAACTGATGCACATTTTGTAGGCATATATGTTCTACCCGTGCGAAGCCGGGGCGGGCTGCTAGTTTTGAATATACGTCGTTTTGGTTTGAACAAGGGCCATTTTTTGTGTGGAATTTGTTCTGAATTAGACTTCCTGACTTATAATTTATTCGTAGATGCTGCCGTATGTAGTAGACGTGTGTAACTCAGGAGTGATTAACTAAAAAGAGTTATATCTCCTTAAACTAACTTTAAAAAAGATTATATCCGTAAATCTTTCATTTCACCACCATCTCTTTAACTCTTTTATATCTTCAACGCAACAACTCATTTCGCGGAGTTAGAGTAAGCGGGATGTAACCATATAACATACCATGCGTTAAAAAGAGAGGGTAAAGGAGTTAAGTAAGCGAGATGCATATAACTCTCTATGCGTTAAAAAGAGAGCGTCACGGAGTTAGAATAAGGGAGATGTAAACATATAAAAATCTATGTGATAGAAAGGGAGCGTAGTGTCACAGAGTAATTAGGGATATAGAGATATAAAAGATATACATACATATATCTTTTGTTCAAAATGATACGTATCTAGCTTTTATATGACATATGACAGAGTAGGTAGGTAATTGTCAGTAGCGCTGGGAAGCGCGGGCCAAAGAGTAACATAATATATGCGCGGGCGATACGACGTGCGTTGCCGCCATCCTAGCCGCTCCCAGAAGATTTCCTACGTATTAGGTTGAAACCTGGTCGGAGCATATCCGAAGTAAATAAACGCAAACAACAGCCGGTATGTTCACATTAAAAGGTAATTGTGACTTAAAATAAGGAACTAGTGAGACAGAAGAGACGTAAGACGAGGCAAACACAAAGTATTTGTCATTCACTGAAGTTTATCACCCATTTAAGTTAACCATCAAGTCAAGAAACATCAATGTTTAAACACGTAGTATTTATATTCTCATAGGTTTAAGCGTGTCCGCTTGTTTGTACTACAGTGATAATACGCAAAATCTGACTTGCCATAATATAGCCTATCGTCGCACTGTGCACAATTTACAATAGATTCAAAAGTCAGCAAATGAATATAAATGTTTTCGGTATATTTCAGGCACTGAAAGCAATTTTCCAAAGAACAAACATAACCTATTTAAACGAAAAATATATAAAATGGTCTACATACACTATAAAACGGTATGTGCGTAGGGGGGACTACTACGTGAACTTGGACGGTGAAAAATATCATACTTGGGGTAACAATATAACGGTAAGAACAATTCTAAACTAATACTAGGGGTGGGACAAGTTTACAGAGCTCTCTGGCACAAATGTGCCTAACGCTGACCCAAATGGGTCAGCGTTAGGCTTCTCATCTATGCGTCGTGGGTTCAAACCCGGCGTAAACCTAAAGATTTATCAAATTATATGCGCATTCATAGAGCTGCACAAATTCATTGTAGATTACCAGCCTTTCCATTGTCGCATACTATGAGTGAAGCAAACGGAACGTCACTGTAGCGGACTAGGGTCAGTTCACACCGCAACGCGGCGGACGTGTCGATGGTTTTGGTTTCGCGTGGCGCAGCATGGCGCAGCGAGAAGCCGCGCGGCGCAGCCCGACGCCGCGCGGCGCAGCAAAAGGGGCGACGCCACCAAATTATCTCAATACAATGTGTATCTTATTGTGTAGTTAATAAAGTTTAATTGTTTATCACGCGGCTTCCCGCTGCGCTGAGCGGCGCAGCCTGAAGCCGCCGAACTAACTCATTAAATGTGTATCTTTTTGTGTAGTAAATAGAGTTTTTTTTTGTATCACTCTCTTAATAAGTTCGCGCCGCGACGCATCGCGCCGCCGTCTGAGGTGGGGTGGGGTTAATTGTAGAACTGTGGGTTAAACCCTTAGTGGGATAATCCACCGACTACGCATAGGTGACGCCGCGAATAGGACGAGGCGTCACCGCGCATGCAGCAAGGCGTTGCTTGGGTAAAATGCAGCGTGTGTTAACCTTAATAAAAGGTTATTAAGGTTAACACACGCTGCACGCTGGTACGTTAGACGTAGGAATTATTTTTAATAAATAGTCCGCAGCATAAGTTTGTACAGCTCTCTCCTGTTTTACTGTAACCTCTTTGCTTGGCACCGCTGGGGAGACATATAGGTGTTTGGACTGGTCGCAAGCGAGGCTGCGACGATTTGATCGTGAGCCACTTGAGGTTCGTGAGCTCATCCCGAAGCGAGGCGATTACGTTACGATGTATGTGTGTCAAGTCTTTAGAGTTGCACCATCTTACTTTAGCTATAACAAACGTCAAAAATCTGTTAAAAACCATACAAAAACTCTGTTAGTATACTTACGTCGTGTTTTGTTTTCAGCTACACGTAATATTCTACGAGTACTTACACAACGAGTATCGGCGGTCGTTCATTGAAATGCACTTCAGGCTGTGCGACATGATCAACAAAGACCCGTACCTCGGCATGATGTTCAAAAATAGCGTCAAATGTCCTATAGTTGAAGTAAGATCCCTAACTACCACGAGCTAAGCTTTCTTACTTCTAGTCTTAGTCCAGGTAGCGTCCCTACCACCATTTTCTATTAACTTATTTAACCGAGACTAGCCCATTAGTGAAATTTATATCAGATGTCGGACAGCTCGTTGGCGTAATGGATCGATACCTTAACTTCTAAGTTGTCGGTCACTGATTCAAATCCTAGTGCAACAATGCATTTATGTGCATTCATGGGTTTTCGTCCACAGATGGTAAGAGCATTACATCGATGTTTCGCTGACTTGCTACCAAAAAGTAGCTTACCACCGTCAAGGAGAAAATCTGCCGTCATAACCTTATGGTAGTTACGGTGTTCTTTGAGAGTAAAGCTCCGTACTCACATATGGTATTGCTCGGAATTTATTGGAAAGTGAGTAAAATGAACATGTGGACCGCAAACGCGAGGCTTCCTGCTATGAAGTTTTCGATTTACACGTTGATTTTTACTCGCTTTCGAGAGAAACAATCAAGTAACTGTAGATATGGGCGTACTGTGCATTAGACCATTCTAGGCCTAACGTGTATCCATTCTCGACCACATGATCACTTACCATTTAATGCTCAAATGCTAGCCTATAAGATTTAAATACAATAGATCATCAAAATAGTATCTACTTACATCGAATTGATTTATATTTGTTGGTACCAACAGCATGTGAACGAAGTTACTTTTATTTAATCTGTAGTTTCGCTGCAAATATTGTATCAGTTGCGATGCCCGTAATATTAAATCTGTGATATCTTCTTAAGCTTGATTTCGATTTCGATTTATTTTAAAGTTTTTGAATTCTAGCTCTAACCCATACTGGATACATGAATACCTGGCCCTTTAGATAAAGTACTTTCATCCAAACCACAGAATAATTAATAGTATTTACAAACGTTGAACATCACACTTAAAAAAAATGTTTAACTCCCCTGATTAACGTAGGGCTGCCAACCGTACTATTACGTGCACCCGCAATGCCTATTTCAATACTTCACACAATTTTTAGGGTTCCGTACCTCAAAAGGTAAAAAGGAACCCATATACGATCACTTTCTTGAACGTCTGTCCGTCTGTCTGTCAGTCTGTCAGTCTGTCTGTATGTCCATGTGTCATCACTAATTTTCTCAAGAACGGGTGGACCTAGCAAGTTGAAATTTATACTAGATACTGAAGGCTATAGTCCCTATTAGGTTTATAAAAATCAATACGATAAAAAGGTGTACGTTACCCCAGCAAGAAAGTATATCCTACAGTGATATGAGTGGGATGTATAATTAGTGCTTGGTCTGCAGTAAATGTGCGCCAAGAAAAAAATTGTGCGTCTTGTCGTTGTGAAAAAAAACGGACAAACGATTTCTGCTGGAGTAAAGAACGTTTTGCAAAATCGTGTATCCTACATACATGCCTACATACATGCGTTATTGAATAATATTACTAAAAGTGAAAAAAATGGTGTCATAACTTTGACGTCAACATACAAGAAAACGGCTCAACCAAAGATGTGCGGGTGTAAACCAAAAATTAGTGCGTTTGATCATAAAACATTGTCAACATTTCAGCCTGGAATGTTTCGTATATACGTAGATATAAACAAATAATAAAACATGTAAATAACGGCCCTTCATCTGACCAAATTTGAATGACTACAAAAAAGCGATGATCATACATATCGATGACCTTCTTTATTTGAATGTATTAACATAAGTACAGTCACGTTCAAAAGCCTGTTGGAAATTATAATTATTATGATCTAACCAGCAGTGCCCCGCGACTTCACCCACGTTATACAGTGACTTTTTATGAAAATAAAACATATTTTTTATAAAAATGATCTCATGTCCTTTACATGCATACAGTAAAAATTACGTTAAAAATTACACGCATTTATATATAGTAGTAGGATTTTGGTAGTTACTTAACAAATATATTTAATGCACCTTGTGACCATGTCAAAATAAAGAGCTTCTATATGTTTTTTTTCATTATGCCTCCACCCACTTAGTGTATTTAGCCAGTGTCAAGCATTAAAAGGGTTCAAGATTTTTGTAAATTCAAGTCATAAAGTTGAGTCCTAGTCACATTTCAGGGTCAAGTTGAAGTCACAGTCTAGGCCAAGTCACAAGGGAAAGGTCCCTTCTCTATACTGTTCTCTTTAATCCCTCATCCCCGCGTTACCTTAAGGTATGCTTCAATTTCCTGTGCTCCAATCATTCCCTGGCGTTGAGGTCATCTGAAACTTTAGAGTTAGATATGCCAGCTCACCCGACAATCTTCTGTGATTCTTCTTTCATTATACAGGCAATCCGACTTTAGAATGACTTACCTGTTACAATTCGACACGCTCCCTCGATTTATACTTATAAAGAAAAACAAAAAAATGTTTATTTAACACATACCGGTAACTATTGATAATTATTGTGCTATCTCACGTATTTCCTAAAACTGTAATGTATTTGTATGTGTATGTATGTTTATATAATATGCATATGTATTTATATTTTGTTTATTCATATTTGTTTTGTATGTATGTATTTTATGTGGATATATGTTATGAAATAGATATATGTTTATGACTTTGAAATAGATGTTTATTCATCTTATGATCTCAAAATTGTTAAATGTACACCTTAGCCCTTTACATATTCGTACTGTCCATTTCGTCCTAAGGTTGTCTGGAAGAGACCGCTTTTAGCGATAAGATCGCATATTGTGCTAAAGTATAATTTATTTTAAGATGTTAATTATATAATTTTGGTGTACAATAAAGAGTTATCATTCATTCAAGTCCTATCCTCAGATATATCAAAGATTTGTGTACTTTACTAAAGTTTACCAGTGGGATTTAGTGAGAACGCAAATAGCATGTTTTTCAACATTTCCCTACACTGGCACATACTCACCGGCACTTAATTATTAGTATTCCACATTTATTACACATCGTTCAACAAGAATTTATTAGTCTATGTCATCTTCATGCTATCTATAATGTATGCGAAATGTAGTGTAATGTCTATAATTTAATGATGTGCAAAGTCACTGAAACAGCTAGTAAAATATTATCCTATAGCAGGATAATTTTTATATTTGTTGTTTTCTACTTGAGTGTACTATCGCACGGTAAGTGTCAATCTGTTCGTTAGTAAATTTAAGAAGGTCATCGATATGTATGAAACTATCGTTTTATTGTAGTCATTCGTATTTGGTCGGATGACGGGCCGTTACTTACATGTTTTGTTTTTTGTTCATATCTACGTAAATACAAAACATTCCAAGGTGAAAATTTTCACTATGTTTTATGATTAAACGCACTAATTTTTGGTTGACGTCAAAGTTATGACACCATTTTTTTTCACTTTTAGTAATATTATTCAATAACGCATGTATGTAGGCTTTTGAAACTTTTTATGGTTATTACAGGTGTCAAGGCGGAACGAATACAGTTTTCAGTGACCTTGTACGTTTTCTCATTTAGGCGCAGCGAATTTTGTTCCGAATTTATAAAAAACGCTATTACTTGGAAATTATAAATATCTTAATAAATCTAATTCTGTCACAAATTAGCACAAATTAAGAGCTACTCGTGTATGTTTATCCCACAAGCGCACATATAATGGTTTAAGAGATACACGATTTTGCAAAACGTTACTCCAGCAGGAAATGCAATATCTCAAAAACCTAAACACGCACAAATTATATTTTGGGTGCATATTCTAGCACAAATATAAGCTCTCTACCCATGCACAATACTTCTCTCTCCGATCATTCGTTAAGAATTTTCTTGCTGGAACAACGTTACCGAAGCAGCAGAAATCGTTTTTTCCGTTTTTTTTCACAACGACAAGACGCACAATTTTTTTTCTGGGCGCACATTTACTTCGGACCAAGCACTAATTATACATCCCACTCATATCACTGTAGGAGATACTTTCTTGCTGGGATAACGTACACATAAAAAGATAGGGGCAAATTTAGATTTTCGCGTCAACTTGTAAGTACTAAAATGTACATTAATTTTCAACTTGTAAGACCTTGCTTTTAACCAAAATTGACAATTCTAGATCAACCGGAAGTACCCTATAGGTTTTGGGTCAAAAACCTATACTTCCCATTGACCTAGAATCATGAAATTTGGCAAGAAGCAAGGTCTTACAGCACAAATAGGGGAAAAATTCCAAAAATAAAAAAAAGGTGAAAATAAAACGGTGTCCTCATACATACATAAATGACGTCAATGATAGACCTCAGAGTTATATGAGCGCTCATACAATTTAGAGGTCTAGCTTAATTGGTACTACCAACGTTGTACGGAAGCCTCGGTGGGCGACGGTCACTAAATGCAAATGCAAATATCATATTTCAGAAAGAAGTGCATTTAAAGAACCTATCGCTGCCGTTGAAAGATTTCCCGTACAAGATCCCGTTTACAAAGTCTCGCGTTGATACACAGATCACCATCACCGCTACCAAGGAAGTCGTGGCAGAAGTAAATGCACATATTTTATTTGAAGAGTGAGAGATAATCCTAAATTGTGTTTTCTTTAATTGTGTCCTTAAATTGTAAAATCCTACAGGGTGATTTTTGGATAAATATTTTGATATGGCTTGTAATAAACATTGTATGCAAATGTGTATCAATTTTTAAAACTTCCTCTCATGACTATATAAAGGACTAAGCCATCGGACGCAGGTGGGTAACAGTAAACTTACCATGGGTGACGATGACCCATATAATGCTGTTGCTACCAGAGATGTGTTGGGTAGCGAGGCAGTGAGAGAGGACAACATCCACCAATAGTATTAAATTATTTCGCTCGCCTGAGCGAGGTCAGCAAAATGATGCATTTAATTTCTGGTAGGCCAAGCCTACCAGAAATCCAATAATACTATATCCGAATTACTATATCCGACAGAGGAGTGGATATATCGTTTATCCTTCCATATAAGAAAATAGCCGCTTAGTATATATCCGCTTAGTATGTCCGGTATATCCATGTCAGTACTCAGTTGTTTTCCAGACTTTGCAGAGAAACTCACTCAAAAAGACAAATTATATCCATTAGTATATCCCATATACAAAATTAAGCATATCCGATATTATCTAACATTATTAGCCCGTATCTGTTGTGTTTTGAACTTTTAACCGACTTCACAAAAAAAAATGTTTATGTTTCATCAAGATATACCGGATATATGGGATATATTAAGGTTATATAATTATATCCGTTTAGGGATATATATCCGAAGATATAGATCTGTCCGGAGTTACCCAAGCCTAATTTGTGGTGAGGAGGAATGTGTGCAAGGGACGTGATCACTTGCCTACTATCTCACTTGACAAATTAAGGGTCTATGTGTTTTTTTTTTTGTTTTTTTTTTTTAAAGAAAGATTACTCGCAATGTGGGCTGCACATTACTAGTATTCTTGTTAACCCCTCCAGCTAAGCTAAATGTCTGCTTGTGTCTCGAGTAGGTTCACGTCAATAGTGCAATGGATGAGGTGGGGTTCGAACTCACGACCTCTCGATCGCCAGTCCGACACCCTATCCATTTGGCTATTTCCGGATTATAACGAGACCATCCATAAAGCGCAACTTTCCCAACCCGTCTTCCAAGCTGGCTAGCACCGAATCATTGTAGAACTCGGCAAACCGAATAGCGACATGTATTTGGTTATTTGACACAAAATCGTGCTAAAATTTGGTTGCCGTACAGCATGCAATACCATGGACAGGTTTCATTTAATAGCATAGAAATCTAGAAAATTACACAAAATAGAACCTAGTTATATCCATTACATTTATAGATACCATGATGATATTTAATCTCATGCCATTTATTTTGAAACAGTTTGAAAATAAGACTTTTAAGTTGTAACCTTTTTTTTAGATTTGTATAATATGAAAATATTATTTTTCATCACTGTGTCTTGTTTGTTTACCACACACAGGTATGAAATATTTTTGTTATTTCTGTATATATCAGCATTAATGATACCTTAAAATAAATATAAATATCCAAGCATGTTTTTAAAATGATTTGAACAAAAAAATAACCATTAGTGTTTTTTGTAAGAGCCGTCAAAAACATTATTTGTTAATTTTTGAAAACTTTCGTGAACTGACTGAAAAAAAAGTATTTGACGACACAGATGCTTAGAATATTTTTTATTATATTGCTTGCATATTACATTAATGAAATAAAATGTAAAATAATTAACTTATCATCGAAACTGGCCATAATAGGTAATTAACTGTAACATGTTGGGTTTTTCGCCAAAATCATTAAAACATTGATAAAAAAATAATAGTCATATACTTCGTCTTAGGGTGCGTGCACACTATGTAACATAACATATTATAAAATTATTATTTAACATGTTTCAGACAATGAGGACACGGAATGTTATAAAACATGATATTATAACATAACAGCAATGGTTGTCTAACGGTGCGTACCGTTAGACAACCATTGCTCAAATTCTTCTAAAAGTCTTACCAGTATCTCGGTAATAAGTCCGAGTATTTCTTGCGGCTTTGCTTGCATGGAAATAATTTGTAAAATTAAAGCGTGACTTTTCAGTAATCGGGTTTTAGTTTCCAGCTTACTTTTACTTGTGTGATCACATACCTTATTATTAATATTTTTGTGGCTTTATATAATTATTTATTGTTATTATTATAGTCGTTGAATCGCTTATTGCTAATTATCAATTCAACGAGGAAACGAGACAGACAGACGGGCAGATTGACAGACATGATTAAACTATAAGTCCTAACAAGTATTATAAGGTATTATAAAAAATATAAAAAGGCATATGACAGAGTAGGTAATTGTGACTTAAAATAAGGAACTAGTGAGACAAAAGAGATGTACGACGAGGCAAACACAAAGTATTTTTCATTCACTCAAGAACCCATTTAGGTCAACCATCAAGTCAAGAAACATCAATGTTTAAACACGTAGTATTTATATTCTCTTAGGTTTAAGCGTGTCCGCTCGTCCTCGCTTGTACTACTGTGATAATACGCAAAATCTGGCTTGCCATAATTTAGCCTATCGCCGCACTGTGCACAATTTACAATAGATTTTTGAAGTTAAGTCTAATCTAGTCAGCAAATAAATATAGTATAGATGTTTTTGGTATATTTCAGGCACTGAAAGCAATTTTCCAAAGAACAAACATAACCTTTTTTAACGAAAAATATATGGACGAAAAAAAAAGGTCTACATTCACTATAAAACGGTATGTGCGTAGGGAGGACTACTACGTGAACTTGGACGGTGAAAAATATCGTACTTGGGGTAGCAATAATAACGGTAAGAATTCTAAACTAATACTAGGGGTGGGACAATTTTACAAAACTCTGCCATATTTAGGTCAGCGTTAGGCTTCTAATCTATGCGTCGTGGGTTTAAACCCGGCGTGAACCTATGGATTATTCAAATTATATGCGCATTCATAGAGCTGCACAAAGTCGTTCTAGATTACCAGCCTTTCCCTTGTCGCATACTATGAGTGAAGCAAACGGCACGTCACTGTAGCGGATTAGGGTCAGTTCACACCGCAACGCGACGCGACGTTTCGCTGCTTTTGGTTTCACGCGACGCAGCCCGACGCCGCGCAGCGCAGCCCGATGCCGCACGGCGCAGCAAAAGGTGCGACGCCACCAAATTACCTCAATACAATGTGTATCTTGTTGTGTAGTCAATAAAGTTCAATTGTTTATCACGCGGCTTCCCGCTCCGCTACGCGGCGCACCCAGAAGCCGCCGAACTAACCCAATGAAATGTGTATCTTTTTGTATAGTAAATAAAGTTATTTTTTGTATCACTCCTTAATAAGTGCACGCCGAGTCGCGTCGCGGTCTGAGGTGGGGTGGGGTTACGCCTGATTGTAAAACCACAGTTTTACAATCAGGTTAAGCCCTTAGTGGGCTAATCCGCCGACTGACGCTGCGAGTCGAGGCGTCACCGCGCCAATGCAGCAAGGCGTTGCATGGGTAAAATGCAGCGTGTGTTTAACCTTAACAACCTTACGTTACACGTAGGAATTATTTTTCATAAATAGTCCGCAGCATAAGTTAGTACAGCTATCTCCTGTTTTACTGTAACTTCTTTGGTTGGCGCCGCTGGGGAGTGACACAAGCGTGTGGACTACTGGTTGCATTGCAAGCGAGGCTGAGACGAGTTGACCGTGCAGCGTTTGAGGGTTGTGAGCTCATCCCGAAGCAAGGCGATCACGTAACGATATATGTGCGTCAAGTCTTAGTATTCTTACGTCGTGTTTTGATTTCAGCTGCACATAATATTCTACGAGTACCTACACAACGAGTATCGGCGGTCGTTCATTGAAATGCACTTCCGGCCGTGCGACATGATCAACAAAGACCCGTATCTCGGCATGATGTTCAAAAATACTTTAAAATGTCCTATAGTTGAAGTCAGATCCCTAACTACTACGAGTTGACCTAGGTGGGACTCATACTAGTCTACCTGGGGTGGTACCACTATTTTCTCTGTTATTTATTCGAGTCTATCTGTCCGCCTTGGCTGCGCACGGGCACAGAGTAATGAATAGTACAAATACAGAAGATGCAATCTCTGATAGCAAATATGCAAAATTAATCCTAGTTACAACGATGGTAACATTCGGAAAACGCTACACGCCTGGGAATTTGCGACACAGAATAAACTAATTACTATTTGTTTATTTTGTGTCGAAAATTCCTAGTTACTACTGGGAACTACGTGTTGTGCACCGTAAAATGCATCGTAAGTTCGCACTGCGAGAGTCTGTATCAATCGGTCAGCTCGCGGCCCGTCAGCTGTCTCTTACTGTAAGGTTGAGTGTTGTGAGAAAACAGATTGAATAGTAAAGTAAAGGCGCGCGTCCGATCGAGAGCGCGCGTGACTGCTGCTCGGGCTGCCGCGTATGTTCTTATATTTTCATAACTCCAGCGTGGAGTGCGACAAGCCTGACACGGGTGTAATTTGTATTAGATGTCGGACAGCCCGCTGGCGTAAAGGATGGCGTAAAGAGTTCTAACTCGGCGGTCGATGGTTCACATCCTAGCCGTGCCCCATACTATGTACTATTCATTATTCTGTGACCACACCATCGAAAGTATTTACGTTCATTCATGGGTTTTCGTTTATAGGTGGTAAGAGCATTATATCGATGTTCGGCCTGACTTGCTACCAAAAGTAGCTTACCACCATCAAGGACTACTACCCTACCGACTTACCGAGTAATATCTTATGTGAGTAGTTTTACTCCAAAGTCAGTAAATGAACGTGTAGGCCGCAAACGCGAGTCTTGCTACTATGAATTTTGCGATCGACACGTTACTCGCTTTCGAGTAAACGTGAGTACGGAGCCTTAGACCATTCTAGGCCTAACGTGTTTCCATCCTCTTTCTTTCAAGTTATACAAACGTTTCAAGTATTTATGATAAAGTATTATTAAAATATTATTTAAACTGATACTTTATTATTATAAATTCTACATCTGTTCCATACCGGATACATGTCCTGGCGCTTAAAATGATGTATACCAGTATACCTACGTTTGTGTGTAGGTACAAAACTCTCGAAAAACTTTTATGTAGGTAACTCTCAAATAAAATGTGTACTTTTGACAGTTTTATTTTTTATTTTTTTTATTGTAGATAAGCAAGCGTTTGACCAGTATCTCACCTGATGTTAAGTGAAGAAGTGATCGACGATGTAGCACGCTTGCCTAGAAGATACCTGTTCACTCGCGATTTGAAGACCCCCGGATTGTACTTCACAGAAAACACAAACTCTGGCAGGGAATTCCATTCATTTGCTGTGCGTATGATAAATGTTGATGCAAAGCGCTTTGTGCGACAGAATGGAACATCAACCATTTATCGATGGCGTATATCTGTACGTCTGGTAGTACGATGGTTAAAGGGGGACGGTGGAATTAATTCGTGCAGTTGGAAGGCACACTCCCCGAAATGTATCCGATAAAAGACCGATAAAATGGCGACTTTGCGGCGATGCTCTAGACTCTGAAGCCTTTTGCTTACAAGATTTTTGTCGTTAATGAGTTTCTTGGCTCTCCTCTCAATAACTTCCAACGCCTCAAGCTGGTATTTGGCTGACCCATCCCACAGGTGAGAACAGTACTCCATACATGATCGGACTTGAGCTTGATACAAATTTAGTAGCTGTCCTGGTGTGAAGTACTGTCTCACCTTGGCCAAAACACCAAGCTTTTTTGAGGCCAATTGGGATTTTGACTCAATATACGAGCCAAAGTTGAGTGTGGGTGTTAGTTAGATTCCAAGAAGCTCGAGGTGATCAGTTATCGGTACGGACACATTCCGGAAATTAGGAGTCAATTGGAACGGACTCCGTTTGGCGGAGAACAGACACGCCTGGGTCTTAACTGCATTAAACTTGACCAGGTTGGCATCGCCCATTCGGAGACAGCCTGTAAGAAAAAGTTCAAGCGCTCGACGGTCGCCTCCCTATAACACTGAATTTGTGCTACACTAGTACGTGCACTGGATGTATAGCCTTCTACAACGGTGCTGTCGTCTGCATACCCAAAGATACCGGGCTTTAGCAGATCATTAATATGCAGCAGGAAAAGAGTTGCAGAGAGCACTGATCCCTGAGGGACCCTGGCATTAATAGCCATTTGGTCAGAAGAGCATCCATCAATGACTACTCTTATCGACCGGTCCCTCAGGAAATCCGAAATCGAGACACATAAACCAGTAGGCAGTCCGTAAGATGGAAGCTTGCTTATAAGACTATCGTGCCAAACCCTGTCAAAGGCTTTTGATATATCAAGGTAAACTGCAAGAGCTTCCCCATGATTCTAAACAGCCTCGCTCCAAATGTGCGTGGCATACGCTAGAAGATCCCCAGTGGACCGATTTTGGCGAAATCCATATTGTCGGTCACTTAGGAGGTCGTTTGCTTCTAGGTATGCCAGGAGCCGGTTATTCAGTACACGTTCCATAGTCTTGTAGAGTATGGACGTGAATGAGATTGGCCTATAGTTGGCAGGGTCAGCACGACTGCCTTTTTTGGGCACAGGTTGCACGTTCACTTTGTTCACGTCTAGATTTTGCAGTATTTTACGAACCTCAGTATGATGGATGCGGATTTCCGACATTTGTGTCATACATCCAGGTACACTAGGAGGTGTCTCACCAGCAGTGTCTAGACGTGAAGATTCCGCAAACAGAGAAGCAAACAAATTTGCTTTCTCATTGGCGGTGTGAGCCAGCGCCCCATCGGGTTTTAGCAGTGGAGGAAGTGAGGGGCGACAGAAGTTTGACTCGACCGACTTAGCCAGAGACCAAAACGCTTTACTTCCCGCTGGGTACGAAGCTAGTTTGGTCCCTATCCGGCCTATGTGGTCAAATCGGGATTTCCGTAAAGCCTTTTTGCAGGACTTGGCAGCCTTGTAGAACGCTTTCTTCTTCGCTGACAGATCTCTGGCTTTGCAGTTACGAGCATCAACCCAGGCCAGGTATGCTTCTTGTTTCAGTGCTTCAGCACGTCGACATTCAGCCCCGAACCATGGTTGAGCTTTGCTTTGACATCGCTACATCAGAAAATGGAATATAGTACTCCATTCCTTGACGCAGCACCTCCGTCACAGCATCCGCGCAAATCGAAGGATCGTCGGAACAGAAGCAAACAAAGTCAAAGTCAAAGCATTTATTCAGTATATGGGCAAATTAAAAATTTGCACTTACACTCGTCAAATTACATTAAATAGATCATATTCAAAAATAAATATTATAGAAATAACAGAAACATAACTTATTGCTTTGAATTTACAAATAAACTGGCCAAGTGCAAGTCGGACTCGCACTCGTAGGGTTCCGTAACACAGTTAAGTATTGCATAACTATGATTTTTCGCAACTTCAAAATTAACTTTGTTTTTCATAGTGTTTGTATGAAAAACAAAGTTATCTTTGCGGTCGCCATATCTCAAAAACTGCTGGATGTATCTCGTTCAAATCAATTTTCGTTGTTAGTTTTTATTGAGATCTACAGCATATATTTTTTTTAGATTTTTTACTCCCATACTTTAAAAGTTAGAGGGGGGGGACACACATTTTACCACTTTAGACGCGCTAATCTTTCAAATGATTGACTTTGAGAAAAAATGATTTTAGAAACCTCAATGTCATTTTTGAAGACCTATCCATAGACACCCCACAAGTATAGGTTTGAAGAAAAAAAAATTTTTTGTTTCAGTTTCATGTATGGGATGCCCCCCCTTAAACTTTTATTTTTTTACTTTTGTATAAATTTCGGCTACCATTCGGCTACGGAACCTTAAAAACAAAGGTATTGAGCCATTCAGCTTTCATCTAGACGTCGAACGTCACACTTAAAACACATGTTTAATTCCCCTCATTAATGTAGGGTTGCCAACCGTACTATTACGAGCACCCGCAACCCAGTGGATGTTTCAGTACTTCAGAATTTTTTTATAAAATTGTGAAATAATGAAACATAATAAATAAATAAAACGCAGACTAATTGCAGTACAAATCATATTCCGAATTGAACTGATTGTCCGTCTATCAGCTGCATAATACCGTCTTAACAGGTAACCCTAGATCTGCAAACAAAAGATGAAAACTGATTGACTGTTGAATCTACTGGTGTTTCAGAAGTACGTGTGTATCAGTAAATGTAAACGTAAGTGTATCAGAGAAGAAACACCAAGAAACTCTATGGGGCTTGTAACTTATTTTAATTCATTTTTGTTTTAATTCATATTCAATATTTTTTAAAAGTTACAACAAATAATTATGTTATCATACAATTTATATTATATCTTGGAGCTTGGGGCATTCAGGCCAAGCATTTTTGTCATTCATATAGTCATTTAATGTATAGTACGATTTCTTCATTAAATTGGATTTTACAAAGGTTTTAAATCTGCTCATAGACAGTTGATCAATATCTTTAGGAAGTTTATTATAAAATCGTATACAGTTCCCCAAAAAAGAACCACTAACTTTCCACAACCTGAATTGAGGTAAAATTATATATTTTTGTGTCTTGTATTTGAAATTGAAATTATGTACATCGGACCTCTTATCATAATCATTCAAATTTTTGCGTACATACATAATATTTTCATATATATATTGACATGCCACTGTGAGAATTTTAATTTCCTTAAATTTTTCACGAAGTGAGTCTCGCGACTTCATGGTATATATAGATCAAATAGCTCTTTTTTGTAAAACAAATATAGATTGGATTTCGGCGGCTTTCCCCCACAATAAAATGCCATAGGACATTATACTGTGGAAGTAGCTAAAGTAAAACAATCTAGCAGTGGATTCGACAGTCAAGTTTCTAATTTTACGTACTGCGTATGCAGCGGAGCTCAATCTACCTGCTAGAGCCGATATTTGAGAACCCCATTGTAGCTTTGAATCCAGGGTGATGCCCAAGAATGTAGCGGATTCAACAAATTCTAGTGGTACATCGTTTATTAATATCCTGCTACCAATGACACCCTTTCTTACATTTGGCAGCGAGAATTTATACATTTAGTTTTTTTGGCGTTCAGTAATAAGTTATTGGTTGTAAACCAATTCAAAACCTGTGTGATTGATTTGTTAAATCGTCAAATTTAGGCGCAATCCTATCTATTTTGAATATTAAGGATGCATCATCCGCGAACAAAACAATGTCAAATAAGTTTTGCACGAAAGACGGCAAGTCATTAATATAAACTAGAAATAGAAATGGTCCTAAGATCGATCCCTGCGGAACTCCCATTTTTATGAGGGATCCAGATGACCTGACGCCATTGACCTCAACCATCTGTATTCTATTACAGAGGTAGGATGAGACCAGATCACTTGATCTGGTTTCATCCTACCTCTGTAATAGAGTGTAATAGTGCTTTTCCGTTAACGCCGTAGTGTTTTAATTTTCAAATTAGCGTTTTGTAACAGACGCAATCAAACGCTTTAGATAAGTCACAAAAAACGCCGATAGCATCTTGTGCTATCTCCCAGGCATCAAATATATGTTTAAGAAGATCTACTCCAGCATCAGTAGTGGAACGCCCCTTAGTGAAACCATATTGTTTGTTATTTAAAAGATGATTAATATTAAAATAATAATAATAATAATAATAATAAAAATAAAAAAAAACGCTTTAACTGACAGACGTGTCTTTTTACAAATTTATTTTTTATTTACTTTTATTGAACATATTTCCATAATCCACATTATTTGGCATCAACATATTCACAACAATATTAACCCTGCACCTATTAGTGATTATTTTACCCCTGTTCTGTGAAAATCCGAAGGACATCGCTATTATTTAACTGTGATAGTAATGACACAACATGTCAATAGTGAAAATAGTGAAAAACCAACAAACAATACGAGATGAAAGTAAATAGAAGAAATGATAACTCGTTTGAAAGCACGTCGAGAACAAGCGGTACATAGCGCGCACCCACCACCTCCGCCCGTCGCATCATCTCCGAGCACATCGTCGGGAGACGAGTTTGTCACTCCCCCGGAGGGCAGCTCGTCGAGTGATGACGACGGGCCTACGCCGCCGCCGCCGCCACCACCATCTACGCGACGACGAGGACGGCCACCGCTACCGGCACGCTTGGGGCCTGTGGGGCATTCTGCTCCGCGCCCGGCCCTCGCTACCGGTGGTGTAGCGCGTCGCATGCGATGGACCCACTCTTTAAATGAGAACTGCATGCGCGCCTACTACGGGGCTACAGAGGGAGGAACTAACCTGACCGCGTACCGCGATAGGATACTACCTCTGTTTCAGGCCCTTGAACCAGCTGTCACCGTTACTGCACAACGACTATCGGATCAGGTGCGGGCCATCCAGCGGCTCAAGCTGTTGGACGACTCTGCGCTTGATCGGCTGCGTCTGGAGGCGTTACCTATTATTCCTACTACTTCTGCTTTAGCGCGGGACCCGCCCAGTGTGTCGTCGACGCAGGGGCCGACAGGCTCGGCTTCGACGTCTGCCCCGGCGGATGCCGCGCTGGACGCAGACGATTGTACGAATACTAACGTAAGTACCCAGACTAATGAGCATTTGAGGAGGGCTTTGGAAGACGCGATTTTGGAGTATCGCACTACTCCTGACTCTAGGCCGCGACTACCACGTTTGCCAATGAATAAAAGTAACCTGGCGTTAATGGGAGCCCTAAACGTTTTGCTAGTCCCATATATGCAGGCTAGCGAAACATTAGTTGATACACACTCGATTCTTTACTGCGCGGCTATAGCGGCGTGTCGCGTTGTTCGCGTCAAGTTTCCGGATACTGACCGAATACCGCGACGCCCCGCTATCCCTGCGTGGCAAGAACGAATCGAGTGTCGCATCAATATGTTTAGGACTCTTATTGCGAAGTTGATCTGCTTTAGAGGGGGTAATCATCGCCCCCGAGTCATGCGTTTCGTGAACCAGGCCTTTGCTGGGACCGGGATTAGACCCCGGGACTACATGACTTGTGTCACGGAACGCATTGACTTTCTGAAGCAGAAAGTTTATGCATTGGCAAACCGTATTCGTCGCTATAGAGCGCGTGTAGATCGCTATTATCAAAATCGCCTCTTCCAAAGTGACCAAAGGAAGGTATACCGAGGTTGGGAAGGAACCAATCAACGTGTGAATGAGGAGCAGTGTCCGGATACTACTACCATGAATAACTTCTGGCGTAGTATCTGGTCGGTGCCCGTCGAACACACGGAGGGCGATTGGATGAGCGTCGTTGAGCGCGCGTGTGAGCCTATCGAATCCATGGGGGCTATTAGTATTAGCCCCGAAGACGTTAGTTGTGCGATCCGTACGGCCCAGAACTGGAAAAGTCCAGGACCGGACGGATTACACAACTTTTGGATAAAGTGGATTCGATGCTCACACGACTGCTTAGCGGCGCAATTCCAACAAGCCCTCGAGGTTGGTTCCTTGCCAACATTCATGACAACCGGTGTCACCTTCCTGCTCCACAAGTCCGGTAGTACCACGGAACCGAAGAACTATAGACCCATTACATGCTTGCCAACGCTGTACAAGCTTCTTACATCTATTCTGAGGTTTAAAATTAATTCGCACATTGTTGCGCATAATATTTTGGCCCCTTCTCAGAATGGATGTAAGGTTGGGTCCCGTGGTACTAAGGAGCTCCTCCTCATCGACACGACCATTTGCCAACAAGTCCGGCGGAATAGAGGGGTTCTCTCCACCGCCTGGATTGACTACAAGAAGGCCTATGATTCAGTGCCTCATACCTGGCTGGAGAGGATCTTGGAGTTGTATAAAATTGATACAACTCTGAGATCTTTTCTAGGTTCTTGTATGAGGCAGTGGACCACAGTCCTTCGTCAACCGGGTGATGGAGACAGCCCCTCTGATCCGCAGGACTTTATAAGGATTGAGCGAGGTATCTTCCAGGGTGATAGTCTGAGTCCGTTGTGGTTCTGTCTAGCCCTAAATCCTCTAAGCACATTATTAGAAGATTCAGGGCTGGGCTATCGGCTTAGGAGAGAGGGTGAAGTCATTTCACACTTGCTGTACATGGATGACCTCAAACTTTTTGCACCGAAGCGCCATGATTTGATGGAATTACTGAAAGTCACTGAGACTTTCAGCAACGCCATCAACATGGAGTTCGGTGTAGATAAGTGCGCGGTCATGCACGTACAGCGAGGGAAAGTTGTGAATTCATTGAATTTTCAACTTTCAGACACAATGACTATCAGATCTCTCTCCGAAGCCGACACCTATAAATACCTTGGTATGTCAGAGTCATTAGGTATCGAGAGTGGGGGGATAAAACAGTCGGTGAAGGAGCGTTTCTTTGGTCGTCTGACGAAGGTACTTAACAGTCTTTTGTCAGGAGGCAACAAGGTACGTGCCTTCAACGGCTGGGTTATGCCCCTACTTATATACACCTTTGGCATACTAAGGTGGACTCAGACCGAATTAGACGCCCTGGACAGAAAGGTCCGACAGCAACTGACGTCACATCGCATGCTTCACCCACGCTCGTCTGTTATGAGACTGTATATTCCACGGAAATGGGGCGGTCGAGGCTTTTTAAATGCCAAGACTCTCCATAACCGTGAGGTATACCGTCTCCGGGAATATTTCCTAAATAACGAGTGTGGGATGCATCGCGATGTGGTGGCGGTTGACAGGACCTTAACACCTCTCTCCTTAGGCAAAGAGAACTGGCGCAAACCTCAAGTGCTGAGCACCGAAGATCGCAAGGACGTCTGGAAGAGCAAGGAGCTGCACGGGAGGTTCTATCGAGTCTTAACGGGACCCGATGTGGACCTGCTCGCGTCGGTGAACTGGCTACGATTCGGAGACCTCTTTGGGGAAACCGAAGGTTTTGTTTGTGCAATTGCGGACGAAGTTATCAAGACGAACAACTACCGGAAATATATCATGAAGGACGGTACGGTCGACATTTGTCGGGCATGCCGCCGTCCCGGAGAGTCACTCAGGCATATTATTTCCGGTTGTTCTCATCTTGCTAACGGCGAGTACTTGCACAGACATAACCTCGTCGCCAGGATCATCCATCAGCAACTTGCTCTTCAATATGGCCTTGTCGAGTCTGAGGTGCCGTACTATAAGTACGCACCTGCACCAGTTCTTGAAAATGGTCGTGCTTTGCTCTATTGGGACCGATCGGTTATCACGGACAGGACTATTGTCGCCAATAAGCCTGATATCGTGATAGTCGACCGGTCCCAGCGGCGGGCAGTGTTAGTCGACATCACCATCCCGCATGACGAGAACCTCGTAAAGGCCGAGAAGGACAAGCTTAGCAAGTACCTTGACTTGGCCCACGAGGTTACCGCCATGTGGGATGTTGACTCGACTATCATTGTACCGATAGTCGTCTCTGCGAACGGCCTAATAGCGAAGAGTCTCGACCAACATCTCAAGAGGCTCTCGCTAGACGGCTGGATCAAGGGCCAGATACAGAAGGCAGTGCTTCTTGACACGGCACGCATCGTCAGGAGGTTTCTCTCTCTGCAGCCCTAACCCCCGGTAGCTTGGGCCCTGCCCCGCTACCGGCGGCACCCTAGGTTTAGGTTTTTTTATAGTATTGTTTATTTTATAATGATTTTTGTATTGTTGTTTTGATATCTATATTGTAAAAAAACCTAGACTTAAGAAAAAAGAATAAATACGAGCATAATAATAAAAAAATTAAAAAACCGCTGAGCCGTCAAGTCGACTTTTTGACGAATTTATTTTTATATTTTCTTTTTATCAATATTTTCAGCCCTGAACATTTTATTAAGTGCAAATAAGTGATATCCTACAATAAATAAATATAATAAACACACATGCAATGAAATATATAATCAAAATGGAAATAAGTTTATCAAGAATTCCGAAGAAGAAATGTAATAGTTTTACACATGACATGACACATGTCAGTCAACATAACACAAAAAAATTGTAAAAGAAAATAAGAAATATGATCACCAGATCGAAAAGAAGACAAGAAGCGGAAATTAACGCGCAACCTACACCCTCGTCCGTTCCCACGTCTCCCAGCTCATCATCGGGAGACGAGTTTGCCACTCCCCCCGAGGGATCCAGCTCGTCGAGCAACGAGGACGGGCCTCCGTCGCCACGACCGCCGCTACCACCTGTGCGACGTGGACGACTACCGCTGCCGGCACGCTTGGGGCCTGCGGGGCATCCTGCTCCGCGCCCGGCCCCCGCTACCGGTGGTGTAGCGCGTCGCATGCGATGGACTCAGTCTATAAACGAGAATTGCATGCGCGCCTACTACAGGGCTACAGAGGGAGGAACTAACCTGTCCGCGTACCGTGATAGGATGCTACCTCTGTTTCAGACCCTTGAACCAGCTGTTGCCGTTACCGCACAACGACTGTCAGATCAGGTGCGTGCCATCCAGCGGCTTAAACTGTTGGACGAATCAGCGCTTGATCGGCTGCGTCTGGAGGCGTTATCTGTTATTCGTGCTACTTCTGCTTTAGCGCGGGACCCGCCTTGTGTGTCGTCGACGCAGGTGCCGACAGGCTCGGCTTCGACGTCTGCCCCGGCGGATGCCGCGCTAGACGCAGACGATTGTACGAATACAAACGTAAGTACCCAGACTAATGAGCATTTGAGGAGGGCTTTGGAAGACGCGATTTTGGAGTTTCGCACTACTCCTGACTCTAGGCCGCGACTACCACGTTTGCCAATGAATAAACGTAACCTGGCGTTAATGGGAGCCCTAAACGTTTTGCTAGTCCCATATATGCAGGCTAGCGAAACATTAGTTGATACACACTCGATTCTTTACTGCGCGGCTATAGCGGCGTGTCGCGTTGTTCGTGTCAAGTTTCCGGATACTGGCCGAATACCGCGACGCCCCGCTATCCCTGCGTGGCAAGAACGAATCGAGTGTCGCATCAATATGTTTAGGACTCTCATTGCGAAGTTGATCTGCTTCAGAGGGGGTAATAATCGCCCCCGAGTCATGCGTTTCGTGAACCAGGCCTTTGCTGGGACCGGGATTAGCCCCCGGGACTACATGACCTGTGTCACGGAACGCATTGACTTTCTGAAGCAGAAAGTTTATGCATTGGCAAACCGTATTCGTAGCTATAGAGCGCGTGTAGATCGCTATTATCAAAATCGCCTCTTCCAAAGTGACCAAAGGAAGGTATACCGAGGTTGGGAAGGAACCAATCAACGTGTGAATGACGAGCAGTGTCCGGATGCTACTACCATGAATAACTTCTGGCGTAGTATCTGGTCGGTGCCCGTCGAACACACGGAGGGTGATTGGATGAGCGTCGTTGAGCGTGCGTGTGAGCCTATCGAATCCATGGGGGCTATTAGTATTAGCCCCGAAGACGTTAGTTGTGCGATCCGTACGGCCCAGAACTGGAAAAGTCCAGGACCGGACGGATTACACAACTTTTGGATAAAGTGGATTCGATGCTCACACGACTGCTTAGCGGCGCAATTCCAACAAGCTCTCGAGGTTGGTTCTTTGCCAACATTGATGACAACCGGTGTCACCTTCCTGCTCCACAAGTCTGGTAGTACCACGGAACCGAAAAACTACAGACCCATCACATGCTTGCCGACGCTTTACAAGCTACTTACATCTATTCTGAGATTCAAAATTAATTCGCACATTGTTGCGCACAACATTTTGGCCCCCTCTCAGAATGGATGTAAGGTTGGGTCTCGTGGTACTAAGGAGCTCCTCCTCATCGACACGGCCATTTGCCAACAAGTCCGGCGGAACAAAGGGGCTCTCTCCACCGCCTGGATTGACTACAAGAAGGCCTATGATTCAGTGCCTCATACCTGGCTGGAGAGGATCTTGGAGTTGTATAAAATTGATACAACTCTGAGATCTTTTCTAGGTTCTTGTATGAGGCAGTGGACCACAGTCCTTCGTCAACCGGGTGATGGAGACAGCCTCTCTGGTCAGCAGGACTTTATAAGGATTGAGCGAGGCATCTTCCAGGGTGACAGTCTGAGTCCATTGTGGTTCTGTCTAGCCCTAAATCCTCTAAGCATATTATTAGAGGATTCGGGGCTAGGCTATCGGCTTAGGAGAGAGGGTGAAGTCATTTCTCACTTGCTGTACATGGATGACCTCAAACTTTTTGCACCGAAGCGCCATGATTTGATGGAATTACTGAAAGTCACTGAGACTTTCAGCAACGCCATCAACATGGAGTTCGGTGTAGATAAGTGTGCGGTCATGCACGTGCAGCGGGGGAAAGTTGTGAATTCCATGAATTTACAACTCTCTGATACAATGACTTTCAGATCTCTCTCCGAAGCCGACACCTACAAATACCTTGGTATGTCAGAGTCATTAGGTATCGAGAGTGGGGGGATAAAACAGTCGGTGAAGGAGCGTTTCTTTGGTCGCCTGACAAAGGTACTTAACAGTCTTTTGTCAGGAGGCAACAAGGTGCGCGCCTTTAACGGCTGGGTTATGCCTCTACTTATATACACCTTTGGCATACTAAGGTGGACTCAGACTCAACTAGACGCCCTGGATAGAAAAGTTCGAAAGCAATTGACATCACATCGCATGCTTCACCCACGCTCGTCTGTTATGAGACTGTATATCCCACGAAAATGGGGTGGTCGAGGCTTTTTAAATGCCAAGACACTCCACAACCGTGAGGTATGCAGTCTCCGGGAATATTTCCTAAACAACGAGTGTGGGATGCATTGCGATGTGGTGTCAGTTGACAAGACTTTCACCCCTCTATCCTTAGGCAAAGAGAACTGGCGCAAGCCTCAGGTGCTGAGCACCGAGGACCGCAAGGACGTATGGAAGAGCAAGGAGCTGCATGGCCGGTTCTATCGAGTCTTAACGGGACCCGATGTGGACCTGCTCGCGTCGGTGAACTGGCTACGATTCGGGGACCTCTTTGGGGAAACCGAAGGTTTTGCTTGTGCAATTGCGGACGAAGTTATCAAGACGAACAACTACCGGAAATATATTATGAAGGACGGTACGGTCGACATATGTCGGGCATGCCGCCGTCCCGGAGAGTCACTCAGACATATCATTTCCGGTTGTTCTCATCTTGCTAACTCCGAGTACTTGCACAGACATAACCTCGTAGCCAGGATCATCCACCAGCAACTTGCTCTTCAATACGGCCTTGTCGAGTCTGAGGTGCCGTACTATAAGTACGCACCTGCGCCAGTTCTTGAAAATGGTCATGCTTTGCTCTATTGGGACCGATCGGTTATCACGGACAGGACTATTGTCGCCAATAAACCTGATATCGTGATAGTCGATCGGTCCCAGCGGCGGGCAGTGTTAGTTGACATCACCATCCCACATGACGAGAACCTCGTGAAGGCTGAAAAGGACAAGATCAGCAAGTACCTTGACTTGTCTTTCGAGGTTACCGCCATGTGGGATGTTGATTCGACTAGCATTGTCCCAATAGTCGTTTCTGCGAACGGCCTAATAGCGAAGAGTCTCGACCAACATCTCAAGAGACTCTCGCTAGACGGCTGGATCAAGGGCCAGATACAGAAGGCGGTACTTCTTGACACGGCACGCATCGTCAGGAGGTTCCTCTCTCTGCAGCCCTAACCACCGGTAGCTTGGGCCCTGCCCCGCTGCTGGCGGCACTCTAGGTTTAGGTTTTTTTATAATATTGTTTATTTGTAATGATTTTTTTCTATTTTTGTTTGGATATCTTTATTGTAAAAAAACCTAAAACTAAGAAAGAAAATAAATCATGTGAATAATAATAATAAATGTTTATTGACTTTTAACAAAAGTGACATTGTATCCTAAATATACAGAACTAAGTACAAAATAGGACATATTTTATAACTAAAGGTTTGTTAGTGTCCGTAGAAGTTTCTAAGAAACTGTGTCACAGACACCATCGCCCTCCGTTAGACTACTATGACACAATAATGTACATATTATATTCAAAGAAACTTGTTATTATTATGTCACACATGCTATAATATGCAAGAATACAATTTAAAAAATAATAATATAATCAAACATGCGTACGCGTTCGTGTGTTTGTGTGTGTGTGTGTGTGCGTGTATGTGTGTGTATGAATGTGATTGAAATGAAAGCGTCTTTTTATTAGATACGTTTTAGAGATGACATTTTATAAGATTTTCTGTTTCTAAGTAGTTTAGGTCCAGAAGGTAAGATTGTACAGTTGATTTTACTTCGTAATAAGTGAGTGGATAAATATGCAATATTGCATTTAATCTATTATAGAGCCTAGAGCTAAAAGTATCGTAATGCCTTGCAGCAAGTAGTGTACGGCAAGGAGTCGTCACGCAGACACGGTTTTGTCTTCGGATATCTTCATCTAATTCTGGCTTATATGGCATATACCTATGCTTGCGCAATATTGTGTGTAAAATTGACAGCTGTCTGACAGTTAGGACTCTAGTCTGTTGATACACCAAGTTTGTTGGGTGTCTCATAGGCTTATTTATCATCGTTTTTAGTATTGCGCGTTGGGCACGCTCCAGTTGTAGAAAGTGTGTGGTGCATGAATTACCCCATGATGTGGAACAGTAGGATAAAATTGATTGTACCAAAGAGTAATATACCATTTTAAGTGTTTGAAGATCTGCAGCATGACGTAATTTTTTAAATACATAGATGAGTTTCCTTGTGCGTGAGGTGACTGAGTCTATATGACTCTTCCAAGTCAACATATGGTCAATGTGGACGCCGAGGTACTTAATGTTGTCTGTTCTCGATAGCGGTTGACAGCTGCAATATGTGCCAAAAGCTGGTCTAAAATAACTTTTTCAAAAACTTTACTGAGCGCCGGTAATATAGAGATTGGTCTATAGTTTGAAGGGTCATTTTTGTTCACTGATTTGTATAGGGGAATTAATTTACTTTTTTTCATTACATCAGGAAAGACACCTTCATCGACGCATCTGTTGAAAATAAACGCTAAGTGAGGGCTAATTACATTAATAATATAACTAAGTACTTTGATTGACATACTCCACAGATCCTCGGTTTTCTTTTGATTGAGCATTTTAAACGTTTTGATAATTGATATTGAAGTTATGTGTCTGAACTCAAACATAGATCACATTCATTCACACACTTTGATAGTAAAACAAAAGCATCCTTAGGGGAAGAGTTTAAAGGCTGAGTAGTAATAATAGGTACTTGTGAGAAGAACTCAACAAATTTGTTAGCGACATCATTATTATCTATGATTAATTTATTATTAACTTTTAACATAATTTTACCGTCCCTCTGCTTAATTTTTCCAGTTTCTGTAATAATTACATTTCATGTTGATTTTATTTTGTCATCGGCATGCTTAATTTTTCTACTTAGATGCAATGATTTTGCTGTCTGACAAACACTTTGAAAGTTTTGAATACAATTTTAAGTGATTTATGAATTTAGTATTATGTAAATTAATGGTTTTTTGTGAGTACAAGTTATACAAATTGTTTCTACTTTATAAATACCAGAAGTTGCCCAGTCATCGAAACGAACCTTCGCACCCTTTCTAAACATTTTAATTTTAAAAATATCATTGAATGTTAGATGCAGAGGCATCTAACATTTTAAATAAAGCACTGCATAGGTCATCAGGATCCTCAGAAAATCTTAGGTTCATTAATTGCTTGTCAATGATATCCACAAACTGTTCAACCCGTTTGGTGGTAATGGGCCTGTAAAAATGGTCTTGGCCTTTGCTGGATAATTTACATGAAAAAGAGACACTTTGTCCCAGATGGTCCGGGCCAAGTTTATCAAAAATTGCAATTTTTTCGGGTTCACAGTTGCAGAACACATTGTCCAAGTAGGTAGCTGACGAGCTAGTGATTCATGTTGGCTGATTAAAAAGATACTTCAGATTGAAGTTTAGAATATTTTTTTAATTTGTCGCTGAGCGGAGACTGCTCAATTAAATTAACATTGAAATCGCCACAAACTATCAAAGATTTAGACGTGTTGACTTTGCTCATTACTTCTTCCATAATTGTCTCAAAAATTTATAATCAGCCGATGGAGGTCTGTATACACAGATGACTATATGTTGCCCCAGCTCTATACAAGATAATTCAACACATCGTTCCACAAACAAAGCTACTATGTCTTATACGCTCTTTAAAGTATACAATTTTCAGTTACATATATTAGTGAGCCACCACGATTGCCTTCTGTCTAATGAATGTGCTGGCATTTGTATAATTTTGTAATATTGGTAACAATGTACCTTTCACAAACCAGTGTTCAGTAATGCACATTATGTCAACTTTATAAAAATCGAGAAATAATTCTAACTCTAAGGCTTTGCTGGAGAGACCTTGTAAATTCTGATGAAAAATGTTGATTGAGTCAGGCCTCCCCATTGTCTTATACATTAGTTTAAACTAAGTCTACTACGCTACAATTACCCCGCATAGTAACACCACTACATTGGGGCTCGTCTTCGTGATCTGTTACAATATGTAATGTATATGTAAAACAGGGTCATATATATTGAATGCTAATAACTTAGCAATGGTCGACTTATTAGTCTTATTGAGATACAAAGTATCCTTTGTCCATATTACTTTACTAATAAATTTGTTAATTTCAAAATACAAAAAGTCGCTCAAGCGACACGTCAAACTGTACAGTGCCAAGTTCAATTTATGAGCATGCTCATTATAAGTGCAACTACTTGTTTTTAGATACGGGAATGAACAAACTATTATTTTACTAATGCCTCTGCTGGCAATGTCTGATAAAAGTTTAATTAGAATATTAATATCAGTTTTTTTTTAAAGTTTGTGCTATTACCTAGCTGCAATACAATAGTACAATTTTTGTGATACTGAAAGCTGCTTATTTTTTACATAAATCTGTAATTGGTAAATTAGGGCAGCAATTGTTATAAACATTTTGGTTCAATCTAGTGTCTAATAAGCTACCCATACCTACTCCCATTTCATCGCTGAACACAATGGTCTCTCTAGCAGGCTCCGGCAGTCAAACAGGCCGCCAAGGATAAAATGCAAAGAACGACGCATCTCATCCCAGTCTGCTGACTTGTATCGCCACACCCGCCGGGTGCCTCTTGGGCTGGGGTCGGCCGGTGAGTAGACTGACACAGATTTCACCAAACAGTGGTCGGAGCTACCTAACGGTGATGATACCGACACTGAGTAACGGTCTGATCAGTTGTCAGCAGAAGGTCCAAGCAATTGGCTGTATGGCCGTCAACGTCAGGAACCCGCGTTGCCTCTTGGACCCAGCTGGTTAAGATTTAACGCTAAGGCTAGCTTTCGCGTCTCTCTCCCAGCGTGGTCGGTGCACTGGTATGGAAAAAGCCACTCCTGGTGGTGGCATTAAGTCCCCCAGTAACACTAGTTGGGCAGAAAGGTATTTGTGTTGAGCGGCGTCCGCCGCCTCACTCAAGTACTCTGTGAGCCTGGATGTCTCTGATCTCCGCTGTGCGACCAGTATACACAGGCGTAGAGAAGTTTCTCTAGGTCTGTGTCCACCAGTAACCAAAGCCTGAATAGCGAGGGTCTTCAAGATGACGGAGACGCAGACAGCAGATGTCGTCCCGGGCGTACGCGCACACACCTGCCCGAGTTTAAAATTGTGCTCCAGGGTGTAGCCAGGGTAAGTGAGGTACGCCACGTCAGACGGATATTGTATCTGCATCTCGTGAGGAACAAGAGAGCGGGTTTTTCAGTCTCGAGACAATGGTGGATTGCGTGGAGATTTGAGTGCAGACCTCTGATATTAGTGAGGTGCACTTTGAGCGAGAGAGCGTGCAGCAGCTGGTTAAAATGCTTCTTGTTCCCTTTTTTCCATATCGAGTTAACGAGTGTAAAGGTAGGAGCACGGCAGTGAAACGAGGCGCTCTGCTTTTGACCTGCGACTAACATTGAGACACAACACCAGAAAAGGGACCAGCCTGGATATTGCGGGGACGCCCGAGCCGCCCCAGGAATGTTCATAGGGCCCTCTCATCTGGTCGCCAACCGGCACCATGACGCATCCGGGATTTTTCGTCAGTTGGCGGGGCAGCCTTTCGCGGTGGCTGTCACGCTACTTGGGCCCCCTACTGACTGCCGGTCGGCCAGCGGTGCACCGTGCCTCGGATCCCGCTGCCCTCCGCGACTGGTCTCCCGAAGTGAAGTGGCGTCAATGTGCGTCAGAACGGTCCTTAAGCAGAAGCGCTACTGTTTCGACCCGTCTCCTGTAATAGCTACACCGACCATCATGCCGTAATACTGAGTTGCTTGGCGGCATGGCTTTGGTCGGTGGGTTGTCACGAGCCGCGGCATAAGCCTCCCACCGAATCACCTATTTAGCACCACCCAGGGACCACGTGTAGGGTGATCTATTGACCAATGTTTTAGTTAAACTATAAAAAAAATGATAATAAAATATATATATGTTATTATTTATTTTTATATTTATTGTTGGTAACCTAATTTTTGTTCAAAATATAAACATTTATTAATTATTTTATTAAGAATTAGAATTTATAGTTTTATCAGTATTTTTTTTTTTTTTATTTTATTTATTAACTATAAATTATGAAATTTATATGTTAATAGTATTTTTAGTATTTCAGTTTGTGAGGGGGCTTTAGGACTTTCTATTTTAGTTTCTTTAATTCGAACTCATGTTAGACCCCGCATAATGAAATGAATATTTATTTGAGTTCGAGGTACTTTACCTCGTTATCGTTATGATAAATTAATATATTTATCTTGAAAAAGATATTTACCAGTTTCTTTAATTTTTTATTATTTTATATAGGATTAGATTCACAAACGGGTATTCTCCTACGGACGAGGGTGACATGGCCCCCATGTTTTGACCATACACAGTAGTTATGTCAACTGTAGCTACCTCAGGCAGACACAAGACAGTTCCCTATCACAAGGGCTTTCCTAGATTGATACAAGTTTGAAATGTCCAATGCCTGTATCTTGCGAGTTTGTTAAGCCGGGGGTTTTCTCACGATGTTTTCCTCCTCCAGAGGGCAATGTGTGAATGTATCCCCTTTTTAGGGTTCCGTAAAAACGTAAAAACGGAACCCTTATAGATTCGTCATGTCTGTCTGTCCGTCCGTATGTCACAGCCACATTATTCCGAAACTATAAGGACTACACAGTTGAGACTTGGTAGTTAGATGTTAGTTAGATGTATTATGTGAACTACTTTGCGATTTTTATACGAAAAATGTAGTCTTAATAGTTTCGGAATAAAGTTACTGTGATATACGGACGGACAGACAGCCAGACAGACATGACGAATCTATAAAGGTTCCGTTGTATGCCATTCAGCTACGGAATACCAAAAATGAATAATTGTCGCGAAAACTTTTAAACTTAAATTAAATATATTGTTCGTATAAAAAAGCTCTGAAACTACCCCAAACCATCTTCCAAGCTGGTTAGCACCGAACATGACACACACACACACACACGCACACACACACACACACACATATATATATATATATATATATATGTGTGTGTGTGTGTATATATATATACACACACTTTTCTGTGATTTGGTTACCGTACTGTATACAATATCATCGACAGTTTAATTTAATTGCATAGAAATCTACAAAATTACACAAAATAGTATATAGTAGTTATGTTATAGCCTAGTATGCCTAGTTATGTTCAGTACATTTAAAGATGTAATGATGAGATTTAATTTCATACCATTTATTGTGAAACAGTTTGAAAAGAGGACTCTTTTAGGTTGTATCTACAACGTTGTGTACAAATTTCAACATCATTTTTATAAAATGAAAATATTATTTTTAATAACTGTGGTAGTGGTCTTGTTTCTTTACGACACACAGGTATAAAGCAAGATTTTTGTTATTTATGTATATATACATAAGCGTTTTGTATGCCAAGATATATAGCTTCGGTAAAGTATTACCACTATCACGGTAATATATATTATTGTATTACCGTGCCACCATCAAGGCTTAAATATGCTGCCATAACCTTACGGAGTTCCAGCAGCACACATCCCTAGAGAGTCAGACTATTTCTTGCGGCTTTGCTTGCATGGAAATAATTTCTAAAAAAAAGCGTGACTTTTCAGAAGTGGGGTTTTAGTTTCCAACTTACGTTTACTTTTATGATCACATACCTATGAGAATATTTCTGTGGTTTTATAAAATTAGTTATTTCGTTGAATTGCTAATTAGCAATTCGTCGCCATCTATTTGTGAAAGTTACTGGCAGACAGCTGCGACCTAGGTTCTGCTAGGCTATTCTGTAAGCTATCTCGACAGGGGAATCCGCGGTAAGATTCGAATTTCGTGTGAATTCAAATTCAAATCTCACCGCGGATTCCGCTGTCGAGATAGCTTACCGAATAGCCTAGCTGTTTTTTATTTAAATATACATATTAGTTATGACATTATGACAAGATAGGCGAACTTACCAATATCTTCACGACTCCTATTTTGAATAAAATGAATTATATTCTGATATGATTCTGAAAAAAGTCGGAAACGTCAGTTTTTTAACCGAATTCACAAAAAAGGAGGAGGTTCTCAATTCGTCTGTATGTTTTTTTTTTTTTTTTGTGTGTATGTTACGCGATTTCTCCGTCAATTGTAATGTCTCCGTGTTGTGAACGGATTCAAATGATTCTTTTTTTAATAGGTAGGATACGTTTCCGAGGTGGTCCCATTTTAATTTTATCGAGATCTGATAAGTATCTCTAGAGATATGGAGATTAATACCTAAAACATAGGAGAATGTACTGGTTTTAGTAGAAGAGTCCCAAGAAGAAGAAGAAGAAGATTATACACAATGGAGGTTGCTATTGCATATATTTTTGAAGACTAAAAAATATGACCTTGAATAATGTTTTTACATCTTTCTTCTCGTTGATTTTGGTTTTTGACAGATATTCTTACGGTAACTGTGAGCGAGATAGAAATAAAGGTGGGGTTAATTAATATTTTTTATTTTTTTTTATATCTTATAGGCGTTTGACCACTATCTCACCTGTTGCTAAGTTATGATGAGGTCGAAGATAGAGAAGTGGACTAGAATGGGAACTGGCTCTCAAGGATAGCTACTTGAACACATTAGATATTTGGCGACAGATTTTCTAGCTTGAGGGTGGTAGCTGGCCAGGTGGACACTAGATATGTCCTACCACCATGCGGGGGTTGTTGGTTTCTTAACGATGTTTTCCTTCACCGGAGGGCAACTGTAAGAAGCGCACATATATTTTTCGATAGAAAAATTCATTGGTGCACGGCATCAAAGCCGACTGTTCTCCCAATTACGCCACCGGGCCCTCAATAAATAATTATATATTAATAATTATAATAAATAATTATATATAAATATAAATAATTTGTCTTCACAGGAATGTTCTACCGGGCAAAGTCTTGTTAGGGTGCAAACTTTTTTAAACATACCTAAGATTTTTTGACATGGCATGACGTTTGGCGAAGATGGCGGCCATTTCAGTCCCGCGACACTGCATACTTTATTAAATAACTCAGAATTATGAACGTACTTTGTACCAACCAACACTGCAAAAAAATAATTTATAAGCATTATACCACAGATTATATAATAGTTACTACGTAAATAATACTTTCCGTTGTTAGGTTGGCTACACAGTGCTTTCATAATTCGGGATTCAACAATATAGGGAAGTGCCTCTTATAACGTAGTAGAGTGATTAAGTACTCTGTGGCCATATGGCGGCAATTAATGTTAATAATCGCAAATAATACTTTTTAATATTCATTTTGGAATACAACTAGTCCGTGTTATAAAAGTATTTGGAATCATTGTAATAAAATAGACAATTAATTATCGTGTGTGTCAGATGCTTTAATTGCACAGGGCCATTTTGAACATTGTCCTTTGATACCTTGATGACATCATTATTACTAGTGAATATTTTCACTTTAGCGCGGCATTTAAAGTCAATTTTTTTAGGGTTCCGAACCCAAAGGGTACCAAATGAACACTTTCTGAGACTTTGTTGTCCTTTCGTCCGTCCGTCCGTGTGTCTATACATATGTGCGCACTTTACAGATCTGTATCTTCTTAACCGTTATAGGTACTTGAAATTTTCAAAAAGTATATATCCGTCAGTGTATAACGGCCCAGACACGAAATTTAATAGATGCATGTAATTTAATTAAATCTTGTTTTGCACTAAAAAGGGTAAAATAAGTTATTTAAAAAAAAAAAAAAACCGACTTCATAACCACAAACAGGCCGGTGCCAGCCAAGTCTATTGGATAGTAGATAGATACTATGCATGTAGTAGTAGTAAGTAGGTACATGTAGGTTAGTAAGTAGGTAGATACATGTAGGGATTTGTCTATCTACTACCTATTAGACTTGGCTGGCACCGACTTCAAATAGATAAGTGGGTAGCGCTTTTAATAATTTTAAGTAATTTATTTTTCGCTTTTGAGTGCCTGTTTGTGGTTATGAAGTCGGTTTTATTTTTTTTGAAAAATAACTTATTACTGTTCATATATCGAAATATGTTTTACTGTTGCTGTGTTTAAATGATAATTAATATGATTTATTTTATGATTTTACATGTGTATACATGCGTATATACATTTTGGTTATCACCACACTGCGCACAGTGTATAGTATAGATTTTAATACACTTATCTAGGTACTACATTAGTACCTATTAATAAGTTGACATTTTAATATACTTTAATATACTTTGAACGATTTTAGGCACTAAAGGCCATTTTTCAAAGAACCAATATAACCTATTTAAACGAAAAATATATAAAATGGGCCACACTAACCATAAAGCGGTATGTGCGAAGGGGGGACTACTACGTGAACTTGGATGGTGAAAAATATCATACTTGGGGTAACAATATAACGGTAAGAAACATTCTAAACTATTATTAGTGGTAAGTTTACAGAGCTCTCTGGCATATGGGTGAGCGTCCGGCTAATCTACTAATCACTACATATTATATTCACTACATACATATTATTACTAGAAATGCCCCGCGACTTCGCCCACGTTTAAGATTTCTTTTATTTACTTAAAACATTTATTTTGTAAAAGTCTTTCTATCATAAAAGACATCAAAAAAGTTAAAGCCAAATCGATTCAAAGCAAACTTTGAAGCCCCGTTTCATCCCCTAAAAGAGGGAATTTTGAAAAATCTTTTCTTAACGGATACTTACGTCAAAACAACTATCTGCATGCCAAATTTCAGCGCAATCCGAAACAATATTGATGTCAGACTGTGTTACCCCACTTCATCCTTTTAGGGGTGGCATTTCGAAAAAGTCTGAAACACGTATTTACTTATTTATTTACTGAAGTACTTGTGCGAAGTTTCGAATAGAAAAGACTATCTGTTCTTGTTTCTCCATACAATATTTGAACCCCCGTGTCATCCCCTTAAAGAGTGAATTTTGAAAAATGTTTTCTTAGCGGATACCTACGTCAAAATAACTATCTGCATGCCGAATTTCAGCGCAATCCAAAACAATATTGATTTCAGACTGTGTTACCCCACGTCACCCTTTAAGGGGTGGCATTTCGAAAAAGTCTGAAACACGTATTTAATTATTTATCTTTTAAAGCGCTTGTGTGAACTTTCGAATAGAAAAAACTATGTAATCTTATTTCTCCATACAAACTTTGAACCCCCATTTCATCCCCTTAAGGGGGGAATTTTAGAATATCAATTCTCAAAAGGAACTAATGTCGTAATAACTATCTGCATGCCAAATTTCAGCGCAATCCAAAACAATATTTATTTCAGACTTTGTTACCCCACTTCACCCTTTAAGGGGTGGCATTTTGAAAAAGTCTGAATCACTTATTTACTTATTTATTTACTGAAGTACTTGTGCGAAGTTTCGAATAGAAAATACTATCTTATGTTGTTTCTCCTTACAAACTTTGAACCCCCATTTCATCCCCTATAAGGGTGAACTTTGGAAAATCCTTTCTAGTACCCTTACGTACTAAGACAAATATACCCTCCAAATTTCAAGTCTCTACGACCAGCGGTTTAGGCTGTGCGTTGTCTGTCAGTCAGTCAGTAAGTCAGTATGTCAGGACAAAGATTCCATAGTATTAGATAGAAGATTATATATATTACAACAAGTGGGTTCATTCCCGGGAGTTCCCGAGCCGAGAATTCCCAGGAAATCGTTGGGCTTTGTTCCCGGGAAATTAAGGTCGAGAAAAGTCGAGAACTCGAGAAATCATATCATATCAATCATAGTAAATAAAATAAGGAACCAGCTGTCTGATAAATATATAAATGCTTTAGTTTTTCTAAATACATATTTTATTCGACAGAGTAAGCAGATCTAATTGTTTTGTATGTATGTTCAGATTTTCAGATGTTGTTTTATTGATCTTGCAAAGTTTAAAGTTGATTTTTCCTAATTAACCTGCCAAAAATGGTGCTGTTGTTGTAATTATAAGTCAGCAAGTACAATCAGCAGACTGAACATATCCGCTTACATCGAGAGTGAGACAAGAGGTCGTCATATCCCCTAAATTGTTCACTAACGCTCTAGAGGATAATATGTTCAAAACGCTGAATTGGAAAGGACGGGGCATAAATATGAACGGCAATTACCTTATATGTTATTTTATTACTTACGGAGCCGAGACGTAGACACTGACGGTACGACTAGTTCACCAAGTCGCTCAGCAAACTATGGAGAGGGCTATGCTCGGAGTTTCTCTGAAGGATCGAATTCGAAACGAAGTCATCCGACAGAAAACCAAAGTTATCAACATAGCTCAAAGGATTAGCAAGCTGAAATGACAAAGGGCTGGTCACATCTGTCATAGAACCGATAACCGTTGGGGTAGACGAGTTCTAGAGTGGAGACCACGGCTCAGCAAACGTAGTGTAAGACGACCTCCAGCTAAGTGGAGCGATGATATACAGGTTTTGTTTAGTAAAAACTAATTTGGTTGAAAACTGACAATCAAAGTTTTATGAATATTTTGATACTTTTATTTGAGAGGAAAAGCACCTCATTTTACAAGCTTTTATTTAACTTGCAATAGTTGCAATGTAACTATGTACGTTCGGGTGGAATCTTGGAAGCTAAATTAGACCCACTTCCTGATGTTCGATTGGACTCAAATTTGGTGTACTTATGTATCTTCGGTGACAATACAATGATATGGTACCATGGAGCTGGTTTGATGATGGAGACGGAAGGTGGCCACGGCATCTCTGTGATAAAACAACATAACCCTACCGAGTAGGGGCACGATTGATTCGTCTTGAAGAGAACTTTTCACCTAGATGATATCCAGGGTCTGATGATGAAGCTTAATGAACTTAAAACTACTTAACGAAATACTATGCGGTTATCACCAATAAATAGAGTGAATAAATGAGGAAGGTTAAGGTGTATTTAATTCGTTAAGGTTTTGTGTAAATTGGTTGAAATATGACGATGATTGTTGAAGATGATAATTCGTACTAGACGCAACACGCTGATGTAAAAATTGTTGGTATATTTTATACAAAAATTATCTCCTGCAGTTCATCCGTATGTTAATAGGAAGCTGTTCTAATTCAGCTACGGAGATTTTTTTTAATCATAAAGGCTAGCGTTTGACCACTATCTCACCTGTTGGTAAGTGATGATGCGGTCGAGGATGCGGATGGTAGCACGCTAGGCCTATAGGCCTAGATTGGGAATTAAAAAAAAAATTCTGCCATTACTAGTGGACTTTTACTGGTTCACCCCGTGTAAATTACAAAAAACATTTAACTATTTCGAGGCCGCAAAAAACAAACAGATTTTCGCATAATCATAAAATTGGCGGTAACTCAATCGTGAAATTGGCTTGTTTTTGGTTGAAGAGCATAGAGCCAGTTTAATTTTTATATTTTATTTTAATTACAGGATGTGAGCGATTCGACATTTAAATGACTCAAGGGAAAGTAAGCAGGATGTCGTTTTCATTAAATAAATAAAACCTGAACAGAAACAATAGGTTTGAACTGCATTACCCTGATATTAGACGACATAAAAGGGGTAGTCAGTAACGCCCAATTATTTTTGTAATTTTTCAAATGATATCCAATTATTTGGATTTCAATTGAAAATAATTTATTATTACACAATGCTACGCAGTAGGATAAATTCACAGAATATTAATAGTAAGTTACTATTATTTTTGTGGATAAATGGGAATATTTTATATATGCAGTAGCTGTGCCCGCGGTTTTACCCACGTAGACATCGTTCCCGTTAGAATGTCGGGATAAAAAGTACTCTATGTGTTATTTCAGAGTCTAGGCTATCTACTAACCAAATATATAATAATTCAGCTCAATCAGTTGAGTAATTTTAGTGAGAAGAAGCAACAAACATACAAACAAACTTTCACCTTTATAATATTAGTAGGAAGTAGGATTTTGGTAGGGCAACCCTATCCATCGATAGCACTCGTAGATGTCGTAATTCTTATAAATAAAGTGAATAATGGAGTATGGAATGGAATGGAGAACGGCCTGAAAGAGTCGGTCTCTTTCAGGACTTGAACGGAGTTTTTAAAATATATATATATATACTAGCTGACCCGGCAAACGTTGTTTTGCTAAAACCCAAATATCTTACGGAACCCTAAAATTTAACCTATGTTACTCGTGGATAATGCGGCTTTCGAATGGTGAAAGAATTTTTAAAAACGTTCCAGTAGTTTTTGAGCCTATTCATTACAACCAAACAAACAAAGTTTTCCTCTTTATAATATTAGTGTAGATATATATATATATATATATTTATATATATACTTCCCTGCCCTTTGTACATACCGCCCGACGCACTGAGGTCTTCGCACTGACACGCGGTGGCTTCACGGCCGTCGGCGTCGCTGGGAAGTTGTATATGTATTTTATTATCCGTACAACCTTATGTTTACAGCATACGCATTAAATTAAATATCTAAAAACACGTAATATATGTTAATAGTATATATATATATATATGTTATAAGTGTGTATATATATGTTAATAGTATATATATATACTATTAACATATATTACGTGTTTTTAGATATTTAATTTAATGCGTATGCTGTAAACATAAGGTTGTACGGATTAAAATAAATATGTGAAAACATGTCCTGTGCACGATACGTAATATGGTAAGTCCATGAGCCTTAGTATACTTACATCGTGTTTTGTTTTCAGCTGCACATAATATTCTACGAGTACTTACACAACGAGTATCGGCGGTCGTTCATTGAAATGCACTTCAGGCTGTGCGACATGGTCAACAACGACCCGTTCCTCGGCATTGTGTTCAAAAATATCGTCAAATGTCCTGTAGTTGAAGTAAGACCCCCAAAGGTACGACTAGACCGTGGCGTCCTGCGTGCGCGATCTAGACGGCGATCAGATAGCGCAGTAGTATTTGTTCACACCAAACGCGATCTACGGCGATCAAAAAACGATTAAAAATCAGAACGCGCACTCGGACGCAGGACGCCGCGGTGTGGTAGTGCCTCAACTACTACAAGCTGACCTAAGTGGAACTTCTACTACTCCACTTACACTTGGAGTTGTACCACCATCATCATCATCTTCCTACACTTATCACACTTAAGTGGGGCCGATGCAACATGCCATTCTCTTCCATTTGGGTCTATCCGCAGTAATTTCCACATCCACTCCCTTTGCATCCATATCTTCTATCACACAGTCCATCCACACTTTCTTCGGTCTTCCTTTTCCTTTAAAGCCGCCGCGGCTACCCCACTATCTATGGTCGATCCACTTCACCCTCCTATTACATTTTGTTTGGAGTTCACCTCTGACAAGACACTTGTACCCAATGATACATCACACTTTTGTTTTTTTAAAGCTGACTACAACAATATTATCAATTTTCTTAACACCATACATTGGGAAGACGAGTTTGAGAGCTGCTTGTCAGTCAACGATATGCTGGATGTTTTTTATAACTATGTTCGAAAAGCTATTGAACGGTTTGTTCCTAAATTGATACCTAAGTCTAAAAAGTATCCGATTTGGTTCTCCCGCGATTTGATTAACCGACTGAAAGAAAAACTGAAATACAGAAATAAGCTTAAGAAATTCAATAACAATCCTTTGGATGTTCTCGATTATGAATTGGCCAAGAGGCACTCAGAACACCTTTTAACATCCTGTTACAACTTATACATCACTCGATTTGAGGAAAACTTACGTTCTAACCCTAAACTTTTCTGGTCCTTCATTAAAACCAAGAAAAAAAACAACAGTAACTATCCTGCTCAAATGTCACACGGTCAAAAAATCACTTCCAATGGAAAAGATATCTGTAACCTCTTTGCACAAAACTTCTCCTCAATATACAATAATGATTCCTCAAAGAAGTATTCTGCTAAATCTAATATTGATCCAGTGAGTTCGTTAACAAGTAATTACTTGACATTAATCAAATTTAAAGACGACCAAGTGCTTAAAGTTTTAAAAAGACTTGACATCCACAAGGGAGCTGGTTCTGATAGATTACCAGCCATTTTTGTAGCAAGAAGCGCCCCTGCCCTAGCTCATCCTCTTCGACTGATATTCAACAGATCTCTCCTTACTGGTACTTTTCCGTCGGATTGGAAAGTAGCTCAAGTTGTGCCTCTGCATAAAACTGGATAAGAATGAAGTTAAGAATTACAGGCCCATATCCATCCTCCCGGTGTTCGCCAAAGTGTTCGAGCAACTGCTATATCCGATATTGTCATGGCATCTCAAACAACTCATAGACCCCAATCAACATGGTTTCGAGAAGGCACGGTCAACGACAACTAACCTGGTTTCATTCATGAACAACATATGCAAGAAGGTCGATGGCTGCTCCTCAGTTGATGCTGTTTATACCGACTTCAGCAAAGCTTTCGATCGAGTGAGTCATCGATTGCTTCTTAGCAAACTTTCTGCTCACGGAGTCGCCGAACCACTGTTGGGATGGTGTAGTTCTTACTTGTCGGGCAGAAGATCTTTTGTTGTTGCTGGCGGCCACTCATCTGACGCTTTTTCGGTTTCTTCGGGCGTGCCGCAGGGCTCACATTTGGGACCACTGTTGTTCAACGTCTTCATCAACGACATTGGCGAATGTTTTCACAACTCCAGATACTATTTGTTCGCTGATGACTTAAAAATATTCAAAGTAATCAATTCTACTGCTGATGCTGATCTGATCTGTTGCAGTGTGATCTCAATCGCCTCGCCTTCTGGTGTCAATTGAATGAAATGGATTTAAACGTAGCGAAATGCTTTCCATCCGTTTCACCAGGAAGACTAATAACACTCAGACATGTTATAAATTGCACAATGACACTCTCAAAGAGGTAACATATATTAGGGACCTGGGGGTCACGCTCGATAACAAGCTGCGATTCAACATGCATGTTGATAATATATGTACCAAAGCATTCAAGAGCTTAGGATTTGTCTTGCGTACTTGTAAAGACTTCAAATTTCCAAAAACGAAAATTCTACTTTACAATTCACTAGTCCGCAGCCATTTAGAGTACTGCAGTGTTGCCTGGAATCCTTTTTATAATGTTTACAGAAGCAGAATTGAGAGCGTGCAAAAACGTTTTATGTGGCATCTCACCTTCTCTTGTAACTTGGCAAAAACCATAAAATCTTACTCGGATCGACTCATTCATTTTAAAATAAGTTCCTTATCCGATCGAAGACATATTTTTGACCTCTTGTTTCTTTACAAGCTGGTAAATGGTATACTTGACGCTCCCTGCCTCCTTTCTAAACTCAATTTCTCTGTGCCTTTCAGGTTACCTCGAGCATCTAGGTTTATTAATGTAATTTCAGAGTGTCAAACTAACACAAATCTTGGTAGGAATGCGCCGCTCAACCGAATTATTCGCGAACTTGGAGTAACGACAAAACAATCAAATGTTGATCTATTTACAGGAAACATCCGTGAATTCAGGAAAGCGATTGAATTTATTATATATAATATTAGCGATGACAGTTAATATAGTTTATCCCATTTTTTTTAAATGTAATTATAACATGAATTCTCAATTTTTAATTTTAAACAATTCTATATTTTTTTTAATTAATGTTGTATTTGTATCTTTACATTTTTATTATCGCATAGCTTTCACTTGTTTGTTCGACTACGCATGCAGTCTGCATCTATAATTGCGATGGCCTTGACCACTGATCCATACTGCGTTTATATTAATTTACTCTTTCTGATGTACATTGTGTTGATGCTCAATAAATAAAAAAAATAAATAAATAAAATAAATAAATAAAATAAAAGCCGTCCACTTTCATGTCCATTCCCTTTCTATAATTCTTCTATAATAATTATACGCACGCATAATAATTACACGTGGACTTCACTTCTTCTCATAATATGTCCATACCAGGCTAGCCTATTGCTTCTTTACTTTTCTGCCACTTTCAGGCTTCCCCTCACATACTGTGTGTACTACCATATTCCCTGTTATTTATCTGAAAAATAGTTTTTGGTTTGATGTAGCGCACAGTGGCATATCAGGGCGTATAATAAAACTCAACATCGTGAATTCTATTCACTATTTCACTAACATCTTAGAATAATAACGCTTATTCTAAGACTAACACAATTTATTTATTAAGGCCTTCAAAGTTTCATAATGAAGCAAGATGGCGGCGTTAGTAGTTGCCAAATAATAAGCAAATGTTATCATTTCAGAAAGAAGTGCATTTCAAGAACTTGTCTCTTCCGTTAAAAGATTTCCCGTACAAGTTCCCGTTTACAAAGTCTCGAGTGGACTTGCAGGCAGCCATAACCGCTACCAAAGAAGTGGTTGGAGAAGGCAATGCACATATTTTGTTTGAAGAGTGAGAGATCATCAAAAATTGTTCGAATAAAGTTCTTGCAAAATAGGTAAAGGGTACCGGGTATTTTTTTTTAATAAATATCATGTACATAGCTTATAATAAGAATTCTTAAATTTAATATTTAAATCCACCCCCGACTGATCTTTATATAATCTGTTTATTAAGACCATTCCAATGAGCCCAAACACGACATCTTTGCTGTGAGTTGGCGAGGAGTAGAGTATTCTGCAGATTCCAGGAGATGCCCCAGCATCAGGTGAATACTACCATGTTCTTACATTGTCATTGAAGTATGTAAGAGGATACCGACTCTCGAATTAATTAGACCAATAAAAATTGATCTCATAGCGTCATCATCCAGAAAAAGCCTCATAGTCTTAAAACGGCTGAACAGATTTTCACGAATCAAAGCTAAAAACACTCTCGATTAAAACACCTATCAAACAACAAAAAAAACGTATAACACCCCACAGAAAACACCCCTTCTTTTTGCGTCGGGGGTTAAAAATAGTACCCATGTAAATATAGATACGAATGAATCAATTTTCAAAACTTTCCACTTCCGTCGGTTAGTCCTTAATCAATATAGTATAGTCAAAGGACTATAGTTACTTATACTACCTAACAGTGAACCGCCGTTATGTAGTACTATTATTGCGACGTTATACTACATATACCACGTTGCGACGGTGGCGACCTCCAGAACGTCGCATTATTACTAATTTTTTTAAAATACTTTATAGGCTAGCGTTTGACCACTATCTCACCTGTAAGTGATGATGCGGTCGAAGATGGTAAGCACGCTAGGCCTAGAATGGGAACTGGCTCTCAAGGACGGCTGCCGGAACACATTAGATGTTTGGTGACAGATTTTCTAACTTGAGGGTGGTAGCTGGCCAGGCGGACACTAGATAGTGTCCTACCACCATGCGGGGGTTGTTGGTTTCTTAACGATGTTTTTTTTCACCAGAGAGTCAGAGTATTCTTGTTCACCATCTTCGACTACATCCTCACTTACCACCAGGTGAGATAGTTATCAAAAGCTAGCCTATATATTATATTTCAAAAAGAGGGAATGGGTATCGGGGGAATATGTATAAAGAGCGTGATACTAGTGGCCACCTAGTGGTCGAAATTCGACCAAAATTCATATTTAATTTTTTTATATATTTCTAATGCATTTTATGTAAAGTAGCTTTATAGTAGTAGTAGCTTTATGCACTTCTAAGTTATATATATATATATATATATATATATATATTCGTAATCACCGTTAAAAATATTTGTTGTGATATACACAATGTGGTTATTTTGATATTACTTTTTGGCGCCAAAATCCTTTATTTTGTTTTTTTTTTATTTTGATGTATGTACCCTGTGTCACCCTCACGACTAATGCGAATCGATTGACACCACTCACATACAAATACGACAAGCCGTTTAGGCTCTAGGGCGTGCCAAAGAAATATACATACATACATACACTCGAAAAACATAACCCTCCTTTTTTCCAATCGACATCATAACGTCGATGTTCTTTCCTAACGATACTATAGATCATCCTCATCAGCCTGTGTCAGTCCACTGCTGGACGTAGGCCTCTCCCAAGATGCACCACTGAGCCTGATCATACTATAGATTCCGCGACTGATTTGTAAAGTTTCATATACTTTGGTTGTACTTGCAAACCAATTATTTGGCTATTCATCCTATATAATATAAACTAGAAGTGCCCCGCGGCTTTGCACGCGTTAAAAACTTATTTTATTTAATTAAAACTTTTCATTTGTAAAAACCTTTTTGTCATAAAAGACATCAAAACAGAATTAGCCAAATCTGTTTACCCGATTTCATGTTATCGCGTGACTAAGGGAAATAGGGATTCATATTTATAAAGCCCGAAAAACCATATTGATTTTCAGACTTTGTTACCTATCCCATTTCGAAAAATCTTGCAACACGTATTTACTTATCTATTTACAGAAGTACTTACGTAAAGTTTCGAATAAAACAGACTATCTCATCTTGTTTCGCCATACAAACTTTGAATCCCCGTTCCGTCTCCTTAAGGGGTGAATTTAAAAAAAAACCTTTCTTAGCGAATACCTAAGTCATAAAAACTATATGCATTCTAGATTACTTATTTATTTACAGAAGTACTTTTGTGAAGTTTCTAATAAAAAGACTGTCCAAACTATGAACCTCCGCTTCATCCCTTTAAAGGGTGAATTTTGAAAATTTCTTCCTTAGCGGATACCTACGTCATAATAACTATCTGCATGCCAAATTTCAGCGCAATCTAAAACAATATTGATTTTCATACTTTGTTACCTCATTTCACCCTCTAAGGGTTGAATTTTGAAAAATCCTGAAACACGTATTTACTTATTTATTTACGAAAGCAATTGTGTGAATTTTCGAATAGATAAGATCGTTTAAAAACTAAAAAGAACCGACTTCAATGCCGCGCTATTAATTTTCAGTACCAATGTTGAGGTGTTTATCTCCATATCTCTGGAGATACTTATCAGACCTCGATAAAATTACCATGGTACTACACGTGGAATATCGTCATTCCAACAAAAAATGAATAATCGAAATCGGTTCATAAACGACGAAGTTATCCGCGAACAAACATAGAAAAAAACATATATACGGTTTAATTGAGAAAACTCCTCCTTTTTTGAAGTCGGTTAAAAAGACTATCTAATCTTGTTCCTCCATACAAACTTTAAACCCTCGTTTCATCCCCTCGTGTGAATTAAAAAAAAAACATTTTCAGAGGGAACTAACGTCGACATAACTATCTGCATGCCAAATTGCACCGCAATCCGAAACAATGTTGATTTTCAGACTTTGTTACCCCATTTCACCCTCTTAGGGGAGGAATTTCGAAAAAGCCTGAAACACGTATTTACTTATTTATTTATTTCAATAAAAAAATAAGTACAAGCGTTTCGAATAGAAGAGACTTACTAATATTGTTTCTCCATACAAACTTTGAACCCCTATTTCATTCCCCCAAGGGATGAATTTTAGAAAATCCTTTACGCACTAAGACAAATATATCCTCCAAATTTAAAGTCTCTACGACCAGCGGTTTTGGCTGTGCGTTGTCTGTCAGTCAGGACAAAGATTCTTATAGACTAGACTAGACAGACTAGTAGTGCCTCGCGACTTGGCCCGCTTAAAAGTACGTATGTAAGCTTTCTTACGGGTTATGTGGTTATTATAAACTATATAATAGGACTGAAACTACGAGACAAAGTATGTTTATATACTTACTTATAATAATATAATTTCCTGCTCTTCAACTGACTTCCAAAAAGAAGGAGGTTCTCAATTCGTCTGTATGTTTTTTTTATGTATGTTACGCGATTACTCCGTCATTTGTGAACCGATTCGAATGATTCTTTTTTTAATCGGTAGGGTGCGTTTTCGAAGTGGTCCCATTGTAATTTCATCGAGATCTAATAAGTATCTCCAGAGATATGACGATAAACGTCTCAATATTGCTACTGAAATTGACTCAAGGGGCATGTTCTTCCACATGAGTAAAGAAACGGAATTAATAAATCCGTTTCTTTACTCATGTGATGGAAGTCTGTTGTTTTAGTGTTTAAACTATCTTAATTATTTATTTCATGTTTCGGTATATTTATAATAACAGAGCCTCTATCAAAAACTACGCAATTACTCTTCTATTTATTACTCTTATGATAAAAATGATGATAAACATCTTACATAATTATGGTGTTATTATATTAACAATTTTAATAAAAACTATTCATAAAACGTTGCTATTTATTTTAATTCAAGGTAACTGGGTAGGTTTTTGAGTACGCATATCGGTAGGCGAGGCAGTAGAACTTAATGGAACAGCGTCTCACCCACCACTATCTCACCTGTGATATGTGATGAATGATGATGCGGTCAAGGGTGGTAGCACGCTATTTTGGGAACAGGCTTACGGATAGCTGCCGGAACACATTAAATCGTTTTTTGGCGACATTATTTTCCAACTTGAGGGTAGTAGCTAGCCAGACGGACGCTGGACAGTGTCCTACCACCACACTGAGGATTTTATAACGTAGTTCTTCTTTCACCAGAGGGCCACTGTGAAACAGCGCACATACAATTTCCGATGGGATAATTTTGATGATTGTACGGCGGGGATTCGAACCCAACTACTTCCAGCGTCAAAGCCAACCATTATCCCACTGCGCCTCTGGCCATTAGAGAAAAGACATCGGAGCGCTGTATGTGCATCTTCGATCATCTCTATTAAAAGAAAAAGAAAGTGTCGTGTGGTATTAAGAAACCACATTACAAGTTACGAGTTAAACTTTTTACCATAACAGTAGTTGACATGACACATAAGCATGTATACGAAGAGTCCGCCAATCACAGCTAGACTTAAATATCAAACATCATATCCACCAATCAAGCACCGGCTGTGCTATAGATAGACGAAACGTTAGGTTTAGGGCCTGATTATCACTATCCTCTTATCAGTGCGATACTGACAAAAACCTCGCCCTCCTATCAGTCTTGGAAGTATCGCACGTGTTTTAACAACGGTTTCCTTCCCTCGCACATGTAAGATTTGGCAAGTACATAAGTACCTACCTATTTACACTTGAGCTATGGAGTCTTTTAAAAAATTCATCATCATCATAATCAGCCTGCGTCAATCCACTGCTGGACGTAGGCCTCTCCCAAGATACGTCACTGAGCCCGATATTCAGCTCATTGGAAGGGATATGCCCTAATCACCACGCTGGGCAGGCGGGTTGGCGATCGCAGCACGTAGCCTTTGCACCGGTGACGCTGCTGCCCGTCACCGGCCTGTAGTATTTAGCTACGTCATAATTTGAAATGGTTATACCGCCATTTGTCGGTCGCCAGAGCGTTGTTTATTGGTCAGCAGGATGCACCACGGCAGGTGAGGTTGGCTGGGAGCACTGAGGTAGTATATGTGCTCCCTTACATCCCGTAAAAAAAATAACCATATATATATAGGTATATTTCAAATAATTGCAAAATATTCTCAAAGCCAAAGGTGTTACAGAAGTTCATAGGCGACGGATAACCGCTTACCATCAGTTATGCCGTACTCTTGTTTATTAATACGTAAATTAAACGTATTTCTTCTTAATTAAACAACTCTATAGCTAGGACCACAAGCTAAAATAATGCCATTATTTCATCTAGCACTATTGATACTCGTAATTTAAATCTTAAAATAAACAAAGTCCCAGAGTTTTTTCCATAAATGGTTTACAATGAATGCGGCGAAACGAATCGTATGCTATTTCAAACCACAGCAAGACATAAAAATACACTTAACGTTAAACTAAACGGCGCACATATTGACTGTGTTAAAATAGTAAAATTTCTAGGTATATACATTGACAACAACCTTAATTGGAAAGACGAAATAAAAGCGATAGAGAGTAGCGTAAGTTCAGCATGTTATGCCATTAGAAATTTAAGAGACGACGTTAGTATAAAACATTTAAGACAGGTTTATTTCGCTCTGGTAGAATCCAAGATTCGGTATAGCGTAATGTTCTGGGGCAACAGTTATCATTATAATACAGAGGCCGCTTTTATTATACAAAAACAAGCCATAGGAACTATGGTTCGCATACCACAAACGGAGTCATGTAGGCCACAATTTATAGCTTTAAAGATATTGACAGAACCATGCCTGTACATCGTAATTATATTAACTGACCTGATAAAACACTTAAGTAAGTTTGAATCCAAAGAGGAGCGGCAAAAAAGGGAACAAACACGTAGGAAGGACTTACGTAATGAATTTGTGAGCACCTTAAGAGTGGTAGATACTGTAAGAGTTCAATGAGTTAGACTATACAATAAATTACCAACTTCTCTAAAAACTGAGTACCATAGTCATACTTTTAAAAATTAATTAAAGGCCTTTCTTTTGGAAAAATGTTACTACTCAGTCACCGAAAACCAAAAACCGAAGAATTATAATTTTTTTCTTTATTTTTTATCACAAATTTGAATTATGGTTATAATGACATTTTTTTTATTACATCTTTGACATTTTATTTAGGACAATGACTGACGATGAACACGCCTGACAGAATATATAGCTATATCATATCTTATAACATATTATTAATTTGACATACCATGTATAATTTTCTGTTTACCAAATGTACTAATAATTATTTACATAGAATTATTAAAGTATTTAAAATTAGTATTTAAAATTTCTATTTATATGCAACAATTTTGTAATTAATGTAACTTTTTTTTGTTTCTTTTTATTTAATGTGATTTCGTATATGTCCAATGTCTGTAATTTCCCATACAATGTATATTGTTACTTGGAATAAATTAAAAAAAAAACAATCTTTGTTTACCCACTATTACATGAAAAAAAAGAAGGTTGTCTTTGGGCACGATCAATTTATTTTTACTATTTACTAAGTAATTTTACGTACGTATAATAAAAGGAAACTAAATTCAGCGTGATTTTACCTTTTTATTTTAATATACCATTTTATCCATTACAGAGGGAAATACTGTTGCTTATAGTTTCGGCATGGTGGTAGGACACTGACTAGCGTCCGCCTGGCCGGCTACCATCCTCATGTAGAAAAGTCTGGCACTTATTCTTCAAAACATCTAATGTATTCCGCAACTGTCCTTGAGAGCCAGTTCCCATTCAAGGCCTAGCGAGGACCGAATCGTCACTTACCAACAGGTGAGATAGTGGTCAAACGCTAGCTTATACCATATAAAAACGGGTGAACGTTCGACTAGTTAGCTCACGTTTAGCGACATAATTCAGTATCCATATACATGTCTGTATGAGTTACTCAAATTCTGAAGCTAAAGATAAGTAATAATAAATAAAATAAGAAGAAGTATGTATTTCTAACAAATATTATTAGGACACAATAACCTCTCAATAAAATTACTTATCAAAATCATAAAAGAGATGGTGCGTAGAAAGCGTTAGAACTGAAACTTCCATTTTCATTCAACTTATTTCTCAACATCACTGATTATTTTGTGTACAACTCCATCTGTTGAACTTAGCGGGGCGAATACCCGAATGATAGCGAATACGTCTTCGTAGTTACACCGTTCTACAATAGAGGGCGTTTATAAACTTAACTGCTTTGGGGGTACACGTAATAGTACGGTTGGCAACCGTACAATAATCAGGGGAATTAAAGTGTGACGTTCGACGTCTAGATGAAAGCTGAATGGCTCATTACTTTTTTTTTAAATTCAAAGTAATAAGTTGATGTTTTTGTTATTTATTATTTTTAGAATAATTATTATTTTTATGATCTATTTAATGTTATTTGACGTGTGTAAGTGCAGATTTTTAATTTGCCCATAAATGACTTTTGACTTTAAAATATAAAATATGACATGACGCTTACGTGACTTCCGTTGATTCGGACCGTGACGCTACGTCACTTCCTCAAATTTACTTCAGTGAGAAGTTTCACTTCAATAAAAAACAAAAAATAACATAAAATAAACTTTACTTATATGTTTAAATAATTAAAGTACAGATATACAATGAAGTCTGACGAGATGGTCAGCTCCACAGCTCGCTAGCAAAGCTTGTTTATTCTTAGCGTCTTGTTTCTGTGGCTTGAATGTTACTCGCTTCACTGTTAGGTGGTGTGCCGCGCTGAAATAAAAAAATAAATTATATAAGTACGTATAAAAAACTAAAACAATCGACTTAAAATGCCACGCGATTAATTTTCAGTACCAAATTTGAGGTGTTTATCTCCATATCTCTGGAGATACTTATCAGATCTCGATGAAATTACTATAGTACCATTCTAGGGATATCTCCTTTCCAACAATAAAAATTCAAAAAAAAAAAATTCAAAATTAATTTATTTCAGGTTCTTTACACCCATAAACACAATTCAATTAATTTTCAATGTACAATAGCTTATAAATATGAATTACATTTCATTAAAATTTTATAATGTCAATATCAATATAATAAAATATGTCATAAAATTAATACAATTAAATATAACAATTGATTAAAAACAAAAAAAAAAAAAAAAAAAAAAAAAAAATAGGTGAGCAGTTATTTAAAAGTCTCTAAAAAATATATATCTAAGCTATTACATAAATTGTTACTTACTATAAAATTGTGGGCTACTTCATACATCCGGCACTACTGGGGACGTGTCTGTTGCAGCAGTGCCGAATATATGCGCAGTCCAGTCGATCTGCGATCATCTTCAGGACGGCGTTGGTGCTACCCCGCACCCTGCGCACCAGGGACGCACTGCGTCTGCGCATGCTCGCGTGGAAGCAGCTGGTGTGTGCGTCCGCGAACATGCCCGAAGCACTGCAGAATCGGGGCAGCCCCACCACCGCCCTGAAGGCGTTGTTGTATTGAACGCGAAGAGCTCCGTAGGCTTTCTGAGTATAGTTGGCCCACAGGCTGCACGTGTAGAGGGAGGTACAGAATGCTCTGAAGAGCGTGATCTTAACCTCCCCCGAGCAGCGAGCAAACCTGCGAGCAATCATGTTCGCCCGTCTAGATAGAGCTCGCCTTTCGCGTTCAATATCAGCATTGTCCCTGAGGTCAGCTGTGACTATATGGCCCAAATACTTAAATTCGTCCACCTTCTCTAATGGTACTCCATTAAGATATAAAGGTGGGGCGTCTCGATGGAAACGCGTGCCGCCTTCAAAGACCATGTACTGGCTTTTATTTACATTATAAATAAGCCCGTGACGAGATGTGTATTCTTCACATATTCGCAACAAACTTCTAAGTCCACATATCGACGCACTCAGCAGCACCATGTCGTCTGCGTAACTCAGATTATTGACACACACTCCGTCTATGTGACAACCGACATGTGTGCTGCTGAGCTCGTCGATTAGCGCGTTCATATAAATGTTGAACAGTGTGGGCGAGGTGAGACCGCCCTGCCTCACACCCCACTCCATCCGATATGTGTCAGACATTGTGCCCGCCCACCGCACGCTATTGACCTGGTGACTGTACCAAAACTTGAAGATGCTGACAAGTCCCTGGGGTACATCAACATCTTCAAGCTTCTTCCAGAGGATGTCGTACGACACCAGGTCAAATGCCTTAGATAAGTCGAGAAAACACGCATACACAGGCGTTTTCCGATCGGTGTAATATTTGACGGTATGCTTAAGACTCAGTATTGCAGATTCTGTAGATAAATTAGGCCGAAAGCCAAATTGATTATCGTGCAAAGTTACGATTTTACCTAACTGAGTATTAAGCAAACCGTCGAACACTTTGGCAATAATAGTCGCGAGCGATATAGGCCTGTAGTTATTTTTGTTGGCAAGGTCACCGGTCTTATTTTTGACTACAGGGACAACTATTGTTTGCATGAAGTCGCTAGGCAGGTAAGCATGACTTACGCACAGGGAGTAAAACATTGCTAGCACTCTGTATATGTGGGGGCCAGCATTCTGCAAATGCTCAATGCTGAGCCCGTCGTGACCGGGAGATTTGCCTGTAGACATGTTTTTGAGTATTTTTGCAACATCTTTGGCTAGAAAGGCAATTCCCACCGGCCCAATCGGCAACTCAGTGCCACCCACTTCTCCAACTGATCCCAAGGGGGATTGCACTGAGAAATGGTCTTTAAAAGTGTTCGCAATTTCTTTTGGATCAGTCACTCCATCGATGCTCACCGGGATACCAGGCCGCATATTCATTCTACCAGTAGCCCGCCAAAAGCCACGGAAGTCACCACTGGAATGCTTCTGAGCGAGGGCGTCCATGTTTATTTGGTCCTGATTATTTTGACACCATTTTAGTCGCGACTTGAACACCCTCCTGCTCTGACACATTGCTGTATAGATACTACCAGACCCTGGCCTACCGCATAGCACCCATTCCATGAACCTCGACCTAGCCTCCCGGTGAGCGTCTCGGACGTGGTCATTCCACCCCCGCACACGAGGTGGCCGGCCACCACCTGCCCTCCTGTCCCCACGACTCTCTTTGGCTGCATCGCGAAGGGCGAACACAATATCTGCATACAATCTATTCAGAACGCACCTATGACCTACGTCATTACAATATCTATCAGCGCAATTCAAAAACTGGTCTGGAAAATCAATTAGTTTTAATCTACTGTGACACTCAACATTATACATTTTTATACTTTCTTCATTTCTAATTCCCCATATTACGTCTCTATTATACATTATTTTGTTCGGTAACTGTTCAGTCAATAAATTAAAATTACATTCTAGAATAAGAGGGAAGTGGTCTGACCAGACCGTGTCGTATTTAACGTAAGAATTAATCACAGACCTCTTAGCTGATTGAGTAACAATGCAATGATCGAGCCAACTGCACGAACCATAAACATCACTTACAAATGTAAACGTATTTGAATCCAAACCCAAGATATCTATGTCAATGCATGTCCAGTGCTGCTCGTTACAATAAAGCTCGAGTTCTTTATAAAATAACTCACACGGATTTGCGTTGTAATCGCCTAACATAAAAACTGAGTCGATTCCGTATTCGTCTATGATAGCGCTCACCGTACTGAGACAATCCGTAAAGTCCGGTAGGTTATCCACTGAGTTCGTCGGCATATACACACTCATCACAATTACTGGTCGCTCCCGTGTCGAGATTTTAATTGCACATATACGCGCGTTTTCACACCGTAACACTGACACATGTTGAAACGCACTACTTCGCCATAGTAACGCGACTCCACCGAAAGGCCGACCGCGCACTATTCCTGTACTAGTGTCGACCGCGGATGTGCCCGTGTACCCGAAGCCGCTGTCGATCGTGCCTAGGTATGGTATCTCCTCCGGCAGCAACCAGGTTTCTTGCAGGGCTATCAGGTCACACGTTCGACATAATTCTTTGACACTGTCAACCGAGCGCTTCACGTTCTTACAATTAAAGCTAGCTATACAACTATTCATTACGGTTGTTAAGTGAGCCGTTAACAACATTCTCGTTTATAGCACGACGTTTAAAATTAACAAAACGCCTGAATATGACACCTTGAGGCCATATTTTCTCATCCAGGTACAACGATACTTTAGACTCAGACACGTAGAACTTATAAGCTTTGTGATTTTTATCCTTCTTCATACGAATATTCTCCAGCGATACCGTTTCTTGATAAAAGAATAATCAAAATCGGTTTATAAAAAACGAAGTTATCCGCGAACAAACAAATATATTTATACTAATATTATAAAGAGAGAACATTTGTATTTTTGTATTTTTGTGTTTGTAATGAGTAAGCTCAAAAACTACTGAACCGATTTAAAAAATTCTTATATACATAGAATGGACTTTCGGAATGAAAATAGGCTATATATTATCCCGTTTAAATCAAAGGTACATTCGTGGAGACCTAATTTGCAACCTAAGTCGGCAAAAAAACGGTCGAAAAAACAAGTTTCTTACGAACGCTGCTTAATTGAAAATAGATAGAAGAATATTTTCTTTGCAAGAGTTGTACAACTTAATAAGACCTACAAAAAAGTCCGCGACAGCATATGTCTATCTCTTAAGGTTGACTCACAGTAACCATTTTAATCTTAAAAAATTTCTTAAAAAATATTACATAATTTCCAAGGCTATTATCAAGTATATTACTATATACTAGGATTAATACTTTAATCCTTATCCAAATAATTACGTTAATTAGCTTGGCCACATATTATAGATTAAAATTGTCGTTTACAGTATATAATTCAAATGAAAACTCTAGAAGATATCACGAATTTCACAAACACGCATCGCAAAATTAATAAAATATTTGCAGTGAAACCACAGATTAGGTCATAGTTACTACGAAAATATTATTATAAGCTTAGCTATGCTGTAGATCCCCACCGATCACAATCAATTTGAAGTCAATATAGTATAATAATATGATCTATTGTATAAAATAATATTCATCTATATATATAATAATATAATATAATATTTTAAACCACCCCGACTGATCTATGTATAATAGCTTTTTCCAATGACTCTAAACACGACATTTAAAATCTGAGCTGTAAGTTGGTGAGGATTTGAGTATTCTGTAGAGTCCAGGAGGCTTCCATGTTCTTACAATATCGTTGAAGAAGAAGATTTTCAAATTGATCAGAACTATGAAAGTTGATTTCATAGCGCAATTAACTAGAAAAAAGCTCATAATTTTATAACGATTGAACGAATTTTCATGAATCAAAGCTAAGAAAACTCTCGATGAAGATATCTATCAAACAAAAAAAAACTATCAATAATAAAAACAAAATCGGTTCATCCGGCTAGGTGCTAAGATGCTACAGACAGACACACAGATATACACGTTAAACGTATATTACCCCTACATTTTGCGTCGGGGAACGCCGTAACGGCGGCAGATGTACTCCTTGGTGGTAAGCTACTTTTTGGTAGATTTAATGATTCCACTACCACTGTGCGAAAACTCATGATTCATGAATGCACATAAAACTTCATTGGTAGGTAGGTATATAGCTAGGATTAGAACCAACGACCGTCGGGTCAGAATCAGGGTAACTATCCTTTACGCCAAACGGCCGTCCAATTTCAAAACGTAAGCATTATAAAACAAAGTTCATTACTGCGTCTGTCTGTCTGTTCGCAATAATCTCAATAGCTACTGAACGGATTATCATGCGGTTTTCACCAATAGCGTTTGTTTGCAACCAGAGTGTTTATGAGGAAGGTTTAGGTGCATAATTCGTTAAGGTTTTGTGTAAATTGGATGAAATATGACGATGGTTATTAAATATGTTCATATTTTATATTCGATGCAACAAACTGATGCAAATTTTGTAGGCATATATGTTCTACCCGTGCGAAGCCGGGGCGGGCTGCTAGTATATATATAAATAAATAATATATATATTTAAATTTAGTTTTTAACTTTTTAATAACATGCTTTGTGGTAAGACGTTAGCTATGAGTTTTCATTGTAAGCGCTTTTGACAGATCTCACATAGTTTTCGACTTATTCTGGCTCCCTGATTGGTCTAAATTTAGTAAAGTGTTAAAAACACTAAAGGCGCTCTACTATTTTTCATAAAAAATTTATTCGATATACGATATCGAGTTTGGAATGAAAACTCATACTATGGGTACGCAAGCACTAATTTGACCGTTATACCATTTGCTATTACGGAGTTCCAGTCCCTACAGCCCAACTACATCATCAGCTCAGCCCTATGGTACCATATTATTGCATCGTCACCGAAGACACGCAAGTATACCAAAGAGTCTAATTGAACGTCAGAAAGTGGTTCTTATTTAGCTCATCGTCAACAAGCAGAACAAACAAACAGCATCAACATTTGATCCACACAAACATAAATCAAATCAAATCAAAGCATTTATTCAGTATGTAGGCAGTATTAATATACGCACATATACACGTCAAAATCATAAATCATAATCAATTATCAAGTAAACATAGCAAAAGCAGAATTTAACGCTTTGAATTAAAAAAAAAACAAAAGTTATGAACCATATTTAGCTGTCATCCAACCGTTGACGTCATACATACATACTAAAACGGTAAGTTAAATAAAAGCTTGTTAAGCTTGTGAAAAAACAATGTATTAACAGGTGGTAGGAGCAAATTAAATCGACGTTTCGACTGACCTGCTACCAAAAAGTAGCTTACTAACATCATAAGGTCCTTACTTTGTTCCAGCAGCACCCAGCCCATGAGAGTCAGAGTATTCTAGGCCTAGCGTGTTCACCATCTTCGGCTACATCATCGTTTACCATGAGGCGAGATGTCAGATAATTTAACAGCTAAGCCTGTTTATCACTGGACACTTTGCCATTCGAACCGCAAAACACTCCCTATTTCACGACCAAATAACTAACAAAAAGCTCGTCTGGAATTCGTTTTAGGAGTAGCATTTTCAACTAGTCAGGCCTGTCGCACTCCACACGGTAGCTATGAAAATGCTAGTACCTCCGCGGCAGCCCGCTGGCTACAAGCTCAGTCAGTAGTGTCACGCGCGCTCTCGATCGAACCCGCGTCTTTACTTTACTATTCAATCTGTTTTCTCACAACACTCAACCTTACAGTAAGAGACAGCTGACGGCCCGCGAGCTGACCGAGTGATACAGACTCTCACCGCGCGGACTTACGGTGCATTTTACGGTGCGCAGCACGCGGTTCCTAGTTACTATTAGTTTATTCTGTGACGTAAATTCAAGGTCGCATCCGAGGCGTGTAGCGTATTCTGAACGATACCGACGTAACTAGGTTAAATTTTGCATTTTTGCTCACAGGGAGTGCATCTTCTGTACTTGTACTTATTCTGTAACCTAGTGACCATAAAATGATTCTCACCTAGTGTCCATAACATGCACGAGACTCCACATGCCATCGAACGCATACAGTCTGATGACCCCCGACTCGAGTCCCACGGCGATCATTCTAGAACCGTCCAGCGATATCGGCGCGAACGCGAGCGCGGTCACTGAAGAGCTAGACAGTTCTAATGTCTTGCCGTGTTGGGCGTAAGCGCCGAGCGACGACTTTGGCGGCGCGGGGGTTATGTCAGTCTTCGTCCATACACATACCTGTGAAGAAAAACAATCCTTAAAAGTAGTTTTAGCAAAGACATTCAGACTAATATTATAAATACTTTCTGCAAGACTTGCTACCGAAAGTAGGTTACGACCAACAAAGAGAAAATCTGCCGACGTAGTAACCTGACGGTGTTCCGGCAGCGAGATTCATACATTCTTCGACCACATCATCGCTTACCACTAGGCAACAAATTCCAAATATTTTGAATAAAAATGTTATATTTTCTCTATATCTTGTTGATGAATCTATAACTAGGCAGTAAAATCTCTTATCCTGAACAAAAACTACATATTATGATTTTCATCTATTTTAATATAGAACAATTAATAAAAAGCATTTGGCCTTTCTGCCATATTTATCGGAAAAATTAGCACACACCTCTATCATGTAAGAACGTAGATATTCTACTTTATATGTACAAATAATAACAAAAAAAAATAGTTTTTTTTAATGAAACTATGATGCAAATAAAGCTTTTGTTTATGTGTAGCTATGGTAACTAGCTACTATGACAGCAGTTGACATGACACCTTAGCATGTATACAATATGGCTGCCGAAGCGTCCGCCAATCACAGCTAGACCTAAATGTCATACACATCATATCCACCAATCTTTCTCACTTAATCTAACTAAAAATATATAAGAAAGGTTAAATAATTCAAATTTTAAATGATTTTAGTATTACGTTGCGTTTCCCTGATAGCCTATTAAGAACTTAGATAAGCCCAGATAAACTATAATCTAAAATAGTCTTTTATTTACCTTCCCATCTCGAGATCCAGTTCCAAAATAGACTCCATCGTGCGCCCAAGCACAGCACCAGATTATCCTGCTGTGAACTCCGTTGGTCTTATCTGTGCTGGCGACCAGGTCGAACAAGTTTGAACCTTGTCGTCTGTGGAATAAAGACCAGCGTCGGTCACGCGACACGGACAGTAGACGGCGGCTGTCTGCTGAGAACTCTACTTGAGTCACTGTCAGTTGGTGGGACACGAGCCTTTGTATCTGTGTCCAGGATTTTGTCTCCCTGCGAATAGAGAATAATTAAAATAATTTAAAAACTAAAACCTCGGAAACGAACCCTACCGATTAAAAAAAGAATCATTCAAATCGGTTCACAATTGACGGAGTAATCGCGTAACATACACAAAATAAAACTGGCCAAGTGCGAGTCAGACTTTTGTCCCGCACACGGAGGGTTCCGAATTTCCGAAGTCCGAACGCCACGAACTTCTAACACCAACTAAGTAAATATTAACACAAAGGTAATTAATATAATTAAATATCTGGAAGACCGAGTGTTCTGTTCGTACGACTAACTTTCTACTGATTCTAGCTAATTGAAGCTCTTTAAGTAGCCTTGTGTAGTTCATGTACTAAGTACTAATATGAATGAATTCTTGACACTGAACTAGAATGAACTATTCCGTAAGTCTACTAGTACATAGTACATTTAGTACTTCGTTCGCGATTATTGTCTGTGATGTGATTATTAGCGTAACTAGTGAACGAACGAGTGAGATGCACTCTATGCTATTTTCAACAGCTATTTTGAACATTATGGTAACAGTCATAGGGACTATTTTTAATTGAGTTATTATGACCTACTGTACACAGTAGACGTGTGTAACTCAGGAGTGATTCACTAAAAAGAGTTATATCTCCTTAAACCAAAGATTATATCCGTATATCTTACATTTCACCACCATCTCTTTAACTCTTTTATATCTTCAACGCAACAACTCATTTCGCGGAGTTAGAGTAAGCGGGATGTAACCATATAACATACCATGCGTTAAAAAGAGAGCGTCACGGAGTTAGAATAAGGGAGATGTAAACATATAACAATCTATGTGATAGAAAGGGAGCGTAGCGTCACAGAGTTATTAGGGATATAGAGATATAAAAGATATATATATATCTTTTGTTCAAAATGATACGTATCTATCTTTTCTCTTTAAGGATATGGTTTGCACATGGCTAGTACATAGTACTAGAAGTCCGAACTAGTACAGCTGAAAGAATGTACTAGTTCGGAGCGATCTTTTTAATGACCGAGTAGGAACAAGCCTATCTTTAAGTAATAAAATTGAAGATATATTATTCAATACTGTACACTATATTTATGCGAAAAAAACCTTTACTGAGTACACAAAGCGACCGAGTCCGAGGCCCACAAATTTAACAAATGAAACGCTTGCGCGTGCTAATTTTTCCTATGCTGCCATCTAGCTGCGTCGAGGTGAATTAATTTCGTATCGTATCGTAAAAAACACGTTTTTTTGTTTTCAACCATTTAATTTTTAACTTTGTTCTGTTCTTTGTATTTGTTGTTATAGCGGCAACAGAAATACATCATCTGTGAAAATTTCAACCGTCTAACTATCACGGTTCATGAGATACAGCCTGGTGACAGACGGACAGACAGACAAGACAGACAGACAGACAGACAGACAGACGGACAGCGGATTCTCAGTAATAGGGTTCCGTTGGTACCCTTTGGGTTCGGAACCCTAAAAAACATACAGACGAGTTTGAGAACCTCCTTCTTTTTGGGAAGTCGGTTGAAAATAATTAAGATCAAATAAAAAACTATCGTTAAAACATAGCGTAGGACGTCCTGTGACCAGCCCCCTAGACAAAATTCAATTACTGTATCCATTTCACGCTAATGCAATTTCAAAATGTATGGAAATTACATCTTTGTTGCGGAAACATAAATGTCATTCAATACATTTTGAACTTGCGTTAGCGTGAATGAGAGTAGAAATTGGATTTTGTCTAGGGGCCCAGGTGGAGCGACGACATATGCAAAGCAAAGCGGTGGGCAGTGACTGGAAAAGAAGAGCCGAAGATCGGGTTCAGTGGCGCATCTTGGGAGAGGCTTACGTCCAGCAGTGGACTGACACGGGCTGATGATGCTGAAAAAATTTTTTTTTTATAAAGACTTAATGAACTGACTTTTTTTGAGGGCCTAGTGGTGTAGTGGGAAGATGGTCGATTTGACACCAGAGGTACCGAATTGAATCCCCGCCGTGCACTACTGGATTATTCTATCGAAACGATTATGTGTGCTTTACACAGTAGCCCTCCGGTGAAGGCCCTATCTGGCCAATTAGTGTCCGTCTGGCCAGCTACCACCCTTAAGTTCTGTCACCAAATGTGTTACGGCAGCTATCCTCGAGAGCCAGTTCCCATTCCAGGCCTAACGTTCTACTACCTCGACCGCATCATCACTTACCAACAGGTGAGATAGTGGTCCAACGCTAGCCTATTATTAAAAAAACCGGCCAAGTCGAGTTGGACTCGCCCACCGAGGCTTCCGTACCAACGTTGGTTGTTGCCTATTAAACTAGACCTCTAAATTGTATGAGCGCTCATATAACTCAGAGGCCTATCTTAATTGGAGAGCTTTGTAATGTATAGGGACACCCTTCCATTTTCAACTTTTTTATTTTTTGGAATTTTCCCTTTATTTGTCCTGTAAGTCCTTGCTTCTTGCCAAATTTCATGATTCTAGGTCAACGGGAAGTACCGTATAAGTTTTCGATCCACAACCTAGGGTACTTCCGGTTGACCTAGAAATGTCAATTTTAGTTATAAGCAAGGTCTTACAGCACAAGTAAAGGAAAAATTCCAAAAAGTAAAAAATTAAGGTAAATTTTGGTACTTGCAAGTTTATGCGAAAATCTAAATTTGCCCATATCTTTTTATAGTGTTGACTCAGGACCTTGATTTTTATACACCTAATAGGGACTATAGACCTCAGTATCAGGTATACATTTCAACTTGCTAGGTCCACCCGTTCCTGAGAAAATCGGTGGTGACACACGGACTGACAGACAGACGGACAGACGGACAAGAAAGTGATCTTATAAGGGTTTCTTTTTTTACCTTTTGAGGTACGGAACCCTAAAAAAAGGCAATGGCCTTTGCACTATGTAGTGATGTACTGACCACAGCAGCACGGCAGCGTGCTCCAGGTCGGTGGCCCTGCAGGAGGAGGCTAGCAGGGCTCCGTCCCCGGAGGCCGCGAGCGCGTGCACCTCGTACCCGTGCCCGTACAGCTTCTGGTGCTCCGGCCAGAGCGTGTTCTGCATCAGGGTCTCTTCTGTGGGAGGCTCTGTGGAACAAAACGATTGCATTGATAAAGGGTCATCCATTAATCACGTGAGGCTCGAAAGAGGGGTTCGGAAAAAATCACAATGAGAGGAGAGGGGGGATATAATAAGATATCACGTGTAATTTGTGTATTTTTCGTGGAACGCACGATTTCTATACCAAGATATTCTGAAAATCTCAATACACTAAAACGGAGGGGGAGGGGGTTCAAAAGTTGCAAAAAACATCACGCCTTTAATAAACGACCCCTAAGTGTGCGCACATATTCGCAAGGTGGCTGGCAAGAACTAGGCTGCTCTGTGGGTCAACACGATTTTATGATAAGTATGCTCACATGTTTGCAAGGTAGCAGGCAAGAACTGGATGAGATTAGCCGAGGATCGTGCAGTTGGAGAGGCCTATGTCCAGCAGTGGACTAGTAGTATAGTAGTAGTATAGGCTGATGATGATGATGATCACAGACAACAGTGGCTGTGGTTGATCATGTTATTGATACCACCCAATGTGAAAGACAGGATTAGACAGTTGCGGTAAATTGTCACCAGCAAATGTCGGCACTCCAGCGACTCGTCTTATGATAGTCTATTAATAACTTGAGGTTGTAAAGGGGGGTAGGAGAGGCTGTTTGAAAACATTCCGAAATATCACAAGAGGGGAGGGGAGGGGGGCTTGTGTACTGAGAGTATGTCATCATCGCCTAAACAAATTCACTCTGTGCTAGACAGTATGAATTAATGAAAACTCTTTATTGTACAAATGTACACCATCCATTACATAAATAAGTTAACAGTAATTTGTGACTAAGCGCATATATGCCATGTCCAATACAAAACCAACTAACCTGTCATGTTAACGGGAACAAAGTACCCATCGTTTTCATCTTCGCTAAGCTTGTTGTCATCTCCGCTGAATACTGCCTTATTGGACAGACCTAACGATGGCACCGCTGCACCTTCTGGCCCTGGAATTAAGTTAATTACGAAATACGTATGTTAATTATGAAATACGTAAGTTAATTATGAAATACGAAGTTTTCCTTTACACTTAGAAACTTAGAATTGGGTATAAAGGTGGTATGGGGTATAAATGCTATTTTATTTATCAAATGTTATCATTTTTCACATAAATTGGTTTGTAAATTAATCTTAGTATTTAGTACGTCTTTGGAAAGGTAGGTTAGTATTTTAGGAAGTAAAGTTAGTATACTAGCTAAAAGCTGAGCTTTGTAAGGGCTCGGGTAGTTTTTCTGCCTGGTAATAATTTTAAGGCAGTTTTTTTTTATATTAAATAGCGAATCTGCCCCAGACTGGCAAAAAATTTGCCAAAACACCAACCACTCCAACAAATGCATAAAATTTGCAATCATATTATTGAATTATGGCATAAAATAAGGCATAATAAAACCGGCCAAGTCGAGTTGGACTTGCCCACCGAAACTTCCGTACCAACGTTGGTTGGTACCAATTAAGCTGGACCTCTAAATTGTATGAGCGCTTATATAACTCAGAGGCCTATCTTGATTGGAGTGAACTATGTATGTATAGGGACACCCTTTGATTTTCAACTCTTTTTTATTTTTTTGAATTTTTCCTTTATTTGTGCTATGAGAACTGGCTTCTTGCCAAATTTCATGATTCTAGGGAAGGACCCTATAAGTTTTCGACCCAAAACCTATAGGACACTTCCGGTTGACCTAGAATTGTCAATTTTGGCTAAAAGTAAGGTTTTATAGTGCAAGTGCAAGTAAAGGAAAAATTCCAAAAAATAAAAAAGTTGAAAATGAAGGTACATTTTGGTACTTACAAGTTTTCGCGAAAATCTAAATTTGCCCATATCTTTTTATCGTGTTCACTCAGGACCTTGATTTTTTTCACACCTAATAGGGATTATAGATCTCAGTATCTGGTATAAATTTCAACTTGCTAGGTCCACCCGCTCCTGAGAAAATCGGTGGTGACACACGAACAGACAGACAGACAGACGGACAAGAAAGTGATCTTATAAGGGTACCTTTTTTACCTTTTGAGGTACGGAACCCTAAAAATAAAGTTTACCTTCTCATTCAAATTTTTACAAAGGCCCTAGGGGTATAAGCTAATAAAATCTGCCCCCGGAAGAAATCTGATTGATATTTATACGACATGTAGGTTCTAATAAAATATTTATTTTCTGAAAGTTTGAAATCTGTAACTCAATTGTTTTTTTTCCAAAGCTGTTTTTTTATATAAAAAAATGAGAGATTTATAACATCATAGCATCATAGAAAAATTAAAAAATATATTTTTATATTTAATTTTTTACCATGATACAATTTTGGCACAATAACAAAAAAAATCGTACCTTTAATATTTGCCTATAATAATGTAATATTTATTTAAAAAAAAGGTACGTCATAGTAAAAAAACAAACAGGCCAGGTGCGAGTCAGACATTTGTCCCGCACCTGGAGGGTCCCGAACGCCATCTAACGGATATCTAACGAACTTCTAACACCAACAACTGAACAACCAACAAGAACGTTAACACAAAGGTGTTAGCAATTAATATTATTAAATATCTGGTTGACCTAGCTTTGCTCGGTATTTTTTGCCACTATTATTGCTACTTAAACAGAAAAATGTGACTCTTCCCCGACATCTATCGGCGAATAATAATACTATTTTTTTTTAAATTTATAGCAACTAACTGCTTTAACGACACAATAACACTAAAGCTACTCGCCAATAGATGATTATCGATAAAGTTGATTAATGAACACACACACGCATATAACAACATTTTCTGAAAATTAATCCTAGCTTGATCGATTTATCGCCCCCGAAATCCCCTGTATACTTAATTTTATTTAATCGTTGGAGCCGTTTCCGAGATTAAGGTAAACACGATAGCGCCATCTATGAACGATTCATAGATGGCGCTATCGTAAAAAACACGTTTTTTGTTTTAAACCCTTTAATTTTTAACTTTGTTCAGTTCTCAGTATTTGTTGCTATAGCGGCAACAGAAATACATCATCTGTGAACATTTCAACCGTCTAACTATCACAGTTCATGAGATACAGCCTGGTGACAGACGGACAGACAGACAGACAGCGGAGTCTCAGTAATAGGGTTCCGTTGGTACCCTTTGGGTTCGGAACCCTAAAAAGCACTTTTTGGTCTCTCTATCATCTACTACTATCATGCATTTACATATAATACATTACATGCTCGCTTTTAATTGCTTTTTTCCGCTATTTATGTACATATATATGTATTACATATACATATATTATTAAAAATAATATTAATTTTCAAAATAACAACAACAGCTTCTATTGTGGAAGTAAATAAATAAAACATTCGAATATCAATTATAAATTTTATTATTCAATCTTAGTTAGCTATGTTTCAAGGAACAAAATATTATTATTATGACACTTTATTAGAGTTCCGTAGCCGAATGGCAAAAAACGGAACTCTCCTAGATTTCTCATGTCTGTCTGTCTGTCCGTCCGTATGTCACAGCCACTTTTTTCCGAAACTACTAATAATTTGGACATAGTATGATAGTTACGAAATTCCTAAGAATACACAGTTGAAACTTGGTAGGTAGATGTATTCTATGAACCGCTTTTCGATTTTTATACAAAATTAAAATAATTTACGATCGTTTACAAAACGACAAAAACCGACTTCACACGCCGCGATAGTAATTTTTTTTATCGGTTAAGATTTGACGGAGTACGGTGGTAGATTTGAGAGGAGACGGAGAGCCTAGGGCATTTCCAACCAAAAAAATGCATAATAAGAATGTTATACTTTAAATAGAAACAGAAAATTGTCAAAATTCTATTTATATTTCAAAATTCATAAAGATCCTTGAAATCTGCCACTTTTTGGAATCGTCAGCGTAATCCGCATCATCACAACAAGTGAGATAGTGGTCAAACGCTAGCCTAGAAGATATTTAAAAAAAAACTGCCGAGTTAAAATGTAGGTCCTAAATCTGCCTAAATGGCAGATATCTGCCATAAATGGTACACTGATACCAGAAGTCATTTGGATGACAGATGTAAATTCTTTAGATTTCCAACAGATGGCGTTAGTAAACAAACATTATGTTCGCAGCGAAGTTAATTCTTCTACCTTCTAATGCCCCCCCCCCCCCCCCCCCTAAAAGCTAAACTGCTGGCTTGAAAAATCTGGAAAAATCGTGATAAAAGTGCATTTCATGAACTTTAATGGAAACTTCAAGATAACTTTATCAGTTTAGCAGTAACAGTCGTTGAACTTTGGTGTTGGATAATTTTGTACCAAATACATAATCCTTAGAATAAATGAATAAATCCTTTAAAGTGCAAAGACGAAGTATCTAGTTGCTTGTTTATAACGGGTAAAGCCCTCATTGAATACGGGCTACTACGGGACCCTACACTGCGCGTGGCTCGACACGCACTTGGCCGGCTATTTTTAATGTCAATAAAATTATATATTTTTTTACTGATAACACATCTACATGTGAATTTAAATTATTATGCAAAAGCACAAATCAATAGGCGTGATAGTTTTTCAGTAAAGTGCACCACAAAATTGCTCAGGTTGTGGGATAGTGTTAGGGCTCGCTTCGCTCGCCCTGATTATTTTTTACATTTTACTTATTAGGAACACTTTCGTCTATTGTCTTTTTTAGGGTTTCGTACCCAAGGATAAAACGGAACCCTATTACTAAGACTCGCCGTCCATCTGTCTGTCTGTCTGTTTTCTATAAGTCCTCTCCATCCAGAGGTTGCCCGGCAGAAATTGCTTTTAGCGATAAGGTCGCCCATTGTAACACTAATTAAATGAATACCTTGTATGTTATTTGTAAGTTATGAGGTGTGACAATAAAGATTTTTTTCTATGTAAAGGCGGCTCCACATTAGTGCCGTGACTTCACGCCATGAATTCCAGGCACAAGTCTTGCCCTCCACATTCACGGTATGCTCACAATCGTTCGTGAAACCGGCCGCGAAATGTACGTAGAAGCTGCTGCCCCGTACGCCTTTCTAGTTCGGAGTAAGCTGGCGCGGGGCCGTGAATGTGGATGTATACGCGTGAACGCCGCGCGAAAGCTTTGTCTCGGGAAAGAACTCCTTGCCGGTGTCTGTGTTTCCCGATAGCTACAACGCGGGGGTCTTCAAATCGCGAGTGAACAGGTATTTACTAGGTAAGCGTGCTACATCGTCGACGCATTGTCACTTAACATCAGGTGAGAAAGTGGTCAAACGCTTGCCTATCAGTATAAAAAAAAAGGGACAAAATACTGGCTCTGATCGGGGAACAGCGTGAACGTACCGGAACCCCACGAAAACCGTCCACATTCACGTTCACGCCTGTTTACGGAGCTTCGCGGCACTAATGTAGAGCCGCCATAATAGTGCAGTACGATTCGCGGCCTTATCGCTCTTCGCGAGGCAATGATGAGTTGGTAGGTGTGCATGAAAAGCAGCCTACGTTTTTCATGATTGGAGAGAGCCCTATTAGAGGAAAGAATGATGATGATGATGAAGATGGCTTGACTTCTAAGCGAGGTCGCCAGCAGCTTCCCATCATCAAGGACAAAATCTGCAGCCATAACCTTACAGTGTTCCGGCAGCACACAGCCCTTGTGATTGGAGAGCCCTATTAGAGGAAAGAATGATGATGATGATGAAGATGGCTTGACTTCTAAGCGAGATCGCCAGCAGCTTTCCATCATCAAGAACAAAATCTGCAGCCATAACCTTACAGTGTTCCGGCAGCACACAGCCCTTGTGATTGGAGAGCCCTATTAGAGGAAAGAATGATGATGATGATGAAGATGGCTTGACTTCTAAGCGAGGTCGCCAGCAGCTTTCCATCATCAAGAACAAAATCTGCAGCCATAACCTTACAGTGTTCCGGCAGCACACAGCCCTTGTGATTGGAGAGCCCTATTAGAGGAAAGAATGATGATGATGATGAAGATGGCTTGACTTCTAAGCGAGGTCGCCAGCAGCTTTCCATCATCAAGGACAAAATCTGCAGCCATAACCTTACAGTGTTCCGGCAGCACACAGCCCTTGAGAGTCAGAGTATTCTAGGCCTTGCGTGTTCGCCATCTTCGAACACAACATCGCTTACAACCAGACAGATGGTGGTCAAGCGCATGGCTATTAAGATTACGATAAACCTGTCGTGATTAGTCTCGTTGGATTGGAAATCATCTTGTTTATACTAAAATTTAACTTTTTTTATGTTACACAAACAAGCACTTATTCACTATCTCACCCGATGTTAAATCTTCGTCATGTCACATCATCATCATAATAAGCCGGTATCAGTCCACTGCTGGACATAGGCCTCTCCCAAGTCATGCCACTGAGCCCGATCTTCGGCTCTTTGTTTCCAGTCACTGCCCACCGCTTTGCGAATGTCGTCGCTCCACCTGGTCACAGGGCGTCCTACGCTACGTTTACCGATTCGCGGTTTCCACTCTAGAACCAGTCTACCCCAACGGTTATCGGTCCTACGGCAGATATGACCAGCCCACTGCCACTTCAGCTTCCTGATCCGATGAGCTATGTCGATCACTTTAGTTCTCTGGCGAATTACTTCGTTCCGGATTCGATCCCGCAGAGAAACACCGAGCATAGCTCTTTCCATAGCTCGCTGCGCTCGTGCGCCTAAATATCTCGGGCTGCAATTTATGCCTTACAGCCCTTGGCTACTAATCTACTATACATCTCTCATATTCGGTATCGGTTCATATGTAGGTAACCAATTAGCGCTCTAGGGTAATAATGTAGCTAGAAAAGCCCTAGGGCAGTAATTTAAAAAAAAACTCTTCACTCTTTCAAAAAGTTCGCGTACATCTAACCATCATACTGGCAATAGACATCATGCATTCAGCCCAATGACAAAAGAGGTCGCTTCGCTATTCAGCCTTGTCTTCGTATGAGTATAATAGACATCAATTTTAAATATCGGACGGCGAAGATCAATTTCGTTCTTGAAAAAAAAAAGATGAAAAAAGGCGGGAATAGAAAACTTTTACTTTAAATATTGTTTGTTTTTGGAATTTTTTTTTATAATTACGTGCTAATTAGGAAAAAAACATGAGTTCTGCAAGTGATGAAGAAATAAGCTGCACTCCCGATTCAATGAAAATGGAAGCTGAAGCAGCAATTAACAATATTTTGCCTGAAAGTTCTAAAAAGAGATATTTGAAAACTTACGACGAGTTCATGAAGTGGCGAAAAGAAAAACGAGTAAAGTCCTTATCTGAGACTGTATTCTTAACATACTATAACATAATATACGTGAGCTATCAAAAAAGCTGCAGCCATCTAGTTTGTGGTGCATTTATTCAATGTTAAAAAAAACACCCGTCCCTAAAATTTGAAAATTGTTCTCATTTCACTATAAATTTTAACTAATAAAATGTTTTATTCTTGTAATGCAGGTTTTTTCTACTTACCTCACAAACGAGATGTAAAGCAGAGTAGTTAGCTCGGGTGTAAGTATCAATTGCACCCTCAAACTATAGGTGCCCTCGCTGCGCTCGTGCGCCTAAATATCTCGGGCTGCAATTGATGCCTTACAGCCCTTGGCTACTAATCTACTATTGCAGCAATTTCAAATCTGCCTAATGCCTATCTTAATAAAATGTTTACTGCTGAGAAGTTTTAATAGCAATCTCATCGATGGTCAATGTCATGTTCTTTTGCCTCTGTTTAAAATGTCTAAATTTCTACATTACGATATTTAAATAACTTTTAATAAATAAATAATAATTTATAATAATAAATAATTTAAATAAATTTTTGGCTAACTAATCTACTATTAATTTGGTTTACCAATACATAAAACTATGTGAACTCTTTACAACTTATATATTATAACATTAATAAATATATTAATTTAACAACGGGAATTTAACGTGATTTACGCAAGAAGCCTACATCTGAATCTCGGGTGAAGTCTGGATGAAGCTTAAACAGCAATCAATATAATTATATTGAATGCTATATTGGCATTGAGTAAGTCCAATTAAATTCCCGTTTTTAAATTAATAGTAGTAACAGTAACGTGAGTTTCATTAATAAATATGACGATCAAATAAACAACAAATATCATTTTATAATTATTCTTTCTCTGTGCACTATATGTTTAAAAAAGAACAAAGTATTTTTTTCATATATTAATAATAAATGGACAACATTTTTGCTGAATTAATTAAAATAAATAGTTATGTCTAAAGCAATATGTCTAGAATTTTCCTTAAATCATCAAGAATTTGAAAATGCATTTTGAAAATGTTTATATCAAAACTAAATGAACTTTATCAGATTGTAATTTATCTCACTGGAGTAGTTAGTATTCATCCAGTTGAGATAGAGACTATTTCCAGTCGTGTAGGAGAAGAATGGTCGGCTATACAGCTAGAGGTACCACGGAGTTCAATCCCCGCCTTGCATCAATGGATTTTTCTATCAAAAAATGTATGTGCGGTTTTCACAGTAGCCCTCCGGTGAAGGAAAAACATCGGTAACACTAGACAGTAGAAAGTATTCTACCTACCATGCGGGGTTCCCGCATGGTGGTAGAATACTTTCTAGTGTCCACCTGGCCAGCGACCACCCTCAAGTTAGAAAATCTGCCGCTAAAACATGTTATATGTTCCGGCAGCTGTTCTTAAGAGCCAGTTCCCATTCTAGACTTAGCGTGCTACAGGTGAACAGGTGAAATAGAGAGTGGTCAATCGCTAGCCTATATGACTTAAAAAAAAACAAAGAAACATTCTCTAGAATCTGTCTTCCCAAAGTCCACTCAAGTGAAGACAACGAATTGGCAAATGGAGTAATGGAAGCTTGTTAAGACATTATACACAGGGTAGCTGGAAGTAAAGAGCTGAAGACCGAGCTCAGTAGCGTGCATTGGGAGATGCCTATGTCCAGCAGTGGACTGATGTGGTAGATGAATTCATCGCACTTTAAAGTCAGCCTGTAGAGCCTTTTAACACAGCGCCCATGTAATGCATGTTCAACATAATTCTATTGTCCAAAACCCTTTTGTACATCTGTAGCCGTTTTATCGATTGTGGTAGTTCATCAAGTTTCTCCTGAAAAATAAGCAAGTAGCTTAATAGGTGGACTGCATTCTTGAAGAATTTATAGATTAAACAAACACAGAAAAACAATTGCACATTATAGTTTAATTTTACGTTATTTAATTCAATAATAAATGTTCTATATAAGTATTATTATTATATTGAAGACTCTTGTTATGTTATGAAGTTACGATTTAGTGATTTTGATACTTACATCAGGAAACAAGTTTATTTCCAACAGGAAAATCTTATTCAATGTTGTTGCTGTAATAACTGTGCCAGATTTCCGCTCGCACAAATCTAGTTGTACAGCATACTGTCCGGACGGAAGAACTGCCACTTCTTCTACTATGGGTTTTGCACCATATTTCTGATCACTCGCTCGGTACAGCAGAATATAGCCATTTCTATCTCCAATTAATACATTGTCACCATAGAAAAATAATGCTGTTACAGTTGTAAATTCAAGATACAAATGACTATGTCTGCCCGACTGTATTTTGAACAAATCTCTCGAGTAACATATATAGTATTTGTCATTGATAGCACAGATGTGTCGTATTTGAGCAATCCATTGCTGGGGACAGTTTACAGGCTTTATTGAAGCCTTTCCATGAGATAATGTAATAATATTGCCACAGTTAGTAAATACAAAGGTTTCATTGTTGAAACGTGTTATTTCTTTGATGTCATAGTCACTGTGATATGTACAGATTGCATCGAGATCAGGTGATAGTAAGTCACACACAAATATGTCATTGTTATGGTAGAAATACAGTTTATCTTCGGATAGCGAAAAGCCCATTGCTGGGAAGTATCTTTCAGACTTATACTCTGTGTTGTCAACTGGTCTGACTATCACTAGACTCAATTTGTAAAATATAACCAGTGCATATTCATTGTTCATGAACTTTAGTCTGTTGTAGCTGCTACTCCGGAGTGGAGCTGGTTTTACACTGAGAGCTTTGATAAAATCGTGCAGAGAAAACTCTAGCTCTTTCAATTCTATGTTCCATTTAGAAATTAACACATGATTCCACTCATTTAGGTTTCTGTATATGTGATACCAGGAGACATCGTTACTTTTTTCTTTGGCTATTCTCGACGCGTGGGGATATTCTCTGTAGCAAATCTTTTCCCAGAGGTATTCGGAGCTGTTTATTATGTTTCTCCAGTGTTTGCAGACCCGCCGACAAGCTCCGACAGTCTTCCCATCTACATTTAGCATCACTTCAATGACGATCTCGATCGGGAGTCTGTTTATATCCATTTTATTAATTTCCTTCACTTCAGTAACGTATAATTTATTTTATACCTCAATACTGGGGTTTTGAAACATTTGTTTGCGTTATTCGAGTCTAGTTAATTTTATTTATTTATTTTCATTTTTCGCTAAAAAATCAACCCCGGCAGATTTTGTCAATAACTCGTGACAACTGTCAATGTCATCTTTTTTTTTTTTTTTTTTTTAGTTTTATTATGGCTCCACACGATTAGTGTATTTAGCCAGTGTCAAGTATTGAAATTCTTCAGGTTTTTATTAATTTTAGTCATAGAGATGGGTCAAAGTCACATTTCAGGTCAGTTTTCAAGTAAAAGTCTAGTCTAAGTCATACCTTCAGTAAAGATGTGGTGTTTACTGAAGATTTTCAGTGGAATATTGGTGAGAACGCAAATAGCATGTTTTACAACATTGTGCAGTTTCCCTACACTCGCACACAATCACCGGCACTTAATGGTTAATATTCCACATTTATTACACATTAACACGCGGAAGAACACAAGTTTTAGGAAAAAATACAATGATATCACACATACTTTTCCACGTTCCCGCCAAAACTCAATGTCATCTTTGTAACTGTGACGTTTGCCGTCATTTAAGTTGGCAGCACTGAGATGCGTTCAAAAACTGAGATACTAATACAAGGCTCGTAACGCACGCGCGAAGGTTTGAATACTTTTTGATGAATATACTCTGGGATGCTTTGTCAAGTATATTTGCGAACTACTATGAGCTAAAGTATACTTGACTAAGCGCTCAGTCGTTCGCAAATATTTTTTAACAAAGCATTCCAGAGGATATAGGTTATAATTATCGCTCATTGTAGCCACATCCAGCACCGCAGTTCACTAATTGTCGACAGGTAGCCCACGGGTGGACTCTCGTGGTCAAGTAATCAACGTCAAGCTTGATTAAGAAGAAAATGAAAGACAACACTGGCAGCAGCGGCAGCTTCACTCCGGGATTACAACTGACCAGTCAACGCAAGGCGATGCGAGCAGTGGTTTGTCACAGAGCGGTCCTCTCACCGTCCGCGCGTCGTTAGCTTGCGAACATAGATATCCGGTGACGCTACTGAGTTAGACGTAGTGAGCACGACAATGGAAACACAACATAAACAAAACTAACAGCACGAGATTAGGCGGCGCCTATCGGGTGTTGGATGGCTATAACAAGCTGTAAACTTATGACTTACCAATCGTATTTCCTTCAACAAGCACTTGCCCCGTAATATTCTCGAAGTTGTGATGGAAGTTGTTAGGAGCGGTGAACACGCGGATGACTTTCTCTTCAGCGGCCGAGGCGAACATTCTAGATGACACGGGAGCTATGGACGCCATGTCGTAACCGTGCACCTGAGGCCGGGCTAACTCGTGCCATTCTACTAAACCTGAAAATCGGTACAATGCGTAAAAAAACACAATAAGGTCTGTGCAAAAAGAGAACCGTCGTAGAGATTGAGGGCGCGCGTGTTGATTTCTTCTTCTTATGGCTTTTAAACGCTGCTTGGCGTTTTTCTGCCAGTGTCAAAAGTATGGCAGAAAAAGTATGCCAGTGTTAAAAGTATGTACAGTATATTTACAAGAAAAAAAACCGACAAAAGAAAGAAAGAAAGAATAAATTAAATATGATCTTAAAACTTATAATTGCTTAGAAACATTTCATTTGTTTTGCATTTAAAGCGTGTTGATTTGTTCTAATTTATTGTTTGTTGCGTTGACAACATTGCTCTGTCATTGCCAATACGACTAAAAATGTTTGATACCTTGGTAGGTACCAAGCCTCTAATCATTATGGTGTTGGGCGAGGTAGGTAGTACCTTCCTTCCTTACCTTTGAATATTAGTTTGAATTAAGTCACGACAGTTCTCTTTGTGCACAGATATTGCCACTGTAGTATTTCGTTACTAATTTCTAAACCTAGAAAGTCAGATTACAAATGCAATTTTTTTGCCATATACTGCTGGCCTTGCTTGGCCTGAATGCCCCAAGCACCAAGATATAATATAAATTGTATGATAATCTAATTATTTGTTGTAAATTAAAAAAAATAATTAATATGAATTAAATAAGTGACAAGCCCCATAGTGACTCTTGGTGTTTCTTCTCTGATTCATGGGAGTACTTCCGAAACACCAGTAGATTCAACAGTCAATCAGTTTTTATCTTTTGTATGCAGATCTAGGTTTGCCTGTTAAGACGGTATTATGCAGCTGATAGACGGACAATCTGTTCCATTCGGAATACGATTTGTACTGCAATTAGTCTGCGTTTTATTTATTTATTATGTTTCATTATTTCACAATTTTTTTGATAAAAATTGTCTGAAGTACTGAAACATGCACTGGGTTGCGGGTGCACGTAATAGTACGATTGGCAACCCTACATTAATCAGGGGAATTAAACATGTGTATTAAAAGTGACGTTCGACGTCTAGATGAAAGCTGAATGGCTCAATAACTTTGTTTTTTTTTGTAAATTCAAAGCAACGAGTTATATTTCTGTTATATCTATAATATTTTTTATTGAATATCATCTATTTAATGTAATTTGACCGTATACTGAATAAGTGCTTTGACTTTTGACTTTGAAGTTTTTAACAAATTCAAACCGAATCGTCCCCCAGATTTTGGCAAACCCAATTTGTATATATGTTCGGCACTGTGGAGTTATGACTTATGCTTGGCCTCCTGGGAAATGGTTACTTATGTCTGACTTGCAGCCCTGGGGGGGTACCATCATTATTCAGCCATGAAATATAAATGTTACCCGGTTTGAAGGGTGCAGAGAAGAAAGAAGAAGAGAAAGTATGCAGTGAAATTACAAGATATTTGAGACACAGCTTTATTTCATTCATTCCATTCAATTAATAGTTGACTGATTCATGACACGATAATAGGCAAGTGCAGTGACCTGCAATAAAAAAAAAATATCGTATAGGCTAGCGTTTGGCCACTATCTCACCTGTTGGTAAGTGATGATGCGGTCGAGGATGGTAGCACGCTAGGCCTAGAATGGGAACTGGCTCTCAAGGACAGCTGCCGGAACACATTAGATGTTTGGCGACAGATTTTTTAACTTGAGGGTGGCAACGGGACACTTGATAGTGTCCTACCACCATGCGGGGGTTGGAGGTTTCTAGAGGTTTTTTTTCCTTCAACAGAGGGCAACTGTGAAAAGCGCACATGCATTTTTCTATAGAAAAATCCATTGGTGCACGGCGGGGATTGAACTCTGTACCTCTGGCGTCAAAGCCGACTGTTCTCCTACTACACTATCGGGCCCTCAAAACATTATCTCAATCCAGAGTTTGCGTGCCACAGTTTCTGACAAAATCAAACATCATCACTTACCATCAGGCGAGCACATTGCATGCATTATCGTAAAAAATACAACTATGAAGCCTTTCAAAAACTCAACAAAATTCATCTATCGCCTATAAAACAGATTAAAAAAGTAAAGCACAAAGTATGTATACCATCAGATCTGTTCCAAGGTGCATGAACTCTGGTGGTTTGGTCAGCAGAGACGCTCATCAAGTACCGTCCTTTATGTGGCTCCCACCTCACATCTTCTACCGAATTGAAATGACCACCGCATACCACTGCCGGCTGCCATTGGTTGGTTTCCTACGAATTCCAATTTATTATAATCCCACCAAAAACATTTTCATGTTTGCGATTTGCTTCCTCTTTCATCATACGTACTGCCAAAGAATGAAATTCCCTGCCCGAGTCTGTGTTTCCGATTAGATACGATTTGGGGGGCTATATTGCTCGCGTCCGTAGGATTTGCCCTCGATGTCCTACACGTGTCCCCTGGGTGGCGCCAAAAGAGCAGTACTTTTCAGGTGGTAGGCTTAGGCCGCGGCGTGTTACCACCCACCAGACAAAGCCATGCCGCCAAGCGGTCGCTTTACGGCATGATGTTTGGTGAAGCCATTTGTAGGGAAAACGGGTCGGATACAGTTGCGCTTATTTTAATAACAGGTTGTGACACATTGGACGATACTTCATTAAGTGACCAGTTTCGGAGAGCAGCGGGATCCGAGGCACGGTTCTCCGCTGGCCGACCGCAGATAGTTGGGGGCCCAAGTAGTGAGCCAGCCACTCACGAAAGGCTGCCCCGCCATCTAGCGAAAAATCCCGGGGGTGCGTCATCGTGCCGGTTGGCGACCGGACGAGAGGACCCGATGGACACCTCTGGGGGGGCTCGGGCGTCCCCGCGGTCTCCGGAACTGGTTTACTATGATGATGATTTTATCTGAATGTGTGTCACTGTGTTGGTAAATGAGCGTCTCGATCCACTTCCGTGTTCCTATCCTTTTGACGCAGATTAAATGTCCAGCTGACGCAGCATATCTCGTTTACCCAGGCTACGTCCTAGAGCATAGCTTCAGGGCGCGTGCTGGAATCTGCATGTATGCTCGCGATGACATTTGTTTTCGGCGTCTCCGTGATCTTGAAGACCCCAAATTTTCCACCATGTAGGTTTTGGTGGACACTGGTATGGAGAAAATTCTTTATGCTGGTGTCTACCGTTCGCACAGCGGAGACGAGGAGGCAACTAGGCTCACTAACTATCTCAGTGAGGCGGCCGATATGGCCCAACAACGGTATCCATCAGTTCAATTAGTGCTTCTGGGGGATTTTAACGCCCACCATCAAGACTGGCTATACCCATACCAGAGCACAGACCATGCTGGTCGAGAGATGCGCAAGCTTGCCTTGACGCTAGACCTCACTCGGCTGGTCCAGGAAGCAACAAGGATACCAGATGTTGATGGCCATACAGCCAATTGCTTGGAACTTCTGCTGACAACAGATCCAGACCGCTACTCGGTGTCGGCTTCAATACCCTTGGGTAGCTCCGACCACTGTCTGGTAAAGTCTGTATCGGTCTACTCCCCACCCGATCCCAGCCCTAAAGAGTCTCGGTGGGTAGGGCGATACAAGTCAGCAGATTGGGATGAGATGCGAAGCTTTTTCGCGTCTTACCCTTGGCGGCAAGTTTGCTTTTCTTCGAGCGATCCCTCAACTTGCGCGGATGCTGTGACAGAAGTATTACGCCAGGGTATGGAGTATTACATACCTTTCTCTGACGTCCCTCTGTCCGGCAAAGCTCGCCCTTGGTTTAATTCCGAATGTAGTAGTACGGGTCCTTAACTTGAAATATGGTCCCATCCGGAAGAAAGCATGAAACTTTGCATGCATGTAGCTTTCATAGATGTGATTCAATCACGATAAGGAAACAAGTCGAGGGATGATTGTTTACCCCCACTCCCCCCCCCCTTTTATCTCCCTTATTCTGGTTTTCTTCATTTTCTACATAAACGGTAGGACTGAGGTGTTTTCTTTCAAAGGACCAAATCATCGTCAATAGATTACCTACAAAACGATACTATGTTTATAGTGGGTAAGATTAATACTTTTTTAAATACATCCACATTTTATATCATACATCAACATTTTATAAAGAGTAATGATAAAATGGGCTATAGCGGTTAAATACCTTATTTATTGAGCTACAATATGATACCAAAATCATTATGGTAGAAGCATTGGTTCCCGTGTTATAGCTCACCGCGCTTGACTTCACGAAATAAGTATCACATTTTTTACCTTTATACAAATACTAGTCTTTCACTTCGCGAGTTGGCCCGCCGGCCCGCGTGTAATTAGGATTGCCAAACAGGATAAAATATTAGCTTATGTGTTAACCCAGATCATAATCTATCTGAGTGCAAAATTTAATTCAAATCTGTTCAGCCGTTTCCCGGTGATTGAATAACAAGCACTCACAAATTCACATAAAAACATTCGCATTAATGATATTAGCACAGTTTCACAATCCCTCAGTGTGATGTTGATTTGGAGCGGGACGAACGGCTAAGCGTGCCTTCCGAAGCACATTATCATCATTAACAGCCAGTATTCATCCACTGCTTGCCATAGGCCTCTCTTATGGCACGCCTCTGAGTTCGATCTTCAACTCCTTGTTTCCAACCATCGCTCCATCTAGCTGGAGGGCGTCCTTCCGAAGCACAGAAGTTGACATTTATTAGAGTTAGTACCGAGATTTAAGCAACTTAATAAAACTACCAGTAAAGTCGAACAACAAGTATATACTTTATTTTAATTAAAATCGCAGGAATCCACCCCGCATTTACAAAGGCCAGTACAGGGAAGTCCTGACTTTCTACAAATCGACCTTTAAAGCAGCTGCGGCAGGAGCACTTAGTCAACTCCTTTACGGATACTGAGATTTCTTTGTGTGTACTCCATAATGGAGTCCAAACACCGTCTACTTTCTTCCATCCCCAATTCTCAAACTTGGAATATTCAGGGTTTGGTATTAAACTCTGACCCCAAATCAATCCCGCTTGTAAATATGCTCGTTTTATATGCTTTTGAAGAGCACCAAATGTTGGTGGCAGCCTATTCATGGCCCGTCCCGTGATGAATAACGAATTTCTAGCTTGGTTTATGTCTTCTTCATCGCTTGATTTGTCGTAACTCAGGATGACATCTTGCCAAAACATCCAAATGATGTGTTTCAGTTACATTGTCAGGTCGTGACAATGTTTCCAACACTTTGGTTATTACAAACATATTTGTCTTTAGCAGTTTTTTCGTTTTCAAAATTAATTAAAAAAAACCACGAAGACATAAAAGGGGGGAGGGTGGGGGGAAGAAGTCATTTCTCGACGTGTTTCTATATCGGCATCGAAGCATTTATATGAAAGCTACATATATACCAAGTTTCATTCTTTCTTCCGGATGGGACCGTAATTTTTTTTTGTTAGGACTATGACCCGTACAAGGAGTTGACGAAACGTTCCTGCCGCAGTTTATTTTAAGGTCAATGCCTATGTAGAAAGTCAGGGGACGTTTAGCCGGTGGTCCAGGTCATCAACACACTAATATCATAAATGCGAAAGTTTTGTGAATTAGTGAGTCTGTTTGTTACTCAGTCACGTGAAAATGGCTAAACAGATTTAAATGAAATTTTGCACTCGGGTAGATTATGATCTCCTCCTCCTCCAGCTGCGTCAAGAAGAGCTGGGACACATAAGATGGCACATTCTGGGGTTATGTGAAGTCCGAAGACAGGGAGAGGACACCATAACTCTAGAATCAGGCCATCTTATGTATTACAGAGAAGGTGACCAGCCATCCCAAGGCGGCGTCGGGTTTCTGGTCAACAAGGCCCTCAGTGACAACGTTGCAGAAATCTCCAGTGTGTCGACCAGGGTTGCGTACCTTATAATAAGGTTAACCAAGAGGTACAGCCTCAAGGTTATCCAGGTCTACGCACCGACCTCGGCACACTTGGATGAAGAGGTGGAAAGTATGTACGAAGACATCTCCAGAGCCTTACATACCACCGCTAAGGCTCACTACACCGTTGTCATGGGAGACTTTAACGCCAAAGTGGGAGTACAGACCTGCAGTGAATCGACTCTAGGACCACACGGATTTGGGAGTAGGAATCACAGGGGGCAAATGCTCGTCAATTTCCTCGAGAAAGAGGGAACTCGTTCTTCAAGAAAAAGCCCCAAAGGAAGTGGACGTGGCAAAGCCCCGACACTGTGACTAAAAACGAGATTGACTTCATCATTACGGACAAACGGCGCATATTCAGAGACGTCTCTGTGATCACTAGGTTCAATACTGGAAGTGATCACCGACTTGTGCGAGGCTCTCTGGATTTCGACTTCAAAGCCGAGAGATTCCGATTGATGAAGTCCACGCTCCGACCAAACCTACTCCAAACCGTTGTTGGGTCTGAAACATTCCAATTAAAATAGGAAAATCGATTCGCTGCCTTGGAAACCACAGATGACGTAGACCAACTTGAAGAAGTGGTGGAAATCCTCACGGAAGAAGGGACGAAGTTTTGCGAGAGCTAGCGTACGGGCAAAAAGTCCAAGCTTTCGGCAGAAACACTTCAACTAATGGAAGAGAGACGAACAGACCCATTGTCAGCTTTGTCAATTAACCAGGTGCGCAACAAAACTATTAAGAAGCTGGTACGACGCGACCTCCGATCCTCTAACACGCTCTTGATTAAAGAATCAATTGAGCAGAATCGGGGGTCGAAAGTGTTCGTCCAGCCTCTAGTTAGAAGCCACCTCACAAAGCTGACAACATCAACGGGGAACGTCGTCTCATCCAAGCCGGAGATTCTGTCGGAAGTTGAAGACTTCTACAGCAAGCTCTACGCATCGCATGCTTCAAGGCCCGAACCCGATACTGAGGATTGCAGAGCCACCTTAACCCGCCACTTCACAGAAGACCTGCCCGAAGTCAGCCGAGATGAGATCGTGATGGCCCTTAGACAGCTCAAAAATGGAAAAGCCCCAGGTGAGGACGGAATCACAACAGAGCTTCTAAAAGCTGGAGGAGCTCCAGCTGTAAGCCAGCTGCAACAGCTCTTCAATTCTGTTCTCTCCACTGGTAGAACTCCACAGGCATGGAACAGAAGCATGGTGGTTTTGTTTTTCAAAAAAGGAGATAAAACCCTATTGAAAAACTACCGCCCGATTTCGCTTCTGAGCCATGTCTACAAGCTGTTTTCAAGGGTCATCACGAACCGTATTGCGCGAAGACTCGACGAGTTTCAACCTCCGGAACAGGCCGGGTTTCGAAGCGGTTACGGCACCATAGACCACATCCACACGGTGCGGCAGATAGTACAGAAGACCGAAGAGTACAATCGGCCCCTGTGCTTAGCATTTGTGGACTATGAGAAGGCCTTCGACTGAATCGAAACCTGGTCGGTTCTTGAGTCCCTGCAGCGTTGCCAAGTCGACTGGCGATATATCGAAGTGATGAAATGTCTATATAATGCCGCAACGATGTCAGTACAAGTACAGAACCAGCGAACTAAACATATTCACCTGCGTCGAGGAGCGAGACAGGGGGACGTCATATCCCCGAAACTGTTCACTAATGCCTTAGAGGATATGTTTAAGACGCTGGACTGGAAAGATTGTGGCATCAACATTAACGGCAAGTACATCTCTCACTTACGATTCGCAGATGACATCGTCATTATGGCAGAGACGCTGCAGGACCTACAAAGGATGTTGAATGACCTAGCTGATTCTTCTCGTCGCATCGGTCTCCGGATGAATTTGGATAAAACCAAAGTCATGTACAACGAGCACGTTGTTCCGGAACCGATTGCCGTAGATGGAATCCCACTCGAAGTTGACACGAAGTATGTTTACCTAGGGCAAACGCTCCAACTAGGCAAACACAACTTCGAGAAGGAAATCCAGAGAAGAATTCAGCTGGGCTGGGCAGCATTTGGGAAACTCCGTCGAGTCTTCTCGTCGCCTATACCACAGTGCCTAAAGACAAAAGTCTTTAATCAGTGCGTCCTACCTGTCATGACATACGGAGCCGAGACGTGGACACTCACGGTTCGACTAGTCCACCAGTTTAAAGTCGCTCAGCGAGCTATGGAGAGAGCTATGCTCGGTGTTTCTCTGCGGGATCGAATCCGGAACGAAGTAATTCGCCAGAGAACTAAAGTGATCGACATAGCTCAGCGGATTAGCAAACTGAAGTGGCAGTGGGCTGGTCATATCTGCCGTAGGACCGATAACCGTTGGGGCAGACTTGTTCTAGAGTAGAGACCGCGAATCGGCAAACGTAGAGTAGGACGCCCTGTGACTAGGTGGAGCGACGACATTCGCAAAGCGGTGGGCAGTGACTGGAAACAAAGAGCCGAAGACCGGGCTCAGTGGCGTGTCTTGGGGGAGGCCTACGTCCAGCAGTGGACTGATACCGGCTGATAATGATGATGATGATGTAGATTATGATCTGGGTTAACACATAAGCTAATATTTTATCCTGTTTGGCAATTCTAATTACACGCGGGCAAACTCGCGGAGTGAAAGACTAGTATTTGTATAAAGGTAAAAAATGTGATACTTGTTTCGTGGAGTCAAGCGCAGTGAGCTATAACACGGGAACCAATGCTTCTACCATAATGATTTTGGTATCATATTGTAGCTCAATAAATAAGGTATTTAACCGCTATAGCCCATTTTATAATTATTCTTGTCATTTTCCCATAAATGGAACAAGAAATAAAAAAGTGTATGATTTTTCATATTTTTATAAAATGTTGATGGCTGTATTTAAAAAAGTATTAATCTTACCCACTATAAACATAGTATCGTTTTGTAGGTAATCTATTGACGATGATTTGGTCCTTTGAAAGAAAACACCTCAGTCCTACCGTTTTTGTAGAAAATGAAGAAAACCAGAATAAGGGAGATAAAAGGGGAGGGGAGTGGGGGTAAACAATCATCCCTCGACTTGTTTCCTTATCGTGATTGAATCACATCTATGAAAGCTACATGCATGCAATGTTTCATGCTTTCTTCCGGATGGGACCGTAAAAAAGATTTTTGTTAGCACAAGGAGCCGTACTATAGAGATGCTGAAGCGTCAAAGCATAAGGCTTACTTAACCTGGGCTGGTGCTCGAACCCGCAAAACTAGAGATGTTCGCGAAAAGAAGAAAGCCTTAAACAAAGCCGCTAAGTCTTGCAAAAAGGCTCTCAAGAAGGCTCGCTTCGACCACACCGAACTGGGAACAAACTTGCTTCTTACCCCTGGGTAGTAAAGCGTTCTGGTCCCTGGCGAAGTCGATCGAAGAGAACTTCTGCCGTCCCTCACTGCCTTCACTGCTGAAACCCAACGGATCACTAGCTCACACCGCTAAAGAGAAAGCAAATCTATTTGCTACTCTGTTTGCGGAGTCTTCACGTTTAGATGCTGGCAATGCTGTACCTTCTAGTTTGCCGTCATGCGGGACGTTTATGTCGGAAATCCGCATACGGCAAACCGAAGTGCGCAAAGCGTTGCGCGATCTGGACGTGAATAAAGTTAGTGGACTAGACGGTATACCAGCTATAGTCTTGAAGACGTGTGCGCCTGAGTTGACTCCTATTCTGACACGTCTCTTTCGCTTGTCTATGGCGACTGGTCAAGTGCCTAAGTCTTGGAAGCAAGCTAACGTGCAACCCGTGCCCAAAAAGGGTAGTCGTGCTGACCCTGCCAATTACAGGCCCATCTCGGTCACTTCCATACTCTGTAAGACTATGGAACGTGTACTGAACCACAGGCTCCTAACATACCGAGAAGCAAACGATCTCCTCAGTGACCGACAGTACGGGTTCCGCCGAAACCGGTCTACTGGGGACCTTCTAGCGTATGCCACTCACATTTGGAGCGAGGCCATTGAGAATCATGGAGAGGCGCTCGCCGTCTCTCTTGATATCTCGAAGGCCTTTGACAGGGTTTGGCACGACAGCCTTATTAGCAAGCTTCCTTCATACGGCCTCCCCACTGGTTTTTGTGTCTGGATATCAGATTTCTTGAGGGAACGGTTATTGATGGCTGCTCGTCCGACCAATTGGCTATAAATGCTGGTGTTCCTCAAGGGTCAGTACTCTCTGCAACGCTTTTTCTGCTGCATATCAATGACCTGCTAAAACCTGGTATTTTTGGGTATGCAGATGACAGCACCGTTTTGGAGAGTTATATGTCTAGTGCACGAGCCAGCACAGTACAAATCCAGTCTCATAGAGAAGCGATGGTTCAGCGCTTAAACTTTTCCTTGAAGGCAGTCTCCGATTGGGGCGATGCCAATCTGGTTAAGTTTAATGCTTTTAAAACCCAGGCGTGTCTTTTCTCCGCCAAACGGAGTCCATTTCAACTGGCTCCTATTTTCAGGGATGTGTCCGTACCGATAAATGACCAACTTGAGCTTCTTGGCATCTCACTAACACCTACTCTCAATTTCGGCTCTTATATTGAGTCTAAAGCCCAGATAGCCTCCAAAAAGCTGGGAATTTTGTCTAAGGTAAAACAATACTTCACACCGGGACAGTTGCACAATCTCTACCAAGCCCAAGTCCGGTCGTGTATGGAGTACTGTTCTCACCTCTGGGATGGTTCTGCCAAATACCAGCTGCAGACACTGGAAGCTATTGAGAAGAGAGCCAAAAATCTCATCAACGACGACCAACTAGTAAGCAAAAGACTCCAGAGTCTCGAGCATCGTCGCAAGGTCGCTTGCTTGTCGGTTTTTTATCGGATTCATTTCGGAGAGTGTGCATCGGAACTTCATAACTTGATTCCGCCATCCCCTTTTTATAATCGGACGAGCAGGGATACTAAGAGGCGCCACCGCTTCATGGTGGATATACCATTTACGCGTACAAAGCGATACGCTTCTTCTTTCATCATACGTACTGCCAAGGAATGGAATTCCCTGCCCGAGTCTGTGTTTCCGTTTAGATACAACATAGGGGTCTTCAAATCGCGAGTGAATAGGTATCTTTTGGGTAAGCGCGCTACATCATCGACCGCATCGTCACTTAACATCAGGTGAGATAGTGGTCAAGCGATACCCATTTTGGAATAAATAAAAAAAAGATACAACTTAGGGGTCTTCAAGTCGAGACTACAGATCTTATGGGTAAGAGCGCTACATCATCGACCGCATCATCACTTAACACCAGGTGAGATAGTGGTCAAGCGCTACCCATTTTCGCATAAATAAATAATGTAAAGTAACGCCAAGACAGGTACATTGCTTGCACAGTAAAAATGTTATCAGATTTTATAGAGAGCCAAGCCTAGCTCTACAAGCCTTAGAGCCAGCCAGATTTACCGGTTTTTGATGAAGTTTCAGATAGTTATCCTACAACATACACGCCATATAAAAGTTGTCAAACTTATGTCAGATTTTTTATATATATCTTATAGGCTAGCGGTTGACCACTATCTCACCTGTTGGTAAGTGATGATGCGTGGTAAGCACGCTAGGCCTAGAATGGGAACTGGCTTTCAAGTATAGTTGTCGGAAACACATTAGATGTTTGGTGACAGATTTTCTAACTTGAGGGTGGTAGCTGGCCAGGCGGACACTAGATAGTGTCCGACCACCATGCGGGGGTTCATGGTTTCTTAACGACGATTTTCCTTCGCAAAGTGCATATACATTTTTCTATAGAAAAATCCATTGGCACGGGTTTGAACTCGGTACCTCTGGCATCAAAGTTTCTCCACCGTTCTCCCGATTACGCCACCTCAATAAGATTTTATCTGACATATTCCTTATTAGAAAATATGGATATCAGGAAGCCGTGAAACTGGCCCTTAAATAAATTAATTAATAAATACCTAAATATTATGTTTCTTGAAGTGTACACTTTATATTTTTTACCCGCACCCCTTGGGAAACATAAACGATAAAATTTTGGATTGTGTGTAACAATGTAATAAATAGATAGTTAAGCTAAAATGTGTATAGGTTTTAGTTTTCCATTGACTCACCTCACAAAACCGCCAAATATGGAAGCTGCCATTATAACCATGTCCGAGCACCTCCCCGTTCGGTCCAAACCGGCTGCCATAGAAGCCCAGGCCATTGCCTCCCACCTCTCCGAGCCTGACCTTCTCCGTCCACACGCCAGTGTCACTGTCAGGCTCCCAGATAACTAAAGTCTTGTCGAGGGAAGACGATAGGAGACGGTATATTGGCTTCTGTTTACCTGAGGAAGTTTTACAGTCACTTAGTACGGTTGCAGGGTTAAACGCTGTCGCTTGGCACTGAATGAATGATATGACTTTATTGCGCATAAAAAGAACAATGTTACTTAAATTAATGCTAAACCAGGCCTGTCGCACTCCGCGTGGTAGCTATGACAATATTAGTAGGTACATACGCGGCAGCCGGCCGGCTACAAGTTCAGTCAGTAGTGTCACGCGTGCTCTCGATCGGATGCGCGCCTTTAATTTACTATTCAATCTGTTTTCTCACAACACTCAACCTTACAGTAAGAGACAGCTGACGGCCCGCGAGCTGACTGAGTGATACAGACTCTCGCAGCGCGGCCTTACGGTGCATTTTACGATGCGCAACACATCCCTAGTTACTATTTGTTTATTCTGTGGCTTTCCGATTTTAATACAAAAATAAAAAATATAAAAGTTTAAGGGGGGGCATCCCACACATGGAACTGAAACAAAAAAAAATCCTATACGTGTCTATGGATAGGTCTTTAAAAATACATTGAGGTTCCTAAAATCGCTTTTTCTCAAATTTGAAAGGTAGGCGCGTCTAAAGTGGTAAAATGTGTGTCTCTAACTTCTAAAGTAAAAGAAAATATATTCTGTAAATCTCAATAAAAACTTTCAACGAATATTGGTTTGAACGAGATACAGTCAGCAGTTTTTGAGATATAGCGACCGCAAATATAACTTTGTTTTTCATACAAATACTATGAAAAACAAAGTAAATTTTTTGGAAGCAAAAAATCATAGTTATAGAATACTCTACTGTGTTACGGAACCCTACGAGTGCGAGTCCGACTTGCACTTGGCCAGTTTTTTTTTTGTATGAATGCTATACTACGATTACTCATTGTGAACCGATTCGAATGATTTTTTTTAATTGGTAGGGTAAATTTTCAAGATGGTCCCTCTGTAATTTTATCGAGATCTGATATGTATCTCTAGAGATACGGAGATAAACACCTCAAATCACTGAAACTGACTCGTGCAGTGTGGAAGACGTTGTTTCAGTTTAAAATTAAGTCTTAATTTTGAGGTATTAAACCCTAAAAATAGATTTCTTGTCTATGATCTTCATATTTACCTTCTACAACAGGTCCCAAATACCACTGTATTCCATAAACCCAGCCTTCATGTCCAGCTAACACAGCTTCCAGTTTCACCGACCACTGTCTGCCGAAGCCGGTGAATAGCTTTTGTTCCACAGCGATGATACCAGTCGGAGTCAGTTCACCTTCCAGTCGAGGACTGATGCGCCAGAGACGAATGTAGGCATCTTGGGAACAGGAAGCTACCAGGATTGTGGAATCATCTGAAATAATATATACAAATAATTTATTTAAAGAATTAGAAGTGGCAATAGCCCAATGGTTAAGGTGTCGGCCTGGCGATCGAGAGGTCGTGAGTTCGATTCCCACCTATTGCACTATTAACGTGAACCTACTCCAGAGTTCAGACGCAAGCATATTTACCTTAGTTGGAGGGGTTAACAGGATTATGCAACCCACATTACCAGTAAGTTTTTTTTAAACAAAAAAAAACAAACTACTACATAGAAAGTATAATCTATCCACTGAAAAAAGAATTTTCAAATTCGGACCTCTAACTAAAAAGTTACCCGTGGTCTTCTTTTTTTATCTTATAGGCTAGCGTTTGACTACTATCTCACATGTTGGTAAGTGATGATGCGGTCGAAGATGGTAAGCACGCTAGGCCTAGAATGGGAACTGGCTCTCAAGGATAGCTGCCGGAACACATTAGATGTTTGGCGACAGATTTTCTAACTTGGGGTGGTAGCTGGCCAGGCCAGGCTAGATAGTGTCCTGCCACCACGCGGGGGTTGTTGGTTTCTTAACGATGTTTTCCTTCACCGGAGGGCCACTGTGAGAAGCACACATACATTTTTCGATGGAAAAATCCATTGATGCACGGTGGGGTTTGAACTCGGTACCACGGCATCAAAGCCGACCGTTCTCCCGATTACGCCACCAGGCACTCGCCGGCCCGGTCATATATAAAAAATATACACATCGAATGGGAACATCCTCTCATATTTCGGACTCGCTCAAAACCTAGGTCGAGAAAATTCGACTAAAGGTACGTGAATTACAGCCGGTATATAACATTAATAATGTTACAAATTCATGATAATTTTAAAACAAAAATACCATTACCATGCTACATTTTGAGAGGAGTTGGAACTCCTCCTTCCCGGAAAAGGGTAGGAGAACAGTACAAGTCAAACATATTTTTAGAATTTATTTATACCAACCTATTTGCAGCACATCCAACCCCCGCACCCAATCCTCGTGACCACACATGGTGTGCACCTGACGGTAGTCATCCCCGGTGTACACATGTATCTTGTGCTCGTCCAGTCCACAGAACAAGACAGGTTTGTTCACTAGCGGCATTATATGAGCTCGCATCGTTAAGCAGAGGCTGTGGTTTAGCTGTATGGTGCTGATCAGTTCTGGTGTGGCTTCTGAAATCAGGATTTTAGAAACACTTTACAGATCAATACCATACATTTCAAGGATCTGATGATTATCTCTAGAGATATGAAGATAAACTTGGTACTCAAAATGACTAGCGCAGCATTTGAAGTCATTTTTTTAAAAACAATCTTAAGTAATTTTGTAATGATGAGTTTAATGAAATTTATCGTTTTGTTGAATGTGTAACAGACTTTTTAGCGCAACGCTGGCCGCTGTGGCAGCACTCTCGCTTTGCTCGACTCGCACGTTGTTTTGTCGCAGTTTCAACCTAACCTAGTTTTTTAAGCTATTGCATAGCTTCTATCGCGGGCCTTGAGCGTGGAGACCGAATCCAGAAATTCGGTAACAGAAATAAAACCTAACACCCCAACGAACCTCATTTTTAAGCCTTAGCGTAGTAGAGATAAGGTCGTCTTTGGTTTCACACATCATTCAATTTAATGGTAAAACTTGATAAAATGAAACACTTGCGTGTGTTAACGGTGTACAACGCCATCTATCGGATTTCATCCTTCACTTCACATGTAGGGGAGCTACCCTAACCGCTTATATACCCCTCGGACCGGCTAATTTTGATTTTGTCTTCTCATTCCTTTTTCAAATATTAATTCCGAATTCTATTTTTAAATTATGTGAAGGGTGAACATGTCCTCGGAACTTTACATAATTCCTCCTTGTTAAACACTCACTGCCTTCATACATGTTGCCGTGACACAGATAGGTGTATAGGTATTTATCATCTATGTACAACAGTGAATATCTGTACTCTGTCTCTATCTGTAAATATGAATAAACAAAGTACATTTATTAATGAAGAAAGTCACGAAAAAAATAGTGAAAGAAAATGAGTGTGTACTCTATATAATTAAACAATATTTACAAATAGTGTAACGAGGTATTTCGACTCGTTACATATTTTTCGTTTGGAAGCACATTTCAGCTTCTAAGACTGACAAAATTACCTTTTGGTTTTAAATAATTTAGAACATTTTCGTATTTAGCCATTTTTAGTCGATTTTAAATAATCGAGTTATTACTTGGTCTGTGGATCATTCAATATCCTATAGACAATCTTTAAAAAAAAAATGACTTTGACATCTGTCAATTCTCGATCGGAGACGTCACTTTTTCTTGCCGCTAGGCATACAAAGGGCTAATTTTTAGAAAATTTTATAAATCGGATTCCACCAAAAGAATCCGTATTTCAAATCGCTTCCGCGATGATACTCGGCGTGCTTATGGCGTAGTGCCATATGATAACGTCGTGATTTTGCGCCTATGGCGCTGTTTGGACGACTGTCGTCTACTGTTCGGGCGACTATGGGTGTCGTCAACTGTTGGTTCGACGCTGGAAGACGTCGTTAGTTTGAGGTGTTCGTGCGACGCACACCGTTTGGATGTCGTCGTAGTTTTGAGCTGTTGGTGCGACGATGAATGACGTCTGTTTAGAGTGGAGTGCTCAGACGCCCCCGGACGCTGCAGCTAAGCCAATTTCATTATAACTCTTTTTATTACCCTTAAAACTTTAATTTCATATTCGCAAGATGCAAGAAAGACAATAACCAAATTTCAGTAGTAAAATGTAAAATAAATTAACCTAAAAAGTAACGAAAACCGAATGGTATTTATAGTCAAATGTTTAGACATAGTATTGCGGCTTTAACTAAGTAATGTAACTCACTTTGGAGGTAAGGGACGTTTTGAAGTATTAAAATTTGTCATACATTCCCAAAACAGTGTTATATCATTTGCCTGTCCCCCGGTCCGAGATTAAAAGTCTCAATGACACCGCTGATTTATCCTGGTAAGTTTTAGATCTTGGTAGAACAAGGGCGCTCGATATTCATAAATACTGTCTACCTAACATTAATTTTTAGCTTTTTATACTCTATAACCTTCATGTTACAACTAGTAACGTATATATTTTTTTATAAACAAAATTAATTTTTATTACAATTAGCGCGAGAACAGGGCCCGGAGTTACCTCCACATACATAATCTTTCTTGCATCTTATTTTTGTTTTTCTTGTCACAATTTAGTGCAATTTTTGTGTTATTTTTTTAGCATTTTTACAGTTTTTGTACTTTGAAAACAGAATTGTAACTTTGTTTACAACTTTTTTTTGTATTTTAACAAAACTAATTAACATACAATGTTCTTTATATGTCTTATATACTGGATAAACTAATCTAAGTGTGTACTTACTATATAATAACATTTGAGATATGCGTTGTTTACATTTTGTAAGGAACTGACCTTGACCACATTGAAAGTGCTAAGTTTTTGTTTGAATTGATATAACTTTGTCTTATATAAAGTTATAACGTTTGTTTACTGTTGAGAAGCATTAAGCTACATTCATATTAGAAAATACTAGCTTATTAACATAATTATTAACCAGTTTATTGATTTTACTTTTCACAAATAGATATAACCTTAGCTGTTGTTAATAATCTTGAAAATTAAGATAAATTGTGAATCTTTTTTGCATCTTACATACTTCACAATTTGAATGTTTCTTTGTACATTCAAATTTCTTTAAATACTTTTGAACATTATTAAATATTAACATAAACTTTAAAACATAATAACTTAAACCGGTTTTAACAAAAAATCTTATAAACTTTGATGAGTTTTAACTATTCTTTGAATTTTAGTTGGTTGTTTGTCTTTGTTTCTTTAATATTTTTGGTTATTCATCATGACTGACAAACAGGTTCAATTTCAACCCTTGTTGGAAGAGAATTTACCTGGTACTTCTAGGGATGTTATTTCTAATCTCGCGTTGGATAATTTAGTTATGCAGAATGCAACAGAGGTAGAGGTTGTTGACCCTTTCTTACCTAACCTTGGTCATAGTAGCTTGCATAATTTTACACCTTTACCTTCGTTTAACTCGATGAATGTTCAACTCAATGAACAATTGAAAAAGCATTTGCCTTCAACAAATAAACTTCCTGATTTGAAGCGTAGTAAGATATCTTTTGATGGGAAAACTTGTACCATTTTGTTCGGATGCCTTTTGGAATCACCAACGCACCGGCAGAGTTACAACGCTTGGTTGATAAACTCTTTGGACCTGAATTTGACAATGTCCTGTTTAAATACTTAGATGATTTAATTTTAGTAAATGATAATTTTCAAAATCATATAGAGTACCTTAAAAAAGTCCATGAAATACTTAAAAACTCAGGCTTAACAGTAAATCTTAAAAAATGTGAATTTTGCAAAGAAAGACTCCGTTATCTTGGTTATATTGTAGACAGTCAAGGCCTACATACTGATCCGTCTAAATTAGAAATTATAGAAAACTTTCCACGACCAGAGTCCGTAAAACAACTTAGAAGCTTTTTAGGATTATGTTCATATTATCGACGTTTCCTTTGTAAATTCGCTGATATTGCCTCCCCTTTAACTAAATTAACTTCCGGAAGTAAAAAGATAAAACATACTTTTGTTTGGAATGAAGAAGCTGAAGAAGCCTTCATTAATTTAAAAAATGCCTTAATAACTACACCTGTTTTACAGTGTCCTGATTTTAAAAAACCTTTCTTTTTACATTGCGATGCTAGTTCTGTAGGAATTGGTAGTGTTCTGAGTCAAGAAGACGAAAATAATGAACAACATCCAATTGCTTATTATTCAAGATCTTTAAATAAATGTGAAAGAAATTATAGTACCACTGAACGTGAACTTTTGGCAGTTTTAGATTCAATTGAACATTTTAGACCTTATGTCGAAGGAATGAAATTCACAGTTGTGACAGATCATGCTAGTCTTAAGTGGCTTTTAAAACTTAATAACCCTAGTGGACGCTTAGCTCGATGGGCTGCACGTATTTCTCAATTTACTTTTGATATTGTTCATAAAAAAGGATCTTTACATCAAGTTCCTGACGCTTTATCTAGAATCAATATAACTTCAATATTAGTTTCCGCTATAAATATTGTCTCACCAGATGAAGATATAGAAGACCCTTGGTATAGAAAAGTCTTTATAAATTGTCAAAAATACCCTTCTAGAATGAAAAACCTTCGAGTAGAAGATAATACTTTATATCGTTACTGTAAAAATAAATTTGACCCTAATAGTCGTTTGAATTGGAAAATTGTTATACCTAAAGAACATGTTTTAGATACTATTCGTTCTAATCATGATGATATTAATTCTGGACACTTTGGAATACATAAAACTCTTAATAAAATAAAACAACATTATTATTGGAAAGGAATGTTCGGAGACGTTCAAAAATATATTTCTTCTTGCGACATTTGTAAAGCTTATAAACATTCAACATCTGCTCCTGCTGGTAAGATGGTTAACCCTAAGAAAGTTGATCAACCTATGGTAATGTTATCCGTTGATATTATTGGGATTTTACCTAAATCTTATTCTGGACATAGATTCATTCTTTCAATTGTAGATGTTTTTACTAAATATTGTTGGATATTTCCAATGATAAATGCTACTTCTAAAGTAATTTGTAAAATCTTTGAAAAAGAAATATTTCTTAAATTTGGTGTACCTAAAATTTTAGTGGCCGACAACGGACCCCAATTTATATCTAAATATTTTGTAGATTTCTTAAAAAATTTCAACATCACTAAAATATTTTATAATGCACTATACACTCCACAGAATAATCCAGTAGAAAGATATAATAAGACAATAGAAACATGTATTTCTTGTTTTGTTAAAAATGATCATCGAACTTGGTCAAGGTTTTTGCCTCATGTCCAATTAGCTTTAAATAGTAGTGTAAATCTTGCTACAGAGTACACTCCTAACTTTTTGATGTTCGGTAGAGAACTTATTTTTGATGCATCTTTACACCGTTTTAGTAACTCTTTTGATAACTTAGATCAGCTTGAGCTTGGTACTAGAGATACTTATGCTCACTCTTTAAATTCACTTAGTGAAGTTTTTGTTAAAGTTCAAGCTTATCTTTTGAAAGCTTATAAGCGTAATGCTCTTTATTATAATAGGGGAAGAAAAGTCATTTCTTTTGATGTCGGTGATGTAGTTTGGCGTAGAAGTTTTGTACAGTCAAATGCACCTGCATATTTTTCGGCTAAATTAGCACCTAAGTTTATTAAATGTGAAATTGTAGAGAGAATTTCTCCTAACGTTTATGTACTAAAGGAATTTAATAAAACAAGTACTGGACGTTATCATGTTAAAGATATAATTAAATATTAAAATTTTCATTTTTGGATTTAACTTTTATTTAACTTTGTTTTGATATTCTATTTTGGTCCGGCGTTGTTAGTTGATGAATGAGATTTGAAGTATGAAAGAAGTTGCCGGAGATGAAAGATGATCGCCTGAAAGGAAAACCAACACTTTATTGAAATACAACTTTAAATATACTAAACCTAACTTAGGTCTATTTTTGGTAATTTTATTTTATTTTTGGAACTTTTATCCTACTTATAAACTTTTACCCAACTTTAAAAACTACATCTAACGATTATATTTTCTTTTAGAAATTTTCTTGGCATCAAAAGATCTTATGTATATTTTTGTATATTTTATTATTTTGGTTACTTTGAAAAGCTTTTCACTTTTCAAGTACTCAACTTTCTTTTAGATACTTTGAGAAGTTTTCCACTTTTCTAGTATAAATATTGTTTTAGATTGCTATGAAAAGCTTTCCACTTTTCAAATAGCCTGCACATAGTGTAAATACATTTTTAATATAAATGTGTTTCAGTCTTTGTGAAGCATGTTATATATTATTTAGATTATTTAGTTTGTGTTTGTTGTAGACCTAAGACTTGGATTTGACACTTAGAGCTCTACATAATTTCTACCCGGATTTGCCTCTCAGATTTGACTCTTTTTGAGCTTTTGTCTCAGTTAACCTTTTTGGGTAATTTTTTACTCTTCATTTTTTCCTCGCTTTGACATTTTTGGTTCAAGCGTTGGAAACTTTAGATATTGTGAACGGAAAGTCGGTGGTGTTGAGCCGGTCACAATACAACTTTGTTGTTTTCCCAACAAACTTTTGTTAACTTGTTTTTGTGCACGGAATGTCGGTGGTGTTGAGCCGGTCACAATATACAATTTTTGGTCTTTTTGACAAACCCTTTTATTAATTTGTTAGTGTTCGGAAAGTCGGTAGAGTTGAGCCGGTCACTACTTATTATTTTTGGTTCTCTATTTTTATGAGAATAATTTGAACTTTTGTTGTTCAACTTTTTCATTGAAAACTTGTTCACTGAATCTTTTGCAGTGAATAATTATCTATAGTCGGCAGCTAATGCTTAACCGTACTACAATATGGATAACCTTTGTTATTACCTTTTAATTTAGTTAGAATCGTTCTGAGATTATAAAAGATAGAGGCGATGGTGCCTATCTACACTTTTGTTAAATATTTCAGAAATATTTATTTGGTTTGTAATACAGATAAGTAGATGGAGGCTATGGTGCTTATCCACTCTTGAGTATAATTAATTTGTGATGGATTTTAGGATTGAGTCCTATTGATGGATTAGTTTTGGTAAACCTTAACATTGTTTTTCACTTAGTTAGAAAGTTTTTATAACTTGTTTTTCTAGAGCAACTTAGTCAGTGGCTAGAAGCTTAACTGATTTAACGTTATGCTTTATTAGTGTCTTCTTTTAGTTTGAATAAATTTCATATTTTGGTGGCGGAATATTTTCTGTTTATTAATTTTTTTGAATAAGTTTTTATTAGGAATTTTTTGGGAGTTCTTCTCAAAAATAAAAGAAGTTTCATTCTTTTATTTTTTTTGGGAAGGTATGTACTGTAACGAGGTATTTCGACTCGTTACATATTTTTCGTTTGGAAGCACATTTCAGCTTCTAAGACTGACAAAATTACCTTTTGGTTTTAAATAATTTAGAACATTTTCGTATTTAGCCATTTTTAGTCGATTTTAAATAATCGAGTTATTACTTGGTCTGTGGATCATTCAATATCCTATAGACAATCTTTAAAAAAAAAATGACTTTGACATCTGTCAATTCTCGATCGGAGACGTCACTTTTTCTTGCCGCTAGGCATACAAAGGGCTAATTTTTAGAAAATTTTATAAATCGGATTCCACCAAAAGAATCCGTATTTCAAATCGCTTCCGCGATGATACTCGGCGTGCTTATGGCGTAGTGCCATATGATAACGTCGTGATTTTGCGCCTATGGCGCTGTTTGGACGACTGTCGTCTACTGTTCGGGCGACTATGGGTGTCGTCAACTGTTGGTTCGACGCTGGAAGACGTCGTTAGTTTGAGGTGTTCGTGCGACGCACACCGTTTGGATGTCGTCGTAGTTTTGAGCTGTTGGTGCGACGATGAATGACGTCTGTTTAGAGTGGAGTGCTCAGACGCCCCCGGACGCTGCAGCTAAGCCAATTTCATTATAACTCTTTTTATTACCCTTAAAACTTTAATTTCATATTCGCAAGATGCAAGAAAGACAATAACCAAATTTCAGTAGTAAAATGTAAAATAAATTAACCTAAAAAGTAACGAAAACCGAATGGTATTTATAGTCAAATGTTTAGACATAGTATTGCGGCTTTAACTAAGTAATGTAACTCACTTTGGAGGTAAGGGACGTTTTGAAGTATTAAAATTTGTCATACATTCCCAAAACAGTGTTATATCATTTGCCTGTCCCCCGGTCCGAGATTAAAAGTCTCAATGACACCGCTGATTTATCCTGGTAAGTTTTAGATCTTGGTAGAACAAGGGCGCTCGATATTCATAAATACTGTCTACCTAACATTAATTTTTAGCTTTTTATACTCTATAACCTTCATGTTACAACTAGTAACGTATATATTTTTTATAAAGCAAAAGTTTTTATTACAATAGTACATATATACAACTTAAAACTAAATTAAGATACAAACTATTTAAACTGATATAAATAAGTGAAATAATAAATAATAAATGTTATAAATAAAAAACAGAACCTAGGTCGCAGCTGTCTGCTGGTAACGTTCCCAAAAAGCTGGCGACGTTACCTCGTTGAATTGAATAGGCTAATCCGTTGGTCGAGGTAAGCGCCAGCTCTTTGGTCACGAGTGACGTCTATTAATCTTCTGGACAGCTCCTTTACAAAACCTCTATATACATACATTTATTATTATTATCACAAATATTATTTTTTGTTTTGTTAATTTATATATAATACTGCTATAAAGATAACCAAATTTTTTTATATTAAAATAAGCGATATTTAAAGTAGCTCACTTCTCATTTATTTAATAAAAGAAAAAAAAAATCTTCTTATCGGTCACCATGCTCAAAAAGTGTAACATGAATTAATATCAAAGAAAAAAAATACAGCATAAATAAAAAATGCTATGCAATAGCTTTACCGCGGCAGTCCCCGAGTGCCACACTTCTTTTTTTCCAAGTGGGGTATTCTTATTAATTTAGTAGTGGTAAATCATATTGTATGGGATGTAAGGGAGCACAGGGATGTAAGGGAGCACAAATACCACCTCAGTGCTCCCAGCCAACCTCACCTGCCCGTGGTGCATCCTGCTGACAAACCAACGAGGTTCTGGCGACCGACAAATGGCGGTATAACCATTTCAAAATTATGGCGTAGCTAAATACTACAGGCCGGTGACGGGCAGCAGCGTCACCGGTGCGAGAAGCTACGTCCTGCGATCGCCAACACGCCTGCCCAGCGTGGCGATTAGGGCATCCCCCCCCCACCCATCATGGAAAGTCACAATAAGCCGCGGCCCCCAGTTCCCGGCCGCCCTGCTATTCCTGACCACGGCGGCGGTCACGGCAACGGCAGGGCAGGGGGTGCTAAGAATCCCCGGGTTACGGTAGGCCGCCAAAAGAAACTGACCCTCGCTACGTTTAATGGACGCACGATTCGGCTGGATGAGCATCTGACGCAGCTGGAGGAGGAGCTGGGACACATAAGATGGCACATTCTGGGGTTATGTGAAGTCCGAAGACAGGGAGAGGACACCATAACTCTAAAATCAGGCCATCTTATGTATTACAGAGAAGGTGACCAGCCATCCCAAGCCGGCGTCGGGTTTCTGGTCAACAAGGCCCTCAGTGACAACGTTGTAGAAATCTCCAGTGTGGCGACCAGGGTAGCGTACCTCATAATTAAGTTAACCAAGAGGTACAGCCTCAAGGTTATCCAGGTCTACGCACCGACCTCGGCACACTTGGATGAAGAGGTGGAAAGTATGTACGAAGACATCTCCAGAGCCTTACATACCACCGCTAAGGCTCACTACAACGTTGTCATGGGAGACTTTAACGCCAAAGTGGGAGTACAGACCTGCAGTGAATCGACTCTAGGACCACACGTATTTGGGAGTAGGAATCACAGGGGGCAAATGCTCGTCAAATTCCTCGAGAAAGAGGGGCTTTTTTTGATGAACTCGTTCTTCAAGAAAAAGCCCCAAAGGAAGTGAACGTGGCAAAGCCCCGACGCTGTGACTAAAAACGAGATTGACTTCATCATTACGGACAAACGGCGCATATTCAGAGACGTCTCTGTGATCACTAGGCTCAATACTGGAAGTGATCACCGACTTGTGCGAGGCTCTCTGGATATCGACTTCAAAGCCGAGAGATTCTGATTGATGAAGTCCACGCTCCGACCAAACCTACTCCAAACCGTTGTTGGGTCTGAAACATTCCAATTAAAATTGGAAAATTGATTCGCTGCCTTGGAAACCACAGATGACGTAGACCAGAAACTTGAAGAAGTGGTGGAAATCCTCACGGAAGAAGGGACGAAGTTTTGCGAGAGCAAGCGTACGGGCAAAAAGTCCAAGCTTTCGGCAGAAACACTTCAACTAATGGAAGAGAGACGAACAGACCCATTGTCAGCTTTGTCAATTAACCAGGTGCGCAACAAAACTATTAAGAAGCTGGTACGACGCGACCTCCGATCCTCTAACACGCTCTTGATTAAAGAATCAATTGAGCAGAATCGGGGGTCGAAAGTGTTCGTCCAGCCTCTAGGTAGAAGCCACCTCACAAAGCTGACAACATCAACGGGGAACGTCGTCGCATCCAAGCCGGAGATTCTGTCGGAAGTTGAAGACTTCTACAGCAAGCTCTACGCATCGCATGGTTCAAGGCCCGAACCCGATACTGAGGATTGCAGAGCCACCTTAACCCGCCACTTCACAGAAGACCTGCCCGAAGTCAGCCGAGATGAGATCGTGATGGCCCTTAGACAGCTCAAAAATGGAAAAGCCCCAGGTGAGGACGGAATCACAACGGAGCTTCTAAAAGCTGGAGGAGCTCCAGCTGTAAGCCAGCTGCAACAGCTCTTCAATTCTGTTCTCTCCACTGGTAGAACTCCACAGGCATGGAACAGAAGCATGGTGGTTTTGTTTTTCAAAAAAGGAGATAAAACCCTATTGAAAAACTACCGCCCGATTTCGCTTCTGAGCCATGTCTACAAGCTGTTTTCAAGGGTCATCACGAACCGTATTGCGCGAAGACTCGACGAGTTTCAACCTCCGGAACAGGCCGGGTTTCGAAGCGGTTACGGCACCATAGACCACATCCACACGGTGCGGCAGATTGTACAGAAGACCGAAGAGTACAATCGGCCCCTGTGCTTAGCATTTGTGGACTATGATAAGGCCGTCGACTCAATCGAAACCTGGTCGGTTCTTGAGTCCCTGCAGCGTTGCCAAGTCGACTGGCGATATATCGAAGTGATGAAATGTCTATATAATGCCGCAACGATGTCAGTACAAGTACAGAACCAGCGTACTAAACATATTCACCTGCGTCGAGGAGTGAGACAGGGGGACGTCATATCCCCGAAACTGATCACTAATGCCTTAGAGGATATGTTTAAGACGCTGGATTGGAAAGATTGTGGCATCAACATTAACGGCAAGTACATCTCTCACTTACGATTCGCAGATGACATCGTCATTATGGCAGAGACGCTGCAGGACCTACAAAGGATATTGAATGACCTAGCTGATTCTTCTCGTTGCATCGGTCTCTGGATGAATTTGGATAAAACCAAAGTCATGTACAACGAGCACGTTGTTCCGGAACCGATTGCCGTAGATGGAATCCCACTCGAAGTTATCACGCAGTATGTTTACCTTGGGCAAACGCTCCAACTAGGCAAACACAACTTCGAGAAGGAAATCCAGAGAAGAATTCAGCTGGGCTGGGCAGCATTTGGGAAACTCCGTCGAGTCTTCTCGTCGCCTATACCACAGTGCCTAAAGACAAAAGTCTTTAATCAGTGCGTCCTACCTGTCATGACATACGGAGCCGAGACGTGGACACTCACGGTTCGACTAGTCCACCAGTTTAAAGTCGCTCAGCGAGCTATGGAGAGAGCTATGCTCGGTGTTTCTCTGCGGGATTGAATCCGGAACGAAGTAATTCGCCAGAGAACTAAAGTGATCGACATAGCTCAGCGGATTAGCAAACTGAAGTGGCAGTGGGCTGGTCATATCTGCCGTAGGACCGATAACCGTTGGGGCAGACTGGTTCTAGAGTGGAGACCGCGAATCGGCAAACGTAGAGTAGGACGCCCTGTGACTAGGTGGAGCGACGACATTCGCAAAGCGGTGGGCAGTGACTGGAAACAAAGAGCCGAAGACCGGGCTCTGTGGCGTGTCTTGGGGGAGGCCTACGTCCAGCAGTGGACTGATACCGGCTGATAATGATGATGATGAAATCATATTACTGAAATGTTCTAACAGTTGTCTAGCCCTTGTAACTATTATTTGTGTTTTGTTTCATAGTTTAGTATATTTTTAGGCTAGATTTCTTTTATATAATTTCCTTGAATAATATGCATTACCTTGTAATAAGAGTGGTATTGTTACTATCAGGGACCAAACCTCTACCCATCCCCACAAAATTTAATATCAACGTTGTCCCAAACGATTCTAAATCCAACCCAAGATATTTAGTAATTGATTAAAAATCACATGATATAACTAACCTGATCCACCGCACCTCTGCCAAACTCGAATAGAGCAATCATTAGAGCCCGTGTACACCAGGAGCTTATCATCATTATAAATGGCATGAACCGTGGTGACTCCATCATTGTGTCCTACTAGGGAACCTGTCGCCTTCCAAACCCCATCCACCAGTGACCATATCGCTGCAGTTTTGTCTGCAGAGCCGGAAACTATCTCGGTACTACTGCCATCAGCTTTGTATACCCATTTCACTGAGTTCACAATGGAACGGTGGTGGCTGAGCACTGTGATTGGATCTTTGCATTTCTCATTCTGAAAATTAGTAAGATTGGGTGTTACCTTCGATCAAGAATCTATAGATATAAGGTCAACGCAAAAAGAATGTCCCGACGAATAAGAGCTCACACCGGGCGGTGAGCTCTTATTTTGTTTAGTTCGGTTCCAATACGGCCAACGTAAGCACGTGTCACGATGCCTCGGTGTGCCTTTAGAAGTTGTAAAAATAATGCTCGAAAAACTAATTTAACGGACGGAGTGTCTTACTACCGGTAAGTAAATGTGTATTATGTTACATTTTCAGCTTTAAACTAATAAATAATAAACATTTTGAATAAAATCACCAAATTTCAACCACGTCTAAGAATGTTTGACCATGCTAGGCCAATATACGTACAAACATTTGTGTAACAGAACAAAGGATCCATGGAGTCGGTTTGATAATATTAGTTACGTTGATTTAACATGTTATACCTTGTTACTTGAATTTAAGAAAATGATGAACTCTAATTAACCGACTTTCAAAAAATGAGCTTCTCAATTCTACAGTATGTTTTTATTGTATATTTGTTACCTGCGCGATTACTACGCCAAGACGGAACGGATTTTGATGGTTATTTTATTTTTTGGTAGGTTATAACACAGACGTGATATTTAGGTATTCATGTTTTTAAACAATTTAGCACTTTTACCATAAATCAAAAAGTTATACGTCCAAAATGAATCAAAACGGCAATTGTACAACAAACTCAACTTATTTAAAGGACATTAAAAAGTAGAGTTTGTTGTATAATTAAATTATTGTATTTATTCAAAACAACAATTGTACACTAACAAACAAAGATAGGTATCCAAAATTCGAATCTTTCACTACATAACACGAATCTAATTTAAAAACAGTACATTAATACGTAAAGATAAAGAAGTATTTATGCCGTATAAATATTTGCGGTTAAGACCCGTTACATATAGTATATTAAGTACATGAGTACCGTATCTAATTCTAATTCTAATTGGTAATGGGGGCGATAAGACCTGCACTGACGTCCCGCTTGGGGTGTATTGTGCATTTCCCCCTGCCAGCATTCACCCAAGCCATCCCAGCTCCTTGACGAAGCGGAGCACGGCTTTAGGTTGCTGGCATAACGCTTCCAATGGTGATGGTGATGTTGTATCGGATAGTAAAGATGATGCTGTCAAATGTATGTATGTATGCCTGCTTGTTTGTGAACTTGGATGTGGTGATAGTGCTAAAGCAGATGGTGATGATGATGATGATTGTAAATGTTGTTGCTGCTGCGACTGGTACTCTGCATCCGGGTCACGCTCTTGCAACCCAGCTGTGGTTCTTATTTCGTTTAAGACGGGACAATGTATTATCACATGTTCCACGGTTTCATCTTCTGACATGCATCCTCGACAAAGAGGACTGTCTGTGGCTCCAATTTTATAAAGATGATAGTTAAGATTACAGTGTCCCGTGATGAGGCCTACTATTAGGCGAAGGTCCGGTCTTTGCAATTGTAGCAATTTGTTGGTAATTTTCCTGTCTAATGTTGGCAGAGCGGCTTTTGTGTGTTTGCAACTCGTCATGTTGTTCCACAACCTTTGTTGTTCGGTTTCTGTGTGACGGCGTAGTAGGTCTCTGACTTCCATCGATGATGGTCTGCATAGACCCATCACGTCGTCGCTTACCTGCTGTTTCGTGCCTTCCTTGGCAAGTTTGTCTGCTGAGATATTGCCGGTACAGGCTGCATGGCTTTTTGTCCATTTTACCTTTACTTTTATGTTGCGCTCGGTTGCCAGAGTTTGCAAGATGGCGTGACATTTGGCCAGTACTTTCGATCTAGTTGTGGGTCTTCTTAGCGCATATATGATTGCAGCACTGTCAGTGACAAATTCTAAAATAGCGCCTTGGTCGCCTGCTATTGAGGTGGGGTTTAATGATAAGACTGCTTGCGCAGCCAATAACAGTCCCATCGTCTCAGCCTGTAAGACGGTAATTGTCTTGTTCAGCCCTATTGACGCTGAGAGACCCAGTTCGGGCGAGTAATAACCGCAACCTGCTCCTGAGTCATTTTTTGCAGCGTCAGTGTAGGTTTTAAAGGTAGGAAGCTCCGACTCAGACATCTCGTCTTCCGTTAAAAGTTCGTATTTAGTTCGTAGTACCGTATCTTAAATATTATTATATTTAAATTGTTCTAAAATGATATGATTTTTAAATTCGAATATGTCTCTATTCGCGCCGTGTCCTCCCGAAGTACAATTCGAAGAACTAAACAGAAACGAAACGGAACGATGTATCTCGTACGATATAGTCAAGGAGAAGAATACCCTAACTGTAACGTAATAAGGTTGGCTATGATATTTCGTTTCATGTGACAGATATTGTTTATTACTTTGCAAATTCTTTGTAACAGTCGAACACAAATACTTTTGTGACGAACAGCCGTAAGTATAAGATGATGTTTTACAGAATTGCGACTTTATTTTAAGGTATTATGGTCATAAAGATGTTGATCATAAAACGGTTTTATAACTTTTGTCTCTGTTTATTAGTCAGTATATATAGCTGTATAAGTATAAATACACTTTGGACAGAATTTGGCTTTGATTTTGTAGGTAACCCGTTATCTATAGATTCTTGATCGAAGGGTGTTACTAAGAAAAGTTCTAAAAAATGTTAAGTGAAAAGTCAGTGAGATATGAGAAAATTTCATCTTCAAGAGACTTTACGCTAGCAGGACATACAGTGTTGTATATGAGCTCATTTTCTGTATTGAAATATGTCACTTTAGTATAAGGCAATGCAATACAACATTCAATCACATGATTGTGTTGTATTTTTCAACTCAGCGGTGGATTATATTCTAATAATAAAATCATGACTATTTTAATGAATTACTTTAATAAATAATATTCATAGAAATAGGTCGGAACCCTGAATAGTTTTTCGACTCAATCTGTGATTATTCTGGGATAATATGTATACAGTAGAACTCCGATTATCCGAATTAATGGGGACCGGGACCCATTCGGATAATCAAATATTCGGATAATCGGATTTTGCCGTTGTGCCTACACACGCGGTGGGAAGTCAGTGTAGGCACAACGGCAAGTTAAGACAAGTCAAGTCAAGACTTGACGCGCAAACACTGGCTTCGCGCGGGGGGAAGAATAATAGCGCACTTAGACTTTTTTTGGACATTTTTTTGTGATTCGGATAATCGGCGATTCGGATAGTCGGAGTTCGGATAATTGGAGTTCTTCTGTACATATATAATTTTTTTTTTTTTTTTAATGCTTTATAGGCAAGCGTTTGACCACTATCTCACCTGATAATTATATATTTAAAACATTTTCCAAAAAAAATGGGATTTTATAATAATAAATAATATTTAATAATAAGGGCCTCTTTACGTTGGCTCCGTTAATGCCTTCCAAAGGACCGGGCGTTCTACGACCCGTGATGTTAACAATACAGAATAATATTTAATTTCTAAAAATATTACTATCCCAACATATACAGACCACTTTATTTATATTTGTTATGGACATATTTTAATAATCGGCACTTTTTATTACCCTTTTCTGTACAAATTATATCTGCAGTAGAAATTTGATTATCCGGCCCTCAGTTACACGGATTCGCGATTATCCAGACTACCAATCACATCCAATATAAAATAATTATGTAAGTCAGATTGAGATCGGGCTCAGTGGCGCATCTTGGGAGAGGCCTATGTCCAGCAGTGGACTGATACAGGCTGATGATGATGATGATGATGAAGTCATATTGTCAATGACTTACTGCACTTGACGCGATGACGCGCTAGTGGTTAAATACCTACAAGTAGAAATTATGCAAGCACGAAAGAGTTGAAACTGGCATTACCCTGCCTGCGCCGCTGCCCCATGTTTCGTTATTGTTTTACTTAGTTAGCAATTGTTACTCCTCTCGGAAGTGCACTCTAACGATAACTGGTACGACAAACAATTAGTTTAATAAATAATAATAAAATAAAAATAATAAAATATAATAAAATAATAATAAAATAAAATAATTCGGGTTAACAAGAATACTAGTAATGTGCAACCCACATTGCGAGTAATCTTTTATATTAAAAAAAAAAAAAAAAAAAAAAAAAAAGGAAAAAAAAGATGTGGGTAATTGAGTTTCCACTGTGTTTAATTAAACAAGTGTACAAATGTGTAGTAAATGTAAATCAGAACACAAGATTTATAAAATCTGGCCGATCTGGCAGATAATAAAAAGTTTTGTACTGAAAAGCCTACTCCAACTACAATCTTACTGAATAAATATTCTTTCAATTACTAAGTACCAACGAAATATTTCACTAAAAAGTACAGGTAAATTATAATAAAATAATAATAAAATGCTTATTTTCCAAAAAACCTTATTTTCTAATTTAAAACATTCTTAGTTATTATACAGTACAGGTAATTATATGTTTAAACAATGTGATCACTAACGCTTAAACTAGCCGTAGCTGTGCGATAATGCGCTTTATTTATTTGAGTTGTATATATAGTTATTATATATAGTTGATAAGCATATTACAAAAAAACAAAGAACAAATTATATGAGATACAAGTGAGATGCAAATTGTTTGGTCGGCGAGACCCAAACTAGGCGGTAAGCCTTTAATAAAAAGTATAATTAGATTTTTTTTTAATTTATATTAATTGTATTGCAAATAAATAATAATAAATAAATATAGAGGGCACTTACAACCAGCAACAGGTCCGTTAGTTTTTACAAGATATGTGATAATTAAACATATTGCAATGAATGGAGAAGTTTATTTAATAATATTTACTTAAATTAGAAGCAAATGCGGAAGTTTCATAAATAGTCTAATAACGATTTTACTTACAGTATCGTAAATAACAACAGCGTTCGTCGCACCGAAGCAAATCAATCCTTCTCTGTTCCAATCCACTATTTCAGGCGTCCGATTACACCCTACAGCTGTGTACACTTGATTCACAACCACTTTCATAATTTATAAGTGAAATAATAATATTATTACAAACTATATCTCGATAACAATGGATAGCGATTAAACATTAGCATTGAGGGAGCTATTAGAGGTTATGTTTTTGTCAAAGTCGAGCGATCAATAAAATAACACAGATTACTTTATTTATGTGTCAGAGAATCAATAAAATAACAATCCAATCACAGATAACTGTAACTGTTTTTTTTAGTTTTATTATGGCTCCACACGATTAGTATATTTAGCCAGTGTCAAGTATTAAAATTCTTCAAGTTTTTAGGAATTTTAGTCGTAGAGATAGGTCAAAGTCTCTTTTCAGGTCAGTTTTTCTCAGGTCAGGTCAGACTTTTACATTAAAGTCTAGTTTAAGTCATACCTTCTGTAAAGATGTTTTTGATGAGAACGCAAATAGCATGTTTTTCAACATTGTGCTGTATCCCTACACTCGCACACATTCCCCGGCACTTACTTATCAGGGCGAGCGAAGCAAGCCCTAACACTATCCCACAACCTGAGCACTTTTGTGGTACACTTTACTGAAAAACTATCACGCCTATTGATTTTTGCTCTAACATAGTAATTTAAATTCACATTTAGATGTGTTATCAGTAAAAAAATATAAATTATGACCATTAAAAATAAACTGGCCAAGTGCGAGTCAGACGCGTGAACCCTAAGTGTGCGAATCCGACTCTCACACGTAGGGTTCGCGCGAAGCCTCTATTAGTTATTCCTCCATACTTAGAACCCCCGTTTAAGGCGTGAATTTTAGATATTCATTTTTCAGAGGGAACTAAAGTAATAACTATCTGCATGCCAAATTTCAGCTCAACCCATTATTGTTCAATACTGATTTTTAGAATTTGTTACCCCATTTCACCTTTTTAGGGGTGAATTTTGGAAAATCCTTTCTTAGTACATCCTTACGTACTAAGACAAATATACCTTCCGAATTTCAAGTCTCTACGACCAGCGGTTTAAGCTGTGCGTTGTCTATCAGTCAGTCAGTATGTCAGGACAAAGATTCTTATAGTATTACATAATATAAAAAATATTAATATATATATATATTTTTTAATTTATTTTATAAAGATTACTCGCAATGTGGGTTGCATATTACTAGTATTCTTGTTAACCCCTCCAACTAAGCTAAATATGCTTGTGTCTGGAGTGGGTTCATGTCAATAGTGCAATGGGTGGGGTGGGGATCGAACTCACGACCTCTCGATCGCCAGTCCGACACCATATCCATTAATAAAATTAAGTTATTTATATAAGTATAAATAACTTAATTTTATTAATGGATATGGTGTCGGATACGGTGTGTAATTAAGTTCTCATAGCAAAATGTTTATCAGTTATCAGCGTCCACCAAAGCGTTGCCGCGAGAAACGAAGTTAGGTGAGCGTGTACGACAACTTTCGGAATCAGTATCGGTTTCGGCCAATATTGGCCAACTGGTAACAATATTGGTAAACTGCCGCCAAAACTTGATTTTTGGCCGAAAACGAACCTTCGGTCGGACACAAAAAAAACCATTGTGTCGCGCCCATCTACGTATACAGCGTAACGTTGTACATATTATAGCTGGGAAACTCACCAGCACTTTGTTAAGTTAGTTTTATATATATATAGCAGAGTTGAGGGCGAATAATAAATAGCTATTTCCAATTAAATTACTTTTACTATTTCATTTTTACACATTTTTTTCTCTCACTGACAAATCTATCTATATTGACAACACAAATGTTTTTTCTAATCCAATACATACTTATTATAATGCAACCTCTAACACTTTCCCTCATTTAATAAGTTGGTTTCAGACCTAAGGCGTTGCACATAGTATTAAGTCTTGGCTTAGGCATCGCCTTTGTCATGATGTCTGCCAATTGTGTTGTGGTGTCAGTCCTTAGCACATTAACAAGTCCTTCCTGAACCGTTTCTCTTACAAAGAAATGTCTGGTCCGGATGTGCTTAGTCCGCTTATGGAATTCCGGATTGTTCGCAAGACGTATGGCTGCTTCATTATCCACTTTTAGTGTAGGAACTCCGCTTATGGTAGTAAGTGAGCTAAACACTCTCTGAAGCCACACTAGTTCCCGAGCTCCTTCACTAGCTGCTACTATCTCTGCTTCGGTAGTTGATAGAGCGACTGATGGTTGACGTTGGCTTAACCAGGAGACAATCCCTCCAGCAAATAAACAAGCTATTCCCGTTGTGGAACGTCCTGTCTGCTCATCTCCAGCGTGATCTGCATCACTGTAGCCTTGCAGATAATCTGATACATGTCCTGCTGAATATGTTATTCCGTAAGAGCATGTGCCTTTAATATAGCGTATAACCCGTTTAACGCGGAGCCAGTCTTCATAAGTTGGGTTTTCTAATTTTCTCGAAACAACACCAACTGCGTATGCAATATCTGGTCGCGTTCCTGTCATGAGGTAAGCCAGTGAACCCACTGCTTCTCGATATGGAAATGTATTCTGTTGAACTTTCCCTAGCTCAGTACTTCTTTATATAGGTGTTGAAACAGGATTACACTCAGTCATTCCAAAACGCTCTAGCACCTTCTTGGCGTAAGCTTCTTGCTTGATAGTAATGGAATCTTTTGATCGTGTAATTTCAAGCCCCAGATAAAATGATGCGGGTTTCGTAGTGATCTTTAATGTATCACCCAATTCCTTTAGGAATTGATCTGCCAGTTCTGCATCTGTCGCAGCTACGAGCCCATCATCTACGTACAAAGTTATAAGAATTTTCTTATCTCCAATCTTTTTCGTAAAAAGGCAACTGTCAGCTGAATTTTGTACAAAATCTTTTTCCAGTAAAGTCTCCTCAAAGCACGAATTCCAGCATCTCGGAGCCTGTTTAAGTCCGTACAAACTTCTTTTGAGCCGACATACATTTGATGTACCATCATTGAATCCATCTGGCTGCTGCATATAAAGTTCTTCTGCCAGCTTGCCATTCAGAAATGCGGTCGAGACATCAAATTGTACCAAATGTAAGTTTTCTTTGGCAGCGACACTTATTAATGCTCTAACTGTAGCCATTCTAGCAACTGGACTAAAAGTCTGATATTAGTCTACTCCTTTCTGTTGCTTAAATCCTTTAACGACAAGCCTCGTCTTATATTTGTCGATACTACCATCTGGATTTTGTTTTATTCTAAAAATCCACTTACAAGGAAGAGCTTTCTTGTTTTTTGGTAACTCACAGAGCGTCCAGACGTCATTTTGCTTAAGAGAGTTCATTTCACTCAACATAGCATTCATCCATTTACCTCTGTCATTCCTTCCAACTGCTTCTTTGTAAGTTTCAGGAAAAACCTCTGTGTCTATAAAACACACGTAATCTTTCAACCTTTCAGGACGTGAGAGATTAGTTCGGTCGCGCAAGTTGTATCGAGGCGTTCCATCAGACAACGTTGGCTCAACTATTTCCATCTGCTCATCAGCATCTACAAACTCTTCGTTTGCACTCTCGTAGTCTCTGAATTCATGTCTTTGTTCAGAAATCTCATCATGAACATGATCTTGATATGTTCTGTCTCCCTCAAGAGCATGATCATTATTAGATTCCTGTTCTACTATGATATTTTCCGACGCAGTTTCTTCCATGAAAGTGTGGTCATCTCCCTCTGACCTTGAAGGCAGTGTGGATATTCGGAACTCGACATCGGTCTGGAACGTGATGTCCCTAGATCGCAAAGTTTTGTTTCCGTCCCAAATGTGATAACCATCATCATTTTCATATCCTATAAGCTTGCCTTTTACTGCTTTTTTGCTAAGCTTTTTCCGTTTTTGCTTTGGAATATGAGCAAAGCAGTCACTTCCGATAATTCTTAAGTGGCTTATCTTAGGCTTCTTCCCATGCCAGAGTTCGTAAGGCACCTTACCATCAACTCTACTTGGACCAGTCTTATTCAGCACATACGCAGCTGTGTTGATAAGTTCTGCCCAAAGTATTTGTGGTAGTTCCTCTCTCGTATGTAGCATAGATCTCGCTGCTTCAACTAAAATACGGTTTTCCCGCTCACTACATCCGTTCTGTTCAGGAGTGTAAGGCATTGTAAACCGTTGTTGAATGCCATGTTTTTGAAGAATATTACGTACATCTTTGTTATCGAATTCTCCTCCGTTGTCGCTTAGAACCATCTTGATATCATATCCAGCGGTTTTAGCTTCTTGTAGCATTTGAAGAAGTTTGTCTTTAACCTCAAACTTGTTTTTGATGAAGTAAACCATGCGATATCCAGAGTAATCATCCTTGAAAAGTACGTAGTATTTAAATTTCGAGATACTATCTATAAAAGGCCCGCAAACATCGGTATGAATCAGCTCTCCTACGGCTGTTGCTCTTTCTCTTGTTCCAAACTGTTTTCTGTGTGACTTTCCATAAATACAGCCCTCGCATTTAACATTGTCAGGACTCAACTGTATTCCAAGCTCTCTCTTTACAAGGCGAATAACATGTTTCTTATCCTGATGAGCAAACCGCTCATGGTATAACTGTAACATGTTTGAGCCAGTCACAGCATTGACTTCTATGGTCTTTGGTTTCATTGGAATGATCGTCTTCATATCCAATTTATATAGTCCTCCGTATTGGACTCTTTTTCCAACAACTCTCGTAATGCCATTAATGTCCAATTTGCATTCTGTTGTTGTAGAACTGAAGATGCTATTCTGCATCCGGTCTTGTGCAGCAAGTGGTGAGAAAAGATTCTTCGTTAGAGATATATAGTACTAACCACACATTGTTCAGAGTTATTCGTTCTGTCTTGCCACTGACATTTGATTCAACTTCTACAGTGCCCTTTCCAATAGCAGGAATGATACTCCCATCTGCAGTCGATATGGTGTGTTTCGAATCAAATTCGTGAAATTCTTGATAAACATCACTGTTCACAGCAATGTGGGTTGTGGCGCCATTGTCGACAAACCAACTTTCTTTATTTTGAATGTGTCCTTTGGTACAGGCATTTACCATTGGAGATATATGTTGCACTTGATTAGAGCTTGAAGCAACTGATGTGCCTGGTGTGGGCTTAGGTGGCTTTCCGTCCTTTATCCACTTCTTGCACTTCCGCACTATATGTCCTTTGCCGGAACAGTAGTTGCAGATCAGCTGTTTCTTTTGCATAACAGTCTTCTTCTCTATACTGGTTGTCGCTAAGGCCTCTTGCTGTGCATCTTTGTGCCCCAAGGCCCTCTCAAATGAGCATAAGTGACTCGTCAAGTTATTAACTGTTCTCTCTCCCGAGTTCAATAATAACCAGCTTGACTTAAACGCAACGTGTTGCTCCTCTAACGTGTCCAGAATTTTGCATATCAGGAATAAATCAGGGATTTTATTGTGGGGTCTATCTTTGTGATTTCTATATTAAGACTGTTCCATATATTTTTCAGTTTTGACATATGTGTGGATACATCATCCTCTTTGTTGTATTTAAATCTGAAAAATTCAGCACATAGATTGTACGCCCTATCATCTGACTGTCCATCAAATAATCGATGCAATTTTTGCCAGACTTCTTTTGCTGTCTTAAATCTCATCACTTTTTTCAGTGTGTCTTCAGATATATTCGTGGTAATTATGAGCAGAGCGCTACATTCGGTCTTTCTAAATTTAGCCATAGCTGCATTATAGTTGCCGATTTCAGCGTCACCAGCCTCTCTGGTAGGTGCGATGGGCTCGATAAGGGTACCTTCAGCTGCTTCCATAGCGCCTTCTACACCTATCAGCATTATGGAAATCTTATATTTCCATGTAGCCCAGTTTTCTTTTCCTTCCAGATTACCTATCTGTAGTCTCGTCGTGAAATTTTCCTTCATATTATTTCAGTTACCCCTCAGCTGGTATCATAACCTATTATAGTTGGGAAACTCACCAGCACTTTGTTAAGTTAGTTTTATATATATATAGCAGAGTTGAGGGCGAATAATAAATAGCTATTTCCGATTAAATTACTTTTACTATTTCATTTTTACAATTTTTTTTCTCTCACTGACAAATCTATCTATATTGACATCACAAATGTTTTTTCTAATCCAATACATACTTATTATAATTCAACCTCTAACAGTACAACGTAGTACTTAATTTCATGGTCACGCCGTTGTCGCGGGGTGCGCGGTGTGTGTTGTCTACTTGTCTGTATGCTGTCAGAATCAGAAAAGTCAAATGTCAGACAGCACAGACAGAAATTCTGAATTCTGACGTGACGTGACGTAAGTCGTGAATTCATTTCGGCGGGAAAACCTCCAAAATATTACTTTACTCTATGGAAAACCTGTTGATTGCAGAATAAAGAATTTGCAGACTGTATGTACTTGATCAAAAGAATTTTGTTACCTTGGTTCTTAAAAAGTCATCTGTGTATGAAAATAAAACTAAGCAAGAATAAACGCAATCAGAACTTCTAAAAATATATTAATTATGCCTGATATAATGATAGCTGGTATACCAGTGAGCTTCCCATTTGAACCATACGATGTCCAAAAAGCATACATGGAACGAGTAATAGAGAGCCTTCAGAACAACACCAATGCATTGTTGGAATCACCTACGGGTACTGGCAAGACGTTGAGCCTGCTGTGTTCTTCATTAGCTTGGCTGCTCGTTAAAAAGGCTCAGTTACAAATGAATGCCCAGGTCGGCAACTTTAGTGACCATAGCAATTTCAGTGGTAATCTACGAGACAACCTTAAGTCGGGAGCTGGTAAATCTAAAGATAATACCTCATGGGGTATGCCGAAAATCATCTATTCATCGAGAACACATTCACAGTTGACACAAGCTATGCAAGAATTAAAGAGGTCAAGCTACAAACATGTAAAAGCTACAGTTTTAGGTTCCAGAGATCAAATGTGTATTCATCCTGAAGTTTCAAAAGAAACAAATAACATGAATAAAGTGCACATGTGCCAGATAAAAGTTAAATCAAGAACATGCCACTTTTATAACAATGTTGAATCTAAAAAAGAAGATCGGTCTGTAAAGGGAGATGAAATACTGGATATTGAAGACTTAGTCAGTGTTGGGAAAAAGTTAAAATGTTGCCCATATTATTTATCAAAGGAGCTAAAGCAAGATGCCGACATAATATTTATGCCCTATAACTACCTGTTGGATCCGAAATCTAGAAAAGCAAATGGAGTAGAACTGATGAATAACATAATTATATTAGATGAAGCGCATAATGTTGAGAAAATGTGTGAAGAGTCTGCATCTTTACAGATAAGAACAACAGATGTTGCATTGTGTATTGAAGAGATTACTCATGTGATGAGGACATTCAGTGATTCTTCTGAAGAACAGATGGACATAACGGTAGATAATTCTCAACCAAAAGACTTCACATGTGATGATTTATGTATATTAAAAGAAATGATGCTGGCCCTAGAGAAAGCCATAGATGAAATAGACGTTGGCAAAGAAGGCACTACCTTTCCAGGCAGCTTTATATTTGAACTACTCTCTAAAGGTGAAATAAAGGATCAAAACCAGATGTCTGTGATAACTATTATTGAGAATCTAATTCAGTATCTTTCTACAGCAAGTGCATCACCATTTCAGCGCAAAGGTGTGGGCTTGCAAAAAATTGTAGACTTACTAAATGTTGTGTTTTGTGGTACGACACACTCTTACAAAGAAAGAATCAAACTATGCTACAAAGTTCATGTACAGATCGAGGATAAGAAAAACAACAAGAAATCAGATGGGTGGGGCGCTTTGAAAGCTGCTAACTCGAAGACATCAGAGAGGGTTATAAGTTATTGGTGCTTCAGTCCAGGTTTTGGAATGAAGCAATTGGTGGATCAAAATGTCAGGAGCATTATACTGACCAGTGGAACCCTAGCTCCATTAAAACCATTGAAATCTGAGTTGGGAATCCCTATTGGAGTTCAATTAGAAAATCCACACATTGTAAAAGGCAACCAAGTCTGTGTTAAAATTATTGGGCAAGGTCCTGATGGCACTCAACTTAATTCAAATTACCAGAACAGAGATAACCCTAAATACATTTCTGCATTAGGAAGAACTATATTGAGTTTCAGTCGAGTAATTCCTGATGGACTCTTGGTTTTCTTCCCGTCATATCCTATAATGACAAAATGTCAAGAGATGTGGCAGGCTGAAGGGATTTGGTCAAGTATCAATAATATAAAACCAATATTTGTAGAACCTCAAAGAAAAGACACATTTAATGCTATAATAAGTGATTATTACAGTAAGATTGCTGATCCAAACACCAAAGGAGCTTGTTTCATGGCTGTTTGCCGAGGAAAAGTATCTGAAGGCCTAGATTTTGCTGATATGAATGGCAGAGCTGTCATAATAACTGGCTTACCATTCCCACCTTTGAAGGACCCAAGGATTATTTTGAAGAAGAAGTATTTGGAAGAACTGAGAACAAAAGACAAAGATTTCCTCTCCGGTGATGAGTGGTATTCTCTGGAGGCTACCAGAGCAGTAAATCAGGCTATAGGAAGAGTGATAAGACATCAGTATGACTATGGAGCAATTTTACTTTGTGACAGCAGATTCAATAGCCCAAAATTAAAAGGTCAGCTATCTGCATGGTTAAGAGATCACATCAATGTCTCAAATAAGTTTGGTGAGACTGTGAGTGAAATATGCAGATTCTTCAAAACTGCTCAAACGTCATTGCCATCTCCCAGACTAAAACCTCTTTTGCCAAATGAATCCAATAACAAAAGTTTGAATGCAGGATATTCACATACTAGTGGTGTATCATTTCCTCTAACAAACTCAAGAATTTTAAAAAATACAGTGAAGAAATCTGTGAACCAGTACCCTAATTCAAATGAAGTCTATGCTGATTTCTCAATGGACTTTTATAAAAATTCAAAGTCATCTGCTTATGTAAATGAGTTTAAACCAAAAGAAGCTAAAGATTTGTTTAGTGCTTTAGACAGCAGCAACAGTAGTCAAGGTGTTGAAACTTCACAATCATTGGTGTCCATACATAAAAGAAACGCTGAAGAATCAAGTATGTTGTCTACAGTGAAACGGAAGAAATTAAAAATCAAACCATTTGGCTTTGAAGAGAACTTAAACGGAAGTGGAGAGAGACTGGATGATATCGAAGTAGTTGAGAAAGAGGCTCCGGCGTCCCTTGTAGATTTTGTTAAGGAAATAAAAGTCCTTCTTCAGCCTGATCAGTACAAACAATTTCAAGCGTCTATATCCACCTACAAGAAAGACGGAGATTACTCTGTGTTCCTAAATACTCTGTCTAGGATACTTGAAAATGGCAAAACATTCTATTTATTCAAAGGAATGAAAAGATTTCTAAAAGAAGAGCATAAAATATCATTTCAGACATATTGTGATAATGTAAAATTAGGGAGATGATAAATTATGTAGACAAATATGAAATAGCTATAATTATATAATTTTATTTAACTAATTAGATACAATTCTTAGAAAACATTTTTGGATGTTTCATTTATCTTATTTCCTATTTCGACTGAGTTAATTCTGAGTATTGTTTGTTGTGCTCTTTGGAAGTTGATTCTCATGAATTGCTTCCTCCTCTTCTTCTTGAAGTGCGTTCTTGTGTGTGACAAGCCTTTAGAGATTACTGTAGCGGTTACATCTACAAGCCCAGGTTGAACGAGTGGCCTTCCAATCAATGAGAAGTCCTTAGTCCCTGCTAATAATACTTTATCCAATCGAATTTGGTCTCCAATGTTTGGTGGCCAGTATCCTTCTACTACAAGTAGGTCACCGTCAGTAACTCTCCATTGTTTGCCCAGGAGATGGACTATGGCGAAGTTGCGAGAGGAACTCTGTTCGATTAGTTTATTACATTTTTCTATAACAGTTTCGGTGGTCTCTGTAACGGATTTATTGCTTGTTTGTGCCAGGTTTGTCACAAATCTGGAGAAGATCCCGCCTGAAACGAAATAATACACAATTATTATTTGATTAAGCATAGCAGTGATAGCACAGTATTTGTTTTGGTAGCTCTATACTGAATACCTTGTCCATTACTAAATGCACTAGCCAGCCTTTGGAAGCCGGCTCTGATCATAGCCATGATATTTAATATTACTTCTTCCCAGAGATATAGCAGTTTATTCCAAATATTGCGCAAAATTAAAATCTGAAAAATTCCAACATTGAGTATAGAAATTTGATGACCTAACCTCAAAGCCTGAAGCCAAATGCCAAATTGCTGTGTCCTGTCTGTGTGTGTGAGTGTAAGCAAAGTGAACTGTCAAAGTCATTGTCATTTGTCAAAAATGTTTTTTTTTCACCACTAGGGACAGGCTAAAGCCTCATTGCCATACCGCCAAGTCATAAATTTAAACTTTAATTATTATGCTAGGTAACGTATTGTAAGTCGTATCCACAGTTAAGATGTGGTCTTTAGTGAAGGTTTTCAGTGAAATTTTGGTGAGAACGTATAATAGCATGTTTTCAGCATTATGCTGTCTCCCTAAACTCTTACACAGTCACCGGCACTCAATGGTTAATCATCCACATTAATTAACTCGCTGCAGAATACAAGTTTCAAGAAAAAATAAAATGACAATACACTCTATTCTCGCCCATATAGAGAGAACATTAGAGTATGCGAATGAAATAGCTTTAGAGATATAACCCGACTAAAACGATGAACACGTGATACATATGCCAGCTATAAGATAAAATTAACAACGTAATTTGGTCGGTTATACATGACAGCGGGTGAGAGCCAATGGGTGCACTAGAAACTGGCTCAATACGCATACGCAGGTAAAGGATAAAAAATTGTTGTTCATCTCGCTCTCATACCAGTGATTGTATAGTTTTATCCTTCTCATATTTCGTTCAAAAATGTTAGTGTTGCCAGGTCACAAAAAACTTTCATGTTAATATATATTGCAGTAGTGTATTCCGAAATTCCGAGGTCTGTACGTTATAGCACAGATTATATAATAGTTACTACGTAAATTATAATAATAATAATAATCCCGAAGGGGCGGCTTAGTGGCGAGCCGACGGTGAGTGGCGACACCGCGGACCCCTATCCCGTGAGGGCTAAATGAGACCCTCTGACCCCCGGCTTGCCTTGGCCGGCCGTTGGTGGGAATCGCAAGAGCTAAGACCTAAGCTCCAGGGTAGAAGTGTTAAAGGCATAAAGCCGCTAGTAGCGTTTAGTGAAAGTGCAGCACACCTCTCAACACCCTTAGCTATCCATGCCAATGTTGCCCCTCGGCGCCGACATAACGGCCCGCCTTTATGGGGGGCCCATTCAGTGTATAGCGAGTCACCACCCGCCTTAATATTTTAGAATGAGGCATAATAATAATTGGCGGGTGCCGTACCTCATTCTATCCTATCCTATCTATTAGTTTTGTCTTCTTTCGTATAGATTCGCTTCTTACGTTATGCATTCTTCTTATTTTTAATAAGCTTCTTTCCATAGCTTTCTGGCAGCTGACCATTTTTTTTTTTTAATGATGTAGTCCTCGTCTGGCAACCATACGTGAGAGTCTGTAAGATGCATGAGTCCATAACTATTTTCTTTAGGTGGAGCGGATAGTCACCTTTCATAATCTCTTTGAGTGACCAGTATTTTTTCCAACTCATATTTATTCTACGTCTTTCCTTCGAGTTTTATTATGTGTGTGTAGCTGTTTGTCATTAGTTTTATTATTAGTATTATCTTTATTCATCAAAAAACCTACTTTTTTACTTTGATCATTTAATAAATTTATCATTTTTTCTGGTTTTCTGCTGCTTTCGGCGAAGAGGACTATATCATCCACTTTGATTCCTTCGTTTTCCCATTTCAGATCCTCAAAGATGTTTTGTAATACTGCTATGAAAATATTGGGAGATAGGGGGTCTCCTTGCCCCTACTCCTCTTAGAATTGGTATTTCCGGTCCTCGTTTCTCTAGTTTTACATAACTGGTGCTGATTTTTGTACTTTTCGTGGACATGACAGTTGTTCAGAGCTTCCCAGATGGCATCGTGTGATATCGTATCAAATGCTTTTGCATAATTGAAAGCTAGATATAATGGTCTGTTAAACTCTTTGTATTTTTCTATTATTTGCTGCATTACATGTATATGGTCAATCGTTGAGAAACCAGACCGAAACCCTGCTTGTTCTATTGGTTAAAGATTTTCGATTTTGTCACTGATTCTGTTTAGTAATATAGGGGTGAAAAGTTTAAAGGTACTAGGGAGAAGGCTAATTGGACGGTAGTTGCCATATATCTTGAGGGTCACCTTTTTTACATACATACATACATACAATCACGCCTTTTTCCCGTTGGGGTAGGCAGAGACTACTTCTTTCCACATGCTACGATCCTGACATACCTCCTTCGCTTCTTCCACTTTCATGAGCGTCTTCATACATGCTCGCCGGTTATAGGTACTTTTGACTTGGCCTTTTTTTAAAACGTCTCCGATCTGGACGTGATACGTTCGCCTAGGTCTGCCTCTACCAACTGGCCCATTCACACACGTCTCATAAATCTGTTTCGTCAATCTTTCTTCATCCATCCTCTCTAGATGTCCAAACCATCTAAGCATCCCTTTCTCTATCTTTGTCACTACATCTTCTACCACACCACAACATTCCCTTATCACGCTGTTTTCCAACTTATCCATCAGAGTCACTCCGATCATACTTCTCAAACTTCTGATTTCTACAGCATTAATTTTACTTTCATGTTTCTTCTGCCATACCCAGCATTCACTACCATACATGAGTGTGGGAACCAACACTCCCCTATGTACAGCCAGTCGTGCTTTTTTAGACACATTCTGACTTCTCATAAAGTTATGTAGTGCCCCACTCACTTGGTTTCCAGCCAAAACTCTTCGCTCAATATCACTTTCATACTTACCATCTCTCGTAAACTTAGAACCCAGGTACACAAACTCTTTCACTTGTTCCACTCTTTCTCCTTCAATCGTCACATAACAATCAGTCATTCTTTCTTCTCTTTCAAAAACCATTACATTGGTCTTGCTTACATTCACTTTCATCCCTTTGCTTTTTAAGGCGTCATGCATAATATTAACCATTCTTTGCAACTCCTCCTCCGATGATGCTAATACCACCTGATCATCAGCGTATAGGAGGCATTTGATGGTTAAATCATTCATTCTTAATCCGTACACACTTTCTTTCAGATCTGTCAAGCAATTGTCTATGAATAAGTTGAACAGCACTGGCGATGCTACACATCCCTGTCTAACACCTTTTTCGATGTTAAACCAGTCTGTGTACGCTCCGTTTATTCTGACACAAGCACTGGAACCCTCATAGAGTGATTTCAGTGCTCGTATCAAACTGCCGCCCACCCCATACATAGACAATGTTGACCACAATTCATTCCTCACCACTCTGTCATAGGCCTTTTCCAAGTCTACGAATGCGCAATAGACCTTTTGGTGTTTCGCCAACCTTTTTTGTACAGCAGATATCTGATTTCTTCCATTGTTCTGGTATTTGTCCCGTGTTTATAACTTTGCTGAATAAATATGAGAGAGGACGTGCTAACAGAGCAATTCCAATTTTTAAAGCCTCATTTGGTATACCATCAGGCCCTGGACTTTTTTCTGATTTAAGTTTCTTAATATGACTTGCTACCTCCAGCACGTCCACTTCTGTGGGCTCGTTTTCAGTGTCGCTACACCTTCTAGGATACTTGTTTTTGCTTGCATAATATGTTACAACGTTGTTTTTATACAGCTCTCTGTAGAACTCTGTGGCACAATCTATATCTTTTTTACCATTGGCACTCAAAAAAGAGCACTTTAATCATCGACATCAGTGAATAAAACGCTCTTTTACTCACTCGGCGAATAAAAACATTTTGAATTTGGAACAAGCACAAAATACGAATTATGTACAAAACATAAATAAGACTTGCTGAAAGTGCCTACTATTTGGCTAAATGGAGGTATACCATAGAAGCTTTATAATGTAATAAAAATAAAAATCCCGCCAATTTTGTTTTTTTTTTCTGTTTTCATTTTGCTCTACACGATTAGTGTATTCACCCAGAATAAGGTAAAAAAATTATTCAAGTTTTTGTAAATTTATGTCAAAAGTTGAGTCAAAGTCACTTTTGATCAAGATGAAGTCTCAGTCTAGTCCAAGTCATACCCTTTGTAAAGATGTGAACTTTACTGGAGATTTTCAGTGCAATATTTGTGAGAACGCAAATAGCACGTTTTTCAAGATTGAGGCGTTTCCCTACACACACATTCACCGGCACTAAAGGTACAGACACCCCGCAGCGTCCTGCATGCGCGCGATCTAGGCGGCGATCAGATAGTGCAGTAGCATAGAAAAGATAATAATACTACGTAGTGGCAGTAGTATTTGTACCGACTGGTTCACACCAAACGCGATCAGAAAACAATTGATAAGTACTGAGATCGCGCCCGCAGATCGCAGGATGCCGTGGTGTGGCTGTACCTTAAATGGTTAATAATCCACATCTATTGCACATTAATAATAACATATGATGAATATAAATAGGTACTATAAGTAGGTACTGCTATTTATTTTTTCGCAGTCAATGGTAAAAAGGAGATTACACGACTCGTGAATAAAAAAATTAATCTCGGTCCTTGTATCCCTCGCTCCGCTCAGGATTCAAATCCTTCGCTGCTCTCGGGATCCAACTGAGTCCCTCGAATTAAATTGCCTTTTTATTCACTTGTTGTATAATCTACTATTCTCGTGTTAGTTGTTGAGGTTCTTGTTTTTAAATTTTGTATCCAGTTTTTATGTGTACCTAGTTGTTTATATGCTCTTTTCATGCTCCTGTATTGTTTAAGACTTGTTTCTATTACCTGTTTTCTGTAGTTTTTGTAATCTTGATTGATGGATTTGTTAGTTATTTTGAACAGCGTACTTAGCTCTTCCTTCATTTCCTTCGTTTTTTGTTTTATTTTCAAAAGTTCCGAGCGTCTAGTCATTAATTCTAATGTAGGTTTTGTGAGGATTTTGTTTGTATTGATTTGTTTTTCTTCTTTTTGTTTTCTTGACATACTGTTTTTAATTATGAGTTCTATTTTTATTGTATAAAGTCTGGACATCCTCGTCGTCGCCTAAACTTTCCAATTCTTTTGTGTTGGTTTCTAAACTGCTAGTGTACAGTGTTTTCTCTTCTTCTGTTTTGAATGTATTCAAAGATGATTTAAATGACTTCTTGCTTTTTTTGCTGCTTTGTAGGAGATATGTAGCTCTAACTAGTCTGTGATCAGAGCTAAACTCTAAGCCGTGTAGAACTTCTATATTCTTTATTTTTTCGGGTTGGTTTGAAAAGATGTAGTCCACCTCATTCTTAATTTTTTCATTTGGTGAGATCCATGTCCATTTACGATTAAGCCTCATTTTGAAATAAGTATTCATGATCATGACCGATAATTTGTGTTCGAAAGCAAATTCTGTAAGTTTTTACCTCGTTCATTCCTTTTTCCATAGCCAAATTTGCCTAGAATCTTTTCTTCATTTGTTTTGGCTACGCCCACTTTGGCATTAAAATCTCCAATAACTAACACGTTTTCTCCGACCTGACTTTGCGCTTCTTGTAGGGTATCATAAAATTTATCGATTTCTTCTTTAGAGGCTTTTTCGGTTGGTGCGTATACTTAGATTATAGAAATAATCTTTTTATTGTTGAATTCCAGTTGAAGTAAGGCAACTCTTTCAGACAATCCTGTGAAATTTAATATATTGTTTTTATATTATTTTTCTTTCTTTCTTTCTTCTTTATCAAGAAGCCAACTCCATGTAAGCCGAGCGTTTCACCTTTATAACAAAATATATAATCTTTATGTTCTTCGATGTTGCATCCCATTCGCCTAACTTCGGCTAAGCCAAGTAAATCAATTTTTATTTTTTCCAGAGCAAACATAAGTTCTATGTATCTTCTTGTGGATTCTAAGGATCTTACATTGAATGTTCCAATGTGTAGAGGTTTTTGAGGCAGTTTTTTATCTTTTTCTGGAGGGTTTTGGTCATTTTCCCCCACGGGGACCAGCCGGTTTGGGTGTTTTTCTCGGTTGTTTGTTGCGAGTTTGTATTGGTTGTTGTTCCGGTTTCGAGTGTGTGGTGGTTGCTACGCATTGGTTTTCTCTCTCATTGAGTTTGATTTCGCACGTGCCATGTACTCGTAGGCATTGGTTGTATTGGCTTTCTTCGGAGCTACGTACGATGGTTTTTCTGTCTGTAGTGTGCCGAGATTGGGCGAAGAAGATGGTTCCCTTTTTCTTTTTTCTCGATTTGCATCTGTTGGGTTCTTGACTATCAGTTTATCTAATTTTATGTAAGCTATGTTACCCTTCTTTCGTTCCTCTTCAAGTTTTGGTTGTAATGCTTTACGTGCTTCTAATATTTCCTTTGTGTAGTCTTCCTTAACATATATGCCTTGAGGTAATTTATTTTTCAATCGCATTATTTCCACTTTCCTCCAGTACGATACAAGTGAAATTAAAATCGGTCGTGTCGTAGTATTTTTATTTCCAATTCTGAAGGCATTCATAATTTCCAATTCTTGCATATTTAATCCGAGGAAACTGTTAAGTTTTTCAGTTATTCTTTTCACCAAACTCAATTCTTCTTGCTTGTCTTCCGTTATGCCGAAGAGAAGTATGTTGTTTTTCTTTTTAGCCATTTCCATTCCTTTAATTTAATTTTCTCCTTCAAATCTTTAACTTCTTTTTTAAGTTGTTTATTTTACTACGTAAGTTATAGGTAACATAATTAGGGTTCCGTACCTCAAAAGGTAAAAACAGGAACCCTTATAAGATCACTTTCTTGTCCGTCCGTCTGTCTGTCTGTCTATTCGTGTGTCACCACCGATTTTCTCAGGAACGGGTGGACCTAGCAAGTTGAAATTTATACCGATACTGAAGTCTATAGTCCCTATTAGATATATAAAAATCAAGGTCCTGAGTCAGCATGATAAAAAGATACGGGCAAATTTTCGCGAAAACTTGTAAGTACCAATATGTAACTTAATTTTCAACTATTTTTATTTTTCGGAATTTTTCAATTACAATTTATTTGTGCTTTAAGACTTAAGACTTTGCTTTTAACCAACATTGATACTTCTTGGTCAACCGGAAGTACCCTATAGGTTTTGGGTCGAAAACCTTTAAGGTACTTTCCGTTGACCTGGAATCATGAAATTTGGCAAGAAGAAAGATCTTACAGCACAAATAAAGGAACAAATCCAAAAAATAAATAAGTTGAAAATTAAAGAGTGTCCCCATACATACATAGTACGCCAATTAAGATAGGCCTCTGAGTTATATGAGCGCTCATACAATCTAGAGGTCTAGTTTAATTGGTCCAAGTCGATGGTCGATCAATTAGTCCAAGCAGTCACCGCTCAGTGATAAGTTAAAAAAATTATTTCTTAGCTTCAATTTAAAGCACCTTTTTAACCAGCCGACTAAAATCACTAGCTCATCAGCAACCTGCTTGGACAATGTGTTTTGCAACTGTGAACCTGAGAAAATTGCAATCTTTGATAAACTTGGCTCCGACCATCTGGGACAGAGTGCCACATTTTCATGTAAAACATCCACCAAAGGTCAAGAATACACATACAGGCCCATTACAACCAATCGGGTTGAACAGTTTGTGGATATCATTGACAAGCAACTAATGAACCTAATATTTTCTGAGGATCCCGATGACCTATGCAGCACTTTATCTCAAATGTTGGGTGCAGAGTTCAATAATTTTTTTAAATTTAAAACTATTACAAGAGCTGGGAAAATTCGGTTCGATGACTGGGCTACTCCTGGTATTTACAAAAGTAGAAATAATTTGTACAACTTATACTCACAAAAACAAATTAATTTACACAATACCAAATTCATAAATCACTTAAAACTATATTCCAAAACTTTTAAAGTGGTTTGTCAGACGGCAAAATCTTTGCATTTTAGTAGAAAAATTAAGCATGCTGATGATAAAATAAAAACAACATGGAAAATCATCAATACTGAAACTGGAATAAGTTATTTTTCAAAAAAAATAAAACCGACTTCATAACCACAAAAAGGCACTCAAAAGCGAAAAATAATTTACTTAAAATTATTATAAGCGTTACCCACGTCTCTATTTGAAGTCGGTGCCAGCCAAGTCTAATAGGTAGTAGATAGATAATACCTACGAGTACATGTATCTACCTACTTACTACTACTACATACATAGCATCTATCTAATATCCAATAGACTTGGCTGGCACCGACTTCAAATAGAGACGTGGGTAACGCTTATAATAATTTTAAGTAAATTATTTTTCGCTTTTGAGTGCCTTTTTGTGGTTATGAAGTCGGTTTTATTTTTTTTGAAAAATAACTTATTTTACCCTTTTTAGTGCTAAAAAAGTTTTAATGAAATTACATGCATCTATTAAATTTCGTGTCTGGGCCGTTATACACTGACGGATATATACTTTTTGAAAATTTCAAGTGTGTACCTATAACGGTTAAGAAGATACAGATCTGTAAAGTGCGCACATATAGACACACGGACGGACGGACGGACGGACGGACGGACGAACAGACAACAAAGTCTCAGAAAGTGTTCATTTGGTAGCCTTTGGGTTCGGAACCCTAAAAAAATTGACTTTAAATGCCGCGCTAAAGTGAAAATATTCACTAGTAATAATGATGTCATCAAGGTCTCATAGGACAATGTCCAAAATGGCCCTGTGCAATAAAAGCATCTGACACACGATAATTAATTGTCTATTTTATTACAATAATTCCAAATACTTTTATAACACGGACTAGTTGTATTCCAAAATGAATATAAAAAAGTATTATTTGCGATTATTAACATTAATTGCCGCCATATGGCCAACAGGGTACTGAATCACTCTACTACGTTATAAGAGGCACTTCCCTATATTGTGGATACCCGAATTATGTAAGCACTGTGTAGCCAACCTAACAACGGAAAGTATTATTTACGTAGTAACTATTATATAATATGTGGTTTTATGCTTATAATTTTTTTTTTGCTGTGTTGATTGGTACAAAGTACGTTCATGATTCTGAGTTATTTAATTATGTATGCAGTGTCGCGGGACTGAAATGGCCGCCATCTTCGCCAAATGTCATGTCATGTCAAAAAATATTAGGTATGTTTAAAAAAGTTTGCACTCTAACAAGACTTTGCCCGGTAGAACATTCCTGTGAAGACAAATTATTTATATTTATACATAATTATTTATTATAATTATTAATATATAATTATTTATTGAGGGCCCGGTGGCGTAATTGGGAGAACAGTCGGCTTTGATGCCGTGGTACCGAGTTCAAACCGCCGTGCACCAATGAATTTTTCTATCGAAAAATATATGTGCGCTTCTCACAGTGGCCCTCCGGTGAAGGAAAACATCGTTAAGAAACCAATAACCCCCGCATGGTGGTAGAACATATCTAGTGTCCGCCTGGCCAGCTACCACCCTCAAGTCAGAAAATCTGTCGCCAAACATCTAATGTGTTCCGTCAGCTATCCTTGAGAGCCAGTTCCCATTCTAGTCCACTTCTCTATCTTCGACCGCATCATCACTTAGCAACAGGTGAGATAGTGGTCAAACGCTTGACTATAAGATATTACAAAAAAAAATTCCCCACCTTTATTTCTATCTCGCTCACAGTTACCGTAAGAATATCTTATATGCAATAGCAACCTCCTATGTGTATAATCTTCTTGGGACTCTTCTGCTAAAACTAGTACAATCTCCTATGTTTGGGGTATTTATCTCCATATCTCTGGTGATACTAATCAGATCTCGATAAAATTAAAATGGGACCACCTCGGAAACGTATCCTACCAATTAAAAAAAGAATCATTTGAATCCGTTCACAATTGATGGAGAAATCGCGTAACATACACACAAAAAAAAAAAAAAAAAAAAAAAAACATACAGACGAATTGAGAACCTCCTCCTTTTTTGTGAAGTCGGTTAAAAATAAAACAAAGAGACAGTAAGATCATCTTAAAAGTTAACAATAAATTAATCATGGATAGTAATGAGGTTGCCAATACATTTGATGAGTTCTTCTCTCAAGTACCCATTACTACCACTCAGTCCATAAATTCTAGTCCCGCTGATGCTTATTCTATATTATCAAAGTGTGTAAATAAATGTGATACCTTGTTCCAGTTCAAACACGTAACTGCAGACTCAATTGTGAAAACATTTAAAATGCTCAAACAAAAGAAAACCGAGGACCTGTGGGGAATGTCAACCACAGTTCTCAGTTACATTATTACTGTTATTAGCCCATACTTAGCTTTTATTTTTAACAGATGCGTTGATCAAGGTGTCTTCCCGGATTTAATGAAAAAAAGTAAATTGATTCCTTTATTCAAATCAGTAAACAAAAATGATCCATCTAACTATAGACCAATCTCTATACTACCGGCATTGAGTAAAATTTTTGAAAAAGTAATATTAGACCAGCTTTTAACACATTTTAATATGACTGATCTTTTAAATAGCAAACAATTTGGATTTACTAAAGGGCGTTCTACTACTGATGCAGGAATAGGTCTTCTTAAACATATATTTGAGGCATGGGAGAAAGCACAAGATGCTATTGGCGTGTTCTGTGACCTATCAAAAGCATTTGATTGTGTCTGTCATGAAACACTAATTTACAAATTAAAATACTACGGTGTTGAAGGTAAGGCACTTGATCTGGTATCATTATACCTCTGTAATAGAACACAGATGGTTGAAGTCAATGGCGTCAGGTCATCTGGATCCCTCATAAAAATGGGAGTCCCGCAGGGATCGATCCTAGGACCTTTTTTATTTCTAGTTTATATCAATGATTTACCGTCATTCGTACAGAACCTATGTGATATTGTTTTGTTCGCAGATGATACTTCCTTGATATTCAAAATAGATAGGACTACACCTAACTTTGACGATGTAAACAAATCAATAACACAGGTTCTGAATTGGTTTACAACCAATAACTTATTGTTAAACGCAAAAAAAACTAAATGTATTAATTTCTCTCTACCAAATGTAAAAAGGGTATCCTAAATAGAAGTATATTAATAAATGATGAACCATTAGAACTTGTTGAATCCACAACATTCTTGGGCATCACCCTGGATTCAAAGCTTCAATGGGGTTCTCAAATATCGGTTCTAGCAGGTAGGTTAAGCTCCGCTGCATACGCAGTACGTAAAATTAGATTTTTAACGGACGAAGCCACTGCAAGATTGGTCTATTTCAGCTACTTCCACAGTATAATGTCTTATGGCATTTTATTGTGGGGGAAAGCCGCTGAAATCCAATCAATATTTGTTTTGCAGAAACGAGCTATTCGCTCTATATATAGTATGAGGTCGCGAGATTCACTTCGTGAAAAATTTAAGGAAATTAAAATTCTAACAGTGGCATGTCAATACATTTATGAAAATATTTTGTTCATACGCAAGAATATAAATGATTATAAGAAAAGGTCTGATGTACATAATTTTAATACAAGACATAAAAATAGATTAATTATACCTAATTTCAGACTGCAGAAAGTTAGTAGTTCATTCATGGGGAACTGTGTACGCTTTTACAATAAGCTACCTAAAGATGTTGATCAATTGCCTATGAGCAAATTTAAAATCTATGTAAAATCCAATTTGATGAAAAAATCATACTATACAATATTATAGGTGACTATATGGATGACAAAAATGCATGGCCTGAATGCCCCAAGTTCCAAGAACAAATATAAATTGTATTATAATTATTAATATATTGTTAAAATTTTAAAGCTGACATGTACAATTAATTTAAAAAAAAAAAGATAAAATGACAAGACAAGCCCCATTGAGTTTCTTGGTGTTTCTTCTCTGATGGGAGTCAAGAATCAAAGAATCAAAGCATTTATTCAGTATGTAGGCAGTATAAATATACGCACATATACACGTCAAAATCATAAATCATAAAATAAATCATAACCAATTATCAAGTAAACATAGCAAAAGCAGAATTTAACGCTTTGAATTAGAAAAAAAAAGTAATGAACCATTCAGCTGTCATCCAATCGTTTACGTCAGAATATTAAAAAAAAATTAAAGTAGGTTAAAACCAACCATACATGTAAGTGTGTGTTTCAGTACTTCAGACAATTTTTATATAAAAAAAAATAAAAAAGTGAAATAGTGAAACACAACATAGAGAAACGCATACCGACCAGTATTTCCGAAACACCGGTAGATTAAACAGCCATTCAGTTTTCCCCTTTTGTCCGCAGATTTTCTTTCTAGGCTTGCCATTTTTATTTTTATTTAAACAATATTATGCAGCTGACAGACGGACTATCAGTTCCATTTGGATCGTGATATGTACTGTGATCGGTATGCGTTTCTCTATGTTGTGTTTCACTATTTCACTTTTTTATTTTTTTTTAATATAAAAATTGTCTGAAGTACTGAAACACACAGTTACATGTATGGTTGGTTTTAACCTACTTTAATTTTTTTTTAATATTCTGACGTAAACGATTGGATGACAGCTGAATGGTTCATTACTTTTTTTTTCTAATTCAAGCGTTAAATTCTGCTTTTGCTATGTTTACTTGATAATTGGTTATGATTTATTTTATGATTTATGATTTTGACGTGTATATGTGCGTATATTTATACTGCCTACATACTGAATAAATGCTTTGATTCTTGATTCTTGATTCTCTAGATAGCAATGAATGGATATGTAAAAATTGGCAAAATTAATGCAGTTTTTAGGGTTCCGTAGCCGAATGGCAAAAAACGGAACCCTTATAGATTCGTCATGTCTGTCTGTCTGTCCGTCCGTATGTCACAGCCATTTTATTCCGAAACTGTTAGGACTACAGAATTGAAACTTGGTAGGTAGATGTATTCTGTAAACCGCTTTCCGATTTTTATACAAATTTAAAAATATAAAAGTTTAAGGGGGGGCATCCCATACATGGAATTGAAACAAAAAAATTTTTTTTCTTCAGACCAATACGTGTCTATGGATAGGTCTTTAAAAATGACGTTGAGGTTTGTGAAATCATTTTTTCTCAAAGTCAATCATTTGAAAGATAGGCGCGTCTAAAGTGATAAAATGTGTGTCCCCCCATCTCTAACTTTTAAAGTATGGGAGTGAAAAATCTAAAAAATATATATGCTGTAGATCTTAATAAAAAGTAACAACAAAAATTGGTTTGAACGAGATACAGTCAGCAGTTTTAGAGATATGGCGACCTCATTTCATTTAATTTATTCCAAAAACAATCATGACCGCAAAGATAACTTTGTTTTTCATACAAACTCTAAGAAAAACAAAGTTAATTTTGTAGTTGCGAAAAATCATAGTTATGGAATACTTACCTGTGTTACGGAACCCTACGAGTCTGAGTCCGACTTGCACTTGGCCAGTTTATTATTTGTTTTTTTATCTATCGGGATATGTAGGTTATAGAGCGAAGTTAAAATTTAAGTACTCTCCCCGTCTTTCCGGGCGACAGACGGCGGGGGAGACTCTTCAGACTTTTGGTATCGCCAAGAGTAGCTGATTATGGAAAATTTTCAAAAAGCATAGAAGCGTAAAATCACAGAGCTTAGAAATTAATTATACCTCGTTTTAAAGAGCACGTTGTATTCTTTACTTTACTTTACATATCTTGGCGGAATTATGGCAAGCTTGAGTCGTTTATCGTCACAATAGGATCACCTTGGAAATGCACCCTAGCAATTAAAAAAAGAATAATTCGAATCGGTTTACAAGTGACAGAGTAATCGCTTAAGTTACAAACAATAAAATAAACATACACACGAATTGAGATCTTCCTTCTTTTGCTTTCGCTGTTTACTACGCATCAATGATTCGCAGTTGCTGTTCTACGATAGCGAGAAGGATTCATTCATATCAAGCCATTTATTTATCCAAGAGAGTCCGCATTGGCCAATGGTAATGGATCTGTACAACTTATCCGTAACCTTATCAGATTGTTTCGACAAGGGGGTGTGGCTGTAGTACTTAGTGGCTATACTACTCTCTTGTTGTACAGGTAAGGCTTCTTGCAATACTATCCAATCGATTCAGGCGAAACTTTAAGTTCTAAATACTGAGATGGGGCGTTTCGCGGTTCTCGGTTAACTGGGTGAATTTAATTTGCTATAATCCGAGTTACTCCAAGATATTCAATTATCGCCTTTGTGGGTCTTAATGTGACTATTAAGATTTAGGTCTTAATACAAGTTTACTGAGGCATTCATTGCTATTTTTAACCGACTTCCAGAAAGGAGGAGGTTTTTAATTCGGGAGGAACTATTTTTTATGTATGTTTGGGCATAACTACCAAAACTCGTCTTTTAAAGACGGATTTGAAAAAATATTTTTTTTTCTTTCGTTTGTCATGAGGTTTGTTCCGCAATTATCCTTTTTTGAAACTTTGTAATGATCTCATGAGACTGATGGTGAGTTTCACCAACAAGTTTTCAGGAGACAGACAACAGAACTCTTTAATAAAACCAGGAAATGTTATTATCTCAGAGCTCAGTAATTTATTAACCGATTTAGAAAGATCTTATGATTATACTACACTTTCCGTTCGGTCCCATTGTAAATTCATCGAGATCTGATGAGTATCTTCAGAGATATGAAGACGAATCCGTAACAGCTGTCTAGCGGATTGAGATTAGTCTCACTATATTGCTGATTTTCGGTCTTAACGATCGACATTAGGTAATAAATACCCTACCATTCCTATTTCTGTAATACCAATTTATATAAATTTGTACCACTTTTTAATTGCGTCCTACCTGTGATGACATACGGAGCCGAGACGTGGACACTTACGGTTCGTCTTGTCCACCAGTTTAAAGTCGCTCAGCGAGATATGGAGAGAACTATGCTCGGTGTTTTTCTGCGGGATCGAATCCAGAACGAAGTGATTCGCCAGAGAAGTAAAGTGATCGACATAGCTCAAAGGATTAGCAAACTGAAGTGGCGAAGACTTGACGAGTTTCAGCCCCCAGAACAGGGCGGGTTTCGATCGGGATATGGCACCATAGACCACATCCACACAGTGCGGCAGATTATACAGAAGATCGAAGAGTATAATTGGCTCCTGTGTCTGGCGTTTGTGGACTATGAAAAGGCCTTTGACTCCATCGAAACCTGGTCTGTTCTGGACTCTCTGCAGCGATGCCAGGTCGATTGGCGGATATATCCAAGCAGAGGTGTAGCTAGAGTCGAACTTGAGGTAGCTCAAGTTCGACTCTAGCTACACAGCATTGAATACAAGTAGGGCGGACGCAAAGAGTTTATATCCCCCAACAAGGTTATATCCCCCAAATTGTTCACAAATGCATCAGAGGATGTGTTCAAGACGCTGGACTGGAAAGGACGTGGCATTAACATAAATGGCGAGTACCTCTCACACTTGCGATTTACGAACGACATCGTTATCATGGCAAAAGGCAAAAGACGTTTACCAAATTTTTGTTGCTCCAATTATCACTAACGAAAAAACATTTATCAAAAAACTCATTAAATACAAATAAAGCAACTGTCACTAATGCCAGCCGCAGGAGGACTGCACGTCAGAAGTGAAAATTTAAAATGAAACACTCTACAATGCCATCTATCGGATTTTTTAGGAATTTACTCGAGTTGATTTTACCTGAACGAGCGTTGACATAATCTAAGTATAGCCCGACTTTACCCAAACTCGTGCCGACTTTACCCGAACGAGCGCTGACATGAATTCAGTATAACCTGACTTACTTAAACGAGCGCGTGTGACGGCTCAGTCTCATTCACTACCCAGAAAATAAAGCGGAGGAGCGCTAAGAAGCTTTTACTTCAAAAAGTTTAATCTTGCACGTAAATTGAAGTATTGCCAGACAAAAAATATAAATTTGGCATTGCATACGAATATTACAATCCATTTTAGAAAATTTCATCAATCGAATGCCAAAATGTTATAGATATACTCCTGTCGAAAGCTGTATCGGTTACCCTATTCAAGTTTATCCTTTTGGGTGCGTCTGGTTCAGCGTTTGCAACTCAGTAGAAATGACAAGTAATTTGACAGATAGATTTCCGAGCGCCAGCTGTAAAGCTCGGGCGTTGCCGTCGCAAATCGTAAGGCTTCGGCGGCGTCTGGGGTGTGTTGCCATGACAACGGGTGGGCACGCGGTGCTGACGGTGGCGCGGCGGCCACAGCCGAAAATAAACATGAGAGCGCTCGCTGCGTGGTCACGCAGCTGAAAATGTCGAGAGAATCTTTCACGAGATGAATTTTTACTTCTGTTGCTGTATGACAGACTGATTTTGAGGCAAGAAAATAATAATTGCTTTATGCAGTTGCTCTGGTATTAGAGTAATTCAATCGCAATAAACTGGTTTTACTTGCAGTTTTGATAACAGATACCTGGTTTATACCCTATATTACTATATCATTGACTATACTAAGTTGATTGCGTCGAGCTACATGAGACAGAAAGCTAGATGACCACGTCCAGTTTCGGTCACGTGTTTACCCACTTAAGTTTACCGGGGCTTTTCCACGTGTGACACTGCGAGCGATCCCGGGGCGGGAGTGGCACGGGTGGCGGGGGGGTGAGGCAGCGGGTGGAGGCGCGCGGGGGTGCGCGCGCAAGGCTCTCGCCTCAGTCGCTAGGCGGCGCGCGGCCGGCCGGGTCGATAGCTGCGCTGCCGAAGCAACGGCCATGTTGCACGATCCGTGGACGCGCGACGCCCGAAGCGCCGCGTAGTGTTGTGTCTTACCCTCATCTCGGACCGGCCCGGCGCCCAGAGCTTTCGGTATGCACCATGTGTTCTCTATGACATGCGTAAATACAGGACCGGGTGAGCGCGCATAGTCAGGCACGGTCACTGGACCTCCTGAGCGGCTCCACACCTGTCAAAACATCCACTGAACGTCAACTTTGAGAGCTAGACGCTTCAGCTCTGCTGCGAGCGCCCTTATTCTTCAAGTATGCCACGCTGACACAGATTTCGTAGCGATAAATAATACTCATATACTATGTATAATTGATACATCTACCAGATTCGGGTTTCTCTTTGCTATCGTTAACAAAATACGGCTCCGAGCTCTTATCAATGTAATTGAGGTTAGGGTTAAGAAATAAGATGATGCCTCGATCGAGCGAGGCTCCCCTGAGAGGTTATTGATGATCTATAGACGGGCGTAGAGGTATTGTGCTCGTTGCTTGAATTTCGTGAGGCAAATAGATTTTAATTAATTTTGAGGGCAGTGAGCTGAAATTGGGAATTAAAGACGATATTGGCAAAGTTTCGGGCTTGGTAGGTGATTTTGTACGTAAATTGCTTGTTTTAATCGAATTATAGGGAACCAATAGAAAATTGTAGCGTTGCAAATTCGCTACCAATTGAATTGCTACGATTCGCTACGAAGTGCTACGCTGAAGCTCTGCAAAAGATTTAAACGCGTGAGGTGTTTTCTTGTTTTTCTTTATTTGTTTCAGTCGATTCGGCTACATCAAAATAATGTGTGAAAATGATCACAGATGTCGCTAGGTGTTTTATTGATGCCGTATACTTTTTTATATAACTATTAATATTATAAGAATATATTTCGTAACTCATTAGTAGTCAAGGTTTGTTCATTTCAAACTTGGGTACTTATCTTTGGTTCAGTCTAGAGTTTGTAAAAAGTTATTGAATACTTTACGTTTATATTATCTAAAATACAACTAGTTATCTAGATGCCTATATGGGAAGTATAATTTAGTATGGGTCATATATCTTCCGCGTTCCGTGCACCTAAATTTTTGTCTTACACGTGCTCCTTAGGTTGTTCTAATGGATAACCGCTGGTAGTAAAGATTCTGTTGTGACGAAAGCACTCACCAAACAAAGATATTTCAGCAGTCGGTTATCCACTTTCGGGCTACTATTTAGTGCTAGATTCACAATATAGATTGGAATAGTTTTAATAAACAATTGTTTAAAATAAAAATCAAAGCCAACTTCAAATGAAAATTTCTTATATAAATAAATAATATATTATTTATATTTTAATAAATATATTAGGTAAATATAATTTTCCATATACAAAGACTTATATATGTATTTATTTATTCATAGCATACAAAACAAATTACAATTATTTCAAATTAGTACATTATTTATGATGAGGTATTGTTTTTGATTGTATTCTAGGACATATCAATGAATTAAGAATTTAAATTATTTATTTATTTCACAAGTAACACGGACTCATAACATTACACATACTAAAATAACCAAAAAAACAAAATAACAGTCACATTAAGTATTTAAATCATTCGTCATCCTAATCATTATAAAAAATTAAATCAAATTATACTCATATTTGTGCACTAAGCTTTTTAACCGACTTCAAAAAAAGGAGGAGGTTTCTCAATTCGACCGTATATATGTGATATATGACCGTGAGATAAACATCTCAAAATTCATACTGAAAATGAATAGCGCAGCATTGAAGTCGGTTCTTTTTTAGTTTTTAAACGATGTTATGTATAGTAAATAGTCCCCCGTCTCATGACTCTCTAGAGCTAACTAAATAAACGGTTAAAAAACCCGTAATTTTCAGCTTTTCCCCAGTAAACTGGGCAGTAACCTGTCCGTGGCGTCGTAAACCAGCCGCACTCCTCGGATGCAAATCTGGCTAGAATCGACATCACATAAAATATCCCTTACGTCAGCGCCAATAAAATCGCTTGTAAATCTACTAAAAATTCCGGAGATACGTGATCGAAAATTGGTTTCGTTTTAGCTTTTACGTTTCCATTTTTCGATCGTATATAAAGATTATGATTTACTTTTCTTATTACCAGTAGTTTGGTTCGATGTTTTGAAGAAAGCTGCATGCTTCTTTTTGCTGCGATGGCTGATGTGTATCTTTTGTTTCGCTTTAGAATGTTTTGTTTATGTACTCTAGTGCATACTCGTACTATGTAACAAACTTTGATATCGAAGATGGTTCTCAATTCATCAGAATCTTTTTTTAATGTATGTTTCCTTGATTTCCCCTGATTACTCAAAGACGCCGTGGCCAACCTAAAAAAATCTACTTTTGTTTAAAAGTGTATACTTTTCAAGTAGTCAAATTTCGAATAGTCCTCTAAATTGATACTGAATTTTCAGTAAACTACCGCGGCCACAGGTTCTGTAAGCGAGGCGTTTAAAGTCGGTTCTTTTAGTTTTGCATTTAAATCTTAAATTATAAATACTTCATGTATGTATGTCCTCTGATAACTTTTTCAATGTAGCTTTTGTTTACTGGTAGAATTATTAACGTATTCATCTTGAGGACTTACTGCATCGCAGGTGGTGTAGATGTAGAACGAGTGACTAAGTCATCTGTGCATTCAAAAGTGTACTTGCATTCATAAGTGTACTTTGTACCAAATTGAAATATATGATTTGGGTTGAATATGTCTTAGAATATTATATATGTACATAGACGCGTTGGATGAGAGTTCATACTAATTTTATGATACGATATTGATTAGTAGAACAAGTTTAGCGTCTATAATTTAGTTTACAGGATAAAACATTATCGTTTGTCATTGCGAGATTTTATAGCCCTTTGGCCTAGAAATAAACCCCAAATATACGGCAAGGTTAAGCACATCCGAGTAATTTCTGAAAGTAGAGCCTGTCCTAGTTCCCAGCACGAATATACACCGTGTATACGTGGAATCATATTTGTTTAACATCAAGTATACGATCGCTGGGTAATTTATTTTGTTGCTCCATACCTCAGGCTGGTTTATATGAAAACATAATATGTGCTTATGTTCTACCAAACGAGAGTACGCATCGCATCCATTGCTCCTATTTTAGCTCTAGATTTTGTATAACATTTTTCTTATATCAGATAGGCAAGCTTTTCACCACTAACTCACCAGATGTTAAGTGACTACGTGATCGACGATGTAGCACGCTTACCTAGAAGTTACCGTTTAACTCGCGATGCAAGGATTGTAGCTACCGGGAAACACAGACACCGTCTAGTGATTCTATTCCTAGATTGATGATTAAAATAATGATTTTTTCCATGCTGCGGAGAGTTTGACGTAGTATTTATATTCTCTTTGAGTTTGACGCGATATTATTTGTATACGGTTAGTCTGTGCGCGAAAAAACCTTTCAAGTTTTGACACAGTATGTAACTAGGACAAATAAAAAGCCTACACAAATTCTACACGGTTACAAAAACGCCAATCATCACAACCCTCAATATTGTAAAACACAATGTTCGGCCTCAAAAGTTAAGCTGTACAATATATTCTCATAACGATAAAATCGCTAAGCCTTAGCTGGTCGGCCATAATTAATTTATCCAAGAGTTTAATGCGTGCCTTTACGTTTTGTTAATTTGTTTATACCTGAAGGTTAATGACCGCTTCGATTCCTGGCCCAGGCGCTCCTGGATTAGCGCGACTCGTAATGGCTTCTAGTAATCGGTTGGATTAGGTATTTACGACGGTATTCTTTGGACCTTTGGACCTTACTCTCTCAGCTATAGGTCGCTTATGTTGATTAGGTAATAATTGGGGCAAAAACATTCACATTTTATTTACATAGGAGGAGCTCTATTTACCTGACCTTTTATAGACTTTCTGGCTTGAATAATTCGATACATGTTTGTTGTTTAGCGTCTGAAAAGTTTAAAGCAAATATGTTGTAGTAAATGTGGTATGAGCTGTGAATATTTTAAGGCCTGGAGTCTTATTACTTTATGCAGCGTTTTATAGATCTTGCTATTCGGTATTTATTCTTTTTTATCGGTTTTTATATTATGTTTATTTTCAATTAGGAGAAGAAGAAGCCAAAAGCTTAGTGTTTAAATTAATATTTGCCCATATATTACTTTGAGTAATGGCATGACAGCTATACCAGTAAAAGCTCCATATCTTACTTCATCCTTCAAAATCTGACTACACTTCAAACAAGCGTCTTCCGCTAAGAGCAGTATGATCCCGTGATTACTCTCGACCTGCGCTTCATTACATCAACAAATTTTCGTTATTCTTCAGGAAAATTAGCTATTTCCTGTAAAATACCCGCCGAAGAGGATTCAGGCCAATGTTACGCTCATCGTTACCATTATCAGTGGCCGCCACGTTTTCCTGCCAGTAATGCAAGGGATGTGTTAACACACTAACGACCTACCATCATCCTTAAGGCAGGTGGAGGAATATCCTACAAGTCTCGTAGTATAAATGTTTTTATAGAAGTCAGAATCTTTTTGGTTTTCCTCTTTTGTGCATAAACCTTTTAAGGTTGCTTTTTTACCCACGACGGAATGGAGACTGTATATGCGTTTGGGGTGAGAGGATGTTTGTTTGTTTGTGTGTGCAAATCCATGTTGCTATTTTTCTTCAAAACTACTAGTCCGATTTTGATGCCATTTTCAGTTATGGGTTCGGGTGTAATTGGTGCATGTTCTTAAATAGGTGTTACGGTGTTAACTCACCAGGGGGCGCTGCAGTAAAAATTTGTTTGTGCAAATCCATGTTGTCATTTTTCTCCAAAACTAGTTCGGTTTTGTCTTTAAACGGTTCGTAATTAATCAGTGGTGGTTCTTAGATAGATGTTATGACGTTAATTTACTTAAGGATATTTCATGTATATGTATTGTTAATAAATAAATAAATAAGTATATGCATCAGTGTGTATGTGCATCATGTGTGTATCAGTGTGTATGTGCGTATATTAATACTGCCTACATACTGAATAAATGCTTTGAGTCTTGATTTGATTCATGATACATGTGTGTATTGATGATTACCGTCCTCGGCTCTCTTAAGACCCTCACCTAACGGCTCGGGTCTCAATGGCGCCTCAGCGGTAATCACCAACATTACACACTTGTACCATAATGTACTATTATGTTACTACTGCGATCAGCTTACGTATGATTATGTTTCGAGATTTCATATATTTTTGAATACGCGGTTTTGTTAAAGAACTGTCAAGACGCCTGATAGATGTCTCCCACGACCAAAGAGCTGGCGCTTACCTCGGGCAACGAATTAGTCTTGCCATTCATAGAGGTAATGTCGCCAGCTTTTTGTGTACTCCAGCAGACCTTAATTTGTTTTTTAAGTATAGAATATAATAATAATTAGGGCCGGTTTCACCGGTTCCTGATAGTGTGTCAGATAGTTATCTGACATATAACGCCATAGAAAGGCTGTCAAAAATCTGTTAGATTAGTTACTGATAGGGCTATCAGGAACTAGTGAAACTGGCCTAAAAGTCGTAGTTTATACTGTAGTTTTAATTTATTTTAAATTATGTAAATGAATTCAGAATTTGTAATTTTTTGGAAATGCGTGTCAGAAGTACTAAAACGTTACGGTACGGTAAAAGGTGCGTTACGGTTTGCAATCGTACAGTTATTAGAAGGGGCAAAATTATCAGTAGTTTGACATCGACAAACTAAATCAAAAATATTTTAACACACATTCTAAATTGTTCACTTTCAAATAATTCATGGTGTCAGGCCTCTCTGCCTATTCGGTTTGGAGGCATTGGCTTCCGCAAAATTTCAAGTGTTTCACTACCGGCTTTTTTATCTCCTATTAATAGTGTTTCATCTCTTTTTAAAAAAACAATTTCAAATTCATCATCCAACATTTCTATAGCATACATAGAAGAAGCTAAAACCGCCTGGTCTTTGGCTTGTCCAGGGGAGGTCTTACCTATAAAACTTAGTTCACAAAAGCTATGGGACGAGCCCCTTTGTAAAATTATTCAGGATGAACTAATTCAAAATAGTGTTGATATTAGGGACCGGGCTCGTTCTCCTTGCCACACGTAAAAAAGTATCTGGTTACTGGCTACACGCATTACCTTCTTCCAACATAGGTACCCTTATGGACGATGACAGCTTCTCCATTGCTGTGGGATTACGTCTGGGCATCTCCCGGACAGTACCTCACAATTGTCACTGCGGCAGTGAAGTAGACAGATTAGGCCACCATGGCCTGTCATGCCGCCGCAGTGCAGGGCGTCTCTCACGTCATGCCTCCTTGAATGACGTCATTCGTCGGGCCCTTGCCACCGTGAACGTGCCGGCTTTATTAGAGCCGAACGGTATATCACGTGACGATGGTAAGAGGCCCGACGGTATGACGTTGGTTCCGTGGTGCCGAGGAAGACCGTTGGTGTGGGACGCGACGTGTGCTGACACATTAGCGGCGTCCCACACATGCGGGACCTCACGAGCAGCAGGTGCGGCAGCGGATGCGGCAGAAACCCTCAAACGGAGGAAATATGCTGCCATTGGTGATGACTACATTTTTCTTCCGTTTGGGGTCGAAACAATGGGTCCGTGAGGTCGAGATGCGCGAGGTTTTGTAAAGGAGCTGTCCAGACGATTAATAGACGTCACTCGTGACCAAAGAGCTGGCGCTTACCTCGGCCAACGGTTTAGCCTAGCAATTCAGCGAGGTAACATCGCCAGCTTTTTGGGAACGTTACCGGCAGACAGCTGCGACCTAGGTTCTGTTTTTTATTTATAACATTTTACGTATTTGTATCAGTTTAAATAGTTTTTATCTTAATTTAGTTTTAAGTTGTATATATATGTACTATTTGTAAATATTACTTATAAATTTAATTATGTAATTTTATATTAAATGATTGTATTTTTAAGACATTTTTCTTAAGTTTTATTATATTTATCTATTATAACAAGCTTTTATTTAACTTGCCGTGTTACTTCTATATGTGGGTCAAATCTGTGAAGCTAAATCAGAACCACTTCCATTCCATTGGATTTGGTATATTTGCGTATATTTGGTGACAATGCAATAATATAGTACCATCGAGTGGATTTATTGCCGGTTTCTGAGTACATTTATTGAGAGTTTATCTATTTAATAACGTAAAATACAAATGAGTACATAAACTCTCAATAAACCGACCTCAGCAACCCACCATTAATGGTGGAGCCGGGCTATAGAGACTGGCATTCCGTAATGGAAAATGGTAGGACAGTGAAATTTAGGCTAGTACGTATCGTTACCATTAGTACTTTTTATTACACATAATAAAAGTCTTTACAATTTTTTTAAAACTGATTTTGAATGTTCAACTAAATTCCAAAACGGTGGAGGAGGTTCACAGTTGATCTGTATGTTGTTTTATATATACATATTTTTAATTCAATTCAAAAATCAAGTCTTTTAATAGACTGAACTTGTGTTTATGTGTTTATTAGACTGTTAACAGGTGCATACATTTTTATGCTGTTTATATACATACTAGCTATGCTCCGCGGCTTCGCACGCGTTAAAAAGTATCCTATAGTTTAATCCATAATACCGGCCGGCTATCATTGTGCAAAATTTCAGCTAAATCGGTTCAGCCGTTTGACCTCGTAGAAGTCCCAAACAAGCAAACAAATAAACAAACTGACATTCGCATTAATAATATAGGTATTATGTTTCTTTGAAGTGTCTCACACTTTATATGCGGGTTCGAGTCCCGTCGGTACGATGAAGTTTTGGATTGTGTTTAACAATTTACAAAAATATTATTAATATTTGATTTACGCAGTGCAACATCTCTCGTCGGATTTGAAAACTGTAATGATTTCTTCCGAATGATTAACTTACGTAATAAGTAGTCATAGATGGCGCCACCAATGCATAATTGGGTTAACAAAATGCAATCCACCAATTTCGTCGTATCGATGTATCGAACCGTGGCTTAATTGGCAGAGCACCTGGATGTGTAATCCGGGGGGTGCGGGTTCGAGTCCCGTCGGTACGATGAAGTTTTGGATTGTGTTTAACAATTTACAATAATATAGGTGTTGTTTATGTTCTACAGTGGACGTATACTGGCTGTTAATGATGATATACATATCTGGTTAAAACCAAATATGTAAATTTATCATATTATTGTATTATTGCGGTGGCAGTTTAGAACTGGTACATAGTGTATTTGGATTTAAACCAACATTCATATAAAATGTTTAATTAGAAGTTTAATTAATGGTAGTTAAATTCAAGTAGTATTTTGCCGCAAAATTGTATCTCATATAGTTGATTAACTCTGAATTGATTATATAATGGATACACCGAAATACATTTAACTCAACTCATACACTTGTACTCGTTACACCATATATCCAATACATAATGTGGTATCAATACATAGACGTTACGTGTATGTATTGGTAGGATAAAAAGCAGACTAACTTAAAAATTATAAGGTCGTTTAAAAAACTAAAAGAACCGACTTCAAATGCCGCACTTTTAATTTTTAGTACCAAGTTTGAGATGTTTATCTCCATATCTCTGGAGATACTCATCAAATCTCGACGAAATTATAATAGTATTACTCTTGAGATATCTCTTTTGTAACAAAAAATAATCGTCAAAATCGGTTCATAAACGCCGAAGTTATCCGCGAACAAACATAACATTATATACATATATACTGTTGAATCGAGAAACTTCATTTTTTTGTGAAGTCGGTTTAACAGAGGAGGTTATCAATTAGAAATGATTTTAGACGTGTAGATGTGCGTATATCAATGCTGCCTACATACTGAATCTCATGATTAAGGGGATCTAATAATAAATGTATACGATTGGTGTACTCACAGATAAGGAGATTAATACTACAAACTTGCTACTGAAAATCGCGCGGTATGTGAAGTTGGTTCATTTCAAAGTTTTGTAAATGATAATAATAGTATAAACTATAGTTGGCAACCACATTTAGGAAATGATTTCATGACGTCTAGTGAGCATATCCTGCTAATATTATAAATGCGAAATATTTCAATTAAGGAGTTTTTTAGAGTTGTAAAATATTTAAAGACGAAGCAAAGTTAGTGTTATTTGTTACTAATATCGCGAAAAATATTATTTGCGCGATGCAGGATCTCGTACATTGCGGTATTATTTACAAGGAGAACCGTGCAACATCCTTCAGCGCCATCTAGATGCTTTTATATTAAGTTTAGTTGGTGAGTTGTTTCTTATTCACGGCGAAAACGGCTGAATGAATTTGATTGAAATTTGGCATCCAAATTGTTTATAATCTAGATTAATAAATATACTTATATGTTCTATATTATTAATTAGGCTACTAATGAAATGAAATGAGTTTATTTCACATGAAATAGAGTAAACAAAGTTGGAAAATCATATTAGACCATTTATTTCGCCATGTAATGGCATGTGAAAGAACTGGGATAATTAACAAATTTTCAGGTTACATTAAAAATATTACTCATATTAAAATTAAAATAAAATCTCAAATTAGATATTAAATTAGAAAACAAATCATCATTGAATTAACGTGTTAATAATTGAGACAATAATAAAAAACAAATAGTTAGATGTCAGAATTTAATTATATTTTATATTTTGTAAATGTCATTTATAATTCTGCAATGTCGGATTATTCATACATAGGTACATGTCATTGTTAAATTTTGCAGTTAAAAAGTCATTTATACAATAATAAGCTTTGTCTAATAATAATATTTTAAGCTTTCTTTTAAATAAAGACAGAGGTAATTCACGGATCGAAGATGGTATCTTATTATATACAGTAACGCACAACACATAGCATAACAATTTTTCATAATCAAACTAGTTCTCGCCCTAAGATTCAGGACGAGTCATCTCCTTTTCTTGTGTTCCGCGTGTAAATGTATTTTGCTTTGGTAAACAATTCAGAATGTTGCCTTCAAACACTCCTATTTCAAAAAAACAAACAGCAACATACTAACGAATAAGGACACTTTATAACGCGGGCTAAGCTGCGGGCGCAGCTACTTAATGCATAATTATTTATACATACATACATAAAACCACACCTTTTTCCGTTGGGGTAGGCAGATACTGACTTCTTTCCACATGCTCCAATCCTGACACACATATATTATATCCTGGTATATATTTATATTGTTAACATACAATGTAACATTTTAGGTTTCAGTTGTCAAACTGAAACTAACTTTACTATTTATAGAGACTAACAGCCATGGAATATAGGAACATAGCCTGAAGGTTATCCGGCAATAATTACAATGTATGTACATGTGTTTTACTCGGAACTTACGCCGTGCTCCCGTTTGTTTGTACAAGATCATTACACTAACTCCCATACACTTACTGAGCAATGGCTGCCGCTCTATGGTTCACGACTATTTTATCACAGATGTATTGTGTTTACTAACATTTGTGTATTATACTTGCGTGAAGTGGCAAAGCGGGCTTTGGTAATGGACATATACGGGGCTCTTTGCAAATCTCTGCACACCTATACTTTTAGTCTTGTAGTACTCACAAACTAAAACGAGCTCAGCGAGCACTGTTGTAAGTAGCAAGTAGCTACCTGCAAAGCCTTATTTCCCACCACGGAGCTATACAAAGATTGTGGGGTGCTAACTGTGCGGCAACTATATGTCTAATATCTGATAATATCGCAATGAAAACCCATTAACTACCTCATATGAAGAGGCAAAAGTCTCTAATGGGTAAAGAACTTAAACTTCGACGAAATCGAAAAAATATTGAATTTTATCCATTGATAAAAACAAAGATACGGGACCCCACTCCTCGATGTGGACCCCATGAATTAGGTTCGCGAACATAATTCGACCTTAGTCACAATCGAATTGGCGTTTGTGTTGCACGTGCACAATTACATGTGTAATTGTGCCAGATCTCAATGAATAGGTAATTAGCGACAATGCCTTCCCTGCGCATTTAAAAGGTGCACTAATAGCTCGAAAATCAAAAACATGGCATATCTTTTCACTCGTAAGAATATCAAAATTAATAATTTTCTTTAAAATTCTTCCGATTTTAATTTCGCCATTTGTAGAAAGAAATAGAAATATACATTTGGATGAGTGCGAAGAGACAAACATCGGAGCATGCGGCCTAAGAGTAAAACACATTCGTCGTGCAGATAGGCCACAGATGACGTAACCTGATTTTTTTGTACAAAATAGTATATGAATGTAAATGTGGAAAGTATTAATATAATTAATATAATAATAGTAAGTACACAATTATAGTAAAATGTAAGTATGATTAGCATATATAGAAGTTAACTAACCATATTATGTAGTGTTTAATATTTATTTATAATAATATATGGATAGTATATATAAATAAAACACTACATACATTCGGTAACTGATATTTTATACATTTAACATTAACATTAGGTATATTCCATTTTGAAATATTACTACATCTGCACATTTAATCTATGACTGTTGTAATGTTCGGTTTACGGAGATAGATATTAGAAATATACAGATTTATATATAGTGTGTTTCATGTAGGTAGTTGTTTCTAGTCCCATTATGTTTTCGTGGCGTTAGACAGTACCGTATTTTTGTTTTTATCAATGATTTTATCACACCAACCAAGGTGTTACCATGATTAAAATGTTATAACGATAAAGGTACGGCCATACCACGGCGTCCTGCGATCTGCGGGCGCGATCTCAGTACTTTTAGATTGTTTTTGATCGCGTTTGGTGTGAACCAGTCGGTACAAATAATACTGCGCTATCTGATCGCTGCCTAGATCGTGCACGCAGGACGCTGCGATGTGTCCGTACCTTAACTAATATGCTCGTTATTAACGCTTATAAAATCGCAAGTCTTGTCTTCAAAACAATTTACAAATAGCCAAGAAAAGCAATCCATTAAGACGTGCAGATGTAGGCTATCGGATGCGACCGCACCACCGCATGCAACCTTAAACTGCAAGCCCGCCACTGGCAAACGCGTTTAAAAAAAATAAAATTTAAAAAGTTCCAGCTTGCTTACGTCACGGGGGCGTGCGCGTGACGTCACCAGCGGAAATAGACCGGCGGGTGGGGCGCGGCGCACTACGCCCGTTCTATTTTAGACCCAGTTACGTATCCCCAAGGTTTTGTTTTGAAAACATGCAGCTATTTGTGTGTCAGTACGTCATGGGATGTCGGATTGGATAGATATTCGATAACAGCTATTTTTATATGGAAAATAGTGTTTGTTCTGTGCAAGCACGGAAATAGATGTTATTTATATAGAGTATTTATTCGTATATCGCGTTAGGTAATCATATCCTGCTTACAGCTGATATTCGATTCTATGTTGGTATACTTTTATGCTTATATCTATGATTTTATTTAGAAATGTCTGAAAATGCACCACCTTGTTACTCTAGCTATAATCCCACAAATATTATAAATGACAATGTTTATATGTTGCGGTATATGTTGCGGTGTATAGGGTTCGTTACTCAATAACGAACACAATCGGATTTAGATGATCACAAAGAAAAGTTAAAATCTGGTTTAACTATTAATATACTTTTCATAACTACTTTACTATGCAAAAAGAAGGGATGTTATAAGTTTGACGTATTTATTTGTATATCTATGCAGCTGTGTATATGAATGTCTGTCTGTGGCATTGTAGCGCCCAAACGGATGAACCAATTTTGATTGTTTTTTTTAAGTTTGATAAGTGTCTTAATCGAGAGTTTTCTTAGCTATGATTCATAAAAATACGTTCAGCCGTTTTAAGACTAGCTGTTTCTAGTTGATGACGTAATAAAATCAACTTTCATAGGTCTGATCAATTTAAAATTCGGTATCCTTTTACTTCAACAATATTGTAAGAACATGGAAGCATTGACCTGATGCTGGTACATATCCTGAATTCTGCAGAATACTCAACTCCTCACCAACTTACAGCAAAGATGTCGAGTTTAGGCTCATTGGCCATACAATGAACAGATTATACATAGATCGTTTAGCGAGGTTTTAAATATCGAATTTAGGTATTATGTCAAAACATATAACATTGATCTTCCCTTGGGGTAGTTGAGGCTTATTTGCAACCATACAAGATCAAACAGAATCTAAATTTAAACCGTGGAATTACCAGTTGTGATACCGTAACGTAAATAGTGCAAGGCCGTGTCATTGGTCGGGAATAGAGAGAGTGAATGCGAACAGTTTGCCGGTTATATTTAGATAATCGTGGAAATTGAGTTTTATTAACTGGGGGTTAATTTTTATATTTTTAGCAGAACAAGCACGACACTCGCCTGATGGTTAGCAAATACGTCTACCTATTACAGATGTTACGGCATGCAAAATTCTGAACTGCCAGAATTTTGCATGTCACTGCACTGCACCTGTTACCTTGAGACATAAAGATGTTGAGTCTCACAAGCCCTGAAATGTCTCTGGACACCTAGCCATTTCAACTACAAAATATACTTATAATTTATAATCGTCTGTTGAAATCAGTTCTGCATACAAGTGTTTTTAGGGTTCCATACCTAAAGGATTCCAACGGAACCCTGTTACTGAGACTTTTCTGTCCGTTCGCCTGTCCGTCTGTACTCAACAAAAAAAAGTGGTGATACATAATATTGTATAACTTCGCATGTATTTTGAGGTAGTTCTGTTACAATTATGTTATGTTATCAAGAGAAAGTTTCCATTCTTATAGAACTGTGAAAATGAACGAGCTGACCCGGGTCATTTAGAGATTGGTGGAACTAGCTAGACGGGGCTATGTCAGAATCAGTTTCATTTCACCAACTGAAGCAGTGTAGATTATTATTACATAATTAAGCTTTTATAAGCAAAGCAACTGGTTTTTAATATTGGCACTTGGCACTTTGTGTGCTATAAGTATGAGTTAGCTAGACATACCCCGCGGCTACGGCTACGTTAATAAGTATTTTTTTAATAAAAATATAAATATACATTTTAATATATATTTTTATATTATTATGTATATATTTATTGATTTATTTTTACAGTGTTTTAGTTGATTAAATAACGTAGAATCTGGTCGTTATTGGCAGAATTATTATTACATAAGGTTACAATATACATTTTAAAAGTTGCAAATTCTAATATATTATATAGAACTGTCTTATTTTATGAACTAAGTTGCAAATTCAAATATATTATATAGAACTTATTTTATGAACTAAGTTGCAAATTCAATTATATTATATAGAACTGTCTTATTTTATGAACTAAGTTGCAAATTCAAATATATTATATAGAACTGTCTTATTTTATGAACTAAGTTGCAAATTCAAATATATTATATAGAACTGTCTTATTTTATGAACTAAGTTGCAAATTCAAATATATTATATAGAACTTATTTTATGAACTAAGTTGCAAATTCAAATATATTATATAGAACTGTCTTATTTTATGAACTAAGTTTCAAATTCAAATATAATATATAGAACTGTCTTATTTTATGAACTAAGTTAAAAACAGTTTCTATCTTCAGTGCATATTTGAGGAATTTTAACTATAACTAGGTGCTTGCTACCTTGCTCACATATTGCGGTCGTAGCTCGTAGCAAATTACATAGCACGTAGCACACGCGTAGCACTTTTGTAGACGTTTAACGTTTGTACGAAAAATATTAAAAGAGATATTTTAGTAGAGCTTATTTTAACTACAAATTCAGTATTTTTATTTATTTTTAGTATTTTTAGTAATTCCAAAAAATATTTTAATACAATTCTGTAGCGATATTTGAATTTGTTAATGGCACCATATCCTGCGAGCGTATCATATTTTTAACCGACTTCAAAAAAAGGAGGAGGTTTCTCAATTCGACCGTATTTTTTTTTTTTTTTTTTTTAATTTTTGTTCGCGGATAACTTCGTCGTTTATGAACCGATTTCGATTATTCTTTTTTTGTTCGAAAGGAGATATTCCAAATGTGGTACCATGGTAATTTTATTGAGGTATGATAAGTATCTCCAGAGAAATTGAGATAAACATCTCAAAATTGGTACTGAAAATGAATAGCGCGGCATTGAAGTCGGTTGTTTTTTAGTTTTTAAACGATATTATAATTTATTAACGTCATATAAGACGTCATCGTTTTCCACCCGTTGCTTGTTCTCTTACCTCATCATCATCATCAACCAATTTCCGTCCACAGCTGGACATATATCTTACCTTATAGCATTAAAAAAATAATTAAATTGATATGTGAACCAGGATCATGTGACATTGGCGACATTGCCGTTCAAAAGCATCCGTAAAAGTATTGTGTTGATTTAAGGTATAATAATTACGTAAGTCAATATTTTTGTCGTTATTGCGTGATTGAGTAACACAAATCTAAATACACACTTTCATATGCATATATTAGTAAGTTTACTGAATATTACTTCAACCGCATTTCGTTAACAGCCGATCTATTAACTAGATTATAACTAACCAGTAATACCTCATAACTTCAAAGACTTTCAGAAGAGATATCAGGTCAATCATTTCGGTGCTAAATACTAACGATTATCGTGCCATAACCGTGGACCTACCAGATTTATCTGACCAAAGAGATTGTTGCGAACGAAAACCGGTTTTAACTGGTTATACCATTATATAAAACTTCTTGAGTGGCCCCAGAGGTCCGTCGCCTGATAAAAGAGTATAGGCTCACTTTTCGCTTAACATTCAAGTAAAATACTGGTCTACTTTCATTAACTACTTTCTTCTTATGTTATTTGTATAGTAATAGTGGTAACTTTTCTATGGTATGAAGTTAAAAGACTAAGAAGACCCTCGCCTGATGGTAAGCAATGACGTCTGCTGTAATAGAAATTGTTGAAGCAAAATTTTTACCGATTTTCAACCAACTTACAAAACGAAGGAGGTTCTCAATTCGTCGGTGTGCTTTTTTAAATTTATTTTTTCATTTTTCTTTTGTGTATATGTTACGCGATTACTCCGTCAATAGTGAACTGATTAGGATGACTCTTTTTAGGGTTCCGTAGCCAAATGGCAAAAAACGGAACCCTTATAGAATCGTCATGTCTGTCTGTATGTCTGTCTGTCAGTCTGTCTGTCTGTCTGTCCGTCCGTATGACACAGCCATTTTATTCCGAAACTGTTAGGACTACAGAATTGAAACTTGGTAGGTAGATGTATTCTGTGAACCGCTTTTTGATTATTATACAAAAGTAAAAAAAATAAAAGTTTAAGGGGGGCATCGCTTAACTGGAACTGAAACAAAAAAAAAAATTTTTCTTCAAACCTATACGTGTGGGGTCTATGGATAGGTCTTTAAAAATGACATTGAGATTTTTAAAATCATTTTTTCTCAAAGTCAATCATTTGAAAGATAGGCGTGTCTAAAGTGGTAAAATGTGTGTCCCCCACCCTCTAACTTTTAAAGTATGGGAGCGAAAAATCTAAAAAAAATATATGCTGTAGATCTCAATAAAAACTAACAACGAAAATTGGTTTGAATGAGATACATCCAGCAGTTTGTGCGATATAGCAACCGCAAATATAGCTTGGTTTTTCATAAAAAATACTATGAAAAATTAAGTAAATTTTTGGGTGGCGAAAAATTATAGTTATAAAACACTCTAATGTGTTACGAAAACCTACGAGTGCTAGTCCAACTTGCACTTGGCCAGTTCTTTTTATTTCTGACATTGAAGCATTTTACCTCTATCTCTATGACAATTTGCCGTTGTTCTGTACTGTAAAATGAATAGCGCGGCATTGAAGTCGGTTTTTGTTAGTTTTTTAACGATATTATCGTTGAAAGTGTTAATTGAGATCTACGGCATATTTTTTTTTTAATTTTTTACTCCGTTTCTTTAAAAGTTGAGAGGGGGGGGGGGGGGTCCATACATTTACCACTTTAGCCGTGTCTATCTTTCAAATATATACCTATTCTATTAACACGCTGCACGTACAGGTCTGATGAAAAGAAAATAGTGTAAGTTTCATGTATAATTTTAATTTATAATTTCCATTAATATGATAGATAGATAGATAAAACTCTTTATTTGCACACCAAAACAAAAAAAAACAGAAACAATTTACAATTTACATCAAACTATAAGTAATGCAAAGGGCGGTCTTATCGCTTAAAGCGATTTCTTCCAGACAGCCGAAATAGTAAAGAAGAAAATTACGAGACTGTGAAGGACGGTGGTGTACCGATATAAACTCTAAAATTAATAAATATACTTACTTACATAATATTAACATATTATCATACCATACACTACTTAAAAACATATACATATATAAACATATATAATAATAATAATATAAAATACACTGTAAGATAAATATTTCAATGAATTAGACTAGCAATAACTATAACACAACAAAGAATAATAATAATAAATAAATAGAAAAATAAAAATAATAATAATAAATAGTTCAGGCTAATAATAGTTCAGTCGAGACGGGATAAATAGAATTTCAATAGCCGTTCTTTGAAAACGTGTGGAGATGGAGATTGTCTGATTTCCACTGGTATATCATTCCACAGGCGCGCAACCTGTACCGTAAACGATTTATCAAAAAAGGTGGTAGACTGAGAAGGTATTTGTAACGTTAGATTATCAGATGACCTCAACGTTAGTGAGTGCTGTGAATGTAGGAATTCAGAGCTTTCCTTAAGATAGCGCGGGGAAGCGGGATTAAAAAGTATATTATATAGGAGGGAAAGAATGTGAGTATTCCGGCGGAGTCGAATGGGAAGCCACTTGAGCTTGTGACGGAAATATGAGACATGGTCATATTTGCGCAATCCAAATATGAACCTTATGCAAAAATTCTGAAGCCGCTCAAGTTTGTTTAGTTGATCCTCCGTTAAATCTAGATAGCTAGCGTCAGCGTAATCAAGAATCGGAAGCAGAAGAGATTGTGCTAACGCAACTTTGGTAGCAGTAGGGAGAAAATTTTGAAGCCGTTTCAAGGCACCTGCAGAAGCAAACATTTTACGCCTAACGGCATCCAATTGTGGACCCCATGACAATGTCTGATCTATAATAATACCTAAATTCTTCACTTGTGTACTGTAAGGAATTTTAATACCGTCAAAAATAATTGTAGGAAGGTTATTACGACCAAGCTTAGACAACGTGCGGGAGCTGCCTACAATTATTATTTGGGTCTTGCTGGGATTTACTCTTAGACCAAACGCCTTACTCCACGCAGCTATACGGCTCAGATCGTCATTCATTTTTCGAACACAGTCAATCAACTGATCGGGAGATGCCTGAGACTAAATTTGTAGGTCGTCAGCGTAGAGGTGGTAGGGAGAAGATATATCAGAAGAAATAGAATTTATGAATGTAGAAAAGAGTAATGGAGATAGAACGCCGCCCTGTGGGACGCCAGCAGAAGTGTCACACCACGAAGAGAAACAGTCTTCCAGGCGCACCCTCTGCCGACGCCCAAACAGGTAAGTACGAAAGAAGTCAATTACAGAAGGAGATATGTTAATAGAGCGTAGCAGTTCCAATAGAATCTCGTGGTCGACGGTATTAAACGCATTGCTGAAGTCAAGGAGAGCAAGCACAGTCAGCTTACCATGTTCCATGCCGGCATGAATGTCATCTGTGATTTTTACCAACGCAGTAACTGTGCTGTGCCCAGGACGGAATCCAGACTGAAACCAGTTCCAGTACTTTGGAGAGGAAGGGGAGGATAGATATGGGACGGTAATCTGAGAGAGATTTACTCGTAGGATTAGGTTTTTTTGGAAGTGGAATAATTTGAGCGTTTTTCCATGAGGTTGGAAATATACCACTCAAGGTTGAGTAATTAAGAATGTGGGTAAGGACAGGAAGGATAAGATCAAGGATAGGGACTATCATGTTGCGACTAATACCATCGATACCCACAGCATTAGATGTGATTGACAGTACGCTCTTCTTAACATCCCCTTCCGTAAAATCAGTGAAACAGAAAGAAGAGTAGGTTGGAGATGGTGTGTTACAAAGAAGAGAGATAGTGTTGGATTTGACTGAGGAATCCATACTAGTAGTGGAAGAAAAGTGATTGTTTAGTGAATCAATATCAAGATTTGGAGAAACAGGATTTTCTTTGGGTCTGCCTATACCCAGGGTTCTTAAAAATCTCCAAACCTTAGAAGGATCATCTTCATCATCATCTACGGATTCATGAATATGTCGGCGTTGAGCATCCCTACACACTCTGTTGCAACGATTTCGTGACTTTAGATATTTGCTTTTATTACCATCGCAGGGAGAACATTTGTATTTAGTTTTGGCTATAGCTTTTTTATGCATAATTAACTTAATTTCAGGTGTTAGCCACGGAGCAGGTAAGTGTTTAACCTGCCTTTTAAGTGTTAAATATGCCCCCCCGTAATCTTTACTTTTTTATTTTTGTATAAAAAACGTAAAGCGGTTCACAGAATACATCTGCCTACCAAGTTTAACGTAACCCTTATGGTTACGTTTTTTGCCATTCAGCTACGGAACCCTAAAATGAGGTTACCCAATTTCATTTGTTTTTAGTATGGAAGATTTATCTTAAAAGAAACGGCAAATACAACAATTTGAAGCATTTTCACACATTTACACATTTTGATGAGGAATATCTACATTTAACCAAGAATAAACATAAGCCTAAACAATCCCAACATGATATTGTTTCGAGGGCGAGATTACGCCTCTACTAAGCAAGCTCTAACGTAATTGAGTTTTATTCTCTTTCATCATTTCATTATCTTGGAATATAAAAGTAATTTAAGGAAAAACAAATAAAGAACAATTTTACAAATCATATTATATTTTTTGTATTTTAATCACGACGTAACGTTGAAGGAAAATATTATCTTACCCACTCTAAATCCCAAGTCTTGTAATTAATCACAATATAAATAAGATTAGAGAGCGGTCAGACAAAGAATTACATTTTGTTAAATACAAAATAAGTGTTTTATGTTATTTTTGTTTTATTCATATTTTAGCTTATTCGTGTTTGTCTCGTAAGCAAATAGACTTAGGCTGAGTTGCACCATCTTACTTTAACTATGACAAGCGTCAAAAATCTGTCAGAATCCATATAAAAACGCCGGTTAATAGTTATAGTTACGGTTAAAGTAAGATGGTACAACTCAGCCTAAGAATTAGACAATTATTTCTTCTAGCATGTCGATGAATGTTTAACTAGAGCAATACATATTACAAAACGATAAGATAATAGAAAACGTGAGAAAAACCCCACATAAAATATGTATGTCTAAAACCTGAGATAAATTTTTCAACTTACACGCATAGATATTTTTAAAGTTTGAGATAAGACGTTCCAATACCAGCGTAACGAGACCCCCACGCGACCACCACTAGCCTTTTATTCACCACTTTTCTCAAAAATCCCCGAAGCGAGAAAGGTCTACATTGTCTGATCGACGCAGCATCACCGTCCATTTTGAATTGAACTTTTAAAATGTTCAAGCTCCCTCTTCGCATATACTTTGGTGCGCATAAGTGCGGGAGGGGAGGTAGGTCCATTGATTCTGGTCTGGTAGGTCTGATAAGGTTCCAACGCGTCTCAAAGTTGTAGCATGAGATAATGGATGGGGCTGCAAGTGATAGGGCCCGGGATGCCCTCATTGGCTCTCGGTTACTCTCAGAACTATGTTCAGTTGACATTGCTAAGTAGTCCGGTTAAGTTTATGCAAATCTTGGGAATGGTTACAGCGAGGCGATTTTGGAGAAGCTTAGCTCTGCCAAAACTTGGGTTGTCCGTGTCGCCTGTACGTGATAACTAGTTTTACATAATTTTCAGATTTTTCTTACGCCTACGTTATCCTACATCCCACACGTGTTCTCAAAATTTGAATATTATATAAAAAAATACTTATCTTGGTTATGATATTTTAGAAGGTTAAAGGCCAAGATACCTTTTTAAGTTTTTCAAATGTGTAAATTAATGAAAAGTTATTTGTGAACACAACTCCACAGGCCAATAAAAAGTTATGATATTTGACAAACCCAAATTAGAATATTCATATGTTTGAAATATAGTTAAACTAAATTGCTTCAATCAGTGATATTGATAAAATGCTCATAAAAGCGTTGAACGCATTGGGAAAGTTACGTTCCTAAAATATTTTTATGAAATTCTCTTTTAATATCTACTAAAATTTTATGCAAAATCATAACTTTACGAAATATATCTTTATAAAAATATCTTTTATGAGACTAGACAAAATGTATGCTTAAACAAAGTATGATGGAAGTGTATTTGTTGAATTTCAAACATACCATAATTTAACATTGTTCGAAAAACTAAAAAAAAACAATTTGAAATGCCTCGCTCACAAGCCGCACTAGTTCACACCAGGGATCCCAACCTGAGGCGGCGAAATTATCGTATTTTGACGTTTTTGAGTAAAATTATCGTACACTCAGTATAATGACTTTATTACATAAAAAATCATATGAAACGATTTAAGAAGGCATTTTTATTACTTTATTTGTGTAAACAAAACAGAATAACACCAACATGTACCAAAATCGGACTAATAAATCATTTCACTTCATTTCAATAAAAATGTATATTCAATTCAATACTGGCAGACGGGCTAAATAGAAAAACCACAGACGGGCAGACAGACCACAGATTTTATAAACGTGCCAACATTTCGAAATGAAAAACATCACGCCTAGCAACCAAAGAAATCATTGAGAAGCGGCAACAAGTGTTCCTATGAAAGAAATAAGCCAATAGATGGCGCTGTAAGCAAAAAACTAGTATTTGTTATTGACTATCAGCGTAACATACATACATAAAATCACGCTTTTTACCCGTTGGGGTAGGCGAAGACTACTTCTTTCCACCTGCTATGATCCTGACATACCTCTTTCGCTTCTTCCACTAGTAATAATAGCATAATAGTTTACAAAAAATAAATAATCTAATAGATTATCAATAAATGTTTTGTGCCCCGCCTCTGTAAGAGATATCAGGGGTTTTGTAATACTATAAGTATAATGAATACCAATATATAACTTTATATTTTTTTATCTCATTTTAAAGACCGTGTTATAATGGAATTGCATAAATCGAACGTAAATTATGTGACGTTTATTAATCATTCGTATCTTTTGTACGTAAAGGTGGGTTACGGCGGTACGGGGCGTTATGTAACGTGTTACACAACGAGCGTTCGTGTAGCCAGAACGAGAAAACAGGCACTCGCTGAGCACATGCGAGCCAAGAGTTAGCTACGAGCGTGTTACATGGATTTTAGTACACGGCGAAACGTATCATGCTCGCTACGAATGGAACATTACGCCCCGTAACACCAGCCAGTACCGACCGTTATAGTACGATTTATTCTCGAAAAAATTCCAACTATTTTATTTTTAGTGCTCACTAAGCCTTAGGAATGAATACTCTCTTGAACCTGTTCTTCAAATATTACTTTCATTATGACGTAATAAAGACTCTTCATGCTTGATAGACACATATTTTAAAGACAAGGAATATAAGATTTTCTTGTAGAATTACATAAAACTTAAAGTCAACTACGGTATCAAACTGATTTAATTAAATTCCTTCCATAGCTTTGATTTTTTTTAACGTATTGAATTTACATAAAAACGCCTATTCTACACATACATCATTGTTAATAAAACTCATTAATAAATTAATTAAACAGAGTTTAAGAGTATTTTTTTTCTTTTATTGTTACTTTGTGACTTTTTTTGTGTCTTTATAGGCTAGCATTTGACCACTATCCGTAGTAAGCAACGATCGAATCGAAATCGAAGAATCGATCGATTGATGTCGAAGTTGTTGAAGATGCTAGACCTACAATACTATATTTACAATTTTACATTTTAATTTTTTTTTCACTTAGTTTCTTTCTTTATTTACAGAAGTTATTTAAATAATAGTATATACATAAAAATATATTTAAAACTACCAACTATAAACAAACAAATAAATTTTAATTAAACATTTTAATTACATTCAAAATGTCCTCTTTCGAGAAAACTGTCCTACAACACATGTTTAAATCTAGTGTAGAACCCTTGCTTCATTTACCTGTAATCTGTATGCCTTGATAATAAAAACATATATATATATCTATTGGTCTGATACAAATTTGTTTCGAAATATTAACGAGAACGAGTAGAGTGCCACTAGGTTTACTTACTTCATGTATTTATTTATTAAAATAAAATGAAACCGGCTAAGTCGAGTTTGACTCGACCACCGAGGCTTCCGTACCAACGTTTGTAAGAACCAAATAAGCTAGACCTCTAAATTGTATCAGCGCTCATATTACTCAGAGACCTATCTTAACTGACACAAACTATGTATGTATGGGGACACCCGTTAATTTTCAACTATTTTTATTTTTGGGAAATTTTCCTTTATTTGTGCTGTAAGACCTTGCTTGTTGCCAAATTTTACGATTCTAGGTCAACAGGAAGTACCCTATAGGTTTTCGACCCAAAACCTATAGGGTACTTCCGGTAGACCTAGCATAGTCAATTTTGGTTAAAAGCAAGGTCTTACAGCACAAATAAAGGAAAAAATCTGAAAATATAAACACCTAATAGGGACTATAGACCTCAGTATCAGGTATACATTTCAACTTGCTAGGTCCACCCCTTCCTGAGAAAATCGGTGGTGACACACGGACAGACAGACAGACGGATAGACAGACAGACAGATAGACGGACAAGAAAGTGATCTTATAAGGGTTCCATTTTTAACTTTTGACGTACGGAACCCTAAAAAGTATAACCTCAGGCAACACATATTTTGAGACATGAAAAAAAATGGACTGGCCAAAGATATAGTACAGAAATGTACCCTTTTTGGGTTATCGTGTAATTTAAGCTATCAGGAATTCCTTTTTGAAAAAATAGCTATCAAATTATAAATAGATTTGGAATGAACAAGAAAGCGTTTCCATTTATTTTCAAAAACGTCTTGTATATTTGGCAAAATCCCTGTTGAGATTGTATGAGCAAAAACACTAGGTATAGAACCCGCATCGCGTCCCAAAGTGCTTTGGGCCCCTGAGGTATAGACATCCGCATTCGTCACCTAGAGTGTTTAGATGGGTAAGGAAGGGCGTTTGTACGTGCGCCAATTGTGAGCAACTGTTTTTGTCGAGCAACTTTATAATTTGGCGACGAAACGTAAGGCTAATAATACCACTTACCACTACTTACCAATAACACTTCGTGTTTGATCGGTTGACATTTTTTACATTATTTTAGGTTTCATAATTAGACTCGACGGTATAATAGATAAGCAAGATATACGTTAGTAACTTGAAATGTTATTGTAACTTCAATTCAGTGGTATATTATAAACTAATCTTTACACTTGGTATTTGTAAAAAGATTTGAACCACTTGATTATATTTATTTTTGTTTAATTTATTTATATTTTATGCCAAACATTACGGACTGGCGATCATGGGATCAGGTCAAAAAGCTGATCAGAGCATTCCCCATTTTAGCGCGATAATAATAATAATTAATCGAAGGTTTTGTTTGTGCAATTGCTGACGAAGTTATCAAGACGAACAACTACCGGAAATATATCATGAAGGACGGTACGGTCGACATTTGTCGGGCATGCCGCCGTCCCGGAGAGTCACTCAGGCATATTATTTCCGGTTGTTCTCATCTTGCTAACGGCGAGTAATTGCACAGACATAACCTCGTAGCCAAACTTGATCTTCAATACGGTCTTGTAAAGACTGAAGTGCCATACTATAAGTACGCACCTGAGCCAGTTCTTGAGAATGGGCGTGCTTTGCTCTATTGGGACCGATCGGTTATCACGGACAGGACTATTGTCGCCAATAAGCCTGATATCGTGATAGTCGACCGGTCCCAGCGGCGGGCAGTGTTAGTCGACATCACCATTCCGCATGACGAGAATTTCGTGAAAGCCGAGAAGGACAAGCTCAGCAAGTACCTTGACCTGGCTCACGAGGTTACCGCCATGTGGGATGTTGACTCAACTAGCATTGTTCCGATAGTTGTTTCTGCGAACGGCCTAATAGAGAAGAGTCTCGACCAACATCTCAAGAGACTCTCGCTAGACGGCTGGATCAAGCGCCAGATACAACAGGCGGTACTTCTTGATACGGCACGCATCGTCAGGAGGTTCCTCTCACTGCAGCCCTAACCACCGCTAGCTTGGGCCCTGCCCCGCTGCTGGCGGCACTCTAGATTTAGGTTTTTTTTAATAATATTGTTTATTTTATAATATTTTTTTATTGTTGTTTTGATATCTATTTTGTAATTTCATGGTAAAATAATCTTGTAAATCACATTCACAATTGTTATTGCATGTAAATCGTATGACATTCATATTTTTTAACTGACTTTGCCACGCAGAAACGTGACGTGCGAAATAATCTGATTAACCTACTTTTATCGCTCCAATATCCTACATATGCGTTCTAATATCGCTGACGCTATTTATCGCTCCCTGATCGTTTCCAAAACCAAGTGCAGTTAAACGATGGATCTCTCTATCGCGATCGTAATTGATGGCTACAATTTGTCGCGCGTCTAAAGCCAGCCTTACATGTTCCGTGTGACGGGGCGTTTCTCAGAAAACATTTTTGCGAGAAAAATTGATTCAATTTGGGTATATGCAAAACGATTTTAGTTTTCTCGGTTCCCTCATGTATATATTGTTTCTACGTAAGTTGCTTCTACCAATGTGGTGGATCATGTTATGTGGTGTAAGTAATTTTAAAAATAGTTTGTGGTGGCTTTATATTTAGTTTTCAGGGTTTTTAGCACAGTTTTGGTAGGAATTCGTGTATTGAACATGTCTGCTTTTACATCTGGTATGTTTAAGGCATGAGATTGAGCATTGCTGCTAAGTTGCTTGTATTGTTTCCCGAAAAACACTAGATATAGAGTCAAGGCCACATTTCAGGTCAAGTTGAAGTCAAAGTTTAGTGCAAGTCAAACCCTCAGGAAAGATGTAGACATTTACTGAAGAATTTATTGAAAAAATAAAAAACAAAATAAATTACACATTAACTCGCGGAAGAACACAGATTTTAGGAAACAATACAATAAGAGAACACACATTTTATCACGTTCCCACGAAAACTTCAACTGGACTTGTAGAATACAAAACGTTTCCATTTAAACGAATTTCTAAATCGAAATACGAATAATCCGTGCTGGTAACAACAAAGAGAATATTAGAGCCGGTCCCGCTACGGACCGGTTCAATCTAGTTATCCAGGTTCGACTTGAATCCTAAATTAGTTTAAGCTATAGTTAGCGTCTGAATTCGCAACTTGTTAGCTTTTAACTTATGCACTCCTTTTCTTTGACAATTTGCAATTAATTTGCGTCAATGTAGTTTTGCCAACTCGTTGTATCTATGGTAAGTACAACTACAAAGAGCTACAAAGGGTTATGCTAATTTATGGCTTTTCTCAAATCTTTGTTGCAAGTTGAAATAGAGTTTCAATATTGTTCCGAAGTGCAATGGTATTCTAGAACTTTTTGTTGTAATTAGAAGTGCCAGTGAAAGTGAGATTGAATAATACATTTATAATACTTAAATTCAAAATTTTAAACCACCCCCGACAGATTTGTATATGTATAATTTAGTCATTAAGACCTTTCCAATGAGCTTCAATACGACATCTCAGACGAGGAGTTGAGAGTATTCTGCAGATGCAAGGAGATATCTTGTCTTAGCATTAGATCAAGTTTACCATATTCTTGAAATATCATTTAAGTATCAGGATACTGAATTTCAAACTAATACATTGGATTTGACTAATTTAAACTACACTAAACAGACGGCAGCAGTGTGACAGGTAAGTAGTGCGCCATGTCCGCGGACAAAAGACTACGAGTTTTCAAAAGTTGCTATCATAGTATATATATATATATTTTCAACCAAAAAAGAGCTGATAATATTTAAACGGATGAACGGATTTTCATGAAACAAAGAAAATAACACTCTCGATAAAGACAGCTATCAAACAAAAAAAAAAAAATCAAAATTAGTTCATCCGTTCGGGCGCTACGATGCCTCAGACAGACACACAGATACACAATTACACAGACACACGTTGATCTTATAACACCCCTTCTTTTTGCGTCGGGGGTTAAAAACTGCTTTTTTTTCATGAACTGGGCAGCACTCGAGCGCTATCTCACTGTTATATGATGATACGATCGATGATGGAGCATGCTTACCCAAAAGATACCTATTCACTCGCTATTTGAAGACCCCCATATTATACTTAATCGGAAACAGACTCAGGCAGGGTATTCCATACCTTGGCAGTTCGTATGATGAAAAAAGAAGCAAATCGCTTCATTTGGGAAAATGGTATATTCACCACAAATCAGTCGCACCTTTTAGTATCTCTGGATGTCCTATTATAAAATGGGGATGTCGGAATCAAAACATGCAGTTCCATTGCACACTCTCCCAAAATGAATCCGCTATATATTAATGATCGTTTTTAGGGTTCCGAACCCACAGGGTACCAACGGAACCCTATTACTGAGACTCCGCTGTCCGTCTGTCTGTCTGTCTGTCTGTCTGTCTGTCTGTCTGTCTGTCCGTCTGTCACCAGGCTGTATATCATGAACCGTGATAGTTAGACGGTTGAAATTTTTACAGATGATGTATTTTTGTTGCCGCTATAACAACAAATACTAAGAATAGAACAAAGTTAAAAATTAAAGAAAAGTTGAAAAATAGTTTTTTACGATCCTCCTCTAGCATCAAAGATGGCGCTATCGTCTTTACCTTAATCTGAATCTCGGAAGCGGCTCCAACGATTAAATAAAATTTAGTATACCTACAGGGGATTTCGGGGGCGATAAATCGATCTAGCTAGGAGTCATTTGCAGAAATTCGTGTTTTATTCGTGTTTTCAATAATCAACTTTATTGATAATCAATTTAAAATATGACTCTTTCGGACACCTATTGGCGAGTAGAAGTACTGTGTCAGTAAAGCAGTTAGTTGCTCTCAATTAAAAAAATAGTATTATTATTCGTCAATAGATGTCGGGAAGAGTCATATTTGTCTGTTTAAGTGGCAACCAGATATTTAATAATATTAATTACTACAATTACTATTACTATGTGTTAACGTTTACTTAGTTGGTGTTAGAAGTTCGTTAGAAATTCGATAGATGGCGTTCGGAACCCTCCGTGTGCGGGACAAAAGTCTGACTCGCACTTGGCCAGTTTTATTTTTATGCATGTTCACCGATTACTCGAAGATGCCTGAATCAATTTGGGAAATTATTTTTTTGTTTCAAAGGGTACCCTTCCCAAGTGGTCTTATTTAAATTTTAACGAAATCGGTCGAGCCGTTTCTAATATATCAACATTTGTATTACGATACATTTACATACCTGGACGACATACTAACTACTGGTACAGATTATATAATAGTTACTGTGTCTACTGGCTACTTTGACTGGCGTGACGTTTGAAGTCGCTTCTTTTAGTTTTTTAAACGATCTTAAATTATCCAGTCACAACTTTACATGTTTCTGTATGAAACACTTACTAGTTTTTCTATTAATGTCGTAGTGATAAACAATTTATTACAAAATCATAGTCCAAACGAGAATAATTTATCTCACTACGCATCTTTAAGTAGGACTGTGATAGAGCGCTGCCTGTCTTCAATTAAAATTTTTCAGTGCAAAAAAACACAAACAAGTAAAATCATGATTGTATTCTTAGTTGTAGGTATGATTTACATTAGAATATTTGTTTGTGACATAATAATACATTAATTTTAATCAATTGTAAATTTACTTGCTGGTTTAGTTTTTTTTATTTTTTATTAATTTTTATTTTAATATTATTATTATATAATTACATTTAATATATGCGTATGGTTGTTGGTTTAAAAGATAAATTATAAACATTATAATATAATAAAGATGTTAAACTAAAATTTGTACGCCTATGTGGCTCAAGCATGTATGTTTCTCAAATATATTTGTCTACCAGATTGCATGCATAATCTTAATTTTGTGTGCATACTCATGTTTGGACAAATAAATGATCTTTATCTTTATCTTTAGTAAGTGAATAATAGGCGACTGTATTCAGACTAAGAGAGAAAAAAACTTTCTTTCACATTAAGTATGTAAAAGATAAAAAGTAAATTTATTATCTTTCCTTAAGAACTTGAGGAGTTAAGGAATAAAAAGCGTAGACGCAGATAAATTTATGCTAAGTTTTATTCATGTAAATCTCAAAGGGGAATTATTTATAGAGCTGCCATTTCATAACGCACCTATCAAGAACATTTTATAGATTATGTTAAAGATATTGAAACAGATTGGATGTTTTTACATTCAACTCATATTTTGGTAAACATCTTCTCTGGTAGGGATAGTGAGAATAAGCCCACATGGTCAAAAGTACAAGACTTGGTATGACAGATGACGCAGGTACGTAAGAAGATATTTTAGTCACAGTAACAGCTGATTATTAATTAAAATAAGTTAATTTTCAAAAAAAATAAAACCGACTTCATAACCACAAAAAGGCACTCAAAAGCGAAAAATAATTTACTTTAAATTATTATAAGCGTTACCCACTTCTCTATTTGAAGTCGGTGCCAGCCAAGTCTAATAGGTAGTAGATAGATAATACCTACATGTATCTACCTACTTACTACTACTACATACATAGTATCTATCTAATATCCAATAGACTTGGCTGGCACCGACTTCAAATAGAGAAGTGGGTAACGCTTATAATAATTTAAAGTAAATTATTTTTCGCTTTTGAGTGCCTTTTTGTGGTTATGAAGTCGGTTTTATTTTTTTTGAAAATTAACTTATTTTACCCTATTTAGTGCAAAAAAAGTTTTAATGAAATTATATGCATCTATTAAATTTCGTGTCTGGGCCGTTATACACTAACGGATATATACTTTTTGAAAATTTCAAGTATGTACCTATAACGGTTAAGAAGATACAGATCTGTAAAGTGCGCACATATAGACACACGGACGGACGGACGGACGGACGAACAGACAACAAAGTCTCAGAAAGTATTCATTTGGTAGCCTTTGAGTTCGGAACCCTAAAAAAATTGACTTTAAATGCCGCGCTAAAGTGAAAATATTCACTAGTAATAATGATGTCATCAAGGTATCAAAAGACAATGTCCAAAATGGCCCTGTACAATTAAAGCATCTGACACACACGATAATTAATTGTCTATTTTATTACAATAATTCCAAATACTTTTATAACACGGACTAGTTGTAGGTATTCCAAAATGAATATTAAAAAGTATTATTTGCGATTATTAACATTAATTGCCGCCATATGGCCAACAGAGTAGAGTAGTTTGAGTTATTTAATTATGTATGCAGTGTCGCGGGACTGAAATGGCCGCCATCTTCGCCAAATGTCATGTCATGTCAAAAAATATTAGGTATGTTTAAAAAAGTTTGCACCCTAACAAGACTTTGCCCGGTAGAACATTCCTGTGAAGACAAATTATTTATATTTATATATAATTATTTATTATAATTATTAATATATAATTATTTATTGAGGGCCCGGTGGCGTAATTGGGTGAACGGTCGGCTTTGATGCCGTGGTACCGAGTTTAAACCGCCGTGCACCAATGAATTTTTCTATCGAAAAATATATGTGCGCTTCTCACAGTGGCCCTCCGTTGAAGGAAAACATCGTTAAGAAACCAATAACCCCCGTATGGTGGTAGAACATACCTAGTGTCCGCCTGGCCAGCTACCACCCTCAAGTCAGAAAATCTGTCGCCAAACATCTAATGTGTTCCGGCAGCTATCCTTGAGAGCCAGTTCCCATTCTTGTCCACTTCTCTTTCTTCGACCGCATCATCACTTAGCAACAGGTGAGATAGTGGTCAAACGCTTGCCTATAAGATATAAAAAAAAATTATCCCCACCTTTATTTCTATCTCGCTCACAGTTACCGTATGAATATCTTATATGCACCTCCATTGTGTATAATCTTCTTGGGACTCTTCTACTAAAACTAGTACATTCTCCTATGTTTGAGGTATTTATCTCCATATCTCTGGTGATACTAATGATATCTCGATAAAATTAAAATGGGACCACCTCGGAAACGTATCCTACCTATTAAAAAAAGAATCATTTGAATCCGTTCACAATTGATGGAGAAATCGCGTAACATACACACAAAAAAAAAAAAAAAAAAACATACAGACGAATTGAGAACCACCTCCTTTTTTGTGAAGTCGGTTAAAAAACACATTAACTTTTTAAGCAAATATTTTGTGCAAATTTTACTTGTCTTAATCCAATTTACAAATCTGCAAAAGAGTTCATTTTAAATTTGAGGGGCCTACGTCAAACGATCCATACAAACATAGATACAATCTTTAATTGGGGCGTATTACTCTGATACAATATTGTTATTCGGACTATGACAGTATTTTTTTCTTCCGAATGATTAACTTACGTAATAAGTAGTCATAGATGGCGCCACCAATGCATAATTGGGTTAACAAATGCAATCCACTAATTTCGTCGTATCGTTGGATCGAACCGTGGCTTAATTGGCAGAGCACCTGGACGTGTAATCTGAGGGGTGCGGGTTCGAGTCCCTTTCGGTACGATGAAATTTTGGATTGTGTTTAACAATTTATGACAGTATTATTTACTTACCTACCTAAAATAATAAAAAAAATCATTTAGGGATTTTTCCAGCATAAATTATATAGGTATTTGCTTCCTAATAAAAGTTTTTGTTTAGAGACGCCGATAAGTAAGTCTAGCTATAAATTATTGCGATAGTATGAAGTTTTAATTCGATTTTTTTATTATGATTCCATACATTCGCCTCAAATAGCAATAGGGTATTACACCCATTTTATTCAATCGTTAAGGGCTATAAAAATGCATTTAAATTTTGCATTTTTAGGGTTCCGAACCCAAAGGGTACCAACGGAACCCTATTACTGAGCCTCCGCTGTCCGTCTGTCTGTCTGTCTGTCTGTCTGTCTGTCTGTCTGTCCGTCTGTCACCAGGCTGTATCTCATAAACCGTGATAGTTATACGGTTGAAATTTTCACAGATGATGTATTTCTGTTGCCGCTATAACAACACATACTAAGAACAGAACAAAGTTAAAAATTAAAGGGTTTAAAACAAAAAACGTGTTTTTTACGATACGATACGATACGAAATTAATTTACCTCGACGCAGCTAGATGGCAGCACAGAAAAAATTAGCACGCGCAAGCGTTTCATTTGTTAAATTTGTGGGCCTCGGTCGATTTGTTTACTTTGTAATGGTTTATTTGCAGAAATGTAGTGTACAGTATTGAATAATATATCTTCAATTTTTGTACTTAAAGAGCTGCAATTAGCTAGAATCAGTAGAAAGTAAGTCGTACGAACACTCGGTCTTCCAGATATTTAATTATATTCATTACCTTTGTTTGTTTTGTGTTATTATTTGCTTAGTTGGTGTTAGAAGTTCGTGGCATTCGGACTTCGGAAATTCGGAACCCTCCGTGTGCGGGACAAAAGTCTCGCACTTGGCCAGTTTTATTAAATTTCGTGCGTAATTTGACGAAAACGCTAGTAGACGCAGTAGACGCCATATTACTCTGTGGTTATGACGTTAGTTGGCTGTGTAAACAAATGCAGTGATATGACAGTTGACACTTCTAAATTTACATAGTCGTATGACGTAATAACATGGCGACTACTATTTAATGGTGTTATGAAACTGATAAAAAAACTGAAACCTTTGAATTGAATTTTAAAATTTAGCTTGCTAATTTATAAAATAATACTGACGTTTTCCGACTGCTTTTTGCCTAAGCTATCTCAATAAAGGTACGGCCACACCGCGGCGTCCTGCGATCTGGGGGCACGAGCTCAGTACTTTTTAGTCAGTAGTTTGGTGTGAACCAGTCGGTACAAATACTACGCGCTATACGATCGCCGCCTAGATCGCGCACGCAGGACGCTGCGGTGTGTCCGTACCTTAATATATTTTTAGTTTTTTTATATAGAGTAAAATACCCTATTGAGAGTGGTGGTCGCTAACACAACAGGGTTGTCATAATATAATCAGCATTAATCAGTCCACGATATGAACTCTAAGTTGTGTGTTGCCAGTCGCCATTTATTTCTGGCACGGCCCCGGTGACGTGAAAGGGCGCCAACGAATAAAAAAACCGTTGCGTTTGTTCATAACAGGGAGTTTACAGCAAAACAGGGGCTTTTTACTACGTTCCCGACAGCGCCATATTTGCCGGCCTGTTTCTTTGTGATTTTTTGTCACTGTTTTCGGTGTTTTCTCGCTACAATGCATTTTCGAAATATGGGTATCGGATTTATTCTCGAGATAAGGCAACAATGGCAACGCGAGATGAGAGGAGATGAAAAGTACAAAAGATAAAGAGAGAGTTCACAATATTTTTGTATAAAAAGTAACGAATGTTGGAGATGGTTGACAGATTGGTTTTTGCTATTATTAGGCGATGAGACAAGCTATTTTTACTTGGAATTTTAGACGATTATAAATATACAGCAGCGCCTCGTGATTTTACCCACGTAGTTCCCGTTCCCGTGAGAATATGGGGGTAAAATTTAGCTTGTGTTACTTGCTGGTAATGTAGCTTTCCATTAGTGATTTTTCGCATTCGTTTTTTATTCTAACTTCATGTATCAGCTTCGCTCACATTAAAAAGTACCACAAATATTAATCCAGGTTATTAACTATCTGTGGACCAAATTTCCTAAAAATCTCTAGAGCCGTTTTTGTGTAATTGAGTAACAAACATCCAATCTCCCAAAAAATAAAAATAAAACTTTTACATTTATATTATTAATAGGACGTGTAATCGGATCGTTGCTATCCCTACAATGGTACACTCCAATAGAAGACAATTTATTTCAAAATCCACTATTAGGTGATATCCAGGAGCCTGCGGATTGCGAGGCTTCGAGGATCAATAGGCGTTCCGGCGAGATTAGATAAACACGGGATGCGGCACCTCGCCTCTGGAGCGACTAAACGGATAGGTTTGCTTGTGGATGCGGCAGTTTACATTGTATTTATAACCGACTTCACAAAAAAGAAGGAGGTTCTCAATTCGTCGGAACAGTTTTTTTATTTTTTTTAAATTATTTATAAATTATTTATGTATGTTCACCGATTACTCGAAGATGCCTGAACCGATTTGGAAAATTCTTATTTGTTTCAAGTGGTACCTTTTCCAGGTGGTCCCATTTAAATTTTAACGAAATCGGCTTAGCCGTTTTTAATATTTATCAACATTTGTATTACGACGCATTTAGTTATCTCGGCGACATACTATTAACTACTGGCACAGATTATATAATAGTTACTTCGTGTACTGGCTACTTTGACTAGCACGACGTTTGAAGTCGGATCTTTTAGTTTTTTAAACGATCTTAAATTGTGTATGTCTATGCTCATCTTTTTTGAGACTTCGTTAAAGTTATCTTCTCGTTTTAGTTCACGGATCTCTTTCAAAGCAAATCACCGAGCCCGATCCTCGGCCCACCTTTTTAGGGTTCCGAACCCAAAGGGTACCAACGGAACCCTATTACTGAGACTCCGCTGTCCGTCTGCCTGTCTGTCTGTCCGTCTGTCACCAGGCTGTATCTCATGAACCGTGATAGTTAGACGGTTGAAATGTTCACAGATGATGTATTTATGTTGCCGCTATAACAACAAATACTAACAGAACAAAGTTAAAAATAAAGGGTTTAAAACAAAAACCGTATTTTTTAAGATAGCGCCGATCTTTATAGATGGCGCTATCGTGTTTACCTTAATCTCGGAATCTGAATCTTAATGTTGTTTTATTCGTGTTTTCAATAATCAACTTAAAATATGACTCTTCCCGACATCTATTGGCGAGTAGAAGTAGCTTTTGTGTTATTTTACTTAGTTGGTATTAGAAGTTCGTTAGATATTCGTCAGATGGCGTTCGGAACCCTCCGTGTGCGGGACAAAAGTCTGACTCGCACTTGGCCAGTTTTATTTTCAACCACTTTTAGTTTAGCCATCTCAGCACTTAATCTGTTTGACGAGTGTATCTGTGTAGTTTAGTGTACTAAGTTATAGTTTAACTGCGTATTGCATTTTAAACAGCCATCTCAAAATTCAATCTATTTGTATTTACCTACATTGAATATATTAATGTGATAAATCTACCATAAAAAGTATAAAACTATTTACTATTAAAATAATAGACTGTTAATGTTAATGGGTCACTTTTTACACACTGGGTGACATTTGGTTTACTGTCTGTATGTGTTTACATTATATGTTATATCTTTGGTCTTTAGTACAGTACATTTTAGGTATATTGAATGTTAGGATTTTGTGTAAGATACCTTCTCCTAAAGTTCGCAGATGAACGTGCGTGTCTGCGTGGCACGGAAACGATCAATCAACCGGCAGCTAGTCGCAGCTGAAAACAATATAGCGCCGGGCTTAGATTGAACGCCCGCTATTGTCTTTATACATACACTGCGGTATACACCGCGTAATGTACAGTAATCATCGAGCTTTGATATGATACACATAGCAGTGCGCGTCAAACCAAAATAATGAACAAAACTGTAGGAATCTTTAATTTTGGAGAAGACTCTAAAGAATTATTATAGATAGATAGACAGAAAAACGGACATGACGAACACAAATAAGGGTTTCTTGTAATTCTGTAGAACATTTAAATGATATTAAGGAATTAATTTTTTATGCGTATATCTCCCAGTGATTCCAATGTGTTTGACATTGGCCTATAAAGGCCTTCTTCTTATATGAAACAAAACATATATAAAAATGAAACATAAGTATGAAGTTGGAGTTAAGTTATTTACTAAATAGTTTCTTAAAATTTCGTTAAAAACAAATGAGGCTCATATTTTACTGAGCGTTATGTCTACGACCTGGCTGTGAGCTTCAAGTTGGCTACAATATACGCTACGAAATTAAGAGCTACAGTGCTACAATGCTACATAGCTACGAACGGAACATAATTATGCTCTAGCTACACGCTATGAATGACTACGTCTTTAGCAGACTCTGTTTTAAGCCAGCAATTTTGACAAATATTGTAGAATAATTTTCCTAGCACTTACAATAATATTAAAACAGAGTCGTGCATAACAAAACATTATTGAAATAAAATATTGTTGAATTAACACAATGTTAACTTCATTATTTTTAACCGACTTCATTTACGGTGTCATCGAATTAATATTATCGGCGAGCATGTAGCAAAGCACTCATGAAAGTGGAAGAATCGAAAGAGTTATGTCAGGATCGTAGCATGTGGATCATAACAAGTAGGCGAGATTTTATGTATTAAACATTTGTTTTAAGTGTGACGTTCGACGTCTAGATGAAAGCTGAATGGCTCAATACTTTAGATTCTTTTTGTTAATTTAAAGCAATAAGTTATGTTTCTGTTAAATTTATGATTATTATTATTGAATATGATCTATTTAATGTTATTTGACGTGTGTAAGTGCAAATTTTTAATTTTCCCGTATACTGAATAAATGCTTTGACTTTTGACTTTTACGTATGTACGTCATCCAATTTTACATGTCCACCACACTAAAACAAGCGGCTGAACACTAAATATTTTTGGCTGTACCTATACTCTGCTCATAAAACGTGGTGAAATACATTTTTGCACTTGCCATCTCTAGGTGGCCATTCCACTTTTATCACAAATAAACTGTATAGTTGTCCATAGAATCGCCACGTGACCGTACCGTCATAAATGCAACGAGTGTCGCTGAAGCGACCGCAGCGCATAACGGAGCGCATAACCGGACTGCAGTGAACTGCAGTCCGGTTATTGCAGGACGACTTCACGTGACCACTCGGTGTGGCACTATTTATGACCGTTGTTTATTGAGCAAACTGAGCTGATGTAAGAATTGATATTTTTTATCTACTTTTGACTATACCACATGAGTAAAGAAACCGTTTCTGTACTCATGTGACTACACTATAGGGAGTGGCATTTATCAAAATACAGTTTTATTTTTTGCTTGTTACTTTTGAGGCATTTTTTTAGAGTTCCGTAGTGCCTACAAGCAACCCTTATAAGTTCATCATCTCCGTCTGTCATAATGTCCGTCCGTTTTAATTATTTTTAACTTCTACATTTATAAGCAACATTTCGCATAGTTATACTTTCACTTCGCTTGGTTAATAACAAGTATATGTTTTCTTATTTAGCTAAAAACATATATTATTTTTATTTATTAGGCAATAAGATCTAAAACAAATAAGAGCATTACCTTATATGTAACGCGGGTTGGTATAGCCCGTAATACACACGTGACGATGTTTACTATCCTCGTTTATTATGCAGACTGCGCCTTGCACATGTTAACGTCTTGAACTCGAAAGACTTTTAGGTTGCTATAACATGGAAGTGTTGTGACACTATTTGATGTTCATACTTTATGAACTTTGTAATTTTATCAGCAAGATGCTATTTATTGAGGTGGGATTATTTCAATTCATTTTTATTGGCATATTCGACTGCCTTAAGAAGTGGAACACGTTTGCTGCGTTTTGATGTTTTTGTATTAAATGACACTCTTACTAATCAAGGATTCCTATTCCTGTTATCCTTTCTCGTTTTGTTGCTGTAACACCGCATGAGTTGATGAGGTGTGTCTTTTGAATTGTTAACTATGTTATGTTATTATTGTTTATTATGTTCAGTCTTTGATATTAGATGTCGAAATTTAGGTGTCTAGGTCTCTCTTTGTTTCTGTATCAACTTTATAACTCGTTCAGACGTACCACCATTTTCATGCAATAAATTTCCTAACAAAACAAAACTGCGTAAAGTGTTTCATTAGTCCTAAAACAACAATAAGGTTTTGTACACAAAAACAGGCAATTTTCATCCAAGGTCATGAACATTTCAAAATATGACACGTACGAAAGACCCGCAATAAAAACATGTAATGACTATTGTCTGTAACACTTGAAGGGAATTCTCACATTCCTTATACAAGAGAAACACCGACGTTTACGACGCACTTAATAAAACTAGTGCCTAACGATACTAAAAATTCATTTCATTGCCGTTTTACTGAACGTAAAAATTTAGTTTTACGACAAGCGTTGTGCTGCGTTGGCGACGTCGCTTGTACAAGTGTCAGATGCATTCTTTAGCTTCATGTGAATCACAAAGACTGATTACACTGGTTTAATAAACAATAAGATGTACAACGCTAAACTTTGAATAATAAAAGCTTTTTGTTTCAGGATTTTTTTACAATAATGCAGCAGTCTTCTCAGGACTAGCTTAGGCGCAACTGAAGCCGGTGAGTAGAGCCTTTTTTGCCTTAGAAACTATGTATATTTTAACACAAAATATGCCGCGAATAAATTTTAGTACAAATCAGGACTTACTTTCAACCAGATAATATGAGGTGCATACATTTTTAGTGTTATAACTGTCATTTACACTACAAGAACAGAAGCCTCTGTCTCTTCCAAAGTTGGCAGCATTTAAGACCAAATATATCTCTGAATTCTTGCAGCAAATCACTTAATCCAACAATAGCACGGGCCGCTTCATTTGTCTATCGCAGATGGCATCGTGCCCGCTCTAATTCAATACCGAGTATAATAATATAGGATGTATTGCACCAAACAAACAGCGCGACTCAGCGGTATTGGAGCCAAGGTGCTGGATTTTCGAAGATTGCTTCAAGACAATTGTATTTCATTAATGTTTTTTAATAACTGTTACTATGTTCACTCAAACACTATGCTGGTTTATTGCATCAATTTAGCTAAACATTCAAGCTAAAAAGTGTTATAAGTTATTTTCAAACGATGACTTGATGATTAGGGAAATTTTGTGGTCTTACATTCTTCGACTCGTATGTCTATAAAAAGCTGAGTCATGCACAATTCTGCTTTTATGTATACCACTCAATAAACCACACACAACTCTCGTCACTGAGTAGGTACGTATAGCAAACTCGAGGCAAGTATTCAGCCCTCTCATCTCAGCCCTGCAGGAAGGCGGTCGTGCCACATTAATCACGAGACAAAGGGACGTATTGTTGCAGCACTGTTTCAGCTGTAAGGGCTGTACCTGTGACCTTGGGCTCTTGTTTTGTAGCCGCGTGGGTTTTGAACGGAATTTTATGAAAGATGACAAGATAAATAATGAACAGTGATGTTTGAAAAGTCTTGGAAAGGCGTCGACATCATGTCATTTGACATTAGCATTAGCACGAATCTACGCCTATGATGTAACTACGCCGTTCAATAAGTTAAATATGCTGAATACTAGCATATTTAAATAAATATGCTTGTGCCCGGAGTGGGTTCACGTCAATAGTGCAATGGGTAGGGACTCAAGACCTTTCGATCGCCAGGCTGACACCTTAGCTATTGGGCTATCGTCGCTATATATATAAGATTGTATTCTGGCCCCCCGATTTTATCATTGCACATTTCGCAATAGATAGTAAGGACGCTCACTCATATATAATTGAAACTAGAACTTAACACATATATCGATTTAAGCGGTTATTTACACCTTACAGGTGCAAACTATGGAATGAGCTTCCGTCTGCCGTTTCTCTGCAGAGCCATAACATTGAGTCTTTCAAAAAGGACGTTAAAAGAATCTTGACAGGTCAGCAACGTGTGAACGCAAATGAGTGGCCCCCAAGAAGATTAGTTAGCAACGTTTTTCGTAGAGACCCCAAGTGTTGCAAGTGTTCATAGAATACTTCCTATCAAGTGAGCATCGCTTCTAAATCATCTATTATCAATGATCAATACACATAGCTTAGTTTATCAAACATAAATTTGCCCCATCTGGGATTTAACAAAGCTAGAAGTATAACTATTCGAGTATTAATATTAGATAGACTCTACAATCTATTATACATATATATGACTAGAAGTTCCCCGCGGCTTCGCCCGCGTTAAAGACTTCTAATATTTACTTAAATCTTTTATTTTGTAAATACCTCTCTATCATAAATACATCAAAGAAGTAAAAGCCAAATCGATTTAAACTTTGAACCCCCGTTTCATCCCCTTTAGGAATCTTCTCCCACCACCCTCTTAGGGGTGGAATTTCAAAATAGCCTAAAACATGTATTTACTTTTTTTTTACTGAAGCACTTCTGTTAAGTTTCGAATAGAAAATACTTTCTAATTTTGTTTCTCCATACAAACTTTGAACCCCCATTTCATCCCCTAAAGTGGTGAATTTTGGAAAATACTTTCCTAGTACACCTTTACGCACTAAGACAAATATACCCTCCAAATTTCAAGTCTCTACGACCAGCGGTTATCGACACATCATTATTCGACATCATTCCTATGATGATGTCGAATAATGAGAGTACTATGCCATGCGATCCGGCTAGCACCCGGCGCCCTGCGGTTTCCAGGCCGGGGGGTGTTAAATTGGCTGCCGAAGGCGACGGCGGAGTGGTGTCCCAGGCTCCATCGAACGCAGCTGTGCCTGGACCGACAGCAAAAACTGCAACGAGCACCGTGACGGCGGCCAACCCGCCACCAGGTTCTGGACCAGTGCATAAGAAGAGGGGGCGGCCCGACGCACGTACCAGGGCACTGGAGAAGCGGCAGGGAGCCGCAGCAAGACCGGACGCTGTGTTGGATGCAAGTAACGGGCGGGTTGACGGAAGGCCCTTAAGGCCGACCGCGCCCGCCCAAAGCCAATACGGCGGTGTCAGCCGCCGGGCTCTTATCAGAGAACGTAGAAGGCGAGAAGCCGCTCTCAGAGAAGAGATTTATAGGCAAAAACACGAAGGTGTTGTTCAGCTGCCGGGGCCTTCAGCCCTCCCACCATCGGTAGTGGCGTGCATGAGCCGCGCTGTTAGTATCGACAGGACTAAGACAAAGAGCGACACGCAAGTTTATGTTGACTCTTGTGTTAGCCAAACACTTGCCAATAACGATGGGCCTTTGGACCTATCGACCATTGAAGACACAGCCACTGAGGGTACTACGGTTGCAACGCGTACGGACGGCCCTCCGACCTATCCCTCCCCGAAGCCCAAACCGTCAAAGGGGAAGGGTGTCGGCAAGGGAAGGAAGGCACGGCCCGCTACCGAGAACGTTGCTCTTTCCGGAACCCCAGGGGCTGCAGAATTAAAAAATAATGAAGAACGTGGAGACGGAGCAACCCGGGGTGCAAAGCGGTAGCGCAGTACATATATTGTGTCACCTAGTAGCGTAGCTGTAGATAAGAAGGTGTGTGTTGAAACCACCACCACCGCTAGCGGTTTTGCACCCAGGATTGCGAAGCCACCCGGTCTTGTAGAAGATAGAGGTAGCGCAGGAAAGGGAGCAGGTACTCTCTCGTATGCAGCTGTCGCCAGAGCATGTCACACCGTGGTAGTGCTTGATCAAAACCGCATGCCACTAAATGAGAACCAGGCAATGCAAGTAAGAATTGCGGTTGAGGATGCGATCCTCGACACTTTCCTGGATGGGGGATGCGACCAAAACGAGACTCTACCACGTTTCCACTTCCTAGCGAGGCTGCACCGTGGTGGAGTAAGATACATACCCAGGGACGACTACTCGCTAGCCTGGCTCACTAGCTTCGTGGGGCAACTGCCTCCGTTGTGGGAAGGCTCAGGTGGGCTCATGGTCGTCCCTGAAAGTCAAGTGCCGCGATACTGCACGGGTGTCGTCTTCCTTCCGAATTTCGGGAGAGCCAAAGGAGATATAGCAAGGCAGTCGTCCGTAGTTATGAAATTCCTAACCGCGTCAAACCCGGAGGTAAAGATGGACAGGTGGCGACTTTTCACCCATGACGTGAGACCGGTAGACAGCACCTACAATCATCTCCTCGTGGTGGGGATTCCACCCGAGGATATAGAACTACTGGAACGACAGAACTTCCGCCTGCACTACAGTGCGGCGGAAGTTTTCGTCAAGGTAAGGAGGTACAGAGCTGGGGGGGCCGCGACGGCGGCGCCGGGGGAGACGGGTGCGAGTCATACTGCGCTGCGCAGTGAGTCTGTACCCGCAGCCCCAGACGCCGACGATGACCTGGCCTCCACAGCGTCAATGGGATGGACGACGGAGGAGATGGAACAACTTCTTCTAAGGGGCGGCGACGGCGATCCAGGGCCCTTATTCAGTATGACCAATGAGATAACTTGCCAAAAACGTGTAATGTTGTAGCGTGCTCTAAACGTAAACGTGTTCCTCAAACGCGCCACGGCACATTGTTGAAAAATGGTATTCTGTATGCCAAACAATATGTTTTCTATGTCCAGTTTTCGATTCCACGCCATTCGTCCATAAACCTTACTTCCGGTTCCATCGGTAATTTTGCGGTTTCATACATTTCTTTATTTTTCTGTCTTATCTTTATATTAGGTCGATTTGCCAGCAATAAAACTTCAATAGCAATTCTGAAGCTTAATTTAAAAACTAAAAAAACATTAAATAAATTATAAATATTTTTTATTGAAAACAATCAATGGATCCTCTTATAAATGCACTAGTTTTAGAACGACAATAAAAACTTCATTCTCAAAATGCCAATTTTGTCATTCATTGCATTGTCATTTTATCAATAACTACATGCGCCCCACAACTTCACCTGCGTTGAAAAGAAATCTATCATGTATCGGGACAAAAAGTATCCAAGGAGTTATACATTATAGTATTGTATATAAACTATCTATTTACCAAACTTTACCCAAATCCGTTCAGCCGTTTTTGCGTAAATATTAGTAGGATTGTTAATATAAGTTGTACATACATACAATCACTCATTTTTCCTGTTGGGGTAGGCAGAGAAGAAAGGGAAAGAAGTACCTAGGTACTTCTTTACTTTTCTTACTATTTAATATGAGTTTTACCTACTCACATAATTTAGGCTATTTTTGTAAATAGTTGAACCTACCCTTAGTCCATCTTATTGCAAATGTAATGTTGGTCATCCTTGTATAACTTGTTTGACAAACAGACGCCAATAATGAAAATTGTAAATGTTTTTATGTATATATCATGGTGCACCGCGCATGCGTAGTTTTACGCGAGCTTTTTGTTTAAATTCCTCAATGTCACTTGCTGTCAATGTTACTTCAAAAAATCAAGACGCGCGCGTTACACGCCATCTTACCTCACGATTATTATGACAACTCTAAACGCGCTCACTACCGCGTTTGCCAAACTTGATATTGGCATAGAGAATACCTTTGATGCGAATAACGTGGAGATATTGTAACGCGGCGCGTTAAGACTTTAAAATGGTCATGCTGAATCAGGCCCCAGATATTGCAGGCGATATTATGGGCCTGAATATCTTCTCGCCGGCGCCTTCCATGGAGACGGATGGGCCCGCTCTTCCCTCGACCAGCCCGAGAAAGGAATAGACAGGAATATCATAAATCGCTCTCCTGTCTAACTGTACATATAGTTAAGTAGTATTAAGTCTTAATTTTTTTTTCTTTTTATAATGGATCCGCAAACTATTTCATCAATTAATCACTCTAATAACTTAGTCGCTACTGCGCGGTCAAGTATGCAAACGCTTACGATTGATAGCATTAACATCGTTCAAGCCAACATCCAACACAGCGTCACTGGTTTCGCCGCCTTACGAAGAAACCTGGAGGAAAATCCAAACACAATTGCACTAGTCCAGGAACCGTACTTATGTCGCGGAAAGGTAAGCGGTTTCAACGCCTTACGGGGAAACGTGTTCTCTCCTCCCTTACAATCAAAAACGCGTACGTTTATTTACATTCCAAATCTATACAAAGCGTCCTTGATAACACATTTGTGCACCGATGACGTTACAGTAGTAAAACTAGACACAGGTCTTGAAGGCAACTTAAACACTATCCTAATAGCCTCGGTTTATATGGATATAGGGACCGAAGCACCACCAGCAGCGCTTGAAAACTTGCTTCTATATTGCTCAGCCAATAAAGCGGAATGCCTGCTAGCATGTGACGCAAATGCCCACAGCACCATCTGGGGATGCCCAGATACAAACGACAGAGGCAGAGACTTATTAGACTTCATTTTAAGGCACAACCTCAATGTTCTAAACCGAGGCTCTGAACCGACATTCGTAACCTCGTGGTCCAGAACTATAATTGATGTCACGCTTGCTACCAGTGGAATCACAGACTTAATACACGACTGGCGAGTAGCAACCAATGAAGTATCCTGTTCAGATCACAGAAGAATCAGGTTCAGCTTAGCAGTGGGCGAACACGAACCACGCACTTACAGAAATCCAAAAAAGACTGATGTCACACTCTTTAAGGAAAACCTAGAGAGAGATCTTAGCGACGAAAACTCTGTAAATACCGACACACAACTCCACCCAGAAGACATCAAAATCACCCTTGATGTTTTAACCAACGCTATAAGAAATAGCTACCACAAAGCATGTCCGCTAAAAACGGAAAAACAAGGCATTTTACACAAAAAAGATAGGTGGTGGAACAAGGAACTCAGCAGAAAGAGAAAAAATACAAGACACAACTTTAATAGAGCTATGAATACAGACCAGGCTGAAGACTGGGCGGAATATAGAAAAGCTAGACACAGATTAAAAGTAAAAATAAACAAGAGCAGAAAATGCTCTTGGAAAAAGTATAGCAACGCAATACAATCTGAAAGTGAAACTGCAAGACTGAGGAAAATCTTATCCAAGGACAAACAAATAAAACTGGGGTCGCTTAAAAAGTCGGAGTCGGACGGCTCCTACACAGTTTCGGAGCAAGAGCAATTTGAGCTCCTACTGCAAACTCATTTCCCTGACTGTCACCTGAATAACGATATCGGAGGATGGGACATGCAGACTCTGCATACACCCGGATACGAAGACTGGGACTTCGCGAACTCTATAGTCACTGAAGAATCTCTGCTATGGGCAGTGAGCACATTCAAACCCTTTAAGACAGCAGGGACCGATGACATATTTCCGGCGCTGTTACAATGGAGCATAAGCTTGCTAAAATCAAAATTAATGGCTCTCTTCAGATCATGTCTTGCATGGAAATATGTTCCAAAAGCATGGAGATCAGTAAAAGTAGTATTTCTTCCCAAACCGGGCAAATCAGATTATACGAATCCTAAGTCGTTCAGACCCATCAGTCTGAGCTCGTTCTTGTTAAAGACTCTGGAGAGACTTTACGACAAATATATTAGGAATGGGCCGATGGTCACAAATTCCGTCCACAAACATGCATATCAATCTGGGAAATCTACGGAGACAGCGCTTCACCAGGTAGTTTATAAAATTGAATCTGCCCCTTGAAAACAAACAATCGTGTCTTGCGACATTCATAGACATGGAAGGCGCTTTTGATAAGACAACCTTCACTAGCATAGAAAATGGCCTGATGGCACGAGGCGTAGATGAAAGAGTAAACAAATGGGTCACAAACATGCTATCCAACAGAGAGGCCAAAATCGAAGAAATGAAGAAGACACGCTGCCTCGTCACGAGAGGCTGCCCACAAGGCGGCGTGTTATTGCCACTACTCTGGGTAGTAGTGGTGAACAAGCTCATTGAACTCTTGAACAAGGATGGCATAACGACTATTGGTTACGCCGATGACCTAGTTATAATGGTGTCGGGACTATTTGAGACAACGCTTTGTGCTAAGATGCAACAAGCTTTATGCACAGTCGAAAACTGGTGCAAAAATCACAGTCTAACAGTGAACCCTCAAAAAACAGAAATTGTACTTTTTACGCGAAAAACTAAAATAGGTGTCTTAAAATTACCGTCGTTATTCGGGACTAAGTTAGCACTCAGCAAAGAAGTAAAATACTTGGGTATATGGCTAGATAGCAAACTACTGTGGGCAAAACATCTGGATCATATAACCACAAAAGCAACAAACATACTATGGCAATGCACGAGAGCGGTCGGGAAAGAGTGGGGACTGAAACCAAAGCTATGCCGTTGGTTATATACCGTAATCATGCGTCCTGTACTCACCTATGGATGCGTGGTATGGTGGACACGCACAAACTTATTAACAACTATAACAAAGCTGCAACAAGAACAAAGGCTTGCATGCACACTCATCAGCGGGTGTACTAGAACGACACCGTCAGCAGCACTAGAAGTCATCCTGGGCCTAACACCGCTGCATCTACATATACAGCAAGAGGCCATGGCTTCTGCACTCAGGATAAAATCAACTGATCAGTGGAAGGGCATAGGGCCCATCACAAATCACTGCAAAATACTCGGCAGAGCAACAATGATAATCCCGGAAGCTATTAAGGGTACGGACAAGATAGCAAATACACACCTGGATGGTAAAAAGTATGAACTTATCACGGCAGACAAGCAGCCGACAGAGATGCAATCTTCTCTATCCATAAAAATATACACGGATGCCGCAAAAAACGAAACTGGAGCAGGCTGTGGATATTATTCACGGGAGCTGGGACTCTCAGAATCGAAAGCGGTGAATAAGACTGTAACAGTATTGCAAGCGGAAATGATGGGTCTTTTACTAGCTGCGCGAGCAACACTCTCCATAGACCCTGAGAAAATAAGGAAAAACCAAGAACAAGAAGTTAAAGCAAGTCTTGAGTTCATCACAGACAGTGCTGCAACTATATACGCACTTAGAAGACCGACAACAAGGTCAAAAGTATTGGCAGAATGCCACAAAACTCTACAAACACTAGCAGACACATACAACATCAAGGTAAAATGGACTAGAAGCCATACATCGTGTTCAGGTAACATTGAAGCTGACAAACTTGCAAAAGAAGGGACTAAACTACAGGTAAGTGACGACGCAATGGGCCTCTGTAAACCGTCATCTATGGAAGTAAGGAACCTATTGCGTCGCCACACCGAGAAAGAGCAACAAAATTTGTGGGACAAGAAGTCGGACTGCAAACACACAAAAGCCGCTCTGCCTAAGTTAGATAGTAAAGTAACCAACAAACTGCTTGATCTGCAGCGGCAAGACCTTTGTCTCATAGTGGGCCTTATCACGGGACACTGCAATTTAAACTATCATCTTCATAAAATAGGGGCCACGGACAGTCCTCTATGTAGGGGATGTATGCGGGAAGGCGAGACTGTGGAGCATGTCATGTTCCAATGCACAGTCCTAGAAGATATAAGGGTCACGGTTGGCTTGCACGACCGTGGTATGGATGCAGGACACCAGCAACTGCCACAACAATTACTACCACCCTCATCGTCAACATCATCACTCCCTGTCGCTCTTGGCACAGCTACACACACACATTTACCATTATCCATCATGTCATCTGCTTCGACATCATCAACACCATCACCATCTACTTCACTAGGAGCGCTATGCCAGCGACCCCGGGCCTACTTTCGTTTCATAAAAGAGCTGGGTTGGCTTGGTTAGTCGCTGTTAGGGGGGAATGCACAATACACCCCAAGCGGGACGTCAGTGAAGAACACATCGCCCCCACCTCAAATTAGAATTAGACCAGCGGTTTAGGCTGTGTGTTGTCTGTCAGTCAGTATGTCAGGACAAAGATTCTTATAGTATTAGATTATATATTGTAGTATATATATATGTATAACTAGATACCATACTGCGTTCCAATTCTGAAAGTTACACAACTCTTCTCCAACATCAAAGAGGACGAACTAAGAAATTAATTTAGCAAAGCTGATACCTAACTGTAATACAGTTTCCTAAAGTTAGATTACCATGATCTACTCTGTCTGAACTATGATCAATCAGCGACATTGTACCCAGGGTTGGCACGTGATTTAAAATTAAATTTAAGTTTGATATATTTCTGAAATGGTTTTGAAATCTCAAAAAACATAAAACAGACATAAGACATTGTAATATATTTCAGGGGTACAAATTAGAATATCGAAAGTTAAAATATCTATTGATAAAATATCGATGTTAAAAACATTGACAGTTAAAATCTCGATTGCATCGAAAATTAAAATTTCGAAAGTTTATACTATCGAATGGTTAATAAGACCTATGTCCAATAAATCTAAAATCTATTAGTTTGGTGATGAATAAAAATAATTTATGTGGTGATCAACCATGATGCACATTATGGTCGATCACCACGTCATCACTTATCATCAAGTGAGATAGTCGTCAAACGCTTGCTTATTACGTAAATTAAACATCAAACTTAAAGAATAATAGCAGAAGAAAACTTAAACGTATCACTTACTGTAACTTTGAACTTTTATTATAAAAATGACAAAAGAGAGGCTAGGAAAATTGTCGATATTTTTCAACATAAAACCTCAATTTTTTACTCTATTTCCTTAATTCAAAAATTTTGTACTTTTATTACAACTTATTTTCTTAATATGAGTTAATTATGTAAAAAAGAGATTACCAGAGTGTATTTCAGAAGAAATAATTTGAATATTTGAAATCCTTTCTTTTTCGTTAGTTATGTTTTTAGACCTGAACCCCTTGTCGTAGCCACATGAAATTTGGCAAACAACAGGTCCATCAAACAGACAAGTTTTTCTTGTCGGTTGTAACTTTTTTTATTTCGTGTTTATTTGGAAAAAAGCTTGCCAAAAGCAAAAGTTCAAATATATATTTTTCATATAAGCACTATGAAAAGCAAAGTTAATTTTTAAGCAAAAAATCATAGTTATAGAATACTCTACTGTGTTACGGAACCCTACGAGTGCGAGTCCGACTTGCACTTGGCCAGTTTATTAATTGATAGGTAATCAAAAAAATTACAAAATCTTATGTTGTACTAAAAACGAGAAGACTAAAAACAACAAAACAAGAGAAATAAAAGACAAAGCGTTAAGATATAAAAAAAATGATTAATAATTGTTATTGTCTAGCAATTCAAAAAGTGATTGGTACGCCACCACATAGGATATCTTAGTGAGGGCGTAAACGTTTAACTAGTCTTCTTATTACTATTTGTATTTAAGTTATATATTACGTTTGTGTCATTAATAATTACGTCTGTAATTCCAGTTTGTAATAGAGGTGGGTCGTAATCGGTTTTTTGCGTAACTAGTTATACGTAGTTTCTTGATTGCGCGTAAGCAGTTTTAAAAACGCTTATTTTAGTAACCAGTTATTAAAACAGCTTTGCACGCGTTCTAAAATTGATGCTGTTAAATATGACGTTACAAAGATACCAAAGCTTCGCATTATTTCGGTAATACTTTCTTTTGATTTTATTGACTATTTCGTGAATATTAGCTTGTACACAGTCACAGCACATCACAGCTCAAAACTGCGTACGCATAATCTAATAACCATTTTGCATTACGTTTTTGAGAAAAAGGAACGATTCTTATCACAAAACTGCTTACGAAAAATAACTGCTTATTTTTGATCCGCGAAATTACGTATACAGTTATTAGCCTCGTAAGCAGTTTCTAGAACTGCTTACGTTAAATAACGCCCTCCACTAGTTTGTAATATCAATAAATCTTTAAAGGCTATGTGAATGAATACGGTAAATCAAAGCTTATTTCTCAAAGCTAGATGAATAAGTGCACATGTACTGGGGGTCTATCTTCGGCTATATCTATGATGATATAAAATAATACTGTTATGTATTATATGCATAACCACGATACATACATGAAACTTAACTATAAAGTTTCATGACACATTACAGTGTTCAATAGTTTGAATATTGAATAATGCCATCCCTCGCGACATGGGGACCAGACAAGGTATAAAACTTGGAAAATCGCCGGACGCTGGATCGCTGTTCTGTCAATAATTGATAATGGATGACGTCATTACGTCAGAACGTGATTGATTGGCTGTTCCGGTATCATCCTCCCCCCTCCCCTCGCCTTTCTGTGATGGAACATTACTGTTTAAAATGCTAGGTCTACAAGGTAATGGAACGCAGTTCCTGAATAAATGTGCTGTTACGTCACGCTTCCTGTTTGGAACAGCGGGTAGTTCAAAAAGTTACCCGGTAATGTTAGGGTTTTGTTTTGTTTTGTAACAATACGTCGGGTATGTAAACTTTATATTTAGGTGCATTTTTCACTTCTATGACGTACGTTGTTATAGATTTCATTTTAAACTTAATTAGACATCAATATGTTATCTGTGTTGATATCGTTAGCCTGGGATTGATTAGAGCACATCAAGGATGTGGAGTTTTAGAAGACAGTATTTTCAAGACATGTTATATTATTTTATAGTTTTTGCGTTTTGAGATAAATTATTTTTTTACACAATAAAATCCATAAATAATAAGTTATTTAAGTACTTTTAGTCAGATTTCGACCATTATTATTTATCGCGATCTCATCGCTTGATCTCATTCCCGGGGAAAAGCGATGGATTTACTCGAAACCTAGGTCTAGAAAATTCGACTAAAGGAAGGGGAAATACAGCCGCTATGTAACATCAATAATGTCAGAAATCAACATCAATTAACAGCAGAGGGCCCGATTGCGTAGTCGGGAGAACGGTCGGATTTGATGCCAGAGGTACAGAGTTCAAACCCCGCAGTGCACCAATGGAATTGTCTATCGAAAAATGTATGTGCGCTTTACACAGTGGCCCTCCGGTGAAGAAAAAACATCGATAAGAAATCAACAACCCCCGCATGATGGTAGGACACTATCTAGTGTCCGCCTGGCCAGCTACCCTCACGTTACAGCATCTGTCGCCAAAACATCTACTGTAAGAATCTTTGTCATGACATACTGACTGACTGACAACGCACAGCCTAAACCGCTGATCGTAGAGACTTGAAATTTGGAGGGTATATTCGTCTTAGTACGTAAGGGTGTACTAAGAAAGGATTTTCCAAAATTCACCCCTTAAGAGGATGAAATGGGGGTTCTAAGTTTGTATGGAGAAACAAGATTTATATAGTCTTTTCTATCCGAAACTTCACACAAGTGCTTCTGTAAAAAACAAAGGTAAATACGTGTTTCAGGTTTTTTTGAAAATCCACCTCCAAGAGAGTGAAATGGGGTAACAAAGTGTGAACATCAATATTGTTTCGGATTGCGCTGAAATTTGGCATGCAGATAGTTATTATAACGTTAGTTACCTCTGAAAAGGATTTTTCAAAATTCACCCCTGAAGGGGATGCAACGGGGGTTCAAAGTTTGTATGGAGAGACACGATTAGATAGTATTTTCTATTCGAAACTTCATACAAGTGCTCAAGTAAAAAAATAAGTAAATACGTATTTCAGGTTTTTTTTATTACAACCCTAAGAGGGTGAAATGGGGTAACAAAAGTGTGAAAATCAATATTGTTTCGGATTGCGCTGAAATTTGGCATGCAGATATTTATTACAACGTAAGTGCCCTCTGAGAAAGGATTTTCCAAAATTCACCCCTGAAGGGGATGAAACGGGGGTTCAAAGTTTGTATGGATAAACAAGATTAGATATTATTTTCTATTCGAAACTTCATACAAGTACACCAGTATAAAAAAATAAGTTAATACATGTTTCAGGTTTTTTTAATTACAAGAAGGTGCACCCCTAAGAGGGTGAAATGGGATAACAAAGTTTGAAAATCAATATTGTTTCGGATTGCGCTGAAATTTGGCATGCAGATAGTTACTACGACATAAGTACCCTCTGAGAAAGTATTTTTTAAAATTCACCCCTGAAGGGGATGAAACGGGGGTTCAAAGTTTGTATGGAGAAACAAGATTAGATAGTATTTTCTATTCGAAACTTCATACAAGTGCTCCAGTAAAAAAATAAGGAAATTACATGTTTCAGGTTTTTTTTTTAAATTACACCCCTAAGAGGGTGAAATGGGGTAACAAAGTGTGAAAATCAATATTGTTTTGGATTGCGCTGAAATTTGACATTCAGATAGTTATTACAAAGTTAGTTCCCCCTAAAAAGTATTTTCCAAAATTCACCCCTAAAGGGGATAAAACGGGGGTTCAAAGTTTGTATGGAGAAACAAGATTAGATAGTCTTTTATATTTGAAACTTAACACAAGTACTTAAGTAAGTAATTACGTGTTTCAGACTCTCGAAATTTCACTACTAAAAGGGTGAAGTGGGGTAACAAAGTCTGAAATTAATAATGTTTCAGATTGCGCTGAAATTTAACATGCCAATCGTTATTTTGACTTAGGTATCCGCTAAGAAAGAATTTTTCAAAATTCACTCTTCAAGGGGATGAAGCGGAGGTTCAAAGTTTGGATAGTCATTTTTCGACATTTCACACAAGTACTTCTGTAAATAAATAAGTAAATGCGAGTTTCAGACTTTTTCAAAATGCCACCCTAAGAAGATAAACTGGGTGTTACCCCAGTTTATCTATTAAGTCTAAAAATCAATATTGTTTCGGATTGCGCTGAAATTTAGAATGCAGATAGTTATTATGACGTAGGTATCCTTTCAGAAAGGATTTCCTAAAAATTCCTCCCGGATACGGAACGGGGATTCAAAGTTTGTATGGCGAAATAAGATGAGATAAAGTACGTGTTGTAGGATTTTTTGAAATGGGGTGGGTAACAAAGTCTGAAAATTTGGGTTTTTCGGTTTTTATAAATATGAATCCCGAATTGCCTTAGTCACGCGATTAAATGAAAACGGGTGAACCGATTTGGCTAATTCTTATTTGATGTATTTAATGATAGAATCGTTTTTACAAAAAAAAAGTTTTAAGTAAATAAAAGAAGTTTTTAACGCGGGCGAAGCAAAGCCGCGGGGCACTTCTAGTGTTACATAAATGCGAAAGTCAGTTTGTACATTTATTTGTTTGGGTCTTCTTTACGATCAAACGGCTGGACCGATTTGGCTGGAATTTAGCTGAGAGATATCCAATATTTTGGATTAGGCTATGCGATTTTAACGCACGCAAAGCTGCAGGTAACATCTAGTTCACATAATCTTAAAAGAAAAATGTAAAATTTTATGTTAAAAACATCGAGTTATAACCTACAGAAACCAAGTACGCGCTCGTCATACTCGTCGTTCATTTGGGTCGAAATCCGACCCAATCGACGCTCGCGTAATTAGTGGTCCGTGTCACAAGGTAGCGAGTGCGTCTCCCGCAAAATTATTAAAATATGACATGTTGTGCAGTGATTTTGTGCCACAATTCATGGGAAAAGGATCAAAAGGTTTCTGTTGTATCAGTCCACAGGTTAGACAAACATTTAATTACGTAAATTGTGTAATAAAACAAAAAATAGTGAATCAAAATAACAAGCTCTTAGTACGAGCGGAGTGTTGCCAGGTGGGTGGTTTAAAATTGATGTAGTTTAATTTACATATTCATTACCAACATTTATTTACTTAAAATAATAACAAAAAAAATGTATTAGGTACATAATATATATACTTAATCTAGACTTCACTTAAGTACCCTTTTCACCTATAGTAATGAATAATTCAGTTTATTACTTTATTATTAGTTTAGTTATCTCGAACAGTTACACAATATCTCTGTCGCTTGTGAACGTATTACCCGACTGCGCAAGGAGGGTAATGTTTTTCGAGTGTATGTATTTATGATGTTTCTTTGACATGCCCTACATCCTAAACAGCTTGATGAAATTTGATATGCGAGGTGTCATATGAATGGTCTTAATATTGGTAGTAACAAAGTGTACAACATTTTAATATGACTCCGCGAAATAAAGTTGAGGGAAAATACGATATCTTTTAAATATTTTACACGCTTTCATTGAACTTGCGATGTATGTCATATAAATAACACATAGAGTACTTTTTATCCCGATAATCATACGGGGTAGGTATAAAGGTACCCAATACCCATGCAAAAAATTACGAATCATCCTTACCCAACTTTTAGCCAAAAGTCTTTCTTACTGGCAACATTATAATACGTCTGTGCGTGTGACACTGCAAGTAAACACACCTCAGTTACGCACACTTAGCGAATTTTCGGCCTAGTTTCCGAACGAAGCGTTGTTTGAAAACCTACTTTCTGTAGGTTATAATTCGATGGTTAAAAACGTGTTCGTCTTGAGATAATCTCTTTGAGCGCTAAGTTAGTGGTTGCCACCCTAACATGGTCCAAATGAAATGCTTTAAATTCCAAATAATTAAGATAGTTTAAAAACTAAAACAACCGACTTCCATGCCCCGCGAGTCAATTTCAGTAGCAAGTTTGAGACGTTTATCGTATTATCTCTGGAGATACTAATCAGATCTCGATGAAATTACAATGGAAGCACCTCGAAAACGAACCCTACCGATAAAAATCATTGAAATCAGTTCCTAATTGACGGAGTAATCGCGTAGATAGATAGATAGATAGAATACGCTTTATTGCACTTAAATATCTTAAAATTACGTACAATATTAATTACATTAACAGTACAATCGGCAGCCTTATCGCTAATTAGCGATTTCTTCCAGGCAACCGTGGGCTGATTTAAGACACATTTATATCATACAGATAGGTGTGCATGAGAAGCAGCAATATATTATTATTTTAAAATGATTAACTACAAATAAAATAGTACACGTAAAATTAATAACTACATAGTTACATATACATTAACATACATATAAAACAAACATACAGACGAATTGAGAACCTCCTCTTTATTGGAAGTCGGTTGTAAAGTGTTCGTTTTGAGATAATCTCTCTGAGCACTAAATTAGTGGTTGCCAGCCTAACATGGTATCAAATGCAATGCTCTCAATTCCAAAAAAATAACCAACCAGTCCATTGTCCCGTTATCAAGCGAGGCCAGTAAGTCCAGTAAATCAGTCTGGGACAATAGGCCCGACGTTGATCGATTGATCTCCTGCATAAAGAAATGTTTTTCTACTAATACCCGCCAACTTATGGTTTAGCGGATTTTTGTGATGTATTTATTGTTAGCTCAATTTTCCTCTGAAGGGATGCTGGGAGATGAGTTCGTAATCTATGTCTCAGGGTGTACAATAGGCTTATTTCCACCATAAATAAATGGAATATAGTAAAGTATCTTAACATAAATCTCCGGTAATATTAATAAACAAAACTATACCTATGTATATCATAAATATTTAGTTTTAAATCAATTATGCTAAATTAGACATTCAGTCACAAGAAAGTAATACCGATCAGACAGCATTACACCACACTGCGCGGTAAGGCCATTGTCTTTATAGATTGGAACTAGATAGCGCTGAAGTCGTTTTCAACGTTCGATTCTGCTTGTAAATAGTGCCTCACTGTATCAGATCCTAATTTTAAGGTAAAATTCAAAGTTATTTATAATAAAAAAAACTGGCCAAGTCGGAATTGCACACGTAGGGTTCCGATTGAACAAAATTTGCCCGTAAAATTATTTTTTTTGTATTGTGGAATCCTTTTAGTTTTGTTGTTGTTATACACACCATGAGCAAATTTAATGTCTCTATCCATTACGGTTTGTAAGATCGAATATAAGCCCTTTGGTACCGTTTAGGTTCGGAACACTAAAAACGAACAACTGTTCTTTTGCACATTGTGATGTCATTTGAGACGCCATGACTCTTCTCGTAAGAGTGATTTTTACGTTGAGTGATTGCAAAGTAAAATTTAATGAGCTTTTAAAGCGCAAAATGTAATTACACAATTTTTTTTTCAAAATAATTATTATACCAAAGCAGGTTTTAACGTATAAAATTAACCATATTATTTTTAAAATAAGTCAGTGAACCAGAATAAGACTGCAATACAAACCAATATAATTAAAAATATCTAACTTTATTATATAATAAAATTCCACTCCAAAGGTGCTATTTCTCGTCGAGTACAAATTCCTCCGACATAGACAGAAAATAGTACCTACAGATTAGCACAAAGACATCCCAACTGCTTAACCCCGACATTTCACCCTCTATCATTAGGCGCACTCCACACTGGACAGAAGGTGACGAAAGTTACAATTTAAATTCCAACAAACAGAATTGGACAAACGCTAAACTTTCAAAATCGACCTTATTCCTTCAGCTATATGGGGCAGGGATTACTATTGTCAGCGTCCGTAACTTGTTCTAACCGCTACAATGAGGTGTTAAACACAGCCCGGGGCGGCCCGCGCGGCTAAAACCGGGTAAAACTGGATAAAACCGGATAATTCCAGCGCACGCGTAAACTGTTGGATGTATGTTCTAGTAAGCTGCATTTGCTGACGGTGATGGGCGACAAAACGCATTTTATCTCAATCGTAGAAGGCCATTGCTTGGGGATAATAACGGACACTGATGTTATTATGGGACTCGAGGAATTATCTGATAATGTTACAGAAGTAGGGTGTAAAAAGCTATTGTTTATTTGTATTTTGTGAAGTTTTTTCATGTCTGTGACTAACAAGGGGTGATTACAAGTTTATCGTGTGTTTACCGTGTATTTTGGCATCACAGCTTCCAAACGAAAGAACCGTATCTGTTTTTCTTGCATTTTTAGTTATATGAGGTAACAGGACCAGCAAGACACTCGCCTGATCGTTCGAATTGGTTTCATAAACTCGAAAAGAGCTCAAACGACTAAAAACAGCGCAACGAACTTTCATACATCAAAGCTAAATTCAGTTACATATCTAACGTTTTGAATTAGGTCAGCTGTAAAAACAAAACAAAAAATCAAAATTGGTTCACACGTTTGGGCTCTACGATAAACATGTCAAACTTATAACACCCCTCTATTTGTGTCAAGGGTGAGCAATTCATGATCACAAACGCGTCTGTGTCTTAAATTTGTATGGTCCATGCCATCCAGAAAACGCTCTCTGTGTTATGAGGCACACTCGCAAACTCATGTTTGCGAGTGTGCCTTTGCAGGCGTGCAGGGTGTGGCTTTTTGCAGGTCGTACTCATGTACGACCTGCAAAAAGCCTATGTTGCACCACACAGATTTTTCACAAATTATTATAAAATTGCAAGGTCTCACCTTACCATCTCTTTGTTATAATGAAAAGCTTTGAGCAATCAGTTGGCGATGTGTTTCGAACGTTTCAATGATTGACGTCCATTCTTCGTGTTACTCGTTATACAAGAATTTGTTTGGTTCCCGTTTAAATAAAAACCTGTTGAAGAAACAAAAAATCGTGGTTCTAAATATTTAAAAAAAATATCTTATAGGCTAGCGTTTGACCACTATCTCATCTGTTGGTAAGTGCTGATGCGGTCGAATATGGTGAGCACGCTAGGCCTAGAATGGGAACTGGCTCTTAAGGATATGACAGACGGACAGACAGACAGACAGACAGACAGACAGACAGACAGACAGACAGACAGACGGATAGACGGACAGCGGAGTCTTAGTAATAGGGTCCCGTTTCACCCTTTGGGTACGGAACCATAAAATATATACTACTACCATAAAAATAAACTAGCCAAGTGCGAGTTGGACTCGTAAACGTAGGGTAGTAGGATTCTGTTGATTTGTTATAGCAGCAATAGTCAACACACTATGTAAGGCAAAGTCAAGTTCAAGTCTCTATCTATTACGATTCATAAAATTGGGCAAAAAATGCCTAAACACCTTCGAGCATTTACCAAATGCAAATGGTAAATGCTCGAAGCTAAACACACGTTTCCTGTAAAAGGGGGAAGGGGGGTGAAGTCTCAGTAATAGCACAGTAATAGGGTTCCGTTGGCGCCTTGTAAATTTTTGAAAAAAATTATGGGTCAGGTTATGAGTTCATATTGTATAGTAGTGCAGTAACTTTCGTGTGCGTGTACGACTCTCACTTAGCTGGTTTCTTTATCACCAATCTTTACATAGTATAAAACAAGGTCGGTTCCCGCCCTCTTTCCCTCCTTCTGTACGCTTCTTCGATTATTTACCAATGGAGATGCTAACGCAAGGCGTACCCCTCTGCTGGCCATATAGCAATTTTTGGCCATATGAGCGTGCGTAAGTACGCTGTATTTTTAATACTGTGTGCGTGTTTCAAGCTAGTGTGCGGGATCGTTAAAGTGAGTGATTTGTGTGTGTGCAATGCGTGTTTACCTCGTCCCCCGTAAATATCGGCAGAATTTTTTTTTTGCGGATTACAACGATAACATCTCCATTAGTAAATGCTCGAAGGTACGCTTAGATCTTTTAAACTATGCAACGGATTTTAATGCGGTTATCAACAATAGATAAAGTGATTCAAGGAAGGTTCATAACATCAGAATTTAAGGCGGACGAAACTAGTAGATATTAGAACACATAAATGTTTTACGAAGCGAAGCGAGGGCGGGTCAGCTAGTCCCAAATAAGCCCACAAGTACGCAATCTGTAGCAAAACATGTTTACAAGGAGACGTAAAGTTCCGAAGATTCGCGTCACACTTGAGTGCATTTAAAAACTTGCCGCTTTATACCCTCTGTCGGCAGTAGGTGAAACTTGGAGGGTAGTTGGAAATCTTTGTGTTATTGTGTGGGGAAGTGTTTGAAATCGTGCTGTTTTCGCAATCGGAAAGTAAATTGAACAGATTAAAGATATTTAGGGCCAGTTTCACCGGTTCCTGTTAAAGCGTTAGATAGTTATCTGTCACATGACGATAAAAGCTGTCAAAAATCTGTCAGATTACAGAACAGAACCGATAAAACTGGCACTAAAGGATGGAAATTCATTTGAAAGAATATGCTACGTTTGAAAATAAAAGCAAGTTTCCACCACAGATGGTAATAGCATTATATCGATGTTCTGCCTGACTTGCTACCAAAAAGTAGCTTACCACCATCAAGGAGAAAATCTACCACCTTAACTTTACGGTGTTCCGGCAGCACAGCCCTTGAAAGTCAGACTTTTCTAGGCCTAGGCTGTCTTAGACAACATCAGCGCTTACCACCAGTCGAGATGGTGATCAAATGCTAGCCTATCAGATAATTCAAAAGTATTAATATCGGCATGTTTGCGCTGCTCAACTACGAGTAGCTTTCAGCTCAAAGTACTGCTTTAACTTAAACTTACAAAGTAACTTTATCATTTATAGTATTCATGTTGATTAATATCAATATTATAAATGATTAAGTTACTTTGTATCTTTATTTGTTATTTGGGATCTCTTCGAGGTCAAACGATTCGACCAATTGAAGTATAGCTAGTGTAGTGGATTGGCACATAAGTTACTTTTTAACGCGAGCGAAGCCGTCGGGCGCTATTAGTATATATAATAAGAAATAAACACACATTCCCTACAAAAGTGTAGAGAGCCTAATCCTTTTTTGGATTCCACTGGGGCAACTATATCGGCCGGCAGCAGCGACCGCGGGTCTCTAGGGGGAAGTTTTATCAATGCATAACCAGTGACCGCCAATCCTTTATTGTCTGGGCAACTATGATATACGGGAGCCATGATTGTTATAAGTATACTGGACACTAGTTTTTAACCCGCGACGGAAGAAGAAGGGGTTTTATCAGCTTGACATGTGTATTTATTATGTGCATCTGTATTTAGTTTGTTTTTAGGTACCCAAAGGGTAAAACGGGACCCTATTACTAAGACTCCGCTGTCCATCTGTCTGTCTGTCTGTCTGTCTGTCTGTCTGTCAGCCTGTCTGTCTATCTGTCTGTCTGTCTGTCTGTCTGTCTGTCTGTCCGTCTGTCACCAGGCTATAGCTCATTAACCGTGATAGTTAGACAGTTGTAATTTTCACAGATGATGTATTTCTGTTGCCGCTAGAACAACAAATACTAAAAACAAAATAAAATTAAAAATTAAAGGGGGTCCCCATACAAAAAACGTGTTTTTAAACGCCATCTATCTAATTAGTTTCGGCAAAATGACATAGATGGCGCTAGTAAACGAGCCCCGTCTTTCTAGATCGCGACCAAACCCAATATTCTGGGTAATATCAATTAATCAAATATATGAGGTTGAAACTCTTTTATGTTTCGTATTGTACGGAACCCTTCTTAAGTGTGCGATAAGAGACGCGATGCTGACTCGCACTTGGCCAGTTTTATTTTGTTTTAAAGGTTTCATTAAAAGTTTTTTAGCCTTAATTCATGAAAATCGGCGTTTTAAGACATGTGTATCTTTCTAATTGATGCCGCTATGAGATCTGATCAATCATTATCATCATTCGCCTATGTTAGTCCACTGCTGGACATAGGCCTCTTAAACTGCACGCCACTGAGCACGATCCTCGGCATCTCTCATCCAGCTCTTGCCAGCCACTTTGCGAAGATCGTCGCTCCTCCTAGTCTGATTAATTCAAAATTCGGTATCCTCTTACTTTAATAACATTGTTGGAACATGGTAGCATTGACCTGATGCTAATGCATCTCATGGAATCTGCAGAAAAGCCTACTTTTCTAACTTATAGCAGTGATGTCGTTATTAGGCTCCATTAGAATAGTCTCAATGAACAGATTATACATATTTATATTTTAAAATTATCGTGAATTTGTAACATTATTATTGTTTATATACCGGCTGTAATTCACGTACCTTTAGTCGAATTTGCGTAAGGTATCTGAATTACAGCCGGTATATAAACAATAATAAGATTTATATAAAGTTCAGTCGGGGATGTTGAATTTTAGTACATTGTATGTAGTTTGAATAATTAGAAGTAAAGAGAGAGATGGAAGAAAAAGAAAGAAAGAAAGAGAGTAACAAAGATAGATAGATTGAATTTAAGACAGAAAGATATAGGAAATAACAGAAAGTGAGATTGAAAGAGGGAGAGAGAGCTGACCGAAGATAGATATAATAATTTTACTGAAAATCGTCTCAACTTTAATATTTAAAATGAACATGGCGATGGTTGATATAAAGCTATTTTAATGAGTACTTGAATAAATCAATTGGTAGTACCTTAGGTTTTTTAAAGCCATGAAATTTTACTAAGCTCTAAAATATGAACAAAAAATAACAATAAACTCAAACAATGGGTTGCACGCCGGGAGTGTCGGCAGAAGAAAAACGTCATGAATTATGAATATTTTAGAATGACACCTCGCGCAAGCGCCCTGCGCTCCGTCTTACGAATTTTCGATAAGGACACGTGACCTGACGCGAGTTTTACATTTTTTACACATCCCAAAATGCTCAACGCCGCTAAAGAAGTTTTCACTTCAAAAAACTCATACATTCCTCCAAACATCAGCACTTCGATACCCTCCAATAATATCGTTTAAAAACTAAAAAAGAACCGACTTCAATGTTCATTTTCAGTACCAATTTTGAGATATTTATCTCAATATCTCTGGAGATACTTATCAGACCTCGATAAAATTACCATGGTACTACACTTGGGATATCTCCTTTCGAACAAAAAAAGAATAATCAAAATCGGTGTATAAACGACGAAGTTATCCCCGAACAAACATAAAAAAAAAAAAAATATATATATATATACGGTCGAATTGAGAAACCTCCTCCTTTTTTTGAAGTCGGTTAAAAATACACCCACTTTGTAGCTGCATGAAAAATACAAAACGCTACGTCTACCAAAGAGAGTGATGTAACACCATAGAATTAATAGAACCCTAATGCACGCAGAGGCTTATGATTTATTCTGTTTTTGTTCGGTTGCGTTTGACAAGTGAGTGAAATCGTGAAAGCTCTGGGGTCCTGCGTTCCTACAGTACGTGACTACTGCTTGCCATATGCGGCTTTATAGAAGCCATAGAAGTAGATCTTGAGGGACTTGATGCTTTTGGGAAATATATATACCACATAGTCGCAATATTAAGTATCAAACGAAGAATATAACAAAATTATCATTCGGCACTACACTTTAATAACGAACATTATTTTCTTTCACATTTGTGTTTTTATAGAATCATCGCGTAAGTTACACCAAAAATTAGGACATGTTTCAGTTATTCAATTTGTTAGGATTTTAAAAATGTTCGTTACCCTTCCGTTTACGTAATTTGTCACTGTGCAGTGTGTCTAAAAATAGATACCGAATATAAAGTACTATATACATACATACAAATCACGCCTTTTTCCCGTTGGGGTAGGCAGAGACTACTTCTTTCCACATGCTACGATCCTGACATACCTCTTACGCTTCTTCCACTTTCATGAGCGTCTTCATACATGCTCGCCAGTTATAAGTACTTTTGACTTGGCCTTTCTTTAAAACGTCTCCGATCTGGTCGTGATACGTTCGCCTAGGTCGGCCTCTACCGGCTGCCCCATTCACACTCGTCTCATAAATCTGTTTCGTCAGTCTTTCTTCATCCATCCTTTCTAGATGTCCAAACCATCTAAGCATCCCTTTCAGCATAAAGTACTATATGTAGTAATTATATTATTCGATAGGTTCATTATGAAACAGTTTTAATCATAGATTATGGATATTGTAACGTAATCAGAGGTCAGTCTATGGGTCAGATGGAAAATGTTCCAGAAGCAATATTATCAAAACAAAAATTGCAGTGGCTTGTGACAGTTAAGGTCCGGCCACACCGCGGCGTCCTGCGATCTGCGGGCGCGATCTCAGTGCTTTACAATTGTTTTCTGATCGCGATTCGTGTGGACCAGTCTGATCGCAGCCTAGATCGCGCACGCAGAACGCTGCGGTTTGTCCTTACCTTTAGGTTGTCCGATAATTTTTAATATTCCTACGTGTAATATTTTTATAATAAGTAGAATAATATATAATTTTATTTGTATATAGGTACATATACTTTGAAGCTTTTTAAATTAAGTGAAAAGTTTTGATAGCTCTGTAGAGCATAGACCTAAAATTACATTGCCTACATCGAGACTACTCGATGTATAATGTAGTGTCCCAATCACAGCGGTGCAGTGGGTATAAACTTTAGACAATAAAAATGGGTATTTCTTATCGAGTTTCTCAAATAAAATACCAACATATAATCCCCGCTATTGCTGTGCTATAAACTTTTGTGCCGTCAACCTTATAAACAATATCAAGCCCAAAGCCATAGATTGCACACTTCCGGCACCCTATCACACCGCAGCGTAATACATAAAAATAACAATCAGATGACTCTCAGTTTCCTCTGATAGCGTACGTCCATTAAAACTTCAGCCCTTTATTTAGCTAGTGGGGTGGGGGAAGATCCGGCAAGTACAAGTTAAAGCCTCCATGGAAACTCCGGGATGGTTTTTGTTGGTTCAGTTTTTACTGCAACTAGGCCACTAGAAGACATTCGCTGTGTGCTACGGCTGGGTAGTGCTTTTGTTAATAGTCTGTTACAGCGGTAACGTCTGTGGTCTGCAATGCAGTTAGTGCGCACATTATTTTATTTATAATTATAATATATAGTCTAACGAGAATGTGCTTTGCATTAAGGTTTATGAATGGGAAGGATTTTGTAACTGTGCTGTGGGAGGTAGTTCGGAAAAGCAACAAAGGTTTTCTTTGTTAAAGTTAAATTAAATTATAAAAGTTAAATTGAATTGATAACTCCGCCAATTATCAAGTGATTTTAATTTTTTATGAGCAAAGATACGGCCACACTGCGGCGTCCGGCGATCTGGGGGCGCGATCTCAGAACATTTCAATTGTTGTCTGATCGCGTTTGGTGTGAACCAGTCGGTACAAATACTACTGCGCTATCTGATCACCGCCTAGATTGCGCACGCAGGATGCTGCGGTGTGTCCGTACCTTAAGATTATAAATTGTGTCAAGTTTTGATAGGCATATTTAGAAATACGACGAAAAATATCTCAAACTTGCTACTGAAAATGACTAAACGGCGTAAATAGGTTTTAAAACTAAAAAATACCTAAAATACTTGTAAAAGTATTTTTACTGCATTTACCGCTGGTCACAATGTTGTTGCATATCATAAAACAGATCGTGTCAAATGGATGATGCCCGTAAAAATATGAGGGATCGCATGCGCCACTAAAACAGCATTAACTATTTTTAACATCATCGTAACCCCGTGACTGTCGAATTTTATAACAAATTCACTACTAAACTTGTTTCAAAATTGAATATTGTACGTGCGGCATTTCCAACGGCCGCCACTCACACCGAAGCGTGGAAATATTTCCGAACGCTACATAAAATGTGACGATGTTGCTCGATGCCTTTAGACACGTCACGCGCACGCTCGTTTTCACCACATCGCTGTACGTTAGGATGAATATTCTGTGCATTATTGATTTGTGCATAGAATGGGAGCGTGCTTGCCGCTTTTCGACATTATTTTGTATTCGTTTGAACTTCTATAGGCGTCCATAACTTTGTGATAATTTTTGTTATGCTGGAAAGAATTTGAAGTGGTATTCGAAAGATTTTATTAAAGGATCAGTTATAATAATTTTTCTTTTGAAGATAATTTTGATTTTTGCAAGAATAGTCTGACTCTCAAAGACTATGTGCTGCCGGAATACCATAATGTTATGGCAGCAGATTTACTCCTTGATGGAAGTAAACTACTTTTTCAGCACATTTGCTCAAAAAATGCATTTACGAAGCTTGTATACATTGTTCGAAAGTTAAAAATTACGCACTGTACAGCGGAGCGTGAGAACTTACTGCACATGTCCGGTAAGTACTTTCCGCACGCTCCGGTGTATGGCACGTAGTAACTATTATACAATCTGTGGTATGGCACCGTGCGTATCCTTTACGGTTTATTTTTAATTTTCGTAAAACCTAGATAAGAATTCCACCAAAGAGTTTCATATTTCGAGAATAAATAAGCTGAATGATAGCACCTCCTTGAAAGCGCTTTTGCTTAATACATTTGTCTCACTTTAATACTAATGAGTAAATGAGACGAAAGATGTAGTTCTAACATTTAGCACACATGACGCCATTTTCACATTAGAAATGTCAATGATTGTTTGTTTTGACTTTTCGATTTATGTTTATTTTATTACCAATTGTAGTGTTTTCTTGCAAATTTGATAAATGTTGTATGACACACTTGCGGATATTGGTTTTAACAATCTCGTGACTATATATTCGTCTTCTCGTTTGTAAAAACCAACTTACCGCACTAGTGTCATAATAGTAGATTAGTAGCCAAGGGCTGTAAGGCATCAATTGCAGCCCGAGATATTTAGGCGCACGAGCGCAGCGAGGGCGCCTATAGTTCGAGGGTGCAATTGATGCTTACACCCGAGCTAACTACTCTGCTTTACATCTCGATTGTGAGGTAAGTAGAAAAAAACCCTCATTACAAGAATAAAACATTTTATTAGTTAAAATGTATAGTGAAATGGAAACAATTTTCAAATTTTAGGGACAGGTGTTTTTTTTTAACATTGAATAAATGCACCACAAACTAGATGGCTGCAGCTTTTTTGATAGCTCACTAAAGTATGTTAAGAATACAATCTCAGATAAAGACTTTACTCGTTTTTCTTTTCGCCACTTCATGAACTCGTCGTAAGTTTTCAAATATCTCTCTTTAGAACTTTCAGGCAAAATATTGTTAATTGCTGCTTCAGCTTCCATTTTCATTGAATCGGGAGTGCAGCTTCTTTCTTCATCATTTGCAGAACTCATGTTTTTTCCTAATTAGCACGTAATTATAAAAAAATCCCAAAAATAAACAATATTTAAAGTAAAAGTTTTCTATTCCCGCCTTTTTTCATCTTTCTTTTTTTTTTAAAATACGAAATTGGGCTTCTTTCGTTCGATATTTAAAATTGATGACTATTATACTCATACGAAGACAAGGCTGAAAAGCGAAGCGACCTCTTTTGTCATTGGGCTGAATGCATGTTGTCTATTGCCAGTATGATGGTTAGATGTACGCGAACTTTTTGAAAGAGTGAAGTGTTTTTTTTTTTAATTACTTACCGCCCTAGGGCTTTTCTAGCTACATTATTGCCCTAGAGCGCTAATTGGTTACCTACAAGCCCCATTTGGGGGTAATAAGGACCTACTTACCGAATATGAGAGATGTAAATAACTATTAACGCATCTAATCGCAACGTCAATTTCTTCTAACCGCTTTTCGCAGGATGTCACTCTATCTACACTACATTTGTCTAAATGTCCTCTTTACTCGAAAGACGAAAATATATCTACCCCTGCGGTTATCAGTTCTCCGACAAATATAACCAGCACACTGTTACTTCAGCTTGCTAATTCTTTTAGCTACTTCTGTTGCCTACTCCACGTTGGATATCTTCATTGCGATTTTTGTCCTTCAAAGAGACAACATGCTTGCTCCACGGCAAATCGGTTTTAGGTATAGTTTGGAATTGTAAATCGGTTTCTATATTATTAGTGTTCACATTCCAGAAATTATACCAGAAATTGTTCTAGACATAATAATAATTATGCACGCTAGATTCAATCATAAATACCTCCGCCGAGGTAAACACCATCACATTGCATCTAACATCACCTGTGCGTTGCATCGTAAACTAATTTTATTTTTCCTTTGGTATAATGCACTCACTTTACTAGTACAGTATCTAAGCTTTATAGTTTTTAGTTTTTGACATTAAAAGGAAAGGCTTTGTTTAAAAGCATAATTCGAAATACGTTTCGAAAGATTTATATGGTTTCAACAAAATGGTGGACCATTTTGTTGAAACCATATAAATCTCAATATATAAATCATATAAATCTCGTCATTAAAATTTTGGTTTTACTCTATAGATAAATACTAGCTGTGCCCGCGACTTCGTCCGCGTGGAATAATGTCTCTGGGTAGCATTAACAAATAAGACACATCCCCCCTTCCCCGCTCCCCTCACTTACCCTCTCCTCCCCCGTCCCCTCAATTCTACCTCCCCTCCCCTTCCCCTCACTTACCCTACCCTCCCCTCCCCTACCTTCCCCTTACTTCCACATTTTTTCTGAAGTTCATGTACTGATTTCTATAGTATCGCTAGTAAGTGTTTTATTCAAGGTGAGGTCGGTTTAGGCGGCCGCATTTACATCGGCACGTATCGGTGTCAAGGCACGCGTAAGCTGTGTTCTTTCTTCTTTCAACTTATAAACCTTCTTAACAGATACTTTATTTTACGTGTTGGTTTTATCAGTTTTAAGGAGGTTCTGAGGTGTAGTGGTTTGTTTACTCGTGCATTGATATATAATGAAACGCGATTTTAAAAGAAAAAACTCGTAATTATTTTTGTACAAAAATCTCACAAAATGTATGAATGCTCTGTCTAAATACTCATCACGGTGTGATGCCCTATTTTAATTTACCGACTTACGCAATTAGTATGAAATCACGATAAGCGACAAATAATGTTTACACTCGCAAATTTATCGTAAGTTAATTACGTAAATAACTTACGTGAGTAAAAAATTACAAGTGTAAAGGCGGCCTAACAGTGTTTGGTCTATAATAACAAATCTTTAGTTTCTAGTCTATTGCTTATCTGTGGCCTCTTTCATTCATTGTGACATGCGATCGAATGTTCGAATTCCTCCCGAACATAGTTCCAATTTAACATTTGCGATTCAAAATGGCCGAATCCTTTGAGCACTCCAGGCTACACACGACCGAGCCGGCTACGTTCCTACTAAAAATGTCGGTGTGAGCAAGAATTTACGAATCACAAAATGATTGAGTGACGGCTGTATGCCAGATTATGGCATTCTGCGCTCACGCCAGCCTTTACCAGGATGTCGGTCATTCCCTTTGATTTATGAATACTTTTTGGGGTTTCAGACATACCAGTTCAAGTCTAGAGTTCATCCTTTTCGAATTTCGGTTTATTCTAACTTGAAGGCAGGGTGAGTGAATTTACTTTTACGTCTGGATAAACAGTTTTCGGATTGCACACGTTATTCTCAGGAACGAGTTTGGTTAGAAATGTATTGTATAGAAATACGAGTTTGCAATAGTCTGCTAAAGAAGTCGTTTTAAGATGACAGTTTTACATTGAATTATTTAGTTCAAAACCAGATGGGACTTCGGGTGGTGTACAATATATTACTAAATAATTGGTGCATAAAATAAAATTATTGGTGAATTTAAAATTGAATAATTTATATAGATACTGAATATTTCATTGATATAATTTGTGACTTCACAATTACTAGAACTAAAACCTATAACGGTATTATCGTTTATAATACAGAACAATCACAGAGAAAATTCATAATTTAGTTATTATTTTATTTTAAACTCAAACATAGGAGAATGTACTGTTTTTAGAAGAAGAGTCCCAAGAAGATTCTACATAATGGAGGTTGCTATTGCATATACTTTTGAAGACAAAAAAATATGACCTTGAATAATGTTTTTACATCTTTCTTCACGTTGATTTTGGTTTTTAACCCTCGACGCAAAACGAAGGAGTGTTATATATATAACGAAGAGTGTTATAGTTTGACGTGTGTATCTGTGTGTCTGTCATCGTGGCATCGTAGCGCCCAAACGGATGAACCGATTTTGATTTCGTTTGTTTTGTTTGATAGATGTCTTCGTCGAGAGTGTTCTTAGCTTTATTTCATGAAAATCTGTTCAGCCGTTTAAATATTATCAGCTCTCTTTTGGTTAAAAAAACTACGATAGCAATTTTCGTAAGCTCGTAGTCCTTTGACCGCGGAAGTCAAAAAATCAAAATGGCGCTGTCGCAGTATCTTTTTACTTCAATGATATTGCAAAAATATGGTAAGCTTGATCTAATTCTGTACGTATTGTTTTCTTTTATCATTTAGTCAATTTCCATATATATATATACTTATTTATTTATTTATTTTCCTTTAAACACGTATTTACATACATATACCCATTTATTATGTATTATATATTATATATTTAATTTGATAATTCACCATACACCGCCGTATCACGTTAATTGTTTCTCCATCAGAAGGTTGTCTGGAAGAGATCGCTCTTAGCGATAAGATCGCCTATTGTTACACTTGTTTTATTTTTATTTATTGTATTGTACTGTTTCTTTATTATGGTGTTCAATAAAGTGTTTTCTATTCTATTCTATTCTAATTCTGAGACATCTCCTTAAAATGGTCTCAATGTACAAAGTTATACATATTCTTTGATTATAAACTCGGATTACATATACAAATCAGTCGGGGGTGGTTTTCATTTTTTGAATTTAAGTATTATTGAAAGATATTCTTACGGTAACTGTGAGCTAGATAGAAACAAAGGTGGGGAGAATTAATTTGTCTTCACAGGAATGTTCTACCAGGCAAAGTCTTGTTAATGTGCAAGGTTTTTGAGCATACCTAATATTTTTTGACATGACATGACGTTTGGCGACGATGGCGGCCATATCAATCCCGCCCGCGACACTGCATACATAAATAACTCAGAATTATGAACGTACTTTGTACCAACCAACGCTGCAAAAAAAATTTATAAGCATAATACCACAGATTATATAATAGGTACTGCGTAAATAATCCTTTTCGTTGTGAGGTTGGCTATACAGTGCTTTCATAATTCGGGTATTAACAACGTAAGGAAGTGCCAACTCTTATAATGTAGTAGAGTGATTCAGTACTCTGTTGGCCATATGGCGGCAATTAATGTTAATAATCGCAAATAATACTTTTTAATATTCATTTTGGAATACAACTAGTCCGTGTTATAAAAGTATTTGGAATTATTGTAATAAAATAGACAATTAATTATCGTGTGTGTCAGATGCTTTTATTGCACAGGGTCATTTTAGACATTGTCCTTTGATACCTTGATGACATCATTATAACTAGTGAATATTTTCACTAGCGCGGCATTTTAGGGTTCCGAACCCAAAGGGTACCAAATGAATACTTTCTGAGACTTTGTTGTCCGTTCGTCCGTCCGTGTGTCTATATGTGCGCAATTTACAGATGTACCTTCTTAACCGTAATAGGTACATAATTGAAATTTTCACAAAGTATATATCAGTGTATAATGGCCCAGACACGAAATTTTATAGATGCATGTAATTTAATTAAAACTTGTTTTGCACTAAAAAGGGTAAAATAAAGTCTTTTCCAAAAAAATAAAACCGACTTTATTACCACAACGCTACCCACTTATCTATTTGAAGTCGGTGCCGGCCAAGTCTAATAGGTAGTAGATAGATACTACCTACATGTATCTACCTACTTACTACTACTACATACATAGTATCTATCTACTATCCAATAGACTTGGCTGGCACCGACTTCAAATAGATAAGCGCTTATAATAATTATATTAAGTAATTTATTTTTCGCTTTTGAGTTCCTGTTTGTGGTAATGAAGTCGGTTTTATTTTTTTTTGGAAAAGATTTTATTATTATATATATATATTATTATATATTTCAGTCGAGTTGAATATTTTTAACCGACGCAAAAAGAACGGGTGTCATAAGTTTGACGTGTGTATCTGCGTATTTATTTATCTGTGTATGTATATGTGTGTGTGTCTGTGGCATCGTAGCGCCCAAACTGATGAACCGATTTAGAATTTGTTTTAATTATTTGATAGATGTCTTCATCGAGAGTGTTCTTAGCTTAGCTTTGTTTTGAGAAAATCCGTTTAGCCGTTTAAATATTATCAGTTCTGTTTTGGTTGATGAGACTACAATAGTAACTTTCGTAACCCTTTGAGCGCGGACGTCACAAAAATCAAAATGGCGCTCCTGCGCAATACTTACCCGTCACTCTACTGCCGTCTGTTTTGCGTAGTTTACATTAGTCAAGAAGGTGACTATTATATTATGTACAATACTATATATATTATATTATATACAAGACTATTATATTATATTAATAATAATAATCCCGCAGGGGCGGCTTTGTGGCGGGCCGACGGTGAGTGGCGACACCGCGGACCCCTATCCCGTGAGGGCTAAATGAGACCCTCTGACCCCCGGCTTGCCTTGACCGGCCGGCCGGTGGTGGGAATCGCAAGAGCTAAGACCTAAGCTCCAGGGTGGAAGTGTTAAAGGCATAAAGCCGCTAGTAGCGTTTAGTGAAAGTGCAGCACACCTCTCAACACCCTTAGCTATCCACGCCAATGTTGCCCCTCGGCGCCGACATAACGGTCCGCCTTTATGGGGGGCCCATTCAGTATATAGCGAGTCACCACCCGCCTTAATATTTTGAAATGAGGCATAATTGGCGGGTGCCGTACCTCATCCCATAGACCAGAAAACAGACATCAAGCAGCACAAATTCATAGCCATAATTACTTTAATGTACCATCTTTTTATAGTTTTTCATGTCTCCATCCACAAATCATATTTTTATTTAATTTAATATTGTAAAGGGCCTCTTGACGTTGGCTTCGGCTCCGTCAATGCCTTCCAAAGGACCCGGCGATTTGCAGCCCGTGATGTGAATTGAATAAAGAGAATAATAATAATATTTTTATTGACACAATCAAGCTTAATATTAATGTCACAATAAACAATGTATTACTAAATATATTGAAGTAACATTGTGGTTTGTTTGTTAATTACAAAATACTGTTCACAAAACCTACACTAGGCAAAAATGCCTGTGCTGTAGATTCTGTTACGCCTTCCAATTTCGCAGTTGCCGTGGAATTTACGATAGGTGAGTATATTATATATTATATACAAATCAGTCGGGGGTGGTTTTAAATTTTAAATATAAGTATTATGTGAAAATTAGCTAGGTACCAAGATTAATATCATCATTTTCATGCACTATAGTTACGTCTGTTATATTCATATTACAGTCATCATCAAAGAATGCAGGCAATATGCTTCAATTTGAAATAATTTCATCGTTCATCACATGGTTTTTAATTCAAGTGTTTTTCTCCTATCTAATAAAATATAAGTCATAAAATATAGTCTCCACTCCAGTGCGGCGGAAGCACTATATATAAAGCCGCGGTTACACTAACGACGTAAGTTTTTCTATTTCAAAGTTGCACGACAGATAACACCCTGGAGAAGCATTACGTGTCGCAATGCTTGATAGCAATAGGATTTTGACATTATTATAAATAACTTGCAATGCCCTGCGGTTACGGCCGCGTTAACAATACTTTTATTAGTTATCTTGAGACAGTTGGATGTTGAGTCTTCATGTCCCGTTATTTCCCTGGTTAATGGCGTGATTGCGGATAAACTATAATATGTTAAGGGCCAGTCATACTGGTTCCTGATTTTTGGATTCGATAATTAATTTGACAGATGACATCATATATATATAGTACTTTTTTAAAACTTTCTATCATATTATAACTATTTTGATCTTTATTAAAACAAGAAACTAGCACAATTATAATGTTTTTTTTTAATAAACGCTAAGATAATGTAAATTGATGAACAGAGCTTCTAAGGGCACATTACAGGAATTAAATACAATTTACTTAATGCAAAAATAAACAATAGATAGGCTTCCTTATCTCTGTTGGAGTGTATTTTTTGCTTTGTTGATATTTAACGTAAGTCTGATCAAATTAAAACAATATTTTTATCAAGCCACGAAAATAGTTCACAACGCATCTTGCTTAAAGCTTATTTCAGACTACGCTATACTATTCCGCTATATAGCTTGACAAGCAAATTACAAGCAAACTGGCTGCTATATATAGGATAGCTACGTGTGAACGTGTTCTAGGTAAATATATGGTGAGCGATATTGTTGCGCTATAAAGTAAATGCTATAAGCTATTATGTTATAGCGTAGTCTGAAATGAGCTTTAATGGTAATTCGGCAGACAGTATACAGGTGGTGACAGATACGCTCTGTTGTGTCTGTTCTATAGCGTCATGACTTTTGGTTTAGACCTATCGTGCCTTACGTTGAGATGAGACCGTGATCAAGTTCTTTTTATCTAATAAAATATGAAAACTAAAGAAAATATCATACATTGAACGGCCCTTTGGCGTAATTGATTTCAAGTTCAGAGATCGCAGGTTCGAATCCTATAGCCGTGCACCAAGGGAATTCTGTGTGCATTTTATGATGCTCATCTACAGGCGGAAGGAGCATTATTTCAATCCGCCCTGCTACCATAGGGTAGCTTAATAGATAGATAGATAGATAGAAACACTTTATTGAACACCTTATTAAAAAGAAACAGAGTATTACTTAACAACTAATTATAATAGTGTAACAACAGGCGGTCTTATCGCTGAAAGCGATCTCTTCCAGACAACCTTAATATAATCAAGAAGAAAATATGCCGCAAAAATCTTACGGTGTCCCGGCACTGCAACTATTAGGAAGTTAGACCATTCTTTTCTGTTCTTCTTCTGCTTAACCACATCATCGCTTACCAACAGGCAAGATTGTGGTCAAACGTTAGTCTATCAGACTTAACGAAAAACAACGGGTTGCACTTCGGGAGTGCCGGCAGAAGTGAAAACTTGAACACGTCATATTTGAATATTTTGGAATGACACCTTGCGCAAGCGCCCTGCAAGCCGCAACATGAACATTTTTTACCCATCCCAAGAAATGCACAATGTCACTAAAGAAGTTCTCACTTCTAAAAGATCGTGGTGTAGCGCGTGTCTAATAATAAACTGGCCAAGTGCAATTTGGACTCGCACTCGTAGGGTTCCGTACCACACTACAGTAATTCATAAGATTGAGCAAAAATACCACTATCATTTAAAAAAAATTAATAATTAATAAACATTTTATAACGCCATCTAACGTTTTACAAAGGTGTTAGGGATGGGCATTTCAATATAACTCCATCTATAGACGTTTACCAAAGCGTTCATAGATGGCGTTATATTGAAATGCCGAAAAAAACCAGGTTTCTTATATGGGGACCCCCTATTATTTTAAACTTTATTCTGTTTTTAGTATTTTTTGTTATAGCGGCAACAGAAATACATCATCTGTGAAAATTTCAACTATCTAAATATCACGGTTCATGAGATACAGCCTGGTGACATACGGACAGACAGACGGCCAGCGGAGTCTTAGTAATATGGTCCCGTTTTACCCTTTGGGTACGAAACCCTAAAACTGTATAAAACTGCTGAAAATGTCAGAAAATTTAACGACATTGGAAACTATAATGCTTTGACACGTATAACCTCATTTCATTGCTTTCAATGAAAAACCACACGAGTGAGCACTGTAATCCGTTACTGTTATTAATAATTTCACAGCTGCATCGTTCTTTTTTAATATTTTATTCAATCGAACCGTGTAAACCGGATTTTGATTTATTTTTAAACAGTTCGTCAAAATTGGGTTCGGATGCCATCTTTTAACTATAAATGGAATCTTTAATGAGCAAAATTAAATTTATATAGAGTTACTAACTGTGGCCCGCAGTTTTACTCGCGTAGAGTTTTACCCGCGTAGACATCGTTTCCGTGGGAATATCAGGATAAAAAGTACCCTTTGTGTTATTCCAGGGTTTAGGCTATTTTCGAACCAAATTTCAGCTCAATCGGTTAAGTAGTACAGAACTAACTAACATATTACCTACACGATCAGAAACTTTCGCCTTTATAATATTAGTGGGAAGGTTTATTTTTTTATTTTTATATCATACTAGCAGCCCGCCCCGGCTTCGCACGGGTAGAACATATATGCCTACAAAATTTGCATCAGTTTGTTGCATCGAATATAAAATATGAACATATTTAACAATCCTCGTCATATTTCAACCAATTTACACAAAACCTTAACGAATTATGCACCTAAACCTTCCTCATAAACACTCTGGCTATTGGTGAAAACCGCATGATAATCCGTTCAGTAGCTATTGAGATTATTGCGAACAGACAGACAGACGCAGTGATGGACTTTGTTTTATAATACTTGCGTAGTGATATTGGACGGCCCTTTGGCGTAAAGGATAGTTACCCTGATTCTGACCCGACGGTCGTTGGTTCTAATCCTAGCTATATACCTACCAATGAAAGTTTTATGTGCATTCATGAATCATGAGTTTTCGTACAGTGGTAGTGGGATCATTAAATCTACCAAAAAGTAGCTTACCACCAAGGAGAACATCTGCCGCCGTAACCTTACGCGTTCCCCGACGCAAAATGTAGGGGTAATATACGTTTAACGTGTGTATCTGTGTGTCTGTCTGTAGCATCTTAGCACCTAACCGGATGAACCGATTTTGTTTGTATTATTGATAGTTTTGTTTGATAGATGTCTTCATCGAGAGTTTTCTTAGCTTTGATTCATCAAAATTTGTTCAATCGTATAAAACTATGAGCTTTTTTCTAGTTAATTGCGCTATGAATCAACATTCATAGGTCTGATCAATTCGAAAATCTTCTTCTTCAACGATATTGTAAGAACATGGAAGCATTGGCCTGATGCTGGGACATCTCCTGGACTCTACAGAATACTCAAATCCTCACCAACTTACAGCTCAGATTTTAAATGTCGTGTTTAGAGTCATTGGAATGCTTTTAATGAAAAGATTATGCATAGATATATAATTATATAATATTTTAAACCACCCTGGCTGCGGGGTGGTTTAAAATATTATATAATTATATATATAGATGAATATTATTTTATACAATAGATCATATTATTATACTATATTGACTTCAAATTGATTGTGATCGGTGGGGATCTACAGCATAGCTAAGCTTATAATAATATTTTCGTAGTAACTATGACCTAATCTGTGGTTTCACTGCAAATATTTTATTAATTTTGCGATGCGTGTATGTGAAACTCGTGATATCTTCTAGAGTTTTCTTTTGAATTATATACTGTAAGGGACAATTTAATCTATAATATGTGGTCAAGCTAATTAACGTTATTATTTAGATAAGGATTAATACTATATACTTGAAAATAGCCCTGGAAGCTATGTAATATTTTTTAACAAAAATTTAAAGATTAAAATGGTTACTGTGAGTCAACCTTAAGATCTCTTAAGGTTGACTCACAGTAACCATTTTAATCTTTGTCTATCTAGACATATGCTGTCGCGGACTTTTTTGTAGGTCTTATTAAGTTGTACAACTCTTCTGTAGAAAATATTCTTCTATCTGTTTTCATTTGAGCAGCGTTCGTAAGAAACGTGTTTTTTCGACCGTTTTTTTGTCGAATTAGGTTGCAAATTAGGTCTCCACGAATGTACCTTTGATGTAAACGGGATAAAATATAGCCTATTTTCATTCCGAAAGTCCATTCTATGTATTAGTGAAAGAATTTTTTAAATCGGTTCATTAGTTTTTGAGCCAAATCATTACAAACATACAAAAATACAAATGTTCTCTCTTTATAATATTAGTATAGATAGGCTAGCGTTTGATCACTATTTCACCTGTTGGGAAGTAATGATACGGTCGAATATGGTAGCACGCTAGGCCTAGAATGGGAATTGGCTCTCAAGGATGGCTGCCGGAGCACATTAGATGTTTGGCGACAAATTTTCTAACTTGAGGGTGGTAGCTGACCAGGCGAATACTAGATAGTGTCCTACTACCATGTGGGGGTTGGGGGTTTCTTGACGATGATTTTCCTTTACCGGAAGGCAACTATGAAAATCGCACATTTTCAATAGAACGGCGGAGATTGAACTCGGTACCTCTGGCGTCAAAGCCGAACATTCTCGTACTACACCACTGAGCCCTCCAATTATTTACGTAGTTTAGTATTAAGTATAAACAGTTACACAGTTATACAGTTCGGGAGACAGTTTTCAACAATTACGATTTAAGAGTGCCTGCAGTGCTTCGTCTCACTGCCATCTCCCAAATTCCAGAAACGCACGATTCTATTATCATATACCGTATCATCGCCTCAAATCAGTTGAGATTATGATCAAGTGCTCATCAGAAACAAACAACAAGAGTTCTTGTAACAACAATTTTAACGTATGAACACGAACTATTACATTTTTTCTAACTCAAACAATAAGTGTCAGCTCAGACCGCGACGCGACGCGCACTAATTAAAAGAGTGATATAAAAATACTTTACCTACTACACAAATATATACACATTTCATTGAGTTAATTCGGTGCAGCCAGAAGCCGCGCGGCGTCTCACTGCGCCGCGCTGCACCGAGCGGCTTCTGGCTGCACGGAATTAACTCAATTAAATGTTGTATTTTAGTGCGTAAGTAAAGTTTTTTTTATATAACTGTCTTAATAAGTGTGAGTCGTGTCTCGTCACGTCACGTTGCGGTCTAAACTGACCCTAAATGCAATGTTAAGCGAGTCAAACATAGTTCACCTCTTGTCTGACAATGCATGTTCCGCTTTGCGACTCCTTAGAGATAGTGGATTGGGCTATCCGTTGAATTCAACATGACCCTCTATGCTCGCGAACCGCATTTTTCACTCCCGCGGGATATCCTCGTGTAAAGAGTTAAACATTAACAGGATGCAGCTACGAGTGCGGTTCTGCGGTAAATAATTCAAGGCGCAGTCTGCGGCATGAACACTGCGGCCTACGTCCTAGGTGTCAACAACATTATTGATAATCTACGTGAGCTGTAATTGTGCCAGCCATTTTCCTGTTTTGTTAACGAAGCTGTTTACAAGCTTTTATTTAGTTATGTTATATGCTATGTTCTTTTTATATCTGACTAGTTGCAATCCGCGCCTTCGCTAGCGTTTAAAAAAGTCAGAATGCCAAATTTCACTCCAATGTTTTAAGCTGAGGGCCTGATGGTGTATTGGGAGAATGGTTGGCTTTGATGCCAGAGGTACCGAATTTAATCCCTGACAAGTACCAATGGATTTTTCCATCGAAAAATGTATGTGCGCTTTTCACAGTGGCCCCTTCGGTGAAGGAAAAACATCGATAAGAAACCCCCAACCCCAGCATGTTGGTAGGACATCATGTTATTGTATATCTTATCCAAGTTCATCCGAAGACCAATGCGTGCAGAAGAATCAGCATGGATGGCATCAACATATTATCTTGCAATTCCTGCACGGTTTCAGCCATGATGACGATATCGTCCGCAAACCTCAAGTGTAAGAGGTGCTCGCCGTTTTTATATTTATGCCTCTCCCTTTGCAATTGAGCGTCTTGAACATATCCTCCAGAATATTAGTGAATTATTGGGGGGAAATAACGTTCCCTTGTCTCACTCCTCTATGTAAAGGGATATGTTCAGTCGGCTGATTTTGTACTTGGACGGTCATAGTCGCGGCATCATACAGGCCTCTCAGTACTTGGACGTGTACCCAATTAGCTTGTCATCATTGATGTGACTCCAGAACAGACACAGTTTCTATAGAGTCAAAATCATTTTACTAAAAAAGCGACTAAAAATAGCTACTAAACTATTCAAAGCATTCTTAATATTTATGTCATGCTTAAGCCTCTATCTATGTTTATATCACACTAAAAATACAAGACCACAGATGATTTTCAAAGCTCTCCATTAACTCCATTAAAATCCTCTTCCCGTCGGATAATCCTTTCTAATTACAAATAGAATAATAGATGTTCCCATAACTTAACGAATTCATGAACAACATCTAAGTTGTCCGAAATTTATTGTCTCGACTTGGCATTTATCAAAGCAACTTCCTCTAACTTTTACAAGGTTACAATCGCAGTTATACGACTTTCTGTTCGTAATTAAAATGTAACTCTTTGGTGAATAGACGAGACGCGCTCAAGTGTTGTCTCAATTCTGTTCGGTTAGATATAATTTTAGAGACTTTTAGACATTTAATAATTTATTCGTTAATGAAGTACGTAGATTTTAATAGTACTTACTAGCTTTTGTGTTAAAAATAATAAAAAACATAATAGAGTTACAAAAATACCACCTACATTTATTAGTATGAAAAAAAAATCTGAATTAATAAATACTAGGTCTTCCATCTAGGCCTACGTCCAGATTTGGGCTGACACTGGCTGATTATGATGATAAAATAGCTAAAGTAAAAACAAAATGTAGAAATAAATAAAAGAAAATAGTAAAGCAGCTGTGTTCTCTTCATAATTTATATCCTTGAGAGCCAGTTCCCATTCTAGTCCTAGTGTGCTTACCATCTTCGACCGCATCATCACTTACCAACAGGTGAGATAGTGGTCAAACGCTAGCCTATAAGATATAAAAAAAAGCTAGTCATAAACCAATTATAATAATTATAATCAGCAGAACTACAACTTATAGATTTAAAAACGGGAATTTAACGTGACTTACGCGATGTCGATATAGCGATCGACATATGTTTCGGCCTCATCCGGAGGCCTTCTTCAGGATCTTGAGTGCGGGGCGCTCGTCGACGCGTCGCACCTCGCACTGCGGGCCGCTGCTCGTGCAGCGCGGGCGGACGGAGCGGGCGGCGGCGGCAGCGGTGGTGGTGTTGGTGGGGGGTAATGATGCGGTGTACATAGTGGAGGCGCGGGATTAGGTTGGAGGGCTTCGTCTTCATCACTGCTGTTTACTTCAGACGAGACCTCATCCAACCGGCAGACGGAACTCACGGTGTCTGACAGAACTACAACTGACATAACAAAATCCGCCCATTCCGCCTAACGACTCAAACCCCTCTCATTAGATGGGTGAAAATTTAATAATATACTCGTTGGTACCTACGAGTTGTACATACATGGGTACCTACTATAAACGCGAAATGTCGAAATTGCAAAGTGTCAAAGGCAGTATAGTCTGACGAAGGTCGAATGTATTGACAGAAAATCGAAAGCCAAAATAGAAATAGCCATTTTAGGTGCGAATAAGGTCAACCTGTGAATATTACTCCTGTGACCAAATCCGTGGAATATTTATGTGTGATTTGAACCGGAATTGTATTGTGTCGCTGGTAGTGTTAAAGCGAAACGTTGTTAAGAGTTGTGGCTTCTTCTGTGAGTTCTGTTTCTTTTGTTTTATTGGGTTCTTTTTATTAGTTTATCGCGATGAAGTCGTGACATGATTTGAGTACTTTTGTATATAAGACAATTTTTAGAGTGGAGACCGCGGCTCGGCAAACGAAGTGCCGGTTAGATGTAGCGATGATATACGCAAGCTACGAGTAGCTGGCAGCGGTTGGAAAAAAGCTAAAGTTTGAGCTTTATGGAGTGTCGTAAGTGAAGCCTATGTCTATAGTGGTTAGAAACGGGTTGATGACGGCTTATCTATTTGAAGTCGGTGCCAGCCAAGTCTAGTATAATCTTCTTGTGACTCTTCTTCTAAAACCAGTACATTCTCCTATGTTTGAGATATTTATCTCCATATCTCTGAAGATACTAATCAGATCTCGATAAAATTAAAATGGGACCACCTCGGAAACGTACCCTACCTATTAAAAAAAGAATCATTTGAATCCATTCACAATTGACGGAGTAATCGCGTAACATACACACAAAAAAGAACATACAGACGAATTGAGAACCTCCTCCTTTTTTGTGAAGTCGGTAAAAAAATCAATAATCGTAATGAAGTCGGTTTTATGTTTTTTGAAAAAGATTTTATGTGTAGTTGTGTTTAACAATAGCAAGAGGATAGTATGATAGTAACATTTCGGAAAATCCACTCTCACAATAGTCTATAATTTATGTGAAAGCCAGTATAATCAAACATTTTCACATAACGAAACATTTTTTGAATACTCTATTTACCATGCCATATTACCATACCATTGCCAGCAGTGTAGAATAGGATATATGAATACTTATAATCGCAGGCAGAGCCGCGGGACGCAGCTAGTGATGTATACGCTAACAAATTTTAATACATATTACCTACTCACTCATGCATATGGGGTAGACTTGTCCTAGAGTGGCGACCGCGAATCAGCAAACGTTGTGCAGAACGTCTTGTGACCAGGTGGAGTAACGATAACCGCGAAGCGGTGGGTAGTGACTGGAAAAGAAGAGTCAAAGATTGGGCTCAGTCGCGTATCTTGGGAGAGGCCTACGTTCAGCAATGGACTGACGCCAGCTGATGATGATGATGATTTATGCAGTGATTTATTCAATACGCGTGTGGTGCCAGCCGAATGCACATGTACTCGCCGTTGATGAAGGAGTGTGGATCACTCTGAAACCGGTCGCGTATATATCAACTTCAACTTTATCACGTGAGTAGTTTACCGGTTAAATAGTAATAATGATTTATGCATTTTCTCAATCGTGTATGTACCTATTAACTTATCTATATCGTGTTGCAGCTAATGTTACAATTAGATGCAACACGCGGCTTGGCCCGCGTAAAAAAAAACCTATGTCCTAATCTGTACTAGCTATCCTGTGAAAAATTTCAGCCAAATCGGTCGAGTAGTTTCAACGTGAAGAGGTCACAAATAAACAAATATATAAACTGACTTTCGCATTTATAATATTTGTGTTGATCATCTTTATTACAACGTGAAAATACAGTACCGAAGTTAACGAGAACCAAACTTATAACCAACCGCAGCGTGCCTCAGTGAAAGCTATATTACAACTGGATGAACTTGCGAACAATTTTCATAATTTAAAATCATATTCAGTGCCTAATCAAGTAAAAACTATTTAAGCTTTCACTGACCTGGAAATAGAAACATGTAAATAGTGTCGACACAAAGGGACCGTAATGGCGCGTCAGTCGCAGTCGACGCTGCGGCTACGCTGCGGTGACGGGCGGCGCGGCAACCTTACCTTTATACAAAATTACTGGAAAAACATACCACTAGAATTTTCAAGTATTTTTATCTCGAGCAAGGACTGAAGCTTCATTTTTGACTCATGGACATCGTACCAGGTTAGGTCCAATAGATAGATCCCTCCTGCTGCATTAGATAGCCGCAAAAGATAGGGAGAGCGGTGTATCACCATAGAGGCTCTCCTATTTTTCTGCGGTCCCACCACGTACGCCATCAAACGGTGACGGCCCCGTCAAGGCCGCGGAAAGTAGGGGGAGCGGCGGTCCGCAATACCAACCAACGTCCCTCCACCATCCTCTTCAAATTTAGTTCTCAGGTAACAAACATAAATAAATAAACAAGTGGCATTGAGAACCTCTACTTTTTGTGAAGTCGCTTGAAAATGGTATGTCACCTTGAGCTACTTTAAATAAACGTATTTAAAATGCAATATTATGTTTCTTGAAGAGTACATACTTTTGTATTTTCAACCGATTTCCAATAATAAGGAGGTTCTCAATTCGACATATGTTTTTTTTTCTTTTTTTTTGTGTATGTTACGCGATTACTCCGTCAACTGTAAACCGATTTTATTGATTATTTTTTTAATCGGTAGTGTACGTTTTCGAAGCGGTCTCATTGTAATTTCATCTAGATCTGATAGGTATCTCCAGAGATATGACGATAAACGTCTCAAACTTGCTACTGAAACTGACTCGCGGGGCATGGAAGTCGGTTGTTTCCGTTTTTAAACTTAATTATTTTGAAAATTGTTACACACAATCCAAAATTTCATCTTGGGTTTCGAATCCCGTAAATGATGAAATTTTGGATTGTGTGTAACAATGTACAAAAAAAAAGTGTGTAGCACTTCAAGAAACATAATATTTGATTTAATCAGTGCAACATCTCTCGTCGGATTTGAAAACTGTAATGATTTCTTCCAAATGATTAACTTCGAAATAGTTATCATAGGTGGCGCCAGCAATACCTAATTGGTTAAAAATGCAATCCATTAATTTCGTCGTATTGATAGGATCGTACCGTGGTTTAGAGCACCTGGACATGTTTCCCAGGAGGTGCAGGGTCAAATCCCGTCGGTACGATGAAATTTTGGATTGTGTGTAACAATATTTTAAATGGTCGCGGTAGACATTAGAATGGGCAACCATAACTAAATGAATATACACAATTTTGGATTGTGTGTAACAATATTTAAATGGTCGCGGTAGACATTAGAATGGGCAACCATAACTAAATGAATATACAACATTTTTGATTGTGTGTAACACTATTTAAATGGTCGCGGTAGACATTAGAATGGGCAACCATAACTAAATGAATATACACAATTTTGGATTGTGTGTAACAATATTTAAATGGTCGCGGTACACATTAGAATGGGCAACTGTAACTATATGAATATACACAATTTTGGATTGTGTGTAACAATATTTAAATGGTCGCGGTAGACATTAGAATGGGCAACCATAACTAAATGAATATACACAATTTTGGATTGTGTGTAACTATATTTAAATGGTCGCGGTACACATTAGAATGGGCAACTATAACTATATGAATATACACAATTTTGGATTGTGTGTAACAATATTTAAATGGTCGCGGTACACATTAGAATGGGCAACCATAACTAAATGAATATACACAATTTTGGATTGTGTGTAACAATATTTAAATGGTCGCGGTACACATTAGAATGGGCAACTATAACTATATGAATATACACAATTTTGGATTGTGTGTAACAATATTTAAATGGTCGCGGTACACATTAGAATGGGCAACCATAACTATATGAATAAAGGTACAAAATTTCGTGTCTGTGGTGTCAACCGTCGAGAAGCTATCTTGTCTGCAACCCTTAGGGTAAAATGTTTCATGTTTTTTAACCGACTTTAAAAAAGGAAGAGGTTTCTCAATTCAACCGTATATATGTTTTTTTTTATGTTTGTTCGCGGATAACTTCGTCGTTTATGAACCGATTTTGATTATTCTTTTTTTGTTGGAAAGGAGATATCTCAAGTGTGGTACCATGGTAATTTTATCGAGGTTTAATAAGTATCTCCAGAGATATGGAGATAAACACCTCAAAATTGGTACTGAAAATTAATAGCACGGCATTGACGTCGGTTCTTTTTAGTTTTTTAAACGATCTCATTATATATTTATCTTATCATGCAAATGCATATCACAAAAATGCAGTGTCATATCCATAGAATCAACATATTTTGATATGTTTGTTTTGATAATGATAAGAAAAAGTGGTTCCAATTCAGCTAGCATGATTTGACCGAAACCAATATGCATACAAACATTGCAAATTGATGAAATTATCAACTCATAAAATCACTTCATTTTGATAGCCATGCTCAACGTAGGTCTGAACCTAATTGGTTGATTAACCTAACCTGATTGGTTGATTATTTCCTCGCCCACCGTTGCGCTTCCTAGCCCAACTATGGTTTATACGCAGCCTAATCGACTCTTTTAAACTTGAACCCATTTTTTCTCCGCAAGGAAACATCAATACATTTAGTGGCAGTTTAACCGATTTCTGATATCGCAGTTAGGAAATTATCTGACATTTTTTAGACAATTTTAATACGGTGTCATCTGTCAAATAATTATCTGAAACTTTATCAGTAACTAATGAAATTTAACTTAGTCAAATTCATCTTTATGTATTCTGGATAATCGAAAGTATTATAACTATATGGATATATAAGATATTTGTAAGCCTTTTGGGTATGCATTTTCTTTACTAACAATCTCAGAACACTTTATTCAAAAGCAATTTCAACAATTCACATTAGATACGTAATTTCGTCGACTTTATCCTCCAAGAGACATTTGAAGATAGTAAAAAGTGATTTTACGAGCTCCACCCTATTTCGATTCTCACGAATCTATCGCAGAAAATCTGTTTAGTCGTACATTGACGCGTCGCAGTCGATTCCGAGGGTCGACTTGAATAAGAATCGCGCAATGTTTCGGGTAGAGCTCGAACGTTTGGTATCTGTGGTTGTTTCAATATGTTCTGGTGAGGAGATTGTTTTTGACAGCATCGGTTCAATAGCGATAAATTCAAGAGGAATGATCAATGATTGAACAACTTGGAAGCGACGGGCGATGTATTGAAAAACATGCAGATCCATAGTATGTTCCAAATAGATTCAATGTAATTTATTTGTAGAGATTTTCATGACATAAGTAATTGAAATGAAAAATAGACTATATTTTAAAAAATCATTCAATTCTAGACAAGCACTATACCATCCTAGATCGCATCGTCACTTATCATCACATAAGATAGTTGTCAAGTCTGGGATATGTAAGTCACTATTTTGACTATTGGGGATATAAATAAAATGAAATAACTAGGTACCTCTGTAAACAAAAAAAAACATTAACTGCAATGCGTATAATACTTTATTTATATGCTGATTTTAGTAAATATTTAATATTATTTAATTTTTGGTTTAATTCACATAACGTTTAGTTGTGTACACATCTTTTAGGACGTACATAATTTATTGGTATGTTACTATACTAACATATTATGGAGGTATGTTACTATACTAACTAGCTCAGTGGCGAGCCATAGGTAAGGCCTATGCCCAGCAGTGGACAAAAATAGGGTGATGATGATGATGATGACAATGCTACTATAACATTATCTATAGATTAATAAACAGCTAAATCTCACAGTCAGAGTTTACTATCTCCAGCGTTATACACAAAAAACATAACCTTGAATGACTAATGTTCGTTTCACTTACTTTTTGGAAGAAACAATGTATTACATATAAAATTACATACAATCTGACAATCAGTTTCACAACCTTATATTTTGGATTTCCCTTAGACATTAATGAATGGTCCAATATAAATTGTTTGATGGAAAACTTCTTTCTTTTCAATCAAAAGCAAATCAAAAGCAAAGCGTTTAATAATGTCCATAATTATTATGTTAAACATATTTTATTCGATTTTATCAATTAGGTTTATAGTCTTGACGTAAGTATATGTACCTACTTTATACTGCCTTTATAAAACTAAATGTTTTGACTTTGACTAGTTTATTTACATGCGTTACATATACACCAATGCGTCCAATAATTAGTTCACCAATAAATAGTCGAAAGCTATCATTAGTTCTTCAAGTTACATTCACACTGTCGTCACTTCAACATACGGATCCGAATTCCACTCAATCACTGAATAGTTGCTCCACACAAAGTTTCCTTTGAGCGACAAAGGCGCCTCTAACGCTAGATACAGAATAGCTTTTGCGCCTTCCTCGAAAACCTTAGCCGTTTTCCGCCCTTCCTTATGCGACAAATTCCCAGGATTCACGCAATTGATCACAACTCCTTTGTCAGCCCATTCTCTGTGCTGTAAAAAGGTCACAGCGTTTAAAGAAACTTTGCTAACAGCATGTACGTTGACGCCCCAGCCGATTGTTTTCTCGATGCCCTTTCTCGCCGCTTCCTCGTATTCTTGCATTATGGCTACTAATTCATCTTCATCCAGAGTTGTGTCACTTATTCTTCTCTTTATGTCTTCGTTCTCGATGGTAGTCAGTAGACCGGCAGGTCCCGATACGTTCACCACTCTCGCTCCCTCGTTCAAAATGGGATACACCAACTTGCCAAAGTTAATAAATCCATAAAAGTTGACGCTGAGCGTTCTTCGGACTCGTTGGAAGTGAGATATATTCTTCTCCGTGACGTAATCTGTGACATTTATTAGTAAGTCTATTCTTTCATCCAGATCTTGTATGTGATGTCTCAGTTTTATAATACTTTTTGTGTATGTGATGTCCATTTGCAGGTAGTGCAGATCGATTCCGTCTCCTTCTAGGTTTTTGATGATGTTGAATCCATTAGATTCGTCCTCAGTGGTAAAGTATATTCTGCCATTGTACATTTGTGTGAGTCGTTTTAGGACTTGATAGCCTAAATTGCTGGCGGCTCCGACCACTAGAGCTACCTTGTACATGGCTAGTTTAATACTAGAGTTAAATGTGTGTTATCAGCGTTATCAGGCCATCATTCAGTGACGTTATCGGCTGACATGCCGCGGTTTGGACTCGAGATAAGTTTTAGTGAGATAGCGTTCTAGTTTATTGTAGGAATGTGATCGTGCGATGCTGTGTGATCATTTTATCTTAAGCCTAGTCTAGGCATTATCAAGTCTTTTGTGACTAGAGGACAAAACTTACGTACTGATTTGATTTGCTTCTATCAAAAAGTAGTCTTACAATATAGCACAAGCATTACATTTTCGGAATTTGTTTAAGATTACGTATTCTGTATTGTACTCTTATAATAATACAGATGAAAAAAACATAACTAAGATAGTTTAAAAACTAAAACAACTGACTTCCATGCCGCGTGAATCAGTTCCAGTAGCAAGTTTGATACTTTTATTATAATATCTCTGGAGATGCTTATCAGATCTCAATGAAGTTATAATGGAACCATTGTGGAAACGTATCCTACAAATAAAAAAAAAGAATCAAATCGATTCACAATTGTCGGAGTAATCGCGTAACATACATACAAGAAAAAAATTAAAAGAAACATATAGATGAATTGAGAGCCTTTTCTTCTTTTTCTTTTTGTGAAATATGTTGAAAATCTCTACAGTATATAAACTTAACATAAAATACATGGTGTTATCATTACGCAAGCCTACAAATCTCTTCCTTTTGATACGCTGCCACACTTTTGTGAATCTGATATCACGTATCTATGTATTTTACCTATAATTATTACGCACTGTAGATTAATCTAATTTATATGACATGTTACATTTATTTTTATAATCATTTTATTTAATCTTTGCTGATAAACTGATATTTAATATTTTTAACTTTTTACTAACCTAGTAGCTAAATTATATTATTAGAACATTATATAAGTATATGTGCTGGCTATATTAGCTGAAGAAACAATACCTTAACGTGTTTTTCAGTAGATATCAGGGATTGGTAACTTTAGCATAAGACGCCATCAGACCTCAATCCTACACTTGATCGCTAGGTGGTTTTTTTATATCTTGTAGGCTAGCGTTTAACCACTATCTCTCCTGGTGGTAAACGATGATTTGGTCGAAGATGGTGAACACGCCAAGCCTATACTCTGACTCTCAAGGGCTGTGTGCTGTCGGAACACCGTAAGGTTATGGCGGCAGATTTTCTCTACATTTTGGTAGCAAGTCAGGCGGAACATCGCTATAATAATATGCTCTATTATATTAGACTATGAAACAAGTTAACATATTTAAAATATTTCGCATGGGTCCGTCAACCGATAGGCTTATCTGAAAATCAGCTTCCAGGTGAAATTATATAGGTTGAAGCAATTTATTTATGTTCCACACCTTAAACAAGGTATACAGCATGTTTAACGAATTCTTATTTCGCGTGCTTATACCCAATGAGAGCTATAGGCAATTCCACCGTTACGTGTGATGACAGCGCGTTAAACGTAACTCGTTATTTGATGAACAACGTCGTTAAACGTTACGTCGTTACGGCACGCGAGCTATTAATCCGCGGCTGTTATGTCGGCAAGTGATTCTTCACGTGATTTGCTTGTGACATTGCGTTTTGTTAAAGAAAGTTTTGTGTTTTTGAAGTGAAAACTTCTTTAGGCGGGTTGAGCACTTTTTGGGTGAACAACAATCATGGATCTCGCGGCATCGTCACCGAACGGTTTCCATGAGCTATATGTATACTGTGTATGTTGACGATACAATTCATAAGTTACTTAGTTTTCACTTCTATCGGCAGTCCGCAAAGACTGTTTTTTGTTGTTTTTTTTTGTTGTTTGTGTTGTGTTATATTTTTTTTAACCAAATTAAAAAAGGAGGAGATTTCAATTCGGATGTTCATATGTTTCTAATGTAAGTTCCGGGTGGTTCCGGTATAATAAGTCTTAAACATATTAACAGATTTGCAAAATTATATTTTATGTGCGAAAGAAGTTTATCTCAAAATGGTCCTATTTTAATTTCGTAAAGATCTGATGATTAGTTTTAGGGACAGACAATGGAACTCTTATAAATGCCAGCAAATTGGAAAGTTATTTTTTTGTTTGAGAGGATAAACTATCTTTGTAGTCCTAATAAATGTATTAAAATCTAATGTGTACTTCCAGAGATATGGAGATAAACTATGTAACTAAATAGAATTTAACTAATTAAATTTTTATCTTATAGCTATAGATAACGATATACTCCAGTTTCTTACGGATGTAAGTCAGGCAAATCGGTCAAGCCGCTATGCAGCAATTGCCTCCCTCTACAACAGAAGACGTTCCGAAGCCGCATCGAAAGGGGTACTTCTTAAACGCGGTTTACATGCTCATTTACCGATAAATAACAAATGAGTCATGTCAGTGTATCGTAAAATTGGCAGATGGGTAGTTAAAATCAAAACAAAAAGGCTACCCCAAGTTGCATTATTCATTCGTTCAGGTAAAGTAAGCAACACTGAAAACTTTCATTTTAGAGATGGCGGCTATTGGCCGAGATTTCCGTGGTTTAATTTGAAGATGATTAAAGTAGTTGGATGTTTTAAGTTAATGAGCTTGTCTGAAGTCTTCCAGAGGTCGGCGTATATTATGTATAGAGGCAGAGAGAGGAGGTAACTGTGTTTAATATAATACTGCTGTTATACAGATACTAACTAGTTTATTTTTTATTTTTTTACGCTCATTAGGCTCGCGATTGACAATATAGATCCTATTATATTGTATGAACAATAGGATGTGTCTATCCTTTATGCGGAAGCCAGGATAGTCAAAATTGTGACAGGAAAACATTTAACTTGAAAACTATATTTACAATGTATATTTATTGTATTATAAATTAATCCTTATCCTCATAAATACTTTAGATAGATAGATAGATAGATAAAACTACCTCACCTGATGTTAAGAGACGATGTGGTCCAAGATCTAGCACACTTGCCTAGAAGATACTTAAAGAGAGTGTAGAGTGGAGTAGAGTTTAAAGTACTAACGTACTTTTTAATGTGAAGCCGAGGGGCCTAACTATTTGAAGTATAATCTATTATAATTTTAACACAAAAGTCAAATTCAGGATTTTTGGCGGGAATGTGAAAAAGTGTGTGTGGTCTCTATGTATTTTTCCGTAAGATCCACATATTTTCTGAGTGTATGAATTAGAATGGTATGATGATATTTAGTTATCTATACTAATATTATAAAGAGAGAACATTTGTATTTTTGTATGTTTGTAATGATTTGGCTCAAAAACTACTGAACCGATTTAAAAAATTCTTTCGCTAATACATAGAATGGACTTTCGGAATGAAAATAGGCTATATATTATCCCGTTTAAATCAAAGGTAAATTCGTGGAGACCTAATTTGCAACCTAAGTCGGCAAATAAACGGTCGAAAAAACACGTTTCTTACGAACGCTGCTTAATTGAAAATAGATAGAAGAATATTTTCTATGCAAGAGTTGTACAACTTAATAAGACCTACAAAAAAGTCCGCGACAGCATATGTCTATCTCTTAAGGTTGACTCACAGTAACCATTTTAAAACTCTAGAAGATATCACGAATTTCACATACACGCATCGCAAAATTAATAAAATATTTGCAGTGAAACCATATAATAATATATAGATTAGGTCATAGTTACTCCGAAAATATTATTATAGGCTTAGCTATGCTGTAGATCCCCACCGATCACAATCAATTTGAAGTCAATATAGTATAATAATATGATCTACTGTATAAAATAATATTCATCTATATATATAATAATATAATATTTTAAACCACCCCGACTGATCTATGTATAATAGCTTTTTCCAATGACTCTAAACACGACATTTAAAATATGAGCTGTAAGTTGGTGAGGATTTGAGTATTCTGTAGAGTCCAGGAGGCTTCCATGCTCTTACAATATCGTTGAAGAAGAAGATTTTCGAATTGATCAGACCTATGAAAGTTGATTTCATAGCGCAAATAACTAGAAAAAAGCTCATAGTTTTATAACGATTGAACGAATTTTCATAATTCAAAGCTAAGAAAACTCTCGATGAAGACATCTATCAAACAAAAAAAAAAACTATCAGTAATAAAAACAAAATCGGTTCATCCGGTTAGGTGCTAAGATGCTACAAATTTTGCGACGGGGAACGCCGTAAGTTACGGCGGCAGATGTTCTCCTTGGTGGTATCCAGTAGCCAGCCACCAATACCACCAATAGCCAGAGTGTTTATGCGGAAGGTTTAGGTGCATAATTCGTTAAGGTTTTGTGTAAATTTGATGAAATATGACGATGATTGTTAAATATGTTCATATATTATATTCGATGCAACAAACTGATGCAAATTTTGTAGGCATATATGTTCTACCCGTGCGAAGCTGGGGCGGGCTGCTATTGATATATAATTGACTTCAATGTGACTTTACCTATGGTTTCAATCTACATAAAACTTGAATTATTTTAATATTTTTACAGTGGCTAAATATACTAATCGTGCAGGTCCATAAAGTAAATAAAAAAGTCAAACTAAAAACATCTCGCCTGGTAGCCGTAAACCGATTCCCCGGTATTGTGCAAATGACACAAGTTTACCGTGCCAGCAGTAACTAGTTGAACTTATAAATTATTGTTGAGATTGATACAATCTCCGGGAAGCTAGTTAAAATTTAACGATTAATTACAGAGCGATTTTCATCAAACTCCGTGGAGCGGTGCTGTTAATATTTATTCAATATGGCGGACTTGTGTTTTGTATTACTAAAGATTGGAGAAAGCACTATCTTTAAGTGATAATACCACTGATTGTATCACCGAATTCGTTTGATATTTTGTCGAGGTAACAGGTTAGTAATTATGATCGGTTAGCTATCTAGTTTTCGGTTTAGTCTTAGCAGGAAATCCGACCGCGAAAACTAGTTGTCGCTTGCCAACTATGCTATTGTCGTAATGTGAAAAATAAAAACACTTTCAAGCCAATTTCAAGTAAATCCATATAAGGTACAAAAGGTTTCATACAACCTTTCATTCATATAAGAAACAAGTCAGGCGGAACATAGATATAATATGAATAGAAAAAATAATAGAAAAAAACTGATAGTCTTAAAAGGGCTGCACGGATTTTCATGAATCAAAGCTATCGATCTCGATTAAAACACCTATCAAACAAAAAAAAATCAAAATTGGTTCATCCGTTTAGGCGCTACGATGCCACAAACAAACACATAGATACACAGATACACACGTCACACACACACACTTCTTTTAGCGTCGGGGGATAAAAAAGCTTGTATGTAATAATGCTTCTAGCTTTGAATTTTATTTTTGGAGTGTGGTTCTCGCTGTAGGTGGTTCAAATCAATGCCGTAGTTTACCTTGATTAGTAACTTAGAACCCAGAAATCACGCGTAGTACGTGTAGTGAAGGTAGGTACCGTGATTTTCAAATAGGTATCCGTGGCGATTCATTTTGTATTGTTCACTACATAGGTGTACTATCCATTAAAAAAATATTTTACTGATGAAGAATAAAATTTTACGCCTGCTCTGTTATTTCAATATGCGCTCAGATAAATTGTAAACATTGAGAGCTTTTGATACATTTATTACTAGCAGAATATATATTATTTTGTGTTAAAGGTATGAATTGTATTGTCTGCATAAAAGTGAACGATTATATTCATGGAATATCGTAATTAATAAATTGAACATTATTGCCGAGCGAAGCAAAGGTTTCAGTTTGAGCAAAAATGATTTTGTTTGTTTGTCCGGATATCTGTTCTCTTATACCGGTGACATTTCTTAACCGGTTCTTGTGGAATTTTGTGCGCAGGTTCGATAATAGGCGTGAAGAAAGATTTTGAAATCCACTTCCGTAATGTGGTAACACATTTACTATTTACGAAAAAACCTATCTATATTTCGGTAATTAACTTAAGTTTAACAAAGTTTAAAGCAATTTTCCTAATATTTTTTCAATATTGCGCAAGAACAGCTCATATGTGGCGTCGGCTGTGACGTCACGCATACGTTAATGAAATACTTAACGTAGTAACTATTATATAATCTGTGACAATGAATACACATGGGTTTTCCAAAATTTAATAACATTTTCAAGAAAACCTCGTAAAAGGACATCGGCGTGACGTCATGCGCTGAGATTGGTGTTTCAATCAAAATGTCCGATTGCAGTATTTTAATGTTTTATTTTATTGAAAATCTTAATAATGTCAATGTTTTATATAAAACTAAACTGTGATTTTAAATTTTTTTGTATGTATTTTCCCTTAAAATCAGCAAATCTTCGATTTTTTGATACTGTCGTCATGCCTATTATATAGATTTTTTGTCCATTCAATTTTTGGTAATTTTTGCAACCGATGGTCGTGCAACACCTACCTTATCGCGCAAACTAACAGTTGCTAAAGTGATAGTTCTCGATAAGCGGTCACAAAAAGTCATCTTTTTTGACACAAAAAGTGTCACTCTTGAATAATGGCAAATACTAATTTTTAACCGACTTCACAAAAAAGGAGGAGGTTCTCAATACGTCTGTATGTTTTTTTTTTTTTTTTAATAACTGTACTACTACTATAACTGTACTACTGTGTTTAATTATGTATTTGAGGTTAACTCTCAATTAAAGACCGTTACCGTAAATTAAAGAAATTCAAAAAGCTAGTTTACAAATAAACACGTCAAGGTCCGGGTGTGATTAAGGCATACGGTTACCACTCAATCGAAACGGGTACCGATTGCGAGGGGAGCAAAAATATTGAAAGGCTAAAAATGTAACGTGTCATCTAAATGTAAAAATTGATTTGGGTCCTACCCTCTGTTTGGGTACTTGTGATATTCGAATCGGTTTGATATCGGTATGAATATATGTGAAATGATTTGTGATGTCTTTTCTACTTTCACGATAAGGTTCGCGTGGGTTTGGGTAGATGTGTTTAATTTTGGGATATTATCTTTTCATTACAAGCTTCATCTCTAACTTCACGGCGAATTAAATTTGTCCGTCACAAATCTTGCGATTGATTTCAGAGCGACTTCCAGGGGTTCGATTAAGCTGAAATTTTGCACAAATGTGTAAATCGCATGGCAATGCAATATTATGATGACATGGTGCGTATCTGATGATGGAAGGTGGAAGATGGTCTAAGGAACTCCTAAACTACACATGTTATACCCGTCGTGTTTGAGCTCGTTGGATTTGTCTTGACATACTCTGGTCCTAGATTATGTAAAAAGCTGGTGTTTAAAAAGGTTTTTAAAATATTACTTGTTCCTTCTCTTATTAATAAATGAACATTCAGTATTTAAAAGCACGTCGTGCAAATAATGTATAGATTGGTGAATTCACACAAAAGACTAATTCCATTGTTTTGAATTTGTTGTCTGTTTATTTGTTTATGGGAATTGAGGCACAATTTTATGGGAATAGATCATCTAAAAGGGTTAAATTATCTTCTTATACTTGTCATACTGTGAAAAGTACAGACCTTGGACCTAGACGCTACGCTAAGTAAAGGTCATATCTGCAGCCAAATATTATTAGTGTGCGAGTTTTCAGAGTACCTATCTCATGCAATAACATTTTCAAACAAAGAATTAAGGTAAGCGTCCACCGCTACGCACAGCTATGTTACAAATACGTTAAATTAGCATAGCTTTTTAATAAAACGCATAATTATCCACCTACCTTAGCACTGCACAACTACTATATTGTGTTCATCAAAACATGTCGATTATACGTTTAAGATACGCATATGGCGGAGTTTCGACACTATAATCCGTGCCATATAGATTGGCACTAAAGTGCATCCACCTCTCGTCAGTCACTAAGAAAAAATGAGTGTAACTTAAAAATTTGCGAAAATTAAAACCAAAAATATCTATTTATCATTGATGTGTATTACAATTCTACATATTACTAGAACACATTTGATATATTTAATGTCGTATTTTCATGATCTCAATATTTATTATCCATTTTTATTGTAAAAAGGGATTTTAACGCGCTAAGAGTATTCTATGTTAAACTTTATTTTATTGATTATTATCGAACATCTCTTTATGTAATATTTATACTTGAAATTGAAAAAAAAAAACATTACAACAGCTTTTATAATACTTACGAAAATACTTCCTGAAATTATACAAATCGCGAGTTATGTCACTTTACCTAGAAGATTTTTAACTTCAGGCAACAGAGGTGCGTCACCTTCGGCGATAATAAATAAATTTAATTTATGAATTAATTTCGGCAAGAATTAAGTGATGGCTATTTTATATAAATGTACCAACAATATAAAATAAATCATATGAAATATATTTTATTAAGCTATTGCATAGCTTCTATCGCGGGCCGAGACCGAATCCAGAAATTCCGTAACGAAAATAACCTAACACCCATAATTATGCCTTCCCTTTTATTCTAATTGATTCATCACGTTCAAAACAGAGACAGAGCGAATATTGGCTATAGCCATAGTTACCATTATTCAGTAACATTTCACTAGTATTTATGAAACCAAAGACGACCTTATCTCTACTACGCTAAGGCTTAAAAAATTAGGTTCGTTAGATCGAACTGTAATGGACAGTTGGTTTTTGCAGTTTTTATTTATTTTCCAACACACATCAATCTTACATTAAACCCAATATACTAATGCAGACTCCAACTCAAATAAATATGTATACATGTTTCAGAAAAAACACTTTGGATATTTTAGTGGTAAATAAAAATTAGAACACACCGCTAAGTAAAAAGAAAACCTAATTATAATCACAGTCATTAAAGGTTTGTCACCGCTGCTAGACCACTGAAAGGTCAACGCACTTTAGTGCCAATCTATATGGCAAATACTATACCATTTCACACTATACATACAGATCATATAGGACGGGAGGCGTATACACAGTAATGTGAGTAGTAAAAAAATCGGTTTATCGCGAACAGATAGATAGACGCAGAAGCTCTACGCGCGTAATTTCCACAGCAATGTACGGTCACCTTTATTCACCATTGTTGAATTACTGTCAGCGTATTTATTGATTTATGTAAATATGTAAATAGATACGGCTTGCCTTCGTCGTATCAGCCGCGCTTGAGGCTTCTTTTATTATGTGTTCCATGCAGCCTTTGAACAATACGCTTTTATTAAAGCTTTTTAATGTAACTAAATACGGTAGTGTCTTTTTTAATCAAGGTGCGTGAGTAAAGGTACGACCACACCACGGCGTCCTGGGTCCGCGTGCGCGTTCGCGATCTGTTTTTCAATCGTTTTCTGATCGCCGTAGATCGCGTTTGGTGTGAACCAGTCGGTACAAATACTACTGCGCTATTTGATCTCCGACGAGATTGCGCACGCAGGACGCTGCGGTGTGGCCGTACCTTAAATTTATTTAGAGATAACAAGTAGATATAGTTATGTCATGCAGAAAAATATCATGACCCTCAAATAAGGGTCTTTCAAGATTCTATGTATTTAACACAAAAATTGTTTCTACCTATGTCCGTCATAAACTTTAAAACAATGAATAAAAAAAACCTGTTTTATAATGTTTACCTACTTTCATATCGTAAAGCTCTGATTAAGAATTAAAAAAATGTACCATAATGACAGACTTTATGAATTTAAAACTGAAATGAAATTTAAAAGTTTATTAAGATACAGGTTTCATGACAAAATAATGCTATTCAGTGTATTTACATCTAATGGTCGGTTTCTGAGGTACATTTATTGAAAGTTTATCTATTCAATAACGGTACAATTAAGTAGATAACTCAATTGTACCGTTATTGAGTTGATAAACTCTCAATAAATGTACTCAGAAACCGGCCATAAGTAGCAATGTTTTTATAAAAACGTTTTGGCCGTCAATAGAAACTTAAGCTAAATGAACAATCATATTATTCTGGCATGACTACGACACTATCTAATTAACATCTTAAAAATGAAATAAAACACGTTTAAGAGAAATTTCATCGAATATCATCAAGGGATCGCATTCTATTTATAGTTCTACAATTACAGCATATTTCAGAGATGAATCTCAAAGGTCTCATTCGATTTCAAATCGATTGGATCGACGCGAAAGCTCCCCAGTGTCAGTAGCGATGTCTAATCGATTGTTTAATTGCAGTTTAGATTGGTACCGATGTTATTTCCATACAGTGCTGTTATTAAACACCAATTATACACCTTTGACGGGTCCACTCTAATGTCATGAGAATACTACGTAATTATATTGGTATTGGACATGCTGTATGATTACTGGAACAATTATTTGATGCCAGCGATTGGCTGTGTTTTGAATAGTATTTAAGGTAGGTTTAGAAATGTTATCTTTTAGTTTTTACCTACTTTACCACACAAAAGATTTTACACAGTACCTAATCAAATTCAGATTTATATTTTTTTGTTGTCTACTTTATTCTAATGTAACACTGTTTCACTTTCCCGTTGTCTGTCTGTCAGTCTAATATTGCAATGTTAAATTTAGACGCACTTCCGAATGTCTGATATTCGTATTAGATCAATCTTTGGTTACATTTCAGAGGAAGGACGAAGTTAGGACGGTCTGTACCTTAGAGCTTAATAAACTGTCGTCGTAAATGGGCACCTGATCACAGACACTCCTTACCTACCTTTCAAGGTATGGTGTGTATCCAACAGAAATGTGCGAGGAAGCAGCGCCTGCTTCCTTGCACATTTCTGACATATCGGATACTGAATTGTTTGATTTTGAACTCACACACCGCTGCGTGTGAGCACAAAATCGAACAAAAGTATTACCAAATTTTTTAGCGCAGCTTTGGTGGACAAGCGCTGAGTGATGCGAGCTCTTTGTACATACAGTACCTACATACAAAACGAGCGAAAAATATGTTTTTTTTTGTATGTTACGCGATTACTCCGTCAATTGTGAACCGATTTGAATGATTCTTTTTGTAATTGATAGGGTACGTTTTCGAGGTGATCCCATTGTAATTACATCGATATCTGATAAGTATCTCCAGAGATATGACGAAAACGTCACAAACTTGCTACTGAAATTGACTCGCGGGGTATTGAAGTCGGTTGTTTTCGTTTTTAAACTATCGTAATTATTAAAGTTTAAAACTTTAAACGATTAATTTAAAACATGAAATTTTAATCATTTTTAACCAAGTTCTCAATCGCATAGTTTTTAAATGAAATCAACGTACTTACTAATCAACGTACGTAAACATATTTTCTAAACATATCTATAGTTTCTCCACCTATGTTGTATTTAAGCAAATAAATTGACATAACATCATCACATCATTATAATCAGCCAGTGTCAGTCCACTGCTGGCCTAGGCCTTTCCCAAGATACGCCACTGAGATCTTTGGTTCATTGGGAGGGATATGCCCTAATCGCCACGCTGGGCAGGCGGGTTGGCGATCGCAGGAGGTAGCTCCTCGCACCAGTGACGCTGTTGCCCGTCACCAGCCTGTAGTTATACCGCCATTTGCCTGTCGCCAGAGCCTCGTTTGTTGGTCAGCAGGATGGACCGGGCAGGTGAGGTTGGCTGGGAGCATTGAAGTGGTATTTGTCCTCCCTTACATCCCTAATTAAATTTAACTCGTAATAATTCAACATTAAAAAAGCTTGCTTTATCAACTGTTTAAAAATGTTCTCATTGTTTTTAATCATCTCATTTCCAAGCTTTAATTTCACCGCTGAGTTTCCAAAAAAAAGTATTAAACATTATCCAAATGCCTTTGCCTCCATATTTATTTCCAAAGTTGGCAACCCCGAGATCCTTATCCGGCGGAAGTGGGTTACTTATAACGACTTAAATAAGGATATGTAAAGTTCATAAAGGGCCGTTTAAAATTTTGAGGGCTGGCTGGCCCGTTCGGGGTGAAACGCCAAGCTCGCCAACTTGAGGTTTAATCAGGGAATGTACGGTCCGCAATCCGCTAATAAAAATAGTTATTTTTAAGAGGACTGCTCACATATTGTGATATCCATAAAACAGCGAAGTGACCACGACAGTTGTAGAATTTCCTTGAAATTATGCTTATAAAAAAGTTGTCACTAAAGTAAATCTCTATTCATGAAGAGACTTCTACCCCAGTTTGAATGCCAATTTAAAAAGTTCCACATAATTATATTACATAAAAATTGCTTATTATTTTTGGTTTATATTTGTATGTTTGGGTTTAAAATACTGTGTAAAAACTTAAGTAAATACTGCCGTAGTCCATACAATGACAGAATGGGGGCAATATGAAATGAAAATTTAAAATTACGATTTTAATTATTTATAATGTAACATCATTTAAAAAACTTAAAGAACCAACTTCAAAATGCCGCGCTATTAATTTTCAGTACCAAGCTTGGAGTGTTTATTTCTATATCTCTGGAGATACTGAACATAATTATCTCGATGATATTTAAATGAGTGGTCCCCTTTTAACCAAAAAGAATTTTCCAAATCGGTTCATGCGTCTTCAAGTAATCGGTAAACATACATAAAATAAACTGGCCAAGTGCAAGTTGGACCAGCACTCGTAGGGTTTCGTACCACACTACAGTATTTTATAAGATCGAGCAAAAAATACCACTATAATTTTTCGCCAGCAAAAAATAATAAATAATAAACATTTCGTTTCTTATAACGCCATCTAACGTCTAACAGAGGTGTTAGGGATCGACATTTCAATATAACGCCATCTATGGGACGTTTACCTAACTAAGCGTTCATAGATGGCGTGAAATGCCGAAATAAAAGTTTCTTGTATGGGGACCCTCTATTATCTTAAACTTTATTCTGTTTTTAGTATTTGTAATAGCGGCATGAGAAATACATCATCTGTGAAAATTTCAACTGTCTAACTATCACGGTTCATGAGATACAGCCTGGTGACAGACGGACAGACAGACAGACATACAGACGAACAGCGGAGTCTCAGTAATAGGATTCCGTTGGTACCCTTTGTCCCTTTGTCACCCCCCGCAACCGTCATCCAAGTCAGACCCATTCAAAATTGCTCCAAATAAATAATCAAAAAGTAGTGCTTAAAACAGTGGTTACGTATAAGAAAAGTGGTGATGGTTATAAGTGTTGCTTAAAGAACATGGATATTGTATTTTTGTTTACTGGTGAGCAGTATTAAATAGGATTTAATAACAACATATACCGAGATCGAAAAAAGTTAACATCTAAGTACCCTCATATTTATAACTATTAAATAGCAATCACTGATTCTCTATACGAGTTACTAACTTGGAGAAAGCGCCTGATGTTTTATGGTTAGCAATACGTTTGCAGTAAAACTTGACTGTATTCGATTTATATATTATGCGAAAAATATAACATTATGCCTCTGAAGCGAACGCCCCCGAGTACCCCGACCCAGGAAGCTGTATTACTGACACCCTTCTCGACATCATCGGCGCGGCAGGGATATTCAGAGCCCTCCACGTCTTCCAACATGCAAGCGGAAATCTTTGAGACTCAGACGTCGAAACGGAAATACGAATATGAAGGTGAAGATGACAGCACAACACAGTCCGTTGTGGCTGAAATTCGTATCCAATTCACCAAATATACAGAGGATCAAAATAAGAAATTTGCTATGTTAAAATCATCAGTTGACTCCGCTGTGGAAGAAATGACTAAAGGAATGGAATTTATGACCCAGTACCATGATGAGTATGCTGAGAAGATATTAAGACTGGAGAAGGAACGCGACGTCGATAAATTATATATTAAGTCCCTCGAAGAGAGGCTTGAATTATTTGATCGTAAAGCCCGTAACTCCTGTATTGAGCTCCGTAATTTACCGAAATTACAGCCTACGGAAAGTAAATCGGAACTTGCCGATATTGTGGTCAATCTCGGCCTCGCGGTGGATGCACCGATTAGTAAATCGGAACTTAAAGATGTCTACAGAATTCCCGCCAAAAAGGACTCCTGTCAACCTATTATAGTGGAGTTCACGTCAGTCATTACAAAGGAACAAGTCATTGGCTCATGTAAGAAGTTCAACAGAGGTAAAAAAAGGGACGAAAAACTTCACAGCAGACATCTAAAGCTAAAGGGAACGGACAAACCGGTTTATATATCCGAGAACCTCACGCCTAAGGCGAAAAGGCTTTTCTATCTCTCTAGAGACTTCGCAAAAACCCACAGTTATGGCTACTGTTGGACATCTAATGGCATTGTTTACTTGCGTAAAAAGGATGGCATGCCCTTCATTCGCATCTCGGATGATTCTGATCTCGATAAGCTAAAAGACTCTAAGTGACTAGTGTCAGTTAATTTTCTTAAGTTACATATAAGCGAAATCATATACATTCAACCATTATTTACTTTTTTAAATTATATCATAAGAATTAATGGTAACCATCAACTATTTACACAAACACACATTAATAAAACTTTACAAAACTCACTCAAATCTATTACACAATCACCAACGGAAAAAATGTTACACTCTAACCATACACACATCACTCACAATCACACAAGCAGCCCTCCCATGATATATTATCAAAACAGACTATATAATGATTCAAGACTATTTATCACGAAATTAAAACACGCACTAAACGCCAATGCTTTTAACAGGCATTTCGTTATCTGGTCCTTTGCTGTCCCTCTAATGGCTAATGGATAATGTTATAAACGATATTGAAAATCAACTAGACAATATCCATATATCTACTGCATTTTTATGTGAACCAGAAGATTGTCAAGGGTATGTGACTAATAAAATTGCGCATCATTTAACTATTCTTACTCAAAACATAAGAAGCGTGGCGCATAACTTTGATGGCTTCCGCACACTCTTAGCTAGACCATCCATTGAGCCAGATATAATTGTTTTGTCAGAATGTTGGTTGTCACGCAATCCCATTCTGCCTCAATTATCTGATTACAATGTAGTGTCAACCAAACAACACTATAATTAAAATGACGGTCTAGTATTATATATTAAGCCTAATAACTGCAGCAGCTATGAACCACCTTTTTCAGACGCAAATTGTATAGTAACTACTATTGATAAATCAACAGCCTTAGTATCTATATACAGGCCACCATCTTTTAAGCACATAGACAACTTTTTGGGATCTTTGAACAATTTATTAACTTCTTTAACCTCTTTTCAAAATATTATCATTGTCGGAGACATAAACATAGATATAAGAAATGAAAATTTGAATTGTAACGCTTCCAATTATTTAAATCTTGTAGCTTCGCATGGTCTTCTCCCAGCACACACTTTTCCTACTCGAATTAATAACTGTTTGGACCACGTTTTGATCAAAACCAAAGTTTCAGCGACGACTTTAATAATACAAAATAGTCTAACAGATCATGATTCTGTTATGGTATCATTAAAGTTCAAGAACTCTCCGGTAAATGCCTACACAAAACAAATTACTAAAATTAATTATTCAAATATTTCAAATGATCTTAAGAACATTGACTTCCGTCCGATACTTTATCTGGGTAACTGTAATGAAGCCACTGAAACACTTATGTCAACCTTGACAAGTATTATAAAAAAACATACTTCTGTATTAACCTTATCACGTCGTAAAACTCCACTAAAGCCATGGATTACTCCAGGACTTATAAGATGTATGAGGAACCGTGATAGATTACAAAGGAAATCAAAGAGATCCCCAAACAACGAAGTCTCAAAGTGCACCTACCGAAGATACAGAAACTTTCTAAACAGATTGCTGCGTAAAATTAAGTATCAGTATGAGCGCGCTTAACTACAGAAGGCGAAAAATCCTAAAGACCTATGGAAAGCAATCAATAGTATAATTAGTGTAAAACCACGTAAAGATTACAGCTCCGAATTGATTTCATTGTGTGACACTGGTTTAAATGCCGCAAATCTTATTAATGACTATTTCGTGAGTATTGGTGAAACATTGGCACAAGATATCTTAACCAACAGACCTTTAAAGTCTCTCAAACCCACTCGAAATGCACAATTAAACTCGTTTTGTCTGCCCCAAACTGATATTACAGAAATAGTTACATTACTTAACTCATTTAAAAGTAAATTTACTGTAGGTTATGACAATATTTCCATGAAAATTCTAAAGGATAATAAATGTATACTAGCTGGCCTTATTACACACATTCTTTAAGTCTTTAATTACACCAATCTATAAAAATGGTCCCAAAAATATTGTTAGTAACTATAGACCTATATAAATTTTACCAGCTTTATCTAAATTATTAGAACGAATTATCAATAACAGATTAACAAATTATATTGAAAAATTTAACCTTTTGTCGGATAGACAGTATGGCTTCCGCAAACACCGCTCAACGGCAGACGCAGTGGCTGACTTAACTAACCACATAGCTCGAGGGCTAGACAGTGGTGACAAATGCTTAGCAGTCTTTTTAGACCTTGCTAAAGCATTTGACACCGTCTCGGTGCCACTGCTTCTGCGCAAGCTGGAAAAATTGGGTATAAGAGGAGTACAGTTGGAGTTATTTGAACAATATCTTTATAATAGATATCAGTGTGTTAAACTTGGCTCAGACATAAGTGACCCAAAGTTAGTGAAATACGGCGTGCCACAGGGCAGTATACTAGGCCCAACTCTCTTCCTGATATATATAAATGACTTATGCAATTTAGAACTAATAAAGGGAAACATTTTCACATTTGCAGATGACACTGCACTTGTTTTCCACGGAGAGAGTTGGGACGAAGTATACTACCACGCCCAGATTGGTTTTAACAAAGTCACTAGTTGGTTAAATCAAAATTTGCTCAGTCTCAATGTTACCAAAACCAAATATATGACCTATAGCTTAACGAACAAAACAAAAATTAAACAACTTCGTCTAAATATTGTTGCACATAAACATGACACAAATATTGAACTCAGTCCTTGTGCCACTAGCACGTGCAATTGTCCAAGTCTAGAGAAGGCAGATTCGTTAAAATATCTTGGTATTACACTCGACGGAAATTTAACATTCGAAAAACATATCAAGGTACTAAGAGGAAGAGTCCGTAAACTTATTGCAATTTTTAAAAATATCCGACATTCCGCTGACGACAAAACACTAAAATCAGTGTATTACGCCCTGTGTCAGTCTTTGTTACTGTACTGTGTCGATAGCTGGGGAGGTAGTGCAAAGTCTCATTTACTACCCCTTGAGAGGGCCCAGCGAGCTGTCCTAAAGGTAATGAAGTTTTTACCATACAGATACTCCACGGAAAGTCTATTAAAAAAATGCGAGGTTCTAACTGTTCGGCAACTTTTTATTCTTAGAGCAACCCTCAGGAAACACAAAGAGGAATGTCTAGTCAAATGTTTACTTAAGAACAAACGTCGAAAAGATAAAGTCTTCAAAATTCCTAAATGCAACACTTCTTTTATTAAAAAGTTTTCATGTTTTCTGAGTGGTTACATCTACAACAATCTTAGTAAAGATTTAAACCTTAGAGATTTAAATACTCATAACGTCAAAAAAAGCCTAACGAAACTGTTGTTGTCTTACAACTACGAACGCACAGAAAACCTTTTGGCTGTATTGAAACTGTAAACTGATACTGGCTCAATACTCTCTTTAGTATCTATCTTTTTCTCGCTTTCAGACAAACGCATGTACACCTGCAATCTCTCATTCAAACACACAAATACACGACACACACACACACACACACACACTCTCACACACACACACACACTCACACACACACACAAACACACACACACACACACACACAAACACACACACACACACACACACATAACACATGTATGCGCGATGGTTAAGCACAACGCTTAATTGGAATTTTAATTATAAATATATAATAATTAGTTATTACGATTAATATTATGATAGAACTCCATTTAAGTCAGCTTAAACGAGTTACTTCTATTCATAAAAAAAAAACATTTATTTTAAATTTTTATTACAATTTTGTTCATAAATGTAAAATACTGGTTATATTGTTTATTATTATCATTACTTTTTTCCTTTTTTTTTTTTAAACGTATTATTTAAATAATGCCAAACACTAGAATTATTATAAGCGGGGAGTCCTGGTGTCCTGTAATACAGGTTTTTCTGTAAAACCTACCACAGGCATCAGTCTCACTTTAGTTAAGAATCATTTATTTGTATTGGCAACATTGTATATTGGAGAAAATAAAGAATTTATTTATTTATTTATTTTAAACTGGTGGACTAGTCGAACCGTGAGTGTCCACGTCTCGGCTCCGTATGTCATGACAGGTAGGACGCACTGATTAAAGACTTTTGTCTTTAGGCACTGTGGTATAGGCGACGAGAAGACTCGACGGAGTTTCCCAAATGCTGCCCAGCTCAGCTGAATTCTTCTCTGGATTTCCTTCTCGAAGTTGTGTTTGCCTAGTTGGAGCGTTTGCCCTAGGTAAACATACTGCGTGACAACTTCGAGTGGGATTCCATCTACGGCAATCGGTTCCGGAACAACGTGCTCGTTGTACATGACTTTGGTTTTATCCAAATTCATCCGGAGACCGATGCGACCAGAAGAATCAGCTAGGTCATTCAACATCCTTTGTAGGTCCTGCAGCGTCTCTGCCATAATGACGATGTCATCTGCGAATCGTAAGTGAGAGATGTACTTGCCGTTAATGTTGATGCCATAATCTTTCCAGTCCAGCGTCTTAAACATATCCTCTAAGGCATTAGTGAACAGTTTCGGGGATATGACGTCCCCCTGTCTCACTCCTCGACGCAGGTGAATATGTTTAGTACGCTGATTCTGTACTTGTACTGACATCGTTGCGGCATTATATAGACATTTCATCACTTCGATATATCGTCAGTCGACTTGGCAACGCTGCAGGGACTCAAGAACCGACCAGGTTTCGATTGAGTCGAAGGCCTTCTCATAGTCCACAAATGCTAAGCACAGGGGCCGATTGTACTCTTCGGTTTTCTGTACAATCTGCCGCACCGTGTGGATGTGGTCTATGGTGCCGTAACCGCTTCGAAACCCGGCCTGTTCCGGAGGTTGAAACTCGTCGAGTCTTCGCGCAAGATGGTTCGTGATGACCCTTGAAAACAGCTTGTAGACATGGCTCAGAAGCGAGATCGGGCGGTAGTTTTTCAATAGGGTTTTATCTCCTTTTTTGAAAAACAAAACCACCTTTGGGTACGGAACCCTAAAAAAGATTACGGCGAAATTAGAACCTCCTCTTTTTTATGAAGTCGGTTAAAAAAAGGCGTTGCACTCATGGATTAAAAGAAACCAAAATTCAGTAACGTGCGGTAAGTCAACTCCTGTGAAAAAATAACATCAAAAATGTCTTTAAAATGTCGGAGCAATTTCGATATCTTAACCCGTGAGGATAAAGCCGTTTTAAATAATTATATGTGTTATTCTCACTTTATTTTTTTCAAATAAATATTGAAAAATTGTTCGACGCAGCTCTTAAAGTTTTATTATTTGGTAAGGTATAGATATCTCTTCCAGCTCACATCCAATCCACAGTTTTCTTTGGATCTTTTAATAGATATAACTTAAGATCGTTTAAAAAACTTAAAGAACCGACTTCAATCAAACGTCGCGCTAGTCAAAGTAGCCTGCAGTAAGTAGCATGTCATCGAAGTAAGTAAATGCATCGTAATACTAATAATATATAGTTAATATATTAAAAAAAGAATTTTCCAAATCGGTTTCGGCATCTTCGAGTAATCGGTGAACATACATACAAATAAACTGGCCAAGTGCAAGTCGGACTCGCACTAGTAGGGTTCCGTACCACACTACAGTATTTTATAAAATCGAGCAAAAAATACCACTATCATTTTTCGCCAGCAAAAAATAATAATTAATAAACATTTTATTTCTTATAACGCCATCTAACGTCTAACAAAGGTGTTCGGGATTGACATTTTAATATAACGCCATCTATGGGACGTTTACCTAACTAAGCGTTCATAGATGGCGTGAAATGCCGAAAAAAACACGTTTCTTGTATGGGGACCCTCTATTATTTTTTACTTTATTCTGTTTTTAGTATTTGTTATAGCGGCAAGAGAAATACATCATCTGTGAAAATTTCAACTATCTAACTATCACGGTTCATGAGATACAGCCTGGTGACAGACGGACAGACAGACAGACAGACAGACAGGCAGACAGACGGACAGCGGAGTCTTAGTAATAGGGTCCCGTTTTACCCTTTGGGTACGGAACCCTAAAAAGATTCCGACGAATTGAGAACCTCCTCCTCTTTTGTGAAGTCGGTTAAAGACTTTCCCAATACAGCTGCTTAATTACTTAAAACAAAAGTTATTTTAATTCAATTAATATGATTTAAAAAATATGCTGAAAAATTAAGTTTTTGACAAAACCATAGCTCGAAGACACGAGTATTTATTACATTACGTACATAGACCTACTATATACATACGTGCATAGGCATATACCTACAATAAACAGTGTTATAAGTGACGTTTTATTTGCTGACTGTACGGTTGCTGAGGTCCGAGAGCCCACCTGATTTTTTATGAAACAAATGAAAGTTTTCAGAATAATCAAAAAGTATGCGGGTGGCAATCGCGGATTATACCGACGACGAGAAAGGTCGGCGCATTACCGTTTCATGATATTGCACGTTTATAATCGTTAATTTTGTAATGATTTCGATTACAACATTCATTTATTTATATGCCAATTGTTAAACGTGGTAGGAATGTTCAATTAATTCAGATATTTTAATGCTATATTTTTATGTTTGCATTTTTTTTTAAAAGCTTACTCGCAATGTGGATTGCACATTACTAGTATTCTTGTTAACCCCTCCAACTAAGCTAAATATGCTTGTATCTGGAGTGGGTTCACGTCAATAGTGCAATGGGTGGGGTGGGGATCGAACTCACGACCTCTAGATTGCCAGTCCGACACCTTATCCTCTGGGCTATTGCCGCTTTTAATAATATTATTATGATGTATTACTTGACAATCATGATTCTATTCAACTTTAAATATGTATTCTGTATTTAGGCAGTTTATTTTATTATTAGAACTACTCACGGGATATTTACCATGTTTTTTATTAATTATGAGTTTCCGATATTTCGGCTCTGTTGCAAGCGCCATGATCACGGATGAACTGTAGATTGCGGGTCGAAGTAATGTTTACGAGCAAACGAAACGGACTACCTTCCTTCGTTCTCGTTTTGAACGCTCGGCACCACTACCACTTGTTTTCACTGGATCTCGATCGCGACACACAACACTCACAGTATCTTCCTGTTTTTTATCACTCCGCGGGCTTTTTCGGGATTTACATAAACCTACCACTGGATGCCAAATACTCGACAGTTTGAACCCGTCCTCACGATTGAAGTTTTGAAATTTATTAATTTCAATCGCTTCCCTAACCAATCTTGGTATATAGTGGCGTTCAGTCGACAGTATCTGAGGGCTATGTAACTCAATCCAGTGGTTTGTTCCAGACTCCAACAGGTGCTTAGCGATAGCAGATTTCTGTGAATCGTTATTTTTGACTGCTTTGATATGTTCCTTAACGCGACACGCTACTGTGCGTTTTGTTTGACCAATATAAGAGCTTCCACAGCTACAGTCAATTTTGTACACTCCAGGGTTTTCCAATGGGAATCTGTCCTTTGGCGTACGTAAAAATTGTGAAACCTTCTTTAAGGGAGTGAAAACAGTTTTGACTGAATATTTATTCAGTATGTTGGCCACTTTGTCTGTTACTCCTTTCACGTACGGCAAGTAGGCTGGTTGACGTTCAACCTGGTAGTGTAGGTCACGTTTTTGTGTGCGTCTGGGTGGTGGTATTCGACCCTTGTATCCATTCCTCTGTAGTACTCCACTCACATACTTTAATTCGTCTTCCAAATGTGCCTCGTCGCATAGACTATATGCGCGGTCAGTGAGGGCGGTCACCACAGAGTGCAAGTGACGAGGGTGGTGATGTGAGTTTCCATGCAGGTAGCGGTCAGTGTGAGTTGACTTCCTGTAGACTGAGTGACTGAGGGAACCGTCTTCTCGAACTCCAATCCCTACGTCCAGAAAAGCTATACACCTCTCTTTTTCCATTTCATAGGTAAAATTCATTTTTTCATGGATGCTGTTCAGATGATTCACATAGGTTTGTACAACAGTTTCATCGCCCCTAAGTATAGCAAATATGTCGTCCACGTACCTTTTCCACAGTATCATGGAACATGGTGCGGTCGTAATGGCTTCTTGTTCAAAATACTCCATCCATATATTGGCAACAACCGGAGCCACTGGGCTGCCCATCGCCACACCGTCTAATTGGAGGTAGTATTCGCCTTTGTATACAAAGAAATTTGTACATAAACAATGTTCGACCAGGTTGGCATACTCCAAAGGAATGCCATTGTCTTGAATTTTTCTCCTGATGACTTCCATACAATCAAGGATCGGGACGTTAGTGAAGAGTGATTCGACATCAAAACTGACCATCACGTCTTTCTCAGATACCTTAATGCCTTTCAGAATATCTATAAAATGGCGAGAGTCTTTTACAAAAGATGAAGTGTTCCCTGCTATGTGCTGTAAAACGCCGGCTACATGTTTAGCTAGATCGTAAGTTGGGGAGTCTATTTGACTGACGATCGGTCGTAACGGAACATTAGTCTTATGGACTTTAGGGAGGCCGTACAGTTTGGGTGGCTGAATATTTCGAGGGCGCAATAAATATTTCCCTACATCTTCACCAATTGCATGCATGCTTTCCTTAACAAGTTTTTGAGTAGCCCGATTTATTCTCGCTGTTGGATTATAAGTCACTTTTTTGTAGATATTGGTATTACTCAGCAAATCTTGTATTTTGCTATGGTAATCTACCGTATTGATTACAACCGTCGCATTACCTTTGTCTGCTTTTAATATCAATATGCTGTCGTCATTACGAAGACTTTTAAGGGCGGACAATTCAGCAACAGTGATATTAGATTGAGGAGTTTTTGCGTGGCGTAAAGTGACAGCGACGTCTTGTCTCAAAATCTCAGCATCTGCCGAAGGTATTCTGTTACGATAGATAACTTCCTCAATGGTACCTATAACATTTTCATAGGGTATGCCTTGGTGTAGGAGCGAAATTTAACCCTTTCTCTAGGACATTGAGTGCAAAAACATTTAACTCTTTGTCTGATATATTGACAATTGTTCTCGAATCATGCGAGTTATCGTGGTAGGTGACATCATGTTTTTGGTGTTTTACCAACGATTCGAACTTACGTTGTAATTTCAAGGCACATAGATCACGTGTACGTTGTGCTTGTAGATACGTAATGCGGTCACAATTGTCAAAGTCTTGAGCTGTTAACTTAGAACTGCACTCCAGATGTATGTTGTACAACTCACACTGAATTTTGTCGAGGCGATATCGTGTATTACTAATTGTTTTACGAAAGTAGCTTCATACTCGCATAACGTAGAATGCGCTCGGAACCGTGAATATCTTTGCGAGGTTTTATACGCATACATACGGGAATAACATCCGCATTTCGACATTTCACTAAAAAGTTTAGCGATTCACTAACACATTCACACTTTTTCCGCGCGCGTTCAAGATGTTTTATTAAAATAGCACAATCCGGCCCGTACCGGCGTACAATATAAGTTTTAAGGTTTTCATGGTCACTGACAATATTATTAGAACTACTCACGGGATATTTACCATGTTTTTTATTAATTATGAGTTTCCGATATTTCGGCTCTGTTGCAAGCGCCATGATCACGGATGAACTGTAGATTGCGGGTCGAAGTAATGTTTACGAGCAAACGAAACGGACTACCTTCTTTCGTTCTCGTTTTGAACGCTCGGCACCACTACCACTTGTTTTCACTGGATCTCTATCGCGACACACAACACTCACAGTATCTTCCTGTTTTTTATCACTCCGCGGGCTTTTTCGGGATTTACATAAATATTCAGTCAAAACTGTTTTCACTCCCTTAAAGAAGATTGTTTTCACTGGATCGAGATCCAGTGAAAACAAGTGGTAGTGGTGCCGAGCGTTCAAAACGAGAACGAAAGAAGGTAGTCCGTTTCGTTTGCTCGTAAACATTACTTCGACCCGCAATCTACAGTTCATCCGTGATCATGGCGCTTGCAACAGAGCCGAAATATCGGAAACTCATAATTAATAAAAAACATGGTAAATATCCCGTGAGTAGTTCTAATAATATTGTCAGTGACCATGAAAACCTTAAAAGTTTATTTTATATTATTATGTTACAACATTATAATTTCGTTTTGTGCAAAGCCTGAATTTTTCCGCCATTTCTTTTTTTGTGAGTAGGGTATGCACAGTGTTTTTTTTGTACATACTAATTCATCGAAATGCGATACTAAATTTACAAAAATATTTTATTCTTGAGTAGGGTATATCGCAGGTGCAGTTTTTTTAATAAAATAATGCATAGATCTAATAAATATGTCCAGAAAAAAAGGAGATAGACGCTAGTGATTTTCAGTAGCAAAGGACCATGGGCGGAATCGTTCCTATCCATCAACAAAATTTAAATGTAGCTCAATTAACATTATTGGCATGATGATATTTTATACCCACGACGGAACGGAGACGGTATATGCGTTCCAGGTGAGAGGAGTTTTGTGTGTGCAAATCCATGTTGCCATTTTTCTCCAAAACGATTCCGATCTTGATGAAATTTTCAGTTATGGATTTGGGTTTGACTGGTGCATATTCATAGATATATGTTACGGTGATAACTCACCAGGGGGAGCTGCAGCAAACATTGATTGTGCAAATTCATGTTGCCATTTTTCTCCAAAACTGACTAGTTCGATTTTGTCTTTAAACGGTTCGTAATTAATCAGTGGTGGTTCTTAGATGTTATGACATTATAGTTAGCTTTCTAAAGGACTCGTGTCTGTCGTGTGTGCTTTATTCAAAATTTTAATTTTGTTACTTGTGTTACTATGGCGACGTTGACCAAATGCATTGGGTTCTCATGGTATCTAAGGGTCAGTTCAGAGCGCGACGCGACGCGACGTTACGCGACTTGGCGCGCACTTATGTAGAGAGTGATACAAAACAAAACTTTAATTACTACACAAAAAGATACACATTTCATTTAGTTCATTGAGTTAATTTGGCGGCTTCAGGCTGCGTCTCGCGGTGCCACTCGCCGCAGCGAGTGCGCGGCCGAATTATGTCAATGAAATGTCGCCACCACAGAATCCCTCCACATTTCCTTCTGCCTACTTTTCTTTGCATAGGTATCTTAGGTATCTGCTTTAATTTTCATCGCCTTTTTAACTGACTTCACAAGAAGGAAGGTGGTTCTCAATTCGTCGGAACCTTTTTTTATTTTTATTTATGTTCACCAATTACTCGAAGATGCCTGAACCAATTTGGAAAATTCTTTTTTTGTTTCAAAGTGTACCCTTCCAAGGTGGTCCCATTTAAATTTTAATAAAATCGGTCGAGCCTTTTTTAGGGTTCCGTAGTCCTGACAAGGAACCCTTATTGTTTCATCATGTCCGTCTGTCTGTCTGTCTGTCGGTCCGAGGTTTTGCTAAGAGACCGTTAATATTAGAAAGCTGTAATTTTGTGGGGGTATGTATATAAATTACGCCGACAAAGTGCTAAAATAAAATTTTGAAAAATATTTTTTTTAGGGTAGCTCTCTTATATGAGAAGTGGTGATTTGATTTTTTTTTCATCGTCTACCCCATCGTGTGGGTTATCGTTGAATAGGTCTTTTAGAATGACTTCAGGGTGGCTAATACTATTTTTCGATTCAATGCTCCATTTACGAAGTATTAAACTTTAAAGTGCAAATTTTTGTTCCAGTAGGACGTCCCCCCCCCCCCCTCTAAAAGCTAAACTGCTGGCTCGAAAAATTTGGAAAAATTCGTGATAATAGCGCATTTTATGAACTTTAAAGGAAAACTATAGCGGTCAAGATAACTTTTTTTTACTTTACTATATTTATATTAGTTTAGTAGTAATAGTCGTTGAACTTGGGTGTTGGATAATAATGTACCATATACAAAATCCGTAGAAAATTTAAATTATATTATTAATTTAAATTATAAATCCTTTAAGGTGACAAAGACGGAGTACCTAGTTGCTTGTTTACAATGGGTAAAGACTTTCATTGAATAACAGGCTACTACGGAACCCTACACTGCGCGTGGCCCGACACGCACTTGGCCGGTTATTAATATATCATATATCACATTTGTATTACGATACATTTTTATACCTTCACGACATACTAACTACTGGCACAGATTATATAATAGTTATAACATCTACTAGCTACTTTGCCTAGCGCAACTGAAGTCAGTTCTTTTAGTTTTAATTAAATTATTAATTAACGATGAAATTAATAATCAACGATTTAAATAAGTAATAAAAAATTAATTGCATTTAGTATCCCTGATCTGTATCACACCTAATACAAAAGTCTGACCTGTATTTTGTTTTAAAATAAAATAAGCGTTACGTGAGTTTGCATCCCCATTTATCCAGCCAACCAAGGAACATCAAACAGAAACGCCTAATTTGTCATTGAATAACACGAAACCTTTGAGTGTGTCGTGCCGTGCCTACTTATTTCTTCATAACATTTTCGTCAAACAAGCCACAGATGAAAAAGCCAACCTTTGCGTTCCGCGCGAGTAAAACCACGGCATTTGATTACTCTTGTTCAAATATTCGATATTACTGGATTTTTGGTACGAATACTACCTCCTATTTTAATTTTCCGCCTGAATCGACACAGGCAACTGTTCAAAGGGCAGGTTTTATACGTTTACTTTTTTACATGTTGTGTGTCCGGCGAAGAATTTTGAGCGCGAGTTTGTCGTTGATTCTGCGATCCGGTCGCTCCCGGGAATGTTTAAGTGTAACAAACACGCTTGCTTCCATTTGTTGCTATTGTGCAACGCAACGAATATTTTGTTTTACCCAAATATTTGAGAGGCAAATAATATATTTGCCAGAAATATTTGACTTTAATCTTGTTTGTATAATTTTTTTTTTGAATTATCGTGCTGTACGGAGTACATTACTTTACTTTATATTTGCAACTTAGCATATTTCACACTAACTGACTTACTCGGAGTACGCTTTGACGCGCCGCGACAGACACGCGCGGTCGAGTGAGAATCGCCTTCCATTTTACTGTAATTTGTGTCTTAATGAACTCTACTTAAAAACTATTACTACTTCAACTTATTATTTTGTACGGTCTTAACTGGGATCTTAAAGTGCTTTTCTGGTTATTGAGAGATACTTGTCACCTGACATAAGAACGTGGCATCTGTCTCTGTGATACAACATGCGTTACCATCTTAATATCTATCTAATAAAACATACATTTCTTTAAAACAAAAAAAAAGTAAAAGAAGAATTCCAAATAATATTCATAGATAAACCGTGGTACCTGTGTACAATTCACCGCGCTGGCTTAGCGGCTTTGCCCCGCAATACTCAAATTCCATGACCGACCGCACCGGGTGGGCTGCGATAAACAAATTCGCCAATCCGTAAAACTATTGCGGATTCTTTATGGCTTGGCCTTACAGCGGTCTGTGGGACATCACTCATTTTATTGCTACGAGTGTAGCCAGCTCGCTGGGATTAGGCGAGAGTGTTGATATCCCATTCTTACGTCTTCTCAGTTAAATTTAATTAATTAGTCGTTTACGCGACGCGTTCTACGATATAATACAAATAACTATCTTAAAATAATCTCTACCAATAATATTATAAGATAAAAGTTTTTTTTTGTATGGTTGTTTCGTAATGGAACAACTAAAAAGTTAGTGGACAAATTTTAAAAATCCTTTCCTATAAAAAATCAAATATCAGCAAGTAGCATGAGTCATATGTCGCGGGCAAAGCCATAATTACATTTAATAGATTCATAAATACATTTAAATGTAAAGTGTGCATGTTATATCAATAGCTGCTATATTGCCATGTCATAGCAGAAATTGATCACCTATCCAGCTTAATCGAGACTAAAAGCAGAAAACTGGTTATCCAGCCAATTCACTTAAATTAAAATAGTATAGGTGGCTATAGTACTGTATTACTATATTCCTAGATACATAGTCCTGTCCTCTACTAAATAATTCAAGCGACATAAGGAACAAAATTCGGATGTCGACGGATGAGACCTACTGCAAAACACACATGAGATTTACTCGTACGATTTCGCTGGAAAATCTTGAATAGAGACAAATATTAGTAGTTCCTTTGTAAGGTGTTAGGTGTTTTTTTAAAACCACTCGTTGTGCGGCACACCGCGGTTTTACCCGCGTAGGCACCGTTCCCGTAAGAATATTGGGATAAACCTTTGTGTTATTCCACGGTCTAAGCTCATACCAAATTTCAGCTCAATCGGTTGTGTAGTTTTAGCGTAAAGCAGTAACGAATATATACACAAACTTTCGCCTTCGCCTTCGCCGTATTAGTAAGAAGTAGGATAGTAAGATGAATAATTAAACCTAAAGAAATATAAACAAATAATTTAAGATCGTTTAAAAAACTAAAAGAACCGATTTCAAACGACGCGCTAGTCAAAGTAGCCAGTAGACGTAGTAACTATTACATAATCTGTGCCAGTAGTTAGTAGTAAGTCGTCGAGATAAGAAAATACGTCGTAATAAAAATGTTGATATATTAATTATTAAATAAATATTAATTACATTTTGAATGGGACCACCTGAGATAGTACCGGGTACCCTACCCTTTGAAACAAAAGAATTTTCCAAATCGGTACATGCATCATCGAGTAATCGGTGAACATACATTAAAAAAAAAGTTCCGACAAATTGAGAGCCTCCTCCTTTTTTGTGAAGTCGGTTACAAACCTCGTTTATAAATTTGCTGTTAACTCTAATAAATAAACTCCAGTAAATATATATACGAAGTGATATTCACGTTATACTTTGTTGCAACCAAATGACAAAATTTTATGTGAAAACAAAGCTCACTGCAATAGCGTAAAAGTTTACCTATTGTGTTTCTATATTAAAGTGTGCAATCTGAGTTTAATCCGGTCACAGCCAGTAATTGTATATTAATGTGAATCTAAAGAGTCTGGAGCAGTCTTGCAATTTTATTTTAGCGACGAAATGCGATTCTCGATCGGGAACTGAAACCACTTCGGAGTATCACGAAGTACGTGGGTACTAGTAGCCAGGTGCTATCGCAGCATGCATTTAAATCGAATATTACAAAGTGGATTCGACCATAACCACCTCAGACCGGTTATCTGGTCGGATACAGGTATCTACTCCCTGAAGCGGATCTTTAATGAATTGTGCAGGGTAGGGTGATCTAATATTCTTAATCAGCTTTAAATTAAATGCTCAACATTAAACATATTTGTATTATGCTCATAAACATCAGAACAAATATACCGTACTACAAACTGATTTGTGCCATTTTTAATATGGAAACCTTCAGATGAGTATATTTATACTTTTTTTTTGCCTTACTTTTTTACTAATTTGACAGAATATGTATATAAAACGATGACCGTTTTCACCAATAAGTTATTTTTCAAAAAAAATAAAACCGACTTCATAACCACAAAAAGGCACTCAAAAGCGAAAAATAATTTACTTAAAATTATTATAAGCGTTACCCACGTCTCTATTTGAAGTCGGTGCCAGCCAAGTCTAATAGGTAGTAGATAGATAATACCTACAAGTACATGTATCTACCAACTTACTAACCTACATGTACCTACTTACTACTACTACATACATAGCATCTATCTAATATCCAATAGACTTGGCTGGCACCGACTTCAAATAGAGACGTGGGTAACGCTTATAATAATTTTAAGTTAATTATTTTTCGCTTTTGAGTGCCTTTTTGTGGTTATGAAGTCGGTTTTATTTTTTTTGAAAAATAACTTATTTTACCCTTTTTAGTGCAGAAAAAGTTTAAATGAAATTACATGCATCTATTAAATTTCGTGTCTGGGCCGTTATACACTGACGGATATATACTTTTTGAAAATTTCAAGTGTGTACCTATAACGGTTAAGAAGATACAGATCTGTAAAGTGCGCACATATAGACACACGGACGGACGGACGGACGGACGGACGAACAGACAACAAAGTCTCAGAAAGTGTTCATTTGGTAGCCTTTGGGTTCGGAACCCTAAAAAAATTGACTTTAAATGCCGCGCTAAAGTGAAAATATTCACTAGTAATAATGATGTCATCAAGGTCTCATAGGACAATGTCCAAAATGGCCCTGTGCAATAAAAGCATCTGACACACGATAATTAATTGTCTATTTTATTACAATAATTCCAAATACTTTTATAACACGGACTAGTTGTATTCCAAAATGAATATAAAAAAGTATTATTTGCGATTATTAACATTAATTGCCGCCATATGGCCAACAGGGTACTGAATCACTCTACTACGTTATAAGAGGCACTTCCCTATATTGTGGATACCCGAATTATGTAAGCACTGTGTAGCCAACCTAACAACGGAAAGTATTATTTACGTAGTAACTATTATATAATATGTGGTTTTATGCTTATAATTTTTTTTTGCTGTGTTGATTGGTACAAAGTACGTTCATGATTTTGAGTTATTTAATTATGTATGCAGTGTCGCGGGACTGAAATGGCCGCCATCTTCGCCAAATGTTATGTCATGTCAAAAAATATTAGGTATGTTTAAAAAAGTTTGCACTCTAACAAGACTTTGCCCGGTAGAACATTCATGTGAAGACAAATTATTTATATTTATACATAATTATTTATTATAATTATTAATATATAATTATTTATTGAGGGCCCGGTGGCGTAATTGGGAGAACAGTCGGCTTTGATGCCGTGGTACCGAGTTCAAACCGCCGTGCACCAATGAATTTTTCTATCGAAAAATATATGTGCGCTTCTCACAGTGGCCCTCCGGTGAAGGAAAACATCGTTAAGAAACATCGTAGAACATATCTAGTGTCCGCCTGGCCAGCTACCACCTTCAAGTCAGAAAATCTGTCGCCAAACATCTAATGTGTTCCGGCAGCTATCCTTGAGAGCCAGTTCCCATTCTAGTCCACTTCTCTATCTTCGACCGCATCATCACTTAGCAACAGGTGAGATAGTGGTCAAACGCTTGCCTATAAGATATTACAAAAAAAAATTCCCCACCTTTATTTCTATCTCGCTCACAGTTACCGTAAGAATATCTTATATGCAATAGCAACCTCCATTGTGTATAATCTTCTTGGGACTCTTCTACTAAAACTAGTACAATCTCCTATGTTTGGGGTATTTATCTCCATATCTCTGGTGATACTAATCAGATCTCGATAAAATTAAAATGGGACCACCTCGGAAACGTATCCTACCAATTAAAAAAAGAATCATTTGAATCCGTTCACAATTGATGGAGAAATCGCGTAACATACACACAAAAAAAAAAAAAAAAATAACATACAGACGAATTGAGAACCTCCTCCTTTTTTGTGAAGTCGGTTAAAAAGCACAAAGGGTTGTAATCACTGATAGAAGTAACAAGTAAACATATTTTAAGCTTTTTTCAAGCTCAAATTAAGTGGCCGATTATAGATTTTATAATTTTAAGAAAAACTTTTTATAAAATTTTATGATTTATATTTATCATGCTTTGAAATGACAAATAGGACGATATTCACGTAATGTTGTTTGTTTATTGTTTACGATTTTTTTTTGTCTGACAGATAAGAACTTGACCGCTATCTCACCTGTGAAGACGCGTAACGATTGGTGACATGTGTTCGTCAGGGGGAGGGAGGTCATGTCTTTGTCAGTGGTGTGAGCCATAGCCAAAGTATGCTACCAGTGGTCACCAATTTAGCACCACTCAGGGATCACGTGTAGGGTAGGTAAAGGCTTAACCCTACGAGTAATGGAAAGCAACAATGATCTTTTCGTGGATGACAATGACCTTCCATCTTCAAAAATAAGAGGACCTAACTTACTCTAATATAAAAAAGTATAATCTATCCATAACGGTCATCTAGCTCGATATTATTGTCTGAAAACCGAGTACCTACACTCGGCGAACCACAAAACCAACTTTAGTTCTACTCATTCCCCTTTTAAAATCCCAATTGTAAAGCATTCCGTTATTACTGGCTGTTCTGAAGTTTCGCCACATTCGATAATCTGCAAGTTTTTCCCGAGCGAGATGTGGGTCAAGTGAAACTGGGGAGAGAGAGTTAGGGCGCCGACTGTCGGCCGACTTGCGGTCGTCCGATTACCGACAGCGTGATTTATTTTGTAATTGTTGATTTGTAGGGTGAAAATTGTGTTTGTTATCGATTTGACATTTAATGGATACTGGGTTACCCTATGAACACTTGCAACACTAGGTTTGTCATTTATGCGTTGCTGAACTGTCAAGATTCTTTTAGCGCCCCTTTTGAATGATTTCATACCAAAGCTCTGCGAGAAAACAGTCGTCAACTCGTTCGATATTTTACAAGTGTAAGGGAGATATTCCTATTTGAATCGAGTTATGTGTGAAGTCCAAATTTCGATAATATGTGGATGAGCGTTATACAATTTGGTATGATATTGAATATAAAAAAGTTATATCATTTGGAAATTGACACAGTAGTAATATCATATTTAAGACGTAATATTTGAATTTTAGTAGTAGTAAGTCATTGAATAAAATCTATAAAAATAAAAAGACGTGTGGCACTTTGGGACTGCCGCGGTAAAGCTATTGCATAGCATTTTTTTATTTATGCAGTATTTTTTTTCTTTGTTCTAGTTAATATTGTTCAAAATATTTTTATTATCTTACGATACATGTAGGTTATTCAGGAATATTTATCATTGAAACTATAGTATATTTATATATTTGTATAACTACGACTTCAAAAACTACACCATCCATACACATCGATACACAATGCTCACACACACGTCACACAAATCATCAACACTTACAACACACATCACTCACAAAATACACATATCGTAAACACATAAATTGTTATATACATATAGTTCATCCATATTAATTAAATAGTAATTTAATATAATAACTAGGCATGATTTATCTGTGCACCTAACGTGTACTATAAGTGCAAAAAGTAAATGTAATTCTAATATCATTGTTCTCCGTCTGACTACAAGGAATTGAGGTAAGTTCGAGAGTAAGAGGAACACTATTCTCCGAGATACAGTTTCAAACTAGTTCGGAGGGTAGGGCGAATCGGATTCCGGTACAAGCCTGCATACAATTTCTACATACCTACTAAAAATGTAAAAATGTACTATTTATTCGTGGGTACATAATTATTATTATACTACACTTTTGTTAAAAATGTAACTAACTTAATTGTGTATGATTTTATATGCAATTATTATGTTATATAGATATTAACATGAAGAAAGAGATAAACAGTAGGTAGGTGAGTTTATACAGTGTGGAAATTAAACTCAGGCCCTGGAGGGAAACTACTTTAAATCCTTAAGCTAGCTCATTTTACTTAAAGGAGACATTCCTTTATTTTTGAAAAGAAACAAATCTGCATTAAAAGATTTTTTAAAACTCGCTTACTTCGCCCGGGACTCGAACCAACTAAAATTAAAAAAAATAAACACTCTTTATTTTAATATACTAATCGGTAGTATTAATATTCAGGATAAAGTTTCTCTAACAAACATTAGGTCTAAAATAAAAATAATCGTTAAATCTAACATCAACTTTATTTTACTATAAATTTTGTAACACTTAAATTATTTAACTGATAAATTGTTCGAAATGAGCCCCGTCGTTCCGGCTACACAACATTAGACGCCGTTGAAATTCATTTCTTGTAGCCTTGTAACTTCTCCACTGAACGCCTCGGATCATGTAAGAAGGAAATGTGCATAGAGGTATTACCACCATTGAACAATTTTCTTATCGAAGATTTCAACAAGGTACTTAACGATAAATTAGCAAGCGTGTACTTCATACGAAGTCTTTGAGTGTTGGAGAGATAACAGAACTGTTACGTGTCTTTTATTTGTTAAAAGTGAACAGTAACCAAACATTTTTTAGAGAAACTTTATCCTGAATATTAATACTACCGATTAGTATAATAAAATAAAGAGTGTTTATTTTTTTAAATTTTAGTTGGTTCGAGTCCCTGGCGAAGCAAGCGAGTTTAAAAAAATCTTTTAATGCAGATTTGTTTCTTTTCAAAAATAAAGGAATGTCTCCTTTAAGTAAAATGAGCTAGCTTAAGGATTTAAAGTAGTTTCCCTCCAGGGCCTGAGTTTAATTTCCACACTTTATATTAGCTAAGTTATAAATAGTACAAGTGTAAATTAGGCTATAATATATAATATATAATAGGCTATAATATATAATATTAATATATATAATATATAAAAATATAAGTTATCAAATAAAAAACATTTGAAATTTGAAATTTATAGGTTTATGGTAACTGAAATAAGAAACATAAGTTTGAGACTTGATATCTTCTAAATATCTGGAAAATACCGCGTCAATTGTGGTCCCATATTTTGTTGTGGATTCTTGTGGATCATTATTTATTATCCACTTAATACTCACTTTCTTTCACTTACTCACTCATTTTCTTTCACTATTTTTTTCGTGACTTTCTGCATTAATAAATGCACTTTGTTTATTCATATTTACAAATAGAGACAGAGTACAGATATTCACTGTTGTACATAGATGATAAATACCTATACACCTATCTGTGTCACGGCTACATGTATGAAGGCAGTGAGTGTTTAACAAGGAGGAATTATGTAAAGTTCCAAGGACTTGTTCACCCTTGACATAATTTGATAATAGAATTTGAAATTTATATTTGAAAAGGAACGAGAAGACAAAATCAAAATTAGCCGGTCCGAGGGGTATATAAGCGGTTAGGGTAGCTCCCCTACATGTGAAGTGGGGATGAAATCCGATAGATGGCGTTGTACACCGTTAACAGACGCAACTGTTTCATTTTATAAAGTTTTACTATTAAATTGAATGATGTGTGACCTTATCTCTTCTACGCTAAGGCTTATAAATGAGGTTCGTTGGGGTGTTAGGTTTTATTTTCGTTACGGAATTTCTGGATTCGGTCTCCACGCTCAAGACCCGCGATAGAAGCTATGCAATAAATCCAATATCTAATATCATATAAAAAGTACTACTGGTAAAAAAAAGACAAATCAATTTCTAATGATAGCATAAATTGTACGTAAAAGTATTCCGTTTGTAAGGGCCCTAACACGCACACATCAGCATTCATAACGTCAAAGTCGCACCGAGCTCGTATGCGTGTGTGTTTACGTGTGTTTCCTGCTTGTTGTTTATGTGTGCTATACACTCGTTGTATGTGTGTTTGTACGTGCCCGATGTATGTGTGAGTGACGTGTACTCGAGTGCTGTTTGAGGGATCCAACAACTGATGGATTGTTTTTCCCTCTCCAGACGTGATTTTACGTTATGTAGTGGTTTGATCTAGATTTATTATGCGATTCTATAAGCTATTTGGAATAGGACTTGCTTATTGAATTTTAAGTACGTACTTATGTTTGGTAGTTGAAATGCGAGTTTGTTTAATGCGTAAGAAGCTAGGCGCGCAATAAAAGAAGATCGCTGCTAGACAATAGAGTTTTCAATTGTATTGCGCGCACTAAATCATAATTTATTTATAACTAACTGCAACACGCGGCTTTGCCCGCGTTTAATCCTAGCTGTAAACCTTCCTTTTGAATCACTCTATCTATTGCTGAAAACTGCATGAAAATCCGTTGAGTAGTTTAAAAGATATAAGCGTACACACAGCGGGAGCAACTTTGTTTTATACTATGTAAACATTAAACCAGCGTATTTTGCCGTCACCAGCGTATTCGATATAGCTCGCTAGCGTGCCATGGGCGTAGTAAGTATTTCGTTTTTAAAATTGGTTAAAATACGAAACTTTATAATTTTATTTACCTCGACGTTTCAACCAAGTGGCATTGATTGTGGTAACGAGAAAACTGGAAATTGTAGGTGTCAGCATTATTATTGAGAGTTCGTTGGAACAGACCTCAATTAGTCTTTATCAGAGTTGTCATTGCGATACACCATACTAACAATATCAGCTGATTTTTGTTGCTACGAGTTCATGTTCTTGCAATGTCATTGAAATGTCAAGGTAAATAAAATTAATGGTTTAGCGATATATTGAATATTTGAATTTTACATTTGAGTCTATAAAACCTTTCGAATAGTATATAAGAGCTGATTGTTTTTGTGATGTTAGTGGCGTGACCAGAACCTCTATTGCTCCCTAATTAGGCACCCTTATTGTCTTACTCTTATTACACCTCCCTGATTAAAGAGGAGGAGGGACCCTGATTCAGTGTGGTGTAATACCCCTTATAGTTGAGGCCTATTTCTAGCAGTGGAGATAGGGTTCTGATGAAGACTCTAATAAAGATTATATTACTAACTACGAACTTATTTTCTTTTCAGATACATGTCATGCGCTAAATTCACAAGCTATGCTATCAGTCATACGTAAGTACACCTAATATTTTTTTAATTAAAGTGCCTTATTTGGGTGTTTTTCAAAGGAGAGTCTTTTTCTTCAACTACATCGCACGAACTCCTCAAACTTGATTACTAAGTTCTATCGTACTTAAAATTATTAGTGGAGCATTTGAAGTCGGTTCTTCTAGTTTTTTAAACGATCTTAAATTATTAAACTGTCTTTATTATATTATACAGTGTTAATACTAAAACTTTTTTCATCACAATTTAAAAGATACAGTCTAAAGATTTTCGTGAAGTTTTAATTACAGTTTAAAATTATGATTCAATTTAAAATATGTTACTTATCTTTTTATCTTTATAATAAAAACATTTTAAAAGTTCGCGTTATATTAAAAACCTTTTTACCCTTTGAATGTACTTCAAGCACTACTTTTATACAGCATCTGTTTTTTTCTCACCTGTTGGTAAGTGATGACGCGGTCGGAGATGGTACCTCGCTAGGCCAAGAATGAGAACTGGCTCTAAGGACAGCTACCAGAACACATTACTTAGATGTTTTAGCGACAGATTTTCAAAGGGTGGTAGTTGGCCAGGCGGACTCTATACTAGTATTCTACCACCATGCCGGGAGATTGGGTTCCTTAACGATGTTTTTCTTTCACTAGAACACCACTGTAAATACGCACATACTTTTTATGCACGTCAGGGGTTTGACTCACTACCTCTGGCGTTAAAGCCGACCATTATCTCACTGCGCCACTCAATTCTTCAATCAATATAATTCTTTAAAAAACAATTCCCAACATATCCAGTCTGTGTTGCGGTAAATGTTCAAACTCGACCAATTACCTAAGTTTCCAGTTTTAACTGACGTATAATTTATTCAGCTGTATCCATCATTTACAAGTACCTGCTATTCATCCCTTAGGAGGGATCTGCTTATACTTGCCGAAAGCAATTAGACGAACTTTACCAAAGTCGTAGCGTTGATTGTCCAGTTTACGATGGACCTTTTAATTTTGCGTGCAGAAGTTAAAGTGGTCAATGAAATAACTATGAGGTTATGTTGAGAATTGGGAGTCGTTTTTGGTTACAGTTATCTTTGTGAGGCAGATTATTCATAAGACAATGTATATTTTAGTGTTTTGACTGAATTAATGAATGATTTATTTAGACCAAAACTTACATTAATAACAACACATTTAAGGTACGGATACACCGCAGCGTCTTGCGTGCGCGATCTAAGCGGAGAAACAACATACGCGATCAGAAAACAATTGAAAGGTACTTAGATCGCCCCCGCAGATAGCAGGACGCCTCGGCGTGGCCGTACCTTTACCTACATATATCTAAAGAAGCTAGTAAGGTGTAAAGGTGGTCCGTGGACTCCACACAAGGATATCCTGTGTCGTGGAGGCCAGTTCTTCCTGACAGACAATATTAAGAAAACATAATATATGAAGTACTCAGCCGGTACACTATATAAATGCAGGTATTATATACTAGAAGTATTAATACCTACATTTATATAGTTTTGACTGCCTTTAACTGTTTTTGTTGGCTCTGGGTATTTTAAAGCTTCCATTCCTCAAGAGGAAAAAATAAACCCTTATATGATTACTTAGTTGTTCGTCTGTCCGTCATTGCGTCTTTCAAATTAAATCCTTTATTTGCTAGAATACTGTATAAATTTTCTTATTAATTATAATATTTAGGTCAGTGTATTCAACCTGTCGGCAGGCATGCAATTATTTACGGTAAAACGTCAAATAATAAGATGTTTAATGTCATAAAAAATAAATGAAATAATAGTCTATATAATATTATGTTTCTTTGAAGTGTTACACACTTTATATTTTTGTAAATTGTTAAACATAATCCAAAATTTCGTCGTCCCGTCGGTACGATGAAATTTTGGGTTGTGTTTAACAGTCTATATAATAGTCGTCCATTACACGGTAGGTTATTCGTCATTCATAACCAAAAGTCATGACTGATGGTTGCTCATCCAGCAAATCAAAGTATGTAAATATCGGTTAGTCACCGTCAGTCGGCCCATTACACGATCAGTTATACACTAGTCACAGCCATAACTCCCAGCAAACTGACAGCAAAACCTATCGTGTAATGGACGCCTATCATTTGCATTCGTCGGTCTGTCCATCTGTCCGTCTGACAGTGTGTCCATAGTCGTAAAAATAAAAATATTCTATTTAACTATCTCGTATAATTCCGGTTGAAATTAGGTGATTACCTACTCTGAAGCATATAGTATTAAGACAGAATTTACTTATATTTATTAATATTAAACATGAAAGTGTAGATTAATCTTACAATCTGTGAGAAATATTCATTTTATAGAAATGTTCTGCGAACCGGGAAAATGAATACGCGGAGAATGTGTAAAATACTTTATTTCTTTGCGTGGAAACGCACTGCAGACCAAATATGGCAATATTATCCTGCGTATTACCAGCTATATTCGTGTCAGCCAGTATTATCCTGCGTATTACCAGCTATATTCGTGTCAGCCAGTATTATCCTGCGTATTACCAGCTATATTCGTGTCAGCCAGTATTATCCTGCGTATTACCAGCTATATTCGTATCAGCCAGTATTATCCTGCGTGTTACCAGCTATATTCGTATACGCCAGTATTATCCTGCGTATTACCAGATATATTCGTGTCAGCCAGTATTATCCTGCGTATTAACAGCTATATTCGTGTCAGCCAGTATTTTTGACGGAGTCAGAGAGGGTAACGTTGCAATATATCGTCTTAAACTTTTAAAAGTATCGATTTCACGTGCCGTTGCCGAGGGTAATTTTTTTTGTTGGCACATAGGTATTTTCTTAGCTTCATTGCTGTGCATAGGTTCCAATTAAATATCTGATGGGAGCACCGTTTACACATAATATCGACTTGTATAAGTGCTTATATTTTTTACTAGTTGTATAAAAAGTATCCTACAGCCTAATACATAGTACTTCGCTATCCCTGTATAAATTTCTTTTAACTTGGTCCAGTCGTTTGACCGTGTAGAAGACCCAAACAAACAAATAAACACACAGACTTTCGCATTTATAATATTGGTGTTGAGTGTTGAGTGTTGATTGCTTATTTACAGATAATCTGTTGAATTTCTACACATAAAAGCTTTGAATTTTCAGATTATAGTTATAGTGAGTTATGATCATGATTGTAAAGTACCAACTATTATACTCACTACTGATTGTTGTCGACTGTTTCGACCTAGGTGCATGTCCGATGCACTTCCTTGGAGTTTACGCAGAAAGAAAACGACGATCAGTGCGGGCTGCCGCCCGACGCGCGGCTCGCCAGCGGAGGAAGGCTCCGCTAGCGAAATTCGTGCTTTGAATTTGATAAAAAAAATACTTTGAACCTAGGTGCTTTGGATTTCCTTTACTGAAAATGTCAAAACAAAGAGAAAAAATTCAAATCAGTGAACTCATGACAGATATTAGAGGTAACCAAGAAGGTTAAGAAATGCCGAAATTAGAGCTCAGTGGCGTGTCTTGAGAGAGGCCTACGTCCAGCAGTGAACTGCTTCTTTTTGTGGGCAACATACTGATGAAATTAGCACTTCTTTAATTAAGCGACGTCGTTCAAAATCGATAAGTGTATAGTTTGACTTTCTTAACTAATGTTTTATCATTAGTTAGAAAATGGCATATTTACCTAGCTTGAAATAATACTGTAATAGTAAATTTTCAACAATACTGGAATAATAACTAATTCTAACATACAAAATACAATACAAGAACTCTTTATTGACACCAATATATAAACAAGAAATAAAAAAAACAAAATTGGCATAACTTAAATTAGATGTACAATGGGCGGTCTTATCGCTAAGAGCGATAGCGAGCTAGGAGCGAGCTCTTCCAGACAACCTTTGGATGGATATGAAACCTATGATAAGCATGGACGGTGGCATGATATATATATCAGGTACATAAGTTATATAACATAATTTATTAATCAAATAAATCCCCACGAATTCTCAACGGATGAACTTTAAAGAACCTTTAAACAAGCTTAGTGTAACCCTTTGAAATAACGTTACATACTAAAATGAAGGGTTACATTGCTGTAGAGAAAACATTAAGTAGATAGACCCACAGCGATGGGCGGAATGTCGTCGCGTCGCGAAGGCATCTCTCGCAGCTTCTTGAGCCAATTATGACACTGTTGGGATGACAGGACCTACTTCACTTGACTTAGTATGTTGAACCATCTTAGTCAACTTCTGATATTGTGAGAATTTGTATTTAAAGAACTATCTATATGACATTGTTGTTGTTGATTAGTAATATAATTAAGATTAAGTAGTATATAGCATACCTGTGCTAATCGATAAACATATTATAAAAACGTTTGTAACTCTGTCACTCTGTCTGTTTGTTACCTAATCACGCTTAAACGAACGGAATCTCTTACTGAAATTTAACAAGGACATACTTTATAGCATGATTATGAACAGAGGCTACTAAATTCTTGTTGTACGTGAATAGTTTGTAATATAAACATGTTAGGCTATATATTCAAATAAATTCTTTTTAAAAAAAAAAAACCGACTTCATTACCACAAACAGGCACTCAAAAGCGAAAAATAAATTAATTAATATAATTATTATAAGCGCTACACACTTATCTATTTGAAGTCGGTGCCAGCCAAGTCTATTGGATAGTAAATAGATACTATTTATGTAGTAGTAGTATGTAGGTAGATACATGTAGGTAGTATCTATCTAACACCTATTAGACTTGGCTGGCACCGACTTCAAATAGATAAGTGGGTAGCGCTTATAATAATTATATTAAGTAATTTATTTTTCGCTTTTGAGTGCCTGTTTGTGGTAATGAAGTCGGTTTTATTATTTTTGAAAAAGAATTTATTTTACCCTTTTTAGTGCAAAACAAGTTTTAATTAAATTACATGCATCTATAAAATTTCGTGTCTGGGCCGTTATACACTGACGGATATATACTTTGTGAAAATTTCAAGTATCTATTACGGTTAAGAAGATACATCTGTAAAGTGCGCACAAATAGACACACGGACGGACAGACGGACGGACGAACGGACAACAAAGTCTCAGAAAGTGTTCATTTGGTACCCTTTGGGTTCGGAACCCTAAAAAATTGACTTGCAATAAAAGCATCTGACACACATAACACACACGATAATTAATTAAATATTTTATTATAATAATTCCGAATACTTTTATAACACGGACTAGTTGTATTCCAAAATGAATATTAAAAAGTATTATTTGCGATTATTAACATTTATTGCCGCCATATATATGGCCCACACAGTCTGAATCACTCTACTGCGTTATAAGAGTTGGCACTTCCTAACATTGTTTATACCCGAATTATGAAAGCACTGTGTAGCCAACCTAACAACGGAAAGTATTATTTACGTAGTAACTATTATATAATCTGTGGTATTATGCTTATAATATTTTTGCAGTGTTGGTTGGTACAAAGTACGTTCATAATTCTGAGTTAGTTAATTATGTATGCAGTGTCGAGGGACTGATATGGCCGCTATCTTCGCCAAACGTCATGTCATGTCAAAAAATATTAGGTATGTTCAAAAACTTTGCACATTAACAATACTTTGCCCGGTAGAACATTCCTGTGAAGACGAATTAATTCTCCCCACCTTTGTGTCTATCTCGCTCACAGTTCCCGTAAGAATATCTGTCAAAAAAACTTAAATTAAAAAAATTGAAACCAACCCCGACTGATTTGTATATGTAATCCGAATTTATAATCAAAGCATATGTATAACTTTGTACATTGAGACCATACCAAGGAGATGTCTCAGAATTAGATCAAGTTTACCATATTTTTGCAATATCATTGAAGTAACGAGATACTGCGACAGCGCCATTTTGATTTTTTTACTTCCGCGGTCAAAGTAAACGAGCTTACGAAAGTTGCTATAGTAGTTTTTTTAACCAAAAAAGAGCTGATAATGTTTAAACGGCTGAACAGATTTTCATGAAATAAAGCTAAGAACACTCTCGACGAAGACATCTATCAAACAAAACAAACTAAATCAAAATTGGTTCAGCCATTTGGGCGCTACGATGCCACGATGACAGACACACAGATACACACATCAAAGTTATAACACTCCTTTGTTTTGCGTCGAGGGTTAAAAATCAAAATCAACGTGAAGAAAGAAGTATAAACATTATTCAAGGTCATACTTTTTAGTCTTCAAAAGTATATGCAATAGCAACCTCCATTGTATATAATCTTCTTGGGACCCTTCTTCTAAAACCAGTACATTCTCCTATGTTTGAGGTATTTATCTTCATATCTCTGAAGATACTAATCAGATCTCGATAAATTTAAAATGGGACCACCTCGGAAACGTACCCTACCTATTAAATTAATAATCATTCGAATCCGTTCACAATTGACGGAGTAATCGCGTAACATAGACACAAAAAAAAACCATACAGACGAATTGAGAACCTCCTCCTTTTTTGTGAAGTTGGTTAAAAAGTCACCATTTAAAGTATTGTATAAGCTTCTCCATTCAAAGGTTGCCTAAAACAATCCATATTAGCGATACAGCTAATTATACAATATAACTGAGAATTTTCTTATTGTAGGTATAAAGGTAGTTTGAAATATATGAAGAGTCACAATGTAGGTTTTTAGGCAAAGTGTACGCCTGGCGTCTCTTGACTATTTGGACAATAATATTAACAACTTCCATTACAGTGTAGGTTTTATCAGTTCGTTTACTATACAATTACTATTATACAATAAATACTACACTATACTACTACAAACGACATTCATTCCTAACGAATACAACCCACTTTCAAAATCCAAACTACGAGTAAAGAGACATACATTTTCAGATTAGATATAAAAATAAAATCTTTAAGAAAATGTGCCTGAAAAATAATACGACCCGAATGATTTTTATAGGCAAAGCAAATAACTAATGAGGGCCAAAATGTTTGCGAGTTCACAGCTCAGCGCGCCGAGCGCGGAGCGGGCGTTTCTTGAAAATGCCGAATTCTGCCTTGATTGCAGCATAGGTGCTGACGGGAATTCTTCACACAAATATTTTTTGTCAAATATGTTGACGGCTTGCTGGGTTGCGTCTTAAATTTTATTGCAATTTCCAAGGTGAAATCTCGCGTGGTACTTCTTCCTGTGGTACTGAAGAAGGCTTTTGGATGAAGCTGAACAGTTTTCCAACACTGTATCATTTTTTGAAAGTTATACTTCTTTTGGCGCGATAGAGAAAAATAATGAGAGTGAATTTTTACGATGCGCGCGCACACCGACACCTAAATTCTAAACCGTGAAGTTAGTTCTAGGTGGCATGACTATGTTCTAGTTGTATATGTCATATTTAACGTCATATTTTTACGTTAATAAAACTTTTTTATTTAAATAAAATATTTTTGATTAATTTTAATATTTATCGTTAATCACTACTGAATTTTAGTTACTTTTTTTCCATACGCCACAGAAGTATAACTTCTAACGCGTGTACATAAGTACACACACTCTTTTTTTTTTAAATATCTTATTGGCTAGCCTCTGACCACTATTTTACCTGGTAGTAAGCAATGATGTGGTCTAAGGTTGTAAACACGTAGTGGTAAACACACTAGGCCTAGAATACTCTGACTCTCAGGAGCTGTGTGCTGCCGGTATACCGGCTATGGCGACAGATGTAAGCTACTTTTAGTAGCAAGTCAGGCGAAACATCTATATAATACGCTCCTACCACCTATGAATGAATTCGCGTACATTACACGTATACTACATGTTTAGCATAGACAACACGCTCACCCACATAATATTCTCGACACTTGGACTTGGCACACTTATCGATTCAAGCGGTAATTTACTACTTACACCTGTAAAATGTGGAGCTAGCTTCTGTCTGCTGTTTCCGCAGAGCTTTACATGGAGTCCTTCAAAATGGGCGTTAAAAAAATCTTGACATGTCGGCACTGCATGAGTTGCCTGAATCGTTTGTCTGTTTCCTACTAATCATAAAAAAATTGTATTTAAGAAAGTATGGTTTGAAAACAGCTGTGTGTAGAAAAGTATCATCTTCAAGTAGCAAGTGAATCTTCCAAGCAAGCTTGGTACCACGTGGACTGCATTGTCACTTCACATTAGGTGAGATAGTGGTCAAAGCTAGGGTCAAACGCTTGTAATTCAGAATTAAAAAAAAAATAAACAAATTTTAATCTTAAATAAATCAAAGGAATGAAATAGATGCGCCTCATAGATTTGCCCGCGCTAAACTAGATATATTCTTTTAGCCATATCGACGCAGACAGACAGGAGACTTACGACTTAGGAGGACTATAGAATTAAAACTATGATTTATATTGTAAGAATACTGTCTCTATATGTGGCGTAATTAGTTGCGTGTACCGTGCATAAGTAGATAGTGTTGTCATTCACACCCTAAAGGTTTTTAATCATCGCTTAGCACGATTGACATTTTACTGGCACTTAAAGCAATAAAGGTTAGTTACGTCGTGACCTCGCGGGGTCGTTTATGAGTTCAAACGTTGGCTCAACACACGGCATAAAATTATCGCCCGTATGATCGTGAAAGAGTGTAAAATAAAAATAAGATTGTAAGATACGCGCCTAAACGGACGATCCGATCTTACTGAAATTTAACAAGGAGATACTTTATAGGATGAGGATGAACATAGGCTTCTAAATTCTTGGTGTACGTGAACGAAGTACTAGCTGATACTCGCATCGGCTAGTATGTGTATATTTTTGAAATCTTCTTTCTTAATATATAAAATTCTCGTGTCACAGTTTTCGTTGCCATACTCCTCCGAAACGGCTTGACCGATTTTGATGAAATTTTTTGTGCTTATCCGGTATCTATGAGAATCGGCCAACATCTATTTTTCATCCCCCTAAATGTTAGGGGTAGTCCACCCCTAATTTTATTTTTTATTTTTTAGACAAAATTTTTAATTTCTATTTTTTTATGATACAACATACAAAAATACATACAATCCTCAATTTTCACCCTTCTACGATCAACCCTTATTTTTTAATAGCCATTTTAGTAATTATTACTAGGAAATTATTTATATGGCAAAACAACGTTTGCCGGGTCAGCTAGTATGATATATAAGGCCTTTCATGTGATACCTAACATGGTAGTTTGGTAAATTGACAAAAAAAAACATCACAACCTACCTATAACCAGCGGAAAATGTATAAATTTTATTCACATGAAAAGATCAATTGTCCAATCTAATATGACACATACAGTCTCCAAATTCTTTTAGGTGGTTGTTAAATCTGCGATATTGTTATTATATTGGTGATAAGTCTATCTCAATAGTAGATCTTGAATGTAGCATGATCAAAATAATTTCCAAAATACATTATGGAAATTTTAAATTGAGTGTTCGATTGCATTACAATAGATGCGATTACAGCTAAATGAGCTAAACGTTCAGTCAGCCATAAAAAAGGCTAACAACTTCTTGTCAAGTCGATTTTTTCGAAATAAACGATTATTATTATAGAAAGTACACCCCAATGAAGCGGTTATCGGGGAGCAACCACCCTTGGTGCCATCACCGTTGACCACGTCAGTCGCATCATTGAGCGAGCAATCAGCTGGACAGGGAGCGTTGCTCTCGGCCTTTGTATTTTTAACACCCGAAACAAAAAGAGGTGTTATAAGTTTGACGAGTGTATCTGTGTGTCTGTGTATCTGTTTATATGCCTGTTTTTCTGTGGCATAATAGCACCTAAGCGCATGAACAAATTTTGACTTTTTAACGTGGGTAACGCCGCGGGGCTCAGTTATTAGTATAATATAAGACTTCTGTGTGTTCATTAAAAAAAATTAAAAACCGGCCAAGTCGAGTTGAACTCGCCCACCGAGGCTTCCATACCAACGTTGGTATGTACCAATTAAGCTAGACCAAATTGTATCAGCGCTTATATAACTGAGAGTCTACCTTAGTTGGCGTAAACTATGTATGTATGGGAGCACCCTTTAATTTTCAACTTTTCTTATTTTTTGGATTTTTTCCTTAATTTGTGCTGTAAGACCTTGCTTCTTCCCAAATTTCATGATTCTAGGTCAAAGGGAAGTACTCGATGTATAGGTTTTCGATCCAAAACCTATAGGGTACTTCCGGTTGACCTAGAATTGACAATTTTGGTCAAATGCAAGGTCTCTCAGCACAAGTAAAGAAATAATTCCGAAAAATAAAAAAATTTGAAAATTAAGGTACATTTTGGTACTAACAAGTTTTCGCGAAAATCTAAATTTGCCCATATCTTTTTATTGTGTTGACTCAAGACCTTGGTTTTTATACACCCAATAGGCACTATAAACTTCAGTATCATATAAACAATAAACTGTTTAATTATTTGATGTTATACACTGGCTGTAATTCCCGTACCTACTTTTCAACCGACTTAAAAAAATATTGTTGTATTGCTTTTCTTTGTTTTTATTTATAGGTGTAATCGCAGTTTCTTGACCTAGGTTTTGAGCGAGTCCATCGCTTTTCCACTGGAGTGAAGTGACGCAGTGAGATCGCGATGATCACTCGATAATCATGCATTAATATGCATGATTATAGTTTTTGTCCTGATAAACGTTGTTTTGTTACCGCTGTAGTTTTTAAAGACACGCACAGACATAGTAGGCCTAAACTAACACATCACTGTAATCTTGTAATCTATCTGAGCACGCGAACCTATCGTTAAACAAGGATTAACTTGCGAGCCCTGTTTACTACACTTATCTCAAGCAAAATAGGTAATAGAGACAGAAAATAACTACGGTTGACGTAGTATGGTGAGTTTATATTGCAAGATTTTTTTCAGAGCTTTAAAAGAAAACATATCTAGAGGTAACATTTTTAACTATTATTAATTTAGTTTTAAAATTTTGTTAAAGATATTTATATATAAAGATTCTGAGATTATATATAATACTTATTTTCTTTATATTTATTTAAATAATTACCTGGGCATTGCGTAATATGTTTGGAATAGATTGACATCTAAAACAATATATTCCTACTTCTCACATTGGTATTTAGATAAAAGACATACATATATTACTGAATGAAATATGTTCGTTATTCAATAACGTCATCATTATCATTATCATCATCAGCCTATGTTAGTCCTCTGCTGGACATAGGCTTCTCCAACTGTATGCCACTGAGCACGAACCTCCACAACTCTCATTCAGTAATAATACATGATAATAATATTTAAGTTCAAAATTTAAAACCACCCCCAACTAATTTATATATAATCTGTTCATTGAGAACATTCCAATAAGTCCTAATCCAACATCTCTGCTATAAGTTGGTGAGGAGTTGAGCATCTTGCAGATTCTAGGAGATGACCCAGCATCAACTCAATGCCATGTTCATGCAGTATCATTAAAGTAAGAGGATACCAAATTTCGTATTTATGAGACCAGTGAAAGTTAATCTCATAGTGTCATCATCTAGAATAGAGCTCATTATCTTAAAACGGCTGAACAAATTTTCATAAATCAAAGCTAAGAACACTCTCAATTAAGTCACCTATCAAACAACAAAATAAATATAGATTCGTCAATTTAAAATAACCCTCTTTTTATGTCGGGCGTTATCAACAAATACTTTGTAACTCGTACAGAAATAATGTGAGTCCAATCTTGATATAATGTCAAAAATCTTTACCCATGAATAGAAAATTCCTCCCATAATAGGCACATATATGATGAAAACAAATATTCCCTGTTCACTCGTGCGTCAATCGTACGAACAAATAATATTCCACTCAAACGTACTTCGTTTTCAGCAAGTTTTTGTAACAGCGCCATATGGGGCAGATGTGGAAACGACCTAAAGATGACTCCGAGTGACGAGACGCCCCAATGTTTACCCAAGTTTATGGGCAGTTTTATGGTCATAATAAATGGGATTTAATTTAAAATTTTAACGCCTCAACCATTTATTACGAGCTGGCCGAGGTATAAATATTATCGGTGCCGACGAGAGCACGGATTTAAGATTAATAGCACGGAGATTCTCTTGGGTTCAGTTTTTGACTTCGGCAATGTTACTTTTAAAAATATAATTTTGGCTATATACGGAACGCTGGCCATATACATTTTAGAATTTGCAACCCATTGTTGGTATTCTATTGAGCTGAAATTTTGCCTACTTGTGTCAGTTTGGTGACGATGTAATATTATGAAAGATACTATAGAACTGATATGATGTTGGAGTAGTTAAGTTACGGCCACACCGCGGCGTCCTGCGATCTGCGGGCGCGATCTCAGTACTTTTCAATTGTTTTTCGATCGCGTTTGGTGTGAACAAGTCGGTACAAATACTACTGCGCTATCTGATCGTCACCTAGATCGCGCACGCAGGACGCTAAGGTGTGTCCGTACCTTTAGAGATTGGATCGAAATAAGCAAATGGTAGGTCAATCGAATTTGGGATAGAATGTTTTGCAGAAGTATTTTCCATTACACTATGATGACGTAGGTTCGATGTTATTCACACCCATATCTGCAAACAACAAGTGGCAATATTCCTGCAGTCACTCCACTGAAAATTTACTACACATGATTATTTGAAAATTCCTACAATAATAAAATAAAGCCTTACTTAACTTACTCTTCCTTGATTAACATCACATTATTATTCCCACCTTTGTTCTCTCCCTGTCTGTTGTTTCCTCTGATTTATAACCAAAACAATTAAGAAATTATAAAAGGAACCTACCAATAATATTATAAGTACTTCTCATTCACTGCAAATCCTCACCAACATACACACATACACACACATATACTCGTACCCAGAACACACACACTCACGTACGCGCTCACGTACGCACACATAGGCACAAAAGCTGCAACGTTTCATCCCCAATATGTATTTCCTATGAATACATACTACGGACTTATGGTATCCAGCTCTGGGGATGCACCAAACAGAGCAACGTACATTATACAAAGATTTCATAATAAAGTGCTCAGGAGCATTGTAAAGGCACCCTGATGCATTAGAAATGACGACCTCCATCGGGACCTAAAAGTGGAACACGTCGCTAAAACAATAAAACAGTATGCTGAAGCTCACGATCGTAGACTTCACCATCATGTGAACGTCGAGGCTATCCAGCTCCTCGACAACACGGACATAGTGAGAAGACTAAAAAGGGTAAAACCTTTCGAGTTACTTCAGTGATATTTTATTAGCATAAGTGTAGTGATAGTGAACGCTATTTAAAAGAACACAATAACAAAGTGTCTTGCCCTTAATAGAGACATTAGGAAAAGTGTTAATGGACACATTCTTAGTAATATTTTAATAGTAAATTAAGTTAAAATCAAATTACTTATTAGCCTAGTTATAAGGCTAGATTGTAATAGCAGAGAGATATCTACTCTACGTAGATAAATCACTACAAAAAAAAAATGTATTTCCTAGTTAAGTTAAATAATTTAAGACGTATTGAACTTCTCACCATGACATTTGAAATGTATTACTTTATAACTTTCATGAGGCTCACAACGTTATTTTTTACGATCCGCGGGAGGGCACTGCTGACCTCTTCTACAGGTTTTTTCAAACTTATTTCAGGCACCAGTCTCTCACAATGATAGGGTACATCTCGTATGTATAACTAGCCTTAGACATTTAATAGACATTAAGAACCCATTGTGTGAGAGAAATAAATGATTTTATTTATTTATTTATTTATTCAAATTAAATGTGCCTTTTACGTAGAATACCAAGAAACTTAAAACTGCTAAATAATACAGTCCTTTTCGCTCCCTAGTTATGTTTTGGTTGCACCTAATTTCATAGTGCAGTAAATTAAACATACGCGGACGATCTCGAGAGACGGGCACAGTGCAACGCAGTAAATTAACTCTAAAGATCGTTCTACAATCAAATAAATATAAAGGTCCTCTTACTAGTAATAACAATAATATTCCTTTTTAATCAACCGACTTCACAAAAATGATGAGGTTTTCAATTCGTCGAAATCTATGTAAGATTACTCTGAGACGCCTGAACCGATTTAGAAAATTATTTTTTTGTTTCATTATACTTCCTAGGTGGCATTTAAATTTTATCGAAATCGGTCGAGCGGTTTTCATAAAATCAACAAAAATAAAAATTTGTTAACACACACGGATTACGTTTTTGTTGTTTGTGATTCCCTTCAGCAACCTTAAGCTCTTGAAGTTGGTTTTTTTTTTCGTTTTGTGAACGATGATCATCATCATCATAATACGCCAGTGTCAGTCCACTGCTGGACGTAGACCTCTCCCAACATACGCCACTGAGCCCGATCTTCTGCTCATTGGGAGGGATATGCTCTAGTCGCCACGCTGGGCAGGCGGGTGGGCGATCACAGGACGTAGCTCCTCGCACCGGTGACGCTGCTGCCTGTCACCGGCCTGTAGTATTTAGCTATGCCATAATTTGAAATGGTTATACCGTCATTTGCCGGTCGGCAGAGGCTCGTTTGTTGGTCAGCAGGATGCACTACAGGCAGGTTGGCTGGGAGCACAAATACTACCTAGTATTTGTTCTAATAATTTATTATAGTTCGGGATGTAAGGGATTACATCCCGAACAATAATACATTATTTCATTATAGAATTGACGCCCGGTATGATGTTCTATGCCAGTTATAACCCTAGCATGCTACCACTCTCGTCCGCACCATCACTTACCAACAGGTGAGATAGGTTTTAAACGCTAGCTTACACGATATATAAAATAAAACCGGCCAAGTGCGAGTCAGCATCGCGTCTCTTATCGCACACTTAGGGAGGGTTCCGTTCAATACGGTTACGTTAATACAGTTTTAACCTCATATATTTGATTAATTGATATTACCAAGAATATTTGGTTTGGTCACGATCTAGAAAGACGGGGCTCGTTTACTAGCGCCATCTATGTCATTTTGCCGAAACTAATTAGATACAGACGGACAGACAGACAGACAGACAGACAGACATACGGACAGCGGAGTCTCAATAATAGGGTCCCGTTTTACCATTTGGGTACGGAACCCTAAAAATGAACATTAAGATAGCAATATGTTTGTAACTGTCTTTCACAATGCAGTAGCTAAGCATCTGCACCCGTGTCCGCCCGGGTGGAATTATTTAATATACAATTTGGCACAGTGTTGCTTAATGCTTGTGCTGTGTTTGTGAGATATATGTTATTTAACCAAGACAGAGTAGTGTGCAACTATTTATTATAACGTCATCGTTATGGCTGTGGTTTTTAATTTTATTGGAGTGAAATAGTTTGATCAAACATAACAAATACTTCATTAAATTGTAACATACAATCCAACATTTTATCGTACTGACGGGACTCGAACCCGCACCCCCCGGATAACCTGTCCAGGTGCTCTGACCAATTAAGCCACAGTGCGATACTATCGATTTGACGAAATTATTGTATTGCATTTTTAACTCAATTATGCATTGGTGGAAAGTGGTGCACATATTTAATTATTGATATGTACAATGTCTCTTGCAGGGAATATTGAATAAATCACATTTGACACTTTGTTAAAATTCTACATTAACCTTGTAATGGACACACACGGTAATATTTATTTTTCAATGTCTGATTTTTTTTTAATAAAGCTTACTAGCTATGTGTGTTGCACACACACACTAGTACTAACTCTTGTTAGCTCCTCCAACTAAGCTAAATATACTTGTGTCTGGAGTGGGTTCACGTCTATAGTGCAATGGGTGTGGATCGAACTCACGACCGAGAGATCGCGAGTCCGACACCTTATCTTATGGGCTATATTGCCGCTTTTAAACTGCACAGTTGCAGTACATTTTTTTAGTTAAAATTTATATTTTACTGTAATAATGACAAGTCGGACTCGCACTCGTAGGGTTCCGTAACACAGTCAAATATTCCATAACTATGATTATTCGCAACTACAAAATTAACTTTGTTTTTCATAGTGCTTGTATGAAAAACAAAGTTATCTTTGCGGTCGCCATATCTCTAAAACTGCTGACTGTATCTCGTTAAAACCAATTTTCGATGTTAGTTTTTATTAAGATCTACAGCATATATTTTTTTTAGATTTTTTGCTCCCATACTTTAAAAGTTGGAGAGGGGGGGGGGACACACATATTACCACTTTAGACGCGCCTATCTTTCAAATGATTAACTTTGAGAAAAAATGATTTTAGGAACCTCAATGTCATTTTTGAAGACCTATCCATAGATAGGTATTTATTCGTAATAATATAACACGTATAGGTTTGAAGAAAACATTTTTTTTGTTTCAGTTCCATGTATGGGATGCCCCCCCTTAAACTTTTATATTTTTTATTTTTGTATAAAAATCGGAAAGCAGTTCACAGAATACATCTACTTACCAAGTTTCAATTCTGTAGTCCTAACAGTTTCGGAATAAAATAGATGTGACATACGGACGGACAGACAGACAGACAGACAGACAGACATGACGAATCTATAAGGGTTCCGTTTTTTGCCATTCGGCTACGGAACCCTAAAAACTATGAGCTATTAAAATGACCCTATTAAAGGTTGTTTAACTTTTTAGGGTTAAGACTACGCTGTCAGTCTGTTTGTCTGTCTGTCTGTCTGTCTGTCTGTCTGTCTGTCTGTCTGTCTGTCTGTCTGTCTGTCTGTCTGTCTGTCCTTCTGTCACCATGCTGTATCTCATGAACCGTAATAGTTAGACAGTTGAAATTTTCACAGATGATGTATTTCTGTTGTCGCTATAACAACAAATACTAAAAACAGAACAAAGTTATAGGGGGTCCCCATACAAGAAACGTATTTTTTTCGGCATTTCAATATAATGCCGATCCCTAACACCTTTATGTTAACTTTCACTTAGATGCGTGCGTTAGACGTAAGATGACGTTATAAGAAATAAGCACGCGGCTTACAACTCTGTTTTGATAAAATGTTTATTAATTATTATTTTTGCTGGCGAAAAAAAATAGTAGTATTTTTTGCTCGATCTTATAAAATACTGTAGTGTGGTACGGAACCCTACGAGTGCGAGTCTGACTTGCACTTGACCAGTTTATTTTTTACACTGTCAGAGAAACATATACTTATGGGTTCTTCGGCCTTTGGCCTGAGAATATACTATTTATGTTGGTTTGTTTACCTGCCATCACCTAGCGTACTTGTACAGATAAATATAATTCCAATTTAAACTACTATTCTAAGCCAACGGCAACACATAAATAGACACATTGACATTAAAATGTGAGTAGCATCCTGATCAGAAGGTATTCATTCTTTTACAATATTTATATAACCTGTGCATTTTGACAACGGCAATTTATTAAACTTTAAAAAAGCTGTAAAAGGCTCTGGTTCGATACTAAAAAGCAATGCCATTTGTGAATTGTAGATTCGAATACGATTATCCTTTTGGAAATTCGTATCGCGAAAAGCCTCCAAATGAAGTAGATGGTGTAAAAATACCATACACACTCAATAAGCAATCCACATTTACTTTCCCCAAATCTCCCCTCCGCTACACCATTCACTCCCGTTTATTTTAAATCACAAAACGCAACAAAGAGCTGCCGTATTATAAAACGTCAAATAATAACATATTTCATGCGAGATTCCGCGAGATTTCCAATGCGATGCCTACTTGGAATATACATGAGATGCGCAGAATGCATACAATACTACGTAGAACGTAGTACGTGATGGTTGGGGAACGTGAGGACGTAAGGGACCAGTTTTGAAGCAGGTTTTTAACTTAACTGCAGTACGCTGGCTAGGGAACGAAATTGAGTAAGAACTTTTAGGGTCCAGTTGAGCAATGGGAGAATGGTCGGCTTCGACGCTGTAGCAGACGCAGAGGTAGCGTGTTCAATCCCGCCGTGGTGTTATCATTATTATCATTACCTTGGTTATCGCGAGGTTTTTTTATTTATTATTACAGTAATTACAGTAACTTAGCTTAAATAACACCAACCTCCTTACTATAACTAGGTGTAGTATTACTATTCAACTAACTACTTAAATGTAATGTGATACTTATGATAATAACAAATTTTAATACGTAATTATGCGAATCAGTAATCAGAGGTGAGATAGTGGTCAACCGCTAGCTTTAGCGTTTGACCACCTTGGTTGGTAAGTGATGATGCGGTCTAGGGTAGCACTAGGTGATTCTAGGCCTAGAATGGGAACTGGCTGTCAAGGACAGGGACTTCACCGGAGGGTACTATGCACATATATTTTTCTATAACAAGCTACGTCTCGCGTCGAAGCCGACGATAACCATGATGCGTATATGCATACGATATAAAAAAAAACAATAAGACGATATTGCGAAGAGTGAATTAAATAACAAAGACTTGTCATGTACATCGTCATAAATTATTAACATAGTTCAGCAAGTACTAGGCTTTATTTTGGTCTAGACTATTCCCACAGAACAGATGAAACAATTTTTTGCTACATTGTAACATTCTGTGACTATTCCATTTTGTAAACTTCAAACTTTCGGAAACTGAGCACAGTTATAAATATTGAAATATAGGACTTTTAAAGAGCTACGGCGTTAATTTTATTTACCTTGACGTTTTGACCAAGTTGCATTGATCGTGGTTGATCGTGGTCACGAGAAGAAAAGCAAACGTAAAGGTAAATCAAATTATTTTTTTAGCGCGATATATCCCGTGTTTTAATATTTATAACTATTCCATTTCGTATTCGAAACAGTACCGGTGCGTTGTTTGTTCTTTCTAAAAATATTTTTGCTAAATCTCCTGTTGAAGCAACTCAAGAATTTTAAGGGTTCATCAGAGCATTCCCCTAGTATATTATATTACTCTTTGACGTTCCCCATAATAACTGACGGAAGAATGATAATAGAAGCAGATGCATATCGATGCGATGTGCTCCAATCCACCGGCAAATAGATAAAATTCTACGAATAAAGTTTTCTATGTAGAAAAATCTAACACAAAAAAGTTATAAAGCTATTCATATTTATACAAAAATTATTTCATATCACGAAGACATAATATATATTTCCTTATTCGATCATTCTTTGCGTTGTCACTATGAATATTAGAAATATAGCGTCGAATATGGGACACAGTTGTGTATCACCCGCCTGGCTTGGTACGGCCGGTTGACCGCCACACCGGAAATTGTGCGACGTAGATCTTAAATTACGTCTCTGAAAGGTTAGGTTATCTAGTGTCAGTGTTGAGGTGCTCATACTCAGAGTTGCCATATAATAACACTTAAGACTGAAAGGTATTCTTTAAATAAAATTTCCTTAAAGGCAGTTATTAGTTTGTTGCTTAGTTAGTTAGTTTTTAACAAAAAAAATCTGTATCTATTACTCGATTTTTCTCTTTTTAATACGCTTTTATTAGTTTCAGACGTATGTATGTTTGTATGTTAGTATGTAACGGAATCTTTGAACATGATTTTAACCCCCTTCAAAACGTCGGATTAACTCGAAATTTGGCATACTTATTAAGGACCGATGACAATTCAATATTTTAAACATTTTGACCCGTTATCCTTACTAGGATTTTTAAAAAAATTCGACTAAAAAATGAAAATAAAAATATTTGAAAAAAAAAAACTAAAAAAATACGCTTTTATAGAAAATCCAACTAAAAATAGAAAATAAATTTTAATAAATTTGAATTAAAAATAGTGTAAGAAAAAATGATTTTATTGTAAAAAAAGCGTGGGGTGCTTTTCAGGATATTATCAAAATAACCCTTCTAGTCATATCTGTTCATAAAATATTTGGAACTATTGATACCATGCACCCCACGCTTTTTTACAATAAAATCATTTTTTCTTACACTATTTTTAATTCAAATTTATTTTCTATTTTTTAATTGGATTTTCTATAAAAGCGTATTTTTTTAGTTTTTTTAAACTATTATTTTACAAGCTTTATTTCTACTTTACGGCGAATTAATTAGTCCGTCACAAATCTTGCGATTGATTTAAGAGCATCTTCCAGGGGTTCGATTGAGCTGAAATTTGGCATACATGTGTATATCGCGTGACAATGCAATATTACAATGACATGTTGCTGATCTGACGATGGAGCTGGAAGGTGGCCAAAGGAACTCCTAAACTACACATGTAATAATTACCCGTCGTGTTCGGGGTTGGTTGGATATGTCTTGACTTACTCAGGTGTTAGGTTATGTAAAAGCTTGTGTTTAAAAAGGTTTCATAAAATATTACTTGTTCATACTTTGGATGAGTAGAGCATATTTTAAGAATGATAAATTAATGAACTCTGTTCTTTTAAGCGTTTTATGATATTTCTATCTTTATTTTTATGATAATAGGTATCAAAAGAGGCAAGATTAAAAGAAATTAACCATGGCACTTAACATTCTGGATTTTTAAGTAATACAAAATGTTGCGTGCCATGGAACATTTTTGAGGGGTTAATTATACAAAAAAAAAAACAAAAACCAACAAACATATATACCGATTTCTACTCCCCAAATAGGTATGAGTAACACAAAATAGAACCGAGTTTCTACCACCAACTTGGTGCCGTAGCGAGGTGCAACGATGACTACTTTCCATTCGAGGGCGCGTGTAATCACCCGACTCGGTCACTTTACACGACGCCATTGAACACTCCTGATATTGTGAAACGCTGTAATTAACCTATCGAGAGCTTGAAACATTGTGCATTTTGATCGCATACTAAGGAGGCTGTAAAGTTGCCAACATCGTCTATTTCAGGTTAAACTGTTGTGGTATGTGTTTTTTCTGAAGCGTTGGTACTTTTTGTTAGTCAACTAACTTGTGTTTTGTAAATTGTTAAACACAATCCAAAATTTCATCGTACCGAAGGGACTCGAACCCGCACCCCCCGGATACACGTCCAGGACGTGTAATCCGGGGGGTGCGGGTTCGAGTCCCGTCGGTACGATGAAATTTTGGATTGTGTTTAACAATTTACAAATATATAAAGTGTGAGACACTTCAAAGAAACATATTTAACTTGTGTTTTGTTCGATAATTGATGTGTTTAAAATGAATGTAGTATAATAGACTCACGTAATAGAGTTTACATTGCCCAATAAATTGAAACGACTGGCAATTTATAACTATACATGGCGATATATGTAAAGTGTGCAGTGAAGACTTTGCTTAGCTATGTGATAAAAAATACTTTGTAAACAAACCAGCATTGGTCATCTTCACAAAAACTCCTATGGTCAGTTCCATAGCACCGAACTACACATCACAACTTTACATAATCACTTCCGTGAGTCAAATGAACTTAAGGCGTTAAGCAAATCCCTCAGAATGTTCTCCTTACTTTAAAACTATCGCCACATAAAATCCAAAACGTCCAAATTACCTAAACTAGTTAACCAAGATGTGTTTGAAAATCATAACTATAGCAACCCTCTTATAGCTTTATGAAACTTGTCCCCAACTTAATCCTGTGTAATTTTGACGTTTGATGAAAGGGATAATCAAATTTCTGGATCCTTGGACATGGGCGTTCCGGGGAGCGATTGGACTTCCGTTTCCGGTTCGATACAAAGTTGGCCTTCGAACTTTTTATTGGATTTAGATGATTTTAAATTGCAAGGGATTTTTTCAATTAGGAAACGCTTCTCGGATCTTATGAAAATGGTAGGTATATTAACTTTTTATAATTTTTATTATATAAATACAGATAGAGTTGCTATAAATGGTAGAATTATACGTTTTGATGATATCTCTTTCATGGAAAGTCATAATTAAATATTATATTATATTATATCATAGTCAAATATTAACTATAATGTCAATGATGATGAGACACCTTCGAAAATATTGTAAACCAAATTCAAAAATAATCATTAAAATCGGTTCATAAACAACTTACCTTCATATTGCATTGTCACGAAACTCCTGTCTATTTCAAAATTCTAGAACCATTTCCACAACCTCTTCCTAGTGTCCCATTGGGATATAATTTGGCAAACTTATATATAGGAACTCATAAGGTTATACAAATAGTTCATAAATTTTGAGTTGAATGGTTCATAAAACAAACGAACCACTTATGTACTTTCAAATACTGCAAGTGAATTAAAAGCTTGTAAAAACATGGCAAATATTCCGTTAACAGTTTCGCGTAATTATCAATGACCAAGAAGATTTCAAAACGTATATAAATTGCCTGGCCCACTCGTTTGAGACACAGTTTTCTTTCAACATCCTACACGCCTCTATCATCCCTTCAAGTTAGTCGGAGACGTTGTTAAATACCGCCTAAATCACTATCCAAAATCCACGCTCCCTTCCAATTACTAGCGGCCATGTTTACTGGGGAATGCGATTTGTCGGCAGGTGTCCTCGTGTAGGCGATTCGATTTCCGCAGTCGCCGGCCGCGCGACGTGTCGTCTCTGTTGTGTTCACTGTATGCCTCTTGGTTAGTTTGTGTAGGTGTGAACACGGAGGTAGTATAGCTATATAAAACTAATCACAAACATATATACTATCACTATATCACTAAACAAATTCATATACTAGCTGATTCCCGCGACTTCGTTCACGTACACCAAGAATTTAGTAGCCTATGTTCATCCTCATTCTATAAAGTATCCCCTTGTTTAATTTCAGTAAGATCGGATTGTCCGATTAGGTAACAAACAGATAAAGTGACAGAGCTACAAACGTTTTTTTATAATAACAGTCAGAACTTTTTTGGTTTAAAGAGGGCAATCACTGTAGTAGCATAATCAATTTCGCTAACATATAGTCACAGATATATGAATAATAAGGTATATACTTCTGTGCAAACAGTCCACTGCTAGGGTGAGTAGTGATCTAATTATTTTATTCCCTATATTAGTGTGTGTAGAGTAGCTGAAGTTTATGAGATACATTAAAATACACTGTATTAATCACCAAATACAAAGAAAAACCATAGTAATGACTAAACATAAATGTTTAGTGATATTATTATAGTTTTAGAGATCGCTATGAGATCTTGTCATAGCGAACTCTCCCACACAACAATGGACCGAATGGCATTCACATAAAATTCGTTGGCTTCTGAAATATAAAATAACTGGCCAAGTGCGAGTTGGACTCGCCCACCGAGACTTCTGTACAAATTTGTCAAACTATATAGTTTTTAGTTTTTCCAAAGAACAAAACATTCTCGTTATAATATAACATTTGATAAGTCTGAATTTAAATTATTTCCATGACTTCATTCAAATCAGTGTAGCCATTTCAAAGAACAAGAAGTTACTAACACCCAAATAAAAATCACTGTTTGTTTATTTGTATGTTTCTTTATATAACTAGGTTAATTAGTAATTAACGCCACTGAAAATCAGCGCACTGCTGCAGTCACTGTAGTGATGCATTATGTGCCCTTCTCGTAGCCAACTATCATTAACTTACCGATATTGTTACAACTAACATTTTGTTTTATGGCTATGAATAAATGTATTTTCTGTCTTTCTTTCTTTCAAACTCATTTTACCAGTGTGAAGTTTACTTGCACAGAAAAGAAATAAGTGGCAGAGTGCAAATGTGTTCTTTCAATGTAAAGCTGTATGTCACTGCTCACCTCCTAACGCGTAATGCCACCAATATTTTACCCATACAGACCGCAACACGGCTACACGCCATTTTACATTGTCGAATCGATTTACAACTCGTACTTCGCCGATCACTTCACGAAATGGCTTTTCCTGGTTCCCAACATTTTTCACATTTACAGCCGCTGATTGAGAGCTTTTTAATTAATTAAGAAGTTTCTAGACTAATCTGATACCATATTTTAGCATTCACTAGCTTGTTTATTTATTATAATGTTATCCTACTAATATTATAAAATGTAAGGTTTGTTAGTTTGTTTGTTCTCATTTTAGTAAGATTTTCGTCTCTGAAGACAAGTTTATTATGCACCAATACAAAACAATAAAAAGTCAATAGAATTCAAGTGAACCAAATCATAACTGTTCATGATAATGCTTTTGGAATATAAACGTAACAACAAGTAATCGTTTCATTATGAAAAGCTTTTTACGTTAAATAAGCAAATCCCCTTATCAGATATTTACAGTTTACGATTATTTCCGAGAACAAACACGATGACGGCGGCATTTTAATAATCTCATCTCAGTGTTTACAGCGAAGGCAGTTTTCCCAAATTTATGGGAATTTTGATGGTTGGCAAACTTTGACGAGAGACTGTCGAACATTCGGCCGCATCTCATCAAAAATATTATCAGAGAAGTAAAGTTTACCGCACGGAAGGTGAGCGTCGTCGTCTAAATTGTCTTGGAATTTTTAGATAAATTAAATATAATAACGAAATCATATAATGTTTTTAAGAAGTAGTTTTTTTTACGATCGATGATGATACCGTCTGAGATAAAATGGTGATTTTCTAGTAACGAAAGACAGTAGTAAGATGGTGAGTTTAAATAATCAAGTATAGTCTAATTTTCAATCCAAAAATAACTCTTCTGTTATGTATTTTAAACTGTATGCATGGTTGTAGGACACTATGTAGTGTCCGCCTGGCCAGCTACCACCCTCAAGTTAGAAAATCTGTCGTCAAACATCTAATGTGTTCCGGCAGCTATCCTTGAGAACCAGTTCCCATTCTAGGCCTAGCGTGCTTACCACCTTTGACCGCATCATCACTTACCAACAGGTGAGATAGTGGTCAAACGCTAGCCTATAAGATATTTAAAAAAACTGGTAGGCACTGAAACTCATAGGAGAACTCGGAAAACTGTTTGGCGATATCTATGTCTATTGGGAAGCTCGAGCTACGGTTGAAGTTAAAAACTACTGTGGCAAAGTCACAATATCATAGAGTCTTCTGAGTATCAATTATCTCAACTATGTGTGAACATTAAAAAAAGTTGACCCGTTTGTTGTCTTCGTTTAATAAATAAAGTATTTAAAATCTATGGCAATGAAAACGTTAAGATCATTTAGCTATGAATGGATTTATTTTCAAGTTAGAAAGAAGAAAGAAGAAAGAGAAAAGAAGAAAGAAGAAAGAAGAAAGAAGAAAGAAGAAAGAAGAAAGAAGAAAGAAGAAAGAAGAAAGAAGAAAGAAGAAGAAGAAGAAGAAGAAGAAAGAAGAAAGAAGAAAGAAGAAAGAAGAAAGAAGAAAGAAGAAAGAAGAAAGAAGAAAGAAGAAAGAAGAAAGAAGAAAGAAGAAAGAAGAAAGAAGAAAGAAGAAAGCATATCCATTTATATACCGCATTTATATCTTTCGTATATATTTTTCTAATTATTTAATGTTCCGGCACACGAAATATTCGCAATATTTATGTATATAAAATATAAGTAGGTACTAATACATTAAGTTACAGAAGAGTAGGATGAAAGTAAAATAGGATGGAGATAGAGCACGGGAATATTTATCGTGGGCAAAACCACCAGGCGCAATAAGTTATATCATATAATAAAAAAACAAACATCTAACGAACTCTAGTGTAAACTGTCGGTAAGTCACGCGTGAGCCCTCACCAAAAAATCTTTTTTTTCCAAAATATAACATTGACAATCAGTTTTAAAATTCAATCCGCGTAATGCAGATCTGTATCCTACTTTTACCGTGATGTTGCTACACGAATGTAGCGCTTATAGCCGACTTGTCGACGAAACTTGGGAGCGAACACCCGGGCAGGGCGGGGCATCACCAGGCATGCGCCGCTCTAAATATAATACCCCTATAACCTTAGCCATGATTTTCCCACAATTCCGGGAACAATTAACTTGTTGAGAATTTAATTTCTATGTACTCAAAAATGTTCTTTGCAATATGAAACTGTGAGTGGTACTTCGACTTCGTTATTAGACGATCTTGTTTAGGAATGGTTAAGACGCGATTCCTTAAATCTAATAAGAGATATTAATGATGTTGCCTATAATTTAGGTTTTCTGTTTTTATTATGATTGCAAAATGAAACCATGTATAATCGTTATGTTTCTGTAAGCATAAAAGAGATTAGGTACTTACAATTCTAAAATGAGTCACGAATCTGATCAGATTAAATGCATATTATTTACAGATTTCTTTCAACTCTCTACTCTACTTCTTCTGTTTACTAAATAACTTATTTTTCTACCACAATTGCGCAAAAAAATTAGTAGAATTAGAAAGTAGGTGGCAACACTGGCGCCGTACGTCAGTCGGCGGGCGACTACGGTGTGAGACGGACCCCTCGTAATGCCCTGCGCGTTATGACACGCAAACCTCCCGCGAAATGACTGTTGCCCTCAAGCCAAAAGTTACTGATGGATACAGCGAAGTATTAGTGAAAGTGTGTGGATATTAACTGTAAATAAACTAGTTTAGTTGATTGTAGAGCTGTATCATGTATTGCAATGCCGTTTTTGTGGTTTTATAGTGACCATCGGTAAGTAATTTGTGTATAAAGGTAGTTAATTATATAAAATTAAAATGTAATTGGTGCTAATAATATTATTAGTTACATTTAGGATTTCGACTGTGATTTTAGTGACAACTTATAGAGAAATGATAAATATTAGATTAATTCAATAAACCTACGAGGATTTTTAAGGATATATTCTACATTTTTTTTTGGTTATTTAATTACTACTACTACTACTACTACTAATTTACTCCTATTAATTACTACTACTGTTTTATCTAATTACATTTAAAAACTAACTCCTAATTTATTGAAATATTTTTACTTTTATTACCTCTTAATGACTACGGCAAAATATGATATCATATACTTTAAGAATTCACCAACTTGAAAAAAAAATCTCGCGCGAAATAAATAAAAAAGTATCAAAAAAATAAATCCATTCTCTGAAAACCCAATTCTATTACATAAATTTAGTTACGGCACAAAACTAAACCTAATAAGGCAAAGTTTTATGAGAAGTCCAAAACTAAATACGAAATACCGTTTTGAGGAAAAAGCCGTATTTCTCTAACTCATTCAAACGTGCTCTGACCTAATTCTTATTCAGTGAAAACTTTATAAAAAATAAAACTATTTCGTACGTCTAACCATTAGAATATTATACAGCGTTTTACATTTTATTCTATTTTGTAGTTTCTAAAGATATATCTACAAAGAGAAACTTATTTGATACTTACTATTTTTAAACACCGACTGAAATTAGGGATTTCGTAACATGATTTTTAATCGACTTCAAAAAAGGATGAGATTATTAATTCGTCAGATTTTTTTGTTTGTTCCCAATTGCTAAAAATTGGCACAGAAAATGACTAGCACGACATTTGGTGTCAGTGATTTTAGTTATTTAAAAGTAATTATTGTACGCCTTTATCGAATTTTAGAAGAAAGGTGAATTATTTCTCATTAATACAAATTTTGAGTCGAATCTGCAAATATATCAGAAACTTAACTATAATACAAAATAATAAGTCAATTATAGTTTTTGTACCGCTAAATGTTTGACTGGAGTTGGTTTGATTTGATATAAACAATCATGCAAATTATAAAATATTTATAATTATGTGCGAAGTGTATCTTATGCATGTTGTAAAGATAGGACAAGTCCGCCTATAAAATAATATCCCAGCCGAGCCTGAATATTATCGTTACTGCTGTAGAAAACCGGCGTAGCAATTAACCTACGGCTTTACCGGTCTCTACGAGTTGCGTAGCAATTAGTGCTACGGCGTAGTGGCCTAGCTCTACGTTACGTAATTATGGCCGTTTAGGAGAGAGGAAAAATTGGTCCAGAAATCCCTCTGCTAGGACCATTTTTTATTTAACAATTTTTATCTACACGTGGTAAATTCGGGCTGTTTCGTAGTTTTACCAGTTATAATTAAGATGATAATATTATAAGACGTACAATACGAATTATATACTAGCTGATACCCGCGACGTTCACGTACACCAAAAATGTATCACTGTAAAGCTCTGTCAATCAACATTTGTGTAATCTGAGTCATTTAGGTTATGTGTAAAAATCACAATTTTATTTTCACAAAAAGTAGTCTGTGTTGATCAAGAGGATGAAAAAAACTACAAAGTTTCTCCTATTTGAAATCAGTAATATCGGAACGTCCGTTTAGGCGTGATTAGATATCAAACAGACAGAGTGAGGAGTTACAATTTTTTTTAAATTATTAGTCTAGATTATGCAGGTTTCATTCGCTTGAAATTATTACTTAATATAAATCTTGACACAAGTAACCACGGGTTTAAGCAAAAAATATCGAAATTAGGATGTGAATCGTCTACATTCGGGACGTTTCAATTTACGGATAAAACAATGCAAAAACGTGTTTAATAATTAATGCTTCTACTGCAGAGAAAGTAGCATTTTTTTCTTCTTCTGATGATATCTTTTAAAAATCTTATGAAATATTTATCTCGAAATTCAATTTGTTATAAGAAATTTGACCGGAAAATATTTTTAATGGAGCTGTCGTTCACCGAGTCTTTCATGTTTTTTAACAAGTTGAAACAATATTCATAGCCATTAAAATCAATTGACAAATATTATGAAATATTTTTTTACCAAACAGATAAGAAATTCTATATTACCATTTTAGGCTGGTGCCACCGCAAATACAAACAAATAGTTGACTACAATAAAACGTAAGTATTTTTTGTGATGATATTTTATATTGAGCAAATATCTTAGTACCTACTATTACAGTGAAGCCTTATAACAACCAGGCTCTAGGCTAACGAGTAATTTGATTTTGACTTAATTTACTATTAAAGAATGAAAATGCAAGTGTCATTGCTAAATATGATTTAGTAACTGTGCCCCCTTGGTTTCACCCACCTTATTACACTTTATTATCTAAAAATTGTCTGATGTACTGTGACATAGAGGTACGGGTAATAGTATGGCTGGCCATCCTACTTTAATATTTTTAATACGCTTTTATTAGCTTCAGACGTATGTATGTTTGTATGTTAGTATGTAACGGAATCTTTGAACATGATTTTAGCTCCCTTCAAAACGTCGGATTAACTCGAAATTTGGCATACTTATTAAGGACCGAAGACAATTCAATATTTTAAACATTTTGACCCGTTATCCTTACTAGGATTTTTAAAAAATTCGACTAAAAAATGAAAAATAAATAATAGTTTAAAAAAACTAAAAAAAATACGCTTTTATAGAAAATCCAACTAAAAATAGAAAATAAATTTTAATAAATTTGAATTAAAAATAGTAAGAAAAAATGATTTTATTGTAAAAAAAGCGTGGGGTGCTTTTCAGGATATTATCAAGATAACCCTTCTAGTCATATCTGTTCATAAAATATTTGTAACTATTGATACCATGCACCCCACGCTTTTTTTTTACAATAAAATCATTTTTTCTTACACTATTTTTCATTCAAATTTATTTTCTATTTTTTAGTTGGATTGTCTATAAAAGCGTATATTTTTAGTTTTTTTATACTATTATTTATTTTAATAGTCTGACGTAATAGCCCACGATTGGATGACAGCCGAATGGCTTATTACTTTTGTTTTCTTTTAATTCAAAGCGTTAAATTGTGATTTTACTATTTATGCTTGATAATTGAATATAATTTATTTTATAATTTTGATGTGTATTATGCGCGTATAGTAATACTGCCTTCATACTGAATAAATGCTTTGACTTTTGACTAGTGATAATAATCCTATCTTAATACATGGAATACATGGATTAATCCATCTTATATAATATCAGTGAGCTAAATTTTATCGATGTTCATTCGCAGCTGTTTTGCATGAATAAACAACAAACTTTCACATTATGATATTAGTGGGGAATGTAAAAAAGTTAAATGAAGCATAGAATCTGTGTTACATCTGTACTAGTCCAAGTCCCGAGATATTTCATTATAATATTTTCGAAAAGTGTTTTTTTTAAATATCAGAACGCTTATAACTTGCATAGTTCATCATAAATTAATGATTCAAAGATTTTTTTTATTATTTTAGTAAATTTCGTTTATTTAATAGCTTATTTAATTTAGACATTGCTGTTGACAAAAAATAGACAAAAGATTTAATGTCATAGGTTTTGCCAGAAAAAAATACAATAATATTACGTCACCTATCTATGCTACAGAACAGATTTTACTATTGACGCGGTTCATCTAGTTTTATATATTTGTATTATATACTCCAAGCAATTATTTAACACTTATGCAATTCTGTTTAAATCCCTTAATGAAATACACGAAACAAAAGCCGTCTCCCGCACTAATCTCCGTAGCGATTAGTGCTACGGTGCTAGGGTGTAGACGCTCTACAATGCTACAGTTCTACGTTAATCGTATGTAGTTAAATTGTGCACGATTTTATTGTGACAGATTACTATGTCGTTTATTTAAATATACAATTTAGGGCCGTATTTATAAGCGTTGCTAAGGAAAGAATTAATTCAGAATTTTCTCGTTTTCGAGATAGGCTATGATAGTATTTCTACTTTCTTCCATTTGTAAGTATGACTTTACAGTGTAACAAAAATGAAGTAATCTGTTATTGTATACCAAAAATAGCTTTATATCTAGAAATAACAACAGAAAAGCTTGGCTAGTTTGGGAGCCTATGATTTCGATTTAAAATAATTGTACACTTATTATGTCAATAAATACATTTTGTGTTTGTGTTTGTATATATAATTCAGTAATATTTACGGTTTTATCTTATGACTACATGCTTAGCCTTCAGAATTTCAACAATAAATACAATTTTTACTTATTGTATACTAGCAGCCCGCCCCGGCTTCGCACGGGTAGAACAAATATGCCTATAAAATTTGCATCAGTTTGTTGCATCGAATATAAAATACGAACATATTTAACAATCATCGTCATATTTCATCCAATTTACACAAAACCTTAACAAATTATGCACCTAAACCTTCCTCATAAACACTCTGGCTATTGGTGAAAACCGCAGGATAATCCGTTCAGCAGCTATTGAGATTATTGCGAACAGACAGACAGACGCAGTGATGGACTTTGTTTTATAATACTTACGTAGTGATATTGGACGGCCCTTTGGCGTAAAGGATAGTTACCCTGATTCTGACCCGACGGTCGTTGGTTCTAATCCTAGCTATACACCTACCAATGAAAGTTTTATGTGCATTCATGAATCATGAGTTTTCGTACGGTGGTAGTGGGATCATTAAATGTACCAAAAAGTAGCTTACCACCAAGAAGAACATCTGCCACCTTAACCTTACGGCGTTCCCGACGCAAAAAGTAGAGGTAATATACGCTTAACATGTGTATCTGTGTGTCTGTCTCTAGCATCTTAGCACCTAACCGGATGAACCGATTTTGTTTTTATTATTGATAGTTTTTTTTTTGTTTGATAGATGTCTTCATCGAGAGTGTTCTTAGCTTTGATTCATGAAAATTCGTTCAACCGTTATAAAACTATGAGCTTTTTTCTAGTTAATTGCGCTATGAAATCAACTTTCATAGGTCTGATCAATTCGAAAATCTTCTTCTTCAACGATATTGTAAAAACATGGAACATTGACCTGATGCTGGGACATCTCCTGGACTCTACAGAATACTCAAATCCTCACCAACTTACAGTTCAGATTTTAAATGTCGTGTTTAGAGTCATTGGAATGCTTTTAATGAAAAGATATACATAGATCAGTCGGGGTGGTTTAAAATATTATATTATTATATATATAGATGAATATTATTTTATACAATAGATCATATTATTATACTATATTGACTTCAAATTGATTGTGATCGATGGGGATCTACAGCATAGCTAAGCTTATAATAATATTTTCGTAGTAACTATGACCTAATCTGTGGTTTCGCTGCAAATATTTTATTAATTTTGCGATGCGTGTATGTGAAGTTCGTGATATCTTCTAGAATTTTCATTTGAATTATATACTGTAAAGGACAATTTTAATCTATAATATGTGGCCAAGCTAATTAACGTAATTATTTGGATAAGGATTAATACTATATACTTGAAAATAGCCTTGGAAGTTATGTAATATTTTTTAACAAAAATGTTAAGATTAAAATGGTTACTGTGAGTCAACTTTAAGAGATAGACATATGCTGTTGCGGATTTTTTTGTAGGTCTTATTAAGTTGTATAACTCTTCCATAGAAAATATTCTTCTATCTTTTTTCAATTGAGCAGCGTTCGTAAGAAACGTGTTTTTTCGACCGTTTTTTTGCCAACTTAGGTTGCAAATTAGGTCCCCACGAATGTACCTTTGATTTAAACGGGATAATATATAGCTTTTTTTCACTCCGAAAGTCCATTCTATGTAATAGTGACAGAATTTTTTAAATCGGTTCAGTAGTTTTTGTGCCAAATCATTACAAACATACAAAAATACAAATGTTCTCTCTTTATAATATTAGTATAGAAAACAATCGACCAATCTTTAATGTTTATTATTTGTGTTGCAGTATTCTTCTTAATGCCAGTATACCATAGTTACTGTTGATCACAAAATTGTTTAAGATTCTAAATTCATGGTGTGACGTGAAACAAATGATAAATTATTTTAATCCCAAAGATAAATCTATGATATTCTATGATAGGATTCATCTTTGTGACTAAAATGATGATAAATGATAATAAATGATATTCTATCATAGGATTCATGTTTGTGATGAAAATATTTTAATCATTCATTATCATTCATTCATTCATACACTTCACTCATTCTGAGTCAAGAGTAATTTTCGTAAACGAAAGTTTTTTTGATTATATTATATTATTTAAGTGCGTAGTTCACAAGCGAACCTGGGCCGGTAGTCTCTACATGCATAGCGATGAATTTCGAGTGATAATCGTCGATACGAAAAGAGATGCAGATAACAACTGTCTAGCTGCATCTCATTCTAGCAGACGTTAGCGATGACAAGACTCATCACTATCAATGCAGAGACTTCCACCTCTGATGGGAAATTGTCATCGTCTCCTATGAGCACTTGCAACATGAGGTGTCACTCATGCGTTACCGACCTGTCAAGATTCTTTTAACGCCTCTCTCGAAAGACTCCATGTTGTAGCTTTGCGGTAAAACAGCAGATGGCAGTTCGATCCACATTTTACAGGTGAACGGGAGAAATAACCGCTTGAATGGAGATGTGTGCGAAGTCCAACAACTACACGTATTTAACTTAATCAACCATTTTCAACCGACTTCTAAAAAGAAGGAGGTTTTCAATTCGTCAGTATATATATTTTTTCCTTTTTTTATGTATGTTACGCGATTACTCCAATTGTGAACCAATTCGAATGATTATTTTTGTAATCGGTAGGGTACCTTTCCGAGGTAGTCTCATTGTAATTTATTGAGATCTGATAAGTATCTCCAGATATATGACGATAAACGTCTCAAACTTGCTTCTGAAATTGACTCGCGGGGCATTGAAGTCGGTTGTTTTAGTTTTAAAACTATCTTAATTATATTACACACAACCTACGTTTAACGACGACATTTACAATCCAACTTAGATAGTCCATGTCTTACTTAATGCTGCAATGTTCTTAGCTTAATAGATAGTGGTTAAGTGCCAGTGGCTATTTGTAGAGCATTCTTACTGAGACTATTCTTGCTCCAAGCATTATTACTTACTGAGCATTTGATTAAGGTGAAAATAAGCAAAGATTAAAAGTTCTTTTTACTTCGCTCGCATCGCTTCTAATGTGATCGTTGATTAATTTTCTCTTTGTATGCGTTTGCTTTTAAGGAAAACCATTATGCAGTTAAGTGGTTAGAGTATTCTTATATTCGTTATTTTATTAAACAACAACTTTAAAACCAATTAAAAAAACGGTTTAGTGAGTTGGACTCGCACACCGAGGGTTCCGTACAAACTTGTCAAATTAGGTTAAAGGACAAACTTCACTTTGCAGTTCGATCCCTAGATCAATGCTGAAACATGGTTATTGCGCTAACTGAAAATAATATGTTTGTTATATTCGCTTTTTTGTACTACTAACTACATATTTACGGTTTTCAGATTTTGCCGTTATAAGTTTTGCTTCTGTCAAATTTAATGATTAGTTAGCTAGCTCAACCGAAAGTACCCTATTGGTTTTAATTCCCTTGGGGAATCGCGAAAATATGCGAGACTATGCGACATAAATAGTCGTATCTTTTGATCGCGTTGATTAACAAGCTTATTTTTTTATACAACTGAAAGATACCATATACCTAAGCATTTGTTATTGTTTGAACTTGATATCTTTACGCATTCTTGAGAAAAAGGTTGACAAAACGGACAGACGGACAGATAAAGAGACGGACCACGAAGTGGTCCTATAAGGATTCATTTTGAGGTACGGAACCTTAAAACAAGCTTACTGTCAAGATATTCGTCATCATATGTAATGGCACCATCTCAAATCCAACTGTCCTACATCAGTGATTCTAAACCTGGATCTATCATCGAATCAGCTCATTGGTACAATAGTAGTGCAATGTTACTAAATGTATACAATTAAGCCAAATTTAAGCTCAATTGGGTACTAGAAAAAGCTTAAAGAATGGTGAAATAACTGTTTATGAAAAACTTACATACCAATATCACAAGTTAAATAAAAGCTTGTAAAAAGGAAAGACAACAAGCAGACAACGATACTACGTCGTCAAGGCGAAATAATTCCCATACTAGCTAGATTCCTTCATTACAAAACTCTATTGCCATGTCTGAAGTACATACACTTAAATTCCGATATCAATGATACAACCTTACAAATAACGACACATATTTTCCAAGTCTTGTTGGCGAAGCAAAAAGGGGACCGGACGATCTGAAGCTTGTAGGTCACTGCGACATTGGCATTAGATAACTTTTTTCTCGTTATTTTTTTATCGCGATGTTTGATATGTCTGTGGCATAGACAGGACCATTCTGCGTTCATTTTAGTCTCATTTTAGCCTCACTCTAGGTTTATTGCAGCTATTGTGTTTTGATCTTAGAAATGAGTATTATGTCAAGACCATACATTGGATAGCATTTTAATAGCATAGAATAGAATTGCTGTACATGCTTATTTCTTCGGGTGCTGATTAGATTTATTGCTAAAATTAGATTAAATTATGTTGCAGCAGAATATCAAATTCTCAATGTTCTAAAAACACCATTTGTTGATGGAGTTTGATGTGTGAGGATCTTAGCATATGGAAAGAAGTAGTCTCTGCCAACCCCAACGGGAAAAAGGCGTGATTTTATGTATGTGTGTATGAAATAAATATCGTTTATCAGTTATTTGAGTTTGTATTAGTGTTAGATCTAGCCAGTTAAAAAAAACACACCTTGTTTCATTACAATACATAATTACAATCTTTATGCTACAAAGTCACTTTCTCTCTAGATTTAAGTCAAGCACTTGTTTTTCTCCAATCAAAAAAAAAATCGACAACTCGATTAGATTATTTTCGTGTCAAAACAAGCTCTTGAAAACATAATTGCACCCTCATTATAACCTTTCAGTTCTGAAAGAAATCGTTCCAATCGGGACCGCTATATTTCAGCTGACGCTATCGTCTCTGACCAATAAATGATTTTTACAAGGTCCCTTCGACCCGGTATAATAAAGGGCGCAAAGGGCACCGGCCAATACTGCAGGGCCGTAAATTACCTGTGAGGGAGCCCTTTGTCATGATTGTCTCATGGATGTAGGACTGAAGAGCAGTAGTGCAAGTTCTTCAGATAAATCTTTTTATATTTTATTATTTTTTTAAATTTGACCTAAGAGTTATTTTAAGTTAGTGAGATGGAAAATAAATGACGACGAATGATGTAGTTTGTAGCATCACACATCTGCTATCTATTTATACCACGAATACTGTGAAGTGGGAACAAATAAACTGTCTTTCGCATTTATAATAAAAGTGGCAAAAGCCCAATGGCTAAAGTGTCAGCCTAGCAATCGAGAGGTCGTGAGCTCGATCCCAACCTATTATACTATTGACGTCAACCCACTCCAGACACAAGCATATTTTGCGTAGTTGAAGGGGTAACAAGAATACTAGTAATGTGCAACCCACATTACTAGTAGGCTTGAAAATAAATGAAAAAATAGAGGTGGTGATGTAGACTTGCTAAAATTGCTGTGTTTGTGTGGAATTTAAGAATAAAAAACTTAATCTACTCATACCTTAGAAGAATAATATTAAAACACTCATACAGGACATAGTAGAATCATCATCATTATTAGGCTATACTAGTCCACTGCTGAACATAGGCCTCTCCAATTGCACGCCACTGAGCACGATTGGCTACACTCATCATGTTCTTTCCAGCCGCCTTGTGAACATCGTCGCTCCACCTAGTCTGAGGGCGTCTTAGTGCAAGCGCTCACTAGTGGCCATGTTACAGTGGCCAGCGAGACAGATATCAGCGGCTGCAACCTGGCCGCTAGGGCGCGCTTGTACTTACACTACATTTGCCGATCCGCGGTCTCAACTCAAAAACTCGTTTACCGCAACGGTTGTTGATTCTTCGGCTGGTATGGCTAACTCACTTCAACCTCAGTTTGCTAATACGTTGTAGAAAATGTTGCCATGGAGTTAATAAAAATAAAAAATAAAAATTAGGTAGTTTAAAAATGGCACTATTCTGTCCCTTCCCGAACGAAATACGAGTAGATCCTTATTCCTGCATATCATATTGAAAGGGCCAGAGCCTTCTTAGGAACACTTCTCTTACTGATATCACGCCTTAGTGATAAAACGGTATTTGTTTTAAAGCTTATTTGTACTAACATTGCCTACTGGACCTTTTCCGAGTAGTTTGTAGACTGCGAAGGTACACGTGGACAATTACTGTGTAGGCATCAGTGTCACAGTTTCGTTAGAGATTTCTATAGAGCTGCTTTGTTACGGGAAATATGTTGCGAAATAAAGAAACGACTCTCTTGTAGGGTAAAAAAGAAACGAAAAAATGTGTTTAAGGGCTTTTTGATACTTATCAATATGTAACTCTTTCTGTATCAATTATGTTCATCATCATCATAATCAGTCGTTGTTAGTGCACTGCTGAACGTAGGTCTCTTGCAAGACGCACCACTAAACTAGGTTAATTCAAAACATTTAGCGTTTGTACCTAAGTGTGTACGATTAGTTTAAATAATTCGATTTAAAACAGTAGAGTAAATAATATGTAGATTGTAATGTGTATTTAGTTATTATAATGTAAAACGTTAAAGATTTTTAGAAATTGAATTTCCAAAAAGGCAAAACACTTTTAACCTGGAATCCAATTATAGTTTCGCTAGAAAAATACGGGAGCAACACAAAGATACCCCAGAGTTATGAGTAAAATAAAACACGGAAAGGAACCCATTGATCCTTCTCAGCCGAGATACACGATCCTGCGATAAAAGGCCCATCTCTAATTATAGCCTACACGTAATTTGCAGTAAATCACCCTGATCTAGTCTCTCTATCCCTTTCTTTGCCACGGGTAATGAGAGGGATGCATAATAAGTTGAAGTGCCGTCAACCTCCGCAACGAATGTAATATTTCAGGCTTTCCGTAGTAGTTTTGGGGAGGATGATTCATGCGATGTGATAAAAAGTTACAGAGAACTTTGCCACAGTTTGCTCTTCGTAAATTAACACCAAGATTCAAGATATAAATGAAACTGTTACTGTCTACCTAAAAAGTAAAAAAAATAAATATTTAACATCAAACATTTGAAACGTAATGTATGATGTATTTTCGCTTACAACAGCCAGTACAAATAGTATAGGTATAGGAACTGATTTAAAAAAAAAATGATTGGACATGCACAGTACTGCTATATCTCCTAATACATGCATGCATAAAATCCCGTTTTTTCCCATTTGGATAAGCAGAGACTACTTCTTCCCACGTGCTACGACCCTGACATTCGCATTTCGCAATGCAATCTCAGATAGAACGACAACAAGTCGAGGCGCAATACAACTGACTTTCCTACTCAGATTCTACATGGTGCTACTGCCTTAACCCGTACCAAACATCACGAACTGGGCGAACTAGTTAGTAGAAGACATGTGTTGATTCAGTGGTAGGTTGAATGGTTTCGTATTTGTATGATATCTGCGGTAAGCAAAAGATCATGGGAGTTTTGAGTATTTACTTTGTTTTAAAAAAGTGTTGATGCCTCATACCGGCCAAAACTAATCAATTTGATTTTCCACGATCTACTAACAGAGCTATCGTGTGACACGACATTGTTGCTGACGTCCAATCCTTCATCACAATGGTTCGTGAAATATTAATGTTAAATGATGCTATTTTTATTGTTAAACTGACGTCACGAACCAGTATAACTGACCTGATTTGATACATGTTAAAGTATTGCAAGTTAGTGTTTTTGGTCTGATAAACATCAACTACTTCACCTGATTAGTAATGATATCGTATATAAAATTAGGAGACGGCAGTGAGACGAGGCGCTTCACTGCTGACTTTAAATGAAAATAAACAAAATATTTATGTGATTGTATTTTATTTTTATTTATTTATTTAGTTATTTTAAACCGACTTCACAAAAAGGAGGAGGTTCTCAATTCGTCGGAACCTTTTTTAATTTTTTTTAATGTATGTTCACCGATTACTCGAAGATGCCTGAACCGATTAGGAACATTCTTTTATTGTTTCAAAGAATACCCTTCCCAGGTGGTTCTCATTTAAACTTTAACGAAATCGGCCGAGCCGTTTTTTAAATATAAACATTTGTATTACGACGCATTTACATATCTCGACGACTTACTCGTACTACTAACTACTGGCACAGATTACGTTTGAAGTCGGTTCTTTTAGTTTTTTAAACGATCTTAAATTATCATTTACATGGATAATGAGTAGGTTATAGTTATGATGTTAACACTAATTACAAAACTTATGTAATTACATAACATAATTTTTAAATCAGTTATTTATCTCATAATGCAATTATTTTGATCATTTAGTTGTTTAAGATAAAGTTAAAAGCTGTGTTTTGTGAGTTTATAAATATAAATTGTTACAATAAATAAATTGTTTTAACTCCGTATAATCATTAAAAAAATGAGGTAAATGGAAGCGCCTTGAGTGTCCACTGTTTATAGGTTATATGATGTCACACTTCATTGAATATGGTGCCCTCTATAGGACAAAGAGTCTTGAACTATTTTTTTTTAAATTTTGCTATGTTGAGTATCAACTACCTAACTCATCAATTTTTAAAATAAGAGCGTGATTTTTAGAAACCGGGTTCCAGTTTTTAAGCGTGCTTTTTATAATAATTGTTATAACTCAACTTTAAGTGAATTATATTTAAACAGTACGTACCTAACTACTATAGTAACTGCAGCTATAACTAAGCAATGCATTCTCAAAATCATTCACAGACAACATCAATCTTTCTCTCTTTGAAACTTCACAAAATTCTCTATCAATTTTGTCTACAAATTTCCTCGATGGTAGCAGTAAACTTAACTAGATAACTGTATAGCCAAACCTTTCATGTGGCCCTCCCCCACGTTCTTTAGAACTTTGAACGAATCTAGTAAGGATTCAATATTTCAAACGATGACGAGCGAAAACCAAAATTAGAGTTATGCTTTTAAACTGACTTCAAAAATGAAGGAAGTTCTCAATGCGTCTGTTTTCTTTAACCGACTTCGCAAAAAAGGAGGAAGTTCTCAATTCAACTGTATTTAAGAAAAATGTTTTTTGCCTTTAGAACTCCGTCAAATCCTAACCGATTTAAAAAAATATTTTTTTGTTTGAGAGATTGAGAGATTATGCCCTTCGTTTGGTCCCATTTAAATTTTATCGAGCTATGACAATTATCTCAGGAGATATGGAGATAAACAATATAAGCAAATTTGTATACTTAGATGACATGATTATAACTAGCCAGTACTTTGACTATCGCGGCATGTGAAGTCGGTTTTGTAGTTTTTTACGCTTATAAATTATTGTGTGTCGATATTACTCTATTTTTCCAGCAATTGTCAACTGGTTTTAATAATTATTAATATTGTTTACGGGATATTTACCATGTTTTTCTTTTGATATGATTTTGATTTACGAGTAGATTACTTTGTTTGCTCGTGATACGCTCTTCAACCGCAATCTTCAGTTTGTCCGTGAACATAGTGGTTGTAACAGCGCCGAAATATCGGAAAGTCATATAAAAAAAAAAGGTAAATATCCCGAAAACAATATTAATTATAGTGTCAGTGACCATGAAAACTTAAAAACTTATAATGGTTTTAATAAATCTAGTTTTGGTACATAGTGTTTAGTTATCTGAAGGGTTGTATTTTATGATAATGTTAATTGTTTATGTTTTATTTTGTATTTGATTTTTTCATGTGTTATTTGTGTGTTGTTACAATTATAGTTTTTGTATTGTATTGTAAACAGCAATTTAATATATTACAAGTATATTCTCGTACATCATGCTAGAAATGAACGTTTGGCTGCCAGATAATATACGACATAACAAAGACTACAACAAATTTTCCGTTCCCGTTTAAAAGCTTCGCATAAATCAAATTACCATGTACCAGGTAGGCCTTTTACAAAGGTATAGTATATTAAATTAAACACGCGTCTGAGCGTGTAAAAGGCACCCGTATGCGCACACTTCAACCTATTTTTGGTAAATTCTGATCCAATTTTGTTCCACGTTCAATAAAAATAGTCTTATGTGCCTCTTTTCAACCGACTTCACAAAAAAGGAGGAGGATCTCAATTTGCCTGTGTTTTTAAAAAAATTTTTTTTGTGTGTATGTTACGCGATTACTCCGTCAATTGTGAACGCATTCATACATTCATATGATTCTTTTTTTTATAGGTAGGGTACGTTTCCGAGGTGGTCCCATTGTAATTTCATCGAAATCTGATTAGTATCTCTAGAGATATGGAGATAAATACCTCAAACATAAGAGAATGTAATGTGGTTTTAGAGCAAGAGTCCCAAGAAGATTATACACAATGGAGGTTGGTATTGCATATACTTTTGAAGACTAAAAAATATGACCTTGAATTATGTTTTAACATCTTTTTAACCGACTTCCAAAAAAAGGAGGAGGTTCTCAATTCGTCTGTATGATTTTTTTGTGTGTATGTAACGCGATTACTCCGTCAATTGTGAACGGATTCAAATGATTCTTTTTTTAATAGGTACTGTATGTTTCCGAGGTGGTCCCATTTTAATTTTATCGAGATCTGATTAGTATCTTCAGAGATATGGATATAAATATCTCAAAAATAGCAGTATGTACTGGTTTTAGAAGAAGAGTCCCAAGAAGACTATACACAATGGAGGTTGCTATTGCATATACTTTTGAAGACTAAAAAATATGACCTTGAATAATGTTTTAACATAAAGAGCGAGAAGAAAGCTTCTCGTTGATTTTGGTTTTTGACAGATATTCTTACGGTAACTGTAAGCGAGATAGAAACAAAGGTGGGGAGAATTAATTTGTCTTCACAGGAATGTTCTACCCGGTAAAGTCTTGTTAGGGTGCAACGTTTTTGAGCATACCTAATATTTAATATTATGTTTCTTTGAAGTGTTTCGCACTTTATATTTTTGTAAATTGTTAATTAAGTTACGTAATAAGTAGTCATAGATGGCGCCACCAATGCATAATTGGGTTAACAAATGCAATCCACTAATTTAGTCGTAACGATACTTCGCACCGTGGCTTAATTGGCAAAGCACCGAAATATGTTATTCCGGAGGTTGCGGGTTCAAGTCCCGTCAGTACGATGAAATTTTGGATTGTGTTTAACAATTTATACCTAATATTTTTTGACATGACATGACGTTTGGCGAATATGGCGGCTATATGGCAGCAATTAATGTTAATAATCGCAAATAATACTTCTTAATATTCATTTTGGAATACAACTAGTCCGTGTTATAAAAGTATTTGGAGTTATTGTAATAAAATAGACAATTAATGATCGTGTGTGTCAGATGCTTTTATTGCACAGGGCCATTTTTGACATTGTCCTTTGATATCTTTGACATCGTTATGACTAGTGAATATTTTCACTAGCGCGGCATTTAAAGTAAATTTTTTAGGGTTCCGGAACCAAAGGGTACCAAATGAATACTTTCTGACACTTTTTTGTCGGTTTCGTCCGTTCGTCCATCCGTCCGTCGGCGTGTCTATATGTGCGCACTTTACAGATCGGTATCTTCTTAACCGTAATATGCACATACTTGAAATTTTCACAAAGTATATATCCGTCAGTGTATAACGGCCCAAATAAGAATTTGTTTAGATGCATTTAATTTAATTAAAGCTTGTTTTGCACTAAAAAGGGTAAAATAAATTATTTTAAAAAAACCGGCTTCATAACCAAAAACGTAGTAGATAGATACTATGTATGTAGTAGTAGTAAGTAGGTAGATACATGTAGGTAGGTAGGACGAACGGACGAACGGACGAACGGACAAAAAAGGCTCAGAAAGTGTTCACGTGGCACTCTTTGTATTATTTATGCAGTAACTATTATATAATCTGTGGTATTATGCTTTTTTTTTGCAGTCTTGGTTGGTACAAATAACGTTAATAATTCTAAGTTATTTAATTATGTATGCAGTGTCGCGAGACTGATATGCCCGCCATCTTCGTCAAACGTCATGTCATGTCAAAAAATATTAACTAACTTTGCACCCTTACAAGACCTTGCCCGGTAGAACATTCCTGTGAAGAGAAATTAATTCTCCCCACCTTTGTTTTTATCTCGCTCACAATTTCCGTAAGAATATCTGTCAAAAACCAAAATCAACGAGAAGAAAGATGTAAAAACATTATTCAAGGTCATATTTTTTAGTCTTCAAAAGTATATGCAATAGCAACCTCCATTGTGTATAATCTTCTTGGGACTCTTCTTCTAAAACCAGTACATTCTCTTGTGTTTGAGGTATTTATCTCCATATCTCTGGAGATACTAATCAGATCTGGATGAAATTACAATTTGACCACCCCGGAAACGTACCCTACCTATTAAAAAAATAATCATTTGAAACCGTATCAATTGACGGAGTAATCGCGTAACATACACACAAAAAAAACACACAGACGAATTGAGAACCTCCTCCTTTTTTGTGAGGTCGGCTAAAAACTAAAACAACAGAATTCCATGCCGTGCGAGTAAGTTTCAGTAGCAAGTTTGATACGTTTATCGTCATATCTCTGGAGATACTTATCAGATCTCGATGAAATTGCAATGGGACTACTTTGGAAATATACCCTACTAATTAAAAAAGTAATAATTCGAATCGGTTCTCAATTGACGGAGTAATTCCGTAACATGCATACAAATAATTTAAGATCGTTTCAGAAACTAAATGAAAGAACCGACTTCAACCGTTGCGCTAGTCATTTTCAGTACCAAGTTTAAGGTGTTTATCTTCATATCTCTGGAGATATTAAACATATCTCGATTAAATTTAAATGGGATCACCTGTGAAATTATGCCCTTTCAAATAAAAAAAGAATTTTCCAAATCGGTTCAGGCGTCATCGAGTAATCGGTCAACATACATAAAAAAAATACATACAGTCGAACATATAACCTCCTCTTTTTGGAAGTTGGTTGAAAATGATCTACACTAACATTTTCTGAAACTATCATTTCCATGTGAGATAATTCAAGAGGCACAGCTAACACACACATAATTCTCAGCATATTATTACAGTTTCTTCGGAAATTTCGGAAAACAAGTTCTACATGGAGAATGCTCTTCTGCAACTAACATGACCCGATCCAATCCTAAACATCGGTACTGTAACTCACCCGACATCTACATTACCAAAACTGTTATGTCACGGTAAGTAGCGCCGTTTCAGACACTTTGGAATCTATCCAAGTGTTATGCCATTCGACCAATCTATGCAGACCCCTCGTCCTATTCAACCCTTTTAACATTATCTATGTTTCATCCTGATTAAGCCATGTCCATAGCTCAGGTTAGACTGGGTACGGAGCACTCAAGACAATGTCAAGTGTGAGTGGTCTAGTGTGACATATTGTCCGTTTCCGGCCCGTAAATATAGGAGTTAAAACGTTTATATTAGTTAAGTTGGAATACTGAAGGAAATTGTATCTGTTTGTCGTATAAAAACAAAATGGGGGAACCGTTGTTTTTGTTTTATTCAGTTGCTGACGTAGCAGGGTCGGGATAAACAAAGTTCTTTGAAGTTGTGAATAAAATTGTTTTAGTAATAGATATTAGAATTATTGTACAATTACAATATCTAAACGATGATTGTTTATGTCAAAACATTAATCATATATTTTAGCCCCCGTCGCAAAAAGAAGGGGCGTAATAAGTTTGCCGTGATCTGTGTATATGTGTGTCTGTCTGTGGTATCGTAGCGCCCAAATAGATGAATTGATTATGATTTCGTTTTTTTTGTTCGATAGTTGCCTTAATCTAAAGTGTTCCTGACAAGGCTTTGAACGTGAACTGGCTCTCAAGGACTTGCTGGAGCAGATTAGATGTTTATCGATAGATTTTCCAATTTGTAGGTGGACACTAGGTAGTGTCCTACCACCATGCGGATGTTGGGGATTTTTTCCACTGCGCCACCGGGCCCTCATTACGCATTTTATCAACGACAAATTCGTGTAGCAATTCTGGCCATCCAAAGGTTGTCTGGAAGAGAACGCTTCAAGCGATAATACCAACCATTGTAGTAGTTTACGTAAGTAATATAAATAAATAAAAAATAATGTAGCTTAATTTCTGATTGTTTCATATGTTAATGTGTAGACATTTATCTATTCTCTATTTTGTAGCTTTATTATAAAACTAGCTATCCCCACTCCTTAGCAAGTTTGAAAAAGTACACTATGTATACTAAATTGGTTATCTCTGTACAAAATTTCAGTCAAATCAGACGAGCCGTTAGACCGTCGAGAGATCCCAAACAAAAAATTAATACTCAATCTGATTTTCGCTGTTTTAACATTAGTGCTAATGGTTACTGTATTCTATGCACAGTGATATGAATAATAAGGTAGTTATTTATATTTCTGTGATTCTATTACAAGAGTTATTAATAACATAGTAAAGTATCCGAGATACAACGCAAATGTACAATGTAAACGGTAGCTCGATATTCATTCACCATTGATTAAAACCAGCCACTTGTATTCATAGTTAACATACATAAATGTATGTTAAGGGTTATATCAGGCAAGTAACGTTATACAAAGAGTATACTCACTTAATGTGTATATCTCCCTAGTTACCTCAACTTAAGTATACTAACAGATGCTTACATATACTTACACAATCATGTTAAGATATAAAGGGCCTCTCACACATATATTTAAAGGGTTCATCACAAATCGCGTTAATTCGAAACCCTTCGAGCGAATTCTGGAGGATCCGATACGTGTTGAAATTAGATTTGAAGCCGTTTACGCTTCGCACCTTTTTGATGACAAATATCACATCAAAACATCTTCAGCCACCTCGGGGGTCTTTTAATTTGAAAGGCTCGATTTAACGCCGCAGCCTGCCTTTTTGGTGGTTGCTATAAATCTATATATATAACATCTGAGAACTGTGCTGGAAGTAATATGTTGAATATATTATATGTCTATTTTGTGATGCAATCATGACTTAGTTATGTATGTGCTTTGAAGTTTTTATTAGCTTTTTATTAGCTTCACCTGTATGTTTGTATGTTTGTAACCGACTTCTTTGGGCGCGGTTTTGACCCACTTTAAATGGCCAGATTTCGTTCAAACTATGTAGATTTATCGAGGACCGATGACAATACACTAATTTGATAAAAAAATATTCCATTTTTCAACTAAAAAGTAGAAAATAAATAATAGTTTAAAAAAAACTAAAAAACACGCTTTTTATAGAAAACCGAACTAAAAAATAGAAAATAAATTTTAATAAATTTAAATTAAGAACAGTGTGAATAAAAAAATATATATTTTATTTAAAAAAAGCGTGGGGTGCTTTTAAGATATTATCAAAATGATAATCACTCTACTCATATCTGTCATTAAAATATTTATAACTATTGACACCATGCACCTCACGCTTTTTTTTAAATAAAATATATTTTTTTTATTCATACTATTATTAATTTATATTTATTGAAATTTTTAACACTATTCTTAATTTAAATTTATTAAATTTTATTTTCTATTTTTAGTTCTGTTTTCTATAAAAAGCGTGTTTTTTTAGTTTTTTTTAACTATTATTTATTTTTAATATCATATAGGCTACCGTTGACCACTATCTCACTTGTTGGTAAGTGAAATAGCGGTCGATAATGGTAGAATGTTAGGCCTAGAATGGAAACTGGCTCTCAAAGATAGCAGATGTTTGGTAACAGATTTTTTTAACTAGAGGGTGGTAGCTAGCCATGCGGACACAAAATAGTGTCCTACCACCATGCGGAGGTTGGGGATTTTTTTTACAGGATTTTCATTCACCGGAGGGCCACTGTAAAAAGCACACAAACATTTTTCGATAGAAAAATCCATTGGTGCATGGTGGGGGTTGAAGTCGGTACCTGTGGCGTCAAAGCCGACCATTTGCCCACTACACCACTGGGCCCTCAAGTAAACAGACTAATAGATACTTAGTTACTTAATAAGTTTAGTATCCGTTAATAACATACTTGACACACCATACACCACCGTATTGTTTTACTTATTAACCGACTTCACGAAAAAGAAAGAATTTCTCAATTCGTCGAAATATTTTTTTTTTATGTATGTTCACCGATTACTCGAAGATACCCGAACCTATTTGAAAAATTTTTTTTTTTGTAGCAAACGGTTTCCCCCAAGTGGTCCCATTTAAATTTAACGAAATCGGTCCAGCCGTATTTAATGTACCTATCAACATTTGTATTACGATGCATTTATATACCTCGACGACATGCTACTAACTACAGGCTACTTTGACTAGCGCGACGTTTGAAGTCGGGTCTTTTAGTTTTTTAAACGATAATAAATGTATTTCTCGATCTAAATGTTGTCTGGAAAAGATCGCTTTTAGAAATAAGACCGCCTATTCTTACACTATCATAGTTAATTGTTATGTAATACTCTGTATGTTTAATTAGTGTTCGATGAAGTGGTTCTATCTATCTATATATTATTATAATCTACTTAGATGTAGAGTCGCGTGTTATTATAGATAACGTGATTGTATGTGGGGTTCATCTCATGAAACCTTCAATTACATTTCTCTAGGATAGTCAATGAGCAAACATATAAATGTATTTATATAGCCCTTTCGTTTGGAATATATTTTTTTATATCTAAGTGGTCACAAGCTAGTGACCACTATGTTGCCTGGTGGTAAGTGGAAATGTGGTTGAAGATGGATGAGCAAGCTGGGCCTGGAATACTCTGACTCTCAAAGAAAACATTCATTATTCTTCAAATTAATCAAAAGTGATTATCATAATTTAGCCACAGTTTTGCCAAGTTGGGATTAGACACCTAGAGTCGATTATGAAACACGATCATTAATCACCAACCATTTTTAAAGTCAATGTATATTTTTAACAAATAAGGAGGAAGTTCTCAATTCGTCGAAATCTTTTTTTTTATGTATATTTACCGATTACTCGAACTGAACTCGTCTGAACGGATATGAAAAATTCTTCTTTTATTTGAAACTACACAGGTTTTTTTTTTTCAATTCACCATTTAAATTTCATCGAGATATGTTTTTAGTACCTCCAGAGATATGAATCCTCAAACTCAGTGCTGAAAATGACTAGCGCCACGTTTCTTTTAATTTTTTAAACGATCTTTAATTAATACAACTGTTTTCTTTTAATGATCGCAGAGCTTCTAGGAACAGTTAGGTTACAAAAGACATCGTAGTCACAAGACGGGAAATGCAAACATAAACTTGATTCCCATATTAAATTTCATCATACACTATTTATCTTTAAGAAAACAGTCTCAAATGATTTAATATTGAAAACTGGGACATAAAAGAGGGTTCCTTGAACTATGTCGCTGTTTGAATAAAAAATAATAAGTTTCGTTCAGACGGTCGTGGTATAGGCAAATGAATAGGGAACTATTTCAGGGGAATAGGAACCCTATTATTTGTAGGACAAAGAATGGATTCCTTTGACAATGCGGAAAAACTTGTTTACATTACACGGAGTGCATCTGATGGGCCCCGGACAGACGCAATCAAGCTTGATGGGCAGCAAGGGACAAACTGAAGCGGGAGCGGGTAACAGAGTTTCTTTACCTGTGTCTAAATGATAGATGCATTATTTTTTGTATCTAAAACTACCAGTGCCCTGCGGCCATCCGAATATAAAGCATCTTGTGTTCACCCTAATGCTTAATATTAATGCCCCCCAACACTTTAGCTAAATCGATCGAGCCATTAGACCGTGAAGAGATTAAAATAAAAAAAAAAACAAATATCTTCTAAACTTTCAGAAGTCTAGTATTTGTTGAATTGCGTAAGCATTCGTTGCGTGTGATGTATGCAATATAAGGTTAGATCATAATCATATAAACCCATCCAGGGGTTTGGAAGATATGAGGTAATAAAGAATATACCAAACATAATACATTACATTTTATATTTAATTTAACTAAAATAGAAAATAAGACAACTACTAACTAATGGATGTGATTTATTCGACAGTAAATTTGAATTTACAATACAAAATGCGCGTGAAAAACATAACCCTGTCGTTGCAATCTGGTAAAAAATATGCAAGTTCGCATTATCTAAATATATGAGGTGAACCTAGTAAGGCAACAAATGTGACAGAGACTTATTTGGGTAATTGGTATAGTATTTTATTGTTCCTTTTGAGACTTTCTCCTTCTTGAAATTTACTGCATCACCTTTCTATTCAATTAGACATTTGCAATGACGTAATGTGTCGATAACTATACCACATATATCTAGGCTATGAGTTAGCTGTCGCTACCGCTTATGCCTTGACTTTTTGCAGTAAAGCGAGTCGTCAGTTGATTACGTTTGCGCCGGAATTTTAAGGAGAGCACGGCGGAGGCTGTAGACGATTTAACGTCAAACAGTGATTAATTATCCAGCATCTTGGCGGTACCAATTGTTGCTATTAATAAAAGTTCCATAGTTTGAGAATCGCTTCAAAGTTACAGCATACATTATTTAACCGTTTACACTAGTTGAAACCACCACGGGCGAAACAGTTTTTAGCCTATTCGATTTACCACATCACTATACCAAAAAAATAATACACTGAGACAACTTAGCAGTTAGTTGCCGCTTGTTGATTAATGTGACCTACGATTAAATCACGGTTTGGTCGAAATGTGTCGCCCATTTTAAACCAATTTTCAACCAACTTCCAAAAAGGAGGAGGTTCTCAATTCATCTGTATGTTTTTTAAAATTATTATTTATGTTAAACATTTACTCCGTCTATTGTGAACCGATTTCAATGATTCTTTTTCTTTAATTGGTAGGGTACATTTCCAAGGTGGTCCCATTGTAATTTCATTGAGATCTGAAAAGTATCCCCAGATAAATGCCGATAAACGTTGCAAACTTGCTACTGAAACTGACTTGCGGGGCATGGAAGTCGGTTGTTTTAGTTTTCAAAATATCTGAATTAAGTCTAAAATATATGATACCTACTTAACCTTTATCATTATCATTATAATAAACAATAACATAATTAATATTCGTCCACTGTTGGACATAAGTCTCCTTGGTACAACATTCCATGCTTAATCCGAAACACTGTCTAAATTCTGACTAACCACGCATCGTCAATAAACCGAGTAAAATTACATCCTGAACTTATCAAATATACTCATATACTATAACAGTCTACCAATCTCAGCTAAGTGATCAGGTCGTTTGTTCAGCGTCCATCGCAGGCTCGGAACCGTTGATTGCCTCCTTTGATTGTTGAAGCGATCGATGGCTACCGACATTGCTGAAATTTTGCCAATACCCATCAGATCTTAGAATCACGGGGTGCGGTTACACGTGATTGTAAACGTGATTTATTGTGTACTTGAACTCGAGGGGATTAAGTTTGGTTGTTTGTTGTTAGTTATTAAAGTTGTCTTCTAAAATAGACATATTTGATATACTCCTATGCATATTTGTTGAAAGTCAATATTGATTTCTTGTATCGATCTTTAATTATTGGTGAAGCAAAGCGGTTGGAGGCAAAAAGGAGGGAAATATTTATAGTTTAAGGCCCAGTTTCACCATTCCCCGTTTCAGTTGATACAGTTCGATCATGTTTGATACAGTACGTATTATGAACGTTTTTCATTAGTATAAAAACTCACGTTTATTTTGGAACTATTGATTTAATAATTAAGATGGTTTAAAAACTAAAACAACCGACATCGATGCCCTGCGCGTCAATTTCAGTAGCAGTTTGAGACGTTTATCGTCATATCTCTGGAGATACTTATCAAATCTCGATGAAATTACAATAGGACCACCTCGGAAATTTACCCTACCGATTACAAAAAGAACCATTCGAATCGATTCACAATTGACGGAGTAATCGCGTAACATACACAAAAAAAACAGACGAATAGAGAAGCTCCTTCTTTTTGGGAAGTCGGTTGAAAACGGAAATTATGTTTGACTTACGCAATGTCGATGTAACGATTGACATATGTTTTAGCTTTTTGATGAAGCTTTAATCAGGATTTAGAGAGCGGAGCGCGTCTAGCCTCGCACGGCTCGCACTGCTAGCAGGGGCGGTATTGGTGGGGGTCAAGGGTGCGGTATTGGTGGGGGTCGAGGGTGCGGTATTGGTGGGGGTCGAGGGTGCGGGGTTGATAGTGGTGATAGCCTATTAAGAACTTATCTGCAAGACAAACTACAACTTTTATATGGCGTTTTAAGTCCAAGGACTATCTGCACCGGTGATAAATAAGTGAACCTTGAAGAAAGGTTTTTATTTTGGACACTCTCTTATGTTTGTAAATTGAGGTACTAGAGTACCTATCAGGCCCACGGAACCCATAAATTTTGTTTGCACATACATCGTCTAAAAACATTCGTTCCTACCCTAAATTATCACCTACTATAGGATTTACAGAAAACCTTGAATCGAACTACTTCTCTGACAGTAACGATTCTTTCTAGAACTCATTCGTTTGAACATTCTCAGAATTTTTCCGCGCATACACAGATTCCTGAGATCTATCAGAACCTTTATTTCCGCCGTGTATTTACGGGAATGGAATAAAAAATGGAATAATCTTCGTCGCTGGTACGTAACAGTAATCCGGGACGGCTGGGCGCGTGACCCGCCATAATCACGCGGCGCTCGTCTCAAGTACGCACGGCCCGGGACAAGGCAAGAGCGGTAGCGGGTATGAATGAGTTGTGGTACAAGGAGGGAGAGATGGAATGGATGGGAAGTGTATGGTATAAGTTGGAGAGGTAGCGGCCCGTAGTGGGATATGCTGAAATTATTATTTACTAATAAGCGTATTTCAGACTACGCTATACTATTCTGCTAGGTATAAATTACAGCCTTAGGCATGACAAGCAAATTACAAGCAAACCGGCTCTTGTTTAGTATGTGCTTAGTGTGAACGTGTTTTTAATAAATGTGTGGTGAGTGATATTGTTATGCTATAAACTATAAAAATATATAAAACTAAACCAAATCAGGGTCAGAGACCATTCTCGCTGTGAATGTGGTATAGATGAAGGAACTCTAGATCATATATTTTTCTGTTGTCCAAAATTATCCTTCTCCTTATATAATACCATAAGCCCCAAAATTCCTCGTTCCGTTAATATAAAATATCTCCTCTCATATGTATTTTCTCCGTTTGTATATATTTTGTGTAATTTTATTAAATTTAATAATATTCGTTTATAAATTTATATTTTAAATGCAAAACAGATGTAATGTTTCTAAGCAATTATTTAAGTTCATATTTAATTTATAAATTTTTCTTTTGTCGGGTTTTTTTTCTTGTAACTATTTACAAGAAAAAAAACTGTACACTGGCCATACTTTTGACACTGGCAGAAAAACGTCAAGCAGCGTTTAAAAGCCATAAGAAGAAGAAGAAGAAGAAGAAACGAAAATCGAATAAAATATACGCTAAAGTAATTGGCAATATCGTTGTCTATGTTTTTTACTATATTGGTACTTATTAGAATGTTATGATTCACTATTACACTAGATTTTAAAAACCAGGATGTTGACGTGTTATTATTGTGATTTTCTCACTTAAAAAGCAATTATTTCAGTCGCTTCTGAAACTTACGTCCATACTATATTTATGTGTGCGAATATTAGATACACTTTACACTTTAGATTAAATTTACATTAAATCACAAGTCAAAACCCTAAAAGGATTACTCAAACTTTTGCTGAATACATGGTTATAAATATGAAATAAAATACGGAACGTATCGGGCTTAAATCATCATTTTTATATAACTTGACGCTTCGACCAAGTTGCATTGATCGTGGTCACGAGATGACGAATTTGCTGACTATACTACTTAGTTACTTAGTTTTGCAATCATTATTTCGCTTTCAGCTTTTATCCCAAACCAAGCTACCGAAGCCGCGGGCGTCAGGGCCAGTCATCTCAATCTGTGTTTGTAGGACGTACCCCCCTTCCCTCCCCACTCAGCGATCCAGTAATCAGTACTTGCGAACACTACCCGATTATCCATACCAGAATTACCGTCAGAGAATAGATTCCAATCTCCTTGGAATAATATAACCATTTAGGGCTTGGGATGCCGAGTCTTTCAGCGATTGCCTATTGTGAAAGGGTTCGTTCTCTTTTGGGGCTCAAAATGTATGTAAGTGAGCTTGTGTAGGCTTAGGGGGAACGGAAACAGTTCAGCCAAGCGTGTCCTATACTCGTATGTAGGTATTACTTAAATTAAATTTGTAAATGTTAATGGATGTTATATTTGTTCCGACGCGGTGTTTGGTAATGAATCATAGGATAACTTCGCTTCGAGGATTCGTGCATGTACATGTTGATTTGGCCATACAAGGCCAAGGTCGTGCGATGGACATCGATCCGTGTAAATAGCCTATTTACACGGATCTAGCAATCAAATCAAATCAAAGCATTTTTACAGTATGTGGGCAGTATTAATATACGCATATATACACGTTAAAATCATAAAATAAATTATTCAGTAAACATAGCAAAAGTACAATTTAACGCTATGAATTAAAAAAAAAACAAAATTAATGAACCATTCAGTTGTCATCCAATCGTTGACGTCAGACTATTAACAAATTATTGAGGTAGGGTTGCCAACCACATACCTCTGTCTTACTTCAGACAATTTTTATATTAAAAAAACTGTAAAATAGTGAAACACAACTTAAAGTGTCTAATCAAATTATCCACACAAACTTGAATCCCCATCCCCATCAAGTTTAAGTTAAAGCAGTACCTGATAGTTGAGCAGCGGAAAAATGCTGATGTAAATAAAGATATGTCGATCATATAAGACATATACAATATATTCTCGCTCATCTTAATAATTTTATTTATTTAGTTCTGCCTTCCAAATGACCCAGCTATTCCTTTCTAAATTAAAAGCCTCCAAATGTTGTTCCTTTCCTAATTAACCTAAAATACATATTTATAAGTTTTATTATATTTTTTCGCTCCGACATATAAATTTTTTATACATATATTTAGTATCTAATATCTATATTTAATATTATTATTAAATATATTTATATTTAATATCTATCTAAGTGTACCTATTTTATCTATGTATCAATTTATTATTTATTTTTATTATTTTATTTACAAATATTTTCGCATTTTTTTCATCACCTGCGGGTGATGAAAAAAATGCGAAAATATTCAGGACAAGCCTGCGGGCTTGTCTGAAAATCAGCGTCCAGGTGTAAATCTAGACATAATGTGCTGAGACAAGCCTTTTTGACACCTCACATTGTTTCTTGTTTTTTCTTGTTTCATTGTTTTAGTAAGTATTTTAATGTGTTAGTCAAATAAATGATTTTTCTTTCTTTCTTTCTTTCTTTCACCCATAAATGAAATATGGTTTCCTACGATTCCAGCCTCCATATCTCCGCCATTTTGAAAATTCAAGAAAATTCAATGACTGAGTCGACAAAAATCTATATAATTATCGAACCTGCTCAGGTTTTCACTAGAATCGGTTGAGGAATGCGCCCTGAATCCTGATTCTCATTTCAATCGGATACAGTCGAATTCGAAAGCTCCCGAATTTCGCGGATCGAATTATCTTCCAAAAGGAACAGCAAAATGCGATTCTTCACTTCATTTGTAACATGTCGGAAACTAACTTCGCCAATCTTCGGGATTTTCCGTTTATAAAACCACAAACTATAGAGCGATCCATTTACAGAGGGAGCTTGCTGTAGAGGAAAACAGCCATACATACGAAAGCATTTTTCCCTAGCTGAAACTGAGAGCTTCGCTTTGCTCAGTCAATAAAGGTACGACTACACCGCAGCGTCCTGCGTGCGCGATATAAGCAGCGATCAGATAGCGCGATAGTAGTTGTACCGACTGGTTCACACCAAACGCAATCTACGGCGATCAGAAAACGATTGAAAATCAGATCGCGAACGCGCACACGGACGCAGGACGCCGCGGTGTGATCGTACCTTAACTAGATAACATAATTTTTGCTCAAATTCCATTATTAATCTCAGTCCACCACTCTAGAATAAAGTGAAAAATCTAATTTGCGTAATGGTCTTAGTTAGACAAGCCAAGCTTTTGAACTAAAACAATTATTCTGTTTTAGTACCTAATTCATTTATAATGACGACATACAATGTTTCTCAGAAAAATAATGTTTCAATGTTAGGAAAAATGTTATTTTATGGTATGATTCATTCATATTATTTAGTGAATGAATTATTAATTTACTCCATAATATTGAACTAGGTTTTGCATTCAGTTTTATTTGGTGGCTTTTTTCTTGCATTCAGAAAAGTACTTGATCACTGTTTCATCTGATGTAAAATGATGATGCGGTCAAGATGGCGTCGATTTTGCTAGACTGAAAGTGGAAGGCAGTGAGATAAGACGCTGGACAACTGGCATTTTTCCAGTCCATATAGCGCAACTGTCTCAAGCCATCTTCCAATATGGCTAGCATCAAACATCATGCCGGAACTCGGCGAACTGATTGGCGACATTTCTTTATTTGGTTAGTGGTTCAAGCCACTGCTAAGGCCTACCACTAGAAATCACCCATTTTAACGCCTCTTAGGGATCACTCGTAGGATTAAGGTCTACAGGTACGGACACACCGTAGCGTCCTGCGTGCGCGATCCAGGCGGCGATCAGATAGCGCAGTAGTATTTGTACCGACTGGTTCACACCGAACGCAATCAGAAAACAATTTACTTTTTAAATGTCTTTATTGATAATTTTGTCTAATACAATGTAAAAACTAGTGTAAATTTTATTCTAGGAGTACAACATCAGAAAACAATTGAAAAGTACTGAGATCGCACCCGCAGATCGCAGGACGCCGCGGTGTGGCCGTACCTTAAGTTAATCACCTCTAAACTCGTCTCATGAAATAGATATTTTAATGATGTCAAAAAAGTAGTTTTCACATAGTTCCCGAAATGCTTATGTCTTAATTGCTCGACCTTAAACTTGTGATAAAGAAAAACCTTTTAGATATTTTAAATTATAAAAAGTGTCAATTCGGTTTAATTACCAAATATCTACAAAATGCCATGGTTTTAAATTTCCAAAAACCCGTTTTGTGCATACTTGGCTAATTTTTTTATTCTATAAAGTAACAGGACAGTTCGCTTAGCATCAGACAAAACGCTCGTCTGATGCTAAGCGAAGCGATGATATCTATAACAGATACCGTGGCGCGCAAAACTCCGGTCTGCTAGAATGTTCGCTTACTGTACTGCACCTGTTACCTTCAGACGTTAAGGTTATATTCCAAATACTGGGGCACTTATATAACGCTATCCTTCATTTGACCTTAATCAGAAATTTGAGGCCATCTATTGTTAAAATTCAGAACATCTCAATGCCTCACCAACACCAATAATCCAACGTCCTGTATTTATCATCATTACCCTACCCTTTGACGAAGATATGCATGGGAAAATCTATTGGGACAAATTCATCCCTGCTTCATCCCTTCAAGAGCAACCCTCGTCATGGAAGGATGGATCGATGGATAAAGCAAACTGTTACAGTGTAAATAGGTTCAGTAAATCATTTCTTAATCGGGCCTAGAATCTTAATTATTTGATGACCTCCTGCGGTCGGCGACAACAAGTTGTGCGCAGTTTACGACTAGAGATGAGAGCCGAGGATGTTGTGTCGATTGGGTCAGTTTGCCATTATTTAAGCTATTTAAGTTCGATTATCAATATCCGAAACGGTTTGGGGCTGGGCTGGACATTTATTTTCATTGTTACATAGGTACTCTCACCCGCAGGTTTGCTTTTGGGGATTTAAGAAGGTTAATTCAATATAAATAGTCTTACTATTGGGTACAGATACATAATAAAACATTATATTAGAGTCTTTTCATGTAATTTTGACTACATTAGTTATTTATTTATTATTAAGCCATTCAATTCAAAAAACACGTTATTGTATTTTTTTACTAACCTATTTGATCCCACTGCTGGATAAAGGTCTTACCATATTTGTCACATGCCCCTATTAAATGCCATTTGTTCAGGCCTGTCTTTGTGAAAAGAACTGATGTCTCGCCACCGCTTTTTGGGCCTTCCACAACGTCGGTCGTCTTCGGGCACCCATTGTGTGACAATTTTTGGCCACCTGTTGGGGTACATGTGACAAGTATGACCCGCTTAGTCCCAGTTATCGTAATTAGTATAAAATATAACAAATAAAAATTGCAACACGGCTCGCTATATATGCCGCAAGACCGATGGTCTAATTGAATTCTGCAGTGGAAACCACATCACGCTAATCTTTAAGTAGGATTATTATTGTACGTGTATTACAGCCGGTATATAGCCGGCAGGTATAAAGGTACGTGAATTACAGCCGGTATATAACAATAATAATGTTACAAATTCACGATAATTTTAAAATTTAAGTAGGATGTTCTAAAGCTAGACCAAATGACGATGCTACCTAAGTGGCTGGTTTCGATTGCAAAAGAAAAGCCTACAAAATCGAGCTCAGTGGTAGGTTTAATAAAACGTTTTAACAAAAAATTAAACCGCCGAAAAAACTGAAAAGCAAAAAATAATTAAACTTTTTTATTTAACCTAATAACGACATTCTTAAACTACTCTTCGTATACCTAAGTATATATTTTTGTAATTGTTTTGAGTTTTTAACTAAACATAATAACTAAGTTCTTAAACTAATGTAAGTATGTATACCTAAGTAATTTTGAGTCGGCGCCAAACAAGCAAATTAATTAATAACGTAAAGCGTGATGCGCGGCGGAAGCATGGTGAGATACGCCAGTTCGCCGGAAAATGCCGAGTGTTGACGAAATTAATGTCAGCGAGACTGCAACCCAAACGGGCACCACATATAGAAATCGGTGACGGCCCGTGATGGGCACACGTCGTTGCGAGTGATCGTGCATCTCTATTTAGTCTGTGGGTCGTATGGAAGCGCATTTTTTGGAATGTTTATGTTCATCGCTGGAGATTTCACGTTACATTGTTAATTTGATTTGATTATTTCTTTAAATTTAAAACGTTATTTAGTGATCTTTGCTTATTGATTATTTGGCGCCGACTCAAAATTACTTAGGTATACATACTTACATTAGTTTAAGAACTTAGTTATTATGTTTAGTTAAAAATACAAAACAATTACAAAAATATATACTTAGGTATACTAAGAGTAGTTTAAGAATATCGTTATTAAGGTTAAATAAAAAAGTTTAATTATTTTTTGCTTTTCAGTTTTTTCGGCGGCTTAATTTTTTGTTAAAAAGTTTTATTTTATAATTTTTTGTGGTCATTATCTACTATGTTAAAAGCAGGCGTCATTGCTTACCCCTGGCCTAGACAAACTTTATATAGAACATTTATGCTCTAAAATAATAATAAAAATAATTTAAGATAAAACTAAAAAAACCGACTTCCAACGTCACGCTAGTCAATTTCAATACTAAGTTTGAGGTGTTTATCTTCATATCTCTGGAGATACTGAACATATCTCGATGAAATTTTAATTGTACCACCTGTAAAATATCATCATCATAATCAGCCGGTATCAGTCCACTGCTAGACATATGCCTCTCTCAACACACGCAACTGAGCCCAATTTTCGGCTTTTTGTTTTTTCCAGTGTTTGTTGACATACATTGATGACAATGATAACATATAAAAAATGATACTTTTATCCATTATTTTTGTTGATTTATTCAAAACGGCTCGACAGATTTCGTTAAAATTTAAATGGGACCCCCTTGGGGGTTATACCCTTTCCAATAAAAAAAGAAATCAGACTACTCTGTAAAAAGTTATGCGTGGTCATACATAAAAATAAAAAAATATATACGCGTCGACTTGATAACCTCCTCCGTTTTTTTTGTCGTCGGTTAAAAAGAGCACCCTAAGCCCAAAAATGCACTGTAACGGACTGAAAATAGAACAGTTTTTTACCTAACCTTTATTAAAACTTCGTTTCACATATAGTTAGTTAACTGTGTAAACTGTGATTCACTGGGGAGTATGAACCTCATAAGAGAGCTAACGTATCGTTGATTTAATTGTTCGAGGTATGATTGATTATTAATTCCATTCAAACGCTGTGTAGTGCGGTTTTCAATAACAATATGTGACGTTTAATTAATTTACAGGTGTCCCGATTTGTTAATGAGACGGTGGGTGGTAGACGTATTGTGTGCGGAAAATAAAACGCAGTCAGGCATAAAAGGTTTTTGATTTTGTAGTCTATTGTACTGAAAATATAGGTATCTAAGCGCGCGTTTGCATAGCTTTGCATGAATAAGTTTGCAGGTCGTGAACGCATTAGTGACACCCCGATGTCTATAGGCGACAAAGAATGCTTCTCATCGGCTATATTGGCAGAAAAGAAGCAGACAGCCGGTGGGCTGTAATGTCTGCTTTTATCAGGATTAGATTATAAGTTAAAAACCTTGTGTTAGAGGTATCGTATATGCATTACTATGTTTTTCTACTTAGGCACCGATCCTGTGAGAATGGTAAGATAACATTAATATGTTTATATCTTATCCTTCCCACATACCATTTATTTTTTAGGGTTCCGTACCTCAAAAGGTAAAAAAGGAATCCTTATAAGATCACTTTCTTGTCCATCTGTCCGTCTGTCTGTCTGTCCGTCTGTCCGTGTGTCACCTCCGATTATATCAGGAATGGCTGGACTTAGCAAGTTGAAATTTATACCAGATACTGAGATCTATAGTCCCTATAAGGTGTATAAAAAACAAGGTCCTGAGTCAACACAATAAAAAGATATGGGCAAATTTAGATTTTATAGTTTTGGGTCGAAAACCTATAGGGCACTTCCCGTTGACCTACAATCATGAAATTAAGCAAGAAGCAAGGTCTTACAGCACAAATAAAGGGAAAATTCCAAAAAATAAAAAAAGTTGAAAATTGAAGGGTGAATACGTATATAGTTTAGGCCAATTAAGGTAGACCTCTGCTGTATATGAGCGCTGATACAATTTAGAGGTCTAGCTCAATTAGTAATAATCAACGTTGGTACGGAAGCCTCGGTTGATATTGGCCAAGTGTTTTTGTATCCAAAAAAAATAGGTTAGTTTATCTATGGATAGCGCAAATGATCAGCTATTTAAACCGATTTCGAAAAAGAAGTAGATTCTCAATTAACCTGAAATGTTTTTTCGTGTGTTTTTTTACTCCTCTGATAATTAATGATTATTTATATTATAGATAGGGCATATCTTCTCGGTGGTTCTATTATTCTAATCATTGAAATCTAATAAGTATCTCCCGAGATATGTAGATAAACAGAAAACACCTTTAACTTATTACTGAAAATGATTTACAATACACTACTTTGGGCCAGTTTCACCGGTGTCTGATAGTCCTGTCAGGAACATATCTGACAGATTTCTGACAACTTTTGTATGGCGTCATCTGTCAGATAACTATCTGAAACTTTATTAGGGACTAGTGAAACTGGGCCTTATTCTTGTGTAGGTGTGGTCATTTAGTAAATTTTATCAAGGTTGATGAGTGTCACCAGAAGTAATGCGTTAAAAATCTCAAATTTGGAACTGATGCTGACTGTGATTCGCGTGGCATTTGAAGTTATCTTTTGATCAGTTCAATACGAAAAGTTAATATAATTCTAAACCTATTCAATATTATAATTATATTCAGTATCAGCGTAAACTACCACTAAAAGTGGTATATATTCGAACATTTTTTGGAAACCGAGAATTTTTTCAGATTCTTGCATAATATACTAAAAGAAAACCTGCTTCGGCTGCTATAAATGAAAGTAACACCTACATTATCCTAGTTTTGAATACGAGAACTGGAAGGAAAGTGGTCGGAATATGTTATGCGTTTTCTGAGCTCACAGAAACGTAATATTAACCTACAACTGAGCGTAGATATAATATTTTAAATGCCTGAGTTTGTATATTCAAAATATTTCCGACGGGAGACACAGTGACGCAGTGGGAAAATGGTTGGCTTAGATGCCAGAGGTAGTGGGCTCGAATTCCTGCCGTGTACCAATGGAATTTTCTTTTTCTTACAGGAAAATGTTATTTAAGCGGTTGGCTTTAACATTAGAGCCGAATTGTCTACTCCAATAAAATAATATTATTTCGAATCCTGTATACGTTGAAATAACTGACTAACATAGTTGAAGTCTTATTTCAGAACTTGCAGAGGAAAAACATTACTTTTTTTATCATATAAGGTAAAAGGACAAGCACGACGCTCGCCTGATGGTAAGCGATGACGTCTACCTATTACAGATACAGCGGCATGCAAAATTTTGAACTGCCAGATTTTTTATGCTCAACAGGCGAGTGATTGACCACTATTTGTCCTGATTTTACATGTCACTGCACTACGCCTGTTACCTTGAGACATAAAGATGTTGAGTCTCACATACCTTGTAATTTTAATTTTTCAACCGAAAAAAATACATATTTAATTGGCAAAGCGGTGGTACCACCCCAGGCGGATTAACAGAAGTCCTACCACTAAAGCAGAAGCCTACCACTTAAATCATCAATATCAAAAAAGAGATTTTACATTTATCAATCCAATACATCAGCAATGGGTCAGATTAGATTGTTCAATAAAAACATCAAAGGCCACAAATAGCATGGCAGGTGAAATATTCCCGTTTTGCCATTCGGGGGCTTTCTTTGTACGCCGCCGGCATAGTTGGCCCGACCGCTGGTTTAATCTGGCGACCAAATCCGAGGAATTTAACCCATGTCTGTCGATCGGATCGGTCGTACTCACTTGGTGACCGGATTTTGCCTGATTTATTGAAATGGAGGTGGAGGCGGTCCTTGAAATATGGTTTAATGTCATGTCATTGGGCTGTCAAGATGAGTAGCAATGCGATTATCTATTTATATTGCAGACGGAGTATATTAAATTAGACCAATAACAATAACAATATAAAAAGGATAAAACTGTACAATCACTTGTATGAGAGAGCGCGACGGACAATTTTTTTTTAATCCTTCTCTGCGTATGCGATTTTATTGTTTGGCTCCATCTCTAGTAACGCCCTTTGGCTTTCACCCGCTGTCGACTCGACCAAATAACGTAGTTCATTTATCTTATAGCTGGCATACCCGACTAAAACGATGAACACGTGTATCACGTGTTATATCTCTATAGCTATTTCATCGCATAAGGTCTTGTCAATAGACAAGCTTAAATATTATATATATGGAATTTATGACACCATCCTATATCTCAAACATCTATAACGAAAAATTTATGTGCGCTTCTCACAGTGGCCCTCCAAGGAAAACATCGTTAAGAAACCAACAACCCCGCATGGTGGTAGGACACTATCTAGTGTCCGCCTGGCCAGCTACCTTACTTGAGGGTTCAAGTTAGAAAATCTGTCGCCAAAACATCTAATGTGTTCCGGCAGCTATCCTTGAGAGCCAGTTCCTATTCTAGGCCTAGCGTGCTTACCAACTTAGACCGCATCATCACTTACCAACAGGTGAGATAGTGGTCAAACGCTAGCTTATAAGATATAATAAAAAAAAAACAATATATTTTTGTAAATAACCGAATATTATAAATGGTTTTCAAATAATCTAAAACTACGTTGTGTGGAACATCTATTAAGTCGTTAATGGCATAAGTAACAAGTTAGATTATATCCCATAAGAGTTTATGTTTTAGGAACGGTAACATCTATGCCATAGTTCCGTTTTGGATACATAAACTCAGGCAAATAATGTTATTCCTTGACAGTACGAATGATACATTTATATAAATACTAGATGCACCCCACGGCGTCCCCCGCGTTGAAAAGTATATATGTATTAATCCAGGTGAAAAAGTATCTGCATGCCAAATTCCATCCAAATCCATTAAGGCTTGTTTGCTTGAAAGAGAAACAAACATCCATCCCACCACCAACAAACACCATCTAAAACCACCGACTTAACTTAATATAAAAGCATATAGATGGCGCTGGAGTAGGTTGCATAGTTCTCCTTGAAAATACTGCCTAAATCTATGAGATTCTGCATCGCGAAAACGATATTTTCCGCAATGTTAGAACGAGATGCACTTGCTTCTTGATCAAACATTTTAAAATTTGATTGAAGTCTTTACATAGCATTTTGCATTTATAATATTAGAAGGATAAATGGCAGTATAGTCCCGTTTGGTTACCTAGTATAGGAAGGTAGTAAACGTGCAATATGCATAGCAACAAATATATCGTAGTGTCTCGCATCCGCTACGAACGTATCGTGTGGAATAACTTTAGTACTCTCTGCACGATTACTATAAAAATATAATAAAAGTTCTGCTTGGGATATAGATTATGCATATAGGAAAAAGGAAAATTCTGTTGGAAATAAAAATGGTGACTAGCAAGCATGTTTGCTAGCTTCATAAGTAACGATCTTACTTATACTTTTTAAAGAATAGCACAAAAATGACACAAGCTAATAGATATTCAAGTAACAAAATTAAAATGTTGAATAAACACCAACGACAATGTCCTTTAGAAAATTAACCTCAGTAACATCTATCTAAGAACCATCACTGATTATCTACGAACCATTTTAAGACAAAATCGAACTAGTTTTTGAGAAAAATGGCAACATGGATTTTCACAAACAAATGTTTACTGCAGCGCCCCCTAGTGAGTTGACACCGTAACATCTATTTAAGAACATGCCCCAATCAAACACAAACCCTGACTGAAAAAATGCATCAATTTTGCAATTTTCTTCAAAACGACTAATCCGATTTTGCGGATTAGTCGTTTTAAGAAAAATGGCAACAATGATTTGCACCTACAAATGATTACTGCAGCGCCCCCTGGTGAGTTGTCACCGTAACACCTATCTAAAAACATGCACCAATTACACCCAAACCCATTACTGAAAACTGCATCAAAATCGCTGTAGTTTTGGAGAAAAATGGCAACATGGAATGCACACACAAACAAACAAACAAACAAAAATCCTCTCAACCCAAACGCATATACAGTCTCCGTTCCGTCGTGGGTAAAAATATATTTGATTTTATTGTAGATAAATATTTGTCAGTTGATTTATAGAATCAATCAGATCAGATCAATCAGAATCAATCGATTTTCAGAATAAAGTAGATAAAAGTAATATTGCAAAATTATGAACTGTGTAAAAGAGGTAAAGGTAATGCTAAACACATTCACACTTACTCAAATCTCTTTAAAATTAATTTTATATCTATTTTCCTAATTTCTTTATACTTTTAACACCAATATAATCCAGTAACTAAGCAATCTTTCCAACACGGCACAAATCCGTTACAATTTTTATAAACACTTAAGACTTGCCTTGAGTAGTTTCTTAGAAGCTCAGAATTCAGTTTGTGATCTTTTATTCAAGTCCCGGCAAAAATCCACTTCAGGAAAGTCTTGTAAGGCAATATCTCTCCGTGTAGCTTTGAGTTAGCTAAATTTCACTTTAATTAAAATTCAAATGTAGTAACAAATGAACAAGCTATAGATTAAGTTACAGAGCGCGATACAGTAAATAATGCTGAAACACGCGTACGATTTTAGGGATGTGGTATCAGTCTTGAAACTAGTTTGCCTATTTTGATTTAGGGATTGAAGTAGCTGGCACTCACAAATACTCAGTATCAACAGCATGGGAGAATAAGAAATACTAACAATTTACTGTGAATGTTTACAATTTATGCAACAGTGTTTAGCTATTATTATTTAGCATTAAATATAATATATTATTTAGTGCTATATAATAAAATATTTAAAAGCATACATAGAAAAACACGCCATCAATATTTTCAAGAAAAATGATTACAAACTTTTTCGATGTAAAAAAAATATTTGCTGGTAAACTCTTATACTTAAAATGTTTTTATAATAAAAAACTACTTGTGCCTTTTGTTTGCAATGTCTTGAAACTATCTTAGTTGACATTTTCTTGATATTTTTTAGGTGTTTCTCGACTATTTTTCAGTGTTTGCGATAGGTTGATGACAAGTAAGTATGAGAGTAAGATACAGAGTAACAAGACTATCTTGCCCCATCACTACACAATAAATACATTCAAATGCGAAATTATGCGCGATCTTGGTAAATGAAGTCAGTTGGATTAACCCCTGCTTTTGCTTCTCGAGGAATTCGTGTATTGAATTCCGAGCTCTAAGATTCGGAATTTGCACTTAAACCTTTGTGTTTGTTGCGTCATTATTCCAATACAGAGACAACAGTATCTCAAGCCTAGACAAAGCTGGTGCGGTAATTAGACATAGAAAATAAAATCTTATTTGTCGAACAGTGTTCAAGAAATTTCAGGCGTTTAACAGGTATCTCCTGGGTGAGCGCACATCAACATCGATCGCATCATTCCTTATCATCGGGTGAGATAATGGTCTAACACTACCCGGTTTGGAATTTAAAAAATCTTTAATATAAGACAATTTTTAATTTACTCTTACTACATTTGTTGTGACGATGTTGTGCCACAACACCATCCACCATACCAGAATTTGATGTCGGAAAGAAGACGTGATCTTCCATGATGAGATTGTTGAGTACACAGCTAAGTGGAGTCACTAAAATATAGCTAATGTAAGCATACATAAACTCTTGCTTTAGAAAAATTAAATTTGATAATCTTGACAAGGTACAGATAACTTTAATAAGGAAGACGATACTCTGTAAAAATTTAGTATATTGTATGCAAATGTTAATTCCTAGAAGTGACAACTTTCTATTCAACCACTCACCGTTCGACTGGTCCACAAATTTGAAGTCGCTCAGTGAGCTATGGAGAGAGCTATGCTCGATATTTCTCTGCGGGATCGAATCCGGAACGAAGTAATTCGCCAGAGATCTAAAGTGATCGACATAGCTCAACGGATTAGCAAACTAAAGTGGCAGTGGGCTGGTCATATCTTCCGCAGGACTGATAACCGTTGGTGTAGACTTGTCCTGGAGTGGAGACCGCGAATCGGTTAACATAGCGTAGGACGTCCTGTGACCAGGTGGAGCGATGACATACGCAAAGCGGTGGGCAGTGACTGGAAGGGAAGAGCCGAAGATCGGGCTCAGAGGCGCATCTTGGGAGAGGCCAATGTCCAGCAGTGGACTGACACGGGCTGATGATGATGATGATGATGATGACATCTTTCTATTAAATAGGTCAATGACTGAAGTATAATCGTATTTAAGAATTGAGACGGACAGATTGACAGAAAACTCGAACTATAAGGACCTTCTCGTAGGTACTACGAAACTTTTATAACTTTTCCCAAACTTATTTAACTGTGTTTGAGTTACTTCCATTATAGTGTATGGAATTCTCAAGTTGTATATTAAATTCCCTTGTTATGTCAGAAATTTCCACTTTCCGTGACGAGGAGTGAGTTCACCTTACTAGTTGTTTAGTGCCACTAAATGGGGAATTTATGACTTTGTTAAGACGTTAATGTTTGTAATTAAACTATGTAGGCGTAGATGCACGCTTTGTTAATACGCTAGTACTAAATGATGGCTCGTTCATATTAACCTACTTATTTATCTTACATTGCTAGTTACTGTACATTGAGTTAGATCAGTCCATTCTAGGCCCACCAACGTGTTAATCATCTTTGACCACATCATCGCTTACCACCAGGCGAGATAGTGGTCAAACGCTAGCCTAGCTTATTTTATTGAGTGTGTATTACATGTATGTGGGTAGGATATTACACCATTGTGTTTTACTCCTCAATAAACCCCTCATTATTAAACACTCTCAGAAAGTACATATTGTGTTGATTATTCAGCATTGATAATAATCAGAAATATGTAGTAGGAGTCCCTATGAAAAAAAGTTTGTTAATTTGATTTATCTTGATTTGAATGTATAAAATTAATAAATAGGCAAGAAATAAAAATAAATCCTACGGTTAGCATAGTTTTGGAACAATTATTCAAATCCATTAACAAAGTAAAACTCGAAATAATCAAGGCTCTAAATTAATGTAGAAGATAAAATAAAAACAGAGAAAATAAACACCATCTATCTAAATAAATCGTATAAAAGTATTAGCATAAGCAAAAAGCACAGATACTTTCATATTTAAATGTCTAAAATAATATAAAACGTAAAAAATGTGTTCGTGTGTACAATAGGCATTTCATTCGCTTAATGGACCTGTGTAAGCTTCGTGTGAAACATTTACTTATATATTAGTCTTTAAGTACTTATGTCAATGTGACCATATATTAGGAGCTGTAAGAAATCTTTGAAACTGACCCTTAATCTTATCTATTAAAATGCCACCTTCATGGCCACTTACCATCAAATGGGCCACTAGCTTGTTCGCTAAAGTTCGCCGATTTTATCTTTCAGCTGTTCTATAACTGATTAAAATAAACTGGCCAAGTGCGAGTCGGACTCGCACACGTAGTGTTCCGATAGAACAAAATTTGCCGGAAAAATTAAGTATCTACATAGTTTAAACATCGATATATATAAATACTGTGTCAATACCGTGTCAATAATAAACATGCTTATTTACTAGAACGCCATCTAACGAATGTCGAACGAACTTCTAACACCCACCATGTGAACGTTAACACAAAGGTCAGTGACCTTTTTGTTGGTTACCATCGTTCATAGATGGCGCTATTGTATAAACACGATTTTTGTATGGGGACCCCCTTTAATTTTTAACTTAGTTCTGTTTTTAGTATTTGTTGTTATAGCGGCAACAGAAATAGATTATCTGTGAAAATTTCAACCGTCTAACTACAACAGTTCATGAGATACAGCCTGGTGACAGACGGACAGACAGACAGACAGACAGACAGACGGACAGCGGAGTCTCAGTAATAGGGTTCCGTTGGTACCCTTTGGGTTCGGAACCCTAAAAAATAGTACATATATTACAGCTTACAGAACATACATTTTAAATAACATTTATAAGTTAACTTGACTGATTCTCTAGACAAAAGATACATGCACACAACATGGATTTACAGTATTGGAAACTTGCTCAGTACTAAACACCGATTCAAAATTAAATCGACTTTCCCATTGTTTGAAGAGAAACCTTATACTTATTTCCTGCGGTTTCTTTTTATAATCACAGAACAAAGACATAATCTCAGCTTTAGGAAAAGATATGAAGGAAAAGATGTTGAGGAGTTTCGTCATACGAATTTTCCGCAATTTTGTGTCTACCGTATCTGCAACACTATACAATATTGTTCTTTAAAGCTCAAATGAAAACAACAAAACTTTAACTATCAATTCGCAATCGTAAAGAACAATTCATCAAATAAGCAGGGGCGCACACTAACCGAGTTAAAGCTATCAATACACGTCCGTGAGCATTAATTAGAGGCTCAGGTGGATGGGAACTTCTAAATAAATAAGTGTTACTATCAATCTCCGGGATTTATGCCCGTGCGGTGTGCGGTAACTCTTAACTTGGTACGCGGCATGAGGTAGTAGAGGCTTATACGATGTTGTGTACGCGTCCTTTGTTTTAAAGGCTCTAGATTTTTAGTTGACTTTATTGGATTGATAAGACTTTCTCTTCGGTATAACTACAAATCGACTAGAATAAAATTTATATATATATATATATATATATATTATTATAATATATATACATATTTATATATATGTTATAATATAACATATATATAAATATGTACATATATCTTATAGGCTAGCGTTTGACCACTATCTCACCTGTTAAGTGAAACTTTGTGTGTGTGAAGTTGAAGTGTATGTGTGTTGTTGGTTTCTTAACGATGTTTTCCTTCACCGGAGGGCCACTGTGAGAAGCGCACATACATTTTTCGATAGAAAAATCCATTGGTGCACGGCGGGGTTTTGAACTCAGTACCTCTGGCATCAAATCCGACCGTTCTTCCGATCATGCCACTGGGACCTCAATAATTATATTTTTAATGCTATGCATGCAGTTATCTCATTGAAGACACGCTCAATAATTTTTAACATTTCTATCGGAAAATATTTTATTTGTAAAACCAAAGATAGTAGATTAAAGATAGTAGATTAAAGATAGTCAATTCAATGTTCAGTTTCATTATTCTGCACTACAGTAGTAGTACTGTAGAATATGAAACTTCAAACAAATAATGTAAATGAACTACCCAAGCAACATTTATAATGTTATCATGAAACAGTTTAACCAACTCGATGAGAACATCTAGAACGCAAAGAGCTAGACATGCGTTCTTAGAATTCTAGGACCTACCTAGTTGTGTACATTAAGTAAAATGTTTCTACTTCTTGTTCGCAATTTGAGAATGCCTTGTGTCGATGTTGTTTCGAAATAGCTGAAAAGTAGTTTTTAGGGTTCCGAACCCAAAGGATACCAACGGAACCCTATTACTGAGACTCCGCTGTCCGTCTGTCTGTCTGTCTGTCTGTCCTTCTGTCACCAGACTGTATCTCATGAACCGTGATAGTTAGATGGTTGAATTTTCACAAATGATGTATTTCTGTTGCCGCTATAACAACAAATACTATGAATAGAACAAAGTTAAAAATTAAAGAAAAGTTTAAAAAAAGTTTTTAACGATAGCGCCGCGCCATCTAGATGATCATTAAAGATGGCGCTATCGTCTTTACCTTGATCTGAATCTTGGAAACGGCTGCAACGATTAAATAAAATTTAGTATACAGTATTATTATTCGTCAATAGATGTCGGGAAGAGTCATATTTGTCTGTTTAAGTAGCAAAAAATACCGAGCAAAGCTCGGTCAACCAGATATTTAATAATATTAATTACTACTATTACTATTACTACTATATAATACTATTCTACCTTTGTTTTAACGTTTACTTAGTTGGTGTTCGGTTCGGAACCCTCCGTGTGCGGGACAAAAGTCTGACTCGCACTTGGCCAGTTTTATTTTAGATTATTTAGTCCATGGCAGTACTTTACGAATAAAATTTAGAATGCTAAACAGATTAATTTGTATACTTATAATGGACTGAGTTGGAGTTCTTGTAGTATTTGTTTTTAATTTAAGTTTTATAATTAATGATCGTCAAAACGAAAATACTGACTTCACATGCCGCGATAGTCAAAATTGCCACTAGCCATAATCTATCGTTTATCTCCGTATCTCCGGAGATGATTATCAGATCTCGATAAGATTTCATCATCATCATCATCATTATCAGCCAATTTCCGTCCACTGCTGGACATAGGCCTCTTCCATGGCATGATAAAATTTGAATGGGACAAAATGGGAGGCATAGTCTCTCAAAAAAAATAAATTTCAAATCAGTTAAGAGTTCTGAGGTAACAAACATAAACAATAATAGTAATACAATAAAATTGAGAACCTCCTCCTTTTAGTGAAATCCGTTAAAAATTGGCTGACAACAAACTTATAGTGTTAGTGTTTTTTTAATGCCAAAATATTTGAGCTGTTGTCATGTGACGATAGGATAGACGATGTAGCACACATGCCTAATAGAGACCGGTTCATTAGCGAATAAAACACCCCCGAGTGTACTAATCAAGAAACGCAGATTCAGGGATTTTTTAGTATAATAGTATTTTCTTTAAATCTCTTAGCCACAACCATTTTCAACCGTGTGGCATTTCGTAAACCACCTATTTCATGTTCATATCATACATATACTCTTTTGTATTAAAATAATTTATTTTTCATATTACGGAACGTTTTAAAATTTGAAAAAGGAAAAACTATGACGGATTAGAGGGAGAAGGAGTCGAGGGGATTCGTTTTTGGGTCTGGACAAAGAAATGTACTAAAAAATGTTTCAAAAAAGGAGAAAAATAATTCAACGTGAACAAAGAATACGATATAATGATGATAGATGCTGCCGTCCTGGAAGCCGATGTGGGATCCAGATTCAACCAGCAGCTAGCGGGCATAGACCTTCAACTGACCATCGGCATGGGGCCTAAGGCTCACCAACCGCTACGTCGCAAAGCTGCGATAATCTAAGATGCAGACTTTGGCTAATCAATTGATATACGTCACAAGGTCTATATAGAGGATTTTTGTAGAAGAGCAGTGATAAACTCGTAAGTGTCATTTAGATAAGTATCGTAGAGTATGGTAGAATCTATTGGAATATAACTGTAATAACCCGTCTTTTATATTTTATTGTTTAGATTTCCCCTTTTAGGTTCCATCCACATCAGGGCTACGTTACGTTACGTTACAACCGACTTCCAAAAAGGAGGAGGTTCTCAATTGGTCTTTATGTTTTTTTTTTGTTTGTATGTTATGCGATTACTGCGTTAATTGTGAGCCGATTCGAATGATTCGTTTTTTTATTCGCCGGGCCGAGGTGGTCTCATAATAATTTCATCGAGATCTGATAAGTATCTCCAGAGATATGACGATAAACGTCTCAAACTTGCTACTGAAACTGACTCGCGGAGCATGGAAGTCGGTTGTTTTAGTTTTTAAACTATCTTAATTATGACGATTTAATATGGAACCAGACTCAATACAGCAACTCGACTTTCTATTCTATTTCCCGTCCTGTTAAGTACAAGTATTAAAGCCAAACGAAATCATCTCACAACACACATGTTACACAAAGTACCTATATTCGTAACAGTATTTCACTGTAACTACACCATTCTCCGAGACTCACAAAGAAGCGCTCGCATAGCTCGAAATTACATTCGAGCGTCCACAAAACACCTGCACAGCATATTCAGCTTAATTATCCGACATATTTAAGACAGGGAGTGTTGCTTCATTCTTTGTAACAGCTCTGAAGCTCCTCGTTCGTTACGTGTGAAATTCGCATATACTCGTACTTTAAATTAAATATGGTCGTTTGTGAGAAAGTGAGATTTTTGTAGCTGGAAACTTTGGCATTGATTTTTTTTGAAGTGGAAACGTTTTTTAGCGGCGTTGTGAACTTTTTGGGATGGGTAAAAAATTTAAAACTTGCGTCAGGATCTCGCGTCATCACACGTGACCTGATCGAAAATTAGTAAGACGGAGTGAGAGTAGTAACTTTTGTGGGATGGGTAAAAATGGTAATCTTGCGCCAGGACACGTGACCTAAACGAAAATTCGTAAGACGGAGGGGGAGTAGACCAAATGCATAACGTTTTTGTTCAAGTTTTCACTTCTGCCAGCACTCTCGGAGTGCAACCCGTTGTTTTTTTCTGCTAATAGGTATGATTATTATTAATGACTTGCTTGTTGAGGTCAGCCGAAAATCTTACTTTGCAAATCCCCACACATTCGACTACCTTCTTCGACAAATCCTTCACGGTACAGGCTGCACGCCTGTGGAACAGTATCCCTGTCGAAATAAGACAATCTCCATCTCCCCATACTTTCAAAGAAAGATTAAGGAAATGGTACTTACCTAATGATGACTACTGATCCTGTTACTGTTTATTAATTTGGAAATTACTATTCAGATAATTATTTTCTACATTGTATTAATGTATTAAATTATGTAAGTGTTATTCTATATCGTATTAATGTATTATATTATGTAATTATGTTATGTATTATGTGATAAAGATATAGGTATATATGTGTGTATATATTTAAGTATCTGTGTAAATGTATATGTAATGTATATGTATATTTGCATGTATGTTTGTGTACACACGTGTATTTATGTATATGTATAACTATATAAATAGCTAAGATTTAAATAGATACGCCACCGTCCGTCACAGTCTCTCAATATCACTATCAGTTTGGTTGTCTGGAAGAAATCGCTTTAAGCGATAAGACCGCCCTTTGCATGACTTAGAATAAGTCTGTTACCTTAAGTATTTTTTGTTTTATTGGTGTGCAAATAAAGTATTTATCTATCTATCTATCTAACACTTCAAAAATAAGCTAAGAGTACACAGAGACAAACCTAGTATAAATGCGGGTTGTGTTTGAGACTAACTAACTTACCAGATAGTTTTTCATAATAATCAGCAGTCCACCGCTGGACGTAGGCTTGTCCCAAGATACGCGACTGAGCCCAATTATTGGCTCTTTTTTTCCAGTTACTGCCCATTGCTTTGCGTATCGGTCGCTCTAAAACCACTATATCATATCACCTTATGTTAAATGACTATGTGGTCAAATTGCAAGTGGCAGACGTCACCTGCATCAAGTATGTACTGAACTTATCATATTATCATCCCTGGGTCATGCTAAATGTAGTAAATCGATGTAGTTTCGATCATGACTGCAACCACTTAACAAATCAACGACGCCAAATGCTTTGCCGAGTACTACACATTTGTTCGATTTGTTTCGAAAGTAAAACTGGAAGCATTCCAAACCTATCGCTTAGTATTTTCTTTAACACACACAATGAAAATTAGGAAGGGAACTTATGAGGAAAAAAACTACGCATGGGTTGAGTTAAACTGCCGCATCACATGATCCATCACCATTTTTGGATGCATCACGATTGAGAAAATTCGTAGCGAACTTCACCCTTAACTGAAAATTGTCAATGTTCACGAAAAACCCTTCGCTTATTATTTTACTCTCTTTCTTACACCTCTGCAGAAGAAAATGAACGTGCTAGGCCTATCGGTTATTTTAAACGATCTTAATGGGACCTAAGTGTTATTCTTACCACTAAGTCCCATTAAGATCGTTTAAAAAACTAAAAATAACCGACTTCAATGCCGCGCTTTTCATTTTCAGTACCAATTTTGAGGTGTTTATCTCCATATCTCTGGAGATACTTATCAGAGCTTGATAAAATTACCATGGTACCACACTTAGGATATCTCCTTTCCAACAAAAAATAATAATCAAAATCGGTTCATAAACGACGAAGTTATCTGCGAACAAACATAAAAAAAATATATATGTACGGTCGAATTGAGAAACCTCCTCCTTATTTTGGAGTCGGTTAAAAAACAGCTGTCGGTACACATTATACTATTTGAAGCCGATTTTCCAACTTGAAAATGATAGTTAGTTAAGTGGACACGAGTCAGTGCACTACCACCATTCAGTCAGTGTGTATGTCAGTATTTTATTAACTGACTTCAAAAAAAGGAGGAGGTTTCTCAATTCGATCGTATATATGTTTTTTGAAGTTATACTTCTTTTGGCGCGATAGAGAAAAATGATGAGAGTGAATTTTTACGATGCGCGCGCACACCGACACCTAAATTCTACACCGTGAAGTTAGTTCTAGGTGGCATGACTATGTTCAAGTTGTATATGTCATATTTAACGTCATATTTTTACGTTAATAAAACCTTTTTATATAAATAAAATCTTTTTGATTAATTTTAATATTTATCGTTAATCACTACTGCATTTTAGTTTTTTTTTCCATACGCCACAGAAGTATAACTTCTAACGCGTGTACATAAGTACACACACTCTTTTTTTTTAATGTTTGTTCGCAGATAACTTCGTCGTTTATGAACCGATTTTGATTATTCTTTTTTTGTAGGAAAGAAGATATCTCAAGTGTGGTATCTCCAGAGATATGGAGATAAACACCTCAAAATTGGTACTGAAAATTAATAGCGCGGCATTGAAGCCGGTTCTTTTTAGTTTTTTAAACGATCTTATTTGCATCTAGACAAGGTAATGTGCCGTGACCTAGCCATGCTAAGATTAAAGCTAGTATACTGTAAATCGAGAGCTTGCCTACAATGATATTCCTGATATACAATTTTGAGTTATCGTTCCCAATATCCCCTTTAATCTGCATATAACAAGCACCAATAAACATCAAACAGTGTTCAGATCAAAGGCATGATATTAATTATGTTTAAGTAAACAACATCTAATTTAACTTATGTATAAAACTTAAGTAATATTGGTTTAAAATTTGATAGCTTTGTTCGTTGGGGTTATTTCGTGTGGGTTTAGGATTTTGAGGTAAATTACTGGATTATTTATAATTTTTGGTGAGCTGTTTTATACTGCACTGATTATGTTTTTTTGTGTAGATTTGGCTGACATACTCAGTAATGTCTGAGATTTGGGCAAAGTTTTTATAATACGCAACATGGGTGAACTTATTACCTTACCTTACATTATTTTGACTTGAATAAGTACTACATTATGCGATTATGATGTAATTATGTATGAGTTGATTTGTTGATAATTATGTGATTGATTTGATTGATTGATTAATTATTTGATTGATTAATAAGCATTTCAGCATTATTAGAATATCTTCAAAATTAAAGTAGGAAATATTTTGAATGAATATACTACTTTATAATAAAGCATTGCATACGTGTTATGTCTGGCAATTTAAATCTGGCAAATAAATGCTGGCAGTCCAGAATTTTGCATGCCGCTGTATCTGTAATAGGCCATCGCTTACCATCAGGCGAGCGTCGTGCTTGTCCTGTTACCTTATATAATTAAAAAAAATGTCCACAAAATTTTGTAGAAGGCAAGTTAAACTAGGCTTTGTAAACTAATAATCTCAAAACTACGCCTATAAATGTATGTATTTAAAAATAATATTTTATTTGACAAAACATCAGTACTTTTACTTCCAAATGTGAAATGTATGCAATATGGTAAAATTCTTAATAAGCGACTTTCATATTGAACCTATAAAGGCTTACAAAATCAGGTAAATAATAAATCATCAATACAAAACAAACAGATAAATTATTAAGAATATTAGTAAGCATAACAAAAGTTTATTCAAGTCTTGCATAACATTTTAGAAGAATTGTTAATTTTAATACTGTATAAAGTTAGTAATATTCAATAGTACTTAATATTCAAGCGTCTGTAACGCAGCACGGGGTAATCCACAGCTACACCAGAAGTTAAGGTTTGTTCAGCTTCCCGGCTCGACAAACACGCCGACTTGTCCTACTGTTTGCTCTGTAACACTTAATGTGATTGTTGCAAAGTTTGCTAAGTAATGTAGGTATCGAGTTGGACTAATATTATTCTTGGAGCTTAGTTAATTTCTGTATTTTTAGCTGTGCTCCTGTAACTTGTTGTTAGTAAATTGTGGGATTAAAAGTATGTGGAGTTTTTTTTTAAATTTAAAACGAAATTTCTTATATAGTTGAATACTTTCTTGTATACTTTATTTTTGTTTGAATACTTTATTGTTGAATACTAATAAAGTGTATAATTATAATCAACATTTTCAGCCTACATCAGTTATATGCTGAATATAGACCTCTCCCATACCACGCCATTAGGAGACGTCATGTCAAGTTGACTGGAATTGATAATGACGATAACAATTTATAAAACTGACTTTGTCTACAATTGGTCTATCTGTTACCTAAAACTGCACAATCTTCATTAAAACATACAAAAATAAAACCTTAAGAAAACTGAGTAATTATTTTAGGTTATCTTTAGTACCTACCATATTAATATACCTAACAATTGGCCGTCGCTTCTGCCCAAGCTAGCATGTATCCGTACATTCAAAGTATATACTAGGTATAATAATGCTAAAACAACATCCCACACAGTTCGTTACCCAGAACAAGTATAATAAAAAGTAAGTTCAAAAACTAAAACCCGAGTACTGAAATTCATGCTCTAATTTTAAAAATTATTTCTAATTATTGGGTGCATGCAAGTAAAGACAAAAGCTAACTATGGGCCCTTTTATTTGATACCTAACTCGGCATCATTAAATATTTTAAACTTCAAACTTTTGCAATCTGAACATTGTTATAAATGGTGATACAAATAGTTATGAATAGTGATGATAGGTTATATAATATGATCCCTACGATCATATTATATAACATTATCATCACCACGTGGAATCTTCTCGTGACCACAATCAACGCAACTTGGTCGAAACATTGAGATAAATAAAATTAACGTTTTAGCGCGATAAGTCCCGTATTTTAATATTTATAACTATATCATTAAATATATTTTAGTTAATGACTTAATATCTTCTAGAACGTGCCATTATCAATTTAATGTGACACCACATAGCTTATAACCAGTGGCCTTCAAGCTTGGTGTATGCTTGAAGCCAGCGGCCAATCAAGACTCTTCGAACGATAATTTTGTGGTCAAATTATGATGAGGAATTTATATGTTATGAGAGATCAGATGAACATACATACATACATACATGCATACATATATAAATACATACATACATACATAAATACATACATACATACATACATGCCGGTCAAAATCATAAACCCACTTTGGTAAAAATAAGTATAAGGTCTGGAAGCCCTGGAAAACGTAGTTTTTAAAAACAACTCCTAACAACCAAATATCAATACATCTGCCACTTTGACTGTAAAATATTTCAAATACAGATGTTTCTTTGTAATTAGAAAATTCCAAACAGTCCGAATTAGGCTCACCATAATTTTAAATTAACAACTCCCATGGGCTGAAACTTGAAATCCTCTCATTTATATTCTATCTTCGAGCACGGGGGATCGCAAAAACGAAATTGTAGACAATTGGGTGGCGATTTCGTATAAAACTTTTGGAGCGTCAGGATAACACATTTTTGACCGATTTCACAGAAGGAATGAAATTTAAAGTTTAAAACCACTTCTGACTGATCAATGTAATCAGTTTATTAATTAATATAATAATATATATAATAACTAAAGGGTTAGTCTATTTTATCCTTACCTATTATTATAAACGCAAAAGTTTTGTATAGGTATATGGTTTTTTATAACTCTTTCACGCTTAAACTATGACTGAACCAATTGAGCTGAAATTTGATATATAGATAGCCTAGACCTTGGAAAAACACAAAGGGTACTTTTTATCCCGAAATACCCACGGGATCGATATTTACGCGGGTAAAACTGCGGGGCACAGCGAGTACATTAATATAAGTAACAATATTCCTCCTGGCAAACTTCTGAATGATTAACATCACTTAGATTTTAAATGTTTGTCGTCTGAAACCTTAGTAATTGGAAAATGTTGCTCGTTAATAATATTTACCTCCCAACTCAATCCCTAATTGTCAAACGATACGTTGAAAAAAGTAATAAACATACAATACTTACATCCAGAGAGGCAAAATGGAATAAAAAGCAGCGGCCATTACGCGAGACAAAGCTCTGAAGTTTGCTAATAACACTCAAATGTAGGCTTTCATACGCTCCCCTTTGACTTTCACAATCCTGAGGGATAATTACGAATGAATGTTGAAACGAAACGATAATAATGAAAGGTAACGTTACCTTTACAGGTCAGAAGAGGTCACTGAGTTTTTAAGGTCCGTAAAATTATATATCCATAGAGCGTACGTGGTAGGTATGTTGGAGGATGGCTCTATATGTCTTGCTTGGTTGATTCTATTTGCCTGGCTTAGGCGGAATATTTAGGTTTATGGTATTGGCTATGGCGTTAAACTTCAACACTTTTAATATATAAATAATAGCGATGCCGTGGTCGATCACGAAAGTGGTAGCGTGGTAATTCTTTGGAGAAACTCGTAGGAGGCTTTGGGAAATTCTTTGCCCAGTAATGGAACACTTTACGTTCAGCAAAAATAAAATGGATATTTCTCAGCCTCTTTTAAAAGAGCAAGCAATGGACTGTTATTAAGAAGATCAAAAACTATAGATAAAATCTGTTATATATCCAATCAAATCAAATCAAAGCATTTAATCAGTATGTAGGCAGTATTAATATACGCACATATACATGTCAAAATTATAAAATAAATTATAATCAATTATCTAGTAAACATAGCAAAAGCAGAATTTAACGCTTTGAATTAAAAAAAAAAACAAATGTAATGAACTATTCAACTGCCATCTAATCGTTGACGTCAGACTATTAAAATAATATTAAAGTAGGGTTACCAACCATACACGTACCTGTGTGTTTCAGTACTTCAGACAATTTTTATATTAAAAAAAAAGTTAAAGAAAACTTAAACAAACGCGTATCGATCACAGTACATATCACCAAGCCGTAATATTCAAGTTTGATATAAGTCTATGGTTAAATTTCCAACACAATTCTGTAATTATTTCGGAATCAACATCATTAACATTCATAACGTCACAACGACAGTCATGTGCAACAACACGACATTCTTCTGCGCCAAACTCAAATAATTTAAATAAAATCAGAAGCTTTTAAGACGCAGCTCCGTTGAACCGACGTAAACACCGTCCTCAATACACTAATGGCCGTCTCTACTGAATAATGCACCCTTTGTACTGACAGACAGACGGACGCCCGCTGTGTATACTTTTGAATTCAAATATCAGGCAGGTTGTCGGTGCAAAACCGAGAACCAGGACAATATGGATGTGTAATATCTACATAAATATTAATACTACCATTTTATTAATATTTCTGTGGTAATATTTAATGGTTATGGAAAGTCTTTCTGCTGATAAGGTGGCATGTAGTGGCAAGGCCTTGAGTTTTATTCGCTATAAGTAGTAGCTCGGCAATTATTGATTTTACATTAGTAGCTCTTTTTGCATACAATTATAATGCTTGATAAATCTCTTTGCATATAAAACTTAGTGACTGGATGGTAAACGACTTTGCTTGCAATTACTACAGAGCTCATGTCGTAAAACTGCTTCTATTTTAACAATTTTTCTTACAAGTTTAATTAACTGAGTCAGATTGTCAATAATTTTAGTATATGTATAGAGATCGTTCTCATTTAAATGTCCACATACCATCAAAGAAAATGCATAAGTGGCTCTTAAGTAAATCTACATAAGTGTACACACATTCCAAATCACATTCAACTAAATGTAGGAAATAAAGTTTTTGCCGTCGTAAGCCAGTTTGTAGCAGACGCTTCCAGGGGAAACTTGTAACTGTGTTTGTTGAAGCTGGGGGCTCGGTGTCAAAACTTCAACTTTTATATCAAATTACCCAAATTCTCATGCGCTGTGACAGCCAGGCCGCTCCACGTGACATTCTTTCGAGTTGTTTTTAATTTTGTGTCGACTGTACGCAAATATTTCTTCTACATGTTGCGGGACACGGTCTTCGATCACGATCGAAACGCTTGTGCGTATTGATCGCTGCGATGTGTGGTATTGCAACATCAGACACATATGTCTAGAATGTTCTTTTGTTTTTCATACAATACTTATCACTACATACCGCATACCATAGCGTTGCGCGTTCAGATTACAGCTCTCTAGAATGTTCTTGGGTTTGGTTTTTCATACTATTACTCATCACTGCATATTGCATACCTTAGCGTTGCGTGTTATGATGTAAACAAATATGATGTAATGGATCTATACAAAGAACAATTAATAATCTCGAAATGTTCCTACTACTACTACCTCTACGCGGATGAATGTTTTACCTACTTTCAAATAACAATCTAAAATTGCATATTACTTTTCAAAAGTTTAAGCCATTAAGTATACCCATGACCTGTAATAAATAGCTAAATATTTCTAAAAACACACAATTAACGATTTCCATTCTTATTTCTCGGTACATTTCGTATTTAAAGGCCCAGATAACCTCCCAGGCGTAAGCTTATTAGACGCCTGAAGATTGCTCTAATTCGCTAAATGGAGCCACATTATGTCGCGTCCTCGGCGTTTTGTCTGTAGAATACAAGAGTACTGGCAATATGAGAAAAATTAACTTGAATTTTAGATGAGAACGACGTTTTAGTCTTAAGCCTGTTATCTATACATGCTACATTTAGTCTGGTTTGAATTTGTGTTGCTATCAAAGACACAGATGGTAGGAACATTATATTGATGTTCCATCAGACTTGCTACCAAAAAGTAGCTTACCTTATCGTCACGACAGCTCACAGCCCTTGAGAGTTGTATGCTAGGCCTAGCATAGTTAAAAATTTCTATTTAAGCCTGATGGTAAGAAAATCTAAACAAATTAATAAAAATCATAATTTAGTCAACCAAACCACTGCCAGTAGGTAAAGTTCCCAAAATGCTGGCTGTATTACCTCCGTTAAATGGCAATGTTCAGTCGCTGGGCTAAATACGTGCCAGCATTTGGTCCCGTGTCGTATCGAAGAGACGTGAGAAAAAGTCTTTATAAATACTGTATGTACCCGGTCCCCACGATCCTTACAGGGTCATAACCCCAAAAGGCAAAAACAAGCAGCAGCTGTCTAAATAACTGTATTTTTGAGATTTTTTGAGGTTTTCAACTACTTCTGCAGCCAAACCAGCCTTTTTATATGTCCCGGAAGGATGTGACGGTGCCAAATTGTCAATGAAATTTGCATCCCTTACCAAGTGCCCCATCTTCCATGGTATTAATGTCACACCGTCAGGTTTTTTACCCATCATAACGCTTGTTTATAAAACAGCTACGCAGTTGATGGTGGTAAAAGCCTGAACGATGATGTCATTACTTACAATTTATTTGAATCATTCAACTGTTTCAACAGAAAACTTTGAAAGCAAAATTCCAATCATAAACATGATTTAGAATCATGTCCATTTTAAAATAGAATTTACGTTTTCACACCAAATCTCTATAGAATTTCAGCTTCTAAATTTCTGCGACTTTGCTAGAACTGTCCATAAACAAACAGTGCACTGCAAATATTTGCGACTAGTTTTACTAAAACTAGTGACATCGCAAATTTCGCAATTCATCCAGCAACTTCAACAGCTGCGATGGCACTTTTAACAAGATAAATTTATCCACATTTACACGAGATTCGACCAGACTGTTTTATGATTTCGCTAACTTAACACTGGATGAAGTTGTGCGATGAAATAGTTTTATTTTATTGCTGTCTGCATAGTGTCAATTGGTGGCAGTTACTATCCTCCTTCTTATAACGGTCTTGCTGTCTTCTACCGTTAATTATGATGTTTAATTCACAGATTCCCTTAAATATATAGCAAAAGTGCGTTTCATACAAATTTGCAACCTATTTTTGCATGATACAAAAACGTATCCTTAATAAAATAAATATGTATATATAAATATTATGTTTCTTGAAGTGTTGCACACTTAATATTTTTGTAAATTGTTAATCACCAATGCAAAATTGGGTTAAAAATGCATCCAATAATTTCTTCGTATCGATGGATCGGACCGTGGCTCAATTGGCAGAGCACCTGGACGTGTTATCCGGGGGGTGCGGGTTCAAGTCCTGACGGTACGATGAAATTTTGGATTGTGTTTAATAATATACATAAATATATATACGTAAATAACGTTGCGTTTTAGCACTTTTTACGAGAAACGCAGCCTATACTTCGCGTGTGTGTGTGTGTACGAAATATAGGCTACGCTTAAATAATATAAATAATTAATGAAGGTTGCAAGTTCTTGATTGAATAAGTCAGTGAAGCGAAGGCGTTTTAAGAGCTTAGAAAGTTACAAAAACAAGTATTAAACTTGCAAAAAGCTTAAGAACTATTAAGCTCATGAAATTTAGCACACGATAAGAAAATATGCGTCAAACAATTAATTTATGGTAACTAATTCTCAATTATCCAGCAGAAAATTATAAATGTTTAATACCTATTACAGAAGACATACATACTTAGCATGCCTTTGGTTGCAACCTCATCTGATGTTTAATAAAGTATTTAGTCTCGATTTGAATAATACTAACATTTTAGGGGCAAAATAGCAAAATATCTGATGCTAATGTTGATGTTTCTTAATACACGTAGACAATGATTCAAGATTTAAATTGTATTGTACAGATAACCAGAAGTACTGATGTACGCCATCTTTATACGGTGGAACCTCCATCTGCTAATATGTAATTGTGTTCCGGCAGCTATCCTTGAGAGCCAGTTCGCATTCTAGGCTTAGCGTGCTTACCATCTTCGACCGCATCATCACTTACCAACAGGTAAGATAGTGGTCAAACGCTAGCATATAAGATATCAAAAAAAAAGCCCTTAAAAAGCATTTTGCTCCACATTCATACATTCTGCATTCATAATACATTCTGCCAATGGAATGGAATTTCTTGTCTTGTTGTTGTCATTATTGTTGTTATCCTTTGCTAATCGGAATACGGGAATCTTCGAATCGGGGGTGAACTACTTTCTTCTGGACTAGTGTCCTACATAGTGAATCATATCGTTTCTTATCATCAGCTGATGCATGTCGAATCAGGCGCTTGTATATCAACATCAATCATCAACAATTATTATAAATGCAAAAGTCAATTTGTATATTTGTTTATTTCGGACTTCTTCACATTTAAAAACGGCTCGAACGGTTTGACTGAAATTTTGCACAGAGATAACCAGTATAGTGGATAAGGACACATGATACTTTTAAACGCGGGGGGCGTAGCCACGGGGCGCAGCTAGTCACACATAAAGTATTCATGACAGGCATGTGGATTAGTGGATTAGTATGGCTAGACGAATGTATGATTAATTTATTAGATAGGAAAGTTGATTTTCAGTTCTGCAGAATCATGCGATGTGAAGCATTTTGTTTTGAGCTGGGATATATAAATCTTATTATCTTTTGGATTTGGGTAAAATGAATGAATAATTTATTAAGGACAAGAAAGAGGTATAGATAAAAAGTATTAATATATATTAATATAATATAATATAATATAATATAATATAATATAATATAATATAATATAATATAATATAATATAATATAATATAATATAATATAATATAATATAATATAATATAATATAATATAATATAATATAATATAATATAATATAATATAATATAATATAATATAATATAATATAATATAATATAATATAATATAATATAATATAATATAATATAATATAATATAATATAATATAATATAATATAATATAATATAATATTATATAATATAATATAATATATATACTAATAGTGTTTCAGATCTTTTTAAAAAAATAATTTCAAAATCATCATCTGAAATTTCCATAGCATACGTAGAAGAAGCTACAACGGCCTGGTCTTTGGCTTGTCCAGGGGAGGTCTTACCCAAAAAACTTAGTTCACAAAGGCTATGGGACGAGCCTCTTTGTCAAATTATTCAAGATGAACTATTTCAAAAAAGTGTTGATATTAGGGACCGGGCTCGTCTCCTTGCCACACGTGAAAAAGAATCTGGATACTGGCTACACGCATTACCTTCTTCCAACATAGGTACCCTTATGGACGATGACAGCTTCTCCATTGCTGTGGGATTACGTCTGGGCATTTCCCGGACAGTACCTCACAATTGTCACTGCGGCAGTGAAGTAGACAGATTAGGCCACCATGGCCTGTCATGCCGCCGCAGTGCAGGGCGTCTCTCACGTCACGCCTCTTTGAATGACGTCATTCGTCGGGCCCTTGCCACCGTGAACGTGCCGGCTATATTAGAGCCGAACGGTATATCACGTGACGATGGCAAGAGACCCGACGGTATGACGTTGGTTCCGTGTTGCCGAGGGAGACCGTTAGTGTGGGACGCGACATGTGCTGACACGTTAGCAGCGTCCCACATATGCGGGACCTCACGAGCAGCGGGTGTGGCAGCGGATGCGGCAGAAACCCTCAAACGGAGGAAATATGCTGCCATTGGTGATGGCTACATTTTTCTTCCGTTTGGGGTCGAAACAATGGGTCCGTGGGGTCGAGATGCCCGGGGTTTTGTAAAGGAGCTGTCCGGACGTTTAATAGACGTCACTTATGACCAAAGAGCTGGCGCTTACCTCGGCCAACGGATTAGCCTAGCAATTCAACGAGGTAACGTCGCCAGCTTTTTGGGAACGTTACCGGCAGACAGCTGCGACCTAGGTTCTGTTTTTTATTTATAACTAGTTTAATTTTTATTTATAACATTTCAAATAGTTTTATTTATTTTTAAGTTGTATATTTGCTGTAAATATTTGATGTAATAAAAAGATCCTTTAACAAATAAAAGTATTTGTATGTCTGATTTATATACGATAGGAGAAGCCTATGTCTATAAGTAGACGAATACTGGCTGTTTATGATGATGTCTGCATTTGGTCATTTATTACTGGCAATCGTTGTTAAGTTTTTTTTGAGGACAAACATATGGAGTGACTAAACGCTCCACTGAAAACTGAAGCTAAGTGTATATAACTGTAAGGGAGCATTACACACGCACAACAATCACTAAGTCACTCAGCTCAATCTCTCTTACATCCCATTCTTGATTATGCTGACGTCTGCTATCTAGACCTTAGAGTGGATCAGCTAAATAAGCTTGAGCGTCTCCAAAACTTTTGTATTAGATTCATTTTTGGCCTACGTAAATACGACCACGTATCTCAGTTTCGCTCTCAGCTCAAGTGGCTTCCTATTCGTCTTCGCCGGAATACTCACATCCTCTCCCTTCTTTATAATATTCTTTTTAATCCATATACTCCACGTTATCTTAAAGACCGTTTCAACTTCCTTCATAGCGCAAATACTCTTTCTTTTAGGTCATCAGAAAACTATACCCTCAGTTTTCCACCTCACAGTTCTGTGTTTTTTGATAAATCCTTCACAGTACAGGCTATTCGCCTATGGAACTCTTTACCTGAGGACATTAGAGCATCTCAATCCATTACTATATTTAAGGATCATTTAAAGCAATATTATCTGTCGTTGTAACTGGAGTCCCCTGTTTATATTTATTTATTTATTCTTTTTCAAGGTCATTTAGTATTATACTGTTCTAGCTGCATAAGATTAATTTACGCTTAATATTTGAGCCACTAGGTATTTATATAAGTTAGTAAAGTTTATTTATAGGTATATATGTATGTGATTAGTGTTTAGAGATGTTAGATACACCCGTCATTAGTCACATGTTCTATCCTCTCCATCCTAAGGTTGTCTGGTAGAGATCGCTATTAGCGATAAGACCGCCCATTGTAACACATTATTCTTAAGTTTACTATGTAAGTTAGTTTTAAGAAGGTGTAACAATAAAGAGTTATCTATCTATCTATCTAAGTCACTCAAAATAATAAACAAACAACAAGTAATTATTACCCGTTGATACAATATCTATAACCACATGAGTAAAGAAGGAACTATATCTGTTGCATTGGTCAATTAAAGGAAATTGCCGGAAAAGGCAGGCAGGGCAATATCTATCCACATGGCTAGCCTCCACTCAAACTGTCGCCAAACGTCTGACAGTATGTTTCTAGGAGCCAGTTCTCATTCTGATATCCTAAACCACACACATCATTAAAATAGCGGTCACCCGCACGCTAGGTTACTGTCAGAGACATAAAACATCGATTAACATTTAGCTTAATCGATTTTTCATTCTTGTGACTACTTACAGATTAACATTCACATCACTAATATGATGGTATTCTAATAATATAATACTTATAAATCAATAGTATAGAATAGTATTTCATACATAGCGAGCTTGTATGAATGCGGTCATGAAAGTGGATGAAGAGAAATACGTGTATCAGGATCGTAGCATTTGGTAAGAAGTAGTCTCTGCCTACCCCAACGAGAAATAGGCGTGATTCTATGTATGTATGTATGTATGTATCATTAATATCCGCCCGCATTCGGTGTCTTTCCTCGTCCAACCACCACCGACTGTGCGCGTGTCGCTCCTGCCTTATATTTATAATTTTATACTTAAATCTAAAAATTGAGTGCGACTTGATTCCAGCAAGCAATTTTATTTATTTAGCTACGCTAGGATCCAGACCATCGCTTGCGCAGTTACTATAAACTATATAACTTTAACAAAACGAAATACTGTAGGCGAATTGTCAGTATACACCAATGCTATAAAAACCATTGGTTAGATTTCCCTCCAAGATAGGGGTAATGGAATACCTGTTTCACTTTTCTTAGCAACACACTATACACACTGGCATGTCGCCAACCGCGGCTAAGCCGCAACACCTGTTAGACGTCATGTTCACTAGTACTGCATTACGGTGCTAAGGCAACATTTGCACGAGCAGTTGTCTTGGTAAATTTCACTACACTTCAGAGAAGATAAAACACAAGAACTCATATTAAATGGTTGCTGACTGTTTTCTCTGATTAGACTTCTGGTGGAAACAGTTGCGCTGTGTGGATTGGACGAACGTTGGTTGCCCAGCGCCTCACCTTATTGTCTGCTATCATCTAATTTTAGAAAACAACTATGCCATCCTGAATGGCATAACCACCTAACACTTGACAACGTCATTGGTTTAATTTATTTGATCACTATCACATGATCCGAGTCTGTATGAAAAAAAAAGTTTAAGGGCCAGTTTCACCGGTTCCTGATAGCGCTAATATGAAGAAATCTGACAGATTTTTGACAGTTTTTGTATGGCGCCAAGTGTCCAATCACTATCTAACGCATTATCAGGCACCGGTGAAACTGGCCGTAAGACTTTTTGGATTTCGTTATGTCACTAAAATATTAGGTCACGTAATTTTTTTTTAATCTGATAAGATACGTTAGAAAAGTCCCTTTTAAAATGATTGAACCACGGGGCTCAGTTAATAAGTCTATAATTCGTATTTAAACGTCGAAGTGACCCGCGAATAAACTCTGCCCTAAGGTGAATCCGAAGGTCGTCTTGCCATTGTTATCAAATAGTTTGCTCTCAATTTGATTCGTCTATTCAAGTTACGTATTTATTTTTGTTTGCCAAAAGCCTTTTAAATTAAGTCATTTAAAAGATATAATTGATTTGTTTCGAGTCGGATTTTTAGTTATGGTTAAGAAAAGTTAGCTAAATATAGGATTCGGGTTGAGGCCCAGGCCCCAAATCTGAAGCATAAGGATTCTCAGCTATCGAAGTGCGATTGAAATTGAAACCAGTGGTTTTGTACTAGAATGTTTTGGCAAGGTTTAAAAAAAATGTAACCGAGATAATTTGTCGATAGGTTTTATCCGATTTGTTACAGAAATTAAATTTAACGCCATCGCGTTGCACTTGCATCCAAGTGATATGCTAGATAGTTACAGCTCACTAAATAGCACGTTTCATGACAAACAAAATATAATTGCATTAGCAACACGTTTATTACTACACGTTGGCTCTACTACTAACACGTTGGCTCTGCTTCTTGTCACTATCTCAAGAGGATGAGAGCCCTCTTCAAAACAAATATGTCGATGCTGCGCTTTAGATCTTGGCATTAAGTCTGGATATGTTTTTGTTATTTAATCTGTATTATTATATATTTGTATATATTTGTGCAGTTAAATTTGTGCAGTTAAACTAATATAGTAATAGGTAACGTGCCCATGAGGTTTAATTGGCGTAGCGTAATACAGATCAACAGGTGTAATAATAATTCCAAAAGGTGTCGACTCTGGCTTATAATAGTTTAGGTACCTAATGCGATAAACTGTGTCCTCTAGATTAATACGACCAACTAGAAAATATTCCAATTCTTTCTACTTATAACATGTGATTCTTATCTCTTCTCATTTGCCATTTGAGTTTATACAGCAGAGCTTGCGCAGTATTCTGTGCCCAAACGCTCGCCTGGGCCCTATAAAGTGACGATTCAATTACAAACGCAGGGCTGAGGACGGTGGCCGCCCATACAACGATATTGGACACTGGCTTTCATTCCATAGGAACCGATATATAAACTCGATAGAGTATCGTTCGGGTTTTTCCGTTTTGGAAAAGGCGCATGTTCGGAACTGCTTTTAAGAATTGCGTAATAACGAAACTGAATTTGTAAGACTAGATTGAGTGATTTTAGGTGTGAATAGTAATTAAAGGATGTTTGGTCTTTCACTTTTTTTACTACAAGCAGTTAAGCACTTAAAATTATTTAAAACAGCTTTACATCAGTGTAATTTTATTACGGATTAAGATTTCGAAATTACTCTGACACGCTTCGTACATTTTAGATGTCCGTTTTTGACAAGAGTCAGCCCTACCACAATCTCACCTGATGATAGGTTATGTTGTGGTCTATGATGGAATCCTGCCTGTTTGAAACTGGAAGACGACGGTGGGACGAGTCCTAGATAAATGAAATTTATTCAATCCATATAGTGTAACTGTCTCAATACGTCTTCCAAGCTGGCTACCACCGAAAATTATGCTGGCCTTACACGTTCCGTTAAAGCTACAGTTGAACATTCTGAGAAGACTGTCCATTATTTTTTATTAAAGTTCACCTATAAGGAATCGAATTGAATGGCACCATAAAAGCTTTTGTGTTAATTATCAATTTTTTGGCTGACTGTACATTCATATCAAATTCTGTGTATTCAACCTAAAATAAAAAACCTAAAATAAAAAAAAGTCGAACATAATGGGTAGTCTCCTCAGAAAGATTTACTGTAGCTACAACGGGAGATGTAAGAACCTTGACGGTCCCATCTGTAAAATCCAACCTTCATTCATATTCACCTTCAAGTCAAGAGTGAACTTCTAGATCTTGTGATCTAGTGATCTTCTACACAAGCATGCTTCACCCTCGATCACATCGCCACTTTCCACCAGGTGAGATACTGGTCAAATACTTGCCTATTTGCAATTAAAAAATGTATAATTTGTATGATGGTATTAGCTGAATAAAAGCTTTTTAGGGTTCCGTACCCAAGGGTATCAACGGAGCCCTATTAATGAGACTTCGCTGTCCTTCTGTTTGTTCTCATTTCACAGGGCTGTATACATTTTGTTCAATCTTAATAAAAATTGTATTGTGGTACGATTATGTATGTAACCCGACGTGTGCGAGCCCAACTCGCACTTGGCTAGTTTATTTACTTTACTTTTGTTGAAGTATTTGTGTTGTCGGCAGGTGAGGGCGCGGGCGGGGGCGGGCGGCGAGGCGGCGCGGGCTGGTCGGCGTCGCGCGGCATGCGGCGCCGCCCGCTGCTGCCGCTGCTGCTGCTGCTGGCGCTGCTGCAAGACCACGGCCTGCTCGCCGCCTCTGGAGGTCAGTCACCCTGTCTTACCACACAAAAGATAATAGTCCAACGCACAGAACATGCACTCTCTGACAGCAACTCTGACAGCAAACATCAGAGATTAAAGGCCAGGTTTATTGGCTTCTGATAAAGTTTTAGTAGTCATCTGACAGTAGTAGTCATCTGACAGATGACGCTTTATAAAAGCTGTCAAAAATCTGTCAGATAAATTTCTAATAGAGCTATCAGGTACTGATAAACTGGCCCTAAATCTAGTCACAACGTCGAAAACGTTAAAAGTGGTTTTTGGCGGGAACGTGGAAAAGTGTGTGTGATCTCATTGTATTTTTTCCTAAAACTTGTGTTCTGCCGCGAGTAAATGTGTAATAAATGTGGATTATTAACCATTTAGTGCCAGTGAATGTGTGCGAGTGTAGGGGAACAGCACAATGTTGAAAAACATGCTATTTGCGTTCTCACCAAAATTCCACTGAAAATCTTCAGTAAACACCACATTTTTACTGAAGGTATGACTTAGACTAGACTTTTGCTTGAAAACTGACCTGAAATGTGACTTTGACCTATCTCTACGACTAAAATTCATAAAAACTTGAAGAATTTATACTTGACACTGGCTAAATACACTAATCGTGTGGAGCCATAATAAAACTAAAAAAAAATATAAAAAACGTTCAAAATACGACTGTCAGTTGTACCGTTGATGATACGCGAAGTGGTAGGTATAAAACGCGAGTGAATGACGCACTTGTCTTAGCGCACTTAGGCCGCACCAGGGCCATACGCGACAACCAAAAACGCCACCACCTGAAGTTAGAAGCGGTTAGTGTGATTAAGCGAGTGGCGACCACCAGCGTCAACCGTGTGCGGCGAGTCCATGCGTCAACCGTGTGCGGCGAGTCCTTACAAAATGTATAAAAACTACAGGTCGGTGGTGGCGATTTGTGGTATTGGTCGGTGGCCCGTGTGCGGACAGCCTTACTTACCTACTGCAGCATCTATATAGCCTTAAAGCTATGTGTCTGCCATGTTAGCAAAGCAAGCACCAGCTGTGGATTACGAGAACCATTGCGGGACACTGTCGACCACACCATAACTAAAATCTATTCAACCTACAGTCTAATAATTTAATGTGTTTAGTAAGAATCTCTTCTAATTACCAAATTCCCAAGCAGTATTTAGATACACAAGAACTTAACATATTGCTGTTTATTTAAAGAATTTGAAGAACGTTATGCATGACAGGAGTAATGATAAGTTGAACTTGGTATCCATTAATCTTCTATTTTTTTTTTTTTGCAAAGCTGTTACGTTAATTAAGTACCAAAATTAATTGACGTGAACCCACTCCAGACACAAGCATATTTAGCTTAGTTGGAGGGGTTAACAAGAATACTAGTAATGTGCAACCCACATTGCGAGTAATCTTTAATTTTATAAAAGAAAAAAAAAAAAAAGAAAAAAAAAATTTGAAACGAAATAAATTATAAGTAAAAAATATTTTTAAAAACAAGCTTTTATCTGGGACAATGAACTAAAATGTTAAAAATAAATTCTAGTAAGTATTTGGCGTATAGGTACTTACCTATATTCTTAAAAGCTTGAAGCACTACCCGTTTTTCAGGCTAGGTAATTACTATACTTCAGTGCCTCAAGCTTTTAAAAATATAGGTAAGTACCTACACGCCAAATACTTACTAGAATTTATTTTTAACATTTTAGTTCATAGTCCCAGATAAAAGCTTGTTTTTAAAAATATTTTTACTTATAATTTATTTTAACTTTTTAGTAGGTAGGTATAGATACCGACTACCTACCTACTAGGTACCTAAGTATTTAAGAGAAGGCATGATGTTTTAAAATATTCCGACTCGACTATTCCTTCTCGGAGACTCGGTGGGGCTACGTTTCTTTATACCAGAAATCATGGTCACCTTACAGCTTCATCATCAGATCCTGGCTATCATTTAAGTGTAAAGTGCTCCTCAAGACGAATCATTTGAGCCCAAACTCGGTAGTGTTACGTTGATTTATCACAGAGATGACGTGGCTACCTTCCAGCTTCATCATCAGACCCTGGATATTATCTAGGTGAAAAGTTATCTTCAAGACGAATCAATCGAGCCCAAACTCGGTAGGGTTATGTTGATTTATCACAGAAATGCCGTGGCCACCTTCCAGCTTCATCATCAGACCCTGGATATCATCTAGGTGAAATGTTCTCTTCAAGACGAATCAATCGAGCCTAAACTCGGTGGGTTTATGTTGATTTATCACAGAGATGCCGTGGCCACCTTCCGTCTCCATCATCAGACCAGCTCCATGGTACCATATTATTGTATTGTCACCTAAGGTAATTAAGTACACCAAATTTGAGTCTAATCGGACATTGGGAAGTGTATCTAATTTAGCTTCCAAGATTCCACCCGAACAAACATAGTGACATACATACATACATACTTTTCTAGTTAAATAAAAGCTTGTAAAATTTAACATGACTGACGCGGTGTCGATGTATTGATGAACAATAATTAAAAAATCATCTTTATAATCAAAAATACCAATAAAATGATTTTACTTTGAAACTGAATTGAAGAAGCCTTCACACAGCCAACAAACTCTGAAATCAAGATTACCCACTTTGCCTATACGAACATACAAACACCAAAAATGATACATTAGCGCCGCACTTGTAACTTGTCTTGGTAAGGAAGTAACACCGAAATCCTTTTCAATATGAATCTCATCAGATACGAGAGCTCAGTCCGCTCCTATTTCAGTATTGCATAACTCCAATCGAACGGACAGCGTCATGCCGGGATTAGTGGAACGCTACACGATCATGCCATGCGCCGCAGTATTATAGCTTGATGATTGAAGTTATTTATCAGTCTTCATAAAATAAAAAAATCCCAGTTACTACAAGAATTTGAAAGATTTGGAAAATGTAAAGTTAAATTACTCAAGTTAAAATAAATGTTTTTTTTAATGAATTTTCAATGTGTCCGGTTTTTTCAAGACAGCGCGACAACAATAAATTTAAACAAATAATTTCGTAAGTAGTTTTATCATCTGCTAGCAAAAAATACAAACTATAGCACTCTAAGGGCCAGTTTTACCGTTTGATAAAGTTTCACACAGTTATCTGACAGATGACGTCATATAAAACCGGTCAAAAATCTGTTCCCAATAGGGCTAGCAGGAACCGGCGAAATTGGCCCTAATCGTGTATAATCTTGCGAATAAGAACTTAACTTGCGTTGTAAGAGGCGTTCACAGTTTCATCTAAGTTAGTATCCTAGGACCTCAGAATACAGAAATAAAAATCTGAAACCGTGTCTAAACGTAATTTCAAGTGACGCTGTGTCCAAAACCGATCAAAAATCCGCGCATTATTACAGGTGAACGCATTTCCACGCGGTATTAACGGCACAAGATGTATATTATATAATTTTATTAGACATTTATAAAACAGCTTTTATAGCTATGTAACAAAAAAAATCAGATAAATCGATCGGGCAATTAGACCATGAAAAGGTAAGAAACCAACAAATTCACAGACTGACTATTGGACTTAAATTGTACTAGCTGTGCTCCGCAGCTTCGCCCGCGTTAAAAAGTATCCTATAGCCTAATTGATAATACTGGCTTCCCCTGTGCAACATTACAGCTAAATCGGTCCAGCTATTTGCCCGCGAAGAAGTCACAAACAAATAAATGTACAAACTGACTTTTGCATATCTATTATTAGTATTGATTGATTGATATCAGTCGGTGGCATTTCGATTTTATAAGGGCCAGTTTCACCGGTTCCTGATAGCCCTGCCCTATTAAAAACTAATCTGACACATTTTCATCTGTCAGATTACTATTTGTCACTTTATCATTTATCGGTGAAACTGGCCCTGGTAGTCCTGTGGATAGATTTTTTCACAAAACCTATTATCAGGAATTCCTTTCGAAACTTAGTGTTCTGACTTGTCCATGTATTATATCAGAACAGTCGAGTCATGTTCGCTGTAATGGCGTTGGTTCATTCATCACTCGGATCCACTTCATCGGTCGCTCGCAGACTAATTGAACTTTTTTATTTGTAACTGGTGTATAACCGAGTATTTCTCATTCGGCCAAGTATTTCGAGTACACTTTTAAAAACGATATGGATTTTTGATAGAGACAATTAAATGAGCAAAACGAATGAAACGTGATTGTGAGCTGCGTTTCGTTTTGGGCGTTTTATTTTAATTGAGTGTTATTTATTGAAGCAAAATGTTTCGTTTTTAAAATATTTTATTTACTTATGTAAGCCATAAACTCTGGATTCTGCAAAGAGTTCTAAAATACGGTTAATTTCATTTTGAAATATTTGATCGCCTATTCTAAACAAAGATTTTTGAGTTTTTCTACAGACATTCTACATTATTATAAAAACGCACTTTCATTTTAAACTTATGAATTTAACGTGGCTTATGCGATGTCATACAATTGTCGATCTCTATATCGACATCGCGTAAGTCTCGTTAAATTCCCGATCTTAAATCTATAAGACTATTCTCCTGAGATGTTTGAGAATCGCATACAATTTCAGTGTGTGATAAACTATATTCGTTAATATCAGACATTACCTACCTTATTATTAATATTTCTGTGGACATTACCCGTGACATGATCGATATGCGTTTCTTTAAGTTGTTTTTAACTATTTCACTTTTTTATTTTATTTTTTATATAAAAATTGTCTGAAGTACTGAAACACACAGTTACATGTATGGTTGGTTTTAACCTACTTTAATTTTTTTTTCTTCATATTCTGTCATAAACGATTGGATGGCAGCTGAATGGTTCATTACTTTTGTTTTTTTTTTCTAATTCAAAGCGTTAAAATTCTGCTTTTGCTATGTTTACTTGATAATTGGTTATGATTTATGATTTTGACGTGTATAAGGGCGTATATTAATACTGCCTACATACTGAATGCTTTGACTCTTGATTCTTCATAATAGTTAAAATTTGTATTTCTTGTATTGTTTGTTTTGTCAAAATTGTATACCAAGCCTTCTTCATTATGATATTCTACGTTGTAGTACTTAAATAATACAATATTTGATGTTTATTTCTTTACCTTAAGATAGACTATTTATATTGGATGTAAATACATCCGGAGAAATCCATGAAGGTTAGCTGTACTATAATTTGATTGGATTATAATGATTAAGCAGTAAACACACTGCATGTGAAAACGTCGGTCTAGCAAAGTGAATCACACGTATCGACCGCGATACTTTACAAAACCTGTCACTACTTTGCATCGTAATCTGAACGGATATGTTTGCAATGAAACAAATGCCGATATCTCCAAGTAATCAATTCACTTCAGATACAAATCATTTCGGCAACAACGCCTCCGTGTATAAATCTGATCTGTCCATCCGTCTCGGACAAAACGAATGTGCGGCAACTCAGCGCTTCAGCGCTTCCGTACAGCTTTACACGGAGAGTAAGTACTTGCAGTGCTGACAAATGGTGTGCTGTAGCGTTTCAGAGTTGTTGATTAGCATTGCAAGACTTGGTTTAATGGATGGAAACTAAGGATGTAGGATGGAATCAAGATAGAATGTGGAATGTTGTTGAATATGTTAGATGGGATACGGGATTTGTAGGGTTGTATCTGTTGGAATTTTTGGTTGGTATTTGTATTCATGATTGTGGAATTCTTTGGAATGCAAATAATTGATAGTTAATTTTTAACACCACTAATACCTTTTATAAATATGAATGTCACTTTGTATGTTTGCTGTTAACGTTCCACGGGCGGAACAAATTTGGATAAAATTTGACACACAGCCAAGAAAGTAGTATATACTATATAATATATATCATATATACCATATCTATACCATAAGATACTTTTTTATGCCGGGTAAGCCGTAAAACGCAGATTGTATATACACAAATTAAATTAAAAATGTAAGTCCTCACCAACTAACTGCAGATACGTGTTTGAGCTCATTGGAATGTTGTCGATGAACTAATTATACATAGATTAATTTTGGTTTTATATTTTGAATGTAAAAATATTAAAACACCAAGTTATTATGTTACTTATACCCTATAACAATTTCTTTTTGATTGGAGTTGAATTTACATTATATTAACAAGTTTAATTCATTCATAATAGGACACATTTCGCTAACAATACTAGTAAACATGTTTGTATGTTATCATTTTTTATATCTTATAGGCTAGCGTTTGCCCACTATCTCACCTGTTGGTAAGTGATGATGCCGTCGAAGATGGTAAGCACGCTAGGCCTAGAATGGGAACTGGCTCTCAAGGATAGCTGCCGGAATACATTAGATGTTTTGGTGACAGATTTTGAGGTTAGTAGCTAGTGTTGATAATCAAGGTTTACTCTCAGTAATTTAAGAAACTGACCACAATTAAACGCAACATATTGTAACAAATCACAAACTTCATATAACATAAACAACTATTACGTGCAAAATATAACCTACCTACCCGCAGAAAACGCCAATGTAATCTCACATTAAACGCGGCTCCCGTAACTGCAAACAAAGAAACACCGATGTTAATACACGCACAAATCAACCCTACCCGTGTACCCCATAAATAAGGGTACAAATTCACCCTGTTTAGCTCACAGCCCCTAATAAATCCCGTTCACCGCCATATTTTATATTTTCCCAAAAGGTGTTGCCGCAGAAAACATAGTAAATTGATATTTACCTCGCACCAATAAACGTAATTTAAGAGAACTGCAAACAGAGGAAAATAATGGCAACATTGATAATGAAAGTTCTAATATTCTTTTTTTGGGGTTTCTCACGATATATTATATAATCCATTTCACATTACGAAAGTTCAAGCATTTCTTCATGCACGCAAACTAAGCGTCTATTGCATCTTATATGTAACTCAAAACAATAAGATGATAAGGCACCGTAAATCAATAATAAATTGCTTAAAAGTGTCGTACATATAACGACCACTTTTGTCTCATTCAGCTTAACTGGCCTAATTTACAACACGGTCAAAAAGCAAGTACCTTCCAATAAATTGGACGGAACCACGTCAATTTGAGTGCAGCCCTAACTCTCCCAGTTCTTTGGTCCTTATCCAATCCTGAGAGTTCGGGTGTTGAATGGACTTCCCTCCCAAGATGTTTCAGTCTGGTAATTAAAAGATAATGAAAAACTTCAAGTAGAGAAAGTATGTAAATGAGTTCCAGAAGATTCGACCCTTGTAGAGTACAAAGACCTCTTATTACAGCCCGTCGAGGGTAAAAAGCGGCGTGGATTCAACTACTGGATAAAAGGATTTGCTTCATTTTATCCGTTGAAGTAAAAGGAGGAGTTGACTTGTTCGCGTTCTTGTTCTTGTTTCATAATATGTCCCATGAACGTGGGTAAGCTAATTTTTTTATGCAAATTTGTATTTAATTTTCCGGCTTAGCGCGAGTGATATTTATATCTTATGTCGGACGGACGGCCCGTTGCGTAAAGGATAGATGGACCTTGACATCTACTCGGAGGTAGATGGTTCAAATCCCTACTAAAGTTCACTAATAGATATTTCTATGTGAATGTGTGTTCGTTTGTAGGTGGTATGAGCATTATATTAATGTTCCGCCTGGTTTGCTACGAAAATGTAGTTAGGGAAAAAACCTGCCACTATAACCTAGTTGTTCCAGATGCATAACTCCTAAGAGTCAGACCATTATAGGCTGTGATTCTAGGCCTAGCGTGTTCACCACTCTCTACCACATTGCGCTTACCACCAGGCGATATAGTGGTCAAACGCTCGAAAAATATTTATATTTCATGCAATAGATCAAATTATGCTTAGCATTTGATAATTCTATGATAAAAGCTATCACTAGTACCTATCAGTAACTAAATAGTTTAGCAATAATATTTGTAGGAATGACAAAATTAAATACCTATGCTATAAGTTTAACAGTATAACCTCTTAAATAATTGTTCTATCTTGTGTTTGTTTGTCTATCTAAGAACATAATATTAAGGTCTCATGAGAAATTCTGAGTATCACAATATTTACTTAGATTCTGTGTGTAATAATGTTGTACACAGTCTTTTATAAACGTCTGTAGAATCAACATTTCTTGGGGACTCGTTTATTTTACACATATATATTTTGCACAGTATATTTATACTACTGTAGTATACTGTGTACTGTAGCTGAATTGGTAAAGCTCCTGGGCATGATCCCTGGGAGGTGTGAGTTTGAGTCCCGTCGGTGCGGTGAAATTTTGGATTGTATGTAACAATGTATACAATAATAATTTACAATTAAATAAAATCATATACATTGCCATCTAGCGTTGCAACGCATGCAGAATTTATGGTCACTTTGGCACCCACTTGTGGTGTGTATTATACAATATTCTTATAGCGTAAAGAATAGCGTTTAATCACTATCTTTGGTAAGGAAGAAATCTTTAATTCTTTGAATCTTCTTCTACTTCATATTGTTAACGAGCTGTGCCCCGCGGTTTTACCCGTGCAGACATCATTTCCGTAAGAATATCGGGATAAAATTACCCTATGTATTATTACAGGATCTAGGCTATCTACATACTAAATTGCAGCTCAATCGGTTCAGTAGTTTTAGCGTGAAAGAGTACCAAATATCCATACATCCATACATCCATACATCCATACACCCATACATCCATACATCCATACATCCATACATCCATACATCCATACATCCATACATCCATACATCCATACATCCATACATCCATACATCCATACATCCATACATCCATACATCCATACATCCATACATCCATACATCCATACATCCATACATCCATACATCCATACATCCATACATCCACACATCCATACATCCATACATCCATACATCCATACATCCATACATCCATACATCCATACATCCATACATCCATACATCCATACATCCATACATCCATACATCCATACATCCATACATCCATACATCCATATATCCTTACAAACTTTCGCGTTTATAATATTAGTAAGGATTGTATCTCTATAGCTGTTTTCACGAAGCTTCTTATTTGCGACTACTGTCTTTGTGTTCTTAGGCCGGAAATAGACTATTGTTTCCCAAAGTTATTGATGCAGTATAGTTAGCGATTTAATGCGTTGAAAATAAACCCCTTGCCTTTGGGGCGGGTCTATTTATTTTGTTAACGTTCATGGTAGAATTGTTAATGATTATGATGATAAAGTTATTTTGGAAATTATTGTAATTAGATATTGACAGTAGATAAAAAACCTTTGGCATAAAGCAACACCAATATTATAAATGCAAAATTCAGTATGTATATTTGGTTGTTTGAGACTTCTTCGCGGTCAAACGGCTGGACCGAGTACTATTGATTAGGCTATAGGATATTTTGTAATGCGGGCGAAGGGTACAGCTGGTAGATATATATACGCTTTGTATGCAAACCAAAAATACAAAACCTATTTCAATTTAGGTACTCTATAGTCTGTACTATATATGATGAAAAGGGTGGTCTTATCGCTTTAAGCATTTTTTTCTAGACAACCGACAAGAAACTTATAAGAGAGAGAGAGATAACTTTTTGCATCTACGTTACGGGATAGGAAGATTTTCACACCTTATAGTATGACACCTTATATTAACTGACTCAAATTAAATTCTGCGCAACGACTATAGTTCGATTATATCCTACTTATAATTCGAAATAGATAGATACTAAAGTATGACACAGAGATAACAAATTTACCATCAACATATTACCGCCGTATTTACCGCCAAAATTAAACAATTAACACTCAAGTAAATATTTCATACTAATTTCACCATAAATACTCGGAAGACCTGAAAAATCGTCCCCCATGCCTCAACAAACTTTACCCCACTATATCAGCTTTAACAGTCCAAAACGGTTCTTTTTCTTTCCACAATTTAAACTTAAACGTCTCTAGGTAAAAGCAGTGTAACATTTTAAAATGTATCACCTAAGTTTGTGAGAATGGCGACTAATAAATTTCAAGTGAGCGTGGCTAAAGTAATATTTTCCAGAATGCGTCGAGATACGCGCTCTACATAGCAATTGTGAATTTGTGAAAGGTTTATATTTTGGTATTGATTTCTTGTTTTTTTAATTCATATTTCGTAATGTATTACAGCCAGAGTAATAAGTAAATCCGAAAAAAGCAACCGCGCTGCAGGTATGATAAACCTGCAGCGCGTTCGCGAATCATTATGATTGTGCAAAATCACAATAGAAGAAGAACTACAACTATACAGTTGTAGAGTGAGGGAAATTCTCAATTCAATTGTATTTTTTTATGTATGTCATTGTCACCTAACAATAATTTATTATTATTTTAATCGTAGGGAGTCCAAATACTCCTGTCTACGATTTAATCGATTTGGAAAATGTTTTTATTGTTTGGGAGAGTATACTTCCATTTTGGTCCCATTATTAATACATTGAGATCAGTCTGATAAGTACCTATCTTCAGAGGTATATGGACTTGACACTGAAAATGACACTCGCGTCACTTGCAGTCGAATTTTTTCGTTTTATAAAAAAAAATTCGAAAGATTGAACTATATATATGCAATTGACACACCATACTAGAATGTGCTAGCATTGGTAAAAGTATACTTGTTTAGTGAAAGTAAACATTGTGAGGATAGACATGCCCTCCCTAGACATGCCGGGCTCCACACGTATATATTAGCTATAGGGCGTATCTAGACAAGCTTCTAAACACGCCCACGCTGAATACGTGACTTAAATCTGTGAAAAAATCCTAGAAATAATAATTATTTGTACATAAAATATATACAACATTTAAACATGCTTAACTAGATCATTATCAACATCATCATAACCAGCCGGTATCAGTCTACTGGACATAGGCCTCTCCCAAGTCACGGCACTGAGCCCGATCTTCGGCTCTTTGTTTCCAGTCACTGCCCAACGCTTTGCGAATGTCGTCGCTCCATCTGGTCACAAGGCGTTCAACGCTACGTTTACCGATTCGCGGTCTCCACTCTAGAACCAGTCTACCCCAACGGTTATCGGTCCTACGGCAGATATGACCAGCCCACTGCCACTTCAGTTTGCTAATCCGTTGAGCTATGTCGATCACTTTAGTTCTCTGGCGAATTACTTCGTTCCGGATTCGATCCCGCAGAGAAACACCGAGCAGAGCTCTCTCCATAGCTCGCTGAGCGACTTTCTATTGGTGGACCAGTCTAACTGCGACTTTCCACGTCTCGGCTCCGTATGTCATCACACGTAGGACGCACTGGTTAAAGACTTTTGTCTTTAGACACTGCGGTATAGGCGACGAGAAGACTCGACGGAGTTTTCCGAATGCTGCCCAGCCCAGCTGAATTCTTCTCTGAATTTCCTTCTCGAAGTTGTGTTTGCCTAGTTGGAGCGTCTGCCCTAGGTAAACATACTTAGTGACAACTTCGAGTGGGATTCCAAATACGGCATTCGGTTCCGGAACAACGTGCTCGTTGTACATGACTTAGGTTTTATCCAAATTCATCCGGAGACCGATGCGACGAGAAGAATCAGCTAGGCCATTCAACATTCTTTGTAGGTCTTGCAGCGTCTCTGCCATAATGACGATGACATCTGCGAATCGTAAGTGAGATATGTACTTTCCGTTGATGACCTTATCTAGATACGATTTTGTTATAGTTTGTTTAATGTTTATTGATATATTATAGGTATTACATTTTCTCATCATTTTCACTTATTACAATTTCGGACGTAGGCGCAGAGGTTGTCCATGGAAGCGGCGGCATGAGAGACAAACTTTTGACCATCTAGATAATGCGATCAACAATGTATTTCAAGTCTCGAGCTTGCGAAAATAGAGACAATTAGAAGAAGGTCAGAGAGAAATTTTCCCCGCGTATTTAAGACAATAAAGACTTAATTTAAAAAAAAAAAACTTTTACCTATTATTTTGCTCTGCAGTAAAAATTATTGGCATGAAAAAATATAAAAATGATGAGTATACTAGTCGGCAAGTTCTCGTTTTTTTGGTCGTAAAAATGTTTAACTGAAGTTTTCCATACCTGTATAGTTGTGGTAAAACGAGAAAAAAAAAACATTAAAGAGTGAAGAAATATTAACGAAAAATATTTAAAAAAAAAACAGTATTACTGTTTTCGAAATAAAAACCTTTAACGATTTGCCGCGCTAAAGAGACAAGAATTTAACAAAAGTCCTTTGAATAATAAATAACCTAGAGGCGCCTCCTCGACATAGTCTCTCCGACTGGACCACCTCCGAGACACGTTGGACCCTTGCCAACGTCAAAGTATACTCTCTCTGCCAAAATGAATCCCAGGGATGTCCGCACAGATAAAAAATCAATGTGAAAACTTTAAAATGTATGGGATTGTACCCAAAATGTATGCTTTTTTGTTCCGGAACTGTGCTTCCTGCAATAAAATACCTCAAATTTAAGGCATTCCAGAGATCATCGATATCATCTCCATGATTTATATACGCACTTTGCTCGTATGTATGCACGTACCATTATGTGATTTGGAGAAGGTATTTTTTTAATGATATATGGTAACAGGACAAACATGACTGACGCTCGCCTGATGGTAAACGAAGATGTCTACCTATTACAGACACAGGAGCATGCAAAACTTAATAATTTAGTAACCACGCTTTGCCTGTAACCTTACAACGTAAAGATTTTAATCTCACATGACTGCTGTAGCTGCCCTTAACATTTGCTTTTTTTGACCAACCAATTGCAAATAGAAATATGACCCTTCAAAAATCTTAAAGAGGAGGTTAAAAGGCTTATTTTTTTGCAATTGGTTGATCAAAAAAAAAAACAAAATACTAAAAAGTTTTCCATTTGTATTAAGACTAGAAAATCTACTCCAAATAAAGCTATACGTGTACTATAATTTATTCTGTGGCGATACCAAATAACTTTGTATAAAAAAAACAAGAACCAATATTTTAAAAAGCACCTTCAACTATGTAGTATGTAAAATCATATTAAATAGTTATTCAGCCAAGTAAAGTTCAAATAGAGTAATAACCAGAATATCACCTTTCTGAAAATTCGGTTCAATAAAAGTACTCCGTAATCCTGCATCTGCTCGAGCCAATCTCAAATTACCGTATCGACCGCGCGCCGTCCTCCCTTCCATTCATCAAGTGATACGATGTAGCGCGCAATGTAGGTCGTCCATTACTTTATTGTCTGCCAGGTGCACTGCTCGTGAGGGGTTAAGCTTGTAGTACATTTATCAATGTAAGGTGGTAATGGGATTGGATAAGTCCGTAATTTGGATTAAGTTACGGTTAAAAGAATATTCATTTCTCTGATGGCAATCTCGGAGAACTCTCATGGATTGGAGAAAAGATAGCGGCAGATGACTTGTTGATAGGCAAGCTTTTGACCACTAACTCACCTGATGGAAAGTGACGATGCGATCGAGGGTGTAGCAAGCTTACCTAGAAGATACCTTTTCACTCGTTTAAAAGTTAAGGCATTTACGCACTTCGTTACCATTTATGCTTAATAAGTTTATAACAGCCAGTTAGTAAGCCAGTTTTCATTCGAGGCCTAGCGTGCTACCATCCTCGACCGCATCATCACTTACCAACAGGTGAGATAGTGGTAAAACGCTAGCCTATATGATATAAAAAATATGCCATCTGAATTCAGTATTACTCATGTATCTTGCTGATTTGCTGAATGTGCAGTGTCTTTAAAGCGTAGCACTAACCCATCCATATAAATATCTGAGCGTTCGTGGTCAAAGCTTGCTAAAGATAGGTATAAACTTTGATACTTTTGTATTCAGTATTGTTTATTGCAACACAATGTACAATAAATTGTTAAACACAATCCAAAATTTCATCGTACCGACGGGACCGTGTTGTGGCTTAATTGGCAAAGCACCGGAACATGTTATTCCGGAGGTTGCGGGTTCATGTACCGTCGGTACGATGAAATTTTGGATTGTGTTTAACAATTTACAAAAATATAAAGTGTGAAACACTTCAAAGAAACTTAATATTTGATTTACGCAGTGCAACATCTCTCGTCGGATTTGAAAACTGCAATGATTTCTTCCGAATGATTAACTTACGTGATAAGTAGTCATAGATGGCGCCACCAATGCATAATTGGGATTAATTAATTAATTAATTGCCACAAATGCAATCCACTAATTTCGTCGTAACGATACTTTGCACCGTGGTTTAATTGGCAAAGCACCGGAGCATGTTATTCCGGAGGTTGCGGGTTCAAGTCCCGTCGGTACTATGAAATTTTGGATTGTGTTTAACAATTTACAAAAATATAAAGTGTGAAACACTTCAAAGAAACATAACAATTTACAATAAATGTATCTTAGACTAAAACTTATCTACTTATTACTATTGACATGTACCCTGTACTATTTAGGGTGTAGCAATATTGTGCGTAATTTATAAAAATCTGAATTATATAACAATATTAATTCTTATAATCAAAACGGTTACAAGTTAAATCTAATAGGAACTACATAATATGATTAAACTTATTCTTAGTTAATTTGTACTATTTTACAAGCCTACGTAGTTATAATATTGTCATGTTTAGAGTAGTATGTACATTACGTATTATTTGGTCTACTCTACGCTTTGTATAGGTCTTCATACGACCATAACCACAGACATAAAAACACTGGAAGACCAAGGAGTTCCTTTCATTACTTAAAATCTCTCTTAAACTCTATCAAAGATACCCTCAATTAGACCAGCACCCATTTTCGATTGAACTTTGTCATTTTGTAATTCCAAAAGGGCTGTTATAATTATTTTAATACTCTACACGCGCCTTTAGGGCCTTATTAAATGTTGCTGAGGATCTCTGGCTAATTTCAGGCTGGTGTTATCATTATGACACGTGAGCTCGTTTGTTCGATTTAAGATATAGAAAGGTAGGGGGGTAATGAGCTCTTGGGCTTGAAGGCTCGCTATTAAAATTATAACTTAAATTTATACACGTTTACCACCAGATTTAGGGAGGCATATTTTACAGACGTTTGGTTAAGATTACTACTGCGGTGGTCCGGCTTTTAAATAAGATTTTACTGAAAAATGTTACAGTGTGTTTTATAATTATGGTAAAATACTGTATACTCGTACGTATTAAAGTATAAGACAGCACACAATGACTCGACTGTAACAAATTTTTATATAATATCGTTTAAAAAACTAAATAAGTTATTTTTCAAAAAAAAATAAAACCGACTTCATAACCACAAACAGGCACTCAAAAGCGAAAAATAAATTACTTAAAATTATTATAAGCGCTACCCACTTATCTATTTGAAGTCGGTGCCAGCCAAGTCTAATAGGTAGTAGATAGATACTACCTACATGTACCTACTTAATACTATTACATACATAGTATCTATCTACTATTCAATCTTCGTGTCTGGGCTGTTATACACTGACGGATATATACTTTTTTAAAATTTCAAGTATGTACCTATAACGGTTAAGACGATACAGATCTGTAAAGTGCGCACATATAGACACACGGATGGACGAACGGACGGACGGACGAACGGACAACAGTCTCAGAAAGTGTTCATTTGGTACCCTTTAGGTTCGGAACCCTAAAAAAATTGACTTCCAATGCCGCGCTAAAGTGAAAATATTCATAATTATGTCATCAAGGTATCAAAGAACAATGTCCAAAATGGCCCTGTGCAATTAAAGCATCTGACACACACGATAATTAATTGTCTATTTTATTACAATAAATCGAAATACTTTTATAACACGGACTAGTTGTATTCCATAATGAATATTAAAAAATATTATTTGCGATTATTAACATTAATTGCCGCCATATGGCCAACAGAGTACTGAATCACTCTACTACGTTATAAAAGGCACTTCCCTATACTGTTGATACCCGAATTATGAAAGCACTGTGTAGCCAACCTAACAACGGAAAGTATTATTTACGTTGTAACTATTATATTATATGTAGTATTATACATACATACATACATACAATCACGCCTTTTTCCCATTGGGGTAGGCAGAGACTACTTCTTTCCACATGCTACTGATACTGATAAGAATGTTGTGGTGTGGTAGAAGATATAGTGACAAAGATAGAGAAAGGGATGCTTCGATGGTTTGGACATCTAGAGAGGATGGATGAAGAAAGATTGACGAAACAGATTTATGAGCCGTGTGTGAATGGGCCAGTTGGTAGAGGCCGACCTAGGCGAACGTATCACGACCAGATCGGAGACGTTTTTTAGTATTATGCTTATAATCATTTTTTTGCAGTGTTGATTGGTACAAAGTTCGTTCATAATTCCGAGTTATTTAATTATGTATGCAGTGTCGCAGGACTGAAATGGCCGCCATCTTCGCCAAACGGCATGTCATGTCAAAAAATATTAGGTATGTTTAAAAAAGTTGGCACCCTAACAAGACTTTGCCCGGTAGAACATTCCTGTGAAGACAAATTATTTATATTTATATATAATTATTTATTATAATTATTTATCATAATTTTTATTATAATTACTTATTATATTATAATTATTTATTATAATTGTAAATATATAATTATTTATTGAGGGCCCGGTGGCGTAATTGGGAGAACGTTCGGCTTTGATGCCGTGGTACCGAGTTCAAACCGCGGTGCACCAATGAATTTTTCTATCGAAAAATATATGTGCGCTTCTCACAGTGGCCCTCCGGTGAAGGAAAACATTGTTAAGAACAACCCCCGCATGGTGGTAGGACATATCTAGTGTCCGCCTGGCCAGCTACCACCCTCAAGTTAGAAAATCTGGCGAAAAAACATCTATGTGTTCCGGCAGCTATCCTTGAGCCCCAGTTCCCATTCTAGTCCACTTCTCTATCTTCGACCGCATCATCCCTTAGCAACAGGTGAGATAGTGGTCAAATGCTAGCCTATAAGATATTAAAAAAAATAAAAATGATCCCCACCTTTATTTCTATATCGCTCACAGTTACCGTAAGAATATCTGTCAAAAACCAAAATCAACGAGTAGAAAGATTTAAAAACATTATTCTAAGTCATATTTTTTAGTCTTCAAAAATATATGCAATAGCAACCTCCATTGTGTATAATCTTCTTGGGACTCTTCTCCTAAAACCAGTACATTCTCCCATGTTTGAGGTATTTATCTCCATATCTCTGGAGATACTAAACAGATCTCGATAAAATTAAAATGGGACCACCTCGGAAACGTATCCTACCTATTAAAAAAATAATCATGTGAATCCTTTCACAATTTATGGAGAAATCGTGTAACATACACACAAAAAAAAACATACAGACGAATTGAGAACCTCCTCCTTTTTTTGTGAAGTCGGTTAAAAAGAACCAACTTCAATGCCGCGTTATTAGTTTTCAGTACCAATTTTGAGATGTTTATCCCCATATCTCTGGAGATCCTAATCAGATCTCGATAAAATTAAGATGGTACAACACTTGGGATATTTCCTTTCCAACAAAAAAATAATGATCAAAATCGGTTCATAAACGACGAAGTTATCCGCGAACAAACATTAAAAATATATATATATATATATATATATATATACGGTTGAATTGAGAAACTTCTTCCTTTTTTTGAAGTCGGTTAAAAATATACATTATTTTATAAAATGGCCTACGCAATATTGTACCAAAGGCAAAAAAAGTCTTTGATTGTGTTGGAGGGCAAGAAGCACCTAATTATAAAACAAAAACTTAATGCTTATTTTATTTATAAACTCACTGATTGGTCTATTTTTTTACGTATTTACTACGTTCTAAAACATTTTGCAACGTTAAAACATTTCAAATGTTATTTTCCTTAAACACAATTTTATTTCTCTCTCATATAATATCCACTTCATTATCATAAAAACAAATTTACTAATTACGTTATCAAAGAACGTGCTGTCTCATTAATTGCTTCCAAGCGGAAAGTAACGTTGTTACTGTAGACGAGAGACAGTGACATGGCTTGACTACTACTTACTTACTTACTAACTTAATTAAAAAAGATAATATCTAGATAATAATTATAGCCTGCAAAATATTCGAAATATGTTGCAAATCTTACATACAATATTATGTTATTTATTTTATTTTATATATTTTATACTAGCAGCCCGCCCCGGCTTCGCACGGGTAGAACATATATGCCTACAAAATTTGCATCAGATTGTTGCATCGAATATAAAATATGAACATATCATATATAATCATCGTCATATTTCATCCAATTTACACAAAACCTTAACGAATTATGCACCTAAACCTTCCTCATAAACACTCTGGCTATTGGTGAAAACCGCATGATAATCCGTTCAGTAGCTATTGAGATTATTGCGAACAGACAGACAGACGCAGTGATGAACTTAATACTTACGTAGTGATATTGGACGGCCCTTTGGTGTAAAGGATAGTTACCCTGATTCTGACCCGACGGTCGTTGGTTCTAATCCTAGCTATATACCTATGAATGTTTTATGTGCATTCATGAATCGTGAGTTTTCGTACAGTAGTAGTGGGATCATTAAATCTACCAAAAAAAAGCTTACCACCAAGGAGAACATCTGCCGCCGTAACCTTACGGCGTTCCCCGACGCAAAATGTAGGGGTAATATACGTTTAACGTGTGTATCTGTGTGTCTGTCTGTAGCATCTTAGCACCTAACCGGATGAACCGATTTTGTTTTTATTATTGACAGTTTTTTTTTGTTTGATAGATGTCTTCATCGAGAGTTTTCTTAGCTTTGATTCATGAAAATTCGTTCAATCGTTATAAAACTATGAGCTTTTTTCTAGGTTTGATTTTTTTCTAGTTAATTGCGCTATGAAATCAACATTCATAGGTCTGATCAATTCGAAAATCTTCTTCTTCAACGATATTGTAAGAACATGGAAGCATTGACCTGATGCTGGGACATCTCCTGGACTCTACAGAATACTCAAATCCTCATCAACTTACAGCTCAGATTTTAAATGTCGTGTTTAGAGTCATTGGAATGCTTTTAATGAAAATATTATACATAGATCAGTCGGGGTGGTTTAAAATATAATATTATTATATATATAGATGAATATTATTTTATACAATAGATCATATTATTATACTATATTGATTTCTTCTTCTTTCTCTCTCTTTAGACTTCAAATTGATTGTGATCGGTGGGGATCTACAGCATAGCTAAGCTTATAATCATATTTTCGTAGTAACTATGACCTAATCTGTGGTTTCACTGCAAATATTTTATTAATTTTGCGATGCGTGTTTGTGAAATTCGTGATATCTTGTAGAGTTTTCATTTGAATTATACACTGTAAACGACAATTTTAATCTATAATATGTGGCCAAGCTAATAAACGTAATTATTTGGATAAGGATTAATACTATGTACTTGAAAATAGCCTTGGAAGTTATGTAATATTTTTTAACAAAAATTTTAAGATTAAAATGGTTACTGTGAGTCAACCTTAAGAGATAGACATATGCTGTCGCGGACTTTTTTGTAGGTCTTATTAAGTTGTACAACTCTTGCATAGAAAATATTCTTCTATCTATTTTTAATTAAGCAGCGTTCGTAAGAAACGTGTTTTTTCGACCGTTTTTTTGCCGACTTAGGTTGCAAATTAGGTCTCCACGAATGTATCTTTGATTTAAACGGGATAATATATAGCCTATTTTCATTCCGAAAGTCCATTCTATGTATTAGTGAAAGAACTTTTTAAATCGGTTCAGTAGTTTTTGAGCCAAATCATTACAAACATACAAAAATACAAATGTTCTCTCTTTATAATATTAGTATAGATAAATTCTATTATAACAATGCACAGAATAAAACAACATTTTAGTAATGAGCCGAAAAAGATTCAGGTGGCGTAAGTGTGAGAATGGTCGGCTTTTATGCCAGAGGTGCCGAGTGCAATCCCCACCGTGTACCAATAGATTTTTCTATCGAAAAAAATATGTGCGCTTTTAACAGTGGTCCTCTGGTAAAGAAATAACATCGTTAAGAAATCAACAACCCCCGCATGGTGATAGGATATTATCTGGTGGTAAGCGATGATGTGGTGGAAGATAGTGTATCGACTAAGTAAGTAGCATTGATCGTGGTCACAATAAGACTGGAAAAATATGATAATTGTTTTATTAACGTTACGCATGACAAATGTCGAAGCAAAACGGTTTGTAATGGTGATATATAGCGATGGCATTTACGAGTTTATTTTGACATTTTTACGCACACTGTCCGCTGAAGCTTTATAACCGTTTTTAAGTATAGTGTGGCATGATTCAGGAAGCGAGAAATCGAGACATTATCTGGGTGTAATTACAGCACCTAGTAAATTATGAGGATAGGCGGAGACTAGAACATAATTATACCCTATGTGATCTGTTCAGGCTTGCCCTGAACAAAGACGAATTTAGAAGGATGACTGCCAACCTTCAGTTATGGAGAGGCACTTTTAAAAGAAGAATGTTATGCAATCCTCAGTTTCAACTAGGCCAAAAGATGCTTTTGTTCGGATGTTTGTCTGTCTGTTCTCACCTACAGGTCGCAGTTTTCATCCGATTTTGTCAAAAATTAGCACACGAGTTCCTTAATTTATTTAAGATTTTAAGCTATTGCATAGCTTTTATCGCGGGCCTTGAGCGTGGAGACCGAATCCAGAAATTCCGTAACGAAAATAAAACCTAACACCCCAACGAACCTCGTTTTTTAAGCCTTAGCGTAGTAGAGATAAGGTCGTCTTTGGTTTCACACATCATTCAATTTAATGGTAAAACTTGATAAAATGAAACACTTGCGTGTGTTAACGGTATACATCGCCATCTATCGGATTTTTAATTATATTGCTGTATGTAATGCTAATGCCTAACAACTAAAACTTGACATAGGTAAAAATGCAAAATGAAACACTTGCGTGTGTTAATGGTGTACAACGCCATCTATCGGATTTCATCCCCACTTCACATGTAGGGAAGCTACCCTAACCGCTTATATACCCCTCGGACCGGCTAATTTTGATTTTGTCTTCTCGTTCCTTTTTCAAATATAAATTCCGAATACTATTTTCAAATTATGTCACGTGTGAACAAGTCCTCGGAACTTTACATAATTCCTCCTTGTTAAACACTCACTGCCTTCATACATGTAGCCGTGACACAGATAGGTTTATATGTATTTATCATCTATGTACAACAGTGAATGTCTGTACTCTGTCTCTATCTGTAAATATGAATAAACAAAGTGCATTAATAAAGAAAGTCACGAAAAAAATTGTGAAAAAAAATGAGTGAGTACTCTATATACATACATTTTATTATTATTAATTTGAAAATAAATGATGATCCACAAGAATCCACAACAAAATATGGGACCACCATTAACGCGGTATTTTCCAGATATTTAAAAGATATCAAGTCTCAAACTTATGTTTCTTATTTCAGTTACCTAGACCTAATAGTTTCAATGATAAATATTCCTGAATAACCTACATGTATTGTAAGATGATAAAAATATTTTGAACAATATTAACTTCTCATTTATTTAATAAAAGAAAAAAAAATGTTTTCTTATCGGTCACCACACTCAAAAAGTGTAACTTGAATTAATATCAAAGAAATAAAATACTGCATAAATAAAAAACCGCGGCAGTCCCCGAGTGCCACAATTCTTTTTTTAGGGTTCCGTAGCCGAATGGCAAAAAAACCGAACCCTTATAGATTCGTCATGTCTGTCTGTCTGTCCGTCCGTATGTCACAGCCATTTTATTCCGAAACTGTTAAGACTACAGAATTGAAACTTGGTAGGTAGATGTATTCTGTGAACCGCTTTCCGATTTTTATACAAAAATAAAAAATATAAAAGTTAAAGGGGGGGCATCCGATACATGGAAATGAAACAAAAAAATATTTTTTTCTTCAAACCTATACGTGTGGGGTGTCTATGGATAGGTCTTCAAAAATGACATTGAAGTTTCTAAAATCATTTTTTCTCAAAGTCAATCATTTGAAAGATAGGCGCGTCTAAAGTGGTAAAATGTGTGTCCCCCCCCCCCCCCTCTAACAAAAACATATCCTGTAGATCTCAATAAAAACTAACAACGAAAATTAGTTTGAACGAGATACAGTCAGCAGTTTTAGAGATATGGCGACCGCAAAGATAACTTTGTTTTTCATACAAACACTATGAAAAACAAAGTTAATTTTGTAGTTGCGAAAAATCATAGTTATGGAATACTTAACGGTGTTACGGAACCCTACGAGTGCGAGTCCGACTTGCACTTGGCCAGGTTTTTTTGGTTGGGGGGAGAATAAAGGAGTAAAGGGACGAAGTTTTGTGTAGCGTTATTTATCAACGGATTTCAGTTAAATTGTTTTTTTTTTTAAATTCTTAAAGTAGCGGGGGAAAAGGGAGGAACTTTCCTGTTGCGTAATTTATCGACGGGCTTAAATTTTTAATAAGGGCACGCGAGGGCTACTGTTCTCACAGAACTACTAGTATAAGGTTAATTTACTAGGCTTTCATTAAAGCCTTTGAACATGATTTTTTCCCTCGCAGATCGAATCAAATCAAATCCCTCAGCTTTATCTCTCTTGGGACGTGAATGAACTAATAACGTTATAAAATATTTATAAGAACCTTCATATACTGCGCGAGTCATTTTCAGTAGCAAGTTTGAGATACGTATCTCCAAATACGCGTCAGGTATTTGTAAAATACAGGACAATTTACAAAAATATAAAGTGTGAAACACTTCAAAGAAACATAATATTTGATTTACGCAGTGCAACATCTCTCGTCGGATTTGAAAACTGTAATGATTTCTTCCGAATGATTAACTTACGTAATAAGTAGTCATAGATGGCGCCACCAATGCATAATTGAGTTAACAAATGCAATCCACTAATTTCGTCGTAACGATACTTCGCACCGTGGCTTAATTGGCAAAGCACCGGAACATGTTATTCCGGAGGTTGCGGGTTCAAGTCCCGTCAGTACGATGAAATTTTGGATTGTGTTTAACAATTTACAAAAATATAAAGTGTGAAACACTTCAAAGAAACGTAATATTTGATTTACGCAGTGCAACATCTCTCGTCGGATTTGAAAACTGTAATGATTTCTTCCGAATGATTAACTTACGTAATAAGTAGTCATAGATGGCACCACCAATGCATAATTGGGTTATTCCGGAGGTTGCGCGTTCAAGTCCCGTCGGTGCGATGAAAGTTTGGATTGTGTTTAACAATTTACAAAAATATAAAGTGTGAAACACTTCAAAGAAACATAATATTTGAAATACAGGACTACCCTTGAGAAAAAATTATATAAAAATACCCATGTAAAAAATCGGTTGACAATATGCGGAGAATACTAATATAATTTGTTTTTATCTAACCTATATGATCCCACTGCTGGGCAAAGGTCTCCCCCATTTTTTTCCACCTATCCATATCTAACGCTGATTGTGCCCAGTCATTGTGAAAACATTCCAAATCGTCTAGCCACCGCTTTTTGCGGGATGCATCTGACAAGTATACTAATATAATACGCACAAAAAATATATACCGATAAATTGATAACCTACTCCTTTTTGTATGTCAGTTATTGAAATAATATAGGCTAAAAGAATGATCGCAATTTGTGCGTCATAAACTTTATCTTACGATTCATGCTAAAGTCCCCGCCATGAGAAGCTATAAATTATGTAAACAAACATCTTTTACTAAGTAAACTTTTATACTGCGAGATAATAATAAATTGACCATATTCAATCGACATGAAATATAGACGGGTTATATGAAAGTAACAACCTATTTAATTTAGTCGGATCAAATTCTAACGACGCAAAGCGCTATCGTTTGTGTTTCTTGGTACCGGACGCAGGGATTGTAAACTATCGGGACGCCATTTTGAAATAAACGCGTCATTCGAGTTTCAAGTTTATTTTCAAAAATTCATTTTTTTTGTTGGTCCAAATGTTGTGAACTCCTAAACACTTGTTTACATAATTTATAGACTCTCGTGACGGGGACTATAGCTTAAAATATAAAATTCTGCAGGTAACTTCAATTAAGTGATTGCGAAGCTAAAAATACGACAATAAACTAGTATTTTATAGTCGAAGTAGTTACAGGAATAAAAGGTAACTTGGACTAGTAAAATTTACGACGCAGCCAGGTAAAGCACAAAGCTTCTTGTTACGACTATATTTACTGCTAAAAGTAAATAGTGTTTGTGTACAGAGCTGAATTACTGTACTATACAAGTATATTATTATACTAAAATTATATATTATACGAAAGATTGATTATTGAACTGAAAACTGAATTTGTAAGACTAGATCGAGTGATTTTGGTGTGAATAGTAATTAAAGGATGTTTGGTCTTTCACTTTTAACGTGAAAACTTCTTTAGCGGCGTTGTGAACTATTTGGGATGGGTGTTACATGTTAAGAGCGTACGCGGGGTGCAGTTTTCCATACAAACCTATTCCCCTGTTTCCTCCCTGGAAAATGCTTCTAGAGCAAAATTTGTTTCTATTTGTTTCTTCTAGAGCAATATCAAGGTCTGCTGTAGCTATGCCCATCATTTGCTTTTTGACCAAATAATTGTGTGTGTAAATGAGTGTGTGTATGTGTGCGTGTGTAAGCATTTTGGGTGCGTTCATAACAGTATAAAGTTGCGTGTGAGTTAAGAATTATTGGCGCAAACAACCTGCCTATGAAAAAAACCATGCAAGTCGGTTCAAAATGGCCAGAGTAATTGGGTAAGAAAAATACAAAAATAAACATACAGATGAATAGAGAACGTCCTTCTTTTTGAAAGTCGGTTGAAAAAGCAACATTAATCTGAATTAAGAACCTCCTTATTAGGCGTCCATTAGACGTCCATTGCACGGTAGGTCATCCGTCATTCAAAATCATCAGTCGTGACTTTTGGTTGCTGATGCAGCAATCAAAAGTATGTAAATATCGGTCAGTCACCGTCAATCTCCCCATTAGACGATCAGTTATCCGTCAGTCACAGCTGTGACTGCCAGCATACTGACAGCTAAACCTATCGTGTAATGGACGCCTTACACGGTAGGTTTTCCGTCATTCAAAACCAAAAGTCATGACTGATGGTTGCTCATGCAGCTAATCAAAGTATGTAAATATTAGTCAGTCACCATCAGTAACCTCATTAGACGATCAGTTATCCATTAGTCACAGCCGTGACTGTGATCAAAATGACACCAAAACCTATCGTATAGTAGATACCATAAGCATTGAGTTTTTGTCTGACTTTGAAATCAGTCAAGAACTCAATGCTGCAATAAAAGCTTTAATAAACTAATTTTAACTTGGTCGTCTAATTAAAATTAGTTTCAACGCTTCCCATCGCCAAATTTTAAGCAAAACAAATCAATACGGCACGACAGATTTTAATTAATTATTAACATTGCAGTCCTTATTAATATCATAACAAAATCCTATAGAAATCCGGGGGAAGGTTTCTGGAACTCTTTAAATCCTGTTATACGTTTAACAACGGCTCAAATTATGAAGTTGTATGAATATTTCAAAGAGATCTTGAGATTGAATTTAATTTGAAATTGCGGTGAAATGCCGAGGACTGTCAATTGGCTTTGCTGACAGATCCATCCGGAGATGGTTTACGGCTGACGAAGCGGTTTGGGACTCCTTCGTATTAAATATCAACTGAAATTGTAATTAGGATTTGAATTTGTGAAACAAGCGTATTTCTACTGTAGTAAAATGTGACGTTTGTTTCCTACGAGCACGGAAGATGATTTGAGACAATTGTGCTATGTGAATTGGAAAAATTGGATTATCACCTTGTCTTACCACCGTTTTCTAATTCCAAGCATGCACGATGCCATCGTAGATCTCGTCATGACTTCTTAGTATGAGTCTCAATTACTTTTCCTTGAGAGGAAACACGGGTGCGAAGAATGATCAAAAATAGCTATTATAAACTATTGCCGTCGCTCTGTGCCCGAACAACCAACAAGAAAGCGATAGGGACAGCAGCAACTTAGACCCTTAGACAAAATGTTTACTAAAATGTATTACAAATTAAAATTTAGAAAAAAACCTGTTTTCTCCTCGATAACTGATCCGATTAAATTATTTTTTGCACAACATTTTTGCAGATGAGTGTATCCGTGCTCCTATAATTTTGAAATAATTTTTTTTGTAATCGGTAGGGTACGTTTTTGAAGTGGTCCTATTGTAATTTCATTGAGATCTGATAAGTTTCTCCAGGGATATGACGATAAACGTCTCAAAGTTGCTACTGAAATTGACTCGCGGGGCATTGAAGTCGGTTGTTTTAGTTTTTAAACTATCTTAATTATGTAGAAAAGAATGTTGCTCTAGAAGCATGGAAAATGCTTCTAGAGCAACATTCTTTTCTCAAGGGAGGAAACAGGGGAATACATTTGTATGGAATAATGCATCTTATCAGCTGAGTGCTTAATCCACAGAAAATTCGAGAGTATAAATACTCAATCGATTAATCTTATTAAGCTGGACTTGCTTCAAAGAGCTCCTATGTTACTTAAGATGTGGTAACACCTACAGAGATACCATCTGATCGTCTAAACCGGCTTGTGCTGGATTTAACCGGATTGCGATCGACAATGCGCGTTAACTAGATCTCAGCCCGACTGCGGTGACGGTGGCATCTTCTCACCGGTTACTGTCCTATAAATGTAAGCTGAATTGTACTGGGTAATCGATATCTATTCAAATTTACAGTAGGTATGATTCAACATTGTAAGGCATACACATTCATTTGGGGTAGTTTCTAGGTTACATAATTGCGATTTTGCGCACTGTTTTTATTACCGACTTCACAAAAAAGGAGGTGGTTCTCAATTCGTCGGATTTTTTTTATGTATGTTCACCGATTACTCGAAGATGTGTGAACCGATTTGAAAAAATCTTTTTTGTTTTAAAGGGTACCCTTCCCAGGCGGTCCCATTTAAATTTTAACGAAATCGGCTGAGCCGTTTTTAATATATCAACATTTGTAATACGATGCATTTACTTATCTCGACGACATACTACTAACTACTGGCACAGATTACATAATAGTCACTATGTCTACTGGCTACTTTGAGTAGCGCGACGTTTGAAGTCGGGCTTCTTAGTTTTTTAAACGATCTTAAATTATTATGCGGTTTCATTTGATAGCCTATATTAAACTCTTTGTTTTTATTATATCCAATTGGCTAACGTTTGACTACCATATCACCTGTTGTTAAGTGATGATGCGGGTGAGGATGGTAGCACGCTAGACCTAGAATAGGAACTGGCTTTCAAGGATAGCTGCCGGAACACATTAGATGTTGGCGACAGATTTTCTAACTTGGGGGTGTTTTCTAACTTTTGCTTTGTTTTTAACCCCCGACGCTAAATGGGGTGTTATTCGTTTGATGTGTGTTATATATTTAAGTTATAAGTTTGATATATGTATCTGTGACCAATTTTTGTCCAAAGTTTGTTTTAGTTCTTGACATCTAACGGAGTTTACCTACACAACAAATTTTTATACGACTTTTAATATTAATGTATATTATATACCATTTACCGTAAATTGTTAAACACAATCCAAAATTGCATCGTACCGTCCAGACTCAAACCCGCACCCCGACCGTCCAGGTGCTCTGCCAATTAAGCCACGGTCCGATCCGTCGATACGACGAAATTAGTGGATTGCATTTTTTTAACCCAATTATGCATTGGTGGCGCCATCTATGATTACTTATTTATATGTATAGATACTTTAAGTTAATCATTCGGAAGAAATCATTACAGTTTTCAAAACCGACGAGAGATGTTGCACTGCGTTAATCATATAATATGTTTCTTGAAATGTTACACACTTTATATTTTTGTAAATTGTTAAACACAATCCAAAATTTCATCGTAACCCCCGGATAACACCATTTACCGTGTGTAAACTATAAAGCTATACTAGTAGTTCTGTGATAACAGTAGATCTCGCGTGCCCTTACGAAAATTGAAATCCGTCCAGATATAACGCTACAGCAAACTTCTCCCCTTTCCCCCTATTTTCCCCCAATCAAAAAAACGCGATCAACATTTTTTTTTATCTTCAACCGATTTCAATTAAAATTGACACACAAATTCCTTAATTTATAAAAAAAATGTTGATCGCGTTTTTTATATTATTTTATATATATATATATATTATTATTATATATATATATATATTATAATATAATATATTAATTTTAAGTAAGATCATGTTAATTTGTACCGAATTGTTGCTACGCATTTCTTCAGTCTACATCACCATGTATTTAATCATAAATTCACCATTATACTGCATAACATGTAGAAACTATAAACTCATGTTATACATATAACTCAGTCGAGACTAAATTCCACGACACAGGGTATCCTAACGTGGAATTTCAGGGTCTTTAATAATTACTAATATTGTGTTCATATTGTTATGTTCCTTATGTATATAGTATATGTTTTGAAAACAACGCTACGCTGGCTCGGTCAATTAACTCTAGTCTAATACTATAAGAATCTTTGTCCTGACATACTGACTCACTGACAGACAACGTACAGCCTAAGCCGCTGGTCGTAGTGACTTGAAATTTGGAGGGTATATTTGTCTTAGTACGTAGGGGTGTACTAAGAAAAGATTTTTCAAAATTCACCCCTTAAAGGGATGAAATGGGGGTTCAAAGTTTGTATGGAGAAACTAGATTAGATAGTCTTTTCTATCCGAAACTTCACACAAGTGCTCCAGTAAAAAAATAAGTAAATACGTGTTTCAGGTTTTTTTAATTACACCCCTAAGAGGGTGAAATGGGGTAACAAAGTGTGAAAATCAATATTGTTTCGGATTGCGCTGAAATTTGGCATGCAGATAGTTATTACGAAGTTAGTTCCTTCTGAGATAGTACATTACGTGCCAAGGGAGGAAAGTAGGACATTTCAACCCGCGCGATATTGTCACCCGAGCCGAAGGCGAGGGTGACAAAAGCGTGGGACGAAAAAAAAATTTTAATAGTTTTAATTATCTTAAACTTCATAGATATTATTAATAATATTCGACATAATTAAATATTCAATTTTTTTAGTGAGAAAAATAGTATTTATTATCGAACGCAAACAAAAAACATTGAATATTGAATAGGAAATAACAATATGTACATAAAATAAGTAATTAAAACAGTAAATAATACTGTATTATAAATGTGTCATTTAATAATTATATTTCAATTTTCATTATCATAATACATAATACGATGCAATTTCTTCCAAGCAATAAATTGATTGTAACAATTTTTATATCGCTGTACCGATTTGGAGGGTGCTAAATTTTGAGTTATTTCCGCAGCTTCCGCAGCAATGTTTCGTCGCACTTCTTCATCTTCAGAGTCGTCACTTGAATAATCCGATGAATTCATTGTCGGGTTTTTTTTACACAGCTGTATTCACTTATTTTTTATACACAAGTTTTTTTCTATGTATATTTTTGATGTAATTTTTATCAGAATCAGAAAATTTGACTCTTATTGAAATAACAACTGCACGGTTACCATGGTAATAAGTTATTTCAAATAGATAACGGGAAGAAAATTAAAACAAAAATAGACTAAATTTTAAACTGTCACTAATTGTGAGCAGTCTGAAATATGCATCTTTCTTCCCACAAACAAAAGAAGAAATTCAAACTTTCGGCCTCGGAATGATGAAAAAGTATTTTCCAAAATTCACCCCTGAAGGGGATGAAACGGGGGTTCAAAGTTTGTATGGAGAAACAAGATTAGATAGTCTTTTATATTTGAAACTTAACACAAGTACTTAAGTAAGTAAATACGTGTTTCATGCTCTTTCGAATTTCCACCCCTAAAAGGTGAAGCGGGGTAACAATGTCTGAAATCAATATTGTTTCGGATTGCGCTGAAATTTGGCGTGCAGATAGTTATACTTAGGTTAGTTTGACTTAGGTATCCGCTAAGGCCCATAGCACACGGCGTATTTTAAACGCGCAGACGACACGCAGATTATGCGCGTATACGCGATTCAAACGGGATTCGATCGCAACCTTGTAACTTAAGCACACGGGGCGATCGTGAAACGCGCCTCTACTGCGCGTATACGTGCAGATACAGCGATACAGACGCGCTGTAGTCGCCCCCCCCTGCCTGTAGTTCCCCCCCTGCCCCTACTTCGCTCCTTTGTACGCGCGTTTGTATCGCTTCAAACGCGCGTATACGCGCTTCATGCGCGCGCTTGTATCATCAATGCAAACGCAACAATCAGCGTCTACGGCGCCGAAGACGCGCGTTCCCGAAACGCGCGTCGTCTGCGCGCTTAAAATACGCCGTGTGCTATGGGCCTAAGAAAGAATATTTCAAAATTCACTCTTCAAGGTGATGAAGCGGGGTTTCAAAGTTTGGATAGTCATTTTATTCGACATTTCACACAAGTACTTCTGTAAATAAATAAGTAAATACGAGTTTCAGACTTTTTCAAAATGCCACCCTAACAGGATAAACTGGGGTAACAAAGTCTAAAAATCAATATTGTTTCGGATTGCGCTGAAATTTAGAATGCAGATAGTTATTATGACGTAGGTATCCGCTCAGAAAAGATTTTCTAAAAATTCCTCCCGGATACGGAACGATGATTCCCATCATAGTTTGTATGGCGAAACAAGATGAGATAAAGTACGTGTTGTAGGATTTTTCGAAATGGGGTAGGCAATAAAGTCTGAAACTTTGGGTTTTTCGGGTTTTATAAATATGAATCCCGAATTGCCTTAGTCACGCGATAACATGAAAACGGGTGAACCGATTTGGCTAATTCTTTTTTGATGTCTTTATTGATAGAATAGTTTTTACAAAAGAAAAGTTTTAAGTAAATAAAAGAAGTTTTTAACGCGGGCGAAGCCGCGGGACACTTCTAGTTTATATATATACTAAGTATAAGTATTCGTTATTATTTCGCCGTAAACGGCTCAATTAGATTATCCCAAAGGCCGGGCAGAATATTTAACATAGAATCCTCGGCATCGGGAACTATTTACCTGATGTTTTGGATTGGTGCGGTGTCTCGAGAGCCTCTCACCTCTCACTCAAAGTGAAGGGCTCTTGTGATTAATAAATAGAATTGGGTTTAAAATCTATGATAGGTTGTTGAGCCGGATTCTATGGGGTGTGTGGTTTATTTAGTTGAGAGGTTTGGTTCGTTAATATGTATAAAACGTACAATTTTGTGCCAATTATTCGCTCATTGTCGCTTTTGATAGCCAAAAACATGATTTTAGCTGTAATAATTTTTTTTCATTCTGTTTCATAACATTTTGCTATAGTCTGAGTTGAAATTGGACTTTTTTGTAAATTAAAAACAGCAATGAGAAGAAGCTCATGACAACTGACTTCAATTGACTGCACGTAGTGCCAATGCAAACCTGTTTTCCTACCTGGCAAGCGCTGAATATCTTGTTAGAACTCGTTTCGTCGTCTGGTTTCTGGCTGCTCTGAAGGACTTGTAATGGAAGAATTGCTCTTGAACTTGCGGTAAAATACCCAACATGCTGCAGTAACCATCAGGGTACATATCATCACATCCGGATTTGACACAAAATTATTCTTCTGTATGAAACTATATTCTTCATCACTGTAAATAAACTTCAGATTCTTATATTTTTCCATTTCCATGATAGCAGGCGGATTGTCCCGATTGAAAAGTTCCTCCAAACTTGAACTTGACAGCGTCATTAAAACTTGCCCTGCGCTTGCATTACGATGTTGTCTCGGCAAGGTAACTCGTTTTAATTTGTTTGTAAGGTTAGAGGCGTGCTAATAAACACTGTTGTTCTATGAACATAAAGAAAGTTAGGTGTAATAAAGTTCTGAATTACTGGATTGTTTGTATTGTTGGAGTTTACTCCATAGGAATTGATTTACTTATAAGGCCCCCGATATTTTGAGGACTTAAATTATTCGCATTAGGAAATAAAACTGGCCAAGTGCGAGTCAGCATCGCGTCTCTTGTCGCACACTTAGGGAGGGTTCCGTACAATACGAAACATAACAGAGTTTCAATCATATATTTGATTAATTGATATTACCAAGAATGTTTGGTTTGGTCACGATCTAGAAAGACGAGGCGGGGCTCGTTTACTAGCGACATCTATGTCATTTTGCCGAAACTAATTAGATAGATGGCGTTTAAAAACACGTTTTTTGTATGGGGACCCCTTTAATTTTTAACTTTATTTTGTTTTTAGTATTTGTTGATCTAGCGGCAACAGAAATACATCATCTGTGAAAATTTCAACAATCTAACTATCACGGTTAATGAGCTATAACCTGGTGACACACGGACAGACAGACTGACAGACAGACAGACAGACAGACAGACAGACGGATAGCGGAGTCTTAGTAATAGGGTCCCGTTTTACCCTTTGGGTACGGAACCCTAAAAATGGTGAGATGTTAAGAAATGTATTTTAACAACTTAAAAATAATTACTTTATGACAATAATATCAAAATTATATAAACTACAGTAATAATATCTATACTATAAATAAAAGACAGAACCTAGGTCGCTACCTGCCGGCAATGTTCCCAAAAAGCTACCGACGTTACCTCGTTGTATAGCTAGGCTAATACGTTGGCCGAGGTAAGCGCCAGCTCTTTGGTCAAGGGTGATGTCAATTAGTCGTCTGGACAATTCCTCAACAAAACCTCGGGCATCCCGACCTCATGAGCCCACAATGGGCTCATGAGGTCGACCCCAAACGGAAGAAATATGTATCCATCACCAATGGTACCATATTTCCTCCGTTTAGAGGTTTTCTGCAGCATCTGCAGCCGCGCCCGCTGACCGTGAGGTCCCGCATATGTGGGACGCCGCTAATGTGTCAAAAATTGTTATGTTTTCTGTCACATTAAAATGTCAATCTTCTTACGTCATATTTGAAGACAACAATATCCTGCTTCTAATAATATTATAAAGGCGATAGGTTGTGAGTGTGTATGGTTGTTACTTATGCACGCTACAACTACTCAATCGATTGACCAGAAATTTGGTATGTAGTTAGCCTAGGCCCTAGGATAACGTAAAGAGTACTTTTTATTCCTATATTCTTACTGGAACATCGTTCGTCTTTGCGGGTAAAACCGCGGAGCACATCTGGTGTATGACTTGCTACCAAAATGTAGCTTATCAACATCAAGGAGAAAACATTCTGCCGCCATAATCTCACGGCATTTCGGCAGCACACAGTCTTTGAGAGTCAGACAATCCTAGACCTAGCGTGCTTACCATCTTCAATAACATCAATGCTCACCACCAGGTGAGATAGTGGTCATACTAGCCTAAGTATTAGATATAAAAGAAAATATAGTATCGAGGCATTTTACTGCGTTTGTTTGTATACAACGTTGGCCGTTTTTAAAACTTTTAATATAAGGTTATATCACCAGTAAACCTCTAGGGAAGAAATGTAACAATGTATCCATGATTCATGCCCAACGTTCAGAGTGGAGCAAAACAAAGCGTTCCACTAAAGAGGACGCATGAAGAAACATTTTAGTGCATCATAAATGCGGACCGTTTCGCAAAAATGGCCGAATAATAGACGTAAGTAGCTGTACTGCGACCACGACTTTATTTTTTTGGAGTTATACTGTTTTGTGCTTAACGATTTACTGTGATACAGCTTGCGAAAGAAGCAACAAATTGTTATAATAGAAATATTTACGGTGGGGTCTATGTATCTGACTGAGTGAATTGAGAACATTACTAGTGTAGAACGTAAATGCGAGGAAGCAAAAGTATAAAATGTTCCGGTGTTCTTGTCGGCATAATAGTGCCCGTCATAGTACTCATTCAAAAAGTTTTCTGTTACTAAACTACTGAACGTTTAAAAGAAATAAAGAACATTAACATTAACTATAGCTCAGTCACTTGTACTTAAATTTATTCTGTATCTCATGTTAATTAAGATGTTAATTACGATTCGTTTTTATTTCTATTATTTTCTTTTCAAAACTAAAAGAAAAATAAAACTGGCCAAGTGCGAGTCGAGAAGAGAGACTTTTGTCCCGCACACGGAAGGTTCCGAACGCCATCTAACGAATTTCTAACACAGACAGACAGACAGACGGACAGCAGAGTCTCAGTAATAGGGTTCCGTTGGTACCCTTTGGGTTCGGAACCCTAAAAATAAACTACATCAAATGCTGCTACTGTAATTGAAGTTCTTAAATTAATCTTACACATTTTTAAACAATAAAATCATAATTTTTTTTCAATATTGTGCTTATAAGCCTATATTTGTAGTTGTAATGTATCGGGGAACATCTAAATCTGCAAATGTAAGTTTGTCGAGTGAGTTCCATAGTGTATCTTCGAAGCTAAAGATTCTATAACTATAAAATTTGAAAATAAATCCAAGGTAAAAATAGCCATAACAACCGGTTGTAAAATATGGGTATAATATAATATATAATAACGTACATCATAAGAAATATTTTTTTCACACGGACATAGAGCCCAATCCTATTTTAAAGTCGGTTAATGACAAACAACATTACCTACAGTTAAAAGTTTCATTTCCAAATATCCAAAATTATTTAATCTGTACTCAATGCCAAACTCAAACAGAATAAAGATCAAAGTCTTAAGAGTATTCCATTCCAAAAGGTCCGAAACTCCGTCACATACCTAACTCGTAATAACAGTTAGAGCCCAGCTATCCTCTGAACAAGTGATTAACAATCAATGGTCACTACACACACGGGATTGTCGACCGTAACGCATGCCGGAATTGTATAGAAGCTATCCTATTTACATCACGCGGGGACGTATTAAGTGAATGAGATGTTGGAGATTTTAAAACGAGTAATTTAAAACAGGAGGACGTTCTCAATTCAAATGTATTTTTTTATATGTTTCAACATCATCATCAGCCGGTGTCAGTCCACTGCTGGACGCCTCTCCCGAGATGCGCTACTGAACCCAATCTTCGGCTCTTCTTTTCTAGTCACTGCCCACCGCTTTGCGTATGTCGTCGCTCCACGTGGTCACAGGACGTCCTACGCTACGTCTATATCTCAGAACTCCGTCATTTATTAAAGGATTTGGATTTTTTTTTGAAAGAATTTACATTCAGTTTGGTTCCACTGTGATTTCATCGAGACCTGGATCTCCAGAGATATGGATATAAATACCTCAAACTCGGTAATGAAAATGACTTGCGATCTTAAATTATTTATTGCTATTAGACAAGTAGGTACTTGACAATAAACTCACTTACCTGATCTTCTCATCTTAAATGATGATTCGGTCTAAGATGGAATAGGATGGATATCAGTAAGTCGAGGTGACTGACAACCGACATTAGTCCAATCCACACAGAAAAACTGTCTCAACCAATTTTACAAACTGTTAGGAATGTTCCCTAACTGTATCATTTGAAAGAGAAAAAGTGTATATATTGTAATGAAAATTTTAAGCTTAGTTTGACCCCATACAATTCCTCAGTACGTCCTCACCAAAATTGTCACCCTACTGCCGTTACGTTAAAGGGTTTGCGTTTACTTTAACGTGTTACGTGCAATCGTGTGTTCCTTAAACGTAGTTTTAACGGCAGCAGTTACGTGTGTAGTTTAGAACTCTAAATTGTGTGGTTCATATCTATATGTATATCTGGTGATATCTAGATATATCTATATGATATCTAAAGTCGGGTTAATCTCTATACTAAACATGTTTAATGTTTTTGCAAATTAGAGACAGATTGTTTTAAATTTAAATTTTTAGATTTTATCTAAACAGAAAGTTAATAAATATTCTGTTAATACCATCATCATCATCATCATAATCAGCCGGTATCAGTCCACTGCTGGACATAGACCTCTCCCAAGTCACGCCACTGAGCCCAATCTTCGGCTCTTTGTTTTCAGTCACTGCCCACCGCTTTGCGAATGTCGTCTCTCCACCTGGTCACAGGGCGCCCTACGCTACGTTTACCGATGCGCGGTCTCCACTCTAGAACCAGTCAACCCCAACGGTTATCGGTCCTACGGCAGATATGACCAGCCCACTGCCACTTTAGTTTGCTAATCCGTTGAGCTATGTTAATCACTTTAGTTCTCTGGCGAATTACTTCGTTCCGGATTCGATCCCGCAGAGAAACACCGAGCATAGCTCTCTCCATAGCTCGCTAAGCGACTTTAAATTGGTGGGCCAGTCTAACTGTGAGTGTCCACGTCTCGGCTCCGTATGTCATAACATATAGGATGCACTGGTTAAGACTTTTGTCCTTAGACACTGCGGTATAGGCGACGAGTTAATACTATTAACATTATATATTTCTGTGAGGGTAGTAGATCTCGCGTGCCCTTATAAAAATTTAAATGCGTACTTATATAATGCTACATAAATGTTAATATATATAATTTGTCTATTACTGCACGGCTAACTTCACGTCGTGCAATAATAAACTACTTAAGTCACACGTATCGTAGTAATAGCGCAGCGCAGCGAAGGTGCTAAAAGCCGTGCAATAATCGAATATTTAAGTAATTGGTCACACTGTGCTATAATATACTATTTCGAAACATCTTGTGTAGAATGAAGCCCTTTGTGTGCTTTTCCGTTTTGACTGAAATCCGATGATAAATAACTCTAGAGCAAACTTCTCTCTTTTCCCCCCTATTTTCCCCCAATCAAATAAATGCGACCGACGAAAATTCTTAAATAAATCAAAGAGCCAAGGAGGTCGTGTGCCAATTTTAATTAAAATCGGCCTGACAAACATCCGGACAAAAGTATTTTTGGCCTAGTCGATACTAAGACGCTTCGCTCGCTCGGTCAGTTAATAGTAATATCAACATTAATTATTAAAATATATTATGTACCTACTTTAATTTAAAACTACCCCCGACTGATCTAAATAAACTTGAAAACTATCTCAATAACCAATGACACAGATAAATATAGTAGGTGACGTAAAGTTTATTTTCTAAATGTCAGAATCTAAGTTCAATTTTACAGCGTTCAAGACATCGAAATTGCTCGATATATTTTATAGACTCAACAAAATTGTACCTGTCGCTTTCTCCTGCAACGGGCTGAAGACCTAAAGGTCGGATTTGAAATTATATGACGTAATGTCGAGGTATGTCGTTCTTTTCCACGTCAAGCACGTAGCTTTAATTTGAACACTCATAACTTGGGCCAGCGTGCAAGGAAACAAAGAAAGTTATTAATGTTTGTGCCCATTGTCTTCAATTCTGACAGCCACCACGCTAACTAGAACTCTGGCCTGTAAGCAAGCTCCTCGAACAATCTGAAGATGGAGAGCTCTACCTGACTGGTCGGTGTAGTCTGCTAAAATATAACAGTTTTCTATTGTCCGCAAAGAGAAGGAAGATTCTTCTTGGTACAATTTATTTTGTTCAGTTTCAATTGCAACGCTTTGTCTGATAAATTGTGTTGATTGACGATCTTGAAATGAAGAGCTCTACACTTGAGAGCCCCACCTACATTTAGCTAATAATTATTATAAGTTTATTTCAAGAACAATTTAAGTAGACGGCAAAATATTATAAATAGAAATTTGAAGTTACAGCAAACTACTTGTCTGCTTGCATTATTATTTAAACTTATAATATCGTTTAAAAACTAAAAAAGAACCGACTTCAATGCCGCGCTATTCATTTTCAGTAACAATTATGAGATGTTTATCTCAATATCTCTGGAGATACTTATCAGATCTCGATAAAATTACCATGGTACTACACTTGGGATATCTCCTTTCGAACAAAAAGAGAATATATAAGACGAAGTTATCCGCGAACAAACATAAAAAATAAAAAAAAATATATATACGGTCGAATTGAGAAACCTCCTCCTTTTTTTGAAGTCGGTTAAAAACAAGTATTATGTACCTGGATGACCGAGCTTTGCTCGGTATTTATTCCTTTTGTAAATCGTGTTTTTGAAAATTTTTTGGCTCTTAATAAACCCTTCTTTTTGCTTCGCCGTAGTCGGGTCGCGAGTCAATTTCAGTAGCAAGTTTGAGACGTTTATCGTCATATCTCTGAAGATACTTATCAGATCTCGATGAAATTACAATGGGACCACTTCGAAAACATACCCTACCGATTAAAAAAATAATCAATCGGTTCACGTTGTAATCGCGTAACATACATACGAAAAAAAAACATACAGACGAATCGAGAACCTCCTTTTTTTGGAAGTCGGTTGAAAATAACATCAATGTAGACACATAAACTGGCCAAGTGCAAGTCGGACTCGCACTCGTAGGGTTCCGTAACACACTACAGTATTTTATAAGATCGAGCAAAAAGTACCACTATCATTTTCCGCCGGCAAAAAATAATAATTAATAAACATTTTATTTCTTATAGCGCCATCTAACGTCTAATAAAGGTGTTAGGGATCGACATTTCAATATAACGCCATCTATGGGATGTTTACCTAACTAAGCGTTCATAGATGGCGTGAAATGCCGAAAAAAACACGTTTCTTGTATGGGGACCCTCCATTATTTTTAACTTTATTCTGTTTTTAGTATTTGTTATTATAGCGGCAACAGAAATACATCATGTGTAAAAATTGCAACTGTCTAATTATCACGGTTCATGAGATACAGCCTGGTGACAGACAGACAGACGGACAGCGGAGGCTCAGTAATAGGGTTCCGTTGGTACCGTTAGGGTTCGGAACCCTAAAAACGAGACACACTCAAAATGTCATAAATGTTAGCCACACACTCGCTTAGAATACGAGAGATATTGAACAAAAAAATATATATTTTTAAATCTCATCTTCTGATCCCGCATTATTTATTCATGCACCCGTTTAGGGGACATAATGTATCCCACAAAACGTTTTACAATTGCCCCCTAACGCCCTCTGAAGGAGATCCGAAGTGAATTTGTTATGTTTATCGGTGTGCGTAATGCTTTGGATACTCTCTACACCCTTCAGACTAGGGCGCACCACTTTAATAAAATCTCGTATAATTGTCGTGCTTTGAAAATGACGAATTTTCGCAAGTCTATCATATCTGTGAAGATAATAATCAGATCTTGATAACAATAATTGAAATTTAAAAACGTATGGAAGCAGAAGAAGACATTGAAAAAAAAGTACATAGTATGATAGTACGTAGTAAGATCTGGATAAGGTATGAAGTGAATAAATAGAGACAGACAGATTTTATGGAAGGTAATGTTTATAATTGTTTCTAAATTTAATCAAGGTCTAATAGATAGAGAGCGAAACTACTTAACTGTCTCAATTTGCTCGCATGACTTTTGTAGTTATTTGTAATTATTTATATTTATATTTTGTTTAATCTTATTTAATTTACAATAATAGGTACTACTAGTAGATTTTTGTTACGATGTCAAAACTTTTTAAATTAATTTTTATATTAAATTACATGACTAATATTATAACATAACATAAGATTTAAATCTGTTACTTATCTCATATTGAAATTATGTTTATTTAATAATTTAGTTTTTAAAGATGTAGTTAAAAACTGTCTTGTAAGTTTATACATATAAAGAGTTGCACCTTCTTATTTTAACTATAACAAAAGTAAAAAATCTGTCAAAATTCATATATAAACACCGGTCAATAGTTATAGTTACGGTTAAAGTAAGATGGTGCAAATCAGCCTTCATGTTACATTTAAATAAAATTGTGTTAACAACTAAATAAAACTACTTAAATGAAAACCACTTGACCTTACAATAAAAGTTAATAGATAATAACATCTTTTTTATTATAAAAACTCACGTTCATTTTGAACTTTAGATTTAAAAACGTAGGTCGATCGCTATATCGACATCGCGTAAGTCACGTTAAATTCCCGTTTTTAAATCTATAAGAGAATAATATCATAACTAAAACTTGCTAGTAGTATTAATGAAAATGAAATTTACAAATAGTTACTTTTTTAGTTTTTCTTAAAGAAATAGTTCCTTCAATAAAAACTGTGTATGAAGCAAATACTAAAAACACGCTGCCAACGCTTCAAATAAGTCAATGTGCTTTGGCCCTTAAAGACATTGGGATCTTGGCGATACTCCCTACGCTCTTACAGAAGCTTTAGGGAACTAATGCAGCATTGAATGTGTCATATAAAACACGGTAGGGTGTTTTCGTAGGACGTGAATTTAAGACGATCCTTAAGGGAAGATGCGGTCTAATAAATACCTACGGTATCGATGGTTATAGGGTAAACTTATAGTTTCTATGGGGAATGTTTGGGTCTGGTCATTATTTAAAAGCTTTTTAGGTTGCTTTATATTACCATTATATATTGTGATGGGATGATTTTGTTTCATCTTCATCAAAACTTGCGTGATTAATAAATGTACTATATTTATTAACCTATGGCGGCCATATCAGTCCCGCGACACTGCATACATTATTAAATAACTCAGAATTAAGAACGTACTTTGTACCAACCAACACTGCAAAAAAAATGTACAAGCATAATAACACAGATTATATATACTACGTAAATAATACTTTCCGTTGTTAGGTTGGCTACACAGTGCTTTCATAATGGGGTTAAAAACCGAAAGCTCTAAGTAGGTGGCGCTACTGTTGAGTGTTCAGACAGACAGACAGACAGATAGACAGACAGACAGACAGACAGACGGACAGCGGAGTCTTAGTAATAGGGTCCCTTATAGATTTAAAAACGGGAATTTAACGTGACTTACGCGATGTCGATATAGCGATCGACATATGTTTCGGCCTCATCCGGAGGCCTTCTTCAGGATCTTGAGTGCGGGGCGCTCGTCGACGCGTCGCACCTCGCACTGCGGGCCGCTGCTCGTGCAGCGCGGGCGGACGGAGCGGGCGGCGGCGGCGGCGGTGGTGGTGTTGGTGGGGGGTAATGATGCGGTGTACATAGTGGAGGCGCGGGATTAGGTTGGAGGGCTTCGTCTTCATCACTGCTGTTTACTTCAGACGAGACCTCATCCAACCGGCAGACGGAACTCACGGTGTCCTCCTCACTGTTGCCACTGGTGACGTGCTTTCCATGAAGAACGGTTTTCCACGTATTTGACAGGTACCACCCTCTGTCTCTGTTGAAGTTACGACGACGACTGATCTCAATGGCTTCTCGGATTTTGCGGGGTACAAAGTACTTTTCACGCGCCAAAATCCGTGCCTTGTCAAATCTGATGTAGTGCGTCGTCCCAGATGTGAGAGCGTGCTCGTGCTGTCCACGTTCTTCATGGAAGCAATGTGTTCTTTGAGTCTTGTGGACACGTTTCTTCTGGTCTCGCCTACGTAGCTTGCACCACAGTCGCAAGGAACGACGTAGACCCCAGGAGCTCCTAGGGGATCCTTATCCTTTGGAGAGCGCAACAATTGCCTGACACGTGAGGGGGGGCGGAATATCGTCTTGATGCTATATCTTCGGCGTAACAAGTGTCCAATTTTGTCCGTGACCCCCTTGACGTATGGTAGGTACGTTGCTGCTCTCTCAACCGATGTTATTCGGCACTTTGTGGAGTTGTTCGCAATCCGATTACTCTGCTTCCAGCTGTATCCGTTTGCCTCTAACACCGCCTTCACATGCGCGAGTTCCGTGTCTACATGTTGTGGGTCACATAATCTCAGCGCTCTGTTGATAAGTGTCCGAGGCAACGACGCTAGATGGGCGGGATGGTGATGGGAGTCAGCTCTCAAGTACCGGTCTGTATGCGTACTCTTGCGGTACACTGTGTGTGAGAGATGTCCATTCTGGCCCGCAGTGCGAGGTGCGACGCGTCGACGAGCGCCCCGCACTCAAGATCCTGAAGAAGGCCTCCGGATGAGGCCGAAACATATGTCGATCGCTATATCGACATCGCGTAAGTCACGTTAAATTCCCGTTTTTAAATCTATAAGTTTAAAATGAACGTGAGTTTTTATAATAAAATAATAGGGTCCCGTTTTACCCTTTGGGTACGGAACCCTAAAAAAATTACTTTAAATGCCCCGCTAGTAAAAATATTCACTAGTCATAATGATGTATATCTCTATCTACTATCCAATAGACTTGGCTGGCACCGACTTCAAATAGATAAGTGAGTAGCGCTTATAATTATATTAAGTTATTTATTTTTCGCTTTTGAGTGCCTGTTTGTGGCTATGAAGTCGGTTTTATTTTTTTTGAAAAATAATATATATGAGTTTGTATTTACTTGTTGACACTCGGGCTGGCATGGTGAATCTTACCACGTGCCACTTATCAAAATTGGCTTACGCGTTTGGTCTCTAGAGTGTCACAAAGGAACAAACATAGATAAACTGAACACATTACCTCTCCTTTGCATCGCGCAGTGGGGTAAAAAGATGTTCGGAAAAAAAATTGGCTGATAAAGTCTCAATAAGGTTAGTGGCAATTTCGAATTGTTTCCAAAATGTCTGATATATGTTTTTTTACTTCTTTAAATTCAATATCTCCACCATTTTGAAAAATTTTGAAAAAGTAAAAAAAAACAAACGTATCGACAAAAATACATGTAATTATCGATTATCGAACCTTACAGAATTTCAGTGAATCAGTTGCGACCTGTAGAGGAAAACAGACATTCGGAAAAACAGCATTTTTGTCCAAGCTGAAATGGAGCTTTCGCTTCGCTCTGTTAATAAGTTACAATGAATAGGTAAATGTATTAAGAGTACTAAATTTGATTTGTCTCCTATCTACCCTCTCAAAGTTTCTACTTCGAAGCGAAAGCAACCGTCGCGTAACAAACGATAGCTATACCAAACCAAGTGACCCATTTCCGCATTCGACACTAAATCGTCATAATAAGCCGCGTACGCGAATAAAGCTGGTGCTACACAACACAAATATAAAGCCAGTGCAGAGTACAAATAAAACTCCACCTTTGCAGCGAATCAGCGGACGGTCGTGAGCTCGAAATATGAGGATTAAAGCGAAATGAATTTGCAACATGAGTGAGTTGCGCCAAAGATTATGGCTACAGATGGTACACAGGAAAATAGAGCACGAAATAAAAAAAAACATATTGTATTATATAGGCTAACGCTTAACCATATCTTACCTGTTGGTATGTGACGATGCGGTTAAGAATGCTAGCAAGATAGACATAGAATGGAAACTGACTCTTAAGGAACACTGCCAGAACATATTAGATGTTTGGCGACAGATTTCCAACTTGGCTAATGGCGATGAACCGAGTTTGATTTAGTTTGTTTTGTTTGATAGATGTCTTTGTCGAGAGTGTTCTTAGCTTTGTTTCATGAAAATCCGTTCAGCCTTTTAAATATTATCAGCTCTTTTTTGGTTAAAAAACTACGATAGCAACTTTTGTAAACTCGTAATCCTTTGACCACGGACGTCAAAAAAATCAAAATGGAACTTCTGCGCACTACTTACCTGTCACACTGCTGCCGTCTGTTTAACGTAGTTATTAGTCAAATCATATCCGTTTTCTGTGGTCAAATCCACAGACATATTAATAACAGTAGTCAAATCATACGTATGAAATGGAAATTCAGTATCCTGTTACTGTTACTTCAATGATATTGCAAAAATACAGTAAGCTTGATCTAATGAAACATCTCCTTGAATCTGCAGAATACTCTCAACTCCTCGTCTGAGATGTCGTGTTTAGGCTCATTGGAATGGCCGTAAGGAACATAATTATACATAAAAGTTCAAATCAGTCGGGGGTGGTTTTAAATTTTTAATTTAAGTATTATTATTTACTTGTGTGTGCAATGTAGGATAAGCTTGACAATTTTTTATCGAAGCAGATCTTGCGGTTTGTAAAATTTATTGTAACATCACTGAATGTAAAACTTAGACCACAAGCCAATGAATAATTTCATTTCTTTAAATTTCAATCATTTTATATTTACGATGCCTTGATGGCTATCGTATTAGCACACTACGATGCTTAGAAGGCATGTAGAAAAGTCTTCGCTTGATATAGAGACAGCGTAGGCTGATATGTATAATAACTTGTATTCTATTTAATGTTATTCTGATACATAAACGTGTAACGTAACGGAGCGCCTACCTCTCGCTATGGGTAATGAGGGAACCTAGACAAGGTAAAGTGCAGAAGACGGGTTATTACAGTTATATTCATATTGCTTCTACCATACTCTACGATACTATCTTAAATAAAACTTAGAGTTCATCACTGCTCTTCTGGTCCTTTATATCCTGGTAAAGGTGAGAGTTCCCGACATCCACAAATCATTTCAAATGTCAATAACTACGAGTGTTTAAAAATAATGTAATTACTCGTATATCGCACTCAAAAATCCTCTATATAGACCTTGTGACGTATATCAATTCATTAGCCAAAGTCTGCATCTTAGCTTGTCGCAGCTCCTCCCCTATGAACATCATATCTGGACGTAGCTGTTGGTGTGCCTTCGAATCCATGCCGATGGTCAGTTGAGGGTCAATGCCCGCTAGCTACTAGAAGATCTGGCTCCCACATCGGCTTCCAGGACTGGCGTCCTGGATCAATCTCAGTCATCTCAATCATCTTCAAAGGAATTCTCATCCTTGTCTGCACACATGGTAAATCGATGGAATACTTCAGATAGGGTAGGTAGATAAAAAGATTGTCTACTATAATAATTACTATCGTATTCCTTGTTATAACGTTAAATTATTTTTTCGCCTGTCATTCCTTTTTTTCATCGTCCCGTCATAAAGAAACATAAATTATTTTAATACAAAATAGTATGCATGATATGAAAATGAAATAGGTGATTAAAGATATGCCACAAACGTTTCATGATTGCTGCTTCATTTTAACCAGGATTGGGCAATGTTGGCTACGACCAGGCGAGATAGACGTCATACGCTAGGCCACTAGGATATATATAATATCGTTTAAAAACTAAAAAAGAACCGACTTCAATGCCGCGCTATTCATTATCAGTACCAATTTTGAGGTGTTTGTCTCCATATCTCTGGAGATACTTACCAGACCTCGATAAAATTACCATGGTACCACACTTGGGATATCTTCTTTTGAACAAAAAAAAGAATAATTAAAATCGGTTCATAAACGACGAAGTTATCCGCGAACTAACGCAACGACGAAGTTAACGCGCATAAATATATATATATATATATATATATATATATTATATATGATATATATTATATATATATATATATAATGATCCTACTTTATTAAATACATATTGTATAGCTAAATACTTCAGTTTTATAGCAGTGCTTTGCAAGTAGCTATAAAAAGAGAATGTAGGTAGTGAATACTAATATTCAAATTATATGACGAAAATAAAAGAGGATTCGTTGGAGTAAGGTTTTACTGCTTTAAAAACCTGTGAATATGGGACTACGAGTATTTTCAGACATGGTAAAATTAATGGTTTAGGTTTAAACTCGCATAATTAAAAGCTATTTAATTAAAATTAAACGAGCAGAACATTATTTTTTGTATTTTTAATGAAAGCTCTTTAAAAGGGAGAAATGAGAAATTAATTTAATATTAATAAAAACAAAGTTAAAACTCTTTGAAGAGATATGTGGATTATGTGGTAGACCGTTAATTATTGTTGTATGTACTATAATAGTCTTTATTTTTGTTAAATAGTTTTGTTTTTCAAATTTTATTGTTGTGGTAAATTGAAATTTAATGCCCACTTGTCCAGTGTCATTAAACCACATTATTTAATTATTAATGATGTATCAATTTTACATTTTCTTTAGTTTCAACTGTCCTGAAGTACGTAGTACTTATTATTCTGTGCCTGAAGTCTGTGGGTAATCAAATCTTACTAAGTAGACTTAAATTTGAGCCCCCTTCCGTTGTATGATTAAGCTGAAATTTTGTATGAGATATTTAATAACGGATATTTACTATTTTATGAGATGATTCGCAACATCATGTAATCAATTCCAATATATATACCACAACGTAGTATATAGCTGCAATTCGGTTGACAATACAATTATGATATTGAGCATACTATGGCACGAGCTTGTCTAAAGTAAAGACGGAACTCCAAAACTATACATAATAGACGCGTTGTGCTTGGCTTAGAAGCTTGTTTTAAACTTATTTTTATTAGCTTCACCTGTATGTTTGTAACCGACTTCTTTGGGCGCAATTTTGACCAACTTTAAACAGCCAGATTTCGTTCAAACTTTGTAGATTTATCGAGGACCGATGACAATACACTAATTTGATAAAAAAAATATTCCATTTTTCAACTAAAAAGTAGAAAATAAATAATAGTTTAAAAAAAACTTAAAATCACGCTTTTAATAGAAAACCGAACTAAAAAATAGAAAATAAATTTAATAAATTTAAATTAAGAATAGTGTTAAAATTTCAATGAATATAAATTAATAATAGTGTGAATAAAAAAATATGTTTTATTTTACAAAAAGCGTGGGGTGCTTTTAAGATATTATCAAAATGATAATCACTCTACTCATATCTATCAATAAAATATTTATAACTATTGACACCATGCACCTCACGCTTTTTTTAAAATAAAATATATTTTTTTTATTCACACTATTATTAATTTATATTTATTAAAATTTTTAACACTATTCTTAATTTAAATTTATTAAAATTTAAAAAAAAAATCTTTTTTTAACCGACTTCAAAAAAAGGAGGAGGTTTTTAACCGACTTCAAAAAAAGGAGGAGGTTTCTCAATTCGACCGTATATTTTTTTTTTTTTTTTTTTTTTTTTTTTTATGTTTGTTCGCGGATAACTTCGTCGTTTATGAACCGATTTCGATTATTCTTTTTTTGTTCGAAAGCAGATATCCCAAGTGTGGTACCATGGTAATTTTATCGAGGTATAATAAGTATCTCCAGAGATATTGAGATAAACATCTCAAAATTGGTACTGAAAATGAATATTTTTTTTATGTTTGTTCGCGGATAACTTCGTCGTTTATGAACCGATTTCGATTATTCTTTTTTTGTTCGAAAGGAGATATCCCAAGTGTGGTACCATGGTAATTTTATCGAGGTATGATAAGTATCTCCAGAGATATTGAGATAAACATCTCAAAATTGGTACTGAAAATGAATAGCGCGGCATTGAAGTCGGTTGTTTTTTAGTTTTTAAACGATATTATTTAGTTCGGTTTTCTATAAAAAGCGTGTTTTTAGTTTTTTAAACTATTATTTATTATTTTGTTACCTATTGAAAAAATGCTTAATTTCACCCCATGTGTACCGTCTGTGTCAATATGAATACTCTTTGGCATCGCGATACCAGGCTCGGCATGGTATCCTGCGAGGACAGTTGTCCGCATCCCACACAAATAGGAACTGCTACTTAAAACGAAATACGGCTTTATTCCCTGTAGTGAAGGCGAAATAGAGATACTCGTAGATTTGTTTAATAATAGCTATATTTTGTAGTTTTCTACTTTGCTGTTCGTGCAAGCATTCAACTGAAAGTAAGATGAACTTGTATGCACCTGGTCTGAGTTTATTTTTGGAGAATTACTTTTGAAACATTGTCTGTGAAAAGCGCGCTTTTTCCTTATTGGGTAATGGCTGGCTGGCACCGACTTCAAATAGATAAGTGGTTAGCGCTTATAATAATTTTAAGTAATTTATTTTTCGCTTTTGAGTGCCTGTTTGTGGTAATGAAGTCGGTTTTTTTTTTTGAAAAATAACTTATTTTACTCTTTTTAGTGCAAAACAAGTTTTAATTAAATTACATGCATCTATTAAGTTTCGTGTCTGGGCCGTTATACACTGACGGATATATACTTTTTAAAAATTTCAAGTATGTACCTATAACGGTTAAGAAGATACAGATCTGTAAAGTGCGCACATATAGATACACGGACGGACGGACGGACGGACGGACGAACGGACAACAAAGTCTCAGAAAGTGTTCATTTGGCACCCTTTGGGTTCGGAACCCTTAAAAATTGACTTTAAATGCCGCGCTAAAGTGAAAATATTCACTAGTAATAATGATGTCATCAAGGTATCAAAGGATAATGTCCAAAATGGCCATGTGCAATTAAAGCATCTGACACACACGATAATTAATTGTCTATTTTATTACAATAATTACAAATATTTTTATAACACGGCTAGTTGTATTCCAAAATGAATATTAAAAAGTATTATTTGCGATTATTAACATTAATTACCGCCATATGGCCAACAGAGTATTGAATCACTCTACTACGTTATAAGAGGCACTTCCCTATATTGTGGATACTCGAATTATGAAAGCACTGTGTAGCCAACCTAACAACGGAAAGTATTATTGACGCAGTAACTATTATATAATCTGTGGTATTATGCTTATAATTTTTTTTTGCAGTGTTGATTGGTACAAAGTACGTTCATAACTCTGAGTTATTTAATTATGTATGCAGTGTCGCGGGACTGAAATGGCCGCCATCTTCGCCAAACGTCATGTCATGTCAAAAAATATTAGGTATGTTTAAAAAAGTTTGCACCCTAACAAGACTTTGCCCGGTAGAACATTCCTGTTAAGACAAATTATTTATATTTATATATAATTATTTATTATAATTATTAATATATAATTACTTATTGAGGGCCCGGTGGCGTAATTGGGAGAACGGTCGGCTTTGATGCCGTGGTACCGAGTCCAAACCGCCGTGCACCAATGAATTTTTCTATCGAAAAATATATGTGCGCTTCTCACAATGGCCCTTCGGTGAAGGAAAACATCGTTAAGAAACCAACAACCCCCGCATGGTGGTAGGACATATCTAGTGTCCGCCTGGCCAGCTACCACCCTCAAGTTAGAAAATCTGTCGCCAAACATCTAATGTGTTCCGGCAGCTATCCTCTCGCTCACAGTTACCGTAAGAATATCTGTCAAAAACCAAAATCAACGAGAAGAAAGATGTAAAAACATTATTCAAGGTCATATTTTTTAGTCTTCAAAAGTATATGCAATAGCAACCTCAGTTGTGTATAATCTTCTTGGGACTCTTCTACTAAAATCAGTACATTCTCCTATGTTTGAGGTATTTATCTCCATATCTCTGGAGATACTAATCAGATCTCGATAAAATTAAAATGGGACCACCCCGGAAACGTATCCTACCTATTAAAAAAAGAATACTTTGAATCTGTTCACAATTTATGGAGAAATCACGTAACATACACACAAAAAAAAAAAACACAGACAAATTGAGAACCTCCTCCTTTTTTGTGAAGTCGGTTAAAAAACTAAAAGAACCGACTTCAAACGTCGCACTAGTCGAAGTAGCCAGTAGACGTAGCAACTATAATATAATCTGTGCCAGTAGTTAGTAGTATGTCGTCGAGATAAGTAATATATTAATAAAACTGGCCAAGTGCGAGTCAGCATCGCGTCTCTTATCGCACACTTAGGGAGGGTTCCGTACAATAAGAAACATAACAGAGTTTCAACCTCATATATTTGATTAATTGATATTACCAAGAATAATTGGTTTGGTCGCGATCTAGAAAGACGGGGCTCGTTTACTAGCGCCATCTATGTCATCTTGCCGAAACTAATTAGATAGATGGCGTTTAAAAACACGTTTTTGGTATGGGGACCCCCTTTAATTTTTAACTTTATTTTGTTTTTAGTATTTGTTGTTCTAGCGCCAACAGAAATACACCATCTGTCAAAATTTCAACTGTCTAACTATCACGGTTAATGAGCTATAGCCTGGTGACAGACGGACAGACAGACAGACAGACAGACAGACAGACAGACAGACAGACGGACAGCGGAGTCTTAGTAATAGGGTCCCGTTTTACCCTTTGGGTACGGAACCCTAATAAAAACGGCTTGGCTGATTTCATTAAAATTTAAATGGGACTACCTGGAAAGAGAACCTTTTAAAACAAAAAAATAATTTTCCTAATCAGTTCAGGCATCTTCGAGTAATCGGTGAACTTACATAAAAACAAAAATGTTCTGACAAATTGAGAACGTCCTCTTTTTTGTGAAGTCGGTTAAAAAGAGAGCTTAGTTCATGGCGTACCTATTATTGGACCTTCAGATAATATTTCATCGGTCTAGTTTTGGCTTTTTTCCATAATTTATTATTCCATTATCAGCCCATTTCTGTTCAATGCTGGACATAGGCCTCTCCCATGGCACGTTACTTAGCGCTCGATCTTCACCACAATTCTATTCAATTTTCAACTGACTTCCCAAATAGAAGGAGGTTCTCAATTCGTCTGTATGTTTTATTTTTGTATATATGTTACGCGATTACTCCGTCAATTGTGAACCGATTTGAATGATTCTTTTATTTATCGGTGGGGTTTGAATTCCAAAGTGGTATCATTGTAATTCATCGAGATTTGATAAGTATCTCCAGAGATATGACGATAAACGTTTCAAACTTTCTTCTGAAATTGACTCGCGGGACATGGAAGATGGTTGTTTTAGTTTGTAAACTATCTTAATTGTCACTTTTTGTTTAAGTAAACCTAAAACAATAATCTTTAGTAAAGACATAAAATTGTATCTTACTTTGCGGTTAAAGAATTAATTCCGTATCCGTTAATCGTTTCTTAATAGCCCGCGATCTTGAAATCTAATTCACAAATAAAACAACCCAGCTATAAAACAACCCAGCTATAAAACCAGAAGGGTGAACAACACCAAATTGAAATCAACTACCGTAAACAGCGAAAAAATATGCATATCACGCACCTAATTCCCCTGGCGTCGTAAAAACATTCTCCATCGAAAAGTCGTTTATGTTTTAATTAAGAGCCTCGGGGCCTTGTCGGGGATTATTAGAAAACGGCCTTACTTCCAGAAACGGCTTTAGTCGCGTTTTTTTGTTGTTTTTTTTTTTCACGGAGATAAAACAGGAGTTCCGAGTTTGGACGCTAGACAAAGTTTGCGGGAACTTACTCTTGTTTAGAGCTTTATTTTCGGAGTTTTATGAAGTCTATCGGTTGTGAATATTTCCCAGTTCGTAAGCTTGTGTTCATGCAGGCTTTTTGTATATACTAAGAATAAATGTGATGCCTAGAGGTAGATTTTTACTTTATTTTATTATAAATAAATATAAATATTTGGTAAGTTAACCTTTATTTTATATTGATTGTGAGTTTGAATCATGATAGTAATAACACATTCAAAAAGATTAGAGCTTCTACGTAATTTAAAAGGAACAGAATGTTTACGGCATTAGGTGTATGTATGTAATAAGCCTTACAATATACTAAAAATTAAACATTATTTTGTATCGCCAAAGTCATGCAAATTTTGTATGTATTATAAATATTTATTTATAATTAGTTTGATAAAAGTTTATTTTTGATAATTTCTCTGTTTTCATAAATTTTCACCAAGTTTTCATTTCTAAATAATAGACATTTAAATTTATTCATAACGTGAAAAATTTGTCTTCATAATGTAGACAAGATAAAGTGATCGCTGACCCGGAAACGGAATATTAAGTTTGTTTTCATTACATTTATTTGTCGACCATTTATCTAATACTATATGAATCTTTGTCCCGATATACTCACTGACTGACCGACTGACTAACTTAAAGACAATGCACAGTCTAAACCGCTGGTTGTAAATACTTGAAATCTGGTATTACTACGTACTATGTCAAATATGGGTATATTTGTCTTAGTACGTAAGAGTGCACTAAGAAAGGATTTTCCAAAATTCACCCCTTAAGGGGATGAAACGGGTGTCCAAAGTGTTTATGTAGAAACAAGATTAGGTAGTCCTTTGTATTATTTTTTAAATAAATAAGTAAATACGTGTTTCAGGCTTTTTCGAAATTCCACCCCTAAGACTGTGGAATGGGGTAAAAAAAAATCTGAAAATAATTATTGTTTTTAACACTTTGACTGCGGCACTTTTTCGCATTTTTTTCAATTTTTTTTGTAATTTTTTTCTTACCTCTGGCATCAACTCAAAACTAAACTTGAACAGCAGAAGGGCACACGCACCCCTTGTGAAAAAAATAATAAAAAAACATAATTATTATATATTTTTTAAATTTTACTTCCGTTACTAATAATCAAAAAACGCACGGTGTGTGTTTTCAGCAGCGAACTGTAAAAACACCGAGCACCGTTAGTATAACGCAATGTAAAATGTACATGTTGCAAAATGTGTTTTCAACAAAATCTCAGTGCTATTCATCGTGCTTACCCGAGGGAGATAGTAAGCGCACACTCAAGCGTTATCGGAGGCTTTTATAGAGCCAAGGATTCAGATTGTAAGTTATGTACAAGATGTACCCGTAAAAACGTTTATGTGTACCCTTGTTGTAGTTCGTTTTCCACAGGTGGTAGAAGCATATTATATCGATGTTCCACCTGAGTTCCCACCAAGCTTACCATCATCACAGAGAAAGTCTGCCGCCATAATCTTACGGTGTTCCAGCTACACACAGCCCTTGAGAGTCAGTATTTTAGCGTGTTCACGATTTTCGACCACATCATCGCTTACCACCAGGCGAGATCAAACCCCAGCCCAAAAGCTATAAAAAAGTTGTAATAACAGTATTATTTAACAATATTATTTGGCGTAAAAACAAAACTACATGGTAGTACATTTCGAGCTATTTGGCCTCGTAATTTCAAATTTGCTTACCTTATTGTGGACTGAACATGATCCTACTGCTTACAATAATTGAGCACACAACTCTTCCAAACATTCCCCAAAAAGACAAAAACAAGAAGCAACTTCTCAAAATTAGGAGCGAAACTTTGTCGTGCAAAGACTTAAACAGCCCAACGCATCCAACATTTCAGCGGCTCATTTGCTATTCTAAAACTTTCAGGGCCTCCGCGTCTAACCTAGGATTTATTCTAAGACCTGAAATTTTTATTCTACACACAACTCTTGCGGAATTCATGCCCAGTTTAAACGTTGTGTGTTGGAAATTTCATTTTATTTTCCTGAAAGCTTTTCATGTGTTCAAGAATCGTGGCGGGATTTCTCCTTTTAAATGTTTTTAGTGAGCTGTGTTTGCCGCCAGGTAGCAGGTATCAGTGTAGTCATTTAGCGCAGTCGATTTAGAAAGTTGTGGTGTTAATTGTATTTCGAGTGCATGTGGTGCAATTCGCTGGGAATACTGTTACCTTTCTACTGGAATTTGGTGTCGAACAAGTATTTACTTTATTGACATGTTCTTTGAGTTAGCTTTTGTTTTGATTAAAATATGAAATGAAATGAATTTATTTTCCATGCAAACTTGTATAAAGATTGTTCCTGATTATTTAATAAATTAGCTTGCCAAAAAAGCTTGATTTGACTTAATAGGTAATTTCAAAGTTATTACATTACAGTGTTTTTTTTCCGGTGGGCTCCAAACTAGGCTAAGCCTGTATCTTGGACGCCCTGCATACGAGTATCAAGTTAAAATAAAAAGATTTCTGCGCTGATTATGTACATATTTCTTTCGCAAGGCGTTAACAATAACTAAAAACGATCAGTGAGGCAGATGTATATTTACATGCTGTAAATACAAACAAATTTATAATTTTTTAAATTTATTTAATAATTAACGTAATATAATATACGTATATAACGTAACGTAATATTTTTTTTAGATATTCCTTAGAGAAAAATAATCTTTCTAATATTTTTTTTAATTTCTTAACTTTCACTTGTCTACTACGGTCTATTCAACTAACTTATGCACTATTTTGATGATTAACGCATTAAAGCATCTTATTACACAAGTAAAAATGCAACAACAATAATAATAAGACACGTAAAAAAAACACAAATCAATGTAGTAGCCTAAAAATCGGCAATTTAAAAAAAAAAAAAGTCGTATATCTCGAAAAGGGTTAAGTTAAGGGTGGGGTGTTTCATAGAGAAATAAGTCAGAAATGACGGGTACTCCATGCCCTTCACGGATCTAGCACGACTTCTCTTGTAACCCTGTATAATTATTTCATCGACTATTTTTGTACAACTTGTGTCCAATTTATGCTACAATATTTGTAATTTGTATTTTGTGTCAATAAACTATTACTATGACTATTACTATTATCTACTAATTAACTAACAAACTGAATCATGCTGATTAATCCTACCAACACCAATATTATAAACGCGTAAGTTAGTTTGTATATTTATTCGTTTATTTGGGACTTCTTCACGGTCAGAAAGCTGGATCAAATTAGCTGAAATTTTGCACAGAGATAGCTAGTATTACCTACCATTTACCCAATGACCTAATCCAAAAATTAGGTCTTTGGGCACTTTTGGGTACTAAAATATTGAATGTTTTGTTACTCTGTTACTCAATCACGCCAAAACGACTGAACAGATTTGGTCTTTTGGTCAGTAAACAGATAATATCATAATTTAGATAAACAAAGTTAATATGAATACCAGTAACTGAAAAACGATATCTTGTAATGAAAGCGAAGCCGCAGAGCACGGCTAGTGTAAAACAATATCAAAAGAAACACAGCGTTTATTTTATATCATCAAATCGCAAAACCGTCGTCAACAGAATTTTGACAGTGAAACATAGTCATAAACTGAGGTGACCTCCGTTAAAATTTCAAAGTGATATCACAACGAGTTCCATTGTGAATAACCCCCCTTTATCTTCAAAGTACAGTTTCCTGCTACATCTTAGTACAAAGAATATCCTACCTGCGAGAATCGAGAGGTACTCCGCTGTATAGCCATCGGCAGAGCAAAGATAACCCCTTTCATTAAGGGTGCTACGCGCTGATATAAGTGCCTCTTGAGATATACTTTTGCTATACTTCATATTGCGGCCATTTTATGGACGATTTAAGATGGAGCCGGTAAACTTTATGGCGAGTTTGTGGTTCACATTTTTATAGGGATATTTCTAGTCTTTCACATTTATTAAACTGATTTCACATCAATACTTAGAAGACCTACTACTTGGAAGATAACTACACTGAAATGAGTAGGTTTTAAATAATACAGTAACTTTAAGCAAACATTTGATGTTGAACTGCTTTTGCATGGCATCATGCTGAGAATTAACAACAAGTTTTTTTTTAAATATTATGTAGGCTAGCGTTTGACTACTATCTCACCTGTCCGTAACTGATGATGCGGTCGAGGATGGTAGCACGCTAAGCCTAGTATGTGAACTGGCTATTAAGGACGTGTCGACGACGACGACGATGTCGGAACACATTAGATGTTTTGGCGATAGATTTTCTAATTAGAGGGTAGTAGCTGGCCAGGTGGACACTAGATAATGTCCTATCATGGTATGGTCATTGTTGCCATCCTGCGTCTGTAGCATAACTCCAGGCTCCAGATAGTTCCAAATGTCAGCATAAAATGCGCACCATCGTTGGCAATAAGCATCACGCGACCGCAACAATGGCTTCCAACTTTAGCTCGAATTTAATTCAATCGTAATGCAATTCCATTTACTACTGTGCGATGGTGATCGGTGCTGCAATTATAGTCAGTAGTATGGGCATTATTGTACGCTGTAAAGGTAATATTATACTTTCGGTTTAAGTACGCTTTTGTTAAATAACTTGCAATGTTATACGTAAGTTATACGTCAAGATTTTCGACTGACTGCATTCCCGTGTAGCTGACCTGATGATAGTGCTGGGATTTAATGACTCAAACTTTGATGCCAAATAGTTAGATTGTTGAATTTGAGAGTGAGATAATAGCCATTTGTTTTTCTCTTCGGAGAGACTCTTTCTATCTATCTACACATACAAAACACAAGAATATTTTTACCTATGTCCGTTATATACTTTGAAATTATCCAACGGATGTACCCCAAACTGGATTCATTCGAAAGGCAATAATGTGAAGATGGTTTTAGACCAGCGGTCGCAAATGCGTGGCCCGCGGGCCGCATGCGGCCCATGGCCTTCCTCCTTACGGCCCGTGACTGTTTTGTAAATGAAAGTCTTTTTCTTATATTTGCATAAATAAATAATGTTAGACGGGTGTCGGGAAGGATTCAAGAATAGCGCTGAGCCTGTGCGTCATAAAACTGACGCCTCGATTGACCGTGTTTGATCACCTATATGTATATAGTCTATTGACAGATAGATACCCTATTATCAAAATTATGAACAAGTGCGGCCCGTCTCTACCTCATTTTACCACTGTGTGGCCCTTGCCTTCAAATGGTTGGCGACCGCTGTTTTAGACCATTACATAGGCGCATTAGGTACACATTTTTTTTGCGTAGTAGTACTCGTCAGGTATCCGCTAGTAAAATATAAAACCACGTAGGGTAACAAAGAGGTGCAACGTGAAATCTTAATTCTAAGACACCATACGTATTTGATCCCATAGGCGTGTCAGCTAGTCTAGGATTAGTAACAATAACTAAAAGCGAAAATGACACATTTAATATTATTCTTTTGTATTAATACACTTGTGAAACGTACACTATCGAAGTTCCAAAAATCACGTACTTTCCCGTACACAATTACGTACGTGTGTAGCAGACGTAATACAAAACGGGTGATATTACCTTTACTAGGCAATATTCACCCAGCATTACCCGTGCGGGTAAAATTGCCCTATCGGGTAATATTGGCCCGCGGTCGTTGCGATTAGTCCAATTGACTATAATTACTGACCTCTTCCAATTTGTAATGTAGAACAATTTGTGCAAAGGTTTCAGTTTACTGGAGATTGGCAACACTGTATGGTCATTCTGTAGTTGCCACTTTGTGTTGCTGTTATTATTGACCGAGCTAGCGTAGCTAGCGAAACGTCTCAGTTTTGACTATGCCAAAAATGTTTTTGTCCGGATGTTTGTTAGTCTGTTCTCCCAAACAGGTCGCATTTTTGAACCGATATTGGCACACGAGTCCTTTTTACAATTTATTTAAAAAAAATATTGTTGATCGCATTTTTGTGATTGGGGGAAAATAGGGGGAAAAGGGAATTATTTATCAATAGATTTATGTCAAACTAAAAAGGCATACCAAGAACTTCATTCTACACAAGATGTGGTGAAATAAATCCAAGAAGTGGAGTGTGAAGAAGCGGAGTGGAGGGGAGAATGGGAGTGAAGTTTGCTGTAGCGTTTTTTATGTACGGATTTAAATTTTTAAGAGCACGCGAGGTCTACTGTTTTCAGAGAACTACTAGTAATTACTGTGTAGACTAAATCGGCTAAATGGTTGTTAATTTCTCGAATACGTTCCATACAAACTACTGGGACGTGTGTCTTTCAGTTGCATGAGTTAATTCCGCCATCCCAAATTTTCATCGAACTACCAGACGTAGTGACGCGCTATCAATAGGTACATGTAGGAGATTTGACCTACTCACACAAAGCACTTTGGATCCACAATCCACATTCATCATGCGAACAACAGTACATACAGGAAATGCAATACTATGAGACGATTATTCCAATCAACAAGGCGCAACTATCTTGCCCCGTTTTCTAAGTATATTATCATGTAACAAGGTTCAGTAGCATACTAAACTACGCGCCATAAACCGGATGAGACTATGTTTCTATACGAAAACACAAAATATGCTTTTTAGGGTTCCGTACCCAAAGGGTAAAACGGGACCCTATTACTAAGACTCCGCTGTCCGTCTCTCTGTCTGTCTGTCTGTCTGTCTGTCTGTCCAGACAGACAGACAGAGTCTGTCACCAGGCTATAGCTCATTAACCGTGATAGTTAGACAGTTGAAATGTTCACAGATGGTGTATTTCTGTTGCCGCTAGAAGAACAAATACTAAAAACAAAATAAAGTTAAAAATTAAAGGGGGTCCCCATACAAAAAACGTGTTTTTAAACGCCATCTATCTAATTAGTTTCAGCAAAATGACATAGATGGCGCTAGTAAACGAGCCCCGTCTTTCTAGATCGCGACCAAATCAAATATTCTTGGTAATATCAATTAATCAAATATATGAGGTCAAAAGTACTTATAACCGGCGAGCATGTATGAAGGCGCTCATGAAAGTGGAAGAAGCGAAAGAGGTATGTCAGGATCGTAGCATGTGGAAAGAAGTAGTCTCTGCCTACCCCAACGGGAAAAAGGCGTGATTGTATGTATGTATGAGGTTGAAACTCTGTTATGTTTCGTATTGTACGGAACCCTCGCTAAGTGTGCGATAAGAGACGCGATACTGACTCGCACTTGGCCAGTTTTATTTTACACCAATCCTCAACAAGTTCCAAAACATTTCCTCCATTCACTCCATACATTTTAGTGCATTTATCTACCGTTACCCGTAACATCCCACCCTGCGCAAAACCAACTCCATCATGACAAACGTAAGCATAAAATTGTGAAGATATCACATTTTGAATCTCAGAAATATACATAGCGAGCGCGTCGTCCGCATTTTTACGAATGTGATTTTCCGACCCACTGCCTCCAATACTGGCGAAACTACTGAAATTCAGCTCCGCGCTGAAATGAAAGGCCTGCAGTGAAATTCAGAGCCCGTAGAAAGTGTTTCGGTCACCGTTGGAGACAATAGGGGCCATTTTTCAAATGTATTGCGGATAAAATTGTTGAACTGCAGTGTTAAGCTCGTGATAGTGCTGCGTTCTGGCCAGGTATTGGTTTATTTCACATTGATTATAAATGTAATAGAGTTAGCTGTAGCTGTGATCAATGTGTTGATTTGCGTCCTAAATTTTCATTAGAGGCTGTTGCACGATTGACGTGAACCCACTCCAGACACAAGCATATTTAGCTTAGTTGGAGGGGTTAACAAGAATACTAGTAATGTGCAACCCATATAGCTAGTAATCTTTATTAAAAATATATTTCTGTGTACCGGAACTTACAGTGTATAAGAGAAACTGCTGAGCTGTGCAAAGTGCCTTATTAATTAAATGTAAAAACATCATTTTAACAACTTTACGTGCGTTATCTACTTACAACCGACTTCCAAAAAGGAGGAGGGTCTCAATTCGTCTGTATGTTTTTATCTTTTTTTTTTGTATGTATGTTACGCGATTACTTCGTCAAATGTGAACCGATTCGAATGACTCTTTTAATTAGTAGGGTATATCTTCAATATGATCCCATTGTAATTTCATCCAAATCTGATAGGTATCTCTAAACGTCTCAAATTTGCTACTGAAACAGACTCGCGCGGCATGGAAGTCGGTTGTTTTAGTTTTTAAACTATCTTAATTGTAAGTATATATTTCAAATGAGTATGAGATACTCTTGATAAATATATAATGACTAAAAACGCTTTCATACATAATTATAGTTAAGCACTAAGTTACTTTTCAGTACCGACTCAACTTTATACATTTTACTACCAAAACCACGTAACAACGTCCAAAGGGAAATAAACGTAACACATACGTCAAAAGCTATTTAACTTTCGTCACCTAAAACTGTTGAATATTTAAATTAAACTGGGGCCTTATTCAGTATGACTAATGAGATAACGCGTTCCTTAACGCGCCACGTTACGTTATTGAAAAATTGTATTCTGTATGCCACACGATAGGTAAATTATACAAAACGCGCGCGTTACACGTCCTCATATGTCACGATATTTTGACAGCTCAAAACGCGCTCATAACCTTAGCCTACCGCGTTTTGATTGGCATAGAGAATACCATAACGCGGAGATAACGTAACACGGCACGGTAAGACTTTAAACTGGTCATACTGAATAAGGCCCCTGATGTTTTCGAGAATTTCAAACTAACACCACCGCTTGGATGCATTTTAATCCGAGCTCCGTGTTACCGAAAATCGGATAATCGGACACCAGGACGTGGATTATCGTGATATGTTCGGACCACACAGCCCTCCGCTAAACATAACATTGCTTGTTTTTTTGCTTAAAAGCTTTTGCAGGTTTTTCATCTATAGGAAGATAAAAAAGTATTCACATTTTGCTATAAATTGCCAGGCTGTTTGCACAATTAAAATATATGAGAATCCATGTCTCTATTACACTTTGTTAAGTAGATAAAACGTGGATTTATTTACATTGGGTTGTAATAGTAGTTATAATACATGACTGAAGGTCTGTTAGTTCAATTATAAGCGGTAATAGCCCAATGGCTAAGTCGTCGGCCTAGCCATCGAGAGGTCGTGAGTCGATCCCACCCATTGCACTATTGACGTGAACTCACTCCAGACACAAGCATATTTAGCTTAGTTGGATGGGTTTACAAGACTACTAGTTATGTGCAACCCACATTGCTAGTAAGCTTTCTAATTTAAGAAAATTATTACCTACCTACAACTGTCTTTATAATACCTTGTAAGAAATTGCAGAAACATTGAGATATAAGACTATCATGGAGGATATCTGCCACCATAACCCTAACTACGGTGTTCCGTCAGCACACAGCTCTTAAGAGAGTCAGAGCATCTAGGCCTAGTGTATTCACCATCTTCGACCACATCATCGCTTACCACCAGACAAAATTCATATATGCTGGTCAAACGCTAGCTATCACACATTAAAAAATCTAACGTTAGTTATATATATTTGTCATTAATTTATCATTTTAATAATTATTTGTGTTGGAATTCTAAGGCGAATCGGACTCTAAAATGCAAAATTACCTGTCGTAGTCATTATCTACGCTCGCCATAGCATTGCTACAAATACCGTCCGAGTGACTGTGGCAGTAATAACTCTGAAAAGAGATTTAGCTATTCGATCAAAAACAAAATTCTTATCTTAAATATATAAATATCCTTCAAAATCCCACACACGGTCGATAACTTAACGATATTAGAGGACCGATCTATCCTTGTTTTGTTTATCGCAGTGATAAATTCACACCGAGACGTTTAGTGATCATTTGGGCCCTTAATGCCTAGATAAAGCCTTTCGAGTTACCCAGTGACAGATAACCGATACACTACCACATCTCTAAATTCGGTTTGCTGATAGTTGGCTAGTAACAGCCCATTAATCGCGGGCGTGGGAGTAAACAAATGGATATTTTGTTTTAATTTATGTAAGCTTTTGTCTTGGATGAAATAATGTCATTCCAATACCAATGCCAATATTATTAACGGACTTCACAAAAAAGGAGGCGGTTCTCAATTCGACTGTTTTTTTTTCTTTTTTATGATTGTTACCGCATGACTCCGTCAAATATTGATCCGATTTGAAAAAATATTTTTTCGTTTGAGAGATTATGTCTCCCTCCTCTTTGGTCTCATTCAAACTTTTACCAATCTGTTAATGATCTCCGGAGATATGAAGATAAAAATTTAATCCATTTTGTATACTTTGATGACATAATTATAACTAGCCCGTCTTTTGACTATCGCGGCAAGTGAAGTCGGTTTTTTTTGTTTTTATCGGTTAAAAAAAAGAGGAGGTTTCTCAATTCGACCGTATATATTTTTTTTTATGTTTGTTCGCGGATAACTTCGTCGTTTATGAACCGATTTTGATTATTCTTTTTTTGTTCGAAAGGAGATATCCCAAGTGTGGTACCATGGTAATTTTATCGAGGTCTGATAAGTATCTCCAGAGATATCGAGATAAACATCTCAAAATTGGTACTGAAAATGAATAGCGCGGCATTGAAGTCGGTTATTTTTTAGTTTTTAAACGATATTATGTACGATCATAATTATTGTATGTTTGTTACGCGATAACTCCTTCTATTGTGAATCGATTTGACTGACTTGTTTTGTTATGGATAGGGTTCATTTCCAAGGTAGTCCCATTAAAATTTTATTTATATGTGATGAGTATCTCTAGAGATATGACGAAAAACGTCTCAAACTTGCTACTGAAACTGACTCACGCGACATGTAGAGTCGGCTTTTAGGTTTTAGTTTTTTTTAACTATCTTAATTATTTCATTATATTTTATATTTGAATCCCACTAAAAATAAATATTAGCAACAGGCTTTTTGTTTTAAATCTATTAAACACTTACATATACACGTCGAAGTTCTCATCCGTTTTAGTCAGCTAAAACAAGCAATACTGAGTTTGTCTATTCAGTTCGAGCATTTTGTCCATCTAAACTATATCTCACAGTAAAATGTACTTACTGAACATAACCGATTCCATTCCGAGCTGGCATTCAAGCTAGCCACAATATTTGCGGACGCTTCTCAGAATACCATTGAAGCCCGGATCAGCCTTCAATAGATGTTCTAGGGACGTGGGAGGCATGCTTTTATTTTTATTCCACTTTATATTTTATTTTAGAGTCTATAAAGTGGGTAAATTGAAGTAGGTATGTTGTAATAGTATTTTTTACATTCAAGGCCTAGCGTGCTACCATCCTCGACTGCATCATCACTTTCCCACTGGTGAGATAATGGTCAAACGGTAGCCTATAATAAAAAAAACCAGACATGCACTTGACTAGTATCTCACCTGATGATAATTAATGACGATGCTATTTAAGATGGTATTACGTATATAAGCTTTTATGTTTTTCAAGGTCACTTTAACTTTCACAAGATATTTGAACGCGGCGTTCGTGTTACTTCGTGATGATGAACGCCGATAGCACCAAAATGTCGGAAGGTCATAAATAGGGAAAAAATTGGTAAATATTCCGTTCAAATATCTTGTGTATCATTCTTTTCTGAAACTGGAAATCGGCAGTGAGTCGAAGACCTGGACGACCGAAATAGAAAAATAAACTGGACAAGTGCTAGTCGGACTCGCACTCGTAGGGTTCCGTACCACACTACAGTATTTTATAAGATCGAGCAAAAAATACCACTATCATTTTTCGCCAGCAAAAAATAATAATGATTAAACATTTTATTTCTTATAACGCTATCTAACGGTTAACAAAGGTGTTAGATGTCGACACTTTCAATATAACGCCATCTATGGGACGTTTACCTAACTAAGCGTTCATAGATGGAGTGAAATGCTGAAAAAAACACGTTTCTTGTTTGGGGACCCTCTATTATTTTTATTCTGTTTTTAGTATTTGTTGTTATAGCGGCAACAGAAATACATCATCTGTGAAAATTTCAACTGTCTAACTATCACGGTTCATGAGATACAGCCTGGTGACAGATGGACAGACAGACAGACAGACAGACAGATAGACAGACAGACAGACAGACGGACAGCGGAGTCTTAGTAATAGGGTCCCGTTTTAACCTTTGGGTTCGGAACCCTAAAAAATACAACCGAAATAATGCAATTGGCATAGTTATCATCTTCTATTTTATGATGTCCATCTTTCAGCTGGTTGGCACCGAACATTAAAAGTACGCGGCTTGCGTCCGCGTGCGCTTTCGTGATCTGGTTTTCAATCATTTTCTGATCGCCGTAGATGACGTTTGGTGTAAACCATTCGGTACAAATACTACTGCGCTATCTGATCGCCACCTAGAACGCGCGCGCAGGACGCCTCGGTGTGGTCGTACCTTAAGTCTGAAAACAGCAAACTAAAGAGACATGTCTTTCCCAGGTAAGTAGAACATCATAAGATGTTTGCAGCTACATGATATTGCCATGACGACCAAACTTCTAACTTATTCCTTGACAGTGGGAAAACTAATATCGTGCGGCAGACGCGCTCAACACATTACACCTACAACGTAGGACAGATCATATGTCTTGTTTTGAGATGAGCTTTAATTCCAGAGTTTATCGCCACACCGCTTTTGCACAATATATGGGATAGTAGGATAGCCACACAATGCTATCTTTGTGGATATGCCAATACTCATAAATTAAACTATAGCTAAGAGCCTCGATGGCGTAAAGGATAGTATATGGTTTGACTTCTAAGCGACAGGTCACCGGTTCACATCCTAGCAAACACCCATGTTTGTATATAGGTGGTAGGAGTATATTATATCGATGTACCGCTTGACTTGCTATAAAAAAGTAGCTTACTATACTGCCATAACCTTACGGTGTTCCGGCAGCACACAGACCTTGAGTCTTGATAGTATCCTAGGCCTAGCGTGTTCACAATCTTCGACCACATCATCGTTTACCACCAAGTGAGATGGTGGTCATCAAACGCTAGCCTATAAAATGAATGAAATAACATACTAAAAATACATATAACTAACAAAATGTGCTTTATAACGCCTTACAACTTAAACACTATTTGTCTAAACGTTTTCTGTATTTCTGATATAGGCCACTGGTTTAAACTGAAGGACTTTGTTTCTATTATTTTTTAAATTCAATTTGTGCTTGTCTGAGTTTTTCTCAAAGCATGGTGACAGTAGTGATTGCAGGCAATCCCGCTGTCAGTCCAGCCGCCAGTCAAAGCTTGAACTCGTACCGTATAGACTAGAACTTACACTCATATTTAAATTGTCGATATTCCCCTACTACACTGTTACAGTCATTTTCGGAGTCCTTTGTGTAGAGGGTTACATTTACCGCACGTTCCTTGCACGACCGGATTCAGCACGTAATATAGTTATATATACATTTATACATATATATATATATATATATTTTAGGTAGATTGTAAATACTCTTACTAACGGTACCTTTATACACTCGGCTCAAACCTACAGCTGGTTAGTGCACGGAAGCGGATATACAGACGTGGTTTGCGGCCTTGCGCTCTAGACATATCTGAGATTACAGGTGATGGAACGAGCTGTGGGAATGAGTCTCAGTATAAAGTAGGTACTTATACAAGTATAGATATATTTTTAATAGGTGGTTTAACGAGGAGTTTATATTCTTTTAGGATACACAATTCAAGTTTTATTATTTGTCTGGATATAAAATTATCTTACCAGTATATGTACCAGCAACATTGTTTAAAAGTGTCTGAGTATTTTAACATTGCACATTTACAAAGGTAAAAACATAATACTACTAAATATAACCATCTTAAAAACCAATTATATTCGTGCTCGGTTCTTTAATATATTATTACTCTAGGCTTAGAATTTGTTTTATTTGATCCTACCGCAGTATTGAAATGATCAGCGATTACATACAAATTCAGATGAGTACGCATTACTATGAAAATAACTGCTAAATTATACGGCAAAGGGCGCGCGATTCTGTTTGTTTGCAACATATCAAAACGGCAATATTCGAGGTCATTTGCGCAATTTAAGCGCGTTTCACATCGAATATATCATTGAATCGGTTTATCCACCCACAATTAAGAGATCGTGGATTGGTACACAGATATTTACCGTAAATAATAACGTTACGATGAGTTATTGGACAGTTATCCGTGTGATCTAGTTACGAATCAATTCGCTGATGCAGGATATGCATCTATATAGTGATTATGCTTGTGATATATAAATCTATGTCAGATATATATTTTAGGGTACCACCCTTGCAGGGGCCTTATTCAGTATGACCAATGAGATTACGCGTTCCTTGACGCGCCACGTTACGTTATTGAAAAATTGAATTCTGTATGCCACACGACAGGTAAATTTTACAAAACGCGCGCGTTACACGTCCTCATATGTCACGATATTTTGACAGCTCAAAACGCGCTCATAACCTTACCCTACCGCGTTTTAATTGGCATAGAGAATACCATAACGCGGAGATAACGTAACACGGCACGGTAAGACTTTAAAATGGTCATACTGAATAAGGCCCCTGATTCTTCTTAAGTTATTCGTCAGAGAACCAAAGTTATCAACATAGCTCAAAAGATTAGAAAGCTGAAGCGGCAGTGGGCTAATCACATCGATAATAGGAGTAGACGTACTCTAGAGTGAAGACCACGGCTCGCCAAAAACGTTAGTGTAAAATACCCTCCAGCTAGTTGGAGCATGATATATACAAGGTGGATAGCAGCGGTTTGAAATAAAGAACTGAATATTGAGCTCCGTGGCGAAGCCTATGTCCAGCAGTGGACAGAAATTTGCTGATAATGATGGCACTAGATATCATAGGGCCTTTTGTCACTTAAGTGCCTTATGGGTCTTGTTACCTTCTAGTGTCCGCAGAATTTAGGCCGTGGCTTGAACCACCAACGGAATAAAAATATTTCACCAATCAGCTTGCTGAGTTCCGGCATAAGATTTAGCGCTTCGGTAGATTAGATAAGGTACTTGTCCAGCGCGTCTCGTCTCAATGTCCTCTTAGGATTCTAGACAAGTTAGTCTCCATTGCAGACTACATCATCAGGTGAGACAGTAGTTAAAAGTTTTCTGTGAGGTATAAAATAACTATGTAGGCACCATAAAAAAATACAACGGTCACTTCTACAACGGTTTTTGTTATGGTATATACTCGTATGTAATATAATACCCTATGCAACATTTATATGTGAAATCCTGTCCATCCAAAGGTTTTCTGGTAGACATCGCAGCAAGCCATAAAACCACCCATTGTATTACCATTGTTCCGTTGTGAAATATTTTCTGTGTGTTTTATTTTGGTGTACAATAAAAAATAATTCTAAACTATTTATTATTTTTTAGTTTAATAAGTTTTTTAAATTGTGTTGAGAAATAAAACTATTTATACATTAGTTGCAGTCTTAAGACACTACAATCTTCAGCTGGCCTTAAATTTTGGCAAAAGTCCAAAAGTACTTACTTGGTGAACGCTACATAAAATCGTCATAAGAAGTCAGTAAGTACTTATCTAACAGTAAGTACTTTTCTTATTTACTTCTTTTATGAAGTTTTAGAAAATTATTGATAAGTTACTTCTTGATTATTGTAAACTAGCCCGGCTTTCTACGGCGGTTGAAATGGTTTCTGGGTTAGTCCGTAGTTAACCTTATATTGTGATCCCTGGGTGATGCTAAATAGATGACTACTGGTAATAGGCTTAGTAGATGAAAACAAATATATAGTAGTTTTAAAAGTGCCCCGGAGACGGTCATTCATCATTCGTCAATCGGTACGTGATTGAGATTGACCGTTGCAATTGAAGGTGCGAATGATTGAGCTTCATTCGACGCGGCGGCGCGTCTATTGCTCGCCCACATTTGCTTTTCTTTCTGCAATTGCACAACGAGACGTTCAATGGTTGCGTTATTTGCGATTGTCAATGGGCTCCAATCAAAATTACCATCATTCGCCTTCATTCACGTAGTTGCGATTGACAATTGCCTTTGGAGATGATCATTTGCTCCATCATTAACGTACAAATTGACGATTGCGAATGACCGTCTCCGGGGCACTTTAAGGTTTCTGAGGTACTTAACATATTCTAATAAAAACTTTTTCATTTCAGGTACGTAATGAGATTATTCTTTCAACGAGTTCTGGATAATGTGAGTATTCTAGCCATTACTCCAGCTTATTCTTTCTAAGAACTCTCAAACTGTTTGATACTTATTAAAATAAAAACTATAATATTATCACATCGTCGAATTACTGTCACTGTTTTAGGTACTCAAAGCTATTTTTTATTCCTAAAATTTATTTCTTACCCGACTATGGCGAAGCAAAAACGGGAGTAATTATTATGTTTGTTCATTAGTTAACTTCGAAACTCCTTATCATATATTTGACAAATGACGTGTCTTGGAAGCGTTCGTGGCGTTAAGTTGAGGCTATGCTAGCATACATTCGATAATTGGAAATATGTTTTAAAATTAGAGCGCGATTTTTTCGGTAGGGGGGCTTAAGATGTTAAATTAAGTTTTTGTACTTAGAGTTTGTTACTTAACTTAAAGTAATATATATAACGCTTTCAATGCTACCGGAAAACTCGTCTCCACCAAACCAGAACAACTTTGTCGCGCTTGCCAACTTTTGTTACTTGTTCAACCTGTCAAATTAATAACAATTCAATAGAAATACAAACTCCATATTCAAACATCCCCGTTCAATCGCAAACTAGTTCCTTCTTCAAATCAATCAGAACAATGCATTCATGTGCAAATATCCGAACGCAGCGTGCACAAATACTCAAAATGGCGCCTTGTGTACATTTCTATTTTCCGTGGAAGCTTCGAGAAGCCTTGAGATAAATCGCCGATCTTAGATGAGAGCCGCGCCAGCGATACGGCAATAAATTTGGAATCAATCTGGTCTACAGCTCAATGTTTAGGTGAGTGAAAGACACGTTGCCAGTTTTACGATACATTTGAGAATACTTTGAGACGTTTGAAATCGGCCGGTGTCAGCAGAGGTCACAGCCTTAGGATACGAGACATTAGACATTGAAATGATTGTCTAGCGGATTCATCTTTTTTAGCGATGGGTCGTTGATGTATTTTTCGTAAACGCAACTAGACCGTTGAATTAACCTCCGTCAACTAGTCGATTAACTAGTTGAATTGATTAACTAGTTAATGCTTTAACCATAGTCCATTTCGCAGTGCTCGTATGCATTTAACCGTTATCGTAGTATTGGTTCATGCAATCGTTTAAATCTCAAAAGCGCTGTACGTTAATTGTATTTTAATTTTTTCAACAATAAATATATTTTGATTTTAAGTAGGTATGTTTTAGTTTTACATCATGACGTAAATTTATAAGAAATTTAAATACTAAGTCTATGCATTTAGAGCTATTAATGTTACTAAATACGTACATTAAATACATTATTTCCTACTTTTTTTATACAAATTTTCTACGTAGTTGCGATTCCCTTTTCTACTATAGAATTTAGCCGTCTAACAAGGAATGTTACCGTTCCAAATCAAGTTGACAGTTGATCGCGCGGCGCGTCTCCGTTCGTTGAAGTCAACTGATACGTTTCTCTATACTCTTGAATTTTGCCGTCTATGGATTCAACTAGTTGATCGGTAAACGATTAACGGTCGAAACGTTGACAGTCGATGGACGGTTTCTTTAACTAGTTTGTTTAATCAACGTCCATCTCTAATCTCTTGATAGTTTAATATAAATGGCTTTAAAAGATTTATAGATTTAAAAACGGGAATTTAACGTGACTTACGCGATGTCGATATAGCGATAGACATATGTTTCGGCCTCATCCGGAGGCCTTCTACATGATCTTGAGTGCGAAGCACGCAGTGCGAAGCACGCAGTGCGAGGCTGAACGCTGTAAGTCACGTTAAATTCCCGTTTTTAAATCTATAAGTTTAAAATGAACGTGAGTTTTTATAATAATAAAAGCTTTAAAAGAAATAAGATCGTTTAAAAAAATAAAATCACCGACTTTAAATACCACGCTATTGATTTTCAGTACCAAGTTTGAGGTGTTTATCTCCATATCTCTAGAGATACTTATCAGATCTCAAAGAAATTACTATGATACTACCTTTGTGATATCTCCTTTTAAACAAAAATATAATCATCAAAATCAGTTCAAAAACGACAAAGTTATCCACATGGAGTCCGATTAAAAAGGGTTCCTTTTTTGCCATTCGGCTACGAAACCCTAAAAAAGAGGTGTGTCAGCTCCGACGCACGACTGTAGTTTACTTTCTCTCTCTCTCTCTTTTTCTCTCTTTCTTCCTCCTCCACCTCCTCCACCAATCCTCTATTGCAATCCAATTTGGTACCATATCACTTTATTTTTACTTTAAATATATTATGTATCGTCTCAAATTTTTGAAGTAATACTATCTTTTGGCGCGATAGAGAAAAATGCGCGCACAACGACACCTAAATTTAACATCGTGAAGTTAGTTCTAGGTGGTACGATGCGCGCGCACACCGCCACCTAAATTCTACACCGTGAAGTTAGTTCTAGGTGGCATGACTATGTTCAAGTTGTATATGTCATATTTAACGTCATATTTTTACGTTAATAAAACTTTTTTATTTAAATAAAATCTTTTTGATTAATTTTAATATTTATCGTTTATCACTACTGCATTTTAGTTATTTTTTTTCCATACGCCACAGAAGTATAACTTCTAACGCGTGTACATAAGTACACACACGTTTTTTTTTTCGTCCATATATCACATGTCGCTGGTGCTTCAGCCTTATTGGTGGATATGATGTGTGACATCTAGGTGTACCTATTATTAGCGGACGCTTCTGCAGCCATATTTGCATACATGCTTATGTGTCATGTCAACTGCTGTCACAATACTTAGCTACCAAAGCTACACATAAACAAAAGGTTTCACTTGCATCCTGGTTTCATAATACCACACCACACTTTTTATTGTGTACAAATATTACCTAAAAAGATTTGTCATGACATGACTTTGACAGAAATTATAACGCTTTTTGCCAACGCGATTAATTTCACTCTTCATAAAATGTCCATACTGGAGGATTTATATAAAAATCGTTTCCTAAACAGTAAACTCCAAAATTGTTGTATAAAATTAAATTAAACAAGTGCCTGTCATGACTCCGACAGTCATGACAGGCAAGGCTCGCTTATAATGAGTGTCAGAGTCATGACAGCCAAGGTTCTCGAATCTTATTAAATTGTTTGATATTTCCACTGTAATAAAAAAGCAACAACAAAGTGCTTCAACAGAAAATCCACTTCATAATTTCAATACCCTCTAGTTTCCCTCCGTAGAAGATAAAGGTCGCCCTTGAGACGTCACCGCACACTATCAACGCGAGCCCACAAAAATAAAAGCAAACTTAGTAATTATTTCAACGGCAGTGGAAAAACAATTTAATTCATTACAGGCTCTCGATCGGGCGAGATAGCTCTGTCTCGCCCGTTCTTGTTTTTTGGCGCGCGTCCAATCTAAGAAAAACAATTAAGTCTTTCCAGAGAGCCTCTCGTGCTGTTTTACGCGACATTTTTAAAAACGATTGTATAAAATTTACATTGTTTGAGAAAGCGATATCGTTTTTAATAACAAGGGCTTCTTTAAATTGCTTGCAAATTATTAAACTTGAGACATAAGCTTATGTAAAATTGTGAAACAATCGACCTGGATTCTCGTTGTGCTGACGACTTATTTGACATTGAATAAATATGTTTCGAGAATGAAGTCTACGAAGTAAGTGGAGCATCTTGGCTTATGAGCTTTATTTTATTGCCAGTGTGTAAGTTATACAATAATGAGAGGCAGTTGCGAACTGAACGAGATTTTCTAGCATTTTGCTTAATACGCCTACAGAATAAAAAACTCAAAAACAATCGTTTTTTGTACTGAAAGGGTGCGTGTATAGGGTATAGGTGTATAGGGTACATAGTATGGTTGACAATTCTAGATTATTAAAGGGGGAACGCATAAATATATATCAGTAGAATAACATCGACAAATTTACGGAATCTCATTATTATGATTCAAAGCCTTAAATAATACTTTTGCTACATTTAAACCACATTTATGACATGTATGAGTGATTATTTTTAATATCTTATAGGCTACCGTTTGACCACTATCTCACCTGTTGGTAAGTGATGATGCGGTCGAAGATGGTAAGCACGCTAGGCCTAGGACTGGCGCTCAAGGATAGCTGCCGGAACACATTAGATGTTTGGCGACAGATTTTCTAACTTGAGGGTGGTAACTGACCTGGCGGATACTAGATAGTGTCCTACCACCATGCGGGTGTTGTTGGTTTTATAACGATGTTTTTCCTTCACCGGAGGGCCACTGTGAGAAGCGCACATACATTTTTTGATAGAAAAATCCATTGGTGCACGGTGGGGTTTGAACTCGGTATCTCTGGCACCAAATCCAACCGTTCTGCCGATTACGCCATCGGGCCCTCAAATTTTAGTGCGCTAAATTCTTATTTGATAATAATGTTGCCATATCTCTTGTTGAAATTGCGATACATCATCATAATCAGCCTATGTCAGTCGGCTGGACGTAGGCGTCTCCCAAAATGCGCCACTGAGCCCGATCTTCGGCTCATTGGGAGGGGTATGCCCTAATCGCCACGCTGGGCAGGCGGGTTGGATACATACGTATAAATCTGCATACCGTGCCGATAATATAAACCAACATACCCCTATCATTAGGGAAGTGAAGACATAACTCTGCACTTTGTGGGCCTCACATGCCGTAATAATGAATCGTGTCATGTCATTTAACCCGAAAATGTATGAACATTGTTTGTCTGAATATCTATAAACTTATTCAGCGCTTTTCCAACGAGCTGACGTAAATGGAGAAGACATATTCTGCTGTCATCGAATGGTGAATTTAATTGTGTTATAGTATATTTAAGGGTTGTGAATTTTCAGGGTTAATATTGAAGGATACTAACTTACAAAGTTATCATATTGGATTTGTCGTCGTCAGATAGAATTATTATGTGATTAAAATATTTTGGTTATTTCTAAAACTGTATCAAATATGTATTTGAAGCATTAGTGCTTCAAATCATCAGTCATGCAAAAATTCAGTTTTTTTTTCGATAAATAGAGGTACAAGAAATACATCAATTGATTACAATCTCTTTACATGACATTAAAAGTTACAGCTCATTATAGCCACTCGATAATAATTGATTTGTCTTATAAAATAAATCAAGTAAAATATCCCTCTGTGACCGATAATAATTTGTGTAGGTACACCACACTACACCCTCATCATCCAAATACACAATCCCCACTAATGAACTTTAATCACTGTCTTACATCTCAAACCTACATTTAGGACGTCCTTTAAAAGGCCTTGATGGTCCATCAGTGTAAGTCATTCCATGGTCTACTTGTGGTAAGTGACACTTTGCACAAATTGCGTGACGATGGACCGGCGTTATAGCGGCCGGTAATCGATGCCACCTATAGAGCTTCCACCCTTAACGTTTCATAACATAACCGTAACTGTGTCGATTCATGCAAATGCTAACATTTTAAAAATTGTTTATATAGAGATAATCTGAAATCTCAACAATGTTGAGATGAGTGATTGAGTCAACATCCGCCAGCACAAAGCACAGGCAAAGCACAGCAACACGCCAGCACCGAGGAGGAAAATTCTTGGCGTTATTATTTACAGACACTTTGAAATGTTAATTTAAAATTTAAAACCACCGCTATCTGGATTGTATATTACAACTTGTTGACAATGCAAGTTCCAAACTCAACAGATACGGTTTAATAATGTTAGATAATATTGACTATAAAACGAGGATATGCTTAATTTTGGATATGGGATATATACTAATATGGATATAATTTGTATTTTTAACCGACTTCACAAAAAAGAAGGACGTTCTCAATTCGCCTGTATGTTTGTTTTTTCTTTTCTTTTTTTTTTGTGTGTATGTTACGCGATTACTCCGTCAATTGTGAACGGATTCAAATGATTATTTTTTTTTAATATGGAGGGTAATTGTAATTTCATCGAGATCTGATTAGTATCTCCAGAGATATAGAGATAAATACCTCAAAAATAGGAAAATGTAATGGTTTTACAAGAAGAGTCCCGAAAAGATTTTACACAATGGAGGTTGCTATTGCATATACTATTGAAGACTAAGAAATATGACCTTGAATAATGTTTTTACATCTTTCGTCTCGTTGATTTTGGTTTTTGACAGATATTCTTACGGTAACTGTGAGCGAGATAGAAACAAAGGTGGGGACAATTAATTTGTCTTCACAGCAATGTTCTACCGGGCAAAGTCAGGGTGCAACGTTTTTGAGCATACCTAATATTTTTGACATGACATGACGTTTGGCGAAGATGGCATGGCGGCGATTGATGTTAATAATCGCAAATAATACTTTTTAATATTCATTTTGGAATACAACTAGTCCGTGTTATAAAAGTATTTGAAATTATTGTAATTAAATAGACAATAAATTATCGTGCGTGTCAGATGCTTTTATTGCACAGGGCCATTTTGGACATTGTCCTTTGATACTTTGATGACATCATTATGACTAGTGGATATTTTCACTAGCGCGGCATTTGAAGTCAATTTTTTAGGATTCCGAACCCAAAGGGTACCAAATGAACACTTTCTGAGACTTTGCTGTCCGTTCGTCCGTCCGTCCGTCCGTGTGTCTATATGTGCGCACTTTACAGTCTATTCTACAGTATCTTCTTAACCGTAATAGGTACATACTTGAAATTTTCACAAATTATATATACGTCAGTGCATAACGGCCCAGACACGAAATTTAATAGATGCATGTAATTTAATTAAAACTTGTTTTGCACTAAAAAGGGTAAAATAAATTATTTTCCAAAAAAAATATATCCGTCTTCATAACCACAAACAGATACTCAAAAGCGAAAAATAAATTACCTAATATAATTATTATAAGCGCTACCCACTTATCTTTTTGAAGTCGATGCCAGCCAAGTCTAATAGGTAGTAGATAGATACTACCTACCCTACATGTATCTACCTACTTACTACTACTACATACATAGTATCTATCTACTATCCAATAGACTTGGCTGGCACCGACTTCAAATAGATAAGTGGGTAGCGCTTATAATAATTATATGAAGTAATTTATTTTTCGCTTTTGCGTCCCTGTTTGTGGTTATAAAGTCGGTTTAATTTTTTTTGAAAATAATTTATTAAGTAAGTTTATCTGCATAGTCTGAAACACATCTCACATACCGGACATACGAAGCAGTTATACTAAGCGGGTATTACATATTAAGCGGATATACTAAGCGGATATATATCTATATATGGAATGATATATACGATATATCCACTCCTCTGTCGGATATAGTAAGCCCAAGTCTAATTGGTGCAAAGCGCCATTTAGATTTGCTATCGTAGTCTAAAGAGCTGATGCTCATTTTTGGTCGATGAGAAATATTATTTTACGATATCTACGACTATCATCAGATAGTTAAACGGCTGAACGAATTTTCATGAAACAAAGCTAACAACACTCTCGATGAAGACACATCAAAACAAACAAATAACTAAATCAAAGTCGGTTCATCCGTTTGGGCGCTACGATTCCACAGACAGACAGACACACATATACACAGACAGAAAGATACACACGTCAAACTTATAACACCTTTTCTTTTAGCGTCGGCACCAGTTACATTGTCACGTAAATCATATATTTTGTACTGCTTAATTTTAACAATTTCTTTTAGCTTTGAATCAAAAAGTATATACATAATTAAAATCAGGTGCAACCCGCGGGTTCGCCCGTGTAAAATATTATTCTCTGTCCTATTCTACGAATAAATAATTAGTGTTGATTGGTGTTGATAAAGAGCCATTTAGTGACCACCCATTAATAAAATGTCATACGACTGAACATGAAATAAACGCTTTATTTTTAACCGACTTCAAAAAAGGAGGACGTTTCTCAATTCGACAGTATATATATTTTTTTATGTTTGTTCGCGGATAACTTCGTCGTTTATGAACCGATTTTGATTATTCTTTTTTTGTTGGAAAAAAGATATTCCATGTGTGGTACCATGGTAGTTTTATCGAGGTTTGATAAGTATTTCCAGAGATATGGAGATATACACCTCAAAATTCCTACTAAAAATTAATAGCGCGGCATTGAAGTCGGTTCTTTTTAGTTTTTTAAACGATCTTATATACTAACGGCGCCCCGCAGATTTGCCCTCTTGAATCACTGTATCTATTGATTAAAAAAAAATATATATACGGTCGAATTGAGAAACCTCCTCCTTTTTTTGAAGTCGGTTAAAATTGCATTTAAATCCGTTGCATATTTACAGACAGTGGGAGCGACTTGTTTTATATTATGTAAAGATATGTCTGAATAATCTGAAAGGCTAGCGTTTATGTTACCTGGTGGTAAGCGATGATGTGGTCGAAGATGGTGGAATTGCTAGGTGTGGAATAGTATGTCTCTCTATGGCTGTATGCTGCCGGAACACCTATTTTCTCGAGTCAAATGTTTCTGAAAAACTGTAGTTATTTGTAGTAACTTGACATCTATACCAATTTTATAAATGCAACATTTTGTGAACAAATAAAGGTACGGATATACCGCGGCGTCCTGCGATCTTCGGGTGCGATCTCAGTACTATTCAATTGTTTTCTGATGGCGTTTGGTGTGAACCACTCGGTACAAATACTACTGAGCGATCTGATCGCCGCCTAGATCGCGCACGCAGGACGCTGCGGTGTGTCCGCACTCCGCACATTAAAGAGTACAAAAGTGAATAATAACCTGTAGTAGGACTTCTGTTAATCCGCCTGGGGCGGTACCACCACTTTGCCAATTAATTTTCAGTCGTGAAGTAGGAATGTATTTCGGTTGAAATGGCAAGGTGTCCAGTGAAATTACGCGGCATGACGAGACATAACATCTTTATGTCTCAAGGTAACAGACGCAGTGCAGTGACATGAAAAATTCTGGCAGTCTAGAATTTTGCATGCCGCTGTATCTGTTATAGGTAGACGTCATCGCTTACCATCAGGCGAACGTCGTGCTTGTCCTGTTACCAATTACCATTAAAAAAAACCCTGAACTAAAACTGTTCTCTTTACAAATCTCTGTAAAATGAATGCGTATTTAAGTTTGTTTTCAAACATTGCAGATTAAAGATTAAGGTGCACTTTAAAATCTTTGCTTAAGCTGTATAGAGTTAAAAAGTCATAGGCAAAGCGATGGCTGACAAAATCTTGAGAAAATATATTGAAATTTGCAAAAAGCTGGTAGAATATCATCGCCATTTGAACCTTAAGTATTATTTACCTTTAGAATTTCGATAGTAAGGAGTTTTTATTTATTACTTTTTATGCCAAAGGTAGCAAAGAAACAGACAAACCACCTTCCAAATCTTTGAGTATATAGATGTTTCCACTCATGCATTGCTGACATGTCAAGATTTCTTTAAGTATATATTTTTTAAGGGTAGCTACCGGATCATATAAGATTTTTGGCGACAGCTTTTCCAACTTAAGGGTAGCAGCTAGCTAAGAAGACGCTATAATAGACTGTGTCTTAATACCATGCCGGGGCTTTCTTAACGATGTTTTCCCACCACCGAAGGGCCACTGTTAATTGCGCACATAAGGCGGGCATTAGAACCCATTACTACCTCTGACGTCGAAGCCGATCATTTTTAAACTGCACCACTGAGCCCTCATTTAACGTAATGGTTTTCCATTCGTTTTGACGTGCCTTTATCATTATGGATTACAAAAAGAACAAATATGTAATATTATTATTAAAAACGGTTGTACACTCACGGGTTTTTTTTATCGGAATTGCTCCGACCACTTTCGGACATGTTTGATTTCCTTATGACGTGGTTCCCAGAAGAAAGACCTCAAACATGTCCGAAACTGGTCGGAGCAATTCCGATAAAAAAAAACCCGTAAGTGTACCGTTTTTAATAATAATATTATGTGTGATCCTCACGATACATTTAATAATCAATGAACAAACATTAACACCAATTTTTTTAACTCAATTTCAGTAATCTATCATTTACAAATATTGATAATTGTCTGACGAGAGGGCATTGATACGCCATCACTCAAGGTTACCCTAGTTTGGGTACCAATGTTAAACTAATCTAGTATAGTCTGTAGATAATAAATACTTCTTGTGTTTAAGCTAGTAGGTACATAAGTTTATGTTTCAAAAAAGATTATTATACAAAATAAATATCATTCATTAATTTATTCTAAAATATCATTCATTCATTCAATTGCTGCTAGTTTTTTAAACCTTAGATTTTGTAGAGTCCACCGCTTGTTCTATAAGTTACCGGTAGAAAACAGTTTAGTGTTTTATTAGCTCGCCGAGTTACGTAGTCTGGCTAACTTAGCTTCACTTAAGCGATTGTTAGAGGCGCGGTAAAAACTGCTTTTGGTGAAACTTTTAGCTGTTTTAGTTTTCTCTTTGTGCCGTTGTTAGTGCGGAGTTTTTCTGCTAAGATAGCTGCTGAATAAAATATGTGGGCAGCTACTTTCGACGTCGTAAGGCTATTAACTTACTCTGTTGGGATACGAATAATGTGGTTGGGTTTTTCGCTGCTCTATCAGATATAATGTTTCCGTTACATATATTTTGCTTGCCTTGCACATCGTGGTTCTTTACTAGAATTCTGAGCTAAGTGATAGCTTAATAGTTTATTTCATTCACATACGATTAAACTATTTTTTTAACTTGTCTGAGTTTGAGGTACCATAACACGCTAATACTATTATTCTACAGCAAACTACCCCCCTATTTTTCCCCCAATAAAAAAAACGCGATAGACAAAAAATCTTAAATAATGTGCCAGTTTTTGTCAAAATCGGTAAAAATATGCGACGTGTAGGCGAGAACAGACAGACAGATAATCATCCCGATAAAAGCATTTTTGGCTTAGTCGAAACTGAGACGCTTCGCTTGTTACTCTCGTTCGGTCAATTAATATTGTACTGCGGTAGTTACTGTGAGATACTCAGATCTTTATTCTCACATTTTATTTGCATCTTGTTAAGAATTTGTAAACTGTAATGACTGCTATTATGTACCTATGTTATCTGTTCCAACTTTGTTACCCCTGCAAATGATGTCATAAAACTCATTAGAACAAGTAATTATTTCAAAAACACAATCTGTACATTCACAAACTTTCAAAATCTTTCTTTATGAAACATCGTGCGATCGGGCGAGGCTGCCTACATAAATATCTCAAAGCTATCAAATAAAAGGAGCTAAATATAGTATCTTAACACAAAAGACAAATTACCGGGAGCAGGTTCTGTCAGTATTTCAATTTGGTTCGAGTGCGAACAGAAAATTAGTCTAAGCTCGATTTTTTCTCCGATACACCAATTTTTATCAGTATAAAAGCTTGTGAAAATTCAATTACTGATCCAATAAACTTGTCAAGTATCAACACGGGGTTACGGCGGGCGGGATGATCGACAGGGCTGGAGCATTTTTTTAAGGTCTTTTTACGAGTCAGTCAGGGTAAAGTTGAATGTAACTTTTATATTTCAATCTCGCGTTTCGATTGTTGCAGTATTTGATTCGAGTGCGAACAGAAAATTAGTCTAAGCTCGTTTTACACGTTTTGATTCATGTGCTTTGAAATTTTCACATAAGTTTGTAGCAGTGCCTCGCAGCTTTACCCTTGATAAAAAGAATTTGTAAAAGTGAATGTATGTATTTATCTCGGTTACAGACTATCTGTATACCAAATTTTATCTTAATTCAGTCGACTGCTTTCGCCGAAGGGATTTCTTTCTCTTATGCATCACAAATCATGTTTTATGAAAGTGAAATAGTTACAAAAAAAACACGATTAAATATTTGTATTGGGAAATTATTCTTCTTGCAATATTTTACCAGCTATTTTATTAAAACGAGCTTATTAAGAGCTTATTAGCAAGCTATGCGCTAATAAACTCGTTTATAAATCAACACCAATATAATAAATGTGAAAATCAGTTTGTTTATTTGTTTAGGACTTTCACGGTTAGACGGCTAGACTGATTTAGCAAAAAATTTTGTATACGGATAGCCAGTACTGTGGATTAGGCTATAGGATAGTTCTTAACGCGGTCGAAGCCGCGGGCACAGCTAGCAATTAAAAAGAAATTATGTATTTAAACTCTTTTCTCATCTTTTGTGCGACATTGTCAAATGCATACCTACTTGTTTTCAACGGGCGCGCGTGGAGAATTTGAACAAAAATATACCTATTGTAAAAACATTGCTCTGATAGTGTATTAAATAAAAGGTTAAAAAAATATATATTTATTGTGGTCTTGGTAAATAAATGGCATAAAAATTAATAACGTTTCTTCGTTAGGGGTTTTCTTCGCTACGCCGCTTCAATATCGCCTATTGCTCTTTAAGAGTTCACATCAAAAGAAAAGTTTCCAAAAAGAATAATGGCGCCAAGAAAATTAATAATTTCAACCCTTTTCAAACAAATACGTCTACAAACAAAAAGTAAATAAGTACAGGCTAATGAAAAATTCAAACGCCAAAAATCCTTCCTACATCAAAAGAGATTTTAATGTTCGAAAGAATTCTTACTTATCTTGGAAACTGTGAGAGTAATACAGTAGGAGACCTCTTGTGAAATCCATGCCTACAATTCAATTATTTACTGATGGACTCTTTGAAACTAATAAGAAAGTTTGGAGGTTTGGTACTGAATAACGCAGAAACAGCTGAATGGATGGTTTGCTGCTTTACACATATCTATTTTAATCCTTTATATAAGTGCCTTTTTAAAGCAGGCGAAACCACATGACATAAGCTACTACAAAATAAACGCTTTGAGTTTGAGTGCTCAAGTTTACTTGAAAAGCGCCACGTCGTGTCTCCAACGCTGCATTGATGCGTGTAGAGAACTGTTTAGGTTGGTATGTATAATTTCCTTACTGTCCCATCCATTCATATTGCATCATGAGCCAGTTTGGTTAATTGAGCAACAAACTCTTTGGAGTCCAATGAAGGCAACGGACATCCGGCCCTTCAGGCTCGCGAACATTTCCAATTTCATTATAAAAAGGGCCCCGTACCCTACGAGGAATCTCGTTATCCTTCCAAGACGTGTTTTATTGAATCAAGGTGTTACTCCACAGATATTTCGTATCGCTACGTTATGAAGATGAGCCCCGATCGAAATTGGACGATGTGGGGTTATTGCGTGCTACTTGTTGGAAAATGAGTTTTTTTTTTGGGTTTTATTACCTCTAGGTTTTGGTAGCCAGTTATAGTGGTAGGAGTTCTGCTAGTCTGCCAGGGACGGTGGCATCACTCATTTGTCTGTCATCCGTGAAATAGAAATGTTTTTCGGTTCAAATTATAAGATTGGTAGATAGATAGATAACACTTTATTTGCAAACCAATTATAAGATAAACAATGAACATTAAATACAATGCAAAGGGCGGTCTTGTGTGTAGTAAAATTACAGAGCGTATGAGACTTGATATCTTAATATCTGAAACGATCAGGCGCATTGCAGTGACGTACGCATACTGGTTACTCAGTCCAATCTATTCAATCCATAGTTTTGTGTGACCACGTATCTGTTATAGGCAGACGTTATTGCTGACCATCAGGCAAAGTTTGGCCGTCACTGCTCGTTACTCTGAAATATCTCGATGTTAAGTCTCACATACCCTGTTCACTTGAGACTTTGCTCCTAGTGTCAAAACTGTATGAATAGAAACACTAAATCTTAACGTCAAAATCTACTTGTTTCTTTTAACTTCACCATTTATTAATGAGCTCACATACCTACGTCATCGCGTTGAAGTTTGCAGTACAACCTGAGAGGTAGTTCACTCGAACAAAACTATATTACGGGCTGGAGTACTCTCAGGAACTATTCTTGAAGGATACGAGCACCATCATTTGGAGACGTTTGTTATTTGAATGTTTGCTTTATTTTAAATATATTGTGACACTTTTTACAAAGTTACAAATGTGAATCAGCGTTATTTTAATGAGTTTAGGAAAGCGCACGTTTGTGTGTGATGGTATCGTTGGTAATTTTGTTGATTTATCCAATGGATATTATTACATAAATATAATTTAAAGTGCGAGTGAAACTGGCATGGAGAAGATTGCAGACTTTTAGAACATATACATAGTTAATTATACTCAAACATCTCAAAAATACCCACAAATAGATTTGCTGTCCGTGAGAACTGAACACACAAAACACTTTACGTATATTTAATTTACTGTTAAAGTATATTATACATTACAACATGTTTTTATTAAAAAAGTAATGTTAAAAATAAACTCAAAGTTTAGGTATCCTCCTAATCATTGAGTTATCTTATCACAGTTTTAGAGACTTATGCTAAACCCAACTTGACAGTACCGAGAACATTTTATGTAAAGTATTCCTCGAATATCTAGTATAATATATCCTACATTTAAGAGAAATATAATCATCCTACAGGTATGATAACTCTAAACTTGAGACTGAATCTAGTCGTGCCAAGCACGACTTGAATTTTAAACAAAGTTATGGTTTAGGGGGATTGTTGGGAATGTTCTTGAGAAAACTAAAAATTCTGTAAACGGAAACGACACACGTTCTGCTAGTAAAGTTTACTGCAGCATATTGTATGAAGGGATATAGCTTTCAAGCTCAAAAAGCAATGTCTCATCGCCATACTAAGTTATTTTGGCCAACTACACTTCTTTCTTCTCTTCTCTCAATCCATCTGTCATCTATATATTGTTTTCTTCGAGCATTTACCAAAGGAGATGTTAACGCAAGGTGTACCCCTCTGCTGGCCATATAGCCACTTTTGACCATATGAACGTGCGTAACTACGCTGTATTTTTAATACTGTGTGCGTGTTTCAAGCTAGTGTGCGGGATCGTTAAAGTGAGTGATTTGTGTGTGTGCATTGCGTGTTTACCTCGTCCCCCGTAAGAATCGGCAGAAAAAATGTTTGCGGATTACAACGTTAACATCTCCATTGGTAAAGTATTGTAGTCGAGTATCGAAGTATTGTTTTATATGTTTGTCATGCGATTATTTCGCCAATTGTGAACCGATCGATCCGAATGATTCTACAACCTTCTAATGACAGAAATTTAAATAAAATTTTCTCTATCCTCCTAAGACCCAGATTTTTTTTAACATCGAAGTTCTAGGCGCCGCTTGTACATTTTTTTGTACAAAATAAAAATTTGCTGTCAGTCCTGGTACATACTTTACCTCGTAGCATCAAACATTTTATACATTTTATACATGTATGTACGTTTTGTAAAGACCACGATGACATAAATTGAATAGTCCTATCTTTTGTACAAAAATATGCACTTTGGGTCTAAACCCGCGAACATTCAAATTTAAGTACAGGGCATCGGAATATTTTGTACCAAAATATGTACTGTCGGTGTTTATTACTATACTCACTTTTGTATAGCTGGGACTGAAGGGCCACTTTTATTTTGTACAAAATTTGGTACCAGGGGACTTAGGAGGCTATAGTGCATCATGCAAGGTAAATGAAAGAGCAGTTTATAAGATTCTTATATAATTACATCGTCACAGTATACACGAAATAAGGTAGCTAATAAAAGCTATATCAGTAATAATGGACGTAAATAATTCACTTCGCCGTCGCAGTGGAGAGTAGTTCAGAAAACCGTTTAGGAAATGAGGTTATTAAGCGTCTTTTGTTCTATTTGTCGGTAAAATATGGTGTAACATTTTTTGAAGGCAGTGGAGGTAGGTAAGATGTTAAGTCCAAGTTTCCTTAGAATTTTCTTGTTCAGTTATAAAATACAAGTAACTTAAATTATTATCAAGAAACATATTACATTACTAGCTGTGCTCCGCGGCTTCACCCGCGTTAAGAAGTATCCTATAGCCTAATCCATAGTACTGGCTATCCCTGTACAAAATTTCAGCAAAATCTATCCAGCCGTTTGACCGTGCAGAAGTCCCAAACAAATAAACAAACTGACTTTTGCATTTATAATATTGGAGTTGATTTCAAGTGTCCGCCTGGCCAGCTACCACCCTCAAGTTGGAAAATCTGTCGTAAAACATCTTTGTATTTCGGCAGCTGCCTTTGGGAGCCAGTTCTCATTCTAGACCTAGCGTGCTACCATCCTCGACCGCATCGTCACTTACCAATAGATGAGATAGTGGTCCTACGTGATATAAAAAACCTCCTAGGGTTCAATCTGTTGTTTAAATGTTATTCCGATCTATGTAAACTTAAGTTTTACTAAATATCACAATTCACTCAATATATTTTCTGAGGCGGAATCTGGGGTTCAAAATTTTATTTACATTTGAAAGACTTGTATTGTCAGTGGCAAGTGAAATCGCACCGTTTAAATAATTTTAAACGATATAACGTCTATATTCAATATCACCCAGCTATTTTCAAACGTAAAAACAAGCGACCACAAAGCGTATGCAGATAAAGACCGGAAACGCGAGTGCGACTCCTCGCCGACTTCCGCTTCCTCGGGTGACGCCCTACTGCGCGTTTGCACCATGGAAAACTTCTGCCTACAGCTTATTGCTTCATACTATTCATATACGAAGTGTTAAATAGTGTTAACGCGCTATTGTTTTGTAGATTGAATTAAACGGTCGGAAAAAACGTTAAGCTGTTCATTGGTAGCATACTTTTTGGACATATCAGAAAAATATATCATTGTATCTTTTTTTTCAATTGATTTCCAAAAAAAGGAGTTCTCAATTCGTCTGTTTTTTAACAGACTTCCAAAAAAAGGAGGTTCTCAATTCGTCTGTATGTATTTTTTTTTTTGTATGTATGTTACGCGATTACTCCGTCAATTGTGAACCGATTTGAATGATTTTTAATTGTAGAGGACGTTTCTGAGGTGGTCCCATTGTAATTTCATCGAGATCTCTACTAAGTATCTCTACTTTAGAGATATGACGATAAACGTCTCAAACTTGCTACTGAAATTGACTCGCGGGGCATGTAAGTCGGTTGTTTTATCTTAATTATTTGTATTATACTCAATCGCTTAGCAAGTAAACATACACGATAACAAAATTTTAGGTAGGTAGGTTACAAGCCTATATATACTAGTAAAGGGTGGTAACTAGCCAGGCGGACACTTGGCAGTGACCTACCAAGATTCAGGCGTATTATACTGATACAAGCATGTCCAACAAACACTTGTATCATAAAAATGCTTTTCTCTTGACGGGGTTTAAAGGCACATAACAATTAAAATTTTAAAAATAATGTAACATTTCCAATCAAAACCAGTTTCTGATGCTGATCAAATTCTGATTCCGTACAAAAAACAGCGAACTACAAATATTACTTTCTAAAAAATAATTTACGATCTTTTTTCTCGTTTTAATATTTGCAATTTCAGAAAGAACGTTCAGTACAAGTAAATGAATTTATGGCATTCAAACCCGAACTGAAGTCGAGCGACAAAATTAGCTCGTAGATCATTTCACAAGTTCATTTCCGACCTCTCCAAGTTTTATATCGTTGCTGCGTTCGTTTACAGTCATACATCTACAGTCATACGTCTTGTTTCGTTTTTAGTTCTACTAATATTAAAAATGTTAAAGTTTGTTTTTAACCGACTTCATAAAAATCAGGAGGTTTCTCAATTCGACCGTATATATATTTTTTTCGCGGATAACTTCGTCGTTTATGAACCGATTTTGATTATTCTTTTTTTTTTGGAAAGGAGATATCCCTAGTGTGGTACTATGGTAATTTTATCGAGGTTTGATAACTATCTCCAGAGATATGGAGATAAATACCTCAAAATTTGTACTGAAAATGAATAGCGCGGCGTTGAAGTCGGTTCTTTTTTAGTTTTTTTAAACGATCTTATTAGAAGGTGCACTGTGGTAAAATTTAAGAGAAGTGACGTAGCGTCACGGTCCGAAGGCAACGGAAGTACGTCACGCGTAAATATAAATTGACAATATTACAATGTGAAGGAAGTTTCACTTCTGATGCATAGCTTTCTATACACTTCCTTTTTTTTCAACCGACTTCCAAAAAGAAGTAGGTTCTCAATTCGTCTGTATGTTTTTTTTGTGTGTATGTTACGCGATTACTTCGTCAATTCTGAATCGATTCGAATGATTACTTTTGTTATCGTTAGAGTACGTTTCCGAGGTGGTCCCATTGAAATTTCATCGAGATCTGATAAGTATCTCCAGAGATATGACGATTAACGTCTCAAACTTGCTACTGCTAGGCTATTCTGTAAGCTATCTTGACAGCGGGATTCACGGTGAGATTTGAATTTCGTACTATGACATTCAACCGTATTACGAACGTGATACGATTGAAATTCGTAGTACGAAATTCGAATCTCTCCGCGGATTCTGCTGTCGAGATAGCACACAGAATAGCCTAGCTGAAATTGACTCGCGGGGCATTGAAGTCAGTTGTTTTAGTTTTTAAACTATCTTTATTATTTTTGTATACAATAGTTTTTTTTAAATTTTGACTATCGCCTGGTTGTTAGCGATGATGTGATCGAGGATGGTAAACACTAGCGTGTTTACCATCCTCGATCACCCGGCCTAGAATAGTCTTGACTATCAAGGTCTGTGCTGCTGAAACACCGTAAGGAGGCGGTTAATTTTCTTCTTGATGCTGGTAAGCTACGAGTACTTTTTTTAACATTGATATAATGCTTCTATCACAAGTTGAGTAAATCATTTACACAGTTTTTAGGGTTCCATACCCAAAGGGTAAAACGGGACCCTATTACTAAGACTCCTCTGTCGGTCTGTCTGTCTGTCTGTCTGTCTGTCTGTGTGTCTGTCTGTCTGTCCGTCTGTCACCAGGCTATTGCTCATTAACCGTGATAGTTAGACAGTTGAAATTTTCACAGACGGTGTATTTCTGTTGCCGCTAGAACAACAAATACTAAAAACAAAATAAAGTTAAAAATTAAAGGGGGTCCCCATACAAATACGTGTTTTTAAACGCCATCTATCTAATTAGTTTCGGCAAAATGACATAGATGGCGCTAGTAAACGAGCCCCGTCTTTCTAGATCGCGACCAAACCAAATATTCTTGGTAGTATCAATTAATCAAATATATGAGGTTGAAACTCTGTTATGTTTCGTATTGTACGGAATCCTCCCTAAGTGTGCGATAAGAGACGCGATGCTGACTCGCTCTTGGCCAGTTTTTATTATTGTTTTCTATTTATAGGACAAAGTTTCCAATGATAATATTACAGAATATGTGATAATATGATTGTAATTTAGAAATAAGGTATTAATAAACTTATTATAATATTATTTTTCATCAGCCCGCTGCAGCTATCAATGCCTCAACATCATTACCATCAGTATCGCCCGTTTGATCTGAAAGCAGAACAATGATCACATTACATACCTTCTTTGATCCACAAATGGCGGTAATCACTCGTAATCCTGAGCAATTATGAATCAAAGCGTGAACGTTTCGTAGACAATCAAAGAGAATAATTCCAACAGTGATTATCGCAAGTGACGGTAGCAGAAGAGGTGGCACTCCAGAGGACCGAGGGCCGAGTTTAATTAATACTACCCTCTGGTAGAGAGGGATTTAATTGGAGTGAATTTTGTTGCCTTAAAACATGACTCCGACTAAGGACTCGGCCAAAAAGAATTGGCGGCCATCTTGGAGACGTGACAGGTCGATTTTTGTTACAATACATATTCATCCCAACAAGCAAAGTAATCCTATAAAAAAAAATATAAGTCTGTCACTACTTATAACGATCTTATAAAGGCATTGCGGTAGACTCTATAACTTATAAGAGCATTTGTCAAGCTTTAACATACTCAAGTACATTAGTTTTCATATGTCGATCTAATAGTTTGCTACAAGACTAATCTACAAAACATTTATAGGACACTTTTACTAGTAATAGCATTTCACAAGCGTAGATATACTCAAGATCATTTGCGTTTATATACCAGTCTTATAGTTAGCTACAAGATTGTCTGTTAGGATAAATTTAGGAATAATTGTCCTATAATTGTTTTTAATAAGACCAAATATTTCTGAATAATATTTTGATCTTATAGTAGCATTTTTTAAGAGAACAAGATATTATAACATACTTAGCCGAGATCACTATAAGTTTGCGTTATTATGGTCTTGCTTAAAACTTTTATAAATTGAATAGTATTCCATATGAGCGCTAAAAGACTATCAAAGCTTATAAACTACTAGATCAATCACTTTATTAGTAAAAGTCGGCCATTTTGTTGAGATTAAGTTGTTCCCCTACGTCTTGAGAAAATCGGTTGAACATGAATTTAAGTGATTGAATACAATTAAAAAGGAGTGGTTACAGGAGAAAAATGACAAATAGGAATAAACAATTAATGAAGCCCTTAGCCCAGTTCTTCGGAAATTAAATCAACAGGGTCAGGTAAAGCAAGCGCGTTAAGTACAAACACAGGAGAAGAAGATGAGGGTTCCGCGACCAAAAATATTTTTTCACCCGTAGCGTACTACTCAGAAAGTGAAGAAGTTAAAAATTAGGAAGAAGAATACAATTTAGATATCAAAGAAACCACTGACTGAAAAAAACATGAAATGCTTAAAGAAATGCGAATCTGGGCTATAATTTAATACGTTGTAATTTTAAGTATAAAGACCATTAAATAAAATAATACTTCATTACAATTATGTTTTATCAATCAGATATTATTTAAATCAGTCTCAGTAATGAGTTATCTCAGTCACATGATGTTTTATAATTAAAGCTTTACTACTTAGTAAGTTAACGAAATATTTCAGCGTAGCAGTAGCTACATCATAAAAATAATCAGAAGCATAGAAATGCTCAAATTTTTCAACAATTAATATCAACATACTTATATTTAGTTTTATTAATTACAGTGAAGCAACTGTTTTCAACTAAAAAGTGTTAATAAAAAATCGTGAAAAAAGTATTAAGAAATGCAACCGCATTGTAATTATTTTTAAAATCAACTAAAACTAACAGTTTCGTTGATTTGTAACCGACTTCAAAAACAAGGAGGAGGTTCTCAATTCAACCGGATACATATAATATTCAAGGGAACCCTAATTTGTTTTAAAATGGAGGCGAGTTATCTTGACTGAAACTACTACAAGTATTAATTTACTTATAATGTTTCTATAAAGTACTTATTGAAGGGCAATTTCAAAACATGGCGAATATTAATAAGAATTGATAAAATGATTTTTTACAACCATATAATAATGTGCTATTTTTCGAAGGGCATTGTGAAATTAATTAATTTGCGGTACACATATACAATAAAAGTGACTTCCCCACGAGTTCACTCACTATATTAACATTATATTTCTAGTAATTTTCTTCTATAAATATTATACAATATAATAATAATACAAATAGTACTTGCGTATTTATTAAGTATTTACCAAAAAACAACCGGAATTACTAGCCAAAACAACAACAAAGATATCCAGTATATTATATTATTTTTTGATAAATAAACTTATAACTAAGTACATTACTAGTGCATTATAAACAAGATTGCTTTAGTAAGATACTTATGTCAGATACTAACAAGAGCGTTTAAGTTTGTAAATATGTAGTTTCATATCATTATAGAAGTTATTGCGCTTCGCCAAGTATATTATAGGGGTTAGTAACATTTTATAAGTTTATTATACGATAGTTATAGAATTAAACGCTCCTATAACTGCGCCCAAATCCAGCTTTGTAGTATGATACAAGTTTCTTATAAGTGAAAATAAAAGTAGTCTTGAGATCGTTTTAAGTACTGATTTTGCTAGTTGGGATATACATACAATCCAAAGATATCTCGATCAAAACTCAAGTGGCTTCCAATTCACCTTAGATGGAACACTAATATCCTTTTACTTCCGTATTCTGTTCTCTTCAATGCTTCCTTTCCAAGATATCTCAAAGATCTATTCCAAATATCACATTGTAGTAATCTTAAATTTAAGGTCTTTAAAGCATCGAAAACTCATCTTATCCAAGTTCCCGTCCGTAACAGCAATTCTTCCTCTAGAAGGATCTATAATAGCTCCTTTTATGATATGTCACTTGCCAGTAGAAGCAGTAAGACTATAGAATTTACTACCACTTTCGGCACAATGTACTCGTGACTGATTGTTACATTCTTGAGTTATTTTATGTTAACAAAACATTTTGAAAGAAAGATGTTATTGTAGTACCTAATCTACCGTATTTTAATTGACCTCCAATAAAGATCAGTTCAGACCGCGACGCGACGCGGCGCACGCTTATTAAGAGAGTGATACAAAAAAGAACATTATCTACTGAACAAAAGATACACATTTCATTGATCAAGGTTAGTTTGGCGGCTTCAGTATGTCTTGTCGCGACTCATCGCGTCGCGGTGTGAGCTGATCCTAAGGAGGAGTTTTTCAATTCGTTTGTATTTTTTTTGTTTGTTACACGATTACTCTGCCAATTGTGAACCGTCTCGAATGATTTTTTTTTAAATTTAGAAAGGTACCTCTCCATTGTAATTTTATGGATATCTGATTAATGTCTCCAGAAATAAGGAGATAAATCTCTCTCAAACTTGGCAGTGAAAATAATTTAAGATCGTTTAAAAAATGAAAAAAGAACAGACATAAAATTTCCACATTTGAGAGAAAAAAACAAAAATCATGGCGTGCGCGAAGCAGACGCGTGTCCTCTGAACGAGGCTTAAACATAGATATATATAGAGTTTTCAACTGAGGTCTCTGAGGATATAATATGGGATTCTTCAAGAGAGAGGTTACAAGATTCAGAGAGCAGGCAACGAACTAGTAACGAACTCCGGTGTTGCAGGTGTTCATAGGCGACGGTGACCACTTACCATCAGGCGAGCCGTTGGCTTGTTTGTAGCCTCATTATACAAAAAAATATACGTAGGTGACAATTCACAATAACCCCGAACACAATAATGCAACCTCAAAAGAAACCACCAACATGTGCCCGCATCGAGCGAAACCATTGTGATGAAATATTGTTTAAACTGGTGTGCAGTTCATTAAAATTGCTTACCTCGTGTAAGCAATTCACGTAAACCGCATCAAAGTTGGCCAATTATTTCCGGAGAGGCTATATATAACATTAAAATAATATATAAGATCGTTTAAAAAGCTAAAATAACCGCCTTCAGATGCCGCGCTATTAATGTTCAGTACCATGTTTAAGGTGTTTATCTCCTTATCTCAGGAGATAATTATCAGAATGAAATTACTATGCAACCACACTTGGGATATCTCCTTTCCAAGAAAAAAATAATCAACAAAATCGGTTCATAAACGACGAAGTTATCCGCGAACAAACATTAAAAAAATATTTATATAAAATATATATACAGTAGAATTGAGAAACATCATTTTTGAAGTCGGTTAAAATATTGAAGACCTTCGAAGATATAACACTTGAACCTAGAGTTGTAATGACTTCAAAGGTTTTTAAAACAAAATATTCCCAGCATTTGATTGAACTATTATCTAAAGTCCGGCAATCTAGTGCGCGACCGTCCCGCGGGGCGTCAGACGGTGGCGGGGACGAGATACCCAAGATGTCAGCGGGTAGCGGGTGGTGTAGCGGGGAAGGGAAGCGTGTGTGAAATTAGATACACGTCATTTGAAAGCCAATATGATGAAAGCCTAGATGTCTCATGGTTACGGGAGCATTGCAGTAACGCGGAAAATTCTGATTTATTGCATTTTAAGTGTTCCGTATTGAAAGAGTACCAACGGAACTCTTTTACTGAGACTTTGCTGTCCGTCCTTTCGTTCATCCGTCCGTCAATCAGAACGCTGTATCTATGGCTGAAAAACAGTTAAATTCGATAAAAGAGAGAAGTTGCCGTTTGACTATAAAAATAGTTTTTTTTTTCATTAATTCCAAAAATAATCTCAATTATTGTATGGAAAATTACATTTACTTCACACTTACATACATACGTACAAAATCAAACATTAAATACACAGTAGCTAGCAATATGCAAAAAATATAAAACAGAACAGTAATTTAAAAAATGTCAATGAATGTCAAAGACGTTGTTAACGTCAAGAAATGCAAAAAAGTCAATAATATATTAAAAATGAAAATAATAAATGTATGTGTATTTATTATAGCATAAGTGACAAAGCAAGTTTACCATAAGATTAATTGAAGTGAGTATTAACGCATCATAAAACTACCCTAGGCAACTCATCCCTATCCAGCTCTCCTAAAATAAAGGAGCTTTTAGTAAATGGTAATTCATCAATTGTCAGCCATTTCCGAATAACATAATTTTCCTTTCTCTTTACTACAACGGAAAAAAGTCTTAAGTAATGATTTATCATGTTCTGACTTCAATGTAATCTTCTGCTATACAACTTTGTTAAAGGTCGAAAAACTTTGTAGCGACATAAAATGATGTCTTTATTGTACTAAATGTAATGTATTGTTCACAAATCGATTTTTTAATTGGAGATTCATATACTATTCGATACTTTTACATTCAACTGACACACTGAACTATTAATTTTTTTTTTTCGAAAAATGTAAGAAGATACTCTATGGCAATACGTATCGCTCACTTTCTTTTCGGCCGTATAGCAACATATTACTTTCAGAATATCAATAAGTTGGACCCTGTGATTGACTCCCAGGTCAGTTTCAGACAGTCTAAACTAAGGTCTACAGCCACGCCCAATAAGTGCCCTAAGCAGTTAAGCACCACCTCCAAAACCCTAGTTTTAAGTCACCCGTTCTCACGTTCAAAACACTACCGATCACTCGAACTGGTCTTATAGCGTCCCATTATCATTCGCTTCTATATTCATCAATACAATTATTATATATGTTGTTTTACAATGTTGTAGTAGTTGTAACAACAGCATTGTGACAGTAGCCAGCACACAGATGCATCAGATTATCAAAACTCTACTACAGTTCCGTCACGCAAATAAATCGTGGTGGTCTCTCTTTCGATGGGTTTATACGAATCTCTATATGGGTCAAGTGACCCCATTCATACAAGTGCGAAAAAGTTACAATTAACTACACCCTTTCGCATGTAACACATGGCGTCAGTCCACCTCTGTCAGGCGTCCACCCGCGTCAATCTCGGCTCCGCTTGACGCACAGGCCGCGTTTTTGCTCGCCTCATGTAGACTTGTCTGGTTTGCGTGAATGTTTTATTTGACTCTTTTCTTCTGTATTATCTGGTTGTTTGGTAAACGAGGATACGTTGGTTTGGAATAAAGTGAGTAAGATGAATGACATTAAAGGATCATGGCAATATAGTAAAGTATCTTGTGCCTAAAACTTTTAAACATTGTAATATAAAATTATTTAGTGCTTATCACGTTTATTTTAATTCATAGAATGTAATCTCCTCCTATTCTTGATTACTTTTATGTATTGAGTTTTTATTGTTTTCCAATGACTAAGGCCAACATTTTTCATGGTGCCTCTTGTAGAGGCAAATCGTGTCAATAGATAATCGATCAATCAGCTCGATAGAGATCATTGAATTTCTAACGTTCCAACTGATACAGCTCGTCGTTGCAGTTCTAATCGTATTTAAAATTTAGAAATACTGCAAAACCAATTAAAGGTGCGGCCACAACGCGGCGTCCTGCAATCTGCGGGCGCGATCTCAGTACTTTTCAAATGTTTTTTGATCGCGTTTGGTGTGAACCATGTCAGTACAAATACTACTGCGCTATCTGATCGTCACCTAGATTGGCACGCAGGACGCCGCGGTGTGTCCGTACCTTATATCTCAGTAAATAGTATAAATAATAAATTCACTATTATGTATAATTGTGTAAGATAGGTTGTGTCGAGTCTTTTAAGAACCTCACCAATTGGTACAAATAAGAGTAGAGTTTCAAACAGACAGGTCTTAATTATAATTCAGCATCCGCCCTGACTGCTTTTGTCAATTTATTTCACAGTTCAACGAACCAAGAGCCCTGAAAGAGCATGACTACATTACACCGAAACCCAAAAAGTCAGCAATTCCACCAGAACACACGCAACACCTGTCAGCGCCAAATTACTACAAATAGCCCAACATACCTAACAAAAGGCTCTCTCAGCCAAAAAAATGGCGCATTTAAACCAACAAACTAATTCACATTATCACTGAACTTAAGGAGTAGTCGTTCCTCTTCATTACCATCATTAAGGAGTAGGAGCAGCTTAATTCTGCCTGTTATTGCCTGTTCAATGCTTAATGAAGTCGGATTTAATATATGTGCGCTCGAATTAGTTGCCTTGGACTTTTACGAGCTGAGGGGATTCTTATGAGAGCACCTGTAATAGGGCGATTTGACGAAAATCGATCTCGGCTCGATCTCTTCACAATTGTACGGTTCGAGATAATTCAGAAGCTATATTAACCTATATAGAGAGGACCAGTACTAACAACTATGTATTTGAATTTAATTTTTCAACTGACTTCCAAAAAGGAGGTTCTCAATTTGTCTGTATGTTTTTTTGTGTGTATGTTACGCGATTACTCCGTCAATTATGAACCTATTCGAATGATTCATTTTTTAATCGGTAGTTTTGGTCGTTTTCGAGGTGTACCCATTGTAATTTTATCGATTTGATATGTATCTCCAGAAATTTCAGTAGCAAGTTTGAGACGTTTATCGTCAACGTCTCAAACTTGCTACTGAAATTGACTCGCGGGGCATTGAAGTCGGTTGTTTTAGTTTTTAAACTTATCTTAATTATTAAGCTCTCTTAATTATGAGTTATAATTTTGTGTTGAGATTCTAGACCTCGAAAGTCTGTTTTTTCAAAGCTTAATACTAAATAACACACTCCCGACACCTTGAAGTTTATCGGATGAAAAAGTTCCTCAGACAAAAAAGTTGCGTCTTAGTAAAAGTAACAAACAATAACAGTGAAATTTTCGAACGTTTTTCGAAATGGCGAAATATGATTTTTTTACGTTATCAATCCCCATAAAACATCCATATCCATACTATAATATTATAATCACGCCTTAACGGACGATCTGATCTTACTGAAATTTCACAAGGAGATACTTTATGGCATAAGGATGAACATAGGCTACTTTTTGTGAAAATAAAATCATGATTTTTATACATAGCTTAAATAACTCAGATCACCAGAGCTTTACAGTAATAACATTCTTGGTGTATTAAACGATATAGTAGAATATCAGCTAGTAAGTAAAAAATATGTAGAGAAAAAACAAATGAAAAACTCAATAGGGGGCGTCCATAAATTACGTGAGGTGTTTAAGGGGGGGAGGGGGTCGAGTCAAATCTCATCTAATCTTACGTCGGAGAGAGGGGGTCTCGGCAAATATCACGCAATTTTTATTCTGATTGAAACAAAAAAAAATATTACACTTATAATTAAACTCTCAGCAATATTGATTACTAGTCTTAACTAGTCTTAAATAAAAGCACGCAGCAACTTTTTTTCTTTTTACAATAACAATCCAACGCGTTTACGTAAGAAACCCAGATTTTGAAAAATCTCACGTGAGATTGGGGGATGGGGGAGGGGGTTGAATAAAATCTCACAACATCTCACCAGGGAGGGAGGGAGGTTCAGAAAATTAAAAAAAACACCTCACGTAATTTATGGACGCCCCCATACACACACGTACGTACATATGTGTGTTTGTGTATACACGTGTATTTATGTATATGTATAACTATATAAATAACTAAGACTTAAAATAGATACACCACCGTCCGTTACAGTCTCTCAATATTACTATCAGCTTGGTTGTCTGGAAGAAATGGCTTTAAGGGGGTACGATTTCAATACAAAAGTATAATGCACAAATATAAGTAAATGGAGGGAAAACTTGCACTGAAATCACATCTATCGGTCTGTTATAAGTCTTTACGTGTCGGGAAACGTATTTACCTACATGATTTGATTGATTATTAGTCGGACAATCAGTTCCATTCGGAACATGATTTGTACTGCAATTAGTCTGCGTTTTATTTATCTATTATGTTTCATTATTTCACAATTTTTTGGATAAAAATTGTCTGAAGTACTGAAACATGCACTGGGTTGCGGGTGCACGTAATGGTACGGTTGGCAACCCTACATTAATAAGGGGAATCAAACATGTGTTTTAAGTGTGACGTTCGACGTCTAGATGAAAGCTGAATGGCTCAATACCTTTGTTTTTTTTTTTGTAAATTCAAAGCGTTATGTTTCTGTTATATCTATATTTTTTGTTGAATATGATCTATTTAATGTTATTTGACGTGTGTAAGTGCTAATTTTTAATTTGCCCATATACTGAATAAATGCTTTGACTTTGACTTTGACTTTGACTTTGAATTAAGATGAAATTATTTTAAATAATAGTAAAATTCAAGTTAAACCAAAAAATATTGATTGAGTATTATTCATTTAAATCATGTAGATAAATATAATTCCCGACATGTAAAGACTTATACAAGACCAAAAGATGTGATTTCAGTGCAGGTTTTTGCTCCGTTTACTCATATTTGTGCATTATAGTTTTGTATGGAAATTGTACCCTCTTAAGCGATAACACCACCCTATATATGAGTAGGAGCCTAAGAGAAACTTAGTAGCTTAGTACCTAAGAGAAATGTGCATAAAACTTACAGAACATAAAGTTCAGCAATTAGACTGTTACTCGTTAAAAACATTTGCACTAAAACCTCCCAACGAGATTACCCATCACAAATGCAGCATAATTAATGTTCCTAACTTCCAACTACCCTCATTCTGTTACAGGTGTACAAATTATTCTAAGCATAAAATTAGCCTTCATCGTTGTCCAACGGATTAACATTCATCCAAACATGTCCAATTCTGGACAAAATGGCTCGCTGGCGCTAAAATAACATAGTAAATGTACTCACCATATCAGTCTCTCTGTAAATTGGACATATTATACAGGACATAAAATAATGTAAGCATGAGTGCTGTGAGTGCGCATTTTACAATTTTCAAGTTTTAATGATAGCTATGTTTTGACTTATTGCACTTTGGTGTGATGAGTTTATTACTTTATTGCATCAATATTAATAAACGCAATGCGATTCAGGTCATAACGATATCTTAATAAACTGGCCAAGTGCAAGTCGGACTCGCACTAGTAGGGTTCCGTACCACACTACAGTATTTTATAAGATCGAGCAAAAAATACCACTATCATTTTTCGCCGGAAAAAAATAATAATTAATAAACATTTTATTTCTTATAACGCCATCTAACGTCTAGCAAAGGAGTTTATAACGCCATCTATGGGACGTTTTATCTAACTAAGCGTTCATAGATGGCGTGAAATGCCGAAAAAAACACGTTTCTTGTATGGGGACCCTCTATTATTTTTAACTTTATTCTGTTTTTAGTATTTGTTGTTATAGCGGCAACAGAAATACATCATCTGTGAAAATTTCAACTGTCTAACTATCACGGTTCATGAGATACAGCCTGGTGACAGACGGACAGACAGACAGACAGACAGACAGACGGACAGCGGAGTCTTAGTAATAGGGTCCCGTTTTACCCTTAATTTACCCCTAATAATGATTGTAGGTAGATTTGTTGACATCAGTTTCAGTTTCTCTTCTGTAGTCGAATACATAGTGTACTGGCTTGACATCAGTTTTGACTTGGTACATCTTATAAAATTATGTATTTTTAACCAACTTCACAAAATAGGAGGAGGTTCTCAATTCAATTGTTTTTTTTTAATGTTTGTTACCTCAAAACTCCGTCAAATCTCAATTAATTCGAAATATTATTTTTTTGTTTGAGAGAATATGCCTTCCGTTTGGTTTTATTCAAATTTTATCGAGATCTGGTAATAATCTCTGGAGATAAACAATAAAAAAAAATAGTATACTTAGATGACATGATTATGGCAACTGGCTATATTGACTATCGCGGCATGTGAAGTCGGATTTTTCGTTATGTACGATCATACATTATTTATATTAATATTATAGGCTAGCGTTTGACCACTATCTCTCTTTTGGTGAGAAGCGATCATGAGGTTGAAGATGGTGAACACGTTAGGTCTAGAACACTCTGACTCCCAAGGGTGTTTAAGGTTATGGCGGCAGATTTTCTCCTTGGTGGTGGTAGGCTAGTTTTTGGTAGTAAGTGAAAGTGAAAGTTAAAGTGAAAGTGAATGTGAATGTGAATGTGAAAGTGAAAGTGAAAGTGAAATTTAAAGTGAATGTGAAAGTGAAAAAGTTTATTAATGACACTTAGGTATTATAAAAAATACAAATTAAAGTACAAAAACTATAAATCTTTGACAAAAGTGTCACTAATCGGCCCCACCTCAGCATAACTGTTGGTCTAATGACCAACGCTGGTCTTCCGGTGATGCCGGTCGGCGACGTCACGTTACAGGCTAACAGGTAACAGTAATAACATACATACAGTCAAGCAGAATAATCGATATATAATGCTCCTGCTCCCATGCTCCTACCACGACAGATAAACACCCATGCTGGGAACTGAACCGGTGAGAACTCAAGCCATCTATCCTTTACGACAACGGGGCTCTCAGTCTCAAATATTTAATTTAAGGAAAGAAATAAGTATATAAATGAACTTAAAACAAAACGAAAATTTGCATCTATAAATTTAAGATCGTTTAAAAAACTTAGAGAACCGACTTCAAACGTCACGCCAGTCAAAGTAGCCAGTAGACCAAGTAACTGTTACATAATCTGTGCCAGTAGTTAGTAGTAACTAGTAAGTCGTCGAGATAAGTAAATGCGTCGTAATACAAATGTTGATATAGTAAAAACGGCTTGGCCGATTTCGTTAAAATTTAAATGGGAGCAACTGGGAAGGGTATCCTTTGAAACAATAAAATAATTTTCCAAATCGGTTAAAGGCATCTTCGAGTAATCGGTGAACATACATTAAAAAAACGACAAATTGAGAACCTCCTCATTTTTGTGAAGTTGGTTAAAAATACAATAGAAACCGTAAGCCACCTTTAAGTAAACCCTTCAGCCCAAAGATATGGCAGCACTCAAGTCTGAATAAAAACGCTATTAGCGGAAATAACCGGATCCAGTTTTAAATCTAACGTCCAGATATTGCACAGTTTTGGTTATTAACCGGGCATTATGCTAAACCGTGTTTAAGCTACGTTCACACAGGGAGTAAAGTTAGCGGCTAACTGTAAGTCACAAATTAGTAGCTTATCTGCATGATGTAATCTACAAGAAAACTCATATATTAAATATTATGTTTCTTGAAGTGATATACACTTAATATTTATTTATCGGATTTTAAAACTGTAATGATTTCTTCCGAATGAAATCATAGATGGCGCCACCAATGCATAATTTGGTTAAAATGTAATCCACTAATTTCGTCATATCGTCATTCGTCATATCGGACTGTGTCTTAATTGGCCAGAGCACCTGGACATGTTATCCGAGGGGTGCGGGTTCGAGTCCCGTCGGTACGATGAAATTTTGGATTATGTACAACAATTTACTGGAAGAAATCGCTGTATGCAATAAGACCGCCGATGGACCGTACAATTTGTAAATATCTTGTAATCAATAAAGAGTTTTGTATTGTATTGTAATTTACAAACTCATATATTTTACACAATTCTTAGAGATCTTAAGTGAAAAAGGCTCAAAATAAACACTTTCGCAATACTCACAGCTATATAATGTCACAAAACCTCAACATAGTGACAATTCCATAATGTGTCTAAGCTAACAACATAACCACTACGTCCGAACAGTACGACAGCCACGCAAAGAGTGAGTCAGATGCCCGCTTGCTATCCGCTTTTATTCCATCGCGCCTAGTCGCAGCGTGAGGGTAGTTGGAATATATCTAAGAAATAGCCACTAGTATATATCTCAATATATGCTAGTTGCTCTGTGAGCTGTATAACTCGCGAGTCTATCTTAGCAAAGCTTATTATTAAGATTGATAGAAAAACTAACAAACGCTAGTTATTTTCAGTAGCGAGTTTGACGTGTTTATCACGATATCTCTGTAGATACTCATTGGATATTAAATAAATTTAGCCATGGAATCAAACGAAAAGTATATAACCTCTTGCACAAAAAATATTTTTTGAAATCGGTTAATACGTACGTTTACGTTTTCAACCCCCATTACGGTGATATGAAAACTTAAACAAAATACAAATATTAGTGAATTGAATGGGTGTTATTATAATTATGATGTGTTAGACCTGAGTTATTGAAAGATACTCAAGTATAGAATATTTACTTCGTTAATCGTAGAATGAAGCTACTTGATTGGTTACATCGCGTTTTAATTCCAAGCTTAAGAGTAAAGTATCTATCAATACAGGATGTTTGGTGGATGGACCAACAAAACTTTTTGAGGGGTTTGGGAGGTCATGTGCAAGTTTTCCACGGTAGACCCGAAGTTGTAAGTTTCACGGTGTTTAGATATAATTTTTTTTAAACCACTCAATATTAAGATGTTGTCACTTTTTAAAACAGTCAAACAGATTAACGACTTTAAAAACTCAGATCTATGTTTTTAAAGGGAAATGCGTTAATTAGTGTTTTATTTAGAATACGGACACATTGCAGAATTTGTAACTAATTATCATTGCAGAATACAGCACAAGTTTATTCGTTGTATTACAAACACAATTACAAACAAAACAAAAAAAATATCTAAAAAACCGTGAAACTTAGGATTCTGACAATTGTGACACTTAGGATTTCGGGTCTACCGGGTAAAATTGGCGCGTAACCCCCCCGACCCCCCAAAAAATGTTGTCGGTTCATCCACCAAACAACCTGTGTATATGTTTGAGGATCGTTCTGTCATACCGGCTGAAGGTTGCTTAATTTATTTATTATTAAAATAAGAATAATTATTGTCGTATTGCATTATAGAAGCCTACAATAACTACCCATATATGAACGTTGCCTTATAATAAATTCCCGCTACACCGCGGCAGGATTAGCCTCGTCAGCTAGAAGACGGATAAATTCTTTTTCTCATTCTGTTTTATTACGTTCTTCAAAGCTCTGCTCCTCGAGGGGTTTATAATTTAAATTATTCCATTATGAAGACGACGGATGTGCTTAGTTTTGACACTTGCGAGATTTTTGCTGAGTTATCTTATTTAAAAATATTCATCAACGGCTTCAGTGGTTTCTGTTACAGCATAAATGAGGACAACTTGATGTTGCATTACTAGCCGATTTCGGCTATAATGAATGACTTATTTTTTATGCTTTGATTTGTAATTTAATTTATAGCACAGTGTGACCTAGACTCGCACTTTACGCACGCTTTTCCGTGACTTAAATAGTCTATTATTGCACGGCGTGAAGTTAGAATCCGAGCGCAGCGAGGGTGCTAAACGCCGCGCTTGGGTGCTAACTTCACGCCGTGCAATAATCGATTACTTAAGTCACACGTATCGTAGTATACTATTCTATATATCTTTATTTATTGTTAACTGTCGTTAAACTGAGATCGTCTTATGATTATATATATTGACTATTATATTACTGACTACTGTTTTGCCAAATGTCTCGATCTAGGTTTCATGCATGTCCGAGTCCCGTTGGCGCGAACGATAAATGGCTTGACATCTAAGTGAGAGATCGCCAGTTCAAATTCTAGCACGGGTGCTTGTCCACAAGTGGTATATTTAATCGATGTTCCGCCTGACTTGCTACCAAAAAGTAGCTTAACATCAAGGAGAACATCTGCCACCATAACCTTGCTCCGGCAGCACACAGCCCTCAGCCCTTAAGAGATTACTTATTCTAGGTCTAGGCCAGATAGTAGTTAAACACTAGCCTTTATGATATTAAAATAATGTCCAATGAATTTTCTTAGAAAATTTACGCGGCAAGATCGCAACGACCTCTGTGATTTGAATTTTAGTAGCAGTATCACAGTTTTACCAAGTTTGTTCGTTTTCGATGACGATATGACGTCATTGACAACAATTGCAGAGTTGTACTAAGTATAATGTGTAAAAGTGCATAAGTACATACTTGTGTATGCGCTTTTACGCAATTACGTTAGGTATAACGTAGATCGCTTACAGCACTACTTTTTGTCATATTAAGCGGCTAATTGATGGTCATATTAATTGAAATAATTAATTTTACAATATTTCGGTACAATATCGGTAAAACCGGGCACCAATTAACGTTTAATTTATTTAATTGCTCGGGTATCTTTCTGTACGCTGGCTGAATTTTGGGACATAGTTTTAATAAGTTTGTTGTCATATTTTATTGGGAAATTAATTGGGAAGACATGACCTCAGGTAATTTGGGTAATTGTGCTTAAGTTAAGGCGTTTTTAATGGTATATTTACTTTTTATGACCACGATTAATTCCATGCTTGCCCGTTTGCAATAAAAGTCACAAACGGATTACAAAGTGACCGAATAAAACTTCATTTCACGACGACGAATCGTAGAAGGTGTGTGCTTATGTTTTGGATCAAAGTTTATTTGTGTGTGCAATAAATGAATTATACCATTTATCTCAAAAACTGATTTAGATGCAGTTTGTAATTTATCTACGAAAGTTTTTTGGAGAGGTATTAAGACGTTCACTCACCAGTAGGCACTCACTATTGGAGGGATTTTTCAGAATTTTATATTGTTTTTTAGGGTTCCATAGTCCTGACAAGGAAACCTTATAGTTTCGTTATGTCCGTCTGTCTGTCTGTCTGTCTGTCCGAGGTTTTGCTAAGAGACCGTTAATACTAGAAAGCTGTAATTTTGTGGGGTATGCATATAAATTACGCCGACAAAGTGCTGAAATAAAATTGTGAAAAATATTTTTTTTAGGGTAGCTCCCCTATATGAGAAGTTGGGATGATTTTTTTTCGTCGTCTACCCCATCGTGTGGGTTATCGTTGAATAGGTCTTTTAAAAAGATTTAAGGGTTGCTAATACCATTTTTTGGTTGAATGCTCCATTTACGAAATATTAAACTTTTAATTGCACATTTTTGTTCCAGTAGGGTGTCCCCCCCCCCTCCAAAAGCTAAACTGCTGGCTTGAAAAATCTGTAAAAATTCTTGATAATAGCGCATTTCATGAACTTTAAAGGAAAACTATAGCGGTTAAGATAACTTTATTAGTTGAGCAGTAATAGTCGTTGAATTTAAGTATTGGATAATTTTGTACCAAATACAAAATCCTTACAATAAATCCTTTAAAGTGACAAAGACGGAGTACCTAGTTGCTTGTTTATAACGGGTAAAAACTTGCATTGAATAACAGGCTATTACGGAACCCTACACTGCGCGTGGCCCGACACGCACTTGGCCGGTTATTATTGTTTTTTTTTTGAGGTTAAAGATCAAAAAACAATTAAATACTTTGCAATTTCATTGAGTATCACAACAACAAATAACAAATTTAAACAAAAAACTTTCAAGTAAGAGCGAATACGAGTAAGAGTATAAATGAAAACAGTTACTCTCTCATTTGAATGCCGAGTCTGCGATCCGACGATAATTATCACACTATCATCAATCCATCACAGAGAAATGACTGGCACAAAGCAAAAGATCAGCAATAATCTAAAATCAATATACATTCACATAACACAGCAGCGGCGTATAGTCCTGATGAAGTGAAAAGCGCGCCCCCTGGCGACGAGCCAGCGCAGTTACTCAATTAGCAAAATACTGATATTTCAGTCGGAACGTGTGGCGAGTTAGATTGACTTTCTATCGTTCTGTACCTTGATAAGAGACACTTAATTTTTTAAATTGTATTTTACTAAACGTAAATTTATACTTCGAAACACATTTTTAATCTTTTATTTATTTATTTATTTAAGTACTTAATAATTACATACATATGTTTATGTTGTGCCAATAAACTATAAGTTTGTGCTGGCACTCACATTCAGGATCGCGCCACTTAAGTATTATTTATACAGCCATTTTACAAAATAAAGCTTGACTTAACTAACTTACTAATAAATTGTTTGAGAACTAATTACAAGTTGTTTATATGTATAATTTTAGTATTTTTATGTAGGTATGTAAGATGTAGATGTGTGATAAAAATGTAAAGAAGGGTAGTTTACTCGGATGCGATCGAGCACGGGCGACCGCTGACGTACTCGTACTTGTGACGATGCGTATCGCTGTCGGCAAACTGGTTCTGCGACTTACACCTTATACAGACTGTTATTTTAAGTTGGGGTCGTGATATTGTGTTATTATAAGTCCATCGGTGTTGTGTTATTGTGGTACGTGTTGTAAAAGTAGTTTTTAACCGACTTCAAAAAAAGGTTTCTCAATTCGACCGTATATATATATATATATATATTTTTAAGTATACGTTTATAATTGAGTTTATTTACGGTACGCGGTACGCCGAGTCCTTACATGATGTTAGGCAGGCAGTTTGAAAGACGAATTGGGTTAGCTGCACTATTACAGACATAGACTATTCCATCTTAGAACGCATCATCACCTAACACCAGCTGAGATAGTGGTCTAGTATAGAACTGTATGCAAGCGGCAATAGCCCAATGGCTAAGGCGTTGGCCTGGCGATCGAGATGTCGTGAGTTCGATCCCCACAAATTGCACTATTGACGTGAACCCACTCCAGACACAAGCATATTTAGCTTAGTTTGAGGGGTTAACGAGACTACTAGTAATGTGTAACCCACATTGCTAGTAAATTTCTTTAAATCTAATACTATAAGAATCTTTGTCCTGACATACTGACTGACTGACTGACTGACAGACAACGCACAGCCTAAACAGCTGGTCGTAGATACTTGAAATTTAGAGGATATATTTGTCTTAGTACGTAAGGGTGGTCTTACTAAGAAAGGATTTTCCAGAATTCACCCCTTTAAGGTATGAAATGGGGGTTCAAAGTTTGTATGGAGAAACAAGATTAGATAGTATTTTCTATTCGAAACTTCATACAAGTGTGTGATATTTCTAAGTTCTTGCATGTTTTCATAATCCATCCTTTTTTTTATATTGGAATGTAATCGTTTTATTTTTCGAGTGTGGGTGGAACGTTTTCAAAATTTGAAAAAAAGATTGAAGTATAGAAAAATCATTTTTGACGGGATTGTATTTTGGGGTCTAAAAAGGACAGACACGAGAAATGGAAGTAAAATATTAAAAAAATGACTTAATAAGGAGAAAATGGGACTTCGATAATTTATTACAGAAAATTAATGTAATTTACAAACAGAACAATTAAAAGGAAAACGAGAAGCCGGTGTTTCGGCAGATTGACAAGTCTACACAAAATACGGAGGCTCGGGGACTCTGCACCAAGTCCCGAAAAATACAATCGTCCAACAAGTTTGCAACAGCTATTACTATAGGAATTACACGAAGACGCCAGCAAAAACGCATCTATGGGTTTCACGATGAATGCAAATAACGGTATTTATAACATAAATGCTAGGCCGATACGATTGTATTGCGAGTGAGCTGGCCCTTTGCTCGCTATATAGAGGAGAAAATAATATGGAATAATATAAAAGAAGATTAGTTATGAACATTGAGTGTAGTGATTGATATAAAGTTAAGTATTCTGTGTAATCAATATATGTATAACCCGTCTTTCATATTTTATTGTTTAGACTTCCCCTATTCATGTAGCGTACGGTAGGTCTCCTCCAGGCGCTCCGTTACGTTACAAGTGCTTCCGTAAAAAAATAAATAAATACGTATCTCAGGTTTTTTAATTCCACCCCTAAGAGGGTGTGGAGTAACAAAGTGTGAAAATCAATATTGTTTCTGATTGCGCTGAACTTTGGCATGCAGATAGTCATTACGACAATAGTTCCCTCTGAGAAAGGATTTTCCGAAATTCACACCTGAAGGGGATGAAACGGGGGTTCAAAGTTTGTATGGAGAAACAAGATTAGAAATTGTAAACTTTAAACTTTCGCGATTTGAACACATAGTTATAAATAAAATATCTAACTGGAATATTTAACAGTAATATCTAACTGAAACACTCAACTGAAATATTTAACTAAAACATTCAACATAAATATCTAACTTAAATATTAAACTGAAACGAGTTGGGAGTGACGGAGCCGGCAGTCGCAGCGTCGTCGAGTGAAGGCAGCGACGCAGCAAGTCGACGCGTGCACCAGGGACATACGACCTGCGATGCTCTGCCACCCACTGCACCCGCACGCACCACGAGCTCCACTCCCAGCCACCTGAAACATGAAATAGTTGTGAGTCCGCTATGGATGTGTTGTTGAGTTGGGAGCGACGGAACCGGCAGTCGCAGCGTCGTCGAGTGAAGGCAGCGACGCAGCAAGTCGGCGCGTGCACCAGGGACAACGACCTGCGATGCTCTGCCACCCACTGCACCCGCACGCACCATGAGCTCCACTCCCAGCCACCTGAAACACTTAACCGAAATGTTTAACTGAAATGTTCAACTGAAATTTCTAAATGAAACTTTCAACTGAAATATTTAACCGAAATTATTTAACTGAAACTTTTTAACTGAAACTTTTTAACTGAAATATTCAACTGAAATATTTAACCGAAATATTTAACTGAAATATTTAACCGAAATATTTAACCGAAATATTTAACTGAAATATCTAACCGAAACATTTAACCGAAATATCTAACCGAAATATCTAACTGAAATATCCAACCGAAATTTTTTTTTAACTAAAATACTTAACCAAATATTTAACTGAAATATTTAACTGAAATATTTAACCGAAATACTTTAACCGAATATTTAACTGAAATGTTGAACTGAAATGTTTAACTGAAATGTTTAACCGAAATGTTTAACTGAAATGTTTTAACTGAAATATCCAACTGAATATTTAACCGAAATATCCAGTTATAAATATTTAAATACGGGACTTATCGCGCCTATAAAATAAATCTTATCTACTCGACGTTTCGACCAAGTTGCATTGATCGTGGTCACGAGACGACTGAATGTTGTGAGTGTCCGCACCGCTATTTATAGGAGAGATCGTTGGAAACTACCCTCAATTAATTTAATTTTTAATTTTTATCAGAGTTGCCATTGCGACACACAACACTGACAATATCGGCAGATTTTTGCTGCTTTGATCTTTGATCGAACACTTGCTAATCACAGGGTTCCATGTTGCGGCCAACCTAAATCCATCCTCCCGGTTAAAATTGGGATGCTTCTTTATTTCTACCGCTTTACGCACAATACGGGAGTAATAGTAGCGGTCGGTCGAGAGGATCTTAGGGTCATGAAGTTCGATCCAGTGATTAGGTCCGGATTCCAGTAAGTGCTCGGCGATAGCAGATTTATTGACCTGGCAGTTTTTCACAGCTGCGATGTGTTCTTTGACCCTTTCTGCAATAGTACGCTTGGTCTGTCCGATGTACGATTTACCGCAGCTGCAATCGATTTTGTACACACCAGGTATCTGAAAAGGAATCACATCCTTCGGCGAACGGACCTGCGTTGATATCTTCGTTAGGGGAGTGAATACTGTCTTGATAGAGTATTTACGTAGTATAGTACCGATCTTGTCCGTCACTCCCTTCACGTATGGCATGAACGCATATAGCATAACGCTGCCTGCCGTTCAACGTCAGTGGTCCTCTCCTTATATCTGCGTCTAGAATGACCTCTTCCCGCCTTGTAGCCGTTTTTTATCAGAACCTCCTGAACATGTGCGATTTCTTCCTCTAGGTGTTCAGGGTCACAGAGGTCACGAGCTCTATCCATTAATGACCTGGCTACAGATCCCAGGTGACGGGGGTGATGGTGCGACGAGGCATTCAGATACCTATCAGTATGGGTCGCTTTCCTATAGACAGAATGTGATAATGAACCATCAGGTCTCACCATAACTTTGACATCAAGGAAAGGCAGTGTTTTGTTCGTTTCTATCTCATAGGTAAACTTTACGTTGGTATGAATCGAATTCAGCTTCTTTGCCAGAGTGGCTACTGCCTGCTCATCACCCGTCATGATGCAGAAGATTAGAAAGTATTTTCTATTCGAAACTTCACAAAAGTACTTAAGTAAATAAATAATAAAATATATGTTTCAGGTTTTTTTGAAATTCCACCCCAAAGAGGGTGAAAAAAGTCTGAAATCAATATTGTTTCGGATCGCGCTGAAATTTGGCATGCAGATAGTTATTTTGACGTAGGTATCCGCTAAGAAAGGATTTTTCAACATTCACTTTTCAAAGGGATGAAGCGGGGGTTCAAAGTTTGAATAGTCATTTTATTTGACATTTCACACAAGTTCTTCTGTATATAAAAAAGTAAATACGAGTTTCTGACTTTTTCAAATTGCCACCCTAAAAGGGTGAACTGGGGTAACAGTCTTGAAATCAATATTGTTTCGGATTGCGCTGAAATTTAGAATGCAGATAGTTATTACGACGTAGGTATCCGCTCAGAAAGATTTTCAAACAATTCCTCCCGGTTACAGAACGGGGATTCAAAGTTTGTATGACGAAACAAGATGAGATAGTCTGTTTTATTCGAAACTTTACACATAAGTACTTCTGTAATTAAATAAGTACGTACGTGTTGTAGGGTTTTTCGAAATGGGGTAGGTAACAAAGTATGAAAATTTGGGTTTTTCGGGTTTTATAAATATGAATCCTGATTTGCCTTAGTCACGAGATAACATGAAAACGGGTGAACTGATTTGGCTAATTCATATTTGATGTCTTTAATGATAGAATTGTTTTTACAAAAGAAAAGTTTTAAGTAATAAAATGAGCCTTTAACGCGAGCGAAGCCGCGGGGCACTTCTAGTAAGGAATAAAAATAAAAACTAAAAACAAAAAATAAAAAATTACTAGCATCTGTTTGGTTTAGCTGCATAATGGAGCATGTAATTATGTTTATTTTTATTGTCTGAATAATCAAGTACCTATACCTTCTGAATGTTCTTTCTTCGCTGCCTCAACATTTAAGCGCACGCTGAATAGAAAGAGATGTAGGTGTATAAAACCGTATAGCAGCTTCTCTGTCTATTCATGCTAAGCTATACTCAGCCAAAACCTCACATAGCCAGCAGCTAATGACGTCACATGATATACATTCGCCTGACTCTCCGGTATCACGATTATGGTACTTTAAATTAATTTCGGTATCGGAAAATGTACCCGAAATTTGGCCAAAGTTGGCTCGCCTCGGTTTTAGTTAGGACCAAATTTGAGCCCAGGTTTTACGTAATAGATACGGTGGGAATAGTGATTTAGATTGTACGTAAGGGGGAAGTCCCTAAATAAGCTAGGCGACTCCACCTAGCTAAATTAAAAAGAATCAAGACTAGTCTAAAAAAATACAAAAAATAATTTGTAGAAGTCCCATTCAAGGCCTAACGTAGCACGTTTATTCTCGACCGCAATATTACTTACCAACAGGTGAGATTGTGGTTAAACGCAAGCCTATAAAATATAAAGAAAAGAAAAAGGTTTGAAAATCACTATGTTTTGGACAAAATGCATTAAAATTGCCCGTTTCGTGGAACAGATAAAAAAACAATTCCACAATATAACATTCAGCAAACAAATCACAACACAATACATAACTCTTGCTCGCACTGGTCGAGATTAAAACCTAGGTCAAGTCAAGTCAGAAGGTAGTTGGCCAAGCGTCTTGCTTGTCTCGATACCAAAAATCTATAAAATAAATAAACAGCGTTGGTTAGCACTAAGAAAGTATTATTACTAAAAATACTAAACTAGATGCACTCCACGGCTTTGCCCGCGTTTAATCCTGGTTATAAACTTCCTCTTGAATGACCTATCTATTGCTGAAAACCGCATCAACATCCATTGCGTAGTTTAAAAGATCTAAGCGTACAGACAGGAACAGCATTGTTAGGGTTCCGTAGCCGAATGGCAAAAAGCGGAACCCTTATAGATTCGTCATGTCTGTCTGTCTGTCTGTCTGTCTGTCCGTCCGTATGTCACAGCCATTTTATTCCGAAACTGTTAGGACTACAGAATTGAAACTTGGTAAGTAGATGTATTCTGTAAACTGCTTTCCGATTTTTATACAAAAATAAAAAATATAAAAGTTAAGGGGGGGGGGGGGGGGGGGCATCCCATACATAGAACTGAAAAAAAAAAAATTTTCTTCAAGCCTATACGTGTGGGGTGTCTATGGATAGGTCTTCAAAAAAGACATTGAGGTTTCTAAAATATTTTTTTCTCAAAGTCAATCATTTGAAAGATAGGCGCGTCTAAAGTGGTAAAATGTGTGTCCCCCCCCCTCTAACTTTTAAAGTATGGCAGTGAAAAATCTAAGAAAAATACATGCTGTAGATTAAACAAAAACTAACAAAGAAAATTGGTTTGAACGAGATACAGTCAGCAGTTTTAGAGATATGGCGACCGCAAAGATACCTTTGTTTTTCATACAAGCACTATGAAAAACAAAGTTATTTTTTTAATTTTGTAGTTGCGAAAAATCATAGTTATGGAATACTTAACTGTGTTACGGAACCCTACGAGTGCGAGTCCGACTTGCACTTGGCCAGTTTATTTTATACTATGTAAAGATCTTCTCAGTAGACATATGAAGATATGAAGTCATACTCAAATATCCTTTGTGTACGAATTCAACAATTGAATACACCAAACGTTCATATAATCATTTTTGTGATATGAATGTCAATTTGCTGCATCGCCCATCATCTCGTTAAATGGTAACTGCAACGGTTGTCCGGCAATTTATCAATTTAAACGTGTTTGTTGATTCAGTTATGTAAGTTTTTATTGTTTACTCTTTAGCGATGAAAGTACGCCGGCGTGGTGATCAGTGTTGGCTAGTAGAGTCTGTGCAAAAAGAGAACCGTCGTAGAAATTGTGTCGGTCGTCGGTCGTTTTAATTTACTGTTTTTGTTGCATTGACAACACTGCTGTCATTACTAGTACGACTTAAAATGTTTGATACGGTCTCCACTTATCATTATAGTGTGCTACAAGGTACCTTCCTTCCTTATTTTTAACCGACTTCCCAAAAAAAGTAGGTTCTCAATTCAACTGTATGTTTTTTTTTTAATTTTTTTTTGTGTTTATGTTACGCGATTACTCTGCCAATGTGTACCGTTTTGAATTATTATTTTTTTAATCGGTAGGATTTGTTTCCGAGGTGGTCCCATTGTAATTTCATAAAGATCTGATGAGTATCTCCAGAGATATGAAGATAAACGTCTCAAACTTGCTACTGAAACTGACACGCGCGGCATGGATGTCGGTTGTTTTAGTTTTTAAACTATCCTAATTATTGAATGTTAGTTCATAAAAACGCCACGAGGGTTCTCTTTTAGCACAGACTGCGGAATACGGTTTAAGAGAATTGCGCTGTGTTGATTGGTCTAATATATGTTATTTGTCCAGCATATCGCCTCACTTTTTCCAATTCTAGACTAGAACCCTCCGTATTCACAAACAACACTATGAGGGCTCACAGTACTCACGAACGCATAGTCTAATTCAAATCACATAAACCAGTTCATATACATGTATCAAATCCACCGCTATGCGTACCTCAAATTGTTTATGAATACGGCCGTTAGACTGCATCATAATAATTTGAAATAATATATGAAAAAGAATAAATTTATTTGACATTTCATTATAAATCAAGAGGCTATTTGTGTCGGCTTTCGTGATTGGAATATTTTTTTATTCTCTGTATTTTAAAATAAGATGTTATGTATGTTTTAAGAATGATTATTTAACGAATCGAATATTATGGATGTTGATAAGAATGCCATTTTAAAATTTGTAATTTCCTATACGATGTATTGTGTGTAAGTGTTTGAGATTAAATGAAATGAAAGCTTAACTCAACATCGTTTGAAATATTGCTGAAGTGCTTGCTTATTTGCAATACATATTACGTTATACACGGTAAAGTTTTAACAGGAACAAAAATACTAGATGTTTTTTTTTAATAATTTCAGGAATAGTGCGATGAATAAAAATGAATAAAGATGCCTGAAGATGCGAAAAAGAACAATTACTTAAGCTACAAAAGGATACAATAAGAATAACAATAATCAAGATAATTTAAAATCTAAAACAACCGACTTCCATGCCGCGCGAGTCAGTTTCAGTTGCAAGTTTGAGACGTTTATCGTTATATCTCTCAAGATACTTATTAAATCTCAATGAAATTACAATGGTACTACCCTTAAAACATTTCCTTTTGAACAAAATAAGAATCAACAAAATCAGTTTATAAACAACGAAGTTATCCGCGAACACACCTAATAAAATGTATACGGTCGAATTGAGAAACCTTCTTCTGGTTTTGAAGTCGGTTAAAAAACTTTGGAGTTTTTTTTGTAAAAAAGCTAATAACTAACATCTAAATCCTACTAGTAGTATATACATGAGAAGTTTTTTAATAAACGCCGCAAAAACGGCTGAAAAAAGAATTTGAGTGATATTTAACACACATAAATAGTTTATAATCTGGATAAATATATCCTATGTGTTAACATAAGATACATTTAAACGTGCGCACAGCATCAAATGAGTAAATATAAAATTTTATTTCAAAAGTAAAAATAGTACAAAAAGAAATATGTAGCGAAATTCACCAAAAGAGTTAAAATACTTTACAACTCTGTTGTTTCAATATAAAAAAAATTCGAACCATCGAGGCTTTCTCGTTAACGAACAAAACGCTAGAGTGTAGTGTTACATAGCAATTTGTGATGGCTAATAGAGATGCATCGGGAACTATGAGAGATCGCTGGATTTCGGCAGTTTTTAGGGTTCAGTATTCGGAAGGTGAAGAAGGGACGATATTAACCTATAACAAGCCCACGCTATATGTTGATTTGTCCACCTGTTTGTCTACAACTGCCGACCTAGAATAGCGGGTGGATAAAAAATGTATCACTTACTTTTTCAACCGACTTACTCTGTCAGTTGTGAACCAATTCGAATGATTGTTTTTTTAATTGGTAAGGTACATTTCCGTGGTTGTTCCATTGTAATTTTATCGAGATATGATAAGTATCTCCAGATATATGACGATAAACGTCTCAAACATGCTACTGAAAATTTCTCGCAAAACTTTATTGTTAGAGACGAAATTTTCTTGTGAGTGAATCACTCAGTGAACTCACTCACGTGAGTGAATAAAAATAGAAGCTATATCTTTGGAAGTGTCATAGCTACGGTATTGATTTTTATGCAGAATACGTTGTGTTACTATGGCCACTATAATAATAACAAACGATAAAAAAGTCAAACATTCGGAGGTGTTTATATTCAAGGAATGTGTTATTTTTGGCGTTTGAGCGTTAATTTGATTTCGCTCTATCGTTTAGAACTTTACACTAATACATACAAGTATCAACTTTGTAAGAAAAAAAGTTGTAACACTAAAGTATATGAATACGTCATAAAAACCGGCCAATTGCAAATCATATTCAGGTTTTACACAACCACATTAATCGGTATGAATATTAAATATTCAACCAATTCCTTTAAGTAGGTAAAATATTAACACTAATAATATTTAAAAAAAATGTATGACTATTTGTATTAATATTTTGTGGAATTACGAAATTCACTATTCGCGAGTCCAACTTGCACTTGGCAGATTTTTTATCTATGTACACAGCTCAAATTGACTGGAGAGGGCGCATGCTGCATTCGTGGAGTGAGCCAGGCTATCCATTTTATTACATACCTAGTCAAACGAGGTGTGTGTGATATGGATCACCAATACAGTAATGCCGGTGTATTTTACATGCGGAAAGCTTTGTTCATTTTTTAAGTGGCACGCCTAAACGAAATGATCACCGCCTCATATAGCCGTGCAGTCTAGCATTTGAACCCCTCCTCACTCGATGCTAAATGACGGTGCGGTTTAATATAGAATTGTTCTTTTCTAGAAAAGGAAGATGTCAGTGCGACGAGCAGCTTACTTTTTAATATATCAACTCCTCCTAGCGCATCTATTGCAATACGTATTCCATATTTTGATAGTTGCGTAGGGTAGGTCTATAAAAATATTTATATTGATTTCTTAGAAAATATTCTTATACCTACTAATAACTCGTATACTCATACTATACCTACTAAGCCCAAACCAAACATGAACATAGCGAAAATCTAAAATTATCATAATATTTTATCCACAGTGGATTTTTTAAATGTTATAGTTCAAATCGTAGATACAGCGGTTACCTTACGTAATTGGAGCGAATAATTTTTTGATATTCCTTTTTTCCGGAAACATAAACGTCGATCACACTACTAACGATCACGTTTTCATATTGGAGAGGAAGCCGGAACCCTAACGACTTCCATTCAAGTGTCTATGTCAGACAGTGGTACAATAAAGGTTCTAATTGCCCGCCGTATTGGCGGGGTGCCAATCCCCGCATTTTATCTGCATTAACTTATATTATTTTTGGTTTTAGTTCCGGTGTTGCGGAAGAATTTATAATTCGCATGGTACGGTCGCGCGAGTTGGCAACCGCGCGGTGGATTTCGGATAGTGTTACAAATCGATTTGGAAAATTGTAACGATGTGAATAAGAGTAGGACCTCCTAAAGTACCAAACTTAATAATTATTTTTCTACTTTTCTTATCTTCTCATTATTTTCTCTAGCTAGTTAACGTATCTAAGAACCAACGCCCAAATAATTGCAAACCATTAAGAAACCGCAGCCGTTTTGGAGATAAATAGAAACATTTGTTTTTTGCACTCACAAAAGTCTAACAACACAACCTCTAAGTCTACAAACCTTTTTTGTTCCGTCGTAGATGAAAATCTCAATTAAAGCACATGAGTAAAGAACCGGTTATGAAAATAATATATGTGATAAATGTTATAAATAAAAGATAAAATGATAAAAGTCAATAAATTAGGATGAGTTAAGAAGTGTTAGTAAAGTGTTGGTAAGACTAAGCGCTGAGACTAGACAACTAAAGTTTGTATAGACAAACTATACATACATACCTAACACTACTCGTTACCTTCCAAACTTTAAATTATATTGATTTGACACTGACTATAATTTAATGAAACTAAAATGAAAAATTGTCTATGAATATGTTTTTTTTCACGAGTCTGTGTTGTATATACAAACTTGAATACAAAGACGTATAAACCACAGCAATGTACTTACTTAACTGTTCGAACCATTACACTGTGCACTTTACTGCGACTAGCTAACTTTTGATAGCCGTTATAAACATAATACTATCATTTCACGTGGCTTCTCTCGCTAAATGGCCGCCACCTCTCGGGGACGAGTGTCTTTTTATTTGACAGTTTGTCTTAAAGATGTCTGTTAGTGGCATAATTTCTGTACCGTTAACGGTAATGGTGTGCCTTTCATATTTTGATGGTGTTTCGGTAATGGTTTTCTGTTGAAATGGTGAAAAGTTAGTAAATGTAAGAACCTTTTTTTGATAGAGCGAATTGAAGTTTATGTCGTATTTGATAAAGTTGAAGTCTTTTTGAGCCCTTGGACTATTTTTTTATGATATGAGGGACAGAAGGCCAACCAAGTCGTTTGCCTGATGATACAAACTCTGTATTGACATAAGTTTCTTATCCTAAGAATCTTATATACGGTAATATCACTGTTCACTTTGTCGTTCTAACTAAAAAAACATTTATTTCTTTTTCACGTATATCAAGTCAGAAATCAATATATGACAAACGAGACGAAGTCCCGAAAACAAAAAGCATGCAGACCAGGATTCCCGGCATACTTAAGGACTACATACATAATAGTAAATTTTAAACTTTCGCGATTTACACACATAATTATATTGTAATACGAGCCTTATCGCGCTAAAAACATAATTTTATTTTCCTCGATGTTTCGATCAAGTTCCATTGACCGTGGTCACGAGAAGACTGAAGTTGTGGGTATCAGCATTGTTATGATAGAAAATAGTTTGAAACTACCCTCATTTGATCTTGATCGGAGTTGCCATTGCGACACACAATACTGACGACATCGGCAGATTTTCGTTGATTTAAACTTCGACTGGAACACTTGCTAATCACTGGGTTCCAAGTTTTGGCCAATTTAAAACCACCCTTCCGGTTGAAATTCGGATGTTTTTAGGGTTCCGAACCCAAAGGGTACCAACGGAACCCTATTACTGAGACTCCGCAGTCCGTCTGTCTGTCTGTCTGTCCGTCTGTCACCAGGCTGTATCTCATGAACCGTGAAAGTTAGACGGTTGAAATTTTTACAGATGATGTATTTCTGTTGCCTCTATAACAACAAATACTAAGAACAGAACAAAGTTTAAAAAAAGATTTTTACGATAGCGCAGCGCCACCTATCTAGTTGCTAAGATAGCGCTATCGTCAGATTCGTTTAGATTCGTTTATTTAATACCATTGGAACATATTTGAACACTTGGTTACGTCAATTTACAACAATAATTGCACATTATATAAAAAAACATTGAAAATTCAACATAATTAAATGTAAATGTAAATGTAAAGATAATCAGCTTAAGGCTTCGTCAGAATTCTAAATACAGCTGTAAAGGGGCTCTTTAGTCACATATTAACCTAATCCAGGTACTCATTACTGTGTCGGACAATCCATAGGCGTCTTTGTCTTCAATATAATTGTGATAGTTATAATATGCTTTCTTTAATAAATTATGTTTTATATAATTTTTAAATTTAGTTTCACATTTGCTTTGGAATTTTATTATAAAAACGAATTGAATTGCCCAAAAAGGATTTGTTAGATTTTTGCAATTTAAATAACGGCACCCTTAGTTGGTGACAATTCCGCGTGTGCTTTCTGTGCACATCGCTTTGTTTAGTGTAATTTTTTATATTTTTACGCGCAAACATTATATTTTCATAAATATACAAAGAGTGAACAGTCATTATATTTATATCCTTAAAAACATTTTTAAGAGAGGTACGTGGACTCAAGTTATAAATTGCTCGAATGGCACGTTTTTGTAACACAAAAATGACATTTATATCTGCAGCAGCTTCCCACAACAGAACGCCATAGCTCATTAAACTATGAAAGTAAGCATAGTAAACTATTCTCGCTGTTTTAATGTCTGTAAGTTTTCTAACTTCTCGGATAGCGTGGATTGCAGAACTTAATTTGCTCCCCAGTTTGTCAATGTGGGGACCCCATTGCAATTTATGGTCTAGTGTTAAGCCTAGAAACAAAGAAGAGCTTACGATTGCCAAACACTCATTCATTAACATTAAGTCACTATCTCTGTTAGGAATATTTCGCAATGTAAATTTGACACATTTCGTTTTTGAAGTATTTAAAACAAGATTATTTGCAGAAAACCAGCTACTTACCTCACTTAAAACTTCGTTTATATGGCTCGAATAATTTACGGTTCTGCTAGTTTTAAATAATAGGGAAGTGTCATCGGCAAACAGAACAATTTCGTTTGTTAGTGAACGTACGGTATACGGTAAATCATTCAAATACACCAAAAAAAGAAATGGACCTAGTATCGATCCTTGGGGTACTCCCATTCTGACTATACACCCTTTAGAACTGACATTTCCTATATATACGCGCTGCTCTCTGTGTGAAAGGTACGATGTGATGAGACAGATCGCTTTATCTTTGAGACCATAGTATCTGAGTTTATTAATCAAGATTTGATGGTTAACGCAATCAAAAGCTTGTCGTCTTTACCTTAATCTGAATCTCGGAAGCGGTTCCAACGATTAAATAAAATTTAGTATACCTACAGGGGATTTCGGGGGCGATAAATCGATCCAGCTAGGAGTCATTTTCAGAAAATGTTGTTTTATTCGTGTTTTCAATAATCAACTTTATTGATAATCAACTTAAAATATAACTCTTCCCGAAATCTATTGGCGAGTAGAAGTACTGTATCAGTAAAGCAGTTAGTTGCTCTCAATTAAAAAAAAATAGTATTATTATTCGTCAATAGATGTCGGGAAGAGTCATATTTCTCTGTTTAAGTGGCAAAAAATAGCGAGCAAAGCTCGGTCAACCAGATATTTAATAATATTAATTACTACAATTACTATTAATACTATATAATACTATTCCACCTTTGTGTAAACGTTTACTTAGTTGGTGTTAGAAGTTCGTTAGAAATTCGATAGATGGCGTTTGGAACCCTCCGTGTGCGGGACAAAAGTCTGACTCGTATTTGGCCAGTTTTATTTTATTTCAACCGCTTCACGTACAATACGGGAGTAATAGTAACGTTCAAACTTCAGTCTTCTCGTGACCACGGTCAATGCAACTTGATCGAAACGTCGAGGTAAATAAAATTATGTTTTTAGCGCGATAAGTCCCGTATTACAATATAATTACTTACATAATGTTAATAAAAGAAAAGATCCGTATACAATTATATCAAAAACGTATTTAAAGTAAAAATTCACTGATACATTAAATATTCAGTACAGGGCTCGCACAAAAAAGCTGTTAATCGTCGTATTATTCCGCAAAGGTGGTAGTCCGTTGATGATAACTTTATCCCGCCCTGAGTGCAGCTTCCGCCCGTTTGGGCGGGCAAATCGAGAATCCGCACCGTCGTTAATGAGGAGAAAAAAAGATTAGTGGTTTGTTAAAATATGGAGGGACGCTAGCACGTTTTTTTCATTTGAAAGTTCTTATACATTTTGGAAGATAAAATTAATATTTTAATATGGAGGCCGAAGTGGTTTTTTTTTATGTATATTTAATTTAAGCTAGTGATTAACCACTATCTCACCTGTTGGTAATTGATGAATCGGTCGAAGATGGTAGCACGATAGATCTAGAATGGGAACTCATTTTCTAGATATCAGTGGTTAGATTAAAATCAAAATTATACCTTAAGGTTAAAGTAATTGTATGATTACAATAGTGGTAGGCTTTGGCCGTGGCTCGAACCAGTCACCAGAAAAACTTGTCGCAAATTGGTTCTCCAGTTTTCAGCATGATGTTTGCTGCCAGCCTGTTTCAGAAAGATGGGTCGGAAAAGTTGCACTCTGTGGATTAGACTAAAGTCAGTTGTCCAGTACCTTTTCTCAATCACCACCATCATCATCTGCCTATCGTAGTCTACTGCTGGATATAAGCCTCTCCTATGGTACGCCACTGAGCTCGACTTTCAGCTCTTTGTTTCCAGCCGCTGCTAGCCAGCTTGCATTTAATCATCGCATTTAATTGCTTGACTCAGTGCGTTCTTTCAATTCTAGAGAAGCGCAAATCCATTTGAGACTATTTTCTTGCGATAAACGATTAGATAGTAGTCAAGTACTAAAGTTAGAAATAGAAATACAATTCAGTAAACAGATGTGGTGTTGGTAATTTTTACAACATTATATGTCATATTGAGAGAGAGTCTATGGAGAGGGTTATGTTCGGAGTTTCTCTGGAAGATCAATTTCGAAGAACCAAAGTTATCGATGTAGCTCATTAGCATGCTGAAATGGTGCCCTCTAGCTAGGTAAAGCGATGATATACGTTTAGTGACGTGCCATGGGAGAGGCTTATGTCCAGCTGTAGACGGAAATTGGCTCAAAATGATGATGTCATAATAACTGGTATTTCATAACTTTGTATTTGAACTGAAACACGATAAGGCGTGTATTTTGAAAACTGTAGTCATCGTTTTTATAATAAATATAATGTATCTCAATATTTAACAACCTAACTTTAATCTCTTTAACCATGTTCAATTATGAGTTCACAACTTAACGATTGAAATCGATAATTTAAAAACAAAATCCGTATTCCCATAAAAATAGATACTTCTTTTCCATTAACTCTATTCCTTGTTTACAATCCAAACATTCCCACACACTTTAGCTCTGCAACACTCACACTGTGCTCACACCAAGTAGTGATTAAAATGAAGTTTGTTCATCCGATCTGAATTACTCAAACATCCGAGTAATATGAAAATGTAAAACTACCCGCTATTCCGCGCAATGTGTTTCAATGGTTAATGCAGATTTTTAATTTACCCTCATGTGTATTATAATTTTATTTTTAGAGTGCAAACTTTTTTAGGCCCGTGGGGTACTTTTGGGATGGCGAAAAAGCAGTGAACTCGTGTGACTCAGATGCAAAAAAGTTTTCACTTCTGACATGTATCCAATTAGGTAATTCAATTAATAATACCTTTTATAGCACAGTGTGACCTAAACCCGCACTTTACGCACGCTTTTCCGTCACTTAAATAGTCGATTATTGCACGGAGTTTAGCACTAGCTTACTTCACGCCGTGCATTAATCGACTATTTGACGGAAAAGCGTAGCAAGCGTAAAGTGCGGGTTTATGTTACACTGGTATCTATAAAATAACTAGCTGACCCGGAAAACGTTGTTTTGCCATATAAATAAATGGCTATTAAAAAATAAGGGTTGATCGTAGAAGGGTGAAAATTGAGGATTGTATGTATTTTTGTATGTTGTGTCATAAAAAAATAGAAATTAAAAATTTTGTCTATAAAATAAAAAAAATAATTTAGGGATGGACTACCCCTAACATTTAGGGGGATGAAAAATAGATGTTGGCCGATTCTCATAGATACCGGATAAGCACAAAAAATTTCATCAAAATCGGTCAAGCCGTTTCGGAGGAGTATGGCAACGAAAACTGTGACACGAGAATTTTATATATTAGATATACGATACTTTTGACTTAAGTAGTCGATTATTGCACGGCGTGAAGTTACGCCGTGCAATAATAGTCACACGTATCGTATATTCTATTGTATGCCACATTTTTTTACGCTTGATATTTTGTGTGCCAGAATTAAACGTTTAAATTGTTTGAACAATATTAAACTATTGAAAAACAAACCTTAATATACAACTCGTAGTTCAAACATTGATATCGTTTTAAAAGTTATCCAACGCTTTTTCAGTTTGATTTAGTTGAAGCAAACAAAGTCATTTTGTAAAACAAGGGTTGTCTTTTCAATTTCATCTCCTTTGTCACAAAATCCTCCCAATTTAACTTTATCCCGTATTCATAAAATATTTACTTTTGTTATGTAAAAAATTAGAGAGATAGCTTTTCAGAATTTTTACCCGGATCATGTTACTTGAAAAATTTATGAATCAAAGTCAAAGTCCAAGTAAAAGAGAAAGCATTTATTCAGTATATGGGCAGATTAAAAATCTGCACATACACAAGTCAAACAATATTAAATAGATCATATCAATAATAAATATTCTAAATACAAAAATAAAACTGGCCAAGTGCGAGTCAGCATCGCGTCTCTTATCGCACACTTAGGGAGGGTTCCGTACAATACGAAACATAACAGAGTTTCAACCTCATATATTTGATTAATTAATATTACCAAGAATATTTGGTTTGGTCGCGATCTAGAAAGACGGGGCTCGTTTACTAGCGCCATCTATGTCAATTTGCCGAAACTAATTAGATAGATGGCGTTTAAAAACACGTTTTTTGTATGGGGACCCCCTTTAATTTTTAACTTTATTTTGTTTTTAGTATTTGTTGTTCTAGCGGCAACAGAAATAAACCATCTGTGAAAATTTCAACTGTCTAACTATCACGGTTAATGAGCTATAGCCTGGTGACAGACGGACAGACAGACAGACAGACAGACAGACATACAGACGGACAGCGGAGCCTTAGTAATAGGGTCCCGTTTTACCCTTTGGGTACGGAACCCTAAAAACATAATTAATAATTCAAAGCAATAGCTTTGAATTAAAATAAAACAAAAGTAATGAGCCATTCAGCTTTCACCCAAACGTCGAACGAAAAACGAACGTCAAAATGTTGTGTATAGTGTTGTGTATTATTAACTGACTTCCAAAAAGAAGGAGGTTCTCAATTCGTCTGTATGTTATTTTTGTGTGTATGTTACGCAATTACTCCGTCAATTGTGAACCGATTTCAATGATTCTTATTTTAATCGGTAGAGTACGTTTTCGAGGTGGTCCGATTGTATTTTAATTGAGATCTAATAAATACCTTCAGAGATATGACGATAAACGTCTCAAACATGCTACTGAAATTGACTCGCGGGGCATGGAAGTCGGTTGTTTTAGTTTTGAACAATCATAATTCTATTATTATTACAAGCCTTTACTTTACACTCAATGTTTGTATGTGAGTATGTTGCTCATTTCAAAATTTCCAATGTAGTTTTAATCACTCCTTTAAGCTAAAATTTGTCACAAGTTTAGAGACCTGTCGATGGAGCGAAATGATAAGGCAGTCGAATTTGGAATAGTATGTTTGTATTAATAGTATGATATCTATTTTACATGACTATTAATATTAAATGTATTTACTTCTAATTCAGGAATAAAACATTTCACAAAATAATTTATACATTTAAAATCCTGGGGATACGGTTAGACAGCCAATTTCAAATCTGTACTTATGAAACAAAACTCACTCCTTACCGGACACTTTCAACTTTACACATAAAACAGATATTTCCTATACCTAAAATTAGCCTAACTGTTTTAGCAACTTTGCTAGCTAATCGGAAGAGATCAAAGATTCGCCAGCGCTTGATTAAAGTGGTAAAGCCACTGTTACCAGCTATCTAAGTGCGCGCACTTGCCTCTACGACTCCAACCAACCATGCTGCGATTGAACACTCAATTGGCCAAAATCGCAAAAGTTTTCCTACTGAGTTATCATCCCGCTACTCCGTCGGGTGGCAGGGGGCTTGAAGGAAATGAAAATCCAAAACTTTCGATATTTACACCAAACTCAGTTTAAATACGGATCAACTTCCCTTTTTGTTCAAAGTTTGTGTGTGAAAAGGTTTCATTGTTAGCAACGAAATAAACTTGATTTCAATGTTGAAATGGCTTCGCGGCTTGGCTTTGTAGATCTGTACAATAGGTGGATAAATACTTTGTAATTAGATACTTACAAAATAAGTGAGATAATTTACCAAATCTATCGTAAGTTGATAAGTATTACTCGGAAGGTGCTGGAAGGTGAAATAAGCGATTTATATTTGTAAACAGTCTTTTATTAATGTCAATTTATCGTACAGTATTTATGAGCTAATTTTTAAAATCTAAAACTAAGCCCTAAAAAAATTACAGAGATATAAAATAGCTAGTACTGACATCGGTTAGAAAATGGTTTCACAGAACTGTTGTTTTGTAAATATTCAGGCACGAAGTTCAGTGCATCGTCAGCATTCTGTAAATAGCAACAGATCAACCAAACTCCGAATAAAATTTACAACTAAATCATAAATTCACTAAATTCATTAAAAGTGAACATCATTAATGATTCCGGGTACTTTTTTAATTAAATTATACATTTGTTTACAGTAACATCATTTTGTTTTACAATAAAAACTTTTATAATTATTACTCATGTAATTTTGGTATCTTCTACTTCTTACATTGCGTTGAAGCAAAACCGATAATTAAATTTTACTATGGATGCGCTCAGAAGGTTTATTTAACCTGAAAAGTGGTATAGCGTTTGAATATGATCTCGCCTGGTATGGTAAGAGATGATGTGATCGAGGATGGTGAATATGCTAGGCCTGGAATGGTCTGACTTTAAAGGGTTGGGCTGCCAGTACACCATAAAGGTTTCGGCGGCAGATTTTCACATTGATGGTGGCCAGCTACTTTTTAGTAGCAAGTCTGACGGAACATTGAAATAATTCTCATTCTACCTATGGCACTATCACTACAGATCACTACTAAGACAGCCATAAAATCTTCGTACAATACAATACAATGCTCACATTATAATAGCTACAATAACTCTTTATTGATCACCTATACTAATAAAACTTAATGTGATGATATATTCTTATAAAAAGAGAAATATATATAAATATATAGAATAAATATAAATTGGACGTCGCTGTACATTAATCACAGGGTTACTATCTTATGTTTATATTACGTATTTTTCGTTTGCACCTACCTGTTTATCCTTCATACGTCATAGTGGAGTAAAGAGGTCGAGCCAACACGGCAGATTGTCCGCCTGAGGCAAGCGGCAGGTTCCATCACACCATGCTCACAGCTCCGGGCTGTCCGATAAGTATGCCTCTCACTGTACCTGACCTATAAATACAAGCCTGCTGCTTCATTAAAGGACTCGGTTTGATCTCCTTTGAAAAATAAACGATGGATGGGAGATAAACGTATCCCTAAAATTACAAGACAAATTGCTCAGTAAAGATCCTGGTTCATTACTTGTAATATTTGAATTACATTTTGTTTGGTATGTGTATCTAACAGTGGCTTAAAATGCTATTAAAATGTACAACTCAAAAATATTCTAAAGGTAATCATAGATTTAAATGAGTCGTTATATTTCAACGCAAATTAATTAAAATATTTCAAATCTCGCAGGTAAAACTTATTTTCAACCAAAAAGCTATTACCAAAATAATTTGTTGTGGTCTGCATTTGAGCATTAGCATAAAATATTTTCGTGATAAATAATAATTTACTCATATTTTACATCGTCAGCTTGTGCAAGCCGTAAAGCGTGCGTGTCGTTAGCAAAAACGTGTTTAACATTAAAAGCATGTTTTAAACTCATTAGCTGAAAATTTTCAGTTTGAGCAAAACGTTTTAACCTAAATACTTTCTGATTACGTAATATGATCTCAGGTTTTGTTAATAAAGACTTGATTTTTAATCGTTGAGTGGCTGCCAGCTTTGCCCACGGTAGAGCTGCAGTTTTTAATTTATTGAAAGGAGTACCTACTAGGAATGGTTTTTAATTTTTTCTTAAGACTCCGTAGAACCGTTAAAGAGATTAAACCAAGGAGGTAAATAGCTTGCGATAAGTGTATCTTGTCAGTTATCTTAGAAGCGGCAATAGCCCAAAACCAAAGCGTCGGCCTGGTGATCTACACATCGTGAGTTCGATACCATTGCAATATTGACGTGAACCTACTCCAGAATCAAGCATATTTAGCTTAGTTGAAAGGGTTAACAATACTAATTAGTAATGTGCAGCCCATATTGCTAGGAAGTTAAAAAAAAACCTTATCTCACAAGACAATGTACCTGTGAAACGGAGTATACATAATTGTTTTATAATCTTGAATGCTTACATAAATTATAATAAGATTAATACAATTTCAATTTTAAGGTTAAACTGTGAGTTTTAATAAAATCTAATTGTGTCTACATTTTAAATATTATTGCTGCAACGCCCCAGACAAAATGAGCATCTTGACAGTACCAACTCAGAGTGTATTTACAGAACGTGTAACGTCACGTATTCTGCACGTAGTAGGCACGTAATGCATTTTGGCGCGGGGCCAGGCTGTTCCAGCCACCAACGCCTATCCGATCTCCTTTCCATCCGATTTAGGATGGTCTGCCAGGTCTATTCCGAAGGTCTCACGATTGGTTTCACTCTATGCCAGAACTGAAATTGGTTTTCGATTTAGTTTATACTGCTTATAATGTATGAGCTCTTCAATTAGCAGTGCAGTTCTTTTTATTTTTTTTTAAATTATTTTATAGGCTAGCGTTTGACCACTATCTCACCTGTTGGTAAGTGATGATGCGGTCGAAGATGGTTAGCACGCTAGGCCTAGAATGGGAACTGGCTCTCAAGGATAGCTGCCGGAACACATTAGATGTTTGGTGACAGATTTTTCTAACTTGAGTGGTAGCTGGCCAGGCGGACACTAGATAGTGTCCTACCAGTTTCATTAACTATTCAGGTTTTTGGGTATAACAAGGAATTGTATGCATAGTTAGCTTCCAGAGGTTACATATGTTTCGGTGAAATTTCAGCATATTAAGGCTTAAATGTTATATTTTGGAAAGAATAAGTTTCGTCAAACTACAAAGTAATTAATTTTAATTAAAATCTCTTGAAGAAGTTGCATCAGCTAGCTTGTGTAGGTACCCTTCTAACCAATTCTGCTTGAGTTCATTACACGACTTTTGCATTTCAGAATCAGAAGTTTCTTTATCACTGAGCGAAACTGCTCAGAAACTTCGGAGTTTAATGCAAACATTACGAAGATGAGAAAGTCATCCAGATAAGCTACGAAATTAAGTTTTTTTATCACATGACTTTTGAAGGTTGCTGAAAGTAAGACATTGTGTAAAACTTGCGCCGAGGGAAATCATGGGAATCGACGTCTCGATAATAAGGAGTACTTATAGACGACACGCTTGGAAGCTCACATAAACATACATATTTGGTGATTTCCTTCTGTTAGATCGTCTGACGTAATTTCTTGTTCTTGCTCGTAAATAGTGCCGGTTTGTGTTTGACACTACCCCATTTGGTTTGATACAGTAGATGTAACAAGATTAGGATTTGGGTTTGTATATTCAACTGGGATGGAGAATTGCTTACAGACCGGCGTCTGTGAGCTTCCAAGTTCTTTGAGTGAGAAGCACTTAAATGTTACGATGATCCCATTTCCATACTAGATATTCTGTAAGAATGCCAAATAAGATATTTTTCTAAGTAATTATGTTGAAATGAATAACCATGTCTCCATATTACTGAGTCATGACCTTTAAAACTGGCTAATAAAGATTTTTGTTCAGAGTATAAAAAAAATAAACTAGAAAATGATTAGTATTTACCGTAGTACATACATTGAATAGGAATACGCTTTTTATTCATTTATGGCCGAGCACCCTCACGTGAACTGCAAAAGCTTCCGATGGGTAATCATTTCCACTAATGGAAGTTAAATCGTAAGGTTTTTACGAGAGTAATCTATAAAAAACTGGCGGTAAACCTCCAAGCTCGTAACCGCTCAGCTCTGAAGGCAATTTAACAAAAAGCCTAAATAGATACGTAAGTGGATGATAAAAATTGGATGCGATTCCCTCTCCTAATCGGTGCTGTGCTCCGGGGAAATCACAAAGTAGCAGGCAATGTAGGCAAGGGAGCCTTGTGGGTAACGATGTAAATAGGCCGGGAAATATTTGATCTTATATGCGTCCTGGAATTTAGTACGTTACAGGCTTAATAGATACACGCTCATACTCTTTGAGAATATATGAGAAATTCTCCCTAGGTGGCTTTTTGTCCACTGTAAGTGGTGGCTCAGTATGTAACTGATGTGAAATAAAATATTAACCCTTGCCGGCATTTTTCAAATAAACTTCTTTCTATACATTATGTTATGTATTATAATAAATTATATTACATCGTTTTTGCTGAAAAGATAATTATTGAATATGGGTATAGGAAGAAGAATTAATTTAAGTATTCACTTAAAGTATTTGTTTATTTAGAAACAAATTATTACTTGCTCTAAAATAAAATTTGATATACATGAAGTATAATTAAGTCAGAATCAAAAAGTATAATTCTGTAATTGCTAGCGTTTTCTCTAGCGAGGTTTTTTATATCAAATTCAGGAACTATTTCAGGTCGTAGAAATTCTCAATTTATCATGAAAAATTCTGCAAACGTTTCATTTTTTTTCCTTTGAATTGAGTCGGGAGTATGGCTAACGTACAGTAATGTTTTAATATTGTAAAAGGAATTCGGTGTAAGAATGATATTTTGTACAATTACAAGCATTTACTTGATGATAGTTGTCGAATACCTAAAACAATTTTATGAAATATTTAAAGTCACTTAAAATATTGTGAAAATATAACAAACTATGTATTTCTGCGAGTTTCTAGTTTTGAGCCAATGTCTATTTGTCTAGGGTAAGCTAATAAACTAGTTACAAAAGCATTTATCAATCGCGGTTTGATGTATGGTTCAATTATAATAAATGAAAAAAGGTTTCAAACTTACTTGAATTAGAGCTGATATAGTCAGTTAATGAATTAAAGGTTACGTATAGAATTTCCAACATTACCCTACTGCTGTACTGCTCTCTAAATTGTATTCTCAGATAAAGTTTAATTCGTACCTCGGGCCGAATCGGGCACCTTGTTGCAGCCCGTTGTACATCGTTACGTTTAAAAGTTAATTGCTGTTGGCGATGGACATTATGGTCCGAAGTTAATTCACTCTTAAATCTTTGTTTACAGTTTTGGGTTTGGACTATTTTGCGTTAAACTAATCATGTATCAACATTTTAGATGAGGGTCAACTTTGATTGCTAATGACAGGCCCCATATAAAAGTTGTTATGGGCAATATATCATTGCGTACAACTTAGAAAAATATTCAATAAATAAATTTTAGTCTAGCAACAGCATTAGCAAATGTGTAAATTACCATACATAATATCTAATAAGATACGACATTTAAAGATATTTAAATAAAACATTGTCAGTTTAGTCGGCATTGCATAAATAGTTTAACATCTCAAATAAATTCCGTATAACCACTTTAATTTCGGATCAAGCATCTTGCTTCGAGTTACGTGAAATATTTAGAAGAGCATTGGCCAATTTCAGCAGATTGTCTAATTCCCTGAGGGTAACAGGATAATCCGAGATGCCCGTCCTCTTCGACACCCTCCACGGTTATATCTCTAAACCAACGTCATCATGATAAATATTTAGAACAGGAGCAGTAATAGAAATATCTGTTTCTCTATACATATTATGGAATAATTAATTAATTTTTGATTGGGAAAGTTACCAGAAAGACTTATGGTCTACTGGGGCCTTATTCAGTATGACCATTCTAAAGTCTTACCGTGCCGTGTTACGTTATCTCCGCGTTATGGTATTCTCTATGCCAATTAAAACGCGGTAGGTAAGGTTATGAGCGCGTTTTGAGCTGTCAAAATATCGTGACATACGAGGACGTGTAACGCGCGCGTTTTGTATAATTTACGTATCGTGTGGCATACAGAATACAATTTTTCAATAACGTGACGTGGCGCGTTAAGGAACGCGTTATCTCATTGGTCATACTGAATAAGGCCCCTGCTCCTTGTGGCTTCGCCTACATTTAATCCTGGTTATAAACCTTTTTCTTCAATCTCTATATATCTAAATAGTGTCAAGCTGCTTCTCAATTCTGTCAATCTGTTTAAAATTTAAAGAATGCGTGTTTAGGTATTTATGTAAGTAATCTGTGTTTATTGTTATAGGTAAGTAGGTATGATTATGTTAGTTTAGGTATAATATGTTGTTGTTATTCTTTTCATTTTAATTTAAATTAGGCGCACCCTGCATTAGCTACTATTTCGATCCTCTCCATACAAAGGTTTGTCTGGAAGAGATCGCTGTTAGCGATAATACCGCCCATTGTTACACGTTAAATTAGCTGTAAAAGCTATATATGTCTGTATCTTTGGTGTCGCAATAAAGAGTTTATCTATCTATCTATCTATCTTTATCTATTGCTGAAAACTGTATTAAATTCCGATGCGTAGTTTAAAAGATCTAAGCGTACTGACAGCGGGAGTGACTCTGTTTTGTTCTATGTAAAGATAATTGTTGTAGATTAACATACAAATCGCAATTAACTAAAATTTAATCCAATGCTAACAGCAAGTGACAAGACAGATATTAGAATACAAAAAAACTCCATCCGAACCACGGTTATAAGGCTCGGTTGTGTATGCAATTCGCGGTCACCCATCCAAATACTGAGAGGATCGGCATAGTTCAATATCCTAACCCATATTCTATATTTTTAATCTGTGTCTACGTGAAGGTGTATGTCCTCATATATGGAAGATAGCTCGAATCGCACCAGTTCATAAGAGTGGAATGAGCGGTAACAAGCACCAATATCTTCTCTACGAGCTGCAAGTGCTACAATAAAACATTAACTAGTTTTTATTGCTGTCTAAATCATCCGTGAAAATCATTATCTGATGACATTCTCAATTGAAAGCAGAGTATAATCGTAATCTGTTCCAATAATAATAATAATGTTATAGTAACCCGTTTGATATCATATTTCATATAAATGTAACATAATACGACCGATAACAATATTACCCGTCATAATACAAAGTATTATTGCCAAGCCGTATCTCCCAACAATGTACAATCGAATTCATCGAAGACGTATCCCGATTCCTCGCAACAAATCCCTTTATGAAACGTTGCCACCATCCGCATCGTCAAAGGTATCCTTAAACATGTCTATTACATTTAGGTATTGAATAATAAACGTTGCGCCAACCCTGAATATGGCACAAGACGTGAGCCGACTTACAAGAAGCACCCCTACGATATAATGCACCACCACGTTCGGACCTCAACTCGTATTGCACTTTATTTCTCAACAGCTAAAGCTGCTTTTTGAGCTTCCTTATTTTATGTTACGTCATTCTCTAATGCGGATAAGAAAGTTTTTTAAGCCGGGGTTTTCTCAATTTTCTGGGTAATTTCCAGGTCCCTTTCATTGTCAGTCTGAAATGTGTGCTCGCAATAGTCAAATAGGTGTCGCGAAGTAATTTATGACAGTTTTAAGGAAATTCGCGGTTCCGGGCGTGTATTTGACAGGCCAAGTTTTTCATCTAACTCCAATTGAAATACCGATGATATATTTGAAAAGTTACTTATTATGACACCAAAATTTTAATTAAAATCAATTCGTTGGAGTTTGTTAAGTTCACGGCTTTGTAACTAATTGTTATATTAATTAATTGATTGATGAGGTAGATTTTAAGAAATACTTACAAAGTTTCAACTAATTTTTGAACTTACAGATATCGTTACATATTTTTTTTGTTATTAAGAAACCAACAATAATGGTTAATTGATAGTGTAATTCTAGAGAAATATATCAATATAATAAGAGAAACATCTTTCCTAAATAAGATCCAAATTCATTTACACAGATTTAAGCAGTGCATGATTAACAATCCATCCGTTAGTCAGCCAATAATTAAAAAAATGAAATAACATTTTTTTGACATCTGGAACGAGTTACTGTCTGCTATTTTCTCACAGAGCTATACATATAACATGGAGTCTTTCAAAAGGGGCGTTAAAAGAATCTTGACAAGTCGGCTGCTCATAAGTGCCCCACTTAGTGTTCATTCCCATCACGTGGGCCGTTGTTGTTATCATAAACAAAAAATATAAAATTAACCAAAAATCTAAATTAATCAACAGTAAAACATATAACTGATAATTCCCATCGCACAGAATGACATTGCCACGGACGCGCAATAAACTTGATTTCATTGCATATATCACGGCTTCACGACCCTCAATAATCGACAGAGCAAACGAAAGGTCGCAATCGCAAAACTTTACTACCATTCCGTGCCATAAAACAACACAGCATCATAATAACACGTAAAACACAAACAGGGTACCGTGGGCTTTCAGCACGGCAAATATTTAGACAAGTAATGGCTGTAACCCGTCGAAGGAAAATAAAATACAAATAAATGGAGTATGTTTTCAAATAACTGAATACGTCTGTGCAAAATAAATATGATAGATGATACATGATGGCGTGGACTTTGAGTTTAATGGAGTAGGAAACATTTTTGATGCCTTAAAACGAGTCATTAAGAATCAGAATATTCTAGGCCTAGACTATGTTCAGCCTAGCTTATGTCAGCATCTTTGACGCGCTCGCCACCAGGCAAGACAGTGGTCAAATGGTAGCTTATTTGATCGAGCTAAGAACCGCCTCCTTTTTGGAAATCATTTGAAAACAAAAGAATATTTTATGTATATGTTGCATCCAACAGGGCGAAAACACTTCTTCTCTATATAAAGGAACAAAGTATTTGCGTCGCGCTGTGCGTTGCATCGCATCGCAATACAAAGTTATGCTAACGTAGCAAGGTCTGTGCGGCTTACATTATCGTAAGCGGCTTAGTGCGCTCAGACGACTCGAGATGCAAATGATTCCTCTCGGCATTATCAAATGCTGTTTGTCGGATGTGCCGGGTCAATTTCATCTCGCGTCTTCCACCTAAGTGCTGCTATCTTCAATCTCTTTCAGGTAGATAATCTCAGTTTCATTAGAAAAGCGGATTTAGCTAGACAGATACTTTTTGCATCAATATTTGGAGTTTTCTTTATATCTTATAGGCTAGCGTTTGACCACTACTTTCCCTGCAATGAAGTGGTCGATGGTGAACACGCTAGGCCTGAAATTCTCTGAAGAGATCCTGGGTATTTTGTTGTACCCAATAGACTGTTCTCACGAGCTCAGTAAATATCCACCCAAAATCTAAAATCCAAAGACATTCATGTATTACTAGAATACAAATATTTAGACATTATTCTTACGGTACTCAACAAAATCTAATACATATTTCACAAAATTACAATATCAGATTAAGTTGTTGTACTAGTAATACAACCCACTAGAATACTGTTATTTCTACCTCTATGTACAAAGAGGATAATACTAAGTAAGCTTTTCAAATTGTTATTGTTGTATAAAAGGATTCCTCTGAGCTACGTACAAAAATCAACATCTAATCTATCGAAGCGAACATTGTAAAAGTATTTGTTCAACTGCTACACGGACTCCTAGTCTATTAGATCCGGAGCAGATGCTGAACTTTGTCCTCGAACTATAGAACCAAATAAATTTATGAGCCTTCGTAAGTAATCATGACAACATTAAGTAAAGTATAATAACAAATCTACTCTAATGCCAAACCAATATGACATCAGCATCATAATCTCTGTAGTAAATCCGATGTAGGCCTCTCCCAAGAGGCGCCACTGAGCCAAATCCTTGCATAATTTTTTCTAGGCACTGCCCACCTGGTCATAAGACGTCCTACGCTACGTTTGCCGATTCGCGGTCTAGAGCGTTTGTCCACAGCAACGGCACCGGGACGTCACCGGCACCGATCATTTTTCGGGCCGATTTGAAAATGATGTGCCGGCGATGGTTTGTCCACCGCCACCGATTCCGGTGGTTCTGTTTCTTCTAGCTGTCATGCGTGGCAAATGCGTTTTGATAGAAAAAAAACAAACAACCTCAGACAAAAAAGCAAAAACCGATCGAACGGCGCCGGGCGCCGGAAGTGTGTGGACAAGATCAAACGTGTTTTGTATTGCGAGCCAATGCCGGCACATCGACCCATCAAAATCTGTGGCCGATTTCTAGCGGTCGGGCCGATCTACTCGAAATATCGGCGGCCGGGATGACGTCGCCCGGTGCCGGTCATGCTGTGGACAAGCTGCCATACTATACATATGTACCGCTACTTCGGCGCCGGCATTTTGTTCCCGTTGATGTCCCGGTGCCGTTGCTGTGGGCAAACGCTGTAAGGCTAGCCCAACGGTTATCTGTCCTACGACAGATACGATCAGTCTACTGCCAATTCAGTTTGCTAATCCGTTGAGCTATGTCGATCACTTTAGTTCTCTGGCGAATTAATTCGTTTCGGATTCGGTCCCGCAGAGAAATACTGAGCGTAACTCTCTCTATAGCTCGCTGAGCGACTTTAAATTGGTGGACAAGTCGAACTGTGAGTGTTCACGTTTCAGCTCCGTATGTCATCACGGGCAGGACGCACTGATTGTAAAAAAATAAACTAATTAATTAGTAATTCTAATTAAATATTAGCATATCATTATTAAATTAAGATCTAACATCCTCGTAACAATGTCAGTTAACATCCAGACTAGAAATGGTGATCGTAAAATGTGTGGTAAATTGAAATTTCACGGTACTTCAAAATATGCTTCAGGTTATGAAAGCTTTTAGATACATTGTTGTTTTAAAGTTTCTTGACTTGTTAACGGCAAACTATTAAATATTTGATGGGGTACTAAGAGAAAATCTGTACAAACGCTCAAACCATAGAATACTAACTGTAGTTTGTGTCGTTATGACGATTGTCTACACTCATGTGCATGTTTGTTAACGATTTATTATTTTACAAACATCTGACATACGTTTTTAACCGACTTTCAAAAAAAGGTGCTCAATTCATCTGTATCTGTTTTTGTGTTTTTTTTCTTCTTTTTTTTAAGTTCCTTCGACATGGGTCAGAAACCTTTTCAAAGCGTTTGGTGTAAAACAAAAATAATTCAAATCAGGAGTCATTATATTAAGAGAAAAATGGTTTACAAATTACAAGTCACATTATAAGTTAGAACACATTGTGCTTCAAATAAAAACTATTAAAAAATAGTAAAAGTATAAATAATGTATGACTGTCTACAGAAAAAATATGTTAAATTAATAAAAAATAAATCTGTTATTGGCCTTAAATATCACAATATCATTGAAACTATGTTAATTAAGGGCTGTGGATTTTGTTAATAAATAAATATATAAAAAAACTTCTCATTAGTGAGAACTCTTATTACTCTTTATTTGAAGGATTTTGGATTGTATTTTGGTGGGAAAATGTATGTGCAAGCATAATGCAGCTCATTCCACAACTTCAAGTACGAGGAAACAATCGCTTAAAACAAGTTGTACGAGAAGTATTTATGTTTTTGTATTAGCTTTCTGACGATGGCGAGAATTACGTATTTATAATTTTGAACGAATGGCGGTAGAGAAAGAAACGGGATGGCGATATTATATTAAAGAGTTCTTCAGAGCATTCCCTGTAGAAATATCAATACACAGTAGATCGAATAAGATAAAATTACCTTTTATCGATAATCACACGTGATCAGTAAAAATGTAGATACAGAAAAGTAACATCAAATCACATTTATACAAGGTACAGTATTAACGCGGACACGTAGCTAGAGTGAACGAGAAACCTCGAGTGTTATGAAGTAAGATAATAAGCCGGAATTGGGTTCTTATATACGTAACCGCAAGGTGGGTGCGAACGTGCCTGCAATGCTTAACGTATCTTTGATGCTGTATCTGAGGTAAATAACGTTACAAACGCTAATAAAGTTGAAATGGTATATTGATGTTGGCAGCAGTGGTAAGTATTAGATTATTTAATTATTTAAAATTTTGACGTGATCTTAGCGCAGTGTATTTTAGCCCATCTATTCTAGGGGATCGGTGATTTTTTTTACTTTTTATCAAAATAGCATATAAAGCATAAGGCTAGCATTTGATCACTATCTCGTCTAGTAAGCGATGATACGGTTGAAGATGGTGAACACGCTAGGCTTCGAATGGCCTTACTTTCAAGGGCTGTGCTGCCATTACATTTGGCAGTAATGGTAGTTAGCTATATTTTGGTAATAAGTCAGCCGGAACATCGATATAATAATCCTACCATCTGTATTTAAAACACAAAAACAATTACAATACAAGTCTAACAGTCGAAAGAAGCAGGTGAGCATTAAAAGTAAAGTGGCAAAAAATGTAATTTAACAGAAGCATCCTTTTGAAACGCTAATAAGGAAAACGGCAGTTTAAAAATTGAGGGTAGAGGGAGAAATGCAGGCCTATCTTAGTTTCTCGAGGCCTTCAAGGCAATTTTGAGGAGATTAAATCTTGAGCTCAACCGAGCATGGCCGAATGGCGCCCGAGTGCGATGCCTTCTGTCTTCAGAAATTCCCTGGGACAGAAATATTACATCGGGGAATTTGGAGCACTCATACTGCCGCAGTGTGATGTCTGTAAAGGATGTCAATTCTTAGATTGTATAAATATTAGTTCAACAGAGTCATACTTATCATCATCTTCAGCACTACAGCCCGGGGTGAGCCTTGGCCTGGTCCAGAATGTGCTTCCAGACTGGTCTGTTCCTGGCTTTCTATCGCCAGCCTCTGCCCCGATTGTTTTTAAGTCTTGAGAGTCATACTTAGACTTACCCAATTACACGATGCTTAGAATGATCTAAACATCAAACTATAGTACATACCAATAAAACCTTACGGATAAACTACATCGCGCAAACTATGCTGGACATTCACATTACGAATCGTACTCTTACAATATTGCTCCGACCAGAAATAGAACTCGCAGGTTTTAGTGAAAAGATTTAATACAAAATATGGCACGGCTCACGCAACATATTTTTGTTTTTTATTTGCCACAGCCAAGCTTCTAAGATCACGTTTTGCACCCAAAAACTCAATAGCAGCAGTATTACATGTCTTCTCTTTACTTACACAGCTTAACCCTCTGCAATATTGTAATATTTGTAATATAACGGCATGGAACCCACTCCCTCGATGTTTTCCTGATTCCACTGTGCTGCTTCTAGATTTCATACTTACCTTTCATATCGCGATATTGGGGCGCCAAGAATTGGTATCTATTCCGGGACAATTTGAATATTTCTTTGGACTCCCGTGCTTACTATTAACTGTTCTGTGGCGTGGGGGATGTTATATTTTTTTATTGAAATGAGACGAGCGTTCTTGGGAATATTAAATGGTGTGTTTTGTAATTATTTGAGGATTAATATTTGAATCGTTCTGGGGACGTTTTTATGACTGTTGGTTGTCGTTTGTTTTTTATTTTTATAATACTGTTCATGATACTTGTGATACCAAAACTCGGCAATTGTTAATAAATCTGTAACAAATAAATTAACCCAAATATTTAATGAATCAGTTATGTTGACAAATGAATGACAAGGATACTTTATCTAGCGTTTAAGTAGGCAATCTAGCAAATCTATTATGAATGGGTAAATGTCCAAAAGATAAGGACACACAAATTCTAACGTATGTTTGCTTTTTAGGGTTCCGTAGCCGAATGGCAAAAAACGGTACCCTTATAGATTCGTCATGTCTGTCTGTCTGTCTGTCTGTCCGTCCGTATGTCACAGCCATTTTATTCCGAAACTGTTAGGACTACAGAATTGAAACTTGGTAGGTAGGTGTATTCTGTAAACCGCTTTCCGATTTTTATACAAAAATAAAAAATATAAAAGTTTAAGGGGGGGCATCCCATACATGGAACGGAAACAAAAAAAAAATTCTTCCAACCTATAGGTGTGGGGTGTCTATGGATAGGTCTTTAAAAATGACATTGAGGTTTCTAAAGTCATTTTTTCGCAAAGTCTATCATCTGAAAGATAGTCGCGTCTAAAGTGGTAAAATGTGTGTCCCCCCCCTCTAACTTTTAAAGTATGGGAGTGAAAAATCTAAAGAAAATATATGCTGTAGATCTCAATAAAAACTAACAATGAAAATTAGTTTGAACGAGATACAGTCAGCAGTTTTAGAGACATGGCGACCGCAAAGAAAACTTTGTTTTTCATACAAACACAGTTAAAACAAAGTTAATTTTGTAGTTGCGATAAGTCATAGTTATGGAATATTTAACTGTGTTACGGAACCCTACGAGTGCGAGTCTGACTTGCACTTGGCCAGTTTATTTTATAAATGCGAGCGTGTTTCCCGGTTTCTTATCTTTGCACGCAGCAAGACACTCCTAAACTCTAAAATGTATTAAATAAAGGACCACCGCTGATGTATACCCTCATGACAAAAATAATTATTAACATCGATCGACAATTTTAGAAGTTGAAATATATAGACGAATATATTATATACCGGTTCCTAATTCGTCTATATTTATCGTAATATAGACAAACCTTCCTCTTTTTGAACGTTTAATAAAGAAGTAAATTAATAACACGCCTTAATTCTCAACGAATCTCATGCAATAAAATCAAATGTCCCCATTTTAGCAATTTAAAAATCCAATTAATTAAATCGTATTTAACTATTTATCCCGTTCAAATATTTCAAACGGTATTTGAGCTACAAATCAACTGTGAACAATAAAGGGATGCAACCCTTCTTTATTAAGGTGCTCGAGGAATGCAGCACAAAGGGTTTGAATGGTCGTTAAAGACGGACGATGCCCGTGTACTTATCTAGGGTGGTTTACACAGCTCTATCTTACCACTCTTTGTTTGTTTGCACTATCACAAATACTCATCATTTTATGCAGAGGCAGCGCTTGAATTCTTTTCAACCGACTTCTAAAAAGGAGGAGGTCCTCAATTCGTCTGTATGTTTTTTTTTTTGGATGTATGTTACGTGATTACTCTCTTGATTTAATTTTTTTATTAAATTTAATTAAAGTAAATTGTGGACCGATTCGAATGATTCATTTTTAATCGGTAGGGTACATTTCCGAGGTGGTCTAATTGTTATTTCATTGAAATTTGATAATTATTTTCAGAGATTATGACGATAAACGTCTCAAACTTCTGAACTGACTCGTGGGGCATTATATCACCAAATATTCACCAAATCGGTAGGTTTAAGTTATAGCTCGCTTATTCAGAAGATACTTATTAAGTGATTTTTTTTTACACTAATAACTGCGCACTGATTTAACCACTGATAAAAGAAAAAAAAAGTTACTTATTAGTTTAAAATAAGGAGATAAAAATATCTCTCTAAATATGTTCAATTTAAATTTGTCGGACGAGTGTGTAGCAGATAAAGTTCTTTATAGATTGGCAACACTTTTTGTTGTAAACTGGCAATTACTCTGTGTTAATATAGATCTGTGCTATCTTGCTATGGCCGACAAGAGCCATTGGATAAATTTAAATTATTTAAAAAAAAATCTAAAAAAATCAATAGAGGATATTGTGTAACCTCGCTATCAGGACAGTTATTATACTCTTTGCTAGCTATACACATATAATAATCTGTTGTGTAACCGAAGGAATATAAGGAGATATAAAGCAACGAAATGGATTTTTATTGACACGTATTACCAGGCAGGATCTGTTAGCTGGAAAAGGAACAAAATAATATGCCCGCATTTTTTTAAATAAATAATTTATACATTTTTATAAATATATAATGATACATTTAGAAGGATTTATCAGTATTAATACTATGAATCTAAAGAATAATTACGACAAAAACAAAAATACATTGGTAAAATCATAAGTACACCACTTACCGAATTTATTAAAGTCACATCTCATTACCCTTAAAATCTGCGTTTAAATTCCACAGCAATATCTCGCCCTAAAGCATTCATAAAATTTGAAACGCGTCACGGTTGATGAAAATTATCTTAATAAGCAGTTTACAACCTTTACAACCATTTACAACCATATCGTTGACGGAGAACAGTGATAAAGCTAAAGATGACGGTTACACGTATTACATTTATTATTAGATAATTAATAAATAACTCACTGCATATATATGTCAAGCAATATGCATCCAATGATTGATACGTATATAAACACAACTTTTATAAATACGAAATTCAGTTTGTATATTTGTTTAGTACCTCTTCATGCTCAAACAAATTAAATGATTAAACTGAAATTTTGCACAGTGATATAGACTACAGGGTTGAATAGCATAGGCTACTTTTGAACATAGGTGAAGCCGATGGGCACAGTGAGTAATATAATTAACGCAAAATTATTTTCTATTTCTCCGGTGGTAGGACACTATCTAGTGTCCGCCTGGCCAGCTACCACCCTCAAGTTAGAAGATCTGTCGCTAAAAATCTAATGTTATCGGCGACTATCCTTGAGAGCCAGTTCCCATTCGTGCTTACCATCTTCGACCGCATCATCACTTACCAACAGGTGAGATAGTGGTCAAACGCTAACCTATAAGATATTTTAAAAAAATATTACCTGGTAATGGCTTAACCAGTTTTGTTGAAAATTTGCAGATAGATATGATAAATTATGACAGTTTAGAATACTTTAAAACGCGGGGGAATCCTCGGGGCGAAATACTAATTTGAAATTAATAAGTAAATTAGCATAGTCAAATTAACTATACAGATAAGCTGCACCGAACAATTTACAAACTTTGACCATTTTAAAGCAATTACGTCTAACATAACTGCTTGAATTTCTAATATCCCGAAATATTCTACCTCAAGCACTGTCCCTTTCATTTGACTATTGAGTCCAAACTTCCCATCTCGAGCATTAACAAACGGGTCCGATGCTATCTTTAAAACGGTCGGTCAAAATTATAATAAACCTTAATTTCGCTCTGTAATTGGTGCCCAGTGAAATAGGTAATAGGGACTTTATACATCATTGTGAATTTTGATATGAACTTTAGTGTTGTATACAATCAATATACTATCAATGGAAATACCTTGCTTGTTTATTACCCGACTAGCAGTGTCCCGCGGTTTCATACGGCTTATGTTACTCGCTAATAATGTAGTTTTCCATTAGTAAAAGAATTTAGTTTGTATGTTGTAATTTTAAAATGTTAGTAATTTACGGTCCAGTAGTTTTTGAGTTAAATTGTAACAAACAAACAATAAATAAAAAAAATTCCCTTTATAATATTAGTTTAGTATTACCCGACTACAGGAAGGTTATAATTTTGACCGGTATGTATGTTCATCTGTTCCCTCACAACTTCTAAACTTCTTATTGTTATTTGACAATTGGGATCTCATTGGAAGCGTCTTAGTTATCGCTGGTTATAAGCTATAATTTAGATTAATAATAATTAGATTAAATTGAATATGGCACATTTTAGTAGAGGATATAAGTATAAGTCATGAACTAAAAAAACTATCATTTACATGAAACATTTTTTTAGTTCATGACTGCTTTAGTTAACACTTAGCCGTATTGAGTAGGTATCGAATAAAAGGGCTTAATTTGCACATTAAAAAAATATTCATATTTTTAACTATTGCTTGCGGCTTTGCTTTATTGCACCCGCTAATAGGGAATTATTTCTAAAATTAGAGCGTGATTTTTCAGTAGATTTTAGGTTTTTATATAACATATTATAATTGTTATTTATGAGATTTATCACTTTGATACATTTCCATTAAAGGCATTTTGGACTAAATTCATTTTTACCCACGACAGAACGGAGACGGTATATGCGTTTGGAGTGAGAGGAGTTTTGTGTGTGCAAATCCATACTGCAATTTTTAGACTAGTCTACTAGTCCAATGATGCTATATTTAGTTATGGGTTTGGGTTTAATTGGTACATGTTATTACATAGGTGTTACGGTGACAACTCACTGGGGGGCGCTGCAGCAAACATTGTTTGTGCAAATCCATGTTGCCATTTTTAACCGACTTCACAAAAAAGGAGGAGGTTCTCAATTCGTCTGTATGTTTTTTTTGTGTGTACGAGTATGTTACGCGATTACTCCGTCAATTGTGAACGGATTCAAATGATTCTTTTTTAATAGGTAGGGTACGTTTCCGAGGTGGTCCCATTTTAATTTTATTCTCCATAACTACGTTTAAAGACAAAATAGAACTAGTCGATTTTTTCTTTAAACGGTTGGTAATTAATCAGTGGTGGTTTTCAGATAGATGTTATGACGTTAACTTTCTAAAGGACGCTATCGTAGGTGTTTATTCAAAATTTTAATTTTGTTACTTGTAATTGATTTATATACTGTCAAGTTTAATCACAAAAACGAGCATAATGATCTCATAATAGAGCTACAAATAAAATCTGATCTTATAACTTTTGCATATTTTTAAGATAGCGGTAATTTCAAGTAAAATCTTTAAAACATATAAATTTGGTCATTGTTTTTCCCATCCTATTAAAATGAGATATTTTATTGGTAGAAAGAAGAGTAATAAAAACCGATATAACGCCAATAAAAAACCGCCTAATGTGCAAAGTTCTTGAAACCCGATATAGATTACAATAGTTTCTCGTTTTAGTTATAGTTTATGTTATTAATAAATGTTTATGTCTTTTTGTTGCAGGTAAGATGTGGGTTTCTACTGCCATTTTCATCTTTATATTTTTTCTGACCATGAACACATTAGGTGAGTTGACAATTAATTTAAGTCTTCAATTTGCGTTGTAATTATTATCATTATCATCATTACCATCATCTCTGTCCACTGCTGGACATAGGCCTCACATATGACACTATACCTTATGTAGGGGAGCCAGTTCCAATTCTAAGCCTAGCGTGCTAACAACAGGTGAGATAATCACTTACCAACAGGTGAGATAATGGTCAAACGCTAGTCTGTATGATATAAAAACCTAAAAGTATGTATGTGAATTACAACATATAATGTTGGTAATGTTATTCATATTAAACATTACACAATGACGTTATGAGTATATGCAAGGTACGGCGGTCAAAAATCTCTATTTCGTCTATTATTTAAGCCCACAATTTAATACCGTAAAGGTGTGGCCGTACCTTAAGATAGTAAACTTAATAAATAATTATTAAAATATGCATCTAAGGAAGCTTTTTGAGAACTATCGTATTGTGTAAGAGGTAAGTAACGTATCTAATTACACCATCAACTTCAACGGAACCTGAAACGAAGACTTCAAGAAAATGCAGTATTTTTGCTTTAGAATTCCTACGCTTTACCGTTGCCAAGCCGTTGGGCAAAGCGTTTGGATTCTAAAACGAAATAACTGCTTCACTACGAACGCTAACGCCGCTACGTCTACGACGCTACGGTGCTACGATGTTACGGTGCTACGAGCGTCTAAGAATGTCTACGAGGGATAATTTATGAAAAGAAGGTAATTAAGCTTTTGATATGAATTAGCCTTTGTATGTTTGTAAATGAACGGTAATTTTGGAATGAGAGAGACTTTCTTACTTGTAATTAAATTTAATGAAAGCTTGCTAAATAATACGTACAATTAAATGTCCGTAACGACAGAGTTTCTAAGGAGAATTGTATTTTAATTTTAATTAAGCCTACATTTTCCATTACAATATTAATATTAATTGAATTTTAATTTTACAGGAAGCATGTAACCTAACATAAATTTATTATTATGCCATTCATGACTTAATTTTAAGTATTCTGTTTATAAGTGTTAATTCTTGATGACATATTAATGTCATCCAGGATTAAAAAATGAAATAATAGGGCCGGTCGTGTATGGAATACTGTTCTCACCTCTGGGATGGTTCTGCCAAATACCAGCTGCAGACACTGGAAGCTATTGAGAGGAGAGCCAAGAAGCTCATCACCGACGACCAACTAGTAAGCAAAAGACTCCAGAGTCTCGAGCATCGTCGCAAGGTCGCTTGCTTGTCGGTTTTTTATCGGATTCATTTCGGAGAGTGTGCATCGGAACTTCATAACTTGATTCCGCCATCCCCTTTCTATAATCGGACGAGCAGGGGATACTAAGAGGCGCCACCGCTACATGGTGGATATACCATTTACGCGTACAAAGCGATTCGCTTCTTCTTTCATCATACGTACTGCCAAGGAATGGAATTCCCTGCCCGAGTCTGTGTTTCCGATTAGATACAACATAGGGGTCTTCAAGTCGCGAGTGAATAGGTATCTTTTGGGTAAGTGCGCTACATCATCGACCGCATCGTCACTTAACATCAGGTGAGATAGTGGTCAAGCGATACCCATTTTCACATAAAAAGGGCATTTCATTTTTTATATGGTAGCAGTATTAAAACGTTCAAAATAATAATTTACAAGTAGGTGAATGTAACCATAAAAAAAAATTACTAATTTGTACACTTATTATTGGTAAAACTTCACCGTCTATTTATTACAAATGCTTAAAATGACTATAAGTAACTACAGCTGATGTCTAAATCATTCATTTACAGATTTGTTAATGTTATTTGTTTTTATTCTAAGCCTTTGTCTTAAAAAAAAAACTTATGTAACTTATATTCTGCACTGTTCTATGCCATATAAATCTTACGGGACATATTTTAAAAGCTTTAACTTATCCATTCGATTTTTCAGAAATACGTGAGTAGAAATGTGGTAACCGGCCATTTTATACTATACTGTCAACATCTTCAAATTATTTTATAGGTGTTTATTTAGGGTTTTTGTGTACATATTATATTTATTAATCAAGAATAACATTTATGCAACGTAATAAATATTGTTGAAACAGCTTGTTCGTGTTTATTCTAAAAAAATCTTGGTATGGACATAGTTTATATACTATTCTGGAAAATTACAAAGGATAATTTTGGTTGTTACCTTTGTTTATACATTTAGTGGAGGCGCGTCTTAACTTATTACTTCTAATAGCTGTAAGCAATCTCAACATTGGAGACAGCAATATTGTATAGTAAAAGTAATTGTTGCCAATAATGTAATTAAAACATACACATTTTAAAATAACATATTCTTACGTTATTTTATGTTTTCTAAACCATTTTCAAAATACATAGTTAAACATTATTTTTCATCGAAAAGATAAACTAATTGTAGCACTGAAATACGTTATTTTATTTCAGTAGTTATTTATCATTTACCGCTTAAAATACGTGGCATTTATCTCTACTACAGAATTTTATGGCTGTGTCAATTGCTGGCTAGCTCTCTGTACTCGTTAGATAGAAGCTCGTGGCTTTACTGCCGAACGATTTGAAACGATTGACTCGGGTAGCTTCGCAAATGTTTAATGGCTAAACTAGATTTCAAAATCAATTCGCTTGTATTTATTCATAGGTTTCTTTATTATGTACTTATCGGTCTATGGTTAATGAATGCTTGGAAGTTTGACAAGTGCAGTTTGATTAATTACTTTATGAATTACGATTTAATGTTAAGGTACGGACACACCGCAGCGTCCTGCGTGCGTGATTTAGGCGGCGATCAGATAGCGCAGTAGTATTTGTACAGACTGTTTCACACCAAACATGATCAGAAAACAATTGAAAAGTACTGAGATACGCGCCCGCAGAACGCAGCACGCCGCGGTGTGGCCATACCTTTAGTTTACTGTTGAAAAAATACTAGTTAGTGATGGTGCATGTGGGTTTTTTTTCCAAAAGCCTCGGTTATATACAGGTTGTTCCCATAAATTAAATTTTATCATCATGATTTGATCAAAAATATGAAGATTATAAATACATCAAAGACTAGCATGGGTGTGTACAGTCGGCCATGTTTTTATTATGAAATACGATGCTATATAATTGCTCTCTTAATCAACTTTAATCTACATCGAAAGTCCTACCAATATACAATGAAATTATATTTCCTCAGTAGTAAAGTTTAAACACATTATTAAACCTAAATTGTGTTAGTTATTGAGACATTCTAAACACTCAAGTGATATGAAGTTAACGTCAAAGTCTAAAATAATTAATATTTCAGACGCACTGAGCTTGTTTACCTAAAATTAATTTTAGATCTACCTAAAGAGCTACGAGTAAGTTTCAACTTGACAGCATAACAGCGATAGCTTACATCCTACCTTAAGTTGGTAGCTTCATATTGTTTCCAAAACTGTACTCCACGTTATAAGTTGTAATGTCACACTTTGTAAGCTAAAATAACTATTTTAGCTTACAAAGTATAACTAGGTAGAGTTAACGTGCTGTAGTTCTATCCAAACAACATTATGCGATTTTTTATATTATGTAGGTTTTCCTAATGACACAATCGAAATCTAGAATCAATTTGACGCCTACCCTGATAATGTTATAATTGTGACTTGTTGACTGACTCTCAAAGGCTGTGTTCTCAAAAGGAGTATTCTAGGCCTAGCGTGTTCACCATCTTCAGCCACATCATCGTTTACCACCACGCGAGATAGTGGTCAAACGCTAGCCTATCCATACTTCCTGTGCGGTATCACCCGTGTGCGGTGATCACCAGCATGGGGTGTGTGCAGGTACCTTTGTAGGGGAACGTCTGCACTACCCTTACTATAGCGTGTTCTCTCAGTTGGTGTGGGGGAAGAAATAACAAGATGTGGTTACATATGCACTACGTTTATTGTCAAGACATCTGTCCTATATCGCGTCCGGGAAACCACTGCCGGTGGGCCAATAGGTATGCGGGACGCGGGCGACGTTACATGGTATGTCGCGTCAGCTCTACCTACTGTGCCCCCACACTTCCATATCCATATTCATACATATATTATAAAAACGTTTGTAACGCTGTCACTCTGTCTTTTTGTTACCTAATCACCTTCGAGCATTTACCAATGGAGATGTCAATGCAAGGCGTACCACTCTGCTGGCCATATAGCCATTATTAGCCATATGAGCGTGCTTAACTACGCTGTAATTTTAATACTGTGTGCGTGTTTCAAGCTAGTGTGCGGGATCGTTAAAGTGAGTGATTTGTGTGTGTGCAATGCGTGTTTACCTCATCCCCCGTAAGTATCGGCAGAAAAAAATGTTTGCAGATTACAACGTTAACATCTCCATTGGTAAATGCTCGAAGCTAATCACGCATAAATGGATGATCCGATATTATTTAGGAGATACTTTATAGCATGAAGATGAACATAGGCTAGGCTTAATTCTTGGTGTACTTAAACGAAGTCAGCTATTATTATAAGCTAGGAAGGTATAAGAAAAGTTTTGGACAATATTTGTGAAATACAAACTTTATAGAGTGCAATCACTTCTAAAACTGATTAACTAGATTCACTGAAATGAGAGTCCCTTTGGTAATCAAATATAACGTTTCTTCTACACCTTATATTTCGGGTTCGAGTCCCATCGGTACAATGAAACTGGATTGTATTTAACAATGCCTTTTTTAATAATCACAGTTGTAAAAATAAAAGTGAGCTGCTTTTACAATTTGTACTAGACTGAAAATTTCTCAGTGGTATTTATTCTATCGTCTTGGTTGGCGGTAATGAATTATTCGTTGCTCTCAGAGAGAAACAGTTGTTGCAGTTGTCGCCAAGAACTCGCTAGCGTGCGGCAATGGTGTAATTAATGTATTTACATTTATTTCATTATGGTCTTTATTTCTATTGTGTTGATTAATATAATTAATGTTTTGTAGAATCAAAAATATAACATCTATTACAAAGACTATAAATAATTTAGATGCAGTATTTTATAAATATCGTTATGTCCAAAACTCTTTACTAAAAAAAAATTTTTTTTTGTCGTGACAATTAAGGTTTATTGTGACGACACGGTCTAAGATACAATCTTGCTTTTCTGTTTTTTTTTTAATAATATTAACATCGTCAATTAGACACAGTTTTCCACAGGTGGTAGTACTCAGCTAGTCAGGCAGACTAGCTACCATAAAGTAGCTTGCCACTTACAAGAAGATAATTTGCCGCCATAACCTTATGGTGTTCCGGCAACACATATCCCTTGAGAGTCAGAGTTTTCTAGGTTCAGTTTTAACGGTTTCTATTAAGTTCCTAATGGCCTATTATACGAACTTTTCTGCCAGATTATATTGCCCATTCTAAGACTAGCGTGCTTTCCATCTTCGACCGCATCATCACTTACCAACACGTGAGATAGTGATCAAGCGCTGGCGGCCTATATGATATTTTAAAAAAAAAATCGCCATGTCGAATAATTATTTAAAACTTTATATGGGATCGATGAAACTGGCTCTTAAAAGTAACGTTCAAATACAAGGTGTACCTAAAATAAAAGCTATTAAAATTTCCGAGAACAGAATCATTGAAAATGAAATATATTTGCCGTTATTCGAATTATATTTGTTGATATTTGCAGTTATACGTTATATCCGCATCCGGAGTAAGCCCCGCGATCCCTCAATCAGAGCGGATTATTTCGTAGAGTTCTGTTCAGTGCTGGTATAGAGGTAGCGGATTGTTATTATTGTATTTTTATTCTTTGGATAGAAAGATTAAAATACCTTTGAAGAACTTTTTTTCTTTTTTTATATCTTATAGGCTAGCGTTTGGCCACTATCTCAACTCTTGGTAAGTGATTATGCGGTCGAAGATGGTAAGCACGCTAGGTCTAGAATGGGAACTGGCTGGCTCTCAAGGATAGCTGCCGGAACACATTAGATGTTTGGCGACTTTTTTTTTCTTAACGATGTTTTTCCTTCACCTGAGGGCCACTGAGAGAAGCGCACATAATTTTTTCGATAGAAAAATCCATTGGCTTACGGCGGGGTTTGAACTCGGTACCTCTGGCATCAAAGCCGACCGTTCTCCCGAATACGCCACTGGGCTGGATGGTAATGGATGGATGGTTAGTCTTATCTGAAAGCTTTATATTTTGAAAAGCTTTGTGCTGCTGGAATACCGTAAGAAAATATGCCGCGATAGTCTTCAGGTACGACCACACCGCGGCGTCCTGCGTGCGCGATCTAGGTAGTGATCAGATAGCGCAGTAGTATTTGTACCTACTGGTTCACACCAAACGCGATCTACGGCGATCAGAAAACGATTGAAAATCAGATCGCGAACGCTACCTAATTGCTCCTGCTATCTGTAGAAAAATTATAACATTTAAAAAAAATTGTAAGTTTACATCTTAGCATCACAATTTTCTTTAATTTAAATTATGATTTTAAAATACCTGCTACCAATATAAAACATTTTAATTACCAATTTAAATTTTGTTGAAGAAAACCCAAAGAAAAGCATTAAAATGGAGTTCCTTTCATAGCATTACCTTCAGTGGAAAATTATTGTAAGTCTGCATCTGGGGGCCTAACAAAGCGATAGCAAATGAAGGGTACTGGATTAAATTTCCCGCACAATGTCGATTCTACTCAACAGAGGAAATGTACATTGTAGGGTTTGCGTAATTGAATCCATGGAGCCATATCAAATTTATTTTTGCGAAGACTTAAAAAATTGTTTGCCTTTTTTCGGCAGTTTAGGCTGTTTTATTTACACGGGAAGGAACCTTGGTGGAAATGCCATTATTAAGTTATTTTGTTGAAATAGGTAGCATTTTGAACGATACCCTGCAGGGTAAATGTTTTTTTATTTATGTCAATTTTTCACATTTAAAGTGAATAGATGTCAAATAATGATGAGAAAAAGAGAGAAAAATGATTTTTAAGAGACTTACAAAAAGGAGGAGATTTTCAATTCATCTGTGTGTTTTATTTATTTTTTTGTATGCATGTTACGCGATTACTCCGTCAATTATGAACCGATTCGAATGATTATTTTTAATTAAAATAATAAAACTGGCCAAGTGCGAGTCAGACTTTTGTCCCGCACACGGAGGGTTCCGAACGCCATCTATCGAATTTCTAACGAACTTCTAACACTAACTAAGTAAACGTTAACACAAATGTAGAATAGTATTATATAGTAGTAATAAAGATAAGATAAAGATAAAGATATTTTATTTGCGTAAAACATGCGAATAACAAAAAGTTGTGACAAAATATTCAAACGATCAGAAATCATGAATCATGAACAGATCGTCATGTTTTGCCTTAACAGGCGTCCAAACTTTGCAGATGGCGCTGCTTTACTCACTACATATAATCCAAATTTAAATACATATTACACTGGTCATTCTTATAAACTAAATTGAATTATAAAATTAAAAGGATACAGCACAATGTCATGAAAATAATAATAATGATTATAATTTGTCACTTAAAAATTCGTCAATACCATAATAACATTTCTGAATTAAAAATTGTTTTAGCCTATTTTTAAACATAATATTGTCCATGTCCTTGAAAGATTTAGGAATTTTATTGAAGACTGTTGGCGCCATACCAATTACACTTTTAAATAGTAATTGTAGTAATTAATATTATTAAATATCTGGTTGACCGAGCTTTGCTCGGTATTTTTTGCCACTTAAACAGAGTAATATGACTCTTCCCGACATCTATTGACGAATAATAATCCAATTTTTTTTAATTGAGAGCAACTAACTGCTTTACTGAAACAGTACTTCTACTCGCCAATAGATGTCGGGAAGAGTCATATTTTAAGTTTATTATCAATAAAGTTGATTATTGAAAACAAGAATAAAACAACATTTTCTGAAAATGACTCCTAGCTAGATCGATTTATCGCCCCCGAGATCCCCTGTAGGTATACTAAATTTTATTTAATCGTTGGAGCCGCTTCCGATATTCAGATTAAGGTAAATACGATACCGCGCCATCTTTGATGCTAGATATGTGGCGCTGCGCTATCGTAAAAAACTTTTTTTTAACTTTTCTTTAATTTTTAACTTTGTTCTGTTTTTAGTATTTGTTGTTATAGCGGCAACAGAAATACATCATCTGTGAAAATTTTAACCGTCTAACTATCGCGGTTCATGAGATACAGCCTGGTGACAGACGGACAGACAGACAGACAGACAGACAGACAGACAGACAAACAGACGGACAGCGGAGTCTCAGTAATAGGGTTCCGTTGGTACCCTTTGGGTTCGGAACCCTAAAAAGAATCATTCGAATATCGATAGGATACATTTTCAAGGTGGTTCCATTGTAATTTCGTAATGTAATCGAGATGTAATAAGTATTTCCAGAGATATGACGGTAAACGTCTCCAGCTTGCTACTGAAACTGACTCGCAGGGCATGGAAGTCGGTTGTTTTAGTTTTTAAATTATTGTAATTATGTTTGTTTGTCGTTGATAATCTGAAAAAACTTCTGGACCAATTTTAAAGATTCTTGTTCCTCTAAAAAGCTACATTATAGAAAATGATTAAATCTCAGTTTAAATGTTAATAAAACTCTACCTTTAAACGTTCACAAATTGAACGATTAACCTCACATTTAGCACGTCCTGTCCTACTAACCCATATGAATTAGATCCTAACATAAACTGGCTCATTATACTGTTTCCTCATATAAACCTCGCAAACAACACATAAACATCCATCCTTGGGTTTGAAAAGACACAGCTACAGGCCCGACTCATCGAGGCATCAATCTCGCAGTTGGCATGACGCCAGCGCGCCCTTTCACTCCGATACTATGATGATGCTCCCAGATATGGATCTGAGATATTGCTCCGCACCCACTTGTTATTATGTTATAGGTTACTTGAATTGGCAACGTTTTAAATTGATTACTAAGCAAGTCTGTTGTATATTCGGCTGTCACGTCAGCTAATACAAATTTTGAGGTTTGCAGGCAAACTTTTGCTTAGTCTCGTGTAAAAAAAATTGTCGATGTATGATGTTAATTGTTATGCATGTTTTTTTTTTACCCACGACGGAACGAAGACTGTATATGCGTTTGGGGTGAGAGGATGTTTGTTTGTGTGTGTGTGCAATACCATGTTGCCATTTTTTTCCAAAACTACTGGTCCGATTTTGATGCAATTTTCAGTTGTGGGTTTGAGTTTGATTGATGCATGTTACTAAATAGGTGTAACGCTGTCAACTCACCAGGGGGCGCTGCAGTAAACATTTGTTTGTGCAAATCCAAGTTACCATTTTTCTCCAAGACTAGTTCGATTTTGTCTTTAAACTGTTTGTAATTAATCACTGGTGGTTCTTAGATAGATGTTATGACGTTACGATGTTATGTTATGACGATTTTCTAAAGGAAATTGTCGTGGGTGTTTATTAAAAATTTTATTTTGTTAAAATTAGATTACTAGTATAAATCTTGCATTTAGTAATTTCTTAACTCGTTTGTTTTTCTCAATTATAAAACATCACTTACCACAATATCTTGATACTTTTCTCTCCATCCATAGGTTGTCTGGAAGAGATCGCTTAATGCGATAAAACCGCCTATTGTTGCACTGTTATATTAAATTGTAACACTTCTTATGTTTGTTTCTGTAATAATACATAAGTTATTATTGTTATATACCGGCTGTAATTCACGTACCTTCAGTCGAATTTTCTCGACCTAGGTTTCGAGCGAGTCAGTCGCTCTTCCTCGGGAGTGAGGTCACGCGGTGAGATCGCGATGTTCACTGCGTGACCTCACTCCCGAGGAAGAGCGACTGACTCGCTCGAAACCTAGGTCGAGAAAATTCGACTAAAGGTACGTGAATTACAGCCGGTATATAACAATAGTAATGTTACAAATTCACGATAATTTTAAAATTAAAATAATACATAAGTGTTTCTATCTATCTATAACTCTTTATTGAAACCATTCACAAAATAAAAAATAACAAACATTTGCACTACATGTATGGCTACGTGTATGGTTGGCAACCCTACTTTAATATTTTTTTTAATAGTCTGACGTCAACGATTGGATCACAGCTGAATGGTTCAATACTTTGTTTTTTTTTCCTGCTTTTTCTATATTTACTTGATAATTGATTATGATTTATGATTTTGACGTGTATATGTGCGTATATTAATACTGCCTACATACTGAATAAATGCTTTGATTATTTGAGTCTTTTTTTGACTTAAATTACTAGTACAATCTTATCACTAAAAGCGATCTCTTTCAGATAACTTCAGAATGGAAATGATACTAAAGTATGTTAAACATGAACGGTACCATGATATAATGACTACGTTTTTTTTTAAATATCTTATAGGCTAGCGTTTGACCACTATCTCACCTGCAGGCCTAGCGTGCTTACCATCTTCGAACGCATCACCACTTACCAACAGGTGAGATAGTGGTCAAACGATAGCCTATAACATATATAAATAAAAAGTAATTCCTGAGCGCGTTAGAGGAATCTTTAAGCTTTACCTCATAATGTAAACCTCGCTCGTGTTTAAAGCTGAGACGGCAAGCACATACCTAGCATTGACTCAGTTTTGCCTGTCAGCTGATTGGTGGATGCACAAAGGCAGTCCCATTGGCACGATGCCAGTAGCTTTGTCGTGGATCGGAATTTTCTCCGACAACACAACCGTTATGTAATCGGTCGGCATGTTTGTTCTTTACGTTTGATAATAATGAGGTTTGAAAAGAAATTGGGTTGTCGAAGATTTAAATGTAGAAATATGTACCTCAATTTACTTGAAGTTTTGGATATAGGTCTTAATTGGTGAATCTCTTATTGAAGTTCTTTTTGAGTAAATTTATTGATCATAACTAGCATTGGTTCTTTGTACCACAAATAACTATTTATGTGATCTCTTAAGATCTCGGGAACGCTGATAGAAAAAACGTCGGCTAAGATTTAAATTTCCTCCTGACAATTAACGCAAATTAGAAGGCAGTTGCTTGATACCACATGAGTAAAGAATCAAGAATCAAAAGAATCAAAGCATTTATTCAGTATGTAGGCAGTATAAATATACGCACATATACACGTCAAAATCATAAATCATAAATCATAAAATAAATCATAACCAATTATCAAGTAAACATAGCAAAAGCAGAATTTAACGCTTTGAATTAGAAAAAAAAAGTAATGAACCATTCAGCTGTCATCCAATCGTTTACGTCAGAATATTTAAAAAAAATTAAAGTAGGTTAAAACCAACCATACATGTAACTGTGTGTTTCAGTACTTCAGACAATTTTTATATAAAAAAAATAAAAAAGTGAAATAGTGAAACACAACATAGAGAAACGCATACCGATCACAGTACATATCATGATCCAAATGGAACTGATAGTCCGTCTGTCAGCTGCATAATATTGTTTAAATAAAAATAAAAATGGCAAGCCTAGAAAGAAAATCTGCGGACAAAAGGGGAAAACTGAATGGCTGTTGAATCTACCGGTGTTTCGGAAATACTCCCATCAGAGAAGAAACACCAAGAAACTCTATGGGGCTTGTCTTGTCATTTTATCTTTTTTTTTAAAAATTAATTGTACATGTCAGCTTTAAAATTTTAACAATATATTATTAATTATAGTACAATTTATATTTGTTCTTGGAACTTGGGGCATTCAGGCCATGCATTTTTGTCATCCATATAGTCACCTATTGTATAGTATGATTTTTTCATCAAATTGGATTTTACATAGATTTTAAATTTGCTCATAGGCAATTGATCAATATCTTTAGGTAGCTTATTGTAAAAGCGTACACAGTTCCCCATGAATGAACCACTAACTTTCTGCAGTCTGAAATTAGGTATAATTAATCTATTTTTATGTCTTGTATTAAAATTATGTACATCAGACCTTTTCTTATAATCATTTATATTCTTGCGTATGAACAAAATATTTTCATAAATGTATTGACATGCCACTGTTAGAATTTTAATTTCCTTAAATTTTTCACGAAGTGAATCTCGCGACCTCATACTATATATAGAGCGAATAGCTCGTTTCTGCAAAACAAATATTGATTGGATTTCAGCGGCTTTCCCCCACAATAAAATGCCATAAGACATTATACTGTGGAAGTAGCTGAAATAGACCAATCTTGCAGTGGCTTCGTCCGTTAAAAATCTAATTTTACGTACTGCGTATGCAGCGGAGCTTAACCTACCTGCTAGAACCGATATTTGAGAACCCCATTGAAGCTTTGAATCCAGGGTGATGCCCAAGAATGTTGTGGATTCAACAAGTTCTAATGGTTCATCATTTATTAATATACTTCTATTTAGGATACCCTTTTTTACATTTGGTAGAGAGAAATTAATACATTTAGTTTTTTTTGCGTTTAACAATAAGTTATTGGTTGTAAACCAATTCAGAACCTGTGTTATTGATTTGTTTACATCGTCAAAGTTAGGTGTAGTCCTATCTATTTTGAAAATCAAGGAAGTATCATCTGCGAACAAAACAATATCACATAGGTTCTGTACGAATGACGGTAAATCATTGATATAAACTAGAAATAAAAAAGGTCCTAGGATCGATCCCTGCGGGACTCCCATTTTTATGAGGGATCCAGATGACCTGACGCCATTGACTTCAACCATCTGTGTTCTTTATTATTGTTATATACCGGCTGTAATTCACGTACCTTTAGTCGAATTTTCTCGACCTAGGTTTCGAGCGAGTCACGCGGTGAGATCGCGATCTCACCGCGTGACCTCACTCCCGAGGAAGAGCGACTGACTCGCTCGAAACCTAGGTCGAGAAAATTCGACTAAAGGTACGTGAATTACAGCCGGTATATAACAATAATAATGTTACAAATTCACGATAATTTTAAAATTAAAACATCTGTGTTCTGTTACAGAGGTATGATGATACCAGATCAAGTGCCTTATTAAAGAAAATGAATTTACCTATGTGTTGATACTAAGCTCAATTGACAGTAAATTGTAAAATATATCATAACATACAATCGTTTAAAAAACTAAAAGAACCGACTTCAAATGCCGCGCTTTCAGTACCAAGTTTGAGGTGTTTATCTCCATATCTCTGGAGATACGCGTATAAACCTTGGGATATCTTCTCTCCAAATAAAATAATCATCTAAATCAGTTAATAAACGACGAAGTTATCCGCGAACACCCATAAAAACAATATACGTACGATCGAATTGAGAAATACTCATTTTTAGGGTTCCGTACCCAAAGGGTAAAACGGGATCCTATTACTAAGACTCCGCTGTCTGTCTGTCTGTCTGTCTGTCTGTCTGTCTGTCAGTCTGTCACCAGGTTGTATCTCATGAACCGTGATAGTTAGACAGTTGAAATTTTCACAGATGATGTATTTCTGTTGCCGCTATAACAACAAATACTAAAAACAGAATAAAGTTAAAAATAGTAGAGGGTCCCCATACAAGAAACGTGTTTTTTTCGGCATTTCACGCCATCATCACGGCTCTTCAACGCTTAGTTAGGTAAACGTCCCATAGATGGCGTTATATTGAAATGTCAATCCCTAACACCTATGTTAGACGTTAGATGGCGTTATAAGAAACAAAATGATTATTAATGATTATTTTTTGCTGGCGAAAAATGATAGTGGTATTGTTTGCTCGATCTTATAAAATACTGTAATAAATTAAAATAAATTATACGCCATCGCCAAACACCCTGTGTATTTTAACCAGTCCACAAATAGGTTGTCTGGAAGAGATCGCTTTATGCGATAAGACCGCCTATTGTATCACCGATTTATGTTGTTGTTATTTTAGATAATAAGTTTTTTATGGTGTTCAATAAAGAGTTATTCTATTCTTCTATTCTACTGTAGTGTGGTACGGATCCCTACGAGTGCAAGTCCGATTCGCACTTGGCCAGTTTATTTTTAAATCGGCTAAAATTAAAAAATATGCAGACCCGATAAGAGAATTTCATGAATTTTCACAAACAACTTTTTTCCTCCATCCTCACAAATACACTAAAATCGCAAGCCACGGCCAAAAAAGCAAAAAGTAAAGTGCACACGAATCTTGTTGTCAGCTGTAGTCCGTACAACGCATTACAGTAAAGAACAACGGGGTCATAAACACCCGTTAATATGCGCTCGCTCTGCACAAAAACCCGCTGCCAATTGGCATTTATGTAGTGCTGTGTCAGACATTTCGTTACTATGCTTTATTTCTATTAGAGAAAGTGGCTGATCTTTGTTATAAGAGATAAACAATTGAAGGGAGAATGGCGCCAAAATAGAGCAGTTTCCTGACATGTATTTCATTATCATCCCACTTTAATCACGATTAATTCAAAGGATAATAAACGTATTTGTTTTTGTTCGTTTGGTGATGATGTGGTCAAAGATGGTGAACATGTTGGGCCTATAATTCCCTGACTGCCGGAACACCGTAATGTTATGGCGGCAGATTTTCTCCTTGATGGTGGTAAGCTACTATTTGGTAGCAAGTCAGGCGAATCATCAATATAATATGCTCATACCACCGGTGGGTTGCCAGCAAGTGCGTTTTGCTCTACCGAACAAGTACAAATATATGTGACAACTGTACGCGTCGGCGAGCACCCCGCACTCAAGATCCTAAGGAAGGCCTCTGGATGAGACGGAAACATTTGGATGGATGGATTGTCGATCGCTATATTGACATCGCTTTAGTTACGTTAAAGTTCCGTTTTTACGGTTCCGAACCCAAAGGGTACCAACGGAACCCTATTACTGAGACTCCGCTGTCCGTCTGTCTGTATGTCTGTCTGTCTGTCTGTCTGTCTGTCTGTCCGTCTGTCACCAGGCTGTATCTCATGAACCGTGATAGTTAGACGGTTGAAATTTTCACAGATGATGTATTTCTGTTGCCGCTATAACAACAAATACTAAAAACAGAACAAAGTTAAAAATTAAAGGGGATCCCCATAAAAAAAAAAAACGTGTTTTTACTATAGCGCCATGAACGATTATAATAACCTTATTAATCAATAATATTAATTACCTACCTTTGTGTTAACGTTTACTTAGTTGGTGTAAGAAATTCGTTAGATGGCGTTGTAGTTAATAAGCATGTTTGGTATTGACACGGTAATATAATATAATATTATACTTATATGTTATTATACTGTGGTTTGGTTACCCTCCGTGTGCGAGACAAAAGTCTGACTCGCACTTGGCCAGTTTTATTAAAAGAATTAGTATAAATTTGTTTTTTTTTTCTTATAGGCTAGCGTTTGAACAATAACTAAAACATATAATAAATATCGCACTAAAACAATTTCCGTAATCGTCTTTATAGCCGGGTGGGGTACTTTCTTCTGTTTGTAGTGCAAGTAGCAAATTACAGAAATCATACCTTGGCAGCATTTTTTTTGCAATATAAATCTTTACATACTATTAAACAAAGTCAGTTCCTCCGCCTGTACGCTTAGATCTTCTAAACTAGGCAACGGATTCTAATGCGGTTTTCATCAAAAGATAGAGTGATTCAAGGGAAATGTTTATAACTAGGATTCAACGCGGACAAAGCCGCGGGGCGCAGCTAGTTTTAAATATGTATTTACATGTATCGGAATGACCAAATTAAAACTAAACTGCTAGCCTGATTCAAAACTTACTAAACCTAAATTAACAGCTGTGTTAGTGTTTCCAATCAATTATTTGTAGTAGTAGGACTTCTGCTTGTAGTGGTAGGACTTCTGCTAGTTCACCTGATGCATTACTACCACTTCGTCAGTTATTCTGCCGTCATCATTCATTTGAATGAATAACAAAGTGTCTAGTGAAGTTTACAGGGTATGTGAGACTTAATATCTTTTGGTAACAGACATTTTGCAAGTTACGGCACTACGCATAGTGCCGTTACTTGCAAAATGTCTGTTTATTTAGAATTTAACTGCTCCTGTATCTGTAATTCACCGAGCGAGCGTAGCGAGCGAAGCATCTCAGCTTCGACTAGGCCAAAATGCTTTTGTACAGATGTTTGTCTGTATGTCTGTTCTCGCCTACACTACAGGCCGCATTTTTTACCGTTTTTGACGAAAAGGGAAAATAGAGGGGGATAAAGGAGAAGTTTTCAGTTGTGTAATTTATCAACGGATTTCAGTCATATTGAAAAGGCACACTAAGGACTTCATTCTACACAAGATGTTGCGAAAAAAATTAAAAAGGGGAAGTGGAGGGGAGTATTGGGGAAGTTTGCTGTAGCATCATTTATCGACGGATTTCAATCAAATTTAGAGGGACACTAAGGACTTCATTTTACATAAGATGTGTTGAAAAAATTTTCAAGAATGTGGAGTGGAGGGGAGAAAGGGGGTGAACTTTGCTTGCTGTAGCGTTATAATATATGGACGGATTTCAATTTTTATAAGGGCACGGGAAGTCTAACTGTTCTCACAGAACCACTAGTAGGTAGACGTCATTAATTACCAATAGGCAAGTGTCGTGCTTGTACTGTTTGTTGAACTTAAATCATAAAAAAAATTACCCAAACGAAAAGTAACAACATGACCAATTTTCTTCCCAATTTACTATTTCTATTCTTACGTATAACTTACTTACCAGCCAAACAAAGAATGCTACAAGATAATAAAACGCCAGTCTATTACCGGACCGACCTAGCAAGGGATATAAATAAAAAAACACTATCTTTGACAGAATTACGAGAGTCTTGCTCCTCGGTGACTGATATATTGCCGGAGTTTAGTTTCATCTGCAATAATATTTATGGCAGAGTTCTTTGACAAAACATTCAAGGTTTTCGTAATTGGTATTTCCGATACATTACACGTAGGTGGATAGAAATTTAAAGGATCTGTTAAAAGAGGAAACACCTACCTGTCGCCTTCGTTTGTACTGTCTAGTGTAATAGCTCAGCCAGAGGGCATAATATAAATAAACTGGCCAAGTGCAAGTCGGACTCGCACTCGTAGGGTTCCGTACCACACTACAGTATTTTATAAGATCGAGCAAAAAATACCACTATCATTTTTCGCCAGCAAAAAATAATAAATAATAAACATTTTATTTCTTATAACGCCATCTAACGTCTAATAAAGGTGTTAGGGATCGACATTTCAAAATAGCGCCATCTATGGGACGTTTACCTAACGAAGCGTTCATAGATGGCATGAAATGCCGAGAAAAACTCGTTTCTTGTATGGGGACCCTCTATTATTTTTAACTTTATTCTGTTTTTAGTATTTGTAGTTATAACGGCAACAGAAATACATGTCATGAAAATGTCAACTGTCTAACTATCACGGTTCATGAGATACAGCCTAGTGACAGACGGACAGACAGACAGACAAACAGACCGACAGACAGACAGACAGACAGACAGACGGTCAGCGGAGTCTTATTAATAGGGTCCCGTTTTACCCTTTGGGTACGGAACCCTAAAAAACCTGAGTTACTAACAGAGACACAATAAAAATTACAAATATTATAGCATAAATTTGACACAAGGGCCTTATTCAGTTAGTATAAGTTACGTTATCTTCGCGTTATGGTATTCTCTATGCCAATTAAAACGCGGTAGGGTAAGGTTATGAGCGCGTTTTGAGCTGTCAAAATATCGTGACATATGAGGACGTGTAACGCGCGCGTTTTGTATAATTTACCTATCGTGTGGCATACAGAATACAATTTTTCAATAACGTAACGTGGCGCGTTAAGGATCGCGTTATCTCATTGGTCATACTGAATAAGGCCCAAGATGTACAAAAATAGTCGATGAAATAGCTGTACAACATTTTATAAATTAATTTAAGGTTAGTGACTAATCCGAACTGGTGACATGATTTAATGGCGATAGCAATAAACATGCAGACCCTACACTAAGACTAGTCTTGTGTCGTAGAGATCTACTTAAACTTCCAGGTAAACATAATGAAGCCATACAGAATATCAACTCTAAGGGCTGATTTCACCAGTGAATATAAACGCGATCAGGTCAACTTGAACTTGGTTTACGTGTTTAACAGAGATTAAACCGGCATTTTGCATTTCACCATCACAAACTGAACGTAGTTACAGCTTGTACTATTACTACAGCCGGGTTATACGTCCGAGACACAGATGAAGAACACCAGCCGCGACGAGACGTCTTGTTATTTCATTATTAAAATTATAAATATTTTATTTCTTGGGCTAAATTTTAAAATTTGAAATTCACGATTCTGAACACAAAAATATATACCATGCACGGACACGGAAATTAATTTGGTAATATGAATTTGTCAGTTTGATAATGCCAAAACAATCTAATACGACAGCTCTATGACGACATTTACGTTCCATTGTGCGTAATAGCATAAAATCGTGGTTTTGGTAAACGCGATCAAATGGAGCCTCATGGGAGGTGGTGAAATCAAGTACGCGTAAACCAAGATCAACATCGACGAATTGATTTTTTTTTTTGAAGTCTATTATTTTAGGTACTATTTTATTATTAGGTACTATTTTTGTATCCATAATCAGAACTTATTGTAAATTATTAAAATAAGCTTACTAGCATTGTGTTCTTTACAATATGAGTGTATATAAAAAAATATATGATTATTGCCGACACAATGTTATGTTGCGTAATGTTATTTAAAATCTAATCTTAAAAGTATGATATTCGCCAAAAATTGCCAGTAAATTCAGCATTATTCCAATAACTCTACGATTGCATACTTACAAGCCTCTACAAAACCTATATACTTTACTTTGCCAGCAGTGTAGGCTGATTTTATGACTGAAGATGATCGATACGCGAGATTGTCAGATATCAAGTTACAGGAACAACCAATAACGTATAATAGCTTTTCAGTATGGAAACGCAATATATTATTGAGATAGAATTATGAAGATTTAGCTAATCTTCATATATTTGAAGATTTAGTTTATCTTCATTACTAGGATCTATTAGAACTGTAAATTAATAAACTGGCCAAGTGCAAGTCGGACTCGCACTCGTAGGGTTCCGTACCACACTAAAGTATTTTATAAGATCGAGCAAAAAATACCACTATCATTTTTCGCCAGCAAAAAATAATAATTAATTAACATTTTATTTCTTATAACGCCACCTAAACTATAACAAAGGTGTTAGGGATCGACATTTCAATATAACGCCATCTATTGCACGTTTACGTAACTAAGCATTCATAGATGGCGTGAAATGCCGAAAAAATCACGTTTCTTGTATTATGGACCCTCTATTATTTTTAACTTCATTCTGTTTTTAGTATTTGTTGTTATAGCGGCAACAGAAATACATCATCTGTGAAAATTTCAACTGTCGAACTATCACGGTTCATGAGATACAGCCTGGTGACAGACGGACAGACAGACAGACAGACAGACAGACAGACAGACAGACAGACAGACAGACAGACGGACAGCGGAGTCTTAGTAATAGGGTCCAGTTTTACCCTTTGGGTACGGAACCCTAATAATAGCTAATAATAAGTTATTTTTCAAAAAAAATTAAACCGACTTCATAACCACAAAAAGGCACTCAAAAGCGAAAAATAATTTACTTAAAATTATTATAAGCGTTACCCACTTCTCTATTTGAAGTCGGTGCCAGCCAAGTCTAATAGGTAGTAGATAGATAATACCTACATGTATCTACCTACTTACTAACCTACATGTACCTACTTACTACTACTACATACATAGTATCTATCTAATATCCAATAGACTTGGCTGGCACCGACTTCAAATAGAGAAGTGGGTAACGCTTATAATAATTTTAAGTAAATTATTTTTCGCTTTTGAGTGCCTTTTTGTGGTTCTGAAGTCGGTTTAATTTTTTTTGAAAAATAACTTATTTTACCCTTTTTAGTGCAAAAAAAGTTTTAATGAAATTACATGCATCTATTAAATTTCGTGTCTGGGCCGTTATACACTGACGGATATATACTTTGTGAAAATGTCCAGTATGTACCTATAACAGCTAAGAAGATACAGATCTGTAAAGTGCGCACATATAGACACACGGACGGACGGACGGACGGACGGACGGACGAACAGACAACAAAGTCTCAGAAAGTGTTCATTTGGTAGCGTTTGGGTTCGGAAACCTAAAAAAATTGACTTTAAATGCCGCGCTAAAGTGAAAATATTCACTAGTAATAATGATGTCATCAAGGTATCAAAGGACAATGTCCAAAATGGCCCTGTACAATTAAAGCATCTGACACACACGATAATTAATTGTCTATTTTATTACAATAATTCCAAATACTTTTATAACACGGACTAGTTGTATTCCAAAATGAAAATTAAAAAGTATTATTTGCGATTATTAACATTAATTGCCGCCATATGGCCAACAGAGTACTGAATCACTCTACTACGTTATAAGAGGCACTTCCCTACAGTATGTATACCCGAATTATGAAAGCACTGTGTAGCCAACCTAACAACGGAAAGTATTATTTACGTAGTAACTATTATATAATATGTGGTTTTATGCTTATATATTTTTTTTGCTGTATTGATTGGTACAAAGTACGTTCATAATTCTGAGTTATTTAATAATGTATGCAGTGTCGCGGGGCTGAAATGGCCGCCATCTTCGCCAAATGTCATGTCATGTCAAAAAATATTAGGTATGTTTAAAAAAGTTTGCACCCTAACAAGACTTTGCCCGGTAGAACATTCCTGTGAAGACAAATTATTTATATTTATATATAATTATTTATTATAATTATTAATATATAATTATTTATTGAGGGCCCGATGGCGTAATTGGGAGAACGGTCGGCTTTGATGCCGTGGTACCGAGTTCAAACCGCCGTGCACCAATGAATTTTTGTATCGAAAAATATATATGCGCTTCTCACAGTGGCCCTCCGGTGAAGGAAAACATCGTTAAGAAACCAATAACCCCCGCATGGTGGTAGAACATATCTAGTGTCCCCCTCCCAGCTACCACCCTCAAGTCAGAAAATCTGTCGCCAAACATCTAATGTGTTCCGGCAGCTATCCTTGAGAGCCAGTCCCCATTTTAGTCCATTTCTCTATCTTCGACCGCATCATCACTTAGCAACAGGTGAGATAGTGGTCAAACGCTTGCCTATAAGATATAACAAAAAATTATCCCCACCTTTATTTCTATCTCACTCACAGTTACCGTAAGAATATCTTATATGCAATAGCAACCTCCATTGTGTATAATCTTCTTGGGACTCTTCTACTAAAACTAGTACATTCTCCTATGTTTGAGGTATTTATCTCCATATCTCTGGTGATACTAATCAGATCTCGTTAAAATTAAAATGGGACCACCTCGGAAACGTATCCTGCCTATTAAAAAAAGAATCGTTTGAATCCGTTCACAATTGATGGAGAAATCGCGTAACATACACACAAAAAAAAAAAAAAAAAAAAAAAAAAAACATACAGACGAATTGAGAACCTCCTCCTTTTTTGTGAAGTCGGTTAAAAACTAAACATAACGTTTTAATAGAAAACAACATAACTAATAATTAAGATCGACTTCAATGCCCCGCGAGTCAATTTCAGTAGCAAGTTTGAGACGTTTATCGTCATATCTCTGGAGATACTTATCAGATCTCAATGAAATTACAATGGGACCACCTTGAAAACGTACCGTACCGATTCCAAAAAGAATCATTTGAATCGGTTCACAATTGACGGAGTAATCGCGTAACATACACACAATAAAAAAAGAAAGAAAAAATACATACAGACGTATTGAGAATCTCCTTATTTTTGAAAGTTGGTTGAAAAGTAGAAAATAATTTTCAATATTATATAAAAGAAGAGTTGTTTGATTAAAGACAAATATTGCAAAAAAGCGAGAATGTATACTGGTAAATTTGCCAAATTTACTATTTTTAATTGACCCGTGCAATGTATATTTTTGCGACAACAATGCAGCTTGCAAAACTAACAAGAAACCGAGAGCGGCATGAAAATATTTGTCCAAATTAAAATTCAAGCCTCGCCGGGGCCAGTTAGCGCTTACCACTTTTCCGATGCGGCACAAAGCCCGAAAAACAAGAAAAACCTAAAATGTACAACGGCGCATCATAAGGCCCGCGCACACTGGCAACCCGCTCTAATGAGCCTCGTTAACTCCGCTCACTAATCCCCCGGAAAAAGACATTTACGTATTCCCTTAATAAACGCACGGAACAATGATGACATGTGCTCAAATCACACGAGTTTACACCCTATTCTTTCCGACAAAAGGTTGTTTGTCCGCCGACGTGGACAGGTTTTAAAATTACGTATAATTTATGCGACGTTAGCGCCACGTGTGTACAACTAGCAGACGGCGAAAGGTGGTAAACATGTTAAGTTATTAACGCGGACTGTGTTTTGCGTTAAATTTTAATTTGGGAAGCATGATTTTTATACTGTATATATTTGTTTTTTACTAATTAAGTATTATGGAGACATAAATGATCTACTTCTGTGTATGCAAGTCACAGAACAGGGAAATGTATAATTTGCAAGTTAAACGTCATTCCGTTTCCACTTTATTCCTGCGTATTATTTTATCTGTATAATGTGTTATTATTTTGTTGATAATAAAGAAATATTTCATTAAATTATCCTACTAACTTTATGCCATTATCCTATTATATCCTACTTCCTACTAATATTATAAAGGCCAAAGTTCGTGAGTATGTTTATAACTTTTTCACGCCAGAACTTCTCAACCGATTGAGCTGAAATTTTATATGTAGATAGGCAAGACCCTGAAATAACACATAGCACTTTCATTTTTATTCTGATATGCCCACTGGAACGATGTGTACGCGGGTAATAATGATAAATGATAAAGTAATAATGGTGAATACAGAATCCTGACGTCACGTATCGATATTTTATAATCATCATCAGCCTGTGTCAGTCCACTGCTGGACGTAGGCCTCTCCCAAGATGCGCCACTGGGCCCGATCTTCGGCTCTTCTTTTCCAGTCACTGCCCATGGCATTTCGTATGTCGTCGCTCCACCTGGTCACAGGACGTCCTACGCTACGTTTGCCGATTCGTGGTCTCCACTCTAGGACAAGTCTACCCCAACGGTTATTAGTCCTACGGCAGATATGACCAGCCCACTGTCACTTCAGCTTGCTAATCCGTTGAGCTATGTCGATAAATTTAGTTCTCTGGCGAATAACTTCGTTCAGAATTCGATCCCGCAGAGAAATACCGAGCATAGCTCTCTCCATACCTGAGCGACTTTAAACTGGTGGACCAGGATTTTATAATCATGACACAACCTTACTAAAAAAAAACATAAAATATAATTTATGATCGTACAAAACGAAAAAAACCTAAGATAAATAAGCCAACCGTATACGCAAAGGAAAAAACCGACCTTACATCGCGACAGTCAAAATACTGGCAAGTTATAATATTATAATAAAGATATGTCATCTAAGTATACAAATTTGCTTATATTGTTTGTCTCCGTATCTCCGGAGATAATTGTCATAGCTCGATAAAAATTGAATGTAACCAAACGAAAAGCATAATCCGTCAAACAAAAAAGAATTTTTTTAACGTAGTTCTGAGGTATCAAACATAAAAAAAACAGTCCAATTGAGAACCTTCTCCTTTTTTGTGAGTTCGGTAAAAAAAATAGCAACAGGCTGAAATTAATTTTTAAATAACAATATCTTGTTTTACTAACGTTCATTACGAATAAAAGACTCAATTATTCTCAATGTAGCCTTAAAAAAACCTCACATTTTTATTTAGATTGTTTCCCGAAAATAAACGTGCCTAAAACCACAAATAATTTATTTGAATATAGAGTTCCGAAAATATAATAAAAGGTACGAGCAAAAAGGTCCGGTCTGTCAGATCGTATCTTTCACGATTTAATATTACCCGACGTCTCAAAAAATGACGGTGGCAACGTCTCTGGGAGCGTTTGTATTATCCTCTTCTTGGCTTATTGTCTATGACGGCGGGTGTCCTTTCTAAAGCATCATAAAGATCTTATCTTTTAAGTAATAATACACTTTAACTGACTACCTACAAGGAGGAGTCATTTAGACATTACACCTCCCACCTTTACCCACCTACAGGTAGTCACAATTGAATTATTTGATGTATAAATGAAAATTACATTTCATTTTCGGATCATTGCGTTGCTTTGGAAGGAACTTATTAATCGAAGTAAGAATGTATACTCTTTCTGGGTCATTTGTTGACTTAACCTTTTATGTCATAATCTACGAATTACATTATGTAACACATTATGTATTACAGTATGTAATTACATTATGGTTCCAAAAAACATGTTGAGTATTGACTTAAACAAAACATTACAACTAAACATACCTATCACTTACAAATAAATCATAAGTCAGGAAAAGTAACTGCGTTATAAAAATGACCCAACAAAAGTCGTGTCCAAGCAGGCGGGGTTAAAAGTCGTGTCCAGCGCGTCATTAGTCGGACATTTTGTCTTGTTTGACTCAACTGTCATAACAGACATTGCAGCACATGCGCGAACCCATCCATGCTTTCGTTTGGAATTTAAATTAATCTCCAAGCCAATCATTTGTAACTTCGAAAGTGATTCTTATTTTCAATCTATATCGTTTTGGTTCGAAAGGGCCACTTTTTGTGTCGAATTTGTTCTGAATTAGAATTCCTACTTATGATATATTCGTAGCCTATCACTGATTATCTATTTATGTATGTTTTCGCTGGCATATGTTAATAGATTAGTTAGCTTTGAGTTATTTTCGGTTTTTTCGTAATAGTGGGATAACAAACAGACGACTCTGATAATAAGTGGTTACCATCACCTGTGAAATTTGCAACATCTTGGGCGCTAGCGTTAGCTATTGCTAGCGTCTTATAGTTAGCTAGCTAACTATAAGAGCTCTTATAGATCGTAAATCTGCAAATAAAACACGAATTAGTAAGCCATGGTTTCGTAATTTCTAGGTAAAATTATTATATGACCAACCAAGACTAAAATTGCAACGAAATAATACAATATTTTGTATAAATCAATCTAATACTATAAGAATCTTTGTCCTGACATACTGACTGACTGACAGACAACGCACAGCCTAAACCACTGGTCGTAGAGACTTGAAATTTGGAGGGTATATTTGTCTTACGTAAAGGTGTACTGAGAAAGGATTTTCCAAATTCACTCCTTTAGGGATGAAATGGGGGTTCAAAAGTTTGTATGGAGTAACAAGATTACATAGTATTTTCTATTCGAAACTTCACAAAAGTGCTTCAGTAAATAAATAAGTAAATACGTGATTCAGGCTTTTTTTAAATTCCACCCCTAAGAGGGTGAAATGGGGTAACAATTCTAAAATCGGTATTGTTTCGGATTGCGCCGAAATTTGGCATACAGAGTTATTACGACGTTAGTGTCCTCTGAGAAAGGATTTTCCAAAATTCACCCCTGAAGGGGATGAAACGGGGATTCAGAGTTTGTAGGGAGAAACAAGATTAGATAGTCTTTGATATCTGAAACTTAACACAAGTACTTAAGTAAGTAAATACGTGTTTCAGGCTTTTTCGAAATGCCACCCCTAAGAAGCTGAAATGGGGGTAACAAAGTTTGAAAATCAATATTGTTTCGGATTGCGCTGAAATTTGGCATACAGGTGGTTATTATGACGTAAGTATCAGGTAAGAAAGGATTTTACAAAATTCACTCCTTAAGAGGATGAAACGGGGGTTCAAAGTTTGAACCGATTTGGCTTTTTCTTCTTTGATATCTTTTATGATAGAAAGGTTTTTACAAAATAAAAGTTTTAAGTAAATAAAAGTAGTCTTTAACGCGGGCGAAGCCTCGGGGAACTTCAAGTGTAATATAATAGTATAACAACGTAGGTTATTATCATTATAATAATAATGAAACTGTTTTGTTTTATTAAACAAAACAATACGCAGAGCCAAAAACTGCATATAATTACCGCATATAAAGCACTGAATATTAAAAAGTCATTAATGATAACAACCAATATAAATATTTTAACTATAATGAAATATCATTTTTATGTATATTTGACTATTTTGGAAGAACGCCAGTTCAACGCGATTCATAAACGGACTATTCTAAAAGTATTCGATAAAAATTCGCGTGATTTTATTCGTTACTCATGATATTTTATGACTCTGTGAACTTGAAGGCGTGGTTTATGCGAAAGTCGTTTCATGTTTCGTTTGACGAGACGTCGTAAACTTGTAAGTAGGGGTAGTTAAAGGCGCAATTTTGTTAATACGTATGGTTGTTCAAGGGCGAGTCATTCATTAAGCCGTGAATTGAGACGTGTCGTTGAATGGATTTATTTTGATTTTTAACGTGCTTTTATAAAAAACATTTAAATGTAGATCAGATATTAAAATCACATCGCATGTTATTGCGATAATATAATGTATTAAATAAATCAACTAAAACAATTTTGTCTGTATTCTTTCGTACTTTCTCAATTAATATATTCATTCATTCCATTTACGAGCTAGAAAAAAACAGAACACCTAACTCCGGCGAACCTTCTATAAATTTGCAGGCAAATGTTCAATTTAGCGGCAAACGTAAAAAGGGAATTTATCAGCAACAATTTGTATGCGATAACCGTTATCGAGCGCTTCGTAAATAACCCCCCACCGTAGAAAAGTCATAGCCCCTCGGGAATCTTAAATTAAGTTGTGTGAAATTTGTACGTGTGAGTCAAAGTACTTATATTATGACGACTTTATGCATCGTCTGTGGTACCACAAAGTTTACTATGAGTTCAAACCGAGCGTATATTAGTAGCTTCAACTGACGACTCGTGGTCTCTGATTTGTAATTTGCTAGCTATGCCTCACGGCTTCGCTTGCGTTAAAAAGTACTTGTAATACTATTAACCTGTCTGCGTATCAAATTATAAATTCGTACAGCCGTTTTTACGTCATGGCATACCAAACATATATGTATGCTTGGTACTCAATTACGTAAAAAGAAAACATAAACGTACCACGTTTGACGTAGAGACTATTAATTCTGCTAGTCCGCCTGGGGTGGTACCCCCAATATACAAATCGTATATTGGGGGTACCACCGCAGGCGGCTGAATTATTGTATAATACAATAATTCAGCAGTGAGATAGGAAAGTTTTTCGGTTCAAATAGTATGCAAGATTTAACATCATTATGTCTCGGGGTAACAGGCGCAGGGCAGTAACGTGTAAAATTCTGTCTATCCAGAATTTTGCATGCCGCTGTATCTGTAAAATAGGTAGATGTCATTGCATACCAACAGGCGCTCGTCGTACTTGTCGTGTTACTTTATACCATTGGTTTAGATTACAAACTTAGTTCAAGTTTGATTCTGAGCGGGCATTATTGTTTATGGTACTACTACTATAAATTCATGACTTTAAACATAAGTCTACTCACAGCAAAGTGTATTTACCAATCTACCTCTCGACTAAAAATCCTTTCCCATTTTATTAACATTAATTATTGAAATTGTGTCAACTTACTACTCGTATGTTTTAGAAACAATAAATTCAATTTGGATTTACTGTTTCAACTAACAACGAAAACACAGCAGAATTCTTTTTAATGCTTTTCCACCGAATTCCAAAAAGGAGAAGGTTTGTAATTTTTTTTTTCAATTTGTCTGATGTTTTTATTTTGTATGTTCGTTACACAATTACTCTGTCAATTTGAGAAGCGATTCCAATGATTCCTTTTTTAATTGGTATGGTACATTTTCTGGATTAGTACCATTGTAATTTCATCGAGATATGATAAGTATCTCTAGAGATACGACGATAAACGTCTGACACTTGCTACTGAAACTGACTCACGCGGCATCGAAGTCGGTTATTTAGTTTTTTAAACCATCTTTATTATGAGTTGTTTGCTTTGTTTAGTCATGCAAGTCCAAATGATAGATAACGACTACACTATTCTTAACTCTGTAGAAAATACACACTTAAATCTCTCGCGTCTCAAAACTCGAGAAAGGAAAGCAGGCCAGTAGCCCACATTTTATACAGAAAAACAAAAGGTTGCTGCAACTTCAAATTGATACAGGTCTGGCTTGTAGCCAGCGGTATCTGAGTGCGCTTTCATCGCTGCAGCTCTTCAAGACGCCGCTGTAAGCAGCTTTCGATGGCCTCTTTGACCAGAGCGTGATCAACTCGTTTGGGATAAGATATGTTGTAGGGTTAAATTGTTGATTAGTGTTACGATTGATCATTAACAAAAGTATTCTTTAAAGTCTAGTCGATAATAGGTCTTAAGTATTATGAGTCGAGTTTTAGATATAGCATATAGATATTTTTTATTTTTATTTATTTATTGAGCATCAACACAATGTACATCAGAAAGAGTAAATTAATATAAACGCAATATGGATCAGTGGTCAATGCCATCGCAGTTATAGATGCAGACTGCATGCGTAGTCGAACAAACAAGTAAAAGCTATGCGATAATAAAAATGTAAAGATACAAACACAAAATTAATTTTAAAAATATATATAGAATTGTGAAAAATTAAAAGTTGAGAAATTCATGTTATGATTACATTTAAAAAAAAAGATATAGATATTGATATAGATTTTTCAAGTTAGTAAGTGAGGCAACTTTGGTACATCTTCTCTTTACAGTGTAATTTTTCCGATAAGCACATTTTATCTTATACCGCATTGACAGTAATATTCTATTTGATGAAAACGTGATGAATTGCTTCTGTGTTTCTGAATTATAAACTGAAAACTTTTTCACGGTAAGTTTTTGAACTCGATCTCAGCTGGTGGCGAATGACGATCATATTGTGGCCTAAGACAGTGACCTCACTGAATCTGGTGATACAACTTCTGCCCATTTTGTGACGAATGTTCTCATAAAAATCGTCACCACACCGTCAACCAAATCGTTTTAAAGCGACCAGCAAAGTATTAAAAGTTTTCAGCCAAAAGTTTCCACAAGAGAATTTTTATGCTGTTACAATTTTTTAAAATATACTTCACGTAATAGCTTCAAGTATATTTTAAAACTTCGCCCGGATATAGTACCTCCAGTGAATTTCATTTTGAAATACTACTTCCGAAAACCGGTTCTATAGACTGAGTCGGCGGATAAATAAGACGCAGAAGCACGGCTAAATAAAATTGAAGTAAGGGTGGGGTGGAAACATGAGCGGAAACGATAACTCTAAATATTTTGAACGAGCTATTAGATGCTTTAGAATAAAACAAAATTATTTAATTTGCCTTAATATTATATAATACTAGCTGACCCGGCAAACGTTGTTTTGCCATATAAATAATTTCGTAGTAATTTCTAGTGTAGACAAAAAATAGCTTACTTATTGTAAGTATGTATGGAGGAAAAATGATTAAATTACTAAAATGGCTATTAAAAAATAAGGTTTGATCGTAGAAGGGTGAAAATTGAGGATTGTATGTATTTTTGTATGTTGTATCATAAAAAAATAGAAATTAAAAATTTTGTCTAAAAAATAAAAAAATAAATTTAGGGGTGGACTACCCCTAACATTTAAGGGGATGAAAAATAGATGTTGGCCGATTCTCATAGATACCGGATAAGCACAAAAAATTTCATCAAAATCGGTCAAGCCGTTTCGGAGGAGTATGGCAACGAAAACTGTGACACGAGAATTTTATAATATATATATGTACTCTTGTTATTTATCTATTATTTAAAAATTTTTTTTTTTCAACTCCGAAATATCGCCATGTGTGTTAAGTTATTTATTTCGTATTTCACCTTAACGTTTTCTGGGAGAGAACGTTTTAAGCTGACCGCCTGTTGTTACATTTAGTTGGATGTTTATTTTGAAGTTTCATTTTTTTGAGACGTCCAATAAAGAGTTTCTATACATCTATACTTTAAGTGTTTTGGTTGAGTAAAAGTTTACTTAAAAATCCATGCTGTAATTAAGTGTAATTGCTGCTGAACTAATTCAAGTCGGCCGTGCGTTAAACTAAAAAAAATACCAAATAGTTACAGATCGTTTTAAAAACTAAATAAACCGACTTCAAATGCCGCGCTAGTCCAGTACCAATCTTAGTCTTCTTAATCTTAATCTTAATCCAGTAATCTTGCTGTAAACACTGAGATATGAATAAATAATACTTTAATACCTTTAATACTTTTAATAGTACCAAGTTTGAGGTATCTGCATATATCCAAGGATAGTCATTAGATTTGATTAGATATTGATGAAATTGAAATTGTACGAAACGGAAAGTATGTACTCTCTCAAACAAATAATAATTTTCCAATTTGGTTAAGACATGACGGAATCCTGAGGTAACAATAATAAAAAAAATATATAAGCGAATTAAGAACTTCCTCATTTTATGTGAAGTCGGTTAAACATTAAATTGATTGACACACCTACAATTACATTCAAAAGCCCTTTACATTCAAAAAACCCTTCAATTTTTTTTTTAATAAGGTTTTTTTAGGGTTCCGTACCTCAGAAGAAACCCTTATAGGATCACTTTGTTGTCCGTCTGTCTATCTGTCCGTCTATGTACCCTTTTTGTCAGGAACGCGTAGAGATATCAAGTTGAGACTTATATAAAATACTTGGGTGTACAGTATCTTTCGGCTAGTGTGAAAAAATCAAGTTTGTAAGCCAACGCGATCAAAAGATATGACCGTTTATGTCGCCTATTTTTCGATTTCACAGTGGAATCAAAACCTATAAGGAACTTTCCGTCGACCTACAATCATGACATTTGGCGATAAGCAAGGTCTTGCAGCATTTATATAGGAATAAATCTGAAAACCGCAAATATAAAGTTTATTAAGAAGAAAAAGTTAATTTACTATTACAAACTTATTATTTGCGGTTGGTGCCATACATTTTCTAAGGATCGAACTGGAAAGTTAAGTTTGTAAAAAATTTGTACGGAAGCCTCGGTGCGTGAGTTCAACTCGCACTTAGCTAGTTTTGTTTTATAATAAGGTTCTGTTGTCTTTCTTATTTCAAAGATGACATTGAATTCTGCACATCAAGAAAAATACCATTGTTTAGTGTCTAAAGTTAGACTATCCGCTCTCTCCACAATTCGAACCCACCCCGTCTTAGCAGTATCTCTTCAGCTCCTAGCCATCCGGTCAGTTTATTGTTTGAAGTTGCCTCGTAGCTCCTTTATTGTGCCGTAATGAGACTCGACTTGGCCAGGACACATGTAAGGACGTAGGTTGGGACAGGACGAGTGGAGGACATGGCTGACACAATGCCCCTAATTAGGTCAGTGGACAGGAAAGGTTGTATTTTTGGTAAATGGAATATCGATGATAATGTAATATGAAAGTTAAGGTAAATATGCTATATTTTTATTGTAGATAGATATTTTCTACAACAAAGTTATGTTTTTAATATCTATTTTCATTTTGCAATTCTTATCATAAAGGACTTGTTTTCAATATTATTTTAGTGTCTGCATCAGTGGCGTAGCTAGGTAAACAAAGACCCTGGGGCAAAAAATACACTAGGGCCCCATCTAAACTGTTTTACTATAACTATTAACCGTCCGGACGCGCGCGCTTGTAAATTCACTAGTAGCGTTTTATAGTCAAGCTGTTGAAGCGTGCCGCGTTTCTCAAAGGTCAAGCGCGTGCTACATATGCTGGGTATAATTTTTGCAGTAATTGGACTGAAAGCTTCAGAAAAGAAGATTAAAGATTTGTTTCGAGTTTTAATATCTATCCGCACTTAAAATTTCAATGATTTTTCTAACAGAGATACATTAACTTGTCTTAAAATGTACGGTAAGAATAAACATTACACTGTGTAAGACAGAAAGTAATAATATTATGTGGGAATTTCTAAGCGCATATTTAGAAGTAAAATTCGTGTTCTTATCGATTGTGAAATCTAAATCACTCTCAGTAGCCACAACTTATTCCGAACGTACTTGAAATCAAACTGTTCCAATATCCAAAGTCGTCGACATCGAATACCACGAGATTGTGGTAAAACTTTTATCGTGCGAATGCACTCGGAAACCTTTTGCTTGTGCAGCGTTATTTAACGTTTTTTTATACTTGTAGTGGAGTTGTCACAGCGTGTAAGAGTATACCAGACTCTTTTTATGGAAGTGTGAATGATTGATTCTGCTGTTTTAATCAATTAATCAGACAGTGAATTAGAAATTTCTAAAAGCAGATTTTTTTGACTGTAACTATGCTGTATTTTTTTTGACACATTTCATTTACCATTCTCAGATGTTTTTGACATTTATCTGACAGAAAATTAATAATTCTACAAAATTTGAATTATGTTTCGCTAATTTTTTTTTCATTTTCTCAATGCCAGCCATTTCTTTACTGGTTTACCGCTATATCCCTGATTAATTGTGGTACTCGTATGACACCGATTTTTCTCCTTGATGGTAGTAAGCTACTTTTTGGTAGCAAGTCAGGCGGAAAATCGATGTAATGCTCCTACCATCTGTTGACTAACCCCAATGAATGCACATAGAAAAAAATCATTGGTACACGGGGGTAGGATTTGAACCGGCAATCTCGCAGTTCGAAGGGGAGTTGACGGCCCGTTAGCGTAAAGGATAGATTCCTTTATGTCAACGGGCCGTCAACTTTAAAAAATAAACGGACTACATGTTAAAGCGGGACGGACAGAGAGTTATCTTTTCAACTCGAGACTGGGCAGGCAAAAGTGGCGCAAACTCAAAACTGTAGCTCATTAAGCTGTCACCAGAATAAGTGGTTCCGGTCATTTCACGCGAGTTTTTAATTCGACCGCGTGCCTGGATTACCGCTTACAACCGGCTACGAGGCGGATTTATCCGGTTTTTAAACGCCACTCTGTCACTTTGAGCTTGCTTAATTTGTTTGAGTCGGTCGCGTAATTTGTTGTGTACCTGTTATTTAAATCACAACGGTATTGGGTCAGTGTGTGCTTGAAATCTTATATTTTATTATAAGAATATATGACATATTGATTAAATTATATGCTGTAAGTTCACGGTCGAATAATGGACAAAGATATTGTTTCGGGAAAAAGGAAAGCGTGGTATGCCCTCCGGCGTGATGAAGCGAAAATCGAAGAGCTGAAAATCATCTCAGTGAATCATTAGGGGAGGCTTATGTCCAGCAGTGGACTAACACAGGCTGCTGATGATGATGATAACGAATAGCAAAAGTCCTAAAAATAAAAATCTAGATGGTTTGCTTGACACGCCCTGTAATTAACCGACTTCCCAAATAGAAGGAGGTTCTCAATTCGTCTGTATGTTTTTGTTTTGTATATATGTTACGCGATTTCTCCGTGAATTGTAAACGAATTTGAATGATTATTTTTTTAATTGGTAGGGTATGTTTCCGAGGTGGTTTCAATGTAATTTCATCGAGATCTGATAAGTATCTCCAGAGATATGACGATAAATGTCTCAAACTTGCTACTGAAATTGACTCGGGGGGCATGGAAGTCGGTTTTAGTTTTTAAACTATCTTAATTTTTTAATTTAGTTGATAACTTACATTGCCTAAACAAAAATAATTATAATAAAATATTGTATATATGTATATACTTGTAATTTATACAAGCATTACATTAATCTTATACAATACAGTACACGGTACTCCATAAATCCGACCACAACGGTACTCAGCTATCAAAGCTTAATGAAATCGTAAGCTTGTTACCCTAATCATAGTTATTTACAAACAGTATAATTCACTCACAATTAGACTTCAAGACCCTAAAACACAAATGTACTGTGAAAACAGAATCACAACTTCAGTAAAATCACCTGCAGAGAAAGTTGAACATGTCTGATTTTGAGAGATCTCAAGAGAGTTTCAACAAATGCTGAAGGAGAGTTTCAACAAATTTCTACTTATTGGATAAATTTTATGACAAGCAATAGTTTAGGATACATTAATAGTTAAAAATCTCAAGCCAACAGAAGAAATTGTTTAAGATAGTCGAAACAAACTCGGATTAAGAATCATAAGTAGTGTTTCTTTTTTTTTAAACGGTTTTATAAATTTGCAAGTGGATAAATCAGTAGAGCGTTATATATAAAATTATACCTTAGAGCTTTAATTTTAAATGACAATTATAATCCGATATAAATAACCACTTGATGCTAAATACATGAGGTATTATGTATAAATAATATATAACTGAGGCATAGTTCGTTTATAAAAATAACTCTAACATTTCAATCTCTACCTCGACTGTAAAGCGGATTTCAACTAAATCGTGATAAAAATCTCAGGCACTGTTTTAACTTATATTAAGCTATACAAACGCTTCGCGTGCCGGTATCTTGTTACGGCTTACGATTGCGCGACCGCACGCGAGCGCGTGTTGCAAATGTTTTGTGTGAATAGGCCTTTATCTTGAGATGTTTTTATTAGCTTTGAGAAATGTGGTTTTAATTCAGAGCTAATTTTATTTTGTTTGTGCGATTACAGTTATTTAGTGATGTTGGAATAAATGTTTTTTATTACATACCTACTAGTTTTAATGTTATAGTGTGATTAGTTTGACCCTAGACCAAAGTCACCCATTAATTATTATATTCATTTCTTATCACCCGCATTCATTGTCCGTAACTTTTGCTCTTTGGCTGATTATTTTTGAATTCAACCTTGTAGTGCCTAAGGTACCTAAGACTGTATTTTATACTATTTCCAGTTCCCAGCTAATCTCTTAAAGGTTTTCTGTAATGAACTTAATGAGTTTTTTCGTTTAATCTGATTGAAGTCGTAATGAGTCCGATTTATACTGATTACAAAGGAGACCCGTCATGTCACCTTGATAGAGGCAAAAATGTATTATTAATGTGAGGTCAAGAGGATGATAGTCGTCTGCTAATTATCGGGATTAGCTAAGACGAGTTGGAATATCTTTTTAACCCCCGACCCAAAAAGAAGGGGTGTTATAAATTTGACGTGTGTATCTGTGAATATATCTGTGGCATTGTAGCGCCGAAATGGATGAACCAATTTTTAATTTAGATTTTTGTTTGATAGGTTTTTGAATCACGGGTGTTATTTAGAGCTTTAAGTCACGAAAATCCGTGCAATCGTTTTAAAACTATAAGCTTTTTTCTAGATGATGACACTATGAGATAGATAGATGGATAGATAACTCTTTATTGAACACCACTTACAGAAAGGATACAACTTAAAACTAACTAATTATTTCTAATGATGTGTCAATGGGCGGTCTTATCTCTCATAGCGATCTCTTCCAGACAACCGTGCACGGAATGGATTGAATATTGAGATTGATATAATAATTGAGATTAACATTTATAGCTCAGATCAATTTAAAATTTGGTATGCTCTTACTTTAATGATATTGTAAGAACAAGGTAGCATTGACCTAATGCTGGGGCATCTTTTAGAATCTGCAGAAAACTTAACTCCTCACTAAAGGAATGGTCTCAACGAACAGATTATAAATAGATTGGTCGGGGGTAGTTTTAAAGTATTATGTCTACTTATAATATCATACAATTTTACTACTTGTTCGCTATATTACAACTAGCAACCCGCCACGACTTGATTTATGTGTCTACAGAATATACAGAATATCAATGCTAAAACGTATGTATAATCTAATGTGTGGTTTTGGCATAATTAAGATTAAGTTTAAAAACTAAATCAACCGACTTCCATGCCCCGCGAGTCAAGGTACGGACACACCGCGGCGTCCTGCGTGCGCGATCTAGGCGGCGATCAGATAGCGCTGTAGTATTTGTACCGACGGGTTCATACCAAAAGCGATCAGAAAACCATTGAAAAGTACTGAGATCGCACACGCAAGACGCAGGACGCCGCGGTGTGGCCGTACCTTCAGTTTCAGTAGCAAGTTGGAGACGTTTATCGTCATATCTCTGGAGATACTTATCAAATCTCGATAAAATTACAGTGGTACCACCTCGAAAACGAACCCTACCGATTAAAAAAAGAATCATACAAATTAGTTCACAATTGACGGAGTAATCGCGTAACATACACAAAAAAATGCATAGAGACGAATTGAGAACCTCTTTCTTTTTGTGAAGTCGGTTGAAAATTGATTTTTAAATTGGATGGGTTGTTTCAGATATGTAGCGACAATACCGGTACTCAGGTACCGGTATTGTCGCTACATATTTGAAACAGGTAGCCCTATTAGATTTTTGACAGTTTTTATGGCGTAATCTGTCAGATAACTATCTGAAACTTCATCAGGGACTGGAGAAAATGGCCCTTAAAACTTACAAACTAACTAACAAAAAATTTACAATTTTTTTTTTATATACGTATACGCATACATGCACATGGTACAACTGATTGTAAATGGTTACCACCGTCTATTGATACACAATACAAAGTCAAGACCGAAGATTATTGAACCTTTTGAAACAACGCCAATCGCGCTGCGGGATAACGTCGGGAAGAAGCAAAGCGAAAGCGAAGCCAAGAAAAAAAAAAACTGGCCAAGTGCAAGTCGGACTCGCACTAGTAGGGTTCCGTATCACACTACAGTATTTTATAAGATCTGAGCAAAAAATACCACTATCATTTTTCGCCAGCAAAAAATAATAATTAATAAACATTTTATTTCTTATAACGCCATCTAACATCTAACGAAGGAGTTAGGGATCGACATTTCAATATAACGCCATCTATGGGACTTTTACCTAACTAAGCGTTCATAGATGGCGTGAAATGCCGAAAAAAACACGTTTCTTGTATGGGGACCCTCTATTATTTTTAACTTTATTCTATTTTTAGTATTTGTTGTTATAGCGGCAACAGAAATACATCATAGTTATAAATATGAAAATACGGGACTTATTGCGCCTAAAACATTAATTTTATTTAACTCTTGAGTCGTCTCGTGACCACGATCAATGCAACTTGGTCGAAACGTCGAGTTAAATCAAATTAATGTTTTAGGCGCGATAAGTCCCGTATTTTCGTATTTATAACTATGTGTTCAAATCGCCAAAGTTTAAAGTTTACAAGAAATACATCATCTGTGAAAATTTCAACTTTCTAACTATCACGGTTCATAAGATACAGCCTGGTGACAGACACACAGACAGACAGACAGACATACAGACAGACAGACGGACAGCGGAGTCTTAGTAATAGGGTCCCGTTTTACCTTTTAGGTACGGAACCCTAACAACGGGTTGCATTCCGGAAGTGCTGGCAGAAGTGAAAACTTGAACATGTCATTTTCGAATATTTTGGAATGACACCTCGCGCATATGCCCTTCGCTCCGTCTACGAAAATCAATCAGGACACGTGACATGACGCGAGTTAAACATTATTTACCCATCCCGAGAAAAGTGCACAACGCCGCTAAAGAAGTGTCCACTTTAAAAAGCGCGTAATACATGTACGTAGTATGTACCACGTCTATAATATGTGGGTCATCTCACAAATGCGCAAATTTCTTTTAATATTGTATGAATATATAATATAGTACATACAACTCACAAAACAAACAATTTAATATCCATCTCTTCAAATGACAAATACATAAATTACAAGTTCTTGACTAACGAGAGCTTTCTAAACTTTTTAATGAAACATCACATTTAGCCTACTGCGAGAATTCTGCCCTAACAAAATCCAATTTGGAAATTGCTTACGACCGCTCCAATGAATCTCTATTTCAATATAGCATATAAACGAACAATCCAATATATGTCTTATTGTAATAAAGCTGCGATTCAAAATGATTTGCCACAGACACCCTTGAGGTTGAGGCCATATTCTGAAACGTAATGAAATTGATAGGTAATGTGATGGTTTTTTCATGAGCTGAAAAAGTGATTAAAAGTTGACGTGGCTTTGGGATTGCTAAAGGGAAGTTTGTCTCATTCGTGGAAGTTTGCTCGTAAATGATACGCGTATAACGTGTCACATGAGATAATTAATTCAATTTTACTCTCGACATAGTATATTTTGTAATTTAACTTTTTTCGTTATTCGAGTTTCTGAGAGCGAGACAGTAGGTATTTATAAATGTTTTTTTATGTATTTATAAATATTACTTTCATTCTTTATTTTGTTCTCAGAATGTATAGTTAAAACAACATGTTGTAAGTATTGGCATAGGGACATTAAATTATATTATAGTTAATATACTTTTTTTACAAATAAAATAACAATAATTTTCTTGTACAAACTGGGTACACTTTAATAAACTGGCCAAGTGCAAGTCGGACTCTAGTAGGGTTCCGTACCACACCACAGTATTTTATAAGATCGAGCAAAAAATAATAATTAATAAACATTTTATTTCTTATAACGCCATCTAACGTCTAATAAAGGTGTTAGGGATCGACATTTCAATATAACGCCATCTATGGGACGTTTACCTAACTAAGCGTTCATAGATGGCGTGAATGCCGAAAAAAACACGTTTCTTGTATGGAGACCCTCTACTATTTTTAACTTTATTCTGTTTTTAGTATTTGTTATTATAGCGGCAACAGAAATACATCATCTGTGAACATTTCAACTGTCTAACTATCACGGTTCATGAGATAGAGCCTAGCGACAGACGGACAGACAGACAGGCAGACAGACAGACAGACAGACAGACGGACAGCGGAGTCTTAGTAATAGGGTCCCGTTTTAAACTTTAGGTATGGAACTACCTAAAAAGTAACTTTAATTAAAAAATAAATTAACTATTTAATTTATCATATAGCCTTATTGTACGCCCGAAAAGCGTAAACCGTTGTTACGCACATACAAAATATTGCATCTTTGTATACAGTTAATTTACAAGAAATACATTTTGATTTTTTGCGTCACTTATCATTTTTACATTCGTACTAACATCTCAAGTTCATGCTACGCTAATTTTGTGACAACTCTACGATTTACATAGTCTATGCTACGAAGTAGGAATCTTTCTGTAAAAACGCCTACGAAGCACTAACAGACGTAGCATTACCAGTGGGCAATGCGGATGTAAAGAGAAAATATCCTACTTACCTGTAATATAAGGAACGAACTTAGATATTATGATTTTAAAATTATCGTGAATTTGTAACATTATTATTGTTATATACCGGCTGTAATTCACATACCTTTAGTCGAATTTTCTCGACCTAAGTTTCGAGCGAGGCAGTCGCTCTTCCTCGGGAGTGAGGTCACGCGGTGAGATCGCGATGTTCACTGAACTTAGATATAATGCATAATGAGAATAGTCTAGGTAGTAGTAGCTACGAGTGGCGTAGCATTTTTGTATTAGAGGTCCAATACTAAACTGCTACGCCACTCGTAGCAAAAACTCTACCTATTACAACTATTACAGCAAATTCCCTTTTAACCGACTCCCAAATAGGAAGAAATTTGCAATCCACTTATATATAATGCAGGTACAGAAATATTATGTTTAGTATGATTTAATCAGTAGCTTCACGGTATACGGTTATTTTAATTTGCTACTGGGCTACTAAAAATCATTCCCATGTAAACTCCATTCTTAAATGTTTTAAAAGCGGTATTAATCACATTTATGCTGATAATAAGGTTCTTTTTTGTTTGTACAAGTACATTGCGCCCTACACCCATTATTTTTATTATGGCTATACTAGATATAGATACATCAATGTTACCGGATACCTCTTTTGTCATCTCATATCCGGCGGCTGGCCTTCCGCCCGACCTGCTGCCATAATTACGAAGTTTACCCGGTTCTGGATTGAACTAAATATTATATAATCGAGAGGGCGTGGATGGCCACATACTAAAGTTTAGAAAATAGTGACAATTATTTGAAGGAGTTTCGTGTTAACATTTGATCAAAAATATTTGTATATTAAACACTATATAATAAAACCGGCCGAGTGCGTGTCAGGCCACGCGCAGTGTAGGGTTCCGTAGTAGTATAATATTTAACATAATTATTTTTTAAATTATCCAACACCCAAGTTCAACGACTATTACTGCTAATCTTGAATAATGGAGCATTGAATCGAAAAATAGTATTAGCAACTAAGTCATTTTAAAAGAGCTATTCAACGATACCCCTCACGATGGGGTAGACAACGAAAACAAAATTCATCTCCACTTCAAATGTGGGAGCTACCCTAAAAAAAAAATCCTACATTTTATTTTACCTTTGTCAGCATAATTGATAATACATACCCCTATAACATTACAGCTTTATAGTATTAAGTCTCTTAGCAAAACCTCGAACAGACAGACAGACAGACGGACATGACAAAACTATAAGGGTTCCTTGTCAGGACTACAGAACCCTAAAAAGCGGATACCAAAATGCTGCCAACTAATGGAAGTATACACTTTTCTAACAATGACATGGTTCTTTGCTCAATATTGTGCGTAAAAAAAATCTTATGTTATTTGTTTATTTGGTTCATGTTGTATCATCGGAGCTCAAAGTAGAAGCTCAAGTTGGTTGTTTGGAAGAGATCGCTTTATGCGATAAGACCGCCAATTGTATCACCGATTAAATAAATGTTAATATGTCTAGACTTAAGTTTCTTTCTTGGTATACAATAAAGAGTTTATCTATCTATCTATCTAGAATAACTATAAAATAAAACAACAAACCCCCGTATGGTAGTAGGATACTATCTAGTGTTCGCCTAGCCACCTACCACCAATCAAGTCACAAAAATCTGTCGCCAAAAATCTAATGTATTCCGGCAGCTATCCTTGAGAGCCAGTTCCCATTCTAGACCTAGCGTGCTTACCATCTTCGTCCGCATCATCACTTACCAACAGGTGAGATAGTGGTCTAGTTTTAAACTACATATCTTAATTATGTTATTAAAGTTTTAATCGGAATTTCTAATCCAACAAACAAATCTCAACATCATCATAGCCCGACATACATAAAACAAAATCTAAATCCGTTTTTGTAATTACGCGACGGCTTTTACGTACGTGACGCGATTCTGTGGCAAATGAGAGGGAAGGGGTGGGAAAAGGGAGGCAGGGTAGAGGGAAGAGGGGGGTGCTTTCAGTGATTTGTTACCTGTGCCCGACTGGCGGCATTCAATCGGACTTTGGACGGAAATGTAAGGCCGGGGTCTTTTTGACACCCGACCCCATACGACAGGTTAAGGGTGATCTTTGATTGACTACTGAATGAGTGAGTGGTTACTTATTAGTGCTTATTGAGTGATCGATAAGTGAAATACGTCAGTTTAATTTTATAGGCTAAACAAGCGGTTAAGTTTAAACTATGAAAACCTTATTGATGTTGTATATCTGCTGTAATTCACGTAACTTTAGTTGAATTTTCTCGACAAACATACAATATAAAAACCTTTCTAATGACTTCCATGCCTTTTATAATTAGTATTTCCCTTGTGCTGGTATGTTTTTAAAAGTTTTAAATATAATATTATTACGTAATTTTTTTTAAGCGTAATAGTAATGTGGGTTGCACATTACCAGTATTCTTGTTAACCCCTCCGACTAAGCTAAATATGCTTGTGTCTGGAGTGGGATTACGTCTATAGTGCAATGGGTGGAGATCGAACTCACGACCTCTCGTTCGCCAGTCCGACAGTTTATCCATTGTCATCAATTATTCTTGTTTAATCAGCACCGACTCTTTTGTGTATTTGGAGTATTATCCTTTAACTAATAAGACGTTTACAGCTACATTATAAGCTTACGTGGCAGATAATAGATACGTGATGGTAGATAGAGAAAAAAGGCATCTTAGGATACGTTTTAGTTTGCTCGTTTTACTGAGTATATAAGCTTTGTTATTTATTTCAATAAATCAGACTGAAAATCACCCTGTGTCTTATCACTACGACTAATTTGCCACACTGGCGAAACGTTTAACGTTCTGCCAAACAACCCGAGAGTACTACATGTTTTTAGGACCTCTTGAAATAATGAATGCATTACTAAGACCACAGGTTTTAGTAAAAGGACTTGTGTTAGTAGTATTTTTCGTTTTAAAGGGAGAAGTTTGTGATAAAATTAATGGTCTTGTGAGGCTGCATATCAGGATGCTTCAATGGACTAGGCACAGTATAAAGATCAATGCGCAAAATTCTGGCAATCTACAGTATTGCGTGCTAAGTATTTGTTATAGGCGATAATCAAAACTAAAGTTAAAGACGTTATTAAAACCCATTAAGTGACCGTAGTGTTTGTTCTGTTACTTTGTCTCATAATTGAAAAATAACAAATCGATCCTTAAAAGCCGAAAAACTGCTGTAAAAAAATCCTACTCCTAAGAAAAACTATCTTCGAACATACGGTACTGAAGAGTTTAGCATCATTAAGAACATTTTTGCAAACGCATACTATTGTTTATTATGTTTCTTTGAAGTGTTACACACTTTATATTTTTGTAAATTGTTAAACACAATCCAATTCATCGTACCGACGGAACTTGAACCAACAATTTACATACTATTGTTAAAAACGTATTAGTTTATGGAATGACTCTATGCCAGTAAGCCAGTAGTATCAAGTAGCAACGCATGCTTAAGTATTGTCAATAATGTATTGGTTTGTTTGTAGACCCTAATGACCCTATTCCAGTTAGTTGCCTTACTTTGCCCTACGCGTTCACGATCACTGTTACACCATTTTGTAATATTTTTAGGGTTCCGTACCCAAAGAGTGAAACGGGACCCTATTACTAAGACTCCGCTGTCCGTCTGTCTGTCTGTCTGTCTGTCCGTCTGTCACCAGGCTGTATCTCATGAACCGTGATAGTTAGACAGTTGAAATTTTCACAGATGATGTATTTCTGTTGCCGCTATAACAACAAATACTAAAAACAGAACAAAGTTAAAAATAATGGAGGGTCCCCATACAAGAAACGTGTTTTTTTCGGAATTTCACGCCATCTACGAACGTTTAGTTAGGTAAACGTCCCATAGATGGCGTTATATTGAAATATCGAGCCCTAACACCTTTGCTAGACGTTAGATGGCGTTATAAGAAATAAGATGTTTATTCATTATTATTTTTTGCTGGCGAAAAATGATAGTGGTATTTTTTGCTCGATCTTATAAAATACTGTAGTGTGGTACGGAACCCAACGAGTGCGAGTCCAACTTGCAGTTGGCCAGTTTATTTAAGAACACGTAGTGTTCTAAAAGCAGATATTCACATAAACAATGCAATAGATTTGCAAAAACTTACCCTAAAACCCCTATGTCAAGGGCAGACGGTCCGGAACAGGCGTCAAAAATCAAATTACGATTAGCGACCGTCCGTCCGGAACCGTGTTAAAATTTATTAATTAAATTGCAACGTGACTCCCGCACATGTGCCTCTAGCGGCGTGGACAGAGACCCAACTCACTGAGTAATACTAACCGGTCTTTTCTAAATTTACCAATCTGACTTGGTATCCTTTCCGGTGAATTCTAATTTCATCAATGTATTACGAGTACATCTAGGCACAGGAAATTTCTCAAAAACCTTCACATCCCTAACTGCATGGCAATCACACCCACAACACATATACACGCGTTAGTAGTAGTAGTTAGTGTGTGCGTGCCTCACATTCACCCATAGTGTCTACTCTTTATTCTATAACGTGCACGTGACTGGGGTCAACTAAAACCTGGTACTCTAAATTCCATCAGCGGATAGTTTTTGCTGCGAACTAAAAGTAGGGGTAATTTGTTGAACGTTCACTGCAGGTGGCGGAGTGGTTAATACGGAATCATTATAAGGATGTTGAGTGTCTTTTTGAGCTAGAGCGCTGTGTGGATTATTTACAGGACACGTAAGCCTTAACTTAAAAAGGAGGAGGTTATTTATTTCACAATATAATATTATTTGTTTTATTTTGTTTGTATGTTACGTGAATTCTGCACCAATTGTGAAACAATTTGAATGATCATAGGATATTTAATATCTCAAGAGATAACATTATCTCAAAATTGTCACTGAAAATATTATCCATATGTAAAAATTCCATAGACCAGATTATTGATATTTAAAAATTTATAATATTTATATTTATATATCAATAGGCCGTCATTTTGTAGCATTTATGTTATAGATACCTAGTTTACTTATGCCATACCTCCCATTCAAATATAATTGTATTTTATTATATGTATATAAAGGGCTTCTTAAAGTTTGCTACGGCTCCATTTAAGCCCAATAAAAGACCAGGCTAAACCTGTGAGTAAATCATCATCATCATCATAATCAGCCAGTGTAGGTCCACTGCTGGACGTAGGCCTCTCCCGAGATACGCCACTGAGCCCAATCTTCGGCTCATTGGGAGGGATATGCCCTAATCGACACGCTGGGCAGGCGGGCTGGCGATCGCAGGACGGAGCTAATCGCACCGGTGACGCTGCTGCCCGTCACCGGCCTGTAGTATTTAGCTACGCCATAACTTGAAATGGTTATACCGTTTGTCGCTTGCCAGTGCCTCGTTTGTTGGTCAGCAGGGCAGATGAGGTTGGCTGGGAGCACTGAGGTGGTATTTGTCCTCCATTACATCCCGTGAGTAAATAAAGCATGTCAATAGAGTGTAAAATAGTATATCCTCAATATAATAATGACAGGCTCATCTAATCATGAACAAAAGTGACATTGCGAGTTCAGTAGAGTATCGATTTCCTTGAAAATCGAGTTACAGCGTCCAATATTGATACAATTGTTCCAACACAACGAGGCCAACATAACTACAGGAAGGCGGGTAATTTTATTTGGACGATACTTCTTTGAGCTAGAAAATTATAGCACGCTATTTGACTGAGAGTTTGTTCTTTTCAACCGACTTCAAAATGGAGAAGGTTTTCAGTTATTCTGTAGTATGTTATTTTTTTATGTACTTTAACCTATTTAGCTGTCAATTGTGGACTGTTTTTTAAAACTTTCAATTCATCTAGATGTGATAAGTATCTCTAGAGATATGGAGATACACGCCTCCAACTTGGTACCTAAAATGACTAGCACGGAAATAAAAGATTTTTTTTGTATTATTTTAACGATCTTTAATTATTTTTTAGGTATATACGAGTACCTCAGAACTCCGTTATTTATTAGCCCATTTGAAAAATACTTTTTGTTTGAGGGACAAACTTTCCGTTTAGCCCAATTATGATTTGCGTGGATATCTGATGAGTTTCTTCAGAGATATGGAGATAAACCCCTCAAACTTGGTACCATAAATTACTAGTGGAATTTGAAGTTGGTTTTGTAAACGATCTTAAATTAACGTGATCTTGAATAATTTTCTAAACCGGTTAATAAATGAAGTAATTCTGAGGTAACTAACTTAAAAAAATACAGTTGAATTGAGAACCTCCTTGATTGAAGTCGGTTTAAAAAAGGGCAAATTGACAACCTGCTCCTTAGTCTATTAAAAACTAGCAACTAATTTAATGTCCGTTCCCGTGAGAATACGGGGATATAATATATTATATTATAATATATAATATATTATACTTATGTTACTCGCTGGTAATGTAGCTTTCCATTAGTTAAAGAAATTTGAAATCGGTCCAGTAATTTTTGAATTAAATCGTAACAAGCAACAATAATCTAATCTGTCTTCTTTATGATATTAGTTTAGTTAGATAAACTAAAATAGAGCTGTTTGTAATATCACAATAATATGTCGTTACATATGTGAATTCTTCGTATCATTGAGAATTTATGTGAAATTTCATAATCGAGTTCACGGATAACGGATATTCAATAATAATATATCAAGTTGTTTCGCAGAAAACAGTATCATAAATCATACCTTCCTAATTAGATATTAATTCCGGTTTATATTTCGAGGAGCGAATGTTTATATGAAAAAGGTAGATTAATTTGTGTAATATAATAAATAATATAAAATAATAATATGTGTAATAAATATTATGCACATTTACTAAAACGTAAATTTCGTACCCGGCTGGTATAAAATTTGTGCGCTTACTCGCGTTTTCAGCAAAGCTCCGACCACTTCAAACTTCACCAACTTCTAAAAAGGAGGAGGTACTTAATTCTTCTGTATGTTTTTACCCGACTGCCAAGAGTAGGTAAGGTATCGTTATATTCGACTTACAAACCCAAGTGTCCTTAGATAGGTGTTTGAATAAAAATCCGCCAATATCAAACTATATCACATAATGTGATATGATATGTACGAACATATTATATCACATTATGTGATATGGTTTGATATGACGTATAAAAAATCTGTACTACAGTTTTAGGAGTCTTTTTGCTATATTAAGTATGAACTAAACATACGACTCCTAAAAACTTAAAAAGCACACGAAAAGTATTAAACAACGATATAAAAGTCTTATTCATGCTCGATGTAGAACAAAATAATTTATCCAAAATCTTCGTTTCGTCAAAAATACATTTAATAATAACGGAACTCCGGGACTCCGGTAGATATCCGAGGCAACCATTACTGTGATTGTGACGACAATATTATATCCAGATGCCGGATTGTTGACTTTTAAATATTGTGTCTACAGTTTGTTTGGAAACTGTGCGACGAAGAATTTTTAATAGCGATCGCGAAAGAGATTATAAAAGTTATACATTTAAAGTACAAGTACATTTCAATGAATTTTGTTCTTTGATTTAACTTTGTTCGAGCTAGCATATGACCTGCTTCTTCGATTTTAATTAACTGTGTCTTTTAAAGCGCTTGTATATATTGAGGATTTTGAAGTGCAACTCCTTTAGGCGCACTTTGGTAAAATTTGACCGTAGTGACTTAGCGTCACGGTCCGAATCAACGGAAGTAACGTAAACGTCATCTGATATTTTATATTTATAAATGCCCTCTATTGTAGTAAGGCGTAACTACGAAGATGTTTTTGTTAGTATTCGGACATTCGTCCCGCTAAGTTCAACAGATGGAGTTGTACAAAAAAAAAGATTAGTGATGTTGAGAATTAAATTGAATGAAATTGGATGTTTCATTTCTAACGCGTAGCTTTTTCCGCACCCTTTTTTTAAGTGTAGTCTTTTTAGGAAAGCTTTTTATTGTATTCAAGAAGACAGACAAACAGAGAAGCTCTTCACTTTACTTTACTAGCTTCTTACTGTATTGTACTTTACTTGACTTACCTGATGTTCAGCGATGATGCAGTCTAAGATAATATAGTGTTGGCTAGAATTGGGAAACGGCAATAAAACGAGGCTTCGGACGATAGTTTTACATTTTTTTTAATGCGAAAATGGGTATCGCTTGACTGTACTATATCCCAAAAATGCAACTATTCACTAGCCTGCTTTTGTAGCAGTTTTCTATATTAGCTAATCTCTTATTATTATTGTAAGTTACACTCAAACCAGTAGTAACAATAAAACTGAACAGAAAACCATGTTCATCGCGCAGCGTTCAAACGAAATTACTAGTTGTAATTTCGCACAGCCGCCACCAATTCGTCATGCTTAACAAAACATTAAAATTCTAATCAGCCGCATCACTACGCCGTTTGCAAGCGAGCTTAATTATAAAACAAACTGCAAGATTAGATCGACCGCCATGTTGTATTCAGTGTATGGTTGTGACGTCACGCGACGCGGTCCGCCCGCGTCCGCGGCCACCACCGAATTATGTCCGCATTAGATTAGTAATTGCCACGTAAACGCAAAACCTCATCTGTATTCTGAATGAAAAGCTTAAAATGGTGTAGAATACTGCATTTTAGATGCATGCTCTGCATTAGAAGGGTTCGCGTTTACGCTTTATTATTTAGATGGACAGAGCTTAATGAGGCGGGTTTTGGAGTTAATTCGTATTATTTTACTAGATTCACCTCGCGGTTTCACCCAAACAGTCAGTAAAATTTAATCAGCCTTCGTTTTAACCATAAAATTTATCCATTCTGTACGCCAATGCCCACTGTCAGACTAACTGACGAAGAGACGTCTTTGAAATAATGATGTTTTTTTTATATCTTATAGGCTAGCGTTTGGCCACTATCTCACCTGTTGGTAAGTGATGATGCGGTCGAAGATGGTAAGCACGCTAGGCCTAGAATGGGAACTGGCTCTCAAGGATAGCTGCCGGAACACATTAGATGTTTGGCGACAGATTTTCTAACTTGAGGGTGGTAGCTTGCCAGGCGGACACTAGATAGTGTCCTACCACCATGCGGGGGTTTTTGGTTTTTTAACGATGTTGAATAAATATAGCAGGAAATTATAATTTTATGCGTCTATAGTTACTAAACTTGTTTAATTGGAATACCTTTGTCTTTAAGAATTCTTGCAATGATTATGCTGAACTACCAAGAAAATACAGTAAATTATGAGAGAAACTAACTAATAACGGTCCAAGGCGTCCTCGTTTATTCACCAATTTATCTAAGGTATTCCTTCCATGCTACAATTAAGTTCAACGAACGCAATTCATTTTAATTAGAAACACTTAGGGAAAGTAGGAAAAAACATTTTAACAAAAGTCATGCTGCGATGTTGCCATAAACAAAGGAGTCATTTTATTAAGGAATATTTTGGAAAATTAATTTTGATGAACGACGGTTAATTTGCTTTTGTTACGAAATGTTTCTTTTATAGGCAAATCAACCAATATTATACATGCGAATGTCTGTTTGTTTCTAGCCCCTTTCTGGTCTAACCAAGCCAGTGGTATTTTTTTTACAGCCAGCATATTGGAATAGATATATGATTTCAATACTCATTACTTTATTTTTCCATAATTCTTTGTAATGAGGTTCTTAACGTTGGGCACATGTAAAATTAATAGAGAGAGGCTGAAAAGAGATGAAGAAAAATAAAAATAAATTATATTGTTGTGTCGTCTATATATTTATAATAGTATGATACGATTTTAATGTTAATATTTGTTTTAATTTTTTAACCGACTTCACAAAAAAGGAGGAGATTCTCAATTCGTCTGTATGTTTTTTTTATTTTTATTTTTAACGCAGGCAAGCCCACGGAGCGCTTTAGTTAAAATATAGTATCGCTTAAAAAAACCAAAGAACCGACTTTACCTACCATAAGAGTGATCTCTATTGCTCTGAAGATATAGTCTATAGAGAATGTAAGTTTTTTTGTATACATGTCATGGTTGAATTTATAGAAAAATATGAATATAATATATATATAATCGCGGAACATTACAAGTTTAAATCTGTCGCCAAAACATCTAATGTATTCAGGCAGATATCCTTGAGAGCCAGTTCCCATATTCTAGGCCTAACGTGCTTACCGTCTGCGACCGCATCATCACTTACTAACAAGTTAGATAGTGGTCAAACACTAGCCTATAAGAAAAAAAAAACATACATACAAAAAACTTGTAAGTTTTTTCTCCTTTTTTTCTGAAAGTCAGTTAAAAATATAAAAGTCTTGGGCATATTACCCAGGAAGCGCAGGTTCGACCCCCGCTGAACGGTGACAATTTGGATTGGATATAATAACGTACACAATTATAAAGTGTGATTTGGGTATGCAAAAATATAAATACGTGTAACTAATACAATATAATTAAGATAGTTTAAAAACTAAAACAACCGACTTCAATGCCCCGCGAGTCAATTTCATTAGCAAGTTTGAGACGTTTATCGTCATATCTCTGGAGATACTTATTAGATCTCAATGTAATTGCAATGGAACCACCTCGAAAACGTACCCTACCGATAACAAAAATAATCATTCGAATCGGTTCTGAATTGACGGAGTAATCGCGTAACAAACACACAAAAAATAACTTACAGATGAATTGAAAACCCACTTTTTTTGGAAGTCGGTAGAAAATACAATTTAAAATGACAATTATTTGTACCTCGCTCGGCCTCTCAAGAGTAGGTACCGGTGGATCTCTAAATCACTTCCGGTGTCCAGATGTAATGGCGGCGTACTTCCGACCCGACCTGCTGTCCGACCTAGGAATTATGTACTCCGTTCATTTATAGAGTTCAGTTACTGAACTAATAAAGATGTATAGGGCTTCGCATTTCATTTCACAGGGCTGTATCTCCTTAACCGTAACAAGTAGGTGCTTGAAATCGTCACGAAGTGTGTATTATGGGAGATTTTACAAAAAATACCCACAAGTAACAAAATTAAAATTTTGAATAAACACCCACAACAATGTCCTTTAGAAAATTAACGTCATAACATCTATCTAAGAACCACCACTGATTAATTACGAACCGTTTAAAGACAAAATCGAACTAGTTTTGGGGAAAAATGGCAACAAAGATTTACACAAACAAATGTTTACTGCAGCGCCCCCTGGTGAGTTGACACCATAACACCTATCGTAAAACATGCACCAATCAAACCCAAACTCATAACTGAAAACTGCATCAAAATCGGAGTAGTCGTTTTGAAGAAAAACTGCAACATCGATTTGCTCAAATAAATGTTTACTGCAGCGCCCCCTGGTGAGTTGTCACCGTAACACCTATCTAAAAAATGCACCAATCACACTCGAACCCATAACTGAACATTGCATTAAAATCGGACTAGTAGTTTTGGAGAAAAATGGCAACATGATTTACACACACAAACAAACAAACATCCTCTCGCCCCAAACGCATATATAGTCTCCGTTCCGTCGTCGGTAAAAACAAAATAAAATTAAATAATAAAAAACAATAAATAGAGACTTGAAATTTTTACAAAGTATATATAACTATAGCCGCTATAATCGACAAACACTAAAAATAAAATAAAGTTAAAAATAAATTATAGTATAAAATATTTTGAAAAACAAGGTTTTATCTGGGACAATGAACTTAAATGTTAAAAATAAATTCTAGTAAGTATTTGAGGTGTAGGTACTTACCTATATTCTTTAAAGCTTGAAGCACTACCCGTTTTTCAGGCTAGGTAATTACTATACATAACTGCCTCAAGCTTTTTAAAATATAGGTAAGTACCTACACGCCAAATACTTACTAGAATTTATTTTTAACATTTTAGTTCATTGTCCCAGATAAAAGCTTGTTTTTAAAAATATTTTATACTATAATTTATTTTTAAGTTTTTAGTAGGAAGGTATAGATACCGACCACCCACCTGCTACCTAAGTATTTAAGAGAAGGCTTGATGTTTTAAAATATTCCACGGATATGTGATGTGAATATGGGTAAAGAGCTCTTCAAGGAAAATCAATCGACTCGGTGAGGCTATGTTGCTTTATAACAGAAATGCCATGGCCACCTTACAGCTTCATCATCAGATCCTGGCTATCATTTAAGTGTAAAGTGCTCCTCAAAACGAATTGTTTGAGCCCAAATGCACTGGGGTTACATTATTTTATCACAGAGATGCCGTGGCCACCTTCCAGCTTCATCACCAGTCGCTAAATATCATCTAGGTGTACATTTCTCTTCAAGACGAATCAATCGAGCCCATACTCGGCAGGGTTATGTTGATTTATCACAGAGATGCCGTGGCCACCTTCCAGCTTCATCATCAGACCCTGGATATGATCTAGACGTAAAGTTCTCTTCAAGACAAATCAATTGTGCCCAAATTTGGTGGGGTTATGTTGTTTTATCACAGGGATGCCGTGACCACCTTCCGTCTCCATCATCAGACCAGCTCCATGGTACCATATCATTGTATTGTCACCAAAGATACATAAGTACACCAAATTTGAGTCCAATCGGACATCAGGAAGTTAGTCTAATTTAGCTTCCAAGATTCCACCCGAATATACATAGTTACATACATACATACATTGCAAGTTAAATAAAAGCTTGTAATAAAAGGGGGTTTCGGTACGACCACACCTTGGCGTCCTGCGCGCGCGATCTAGGCGGCGATCAGATAGCGCAGTAGTATTTGTAACGACTGGTTCACATCAAACGCGATCTACGGCGATCAGAAAACAATAGAAATTGAGATCGCGATCGCGCACGCGGACGCAGGACACCGCGGTGTGTCCGTACCTTTATGCTCGATCTTGCAAATCGTAATAGATAGAGACTTGAAATTTGCTCATAGTGTACACACAACAATGGAACCAAACGAAAGGCATAATCTCTCATACAAAAAAAGAATTTTTCAAATTAGTCGATATTTGACGGAGTACTGAGGAAACAAACTTTTAAAAAACAGCCGAATTGAGAACTTCCTCCTTTTTTGTAAACTCGGTTAAAAACTGAATAAAATTATAAACTAAAGAAACAGAATACAAAAAAACAAAAATCTGGCAAATTTTGCTCAATCGGAAGGAACCCTACGTGTGCGAGTCCGAATCCCACTTGGCCAGTTTATTTAGCGTAGTAGCACATGCCGGGTATCCGCTATTACTCGTATTTAATATTTTTCAAAGGAACCTGGCTACACAAAACACAAAACTTTTTGACGGCCACAAAACGTTAAACATAACCGTTATTCAACAGTTAAGAAACCCTGTAATAAACGTTAAACAAAAATACGAATTTCACATCTGAGATGTCGTAAAGTGTATTTAAAAGCGCGTTCTCGTCATTTGTACCACAATATTTTGTCGAGTTGACTCGACTATGCTCCCTTATTGAGCTATAAAAGCTAATGGTAGCATTTTCTGTATCATATTGTTTTAAGGGCCAGGCCTTTTATATTGCGAGGTTATAACGTGCTATGTATGATAGGGCGGTAGGAATGATGGCAATCGTTGTAACACGCTTAACGTTCAATGCCCCAGATAAACTGCACGAAACGTTTACCTTATTTTTATATGTACTTCGTATGTTTGTGCGTTTTTAGGGTTCCGTACCCAAAGGGTAAAACGGGACCCTATTACTAAGACTCCGCTGTCCGTCTCTCTGTCTGTCTATCTGTCTGTCTGTCTGTCCGTCTGTCACCAGGCTGTATTCATGAACCGTGATAGTTAGACAGTTGAAATTTTCACAGATGATGTATTTTTGTTGCCGCTATAACAACAAATACTAAAAACATAATAAAGTTAAAAACAATAGAGGGTCCCCATACAAGAAACTTGTTTTTTTTTTTGCATTTCACGCCATCTATGAACGCTTAGTTAGGTAAACGTCCCATAGATGGCGTTATATTGAAATGTCGATTCCTAACATCTTTGTTAGACGTTAGATGGTGTTATAAGAAATAAAATGTTTATTAATTATTATTTTTTGCTGGCGAAAAATGATAGTGGTATTTTATTCCGGTTCAAATCCCGGCACGGATGTTCGTAACAGGTGTAGCCTGTAGGAGCATATTATATCGATGTTCTGCCTGATATCTTACCAAAAAGTAGCTTACCTCTAGCAAGGCAAAAATTTGCCGTCTTCAGACTATCATCCAGACGGAGCCGTGCCTAACACCCGTGTGAACGCAAGTTAAGTAATACTAAATGCTTGAGTAATAAGTTTCCACGCTCGGTCCGGCATAGTCAATACGGCATGATTAGTACGTAAGCAACGCTGCGAATTAATACTGCACGGAAGCGTCCAACCCTGCTGCCGCTTGGTAGCAAACTGAGCGCGGAAGCGTATTACTCAAGCATTTAGTATTACTGAACTTGCGTTCACACGGGTGTTTGGCACGGCTCCGTCTGGATAGTCTGAGCTGCCGCCATATCCTTTACGGTGTTCCGGCAGCAGGCAGCCCTTGAGAATCAGAGTATTTTAGGTCTAGCGTGTGCATCATCTTCGACCGCATCATCGTTTACCACCAGGCCAGATAGGGGTCAATATATACGATGATAATGAGTAAAATTGCAGCGACATTATTCAATATCCAATTAAAAATACACGAATGACAACGGAAAAAGTTCTACCGTTTTACCTTTTCAGTTATTTTCATAATTACAAATGACTACTGCAAATGGCTTCCTTAATAATAACTTTTTAAGGAGCCGAGAAAAAATTAAACTCGCTAATTAAAACAAGGTGCTGTAGCTGCCAGAAAGAAATTACCTGCCGCCCTACGCCCATCAAATATAATTACGTTTTAATTTATACACTTTCACACATAAATTTTTCAGAAGCTTTTGTTTCGAATCCAGTGCCGGGTAACGAGTTAATTACAATAACAATGGCGGTACCCACCCCGTGATGAATGGGGTGAAATAAAAAAAAACCCGTCATTCTATGGAACAAGCCCATTGTGAATTTACTGTGGCAATGTCACTACCGGTAATTATTGTTTCCTCCTTGCATCGCCCAATACCCCCTTATTTTTTTGTAGAGGGTATTTGATAAATTTCTCGAAATGTGAATTGATTTGGTAAGGGTATGACATTTAAGTGATTCAAAAATCTTTGGCATTGTGTTTATTGAAAAAAGGTACTATGTTTATCCAAATGTAATATAAGATAAAATAAACTTTTCATTTCATTTTGAAATTTCTTTCAGTACTTTGTGGTTCTTAAGCGTATGGCCACACCGCGGCGTCCTGCTACCTGCGGACGCGATATCAGTACTTTTCAATTGTTTTCTGATCGCGTTTGGTGTGAACCAGTCGGTACAAATACTACTGCGCTATCTGGTCGCCGCCTAGATCGCGCACGCAGGACGCTGCGGTTTGTCCGTACCTTTATACAATCATGATCGATTGTGGAACATCGATTATAATATTTTAAGATAAAATATATTTAGGATATCGAACGTTTTGTTGTGTTGTATCTAGAGATTATTAAGACCGTATAAATGCGTAAATCACTACTAATATAAGTTTGTGTGATATTTCTTCATGGTCAAACGGATGGATCGATTTTACTGCATGTAATAGTACGGTTGGCAACCCTACATTAATCAGGGGAATTAAACATGTGTTTTAAGTGTGACGTTCGACGTCTAGATGAAAGCTGAATGGCTCAATGTCTTTGTTTTATTTTTGGAAATTCAAAGCGTTATGTTACTGTTATATCTATAATAATAAAGATTGAATATGATCTATTTAATGTAATTTGACGTGTGTAAGTGCAAATTTTTAATTTGCCCATATACTAAATAAATGCTTAGACTTTTGACTTTTTGACTGAAATTTTGCACAGTTTTGCAAGCGAAGCCACGGGTAGCAGATTAGTGCAGAGTTTAGTTTGTTATAAAGTATCCACGTCGTTTTTATTATTATTTGGTATGTGCTTGGAGCATATTATATCGATGTTCCGTCTGACTTGCTAGCAATAAAGTAGCTCACCACCATCAAGGAGAAAATCTGCCATTATAACCTTACGGCGTTCCAGCAGCACAAACCCCTTGAGAGGGGGAGTATTCTAAGCCTAGTGTGTTCACCATCTTTAACTATATCATCGCTTACCACTAGGTGAGACAGTGGTGAAACGCTAGCCAGCCTTTAAGATATAAAAAAAAAGTATCTGTAGAGTCTATGCGTATATTTAAATCAATGGCCTATGCAGTGAAAATCTACAGTGTAACGTAACAAAGTCCATAAAATCATCTCATTTGTTCCAGAAGCCGATTATACACTAGACGACTCATTTTGGAATGAAGAGAGCCCAGTTGGTGAGTCCTGATCATAAATAATATTATATTTATTTCCCTAAGGTAAAGGTAACGTGATGGATTACAGGATAATCTTAAATTGGAATCTATCTGTCCGCAATACGTTATTATGTGATTTGAGGACTATATTTATTCTTTTTCCTCATTATTTATATTAAAACTCAGATCAAATCACATTATTTTAGTAGAAGTTTTGTAATTTATTCAACAGGTATATTAATATTATGCATTAGATTTAATTGGTTTATTACTAGAAATATTTGAAATACGTTATTTAAAACGTTATTTAAAATCCTCGCCTACGGCTCCGTTTTTAAACACAGACTCGTGGTTTAATACCACTCAACGTGCGACAGTTTTTTTGCACACCAGGGCCGGTAGTCTCTACATGAATAGCGATGAATTTCGACCGATAATCTTCGATAAGAAAAGAGATGCAGCTAACAACTGTCGAGCTGCATCTCATTCTACTAGACGTTTGCGATGACAGGACGCATCGCTATTAATGTAGAGACTTCCACCCCAGTAAAGACAAACAATAATTTAAGATCGTTCACAGAAAGTAGAATGGACGTTTATGAATATGTAATACATGCCTCACAATACACAAATTATTCGAGCATTTACCAATGGAGATGTTAACGTTGTAATTCGCAAACATTTTTTTCTGCCGATACTTACAGGGGACGAGGTAAACACGCATTGCACACACACAAATCACTCACTTTAACGATCCCGCACACTAGCTTGAAACACGCACACAGTATTAAAAATACAGCGTAGTTACGCACGCTCATATGGCCAAAAATGGCTATATGGCCCGCAGAGGGGTACGCCTTGCGTTAACATCTCCATTGGTAAATGCTCAAAGCACAAAATACACAATACACAAAAATGGATAATCTTTTTCAACCGACTTTCAAAAAGAAGGAGGTTCTCAATTTGTCTGTATGTTTTTTTGTGTGTACCTATCTTACGTGTTTACTCCGACAATTGTGAACCGATTCGAATGATTTTTTTTGTAATCGGTAGGGTACGTTTCCGAAATGGTCTCATTGTAGTTTTATCAAGATCTATAAGTATCTCCAGAGATATGACGATAAACGTCTCAAACTTGCTAATGAAATTGACTCGCGGGGCATTGAAGTCGGTTGTTTTAGTTTGTTCTTACTGTTTTTACGTTGTACAAAGATATTCTATTTTTATACCTACAAAGGTTCTAAGTTTATATCCCGAAACACCGTTGTTAACACCTTAACAAGCAGCTTGTTATTAAATGAAGTACCTAAAAAATTGTATGTGATATAAAACTCCCTTCAATTTTCAACAAAAACATGGCCATTATGAATTAACTTTCGCATAACCATAATAATTTCCCCAAAATTATCTCAGCAACGAATTGTAAAAACGAGTCTACCGGACGTCCCGGGCATCGCTCGTTTATCACAGCCGAAGCCGGGAAGCGAGCTATAACCGGGCGGGACTCGTAACCGGGACAAAACTGGCAACCGGGCTATAACCGGGACCTAACCACCGCAGCACAGTAATAATGAATTTTTTAACCGCCTCTTTATTGGAACAGGTAAGGAGTTAGAATGAGCCTGTTGATAAAATTGTAAATGGAACGAGGCAAATTTTATTATGCATATCTGGCAACATAATCTGGGTTACTTTTGTTTTACCTCCAGGTTCCATATAAAATGTGCAATTTCAATTTAGATTATTGCGTATGCTCTGTTTTCGGTGTAATAATTTCCATGATAGTATTTTTGCGGTCATGCGATCGGGGTAATGTTTCCTTTTACTCCTGGACGCATTTAATCGCAAATTGTGGTTCGGTTTTTAAGAGTTTCCATTACTGTGTATGTTTAAAATTTTTCAAAAGCGTTATGGATTAGTTGTAATATTATTATTGGAGTTATTTAGCGGTTATCTAATATATAAAATTCTCGTGTCACAGTTTTCGTTGCCATACTCCTCCGAAACGGCTTGACCGATTTTGATGAAATTTTTTGTGCTTATCCGGTATCTATGAGAATCGGCCAATATCTATTTTTCATCCCCCTAAATGTTAGGGGTCCACCCCTAAATTTTTTATTTTATTTTTTAGACAAAATTTTTAATTTCTATTTTTTTATTATACAACATACAAAAATACATACAATCCTCAATTTTCACCCTTCTACAATCAACCCTTATTTTTTAATAACCATTTTAGTAATTTAATCATTTTTCCTCCATACATACTTACAATAAGTAAGCTATTTTTTGTCTACACTAGAAATTACTACGAAATTATTTATATGGCAAAACAACGTTTGCCGGGTTAGCTAGTTTACTTATAAACAACAATTACTGACATACAACGCACGTCTATAAGAAAAGAAGAAGGAGCTTTTGAAGGTTTGACAGTAGCATTCATTTAAATCACATAAGAAATAATTTTTGAAAGTTTTATTTATTTGTATAGAAAAACAAATAAAGAAGAAGTTGAGTTAGTAGAAGTTATCATAGATGGCGCCACCAATCCATAATTGATTGGGTTACAAATGCAATCCACTTATCTCGTTATATAGAAAGAAGAAAGAAAGAAAATCTTTTATTTGGCAAAAACTCACATAGTAACAAATTTAATTAATTATGTAAAACATAAAAAGAAGAAATGTATCGATAGTATCGCACTGTGGCTTAATTGGTCAGCGCACCTGAACATGTTATCCGGGGGGTGCTGGTTCAAGTCCCGTCGGTACAATGAAATTTTGTATTGTATAGAAAAATTTACAAATAAATAAAAATCTTAACAAATTCATACATTTAAAACTTTTTTCAGAGTAGAAATCTCTTGAACTAAAACGCATTTATTTGAAAACTTTTGTTGGATAAGCCTTTGCAGTTTGAAACTAGCATACAATAAAATGTCAACGTTCAATTTTATAAAGCTTTTTGCATGCAACAAAATATGGACCGATTTTGTGACATTCCTCTGCGGTAAACCTATTGCATACTCGTCTATAAAACATTCGCGCACAAAGTATTTTATCAACTTTAATATAAGCTTAATAGTGAAACTTAAATTACCAATTTGCAACCGGTTATTATTATACTACTAGCTATGACCTGCGGCTTTTTCTGCTTTAATTTGCTGGGGAAAGTATCTGTATATTATACACCCAAATTCGTTAGGACATTTTTACGTACAACATTGAAAACTACAAAAAACCCGAGTGCGTGAAAATACTCCAATAAAACATACTAATTATATATAATAATATTCGTAATCACCGAATGTATATATGTTTATATATATATATACAAAAAATGTATTTTGAAAACATTTTTCTTGAGATTACTAATTTGCGCCAAAAATCCTTAATTTTGTTGTTTTTTTTTTAATTTTGATGTCCCCACTGTCACTCTCACGACAAAGCGAATCTATTGACACCACTCACATAAAAATACGACAAGCCGTGTAGGCTCTAGGGCGTGCCAAATAAATATACATACATACAACATACATACGTACATATATACATGCATACATACATTCATACATACACTCGAAAAAACAAAACCCTCCTTCTTTCGCAGTCGGGTAAAAGAAAAGAAGCCTTCTCGCCATAGCTCATTACTTTCGTAATTTTTTTTTAAATGTAAAGCGTTATTATCATGTTTCTGCTATGTTTACATTTTAATTGATATGATTTATTTTATTATTTTAGAAGTGTATATGTGCGTATATTAATACTGCCTACATACTAAATAAATATTTTGACCTTGAACTTTGTACTTTGAACTTAAACATCGAATCCCACTAAAATATAGTATCGCCACATCAAAGCGTTGATATTTAACTCATGTGAACCTGCGTTATCAAGTTTGGACCGCCTTGAACCGGTTTTAGCTGCGGTGCCACTTTAGTTCAGCTAAGTGTGTATGTGATGGTTATACTTTATTGGAAATTATGCTCTTCTCTTCCTTGAGTTTTGATAAGGTTGGCTTGGTTGATAAGGCTTAAATTATGTTGAACCCAACTTTGCAGTTATTACACCGTATCACGGATAAAGACATACAGTAGAGTCTATTCTCCGTGCACCGTATCTTCGTTTCAAGACTTGTAACGTCATTGCCATTTTACTTTTGTATGTATAACCTAAGGTTAGAGTTATGATCACTATTTCGCCTGGTGGTAAGCAATGATGTGGTCAAAGATGGTAAGCACGCTAGGCCTAAAACGACTCCATGAAGACGACTGGCTGAAGACCATCAACACAGCTGAAAAGGGGCTAGTTAAAATAGCACAATGGCTTGACATAAATTTATTGACATTGAACGTTAAAAAAACCCATTTTGTCCCCTTAATATTACAAGAACAACAGAGCTTAAACAAACCCACATAAAGTTACACAAGTACAACTGTCCAAATTTAAATTCTCATATAAATCAACCATGCTTATGTACCACTGTATCAAATGTGAAACACACTAAATACCTAGGTGTAAAAATAGACCAGAACCTTTCCTTCAAAACTCATTTAAATGCTCTATCCAAAAAAGTTCGTAGCATTATTTATCTAATGAAATCACTCCGATCAGCGGCTAAATTAGACGTAAAGAAATTGGTATATAAGTCTCTATGCGAATCACAAATTCAATATTGTATAGGTGTTTGGGGAGGCGCAGTGAAAACCCACATGATTGGTTTAGAGCGCGCCCAAAGAGCAGTCCTAAAAGTGATGCTTGGTAGACCTCGTCGATACAGCACTGACAAATTGTATGAAGAAGCATCTGTTTTGAAGGTCCGCCAGCTATATATTATGCGCGCAGTAGCCAAAAGACACCCACTCACAAAAAAACAGGAAACCAACAAGAACAGAAAGGTGAGACGTCCTGTACAACCCCTTCCTAAAACAAAAACTAGATTTTCTGAGCGGCTGCCAAAATAGATGATAGATAGATGAACTCTTTATTGCGACACCAAAGATACAGACACATATAACTTTTACAGCTTAAATTTAACGTGTAACAATGGGCGGTCTTATCGCTAACAGCGATCTCTTCCAGACAAACCTTTGTATGGATAGGATCGAAATAGTAGCCTAATGCAGGGTGCGCCTAATTTAAATTAAAATGAAAAGAATAACAATAATATATTATACCTAAACTAACATAACCATACCTACTTACCTACAACAATAAACACAGATTACTTACATAAATTCCTAAACACGCATTCTATAAATTTTAAACAGATTGACAGAACAGACAGAAGCAGCTTAACACTATTTATAATGAAAGATAAGCTTTTAAACGGCTCTTGAAAATATGAAGGGATTGTGAAGATTTCACAGGTTCGGGAAGAGAGTTCCAGAGCCTAACAGCCTGGACAGTAAATGCCTTATCATAAAAACTGGAACCATGTGCGGGAAAGTTCAGGGTTAAGTTTTCTGATGACCTTAGAGAAAGAGAGTTAGAATTGTGGAGGAAGTTAAAGCGTCCTTTAAGATATCGCGGAGTAGAAGGATTGAATAGAATGTTATAGAGAAGAGAAAGAATATGAGTATTCCGGCGAAGGCGAATAGGGAGCCACTTGAGCTTTGTGCGAAACTGAGATACGTGATCATATTTACGCAAACCAAATATGAATCTAATACATAAATTTTGTAGCCGCTCAAGTTTATCTAGCTGATCTTCCCTAAGATCTAGATAGCAGACGTCAGAATAGTCAAGAATAGGAAGTAGGAGAGATTGAGCGAGTGCAATTTTAGTGGTTGTAGGAAGAAAGTTGCGTAGTCTTTTTAGTGACGCCACAGCTGCATAGAGCTTGCGACTGGTGTTTTGTATTTGTAAATCCCATGTCAAGCATTGATCTATTATGAGACCAAGATTTTTCACAGACCTGCTAAAAGGAATATCTATTCCACCGAAACTAACTTTTGGAAGCATTTTCCAATCAACTTTGACAATAAGTCTAGAACTTCCGGTAACCATGACCTGCGTTTTTGTTGGATTGACTTTGAGTCCAAAAGCTTTCGTCCAGTCTAATATGCGCTGTAGGTCTGTGTTAATGGAGGCAATAGCATTGGGTAGATTATCAAGAGGGGCTTGACAATATATCTGAAGGTCGTCTGCATACAGGTGGTAGGAAGAAGAAAGATTTTGAGTGATAGAATTTATAAAAACAGCAAAGAGAAGAGGAGAAAGCACGCCGCCTTGAGGAACGCCAGCTGATGTGTCACACCACAATGAACATGTTTCATCAAGGCGAACACGCTGCCGGCGCCCGAACAGATAACTGTGAAACCAGTCGACCACCATTGGAGATATGTTAATAGAACGTAGTATTGCTAGTAGGATATCAAAGTCGACAGTGTTGAAAGCATTGCTAAAGTCCAACAGTGCTAGTACCGTAAGGTGCCGGTTTTCCATACCCAGGCGGATATCATCTGTAATTTTAACTAACGTGCTAACTGTGCTATGGCCTGGGCGGAAACCGGATTGAAAAGGATTAAGGAGATTGTTAAAGGAAAGGAATTTACTAATTTGATTATGGACAAGACGCTCAAGGACCTTGGATAAGAAAGGAAGAATGGATATAGGACGGTATTCGGAGAGTAATTTAGGGTTCGCTTTTTTGGGTAAAGGAATGATCTGGGCATCTTTCCAGATAGAGGGAAACACACCATTGTTAAAGGAGTTATTGAAAATAAAACATAGTACAGGAAGAATGGTATCAAGGATTGGTACTAGCATGTTGCGACTTAAGCAATCACCACCTACAGCATTAGAAGTAATGGACAGTACGCTCTTCTTAACATCACAAGTGGATAATCGATCAAAAACAAAAGAAGGATAGTCGGGAATTGGTAAATTTGATAAATGATCTAAAGTTTTGATTTTATCCGAGTCAGAAATATCAGATGAACAAGAAAAATGAAGATTAAGTGAATCTATGTCTAAACTAAGAGGGACAGAATTTTGACGAGGCTTACCAATTCCAAGGGATCTGAGGAACTTCCAAACTTTAGAAGAATCCTCATTATTTACTGATTCGTGAACATGACGGCGAAAAGCATCCCTACACACTGTATTGCAGCGATTACGTGATTTCAGATATTTTGACTTATTTAATTCGGTTGGACGGCATTTATATTTATGTTTAGCGGTTACTTTTTTATGCATTAACTGTCGTATTTCATCAGTTATCCAGGGTGCAGGCAAGTGCTTTAATTTAATGGTACGTAATGGAGCATGTTTATCATAAAGCTGCAAAATAATTGAGTTGAACAAAGACATTTGATCATCTACAGTTTCAGCTTCTCGTACAGGAGACCAGTCAATTGCTAAAGCATCAGCATGAAAAGCATCCTTATCCATTCCACTAAAATTGCGCTGAAGGATTGTCTTTGGCTTGTTTTTGGGAGGACGGATTTTATAAGAGAGGAAGATCAGATCATGATAAGAGAAAGCGTCAGCTGGGCACTGACCGTGCTTAGCAACGTGAGAAGGAGAAGAAACAATTAATAAGTCAAGAAGAGATGGAGTACAGTTAGGTAGGTGATGAGTGGCGTTTAAGGGAAGCATATGCATATTACAAGATTTAACGACAGACTGCAAAGAGAAGGAACGTTGATCATTTTTGAGAAGACAAGTGTTAAAATCACCCATAATAATGGAGTGATTATACAGAGGAAGAATATTTTCTAAAAGAATTTCGAGAGAATTAAAGTAATTTATGTGTAAAGAAGGGCTATAATAGACTCCCAGCAGGATCTTTGTATGCGATAGCTGCACTTCAATTAGGAGATGTTCGCCAGCGTTGGAGGCGGGCGGTTGAGGTGAGGTACTAATTACAGAGTAAGGAATGTGAGCACGGAGGTAAATAGCGACCCCACCACCGCCGCGTCCGATACGATCGTTACGGATGAGATTAAATCCAGGAAGGGAGTAGGAAACGGTAGACATACAAGGTTTTAGCCATGACTCGGAGACTAATATAGCATGAAGATTTGTATTGGAAAAGGACGCCTGCATATCAGAGTAATGGGCCGGAATACTTTGAGAATTTATATGAATCGCATTGAAGTTTTTAGGTACATCAGAGAACTGGGAATAAAGATGGTCATCAAGGGTAGGAATACTTTGAAAGCTTAAGTTACTATCACTGCTAGAAGAAGAAGAAGAGCAAGATAATAATGAATCAGTATCACTGTTTTCGGAATTAGGCATATTATTGATTAAAAACATATTAGTATACAAGTATAGGCTTATGTAAGTTTCAGTTGTAAGTACCTATTAATAACGTACTATGAGTACCTATCTTAATATAACCAATGCCAACAAAATAATTATTTATTTACTTACGGCAGAAGTTATACATACATAAGTTCACCTGCCACTTAAGTGCATACAATAAATCAAAAATTTTCTACTATTACAACACATCGTAACAAAAAAATAAAAACGAAGACAACAAAAACGAATAACAATCACATCCTAAGAAAAAATAAAAATTAAAACGAGACAAGTTTCAATCTCGTATAGCCTTGGCTAAATACACTAAGCGTGTGGAGCCAAAGTTAAACTAAGAAAAATAGCGAAGTTAACTGACAAGTGTCAAATGTCAGTCAAATGTCAATGACAATATTATTTTTATTTAACCCTACAAGCAATTCGTATTTTAAAGTTTAATTAAAGAAAGAAAGAGGGGAGTAATAAATAAGTTGAATTACGGTGTAGATAAAATGATATAAGTTGCGGAAATGTGGGTATTGAATTGCGAAAGATGCAACACAATCATACACGAGAGAAATATGGATAAGGCACGAATGATTGAACGAATTATCCTATTCACAATTATTTCTTGCCCCCGGCCCTGCGCCGGCTCCTGGATACTGCCGGGGCCACCTTGGCTGCTGATGCAGCTTTTGGCTGCTCAGACACCAGCTCTGGCCCGTCAATCTTGTCAACTTCGACAACAGAGCTGATACGATGACGCTCACCGTCAGTGCCCAACACAAAGACAAAGCCGTCTCGAGTCCAGCATTTGGTGACTCCAAACCTTTGGCGAGCCGCCATGAATGCATCATGTCGAGATTTCGTCAGAAACTCTGACACAGCGACACCGGAGCCTTTCAGATTAGACTTGGCGTGCCATACTTTGTTCTTTAACTCTGATTCCCGTATCTTTAACAAGATCGGCCGTGGCTTATCAGGAACAGAAATGCGGCCCATACGATGACAGCGAGACACATCCTTAGCAGTGAACTCAGACAGATTTAAATTATTAGTGACTACTTTTACCACTACGGCTGTAATATCTTCATTCTTCGACTCAGGAATGCCATGAAGTAGTAGTATTTTTCGCCGGCTGCGCATCTCCATGTTGTCCATTTGCTGTGCCAGCAGGGCCACCTGGTCTTGCAAATTCTGTAGTGCTGTCATCATAAGGTTCCTAAATGCAGTGAAGTCAGAACTTATGTTTCCAATACTTGCTGATGGGGCTGCAGCCTGAAGTTCACTTTGATACACATCCATGCGCTGGGTGAACATTTTCTGGAGCTGAGTTATAGATTCCTGAATGGCATCCATTTTGAGTAACTTGTGGTGAGAGTGTTTAGAAATAAAGTGAATGTGATTCTAGATTGTTACACTTGTTCAATAGAGAGGAAAACACTTGATGGCAGGTATTGTATTCAGTACTCTAATTTATCATAATAATTAGGCACTTTTATGTTAATTTCATATTTTTAAAATATAATTTAAATTAGAGACTAAAAACGTGATGTTTTTAATGCACTACCCGCGAAGAAAAAAAAAAAAAACTTCTTTTATCAAAATACGCCCATATCTGCACTTACAACTTAGTGAGTAAAGCTTTTGACCTAGGAGAATGTTCCCAAACTGATTCGAGGTTTAAACTCCGCAGATGGTTGCTCACCCTCTCCTACGAGGATACAGAAAGACTCGTTAAACCTGGAGCCTAATAGAGTGCTGTCTTCACTTCCAAATACCGCATATCCCACCACTAAAATACATATACACACCAAACACACACACAAAAACACACACACACACACACACACACAAACACACACAAGCACACACATACATACTTTTAAACTCAGACATGGAATACAAGGAGCATATATTAACAAAGTGTATTAGAGGCGCTGTGCTCTCACAAGAATAAATATCTACAAGCTAAATGCCATAGCAACTATATATAGCCATCTAATATGCTACTAATCTAGCAGGAAATAGGCATACTTTATGTGATAATTATATATGTTTTCTTTTTATTGTTTTTAATCTATCAAATAAATATTTAATCAAATTTAATCATATAATAATAACATGAGGATCACTAATAGGTACATTGAAAGGAAATTGTCATTGAATTTATAATATTATTTTTATGAGTATTAATATGTTTAGTTCTAACATTGATTGAATCGATATAAATTCAATATACCAATAGACAATAAGTAATAATAACAGTAGGTTCTATTTGAAATTAATTAGTAATATCCTTTATCCGTTGTATTTATGTTCGCTGCATGATTTTGTATTTAAATGTATTATGTATGAATTTGTAGTAAGTGTTAATGTACTCCAATCTATGTATACTCGTATCTGAGTGGTTCACATACAGAATACCTAATTTTGTAATACTCTAATAATTCTCTTTTCTGGGCTCCCAAGATACAGGCTTAGCCTAGTTTGGGGCCCATGGCGAAACTTGTACTGTACCTATTTATGGCAATAAACAATTTATTTATTTATTATTTATTTATTAAAACGGTCTGACTCTTAAGGGCTGTACGCTGCCAAAACACCGTAAGGTTATGGCGGCGTATTTTACCAACCGACTTCCGAAAAAGAGGAGGTTCTCAATTCGTCTGTATGTTTTATTTCTTTTTTTTTTGTATGTTACGTGATTACTCCGTCAATTGTTAACCGATTTGAATAATTCTTTTCGACTTCAAAAAAAGGAGGAGGTTTCTGAATTTGACCGTATATATATATATTTTTTTTTTTTTATATTTGTTCGCGGATAACTTCGTCGTTTATGAACCGATTTCGATATTCTTTTTTTGTTCGAAAGGAGATATCCCAAGTGTAGTACCATGGTAATTTTATCGAGGTATGATAAGTATCTCCAGAGATATTGAGATAAACATCTCAAAATTGGTACTGAAAATGAATAGCGTGGCATTGAAGTCGGTTGTTTTTTAGTTTTTAAACGATATTATTTTAATCAGTAGGGTATATTTTCGAAATGGTTTTATTGTAATTTCATCGACATCTGATAAGTATATCTAGAGATGTGACGAAGTCGGTTGTTAGTAGTTTTTAAATTATCTTAGTAATCTATTTGATGGTGGTAAGCTACTTATATTTGTAGCTAGCAAAATAATTACTGAAGTGAAAACTTCAGTAGCGGCGTTGTGAACATATTAGGACGGGTAAAAATGTTAAACTCGCGTCAGGACATCGCGTCAAAGTTAAGTTAATTAAAAGACAAATACGTTTCTACAAAAATATCTAAATGTAGTTTTTAGATAATATAAAATCCCTATGTATTTTTTTTTGGAAAGTATACTTCGTGTTTGGTCCAATTGTAATTTTGAAGTGAATACTTCTTTAGCAGCGTTGTGCACTTTTCTTGGGATGGGTAAACAATTTTAAACTCGGATCAGGTCACGTGACTTGATCGAAAATTCGTAAGACGGAGGGAGAGTAGAAACTTTTTTGGGATGGGTAAAAAATGTTAAACTCACGTCAGGACACGTGACCTGATCAATAATTCGTAAGACGAAGGCAGAGTAGACCAAATCCACAACGTTAATGTTCAAGTTTTCACTTCTGCCGGCATTCCAGGAGTGCAACTCGTTGTTTTTTTTTTTTTGTGTTGTAATTTAATTGAATTCATATAATATGTACGAGTATATTTATACTATTTACTGCTTCAGAAGTTGAAGGGTGCAGCTAGTACATAAATAAACGAGGTAGATAACAGAAGTGCCAGTCACCGGAGTGTGGAAACCAAGGGGCGTAAGACGCGAGCATGCGTGACGCCCCGCCGAGCTTGCGACGATCTTTGTCGTAATGTCGCGTACGACACCTAAATTGTTGGATGTGATGGTGAATTACTGTGACTCAGTTGCTACTGTTACCTTTCAACATTTTTTGGACAAAGATATATCTCAATAAATAATTTAAGATCGTTTAGAAAAAGATAATAATAAAAACTAATAGAACCGACTTCAAACGTCGCGCTAGTCAAAGTAGCCAGTAGACTGTGTCAGTCGGTAGTAGTAAGTAGTAAGTCATCGAGATAAGTAAATGCGTCGTAATACAAATGTTCATATATTAAAAACGGCTCAGTCGATTTCGTTAAAATTTTAATGGGACTACCTGGGAAGGGTACCCTTTTAAACACAAAAAGAATTTTTCAAATTGGTTCAGGCATCTTCGAGTAATCGGTGTACATAAATAAAAAATAAAAATAAAAGATTCCGACGAATTGAGAACCTTCTTCTTTTTTTGTGAAGTCGGTTAAAAAGAAACAACTGCCGCGCTTGTCATTTTCAGTGGGTAATAAGTTTGAGGTGTTTATCTATATAACTCCGTAGATACATGTCAGATCTCGATAGAATCTGTAGTATATATAGAATCAATTTGGGTAAGCGGGCGCATCATCACTTAACATTACTTGAGATAGTGGACAAGGGCTACCCAGTTCGATGTAAAAAAATAAAACAACGGATTGCATTCCGGGAGTGCCGGCAGAAGTTAAAACTTGGACACGTCATTTTTTGAATATTTTGGAATGACACCTCGCGCAAGCGCCCTGCACTCCGTTTTATGAATTTTCGATCAGAACACGTGACCTGATCCGAGTTTAAAATTTTTTACCCATCCCAAAAAAAGTGCACAACGCTGCTAAAGAAGTATTCACTTCCAAATTACAATTGGACCAAACACGAAGTATACTTTCTAAAAAAAAATACATAGGGATTTTATATTATCTAAAAACTACATTTAGATATTTTTGTAGAAACGTATTTGTCTTTTAATTAACTTAACATACCACTTAATCATCATCATCATCATCATAATCAGCCGGTATCAGTCCACTGCTGGACATAGGCTTCTCCCAAGTCATGCCACTGAGCCCGATCTTCGGCTCTTTGTTTCCAGTCACTGCCCACCGCTTTGCGAATGTCGTCGCTCTACCTGGTCACAGGGCGTCCTACGCTACGTTTACCGATTCGCAGTCTCCACTCTAGAACCAGTCTACCCCAACGGTTATCGGTCCTACGGCAGATATGACCAGCCCACTGCCACTTCAGCTTGCTAATCCGATGAGCTATGTCGATCACTTTAGTTTTCTGGCGAATTACTTCGTTCCGATTCGTTCGTTCCGATTCGATTCGATCCCGCAGAGAAACACCGAGCATAGCTCTTTCCATCGCTCGCTGAGCGACTTTAAATTGGTGGACCAGTCGAACCGTGAGTGTCCACGTCTCGGCTTAATAATGCATCTTTATTCAAAACCAAGATAAGGCCTTCTTTTAAATTACCATCCAAAATAAACTTCCACAAACGACTGTACCCTAATAAATATTCACTAATCAGACAAATCGCTCCCCATTACCTTTCCATACATCCTTATTCTGGAGCGTTTCGTATTGAATCGATTCAGAATCGATTAGACGACGAGGCACGTTCCGCGGGCGCGTGGTCGCGTGTGTGAATGTTCCAATTTACATGGCGAATGCATTGACATGTAAATTGTAGTACAAGAAGCTTCGGGCAGTCTGATGCGACGCGATTGTCATAACTTCGATTTGAGAGCGTGGAATGAGTATGAATTCTCGAAAGTTACACCAGAATATGTATGTAGTGAATGCTTTCAACGTGTTAAAAACATTGTATATTTATTAAAATTTTGCAGTAACTAAAGTAGGTAATGAAAAGTAAAATTCATATTTATTTATATATTTTAAGGATTCCGTACCTTTTTTAGAAATGCGTAGTGGTATCAAGTTTAAACTTATATCAAATACTCGGGTATAAGGTGTAGGGTGTACTACATGAGTAAGGCCTAGCGTGTTTACCATCTTCGACCACCGCTAACCACCAGGCGAGATAGTGATCAAAGCTAGCGTTTGAGATATAAAAATACTTTTAAACTTTGATCTATAAAATGCTTCAGTAATGTTTATCTCTCGCCACAGTTTTAGTTAATTTATTTATTTGAGAAATTAGACTGAGACTGATGATGACTGATATTTAGGCCCAGTTTCACCGGTTCCTAATAGCCTTATTAGTAAATTAGTTAGTAAATTAATTAGTACTAATATCTACTAGATATTTGACAACATTTCTATGGCGTCAGTTGTCAATAACTATCTATCAGTTTTTCATGAACCGGTGAAAATCGCCCTTACTCACTTACATTTGAATTTTGATAAATCAGTGGTATCACTATAGGACTGGAATTAACTAGTAGAAGTATCAGTTCCGATGAACAAAAATCAACTGGATAAACATATTTCAAGCAAAACCTCTAGAACTCGCCTAGGTTAATATTTCCAAAGGATCAAAACTTACAAATGACTGCTGGAGACACCCGGTAAACGCTTTTGTAAATAAAAATAGTTTTTCCAAACAAACCTTCGAAAAACGGGACTATTTTACATGTTTTTGTTCCCCTGTCCCATCCCAGATTTGTACTGGCTACACTGTAATGTCAGATAGGGTGGAATATTTTTGAATAGTTTTTTTTAATAAAGGCGGCTTCGGGTAACTGCGATGACGAAAAGTTATTGTTGATAGAAGATTTGAATAAAAGGGTAAGCCCTTGTCAGGTTTTTCTTAGTTCCGGGTACTGTATAAGTCCAGGTTACTAATCCTACGAATATTATAAAGGTGAACGTTTGTGGGTGCGTAGGTATGTTTGATACTTCTTCACGCTAAAACTACTTAACTGATCGAGTTAAAATTTGGTATGTAAGTAGCTTAGACCTTAGAATAACCCATAGGTTACTTTTCATCCCGATATTCCCACGAAAACGATGTTTATGCGGGTAAAAAAACGGGGCACAGATTATGAACAAAATAAAAACACCCGATATTTAAAATTAGATAAATTTAACATTACACATATTGTGTTTGCTTTAAGAAAATTAGGAACTGCTAACGTCATACCACAATATTATTAAAAAAAACTATTTTTAGGACAAGGGTAAGCAAGATTCTTGCTTGATGCTGAGTAATGATTTCAACTTATAACAAACACTTTGGTACACAAAATGTAACTTACAAAAATTTTTTAAATGATCCCAACTCTCAAACTTTACCTTGCAGTATTATTAGAACTACTCACGGGATATTTACCATGTTTTTTATTAATTATGAGTTTTCGATATTTCGGCTCTGTTGCAAGAAAGAGTTCATCCGTGATCATGGCGCTTCAACAGATCCGAAATATCGGAAACTCATAATTAATAAAAAACATGGTAAATATCCCGTGAGTAGTTCTAATAATATTGTCAGTGACCACGAAAACCTTAAAAATTTACCTTGCAGTCCTGTAAGCAGATGACTGACGATATTTCACATGTTTTTTTCTGACCAAAAAGTTAAAATATAATTTTAAAACATCCTTAATTTTACTTTACTTACTCTTGGTGTATATTCAGTAAAACAAACATAATAGGAGCACGGGTGCGCATACCTCTCGTAACGCATTACGTCACGTTTAGTCGTTACACGCGTTAACAGCCGTTACAAGTGTATAACGGAAGCGCAGTACTTCTAACGGAATGATTACAAGTCATCATGAACATGTATGTTAGTATTTTGGTATATTATATTGAATGCCGAATGGATTTTCGTTTTTGAATTGAATTTGTTTATTGATCTAAACAGGCATAAACAAAAAAAAAGATTATGATTACGGTATTCTTCCACAATGCTACAACGTAAAAATTAAACATATAAATTAAAAAAGGAGCCGGCCTGTAGAGGCTAGAACTCCGTAATGGCACATGGTAGGACTGTTGAATTCGGGATAGTATGCATTGTTATCTTTAATATTTTAGCGTCTTTACAAAAAGCTTGTGTTTTTTTAAACACAAGCTTTTTGTAAAGACGCACGGTTTAATTTATTTTTAAGAACAAACTAATTTTACTGTTTATATTTCTTTATTCATTAAAAACCTAACAACATATAATTTCCTGTAAACGCTTCACAGATCCCGCCGTCTTTCATTACCTCAGATTCGTCCTACTTTTTTTGTCCTTCGAATTTCTCCCAGAAGTGGATTAGAGTGGCTTCTCATCGCTCAAAAATAAATTCCTTGTTATTCTCAATATAATTTACTTACACACCGACTCATCATAAATTGTAATGAGACCCTGTCATGTCACGCGGTAAATACATAACAATTTTATTCAACAAGCTAGCTTTCATTGACTCATCACGTGTACAAATTTAGACATTATTGCTCAGATGGTAAGGTTGTTTGTTGTTCCAACGGTGGCGTATTAGCATCTCAATAGCTTAGGGGCGCTCACGAAATCAATAAATCCGAACACCCTGCGCGATTTAGTTGCTACGCCTCTACGGCGCTACGGTGTAGAGGTGCTACGGAGCTACGTTTTAGTGGTGGCGCGGGAATTGACAGAGTTTGAGATTTGTGGGCTTAATAGTATTAGTATGTGGCATCAACTATCTTTGTGGTGAAAGATTTGTAGGTAACATATAGAAGGTACCCCATAAAGATTGAAAATACAGTTTCTAGTGGGAAATAGAACTACTAATATTTATAAATGTCCCAATCTCAAATTTGTTTTTTTTTTAAGCTTACCAGCAATGTATATAAATTATTTGATTAAAGCAGCGCTACCTGCAAAGTTTGTACGCATATTTGGGCAAAACATGACGATTAATAAATTATTTTTGTCACAACTTACGCAAATAAAATATCTTTCATTTGGGTTGCACATTACTAGTACTCTTCTTAACCCCTCTAACGTAGCTAATACGCTTGTGTCTGAAGTGGGTTCACGTCAATAGTGCAATGGGTGAGGATCGAACTCAGAACCTGTCGATCGCCAGGGCGACGCCTTAGCGCTATTGCAACTTATAAGTAAACTAGAAGTGCACCGCGGCTTCGCCCGCGTTAATAATTTATTTCATTTACTTAAACATTGTCTTTAGTAAAAACCTGTCTATCATAAAAACATATAAAAAAAGAGTTAGCCAAACCCGTCCACCCGTTTTCAAGTTACCACGGACTCAGCGAAATAGGAATTTATTTTTATAAAACCCAAAAAAAAACAATATTGATTTTCAGACTTTGTTACCTAATTTCACCCTCTAAGAGTTGGAATTTCAAAAAATCCTGAAACACTTTATTTACTTATTTATTTACAAAATAATTCATATAAAGTTTCAAAAAAAATACTATCTAGTCTTGTTTCTCTATACAAACTTTGAACCCCCTGATTCATCCCTTTAGCCTACGACAATGAAAAATCGTATGTATTTATCTTTTAGATCAGGGGTGGGCAGACTTTCACTAATGGCGATCTATATCAATAAATTGAGACGACAAGCGGTCGACTTGCAATAAGACAATATTTTTTTATGTTAAATCGTTTATTGTAGGTATTGCGCACATATTACTATTTAAACATACTTTTATTTACAATGAAAGAAGTACAGTTTCTTATTATACAAGTTAATAACTAATAACTACTAAAAATAAGTATGAAGCCAATCACATGAACTAAGAGTGTTTTTATCAGTTTTCGGGCCTCTCTGGACCGATTTACTTAGAGGTCGATGCATGGCACTGCGTATTTTCTGCTAATTTCTCATAGGAAGGCACGTATTTACTAAGTGCCAAACGTAAACAGGAAGACAAATGTTCGTCGGTAAGTCGATTGCGGTATTTGGATTTAATTATTTTCATTTCGGAAAACGCAGATTCGCACAAATACGTCGACCCAAACAAAGCAGTTAATTGCTGTGCGATTTGTTGGAGACTTGGGTATTTTTCTTGGGTCAAAAGAGACCAAAAACTGATATCTGTTGCTTTGGCTTTTAGGTGAACATCTGAAATTATCTGTATCATCTCGTTTTCGAGAGAAGACAAATCCATGTCAAAAGTATTCGATATTTCAGAAGCAGTAATTTCAACATCCACACAAGAAAAAGGATAAATCATGAGCCCAACACGTCAGTACATTTTTAGGAATGCGTGCGATCGACCATAGATTCCCTTGCGATCGACCGGTCGATCGCGATCGACCGTTTGCCCACCCCTGTTTTAGATGTTCATTTATACGTTAAATATTTCGAACTCCTAAAAAACACAAAACGCGACTATTATAGAAAATCGTTAAAACAAATTTAGTAAATCCGTCATCCGAACAAAAAACGCGCAAACGAGAATCGTCAACAAAAGAAGTTTCAACTCGCTGAAAACAACGAAGTCAAACTCGGCTGACCCCGAAATAAAGTCCAACTCAACTGTCCTCGATGAGCTCACATAAAAAAAATTTACAAACTTTGCTGACATGAAAATTGCTTAGCGATGTACAAATAAAGAGTTTTTTTTAGGATTACAAACGCTTCGGAAGGGAGGTCGACCACGTCTCGAAAAATAAAATCGCTGATTTATTTTTTACTTGTTTACTTTTTGTATGATTGTATGTTAACTCTTATATGATTTGTGGAAAAAAGGCACTTCTAAAGCTAATCCATCAGTATTACATACATACATACATACATACGAGTACATACATACATACATATATAATCACGCCTTTTTCCCGTTGGGGTAAGCTGAGCCTACTTCTTTCATAACCCATAAGTATTAAACGTTAATAAATACACAGCTTGATTTATTATTATCGAATTTTAATACCATTTCAACTTCATACAACGCCCTAGGTCCTCCAAGTTGTCAAAGGTCAGAATTTTGTTCATTAATTTTCAAGACAAAGTTCTTTTATAATGAATTCAAGATCAACCTGTCCAGTTTACAATCTATAGCAAAATTACTTCTCAAAGCGAATTCAAACTCTAAACCATTTTACTCAGATAAACCTCCATTATAGACCTTTAAAGTGTAGTCAGCAGCACACCGCAATCTTAACTTTAAATAGGACAAGGATTCTATAACTTTATCGTGGGATTCCTAACTCGTTAGAGATGTTAAGCTTTTTTTACTTGTCATCTGCATAACTACGCTCAATAATTTATGCATATGATTTTGAAGTTTTTAGTTTTGAAACGTTTTGTTAATACGTATAACTATATAAATAAAACTTAATCACTGAATGTGTTGCTAAGCAAAACTCGAGTATGGGTGGACCAATTTGGCTAATTCTTTTAAGTTGTGTTTGTTATAATTGTCAGAAGAAGGTTCTTATGAAAGAAAAGTTTTAAATATATGAAAGTAATTGTTAACGTGGGCGAAGTCGCGTATCGCAGCTAGTTATTAATATAATTTTAACGTGTTAAAACATTAGTAGTTAGACTTTTATGAAATGCACGTTCGTTCCTTAACCTCATTTTCCTGGGAGACCAGAATATCCACTTGCTTTGTGCCCGGCCAGCGCATGAATAACAATAGGTATAGCTCCCTGCGTCAACTCATATCTCTCTTCATACTCTTTCTCAGGGCTGTTACCTACACTTACATTGATACTTGAAAATAATTTTATTGCTGCCAAGTCAAAAAAAAATATGAGTGAAAAATTGAGGCAAATTATTTCGGAAAGCTTTGCCATTTTGATATATACATTTCGCGATTTCAAATGCTTCTCTAGTTTTTTCATGTCATTAGCTGAATAATTTTGTACCACTGAACTAGACTATCTGCTACTACTTTATTACATACTATGTTACATATACTATGTATTATAATTACTCACAATATGCAGAAATAAAACTGCCTCAAATACGTCCGTACATCTGTGCCAGACGTAAATTTCAACAGCTGTAAGAATGCTCTTGGTCTTATTTCTAAAGCATAGATCACTACAAAAATATATGTATATGCGTAAAATTTTGAAATAAGTGCAAAAGCGATAAGCTACTTTTTGTAGTGGTACTTTTGCTAGTCCGCCTGGGGCGGTACCACCACTTTGCCAATATTTTTTTGCCGTAAAATAGGAATGTATTTCGGTTGAAATGGCAAGGTGCCCAGTGAAATTACAGGGCATGTGAGACTAAACATCTTTGTCTCGAGGTAACAGGCGCAGTGCAGTGACATGCAAAATTCTAGCAGTCAAGAATTTTGTATGCCGCTGTATCTGTAATAGGTAGACGTCAATATGCTTGTGTCTGGAGTGGATTCACGCCAATAGTGCAATGGGTGGGGTGGGGATCGAACTCACGACCTCTCGATCGCCAGTACGACACCTTATCCATTGGGCTATTGCCGCCTTTACAACTACTAATTGTGTAGCTTAAATTCGTAAAACTAGCTAGCTGGTACTATAATAGAGTATTAATTAAAACTTCAATTTACATAAGTTATGCAAGAATTTAAATTTCATAGATTGCGTTTAACGACTCAGGCCATCCCTGCTTGCAATCGCTAAATGCAGCGGTATGCATAATGTACGCGTCATCTGCCATGCCTCTGAGCGGTTTTGAGAGCTCGAAGAGTAACGGGTAGCATGTCTAGGTAGTGGTAGCGGATAGCGGGTATAGGTGGTGGTAGCGGGTAGCGGGTGTAGGTGATGGTAGCGGGTAGCGGGTATGACTTTTAAATAGTGGGTTAATTTACGTATGTAGTGTGTATTTCAACCGAAACAACAATAATCATGGCAAACAGTCAACATCTCAATTTTAAACGTTTTTCACTTGAAAAATAAATCACTTTCGACAAAGACAATTTAAACAAACAGGAAAATCAGATTGTGAGGCTGATCACATATACATAATAATATGATAGTACAGAACCGAAACATTTTGACTATAGTGACTTTGAACGTGTGTCGTCCAAAAAGGAACGTCCGGTTAAAATATTGTAAAACTTTATTTCATTACAAGTTCAAGTTCAAGTTATTCAAGATCTTGTTTTGAATCAATATTTTTAAATAAATAAATAAGATCTTCATATAATTCGTACACAGCAGTCAATTAAGGTATTTTATGTCTTTTTAATTTGGTAAAATAAAACAAAAATGTGATCTATATCACACTTGAATTCAAGAAAAAAAAACATGCAGACGAATTGAGAATCTCCTCCATTTTGGAAGTTGCTTGAAAATCTATATACCATATTGTTGTATTTATAATTTTTTTAATACCATGTAGATTAGCGTTTGCCCGCTGTTTCACCTATTGGTAAAAGATGATGCGGTCGATAATGGTAGTACGCTAGGCCTGGAATGGTAACTGGCTCGCAAGGATAGCTGCTGGAACATATTAGATGTTTTAGCGACTGATATCTTCTAATACTATAAGAATCTTTGTCCTGACATACTGACTGACTGACTGACAGACAACGCACAGCCTAAACCACTGGTCTCAGAGACTTGAAATTTGGAGGGTATATTTGTCTTAGTACGTAAAGGTGTACTAAGAACGGATTTTCCAAAATTCACCCCTTAAGGGGATGAAATGGGGGTTCAAAGTTTGTATGGAGAAGCAAGATTAGATAGTGTTTTCTATTCAAAACCTCACACAAGTGCTTCAGTAAAAAAATAAGTAAATACGTGTTTCAGTCTTTTTCAAAATTCCACCCCTAAAATGGTAAAACGGGGTAACAGTCTGAAAATGAATATTATTTCAAATTGTGTTGAAATTTGGCATGCGAATAGTTATTACGACGTTAGTTCCCTCTGAGAAAGGATTTTCCAAAATTCACCCCTTAAGGGGATGAAACGGGGTTTCAAAGTTTGTATGGAGAAACAAGATTAGATATCAGACTTTTTCAAAATGCCACCCTAAGTGAACTGGGGCTAACAAAGTCTAAAAATTAATATTGTTTCGGATTGCGCTGAAATTGAGAATGCAGATAGTTATTATAATATGACGTAAGTTTCCGCTCAGAAAGGTTTTTTTTAAAATTCGTCCCGGATACGGAACGGGGATTCAAAGTTTGTATGGCGAAACAAGATGAGATAGTCTGTTTTATTCAAAACTTTACACATAAGAACTTCTGCAAATAAATATATAAGTACGTATTATTTTGTAGTACGTTTGTACGGATTTTTCGATATGGGGTAGGTAACAACGTACAAAAATTTGGGTTTTTCGGGTTTTATAAATATGAATCTCGATTTGCCTTAGTCACGCGATAACATGACATCGGGGGAACCGATTTGGCTAATTCATATTTGATGTATTTAATGATAGAATCGTTTTTACAAAAAAAAAGTTTTAAATAAGTAAAAGGAGTTTTTAACGCGGGCGAAGCCGCGGGGCACTTCTAGTATAAATATAAATATCTTTAAACTTTTCCCTAAAATACCCATTTGGGTTGATCACTGTATAAGTAGGTATTGAAATTTTTGTTATAATTTGAACAGTTAAATTCTAGATCCTCCATTTCCTAATACTTCTACTCCAACAGAGCTGTAAAAAGAATTTATAAAATACCAGATTAAGTGTGTGTAAATTGCCGCATCGGTTTGTCAACATTTTTAATTAAAAAAATTACACTTCTATGTGTTTAAATCGGTTTATTTATACACTTATCCATTGTACAGTCGCGGGCAATCTGAAAGGTTTATAGGCGGGTCGTTTATAGCTCTCGAAACATCGTGAAAACGGCAACAGTGCCATATCCGATTATTAGCCTGCGATCGTAAAAGGTTGCCTAACGTCGTGAACAGTATTTGAATTTGTGTTAAAGAAAGAAAAGATTTCTTAACAAGCGTTTTAAGTTTTAACATAGGAAGACAAAAAGTATATATTTTTATTCAGCACAGACAAGCGTTTGAACAAATTCTCACACATCCTGATGTTGTAGTCAAGGATGGAAGCACGTTTTGAATAATCAGAAGATGGTTTGAACGCCAGAAGATCGCTAAACTAAACTATGGACATTTTATTGCCTAACTGTCACGTCTTTCAAGCAAACTGTCACAGATTATCATGCCGGTCAGGGGCCTGATTCAGCATGACCATTTTAAAGTCTTAACGTGCCGCGTTACAATATCTCCACGTTATTCGCATCAAAGGTATTCTCTATGCCAATATCAAGTTTGGCAAACGCGGTAGTGAGCGCGTTTAGAGTTGTCATAATAATCGTGAGGTAAGATGGCGTGTAACGCGCGCGTCTTGATTTTTTGAAGTAACATTGACAGCAAGTGACATTGAGGAATTTAAACAAAAAGCGCGCGTAAAACTACGCATGCGCGGTGCACCATGATATATACATAAAAACATTTACAATTTTCATTATTGGCGTCTGTTTGTCAAACAAGTTATACAAGGATGACCAACATTACATTTGCAATAAGATGGACTAAGGGTAGGTTCAACTATTTACAAAAATAGCCTAAATTATGTGAGTAGGTAAAACTCATATTAAATAGTAAGAAAAGTAAAGAAGTACCTAGGTACTTCTTTCCCTTTCTTCTCTGCCTACCCCAACAGGAAAAATGAGTGATTGTATGTATGTACAACTTATATTAACAATCCTACTAATATTTACGCAAAAACGGCTGAACGGATTTGGGTAAAGTTTGGTAAATAGATAGTTTATATACAATACTATAATGTATAACTCCTTGGATACTTTTTGTCCCGATACATGATAGATTTCTTTTCAACGCAGGTGAAGTTGTGGGGCGCATGTAGTTATTGATAAAATGACAATGCAATGAATGACAATAATTGGCATTTTGAGAATGAAGTTTTTATTGTCGTTCTAAAACTAGTGCATTTATAAGAGGATCCATTGATTGTTTTCAATAAAAAATATTTATAATTTATTTAATGTTTTTTAGTTTTTAAATTAAGCTACAGAATTGCTATTGAAGTTTTATTGCTGGCAAATCGACCTAATATAAAGATAAGACAGAAAAATAAAGAAATGTATGAAACCGCAAAATTACCGATGGAACCGGAAGTAAGGTTTATGAACGAATGGCGTGGAATCGAAAACTGGACATAGAAAACATATTGTTTGGCATACGGAATACCATTTTTCAACAATGCGCCGTGGCGCGTTTGAGGAACACGTTTACGTTTAGAGCACGCTACAACATTACACGCTTTCGGCAAGTTATCTCACTGGTCATACTGAATAAGGGCCCTGATGTTGTAGTCAAGGATGGAAGCACGTTTTGAATAATCAGAAGATGGTTTGAACGCCACCAGAAGATGGCGATTCAGACAAGGCGCTAAACTAAACTATGGACATTTTATTGCCTAACTATCACGTCTTTCAAGCAAACTGTCACAGATTATCATGCCGGTACTGGGCAGATTGATGACAATATGTTTATAGTAATATAACTGTGTTGTCTTGTGTTGTCCTTAAATGTTTATTTCCAGATCTCAGACAAATTCAACCGATCAAAACCAGCATACCGGGCATACTTATACGCTTGTTGTCTACTCTATCCACGCGACATTGGCAAAATTGCGGCAACACTGCAAAAGCCAAAAAAGAAGAAGTTGAAGTTGAAGTTGACAATATGTTTTTATTTTTAACCCCCGATGCAAAAAGAAGCGATGTTATAATTTTGACCTGTGTATCTTGAACATATACGAGTATATGGACGGATCTCAATTTTTATAATGACACGCGAGGTCTACTCTTCTCACAAGTTCTATAAAGTATCTCCTTGTTAAATTATAGTAAACTCAGATCGCTTGTTTGAACGGGATAAGGTATCATACAGACAGAGTGACAGAGTTACAAACGTTTTTATAATATTAGTCTGAATGTCTAATTAAATTATAGTAAGCCATCTCGAATCGTTTCTATCTGTAATATGCTAGCTAGTAATTTAACACGGGAAAGGGATGAGCACGCGGATTTTTGTATCCGTTTTTGGACTCAGAGCGTCGATATAAAATACGGTTCGACGCGGTTTCTGGCTTTTTTCTGTATTCTGAGGAATCAACTGTTGATTTTTATTTAATTTTATATGCAAAAATTAATCTGGGGTTTTTTGTGTTTCCTGTTCTAGTCTGTGTGTGCTATATGTCAGTCGCATTGCTTCCAAATAAGATTATATTAAAAGGATATCAAATCGTATAATTTACTTTAATCCTATAAACGTTTTTTATTGTTTTCAAAACTCCTATAAAACTATTTCAACCACCAAACAAACATGTTACTATTTTATTCGCCGAATTCCAGCATGATGCTTTATGTAGTCTAGTCTAGTCTGTAAGTCTGTTAGGAACTTATCTTTAGATAGATTTTTGACAACTTTTGTATGACGTCATCTGTCAGATAATTATCTAAAACTTTATCTAGAATTAGTGAAACTGGCCATATATTGTGTTGCTTAAGTACTGAATAGTAAATTGTAGTTATACACAAAGTCAAATTATCACCGTAACAGAAGCGGCGACACAGTAGAACAATACATCGGTTATTACACGGACTTGTCGAGTGCTTGTTACACAGATGACGTCATTATATAGTAGAGTATGGGTACTGTATTGCTAATCGCTATCATAAATGACAAATATAGTTTTTTGATACTCACCTGATAACATCTAGTGAGATAGCAATGATGCGGCTTTAAGGTCATCGCCCACTTACATGACCCTGCTCCAACACCGCCCTAAATGGAGGTGACCACTCGATGTCCATCCGTGGACAGCTAGCAGGCCACCAGCTGTCCACGCGCTTACAGCCTTTGGTACTGGTCTTTGCTACTTTTTGGTAGCAAGTCAGGCGGCACATCGATATGGGTAATATGCGCCTTCTACCTGTAGACAAACACTCGTGTTAGGATTTGAACCAGTGACCTCTGCCTTAGAAGTTAAGCCATTTATCATTTACACCAACGGGCCGCTACAGAATATCGATAGCATAAAAATTTTTGGTTACGTTATTTCTTACTTAGATGTTTAAAGCTCAAACTCTCACAACACTATTGTAAGTACCCTCTTAAACATTCACCATCCAAATGCCATAAAACAGCATTATGAGATGAACTTAACTTAATTAACTTTAGTAGATGACTTACGCTGTAAACGTTAACTTTTAACGCGTTCGCGGGACCATATTACGTGAACATTTTGTTCGTTATTGTACATAGTTTATTTTAATGAATACAGATTATGTAATGTAGCAATCGCATTGGACTCTGCAAATGCAACGTAGCGATGCTTTTATTGTTTATCTCCGGAGATAATTGTCAGATCTCGATTAAATTGAATGGTACCAAACTGGAGGCATAATCTATTAAACAAAAAAAGAATCTTTCAAATCTGACGTAACAAACATAAAAAAAAACTAGCCAAGTGCGAGTCAGCATCGCGTCTCTTATCGCACACTTAGGGAGGGTTCCGAACAATACGAAACATAACAGAGTTTCAACCTCATATATTTGATTAATTGATATTACCAAGAATATTTGGTTTGGTCGCGATCTAGAAAGACGGGGTTCGTTTACTAGCGCCATCTATGTCATTTTGCCGAAACTAATTAGATAGATGGCGTTTAAAAACACGTTTTTTGTATGGGGAGTGTTTTAATTTTTAACTTTATTTTGTTTTTAGTATTTGTTGTTCTAGCGGCAACAGAAATACATCATCTGTGAAAATTTCAACTGTCTAACTATCACGGTTAATGAGTTATAGCCTGGTGACAGACGGACAGCGAAGTCTTAGTAATAGGGTCCCGTTTTACCCTTTGGGTACGGAACCCTAAAAAGGTACAGTCGAATTAAGAACCTCCTCCTTTTTTGTGAAGTTGGTATGTTGGTTGGTTGGAATATTACCTTTTTAATGAAGCCAGTTTGGGACACTTCGGTTGGAGAGTTTCAAAGTCTATGACGGATGTATAATATTATTGTTCTAGTGTGCAACACAAAAACAAAACATAATATTGGACATAGAACAATTACCTATTTGTAGAAACTTTTTCTTGGAACTTTTTACAAAACGAAAAATGTTCATATCATATTTATCATTACAGTGGTTTTATCGAGTCCCAAATGTTACATTTATCTACAGCAATTTCCATTGAATTGAGGTGTAAATGTTAACATTTGTTTCAACTGCATTATGTATCGTAACCACAAACAAAATACCTAAAACATTGTGCAAATTCATGTAACGTGTAGTCATTAGCTTCCGCATAAAAATCTACTACCGTCCGGTAACGGCGGCGTTAAACGGCCGCTAATTGCTGTGGTAATAGTAAAAGTTTACAGTTTCGAGTGTACAAACAAATTCAGTAAACACGACCCTTTTGCATCTACCCTCCCGAACTAATCATCGAGTTTTAGCCCTTAATTTTAAACTAACTCACGGTTTGCCCAAAACAGCTGGCAAAGTTTTTGGATACCTCAGGTTTGCTGTTCTGTGTAAACAGTTGCATAACTATTTAACCAAACCTTGGTCAGAGATTAGTTTTTGCGCAAACTGAAATTATAAGGCGTGTGGGACTAGGAGGCAGGGGTAGCATGACTTGTCCATATAAACGTAATGTATGAAAATCATTTCAAATTAGAGGATATTTCTCTCAAACTACACTGTTATTTGGAATTAAGACTAATTTGTACACATTTTCAACCTACTTCCAAATAGTAGTAGGTTCTAAATTCGTCTGTATGTTTTATTTTGTATATTTGTTACGTGATGACACCACCAAACCAAAGGGTGGTCCCATTGTAAATTCATCAAGATCTGATAAATATCACTAGAAATATGAAGATAAACACCTTGGTACTTAAATGACTAGCGCGGCGTTTGAAGTCGATTTTTAGGGTTCCGAACCCAAAGGGTACCAACGGAACCCTATTACTGAGACTCCGCTGTCCGTCTGTCTGTCTGTCTGTCTGTCTGTCAGTCTGTCTGTCTGTCCGTCTGTCACCAGGCTGTATCTCATGAACCGTGATAGTTAGACGGTTGAAATTTTCACAGATGATGTATTTCTGTTGCCGCTATAACAACATATACTAAGAACAGAACAAAGTTAAAAATTGAAGAAAAGTTTAAAAAAAGTTTTTTACGATAGCGCAGCGCCACCTATCTAGCATCAAAGATGGCGCGCTATCGTCTTTACCTTAATCTGAATATCGGAAGCGGCTCCAACGATTAAATAAAATTTAGTATATCTACAGGGGATTTCGGGGGCGATAAATCGATCTAGCTAGGAGACATTTCAGAAAATGTTGTTTTATTCTTGTTTTCAATAATCAATTTACAATAAACAATCAATTGTATTATTATTCATCAATAGATGTCGGGAAGAGTCATATTAGTCTGTTTAAATGGCAAAAAATACCGAGCAAAGCTCGGCCAACCAGATATTTAATAATATTAATTACTACAATTACTATTTAAAAGTGTAATTGGTATGGCGCCAACAGTCTTCAATAAAATTCCTAAATCTTTAAAGGATATGGAAAATATTATGTTTAGAAATAGGCTAAAATAATTTTTAATTCAGAAATGTTATTATGGTATTGACGAATTTTTAAGTGACAAATTATAATCATTATTATTATTTTCATGACATTGTGCTGTATCCTTTTAATTTTATATTTCAATTTAGTTTATAAGAATGACCAGTGTAATATGTATTTAAATTTGGATTATATGTAGTTAGTAAAGCAGCGCCATCTGCAAAGTTTGCACGCCTGTTAAGGCAAAACATGACGATCGTTTGAATATTTTGTCACAACTTTTTGTTATACGCATGTTTTACGCAAATAAAATATCTTTATCTTTATCTTATCTTTATTACTACTATTACTATTACTACTATATAATACTATTCTACCTTTGTGTTAACGTTTACTTAGTTGGTGTTAGAAGTTCGTTAGAAATTCGATAGATGGCGTTCGGAACCCTCCGTGTTCGGGACAAAAGTCTGACTCGCACTTGGCCAGTTTTATTTTGTTTTGTATACTTTCTGTAATTATTGCCGTTAAAAACAATGAAGTGATGCGTAAAATTCTAGAAATCCATAATTTTGCGTGCCACATCATTTCTTAGAGGCAAATCTCATCGTTTACCAACAGGTAAGCGTCTTATTTACTTATATCTAAGAAAAAAAGATAGTAAAAATAGAGATGAGCGTTTATGTGTTACAGTATATTACGATACGTGTGACTTAAGTAGTCTATTATTGCATGATGTGAGCGAGGGTGCTACGCCGTGCAATAATAAACAATTTAAGTCACGAGTATCGTATATTATTTTATAGCTGTCAGTGTGACATAAACCCGCACTTTACGCTTGCCACGTTTTTCCGTCAAATTATTGTACGACGTGAAGATCGAAGACGTCGTGCAATAATCGACTATTTAAGTCACGTAAAAGCGTGCGTAAAGAGCAGGTTTAGGTCACACTGTGCTATAAACACTTATACAGTGTGGAAATTAAACTCAGGCCCTGGAGGGAAACTACTTTAAATCCTTAAGCTAGCTCATTTTACTTAAAGGAGACATTCCTTTATTTTTGAAAAGAAACAAATCTGCATTAAAAGATTTTTTTAAACTCGCTTGCTTCGCTCGGGACTCGAACCAACTAAAATTAAAAAAAATAAACACTCTTTATTTTATTATACTAATCGGTAGAATTAATATTCAGGATAAAGTTTCTCTAACAAACATTAGGTCTTAAAAATAAAAATAATCGTTAAATCTAACATCAACTTTATTTTACTATCAATTTTGTAACACTTAAATTATTTAACTGATAAATTGTTCGAAATGAGCCCCGTCGTTCCGGCTACACAACATTAGTCGCCGTTGAAATTCATTTCTTGTAGCCTTTAGCAAAGTGTTGTGGTGTATGCCCCTAATAACATTTTCTATCGCAATCCTTAGCTCTTGAACGGTTTCATAGCAAGTTTCATAAACAACATTTTTTACATGACCCCATAAAATTAAAAATTAAAATTATTGTCCCGCATTGCAAACAAAGTCAAACGTTCCATTTTTAAACTTCTCCACTGAACGCCTCGGATCATGTAAGAAGGAAATGTGCATAGAGGTATTACTACCATTGAACAATTTTCTTATCGAAGATTTCAACAAGGTACTTAACGATAAATTAGCAAGCGTGTACTTCATACGAAGTCTTTGAGTGTTGGAGAGATAACAGAACTGTTACGTGTCTTTTCCTTGTTAAAAGTGAACAGTAACCAAACATTTTTTAGAGAAACTTTATCCTGAATATTAATACTACCGATTAGTATAATAAAATAAAGAGTGTTTATTTTTTTAATTTTAGTTGGTTCGAGTCCCGGGCGAAGCAAGCGAGTTTTAAAAAATCTTTTAATACAGATTTGTTTCTTTTCAAATATAAAGGAATGTCTCCTTTAAGTAAAATGAGCTAGCTTAAGGATTTAAAGTAGTTTCCCTCCAGGGCCTAAGTTTAATTTCCACACTGTATATAGTCATCTTTAAGTATCAACCGATTTTCAAAAAGGACCTCCTCCTTTTTGGACCTCCTCCTTTCTCTTCCTTTTTTAACCGACTTCAAAAAAAGGAGGAGGTTTCTCAATTCGACCGTATATTTTTTTTTTTATTTTTTTTTATTTTTTTTTAATGTTTGTTCGGGGATAACTTCGTCATTTATGCACCGATTTTTATTATTCTTTTTTTGTTCGAAAGGAGATATCCCAAGTGTGGTACCATGGTAATTTTATCGAGGTTTGATAAGTATCTCCAGAGATATTGAGATAAACATCTCAAAATTGGTACTGAAAATGAACATTGAAGTCGGTTCTTTTTTAGTTTTTAAACGATATTATACTTAGATAGCGTCGGACGTTAGATGGCGTTATAGGAAATAAGCACGCGGCTCACAACACTGTTTTGATAAAATGTTTAAGGTATGTTTATTATTTTATGCTGGCGAAAAAATGATAGTAATAGTAAATGGATATATTATTATTATAGTGGTATTTATGGCTCGATCTTATAAAATACTGTAGTGTGGTACGGAACCCTACGAGTGCGAGTCCGACTTGCACTTGGCCAGTTTATTTTGTTTGTATGTTACACGATTTCTCCGTCAATTGTGAACCGATTCGAATGATTCTTTTTTTAACCGACTTCAAAAAAAGGAGGAGGTTTCTCAATTCGACCGTATATATATATATATATATATATTTTTTTTTTTTTTTATTTTTTATGTTTGTTCGCGGATAACTTCGTCGTTTATGAACCGATTTCGATTATTCTTTTTTTGTTCGAAAGGTGATATCCCAAGTGTGGTACCATGGTAATTTTATCGAGGTATGATCAGTATCTCCAGAGATATTGAGATAAACATCTCAAAATTGGTACTGAAAATGAATAGCGCGGCATTGAAGTCGGTTGTTTTTTAGTTTATAAACGATATTATCTCAATTCGTCTGTATGTTTTTTTTGTATGTATGTAACACGATTACTCCGTCAATTGTGAACCGATTTGAATGATTCTTTTAGTAATCGGTAGGGTACATTTTTGAAATGGTGCCGTTGTAATTTCATTGAGATCTGATAAGTATCTCCAGAGATATGACGATAAATGTCTCATCAATGATCAATGTGCTACTGAAACTGACTCGCGGGGCATGGAAGTCGGTTGTTTTAGTTTTTTAACTATCTTAATGATCTAGTTACTAAATGTTCTGTATTTTCGTAGTCGTTAAAGTTAAAACCAAGTAATTCAATGATAATAACGCAGGTTTTAGTACGTATGAGCATTTAGTTGAAGTTTTTTTACGACTTTATGGAGATTATCGCACAAAAGCTACAACTGGAGTTGTTAAAGCATAAGTTGGGTTAATTTGCGCTATTAAAAATATAATAGTTTTAAAATAAATCAAAAGTGTTAGTAGCATAGTATAAACCAAGCTCAGCAAAGGGAGGTACTGACGTACTAGTGAAAAAGTTTTTATTTTAATATTTTACAGTTTGACCACTACTTCGTATGGTGGTAAGTGATGATGGCTGAGTATCATGAACACGCTAGGCCTAGAATACTCTGACTCTCAAAGGCTTTATGCTGTAAGTCTTAAGCGCCTGATTTTCTTCTTGATGTAAGCTAATTTTTGGTAGGTATATAAAAATAATAAAAAAGTATATAAAAAAAGTTTCTTCTCTCACTCCGTCTTACGAATTTTCGATCAGGTCACGTATCCTGATGCGAGTTTAACATGTTTAGCCAAGCCAATCCCAAAAAAAGTTCCTACTCTCCCTCCGTCTTACGAATTTTCGATCAGGTCACGTAACCTAAACCGAGGTTCAGACGCGAGTTCAAAATTTTTTACCCATCCCAAAAAGTGTACAACGCCGCTAAAGAAGTTTTCACTTCAGAATAATAAATGCTAGTGTATTTTCTAACTCGGTAACGTTACTCGGTAACTCTTACGTCAAAGCCGACCATTCTCCCACCACACCACTGTGCCCTAGTGTATATACACAAAGTCTACAACGACACCATTCCGAGCCCTTAAAATTGTCGTAAGCCTGACATTTGTAAGAAGGTCATGGCATTTCAAAATGTTGCCTACCTAACCCAAATATTCAAATTTCAACACTAACAAGCAAGCTTTTACCAATTCAATTTAAGTTTGCTCTCATAGATGGCTAAATCTTTTGTGATAGGGTACAATAGACTCGGTAGACGGTGCGGGTGGAAAACTTATAGTCGGACTGTTGGGGTTGGATTTGATTACGAACAAAATGTACTGATGTTTAGTTTTTTATACAGTTTGGTGTAATAAATACATCGAAATATAAATTAATTTATTAAAGCCACTATATTTTAAGACGGCTGAATATTTTAATGAGGATCGTGCTCAGTGGCATAATATTAGAAAAGCCTACGTCCAGCAGTGGACTAGCATAGGCTGATGATGATCATATATTGAATGATTAAATATTTCTGTAAACTTATTTTACCCTCCTTTATCAGATGATAGCTTCAAAGCTGGCAATTTGTGCGCTTTTCACAGTGGCACTCCAGTGAAGGAAAAACATCGTTAAGAAACCAACAACCCCCGCATGGTGGTAGGACACTATCTAGTGTCCGCCTGGCCAGCTGCCACCCTCAAGTTAGAAAATCTGTCGCCAAACATCTAATGTGTTCCGGCAGCTATCCTTGAGAGCCAGTTCCCATTCTAGGCCTAGCGTGTTTACCATCTTCGACCGCATCATCACTTACCAACAGGTGAGATAGTGGTCAAACGCTAGTCTATAAAATATTTAAAAAAAAAACTTAATAGTTATTTATGATAGTAGTGCGTAAGTTGGTTTTTACCAAGTCGAGTAGACGAATGTAATTAGTCACGAGTTTGTAATTACCAATACCGCGCGTGTGTCATACAACGTTTTGAACACATTTGCGAGAAGACAGCACAATTGGTAATAAAACAAACATAAATATGAACTATGAAATATGACTTTCCGACGGATATACCGTCGGAAAGTCGAAACAATCTTGATGACGTTTCTAATTTGAAAATGGTGCCACGTGTAGTAAAATAATAAACTGGCCAATTGCAAGTCGGACTCGCACTCGTAGGGTTCCGTACCACACTACAGTATTTCATAAGATCAAGCAAAAAATACCACTATCATTTTTCGCCAGCAAAAAATAATAATTAATAAACATTTTAAATCTTATAACGTCATCTAACGTCTAAAAAAGGTTTTAGGGATCGACATTTCAATATAACGCCATCTATGGGACGTTTACCTAACTAAGCGTTCATAGATGGCGTGAAATGCCGAAAAAAACACGTTTCTTGTATGGGGACTCTCTATTATTTTTAACTTTATTCTGTTCTTAGTATTTGTTGTTATAGCGGCAACAGAAATACATCATCTGTCAAAATTTCAACTGTCTAAGTATTACGGTTCATAAGATACAGCCTGGTGACAGACGGACAGACAGCCAGACAGACAGACAGACAGACAGACGGACAGCGGAGTCTTAGTAATAGGGTCCCGTTTTACCCTTTGGGTACGGAACCCTAAAAAGAACTGCATATTTAGTCTCATTTATTCTTTAGTATTAAAGTGAGACAAACGTATTTAGCTAATGGGTTTCCAAGAAAGTTCTAACATTCAGCTTATTTATTTTATTCTCGCAATGTGAAACTCTTAGGTAGAATTTAAAAAAAAACATTAAGGATTCGCTTGGTGCCATACAACGGAGTGCCTACTTACCGCACGCTCTTAGGTGAGACTATATTATTTTACCGCTCACTCCGTTGTATGGTGGTAATTTTTAGGGTTCCGAACCCAAAGGGTACAAACGGGACCCTATTACTAAGACTCCGCTGTCTGTCTGTCTGTCTGTCTGTCTGTCTGTCGGTCTGTCTGTCTGTCTGTCTGTCTGTCTGTCCGTCTGTCACCAGGCTATAGCTCATTAACCATGATAGTTAGACAGTTGAAATGTTCACAGATGGTGTATTTCTGTTGCCGCTAGAACAACAAATACTAAAAACAAAATAAAGTTAAAAATTAAAGGGGGTCCCCAAACAAAAAAAGTGTTTTTAAACGCCATCTATCTAATTAGTTTCGGCAAAATGACATAGATGGCGCTAGTAAACGAGCCCCGTCTCTCTAGATCGCGACCAAACCAAATATTCTTGGTAATATCAATTAATCAAATATATGAGGTTGAAACTCTGTTAACTTTCGTATGGTACGGAGCCCTCCCTAAGTGTGCGATAAGAGACGCGATGCTGACTCGCACTTGGCCAGTTTTATTAACTTTCGAACAATGTATACAGACTTCGTAAATGCACTTTGTGAGCAAATGTGTGGAAAAAATATAAAACCTTGATTTTTTTTTTTCATTGATTCATCCTAGTACGCTTTTTGTTATGTAAAACATGTTTTTTATTTTATTAAACGCAATGTTAGTTTATTGTACAGCAGCTCCCAGCCTATTAGTAATTATTACTATGCCCGACTAATTGAGCTAGAAGCTTAGTTTCAATTATGATATCGGCGTAACTTTTGCCGCTTATTCGTTAGTGGCGTTTGGTTAACGCCTTTTCAAATAGTTTTGCAAATATAGCTAGAAACTGAAGTTTTGTGTTAATTTTGCTGAAGATAATTGACATATTCTTGATATCGTTTGATCAATTCCGAAGGCCATTGGGAAAATAATGTTATTGTGTGTATACAAGTTTTTAATGAAAAGATTTATGCTATAAGCTTATAATGTTTAAGCGTATAGCTTATGCTTATATTCAATTTTGGGGCCGGGCGGTACCACCACATTTAATAAATGTATGGAACCAACCAAGTGTATATGTATGTTTTCTCCCTCTATATTGCTCTGATAATCACTATTTAAGATCTTCTGAAAATCTACTACTTAGTTTTCCTCAGCACAAAACAAGCTTTTACGATAAGTCGTTATCCGTAGAAGCTGTGCATCTGTGGAATAGTCTCCCAGCTAAAATTAGGCAGGCTCAGTCTATTGCTTCATTCAAGACAATGGTTAAAAACTATTATCTTAATGACTCTGCCAACTGCTGAATGCATAAAGCCTTCATTTAGTTAGAAAATTAATATAATATTATATTATAAAAGTAATATAATATTTACTAGTAGGTATATTTATATATATATATATAGGTATTTATATATATATGTATATATACATTTACATTATTTATTGTATCTTATTTATGTAGGTGTATAAGTCTTATTCTTAGGTGTATGTTTATTTTGATTTATTTTATATATAATATGGTTTTCGTTTTTCTTAATAATAATTATTTTATTTATAACCACCGACCTTACTCAACACGCATCTCTCTTTCTCCATCCCAAGGTTGGCTGGAAGAGATCGCTTTTAGCGATAAGTCCGTATTGTACTGTAGTTTTAAGTGTTTACTGTTTATTAGTTTTAATTGGTGTACAATAAAGAATTTTGTATTGTATTGTATGATTTTTTCTTCTTCATGCTAAGACTACTGAACCGATAGAGCTGAAATTTGGTACATTGATAGCCTTTTATTTCGATATTCCACGGGAACGATGTCTACGCGAGTAAAACCGCGTAGCATAGCTTGTAATGCTATGAATTATGAATTTAAACATTCATATTTAAACAAAAAAAAAAATATTGTAAATTATCAAATAGTAAACTGTGTCTCTCAGCAAAACCTACTATGATATTTAACGGTTTTTATTAATTTATCGTAAAAATACGTGAATTACACTATTATTTTTCTTTCTGTTAAGTAAAGTATTTTGGGTAAAACATTATACAGACCGCTAGACAAATACTATCAATACAAACTAAACTCAGAATAATAGCACCATCATCATAATAATAAACAGCCAGTATTCGTCCACTGTTGGACATAGGCCTCTCTCCTTTGGCACGCCACTGAGCTTGAACTACAGCTCAATAATAGCACAGTGTGGGGAAAATTATTCTACATTTAGTTGTTTTTTTTTAACAAGTTTCTATGAATAACTACTTTGTTACAGGACTCTTAAATGCTAGAACGTAAAATGGGTAACCAATCTAAGCTCCCAACAAGATGGCGGTCGCCCCAGTTACACACACAAACACACACACAATGAGCGAATAGCGGAGTGCGCCGCGCCGGTGTTCCTCATTGCAGATCCCAGACCCTTCACGCTCTGATTGTGGCCACAGCATTCTGATGACTGCAGCGCTTTGTGAACTGTTACTTTAGATTAATACTAGCTGTGCCCTGCGGTTTTACTCGCGTAGACGGGTAAGGCCGTAGATTGTGCAACATTTTGTAAAAAAAAATGGCCTAAAATTTGACTGCCTATAAGAAACAAAGTACTTCATTAATTGTAATGAAAGTTTTTTATTAAATTATGGAATTCTTAAACTCCTAGAAAGTGTATTTAAAATGCATGTAAGTCGTACATTAAAAAAAATACAATAACTTAAATACGACCAAACCCCGAAATTTGGCGAAAAATACGCCGTCTTTTTGAGTAAGTCAAACATTTGCCACTATAAAATTGTATTTTTTTCCATTTAAACCCTAATTGATTATGGCTATTTGAAGTTTCTATAAATAAAGCAGTTGTATCCTGGGTATCATGTCTTCAAATATGCGTTTATAAATGATTTATCACAATTTAAAATGTCGTCTCCTTATTTTCGCTAATATGTAGTAACATATATTGTATGCTACCAAAATTGGGCATCTAAATATTCAATACACTTCAGGGGAGTATTTTAATAATGATACTGGAAACACTTAGGATCTTGGCAACAAAAAAAAAAAATAGCAATCGCCATTTTGTAGTCTGTAGAGTTTGTCAAAGGTGTGCGCATGTGTTTCGCCAGCGGCATTTTTTGTGATTTTGGCGATTTTTAAGGATAATAATCGTTTTTATTACACATAATCTTATAATGGCTAATAAAAGCATGGCATTGTGTCTTTCATTAAAAATCGGCTCGTATTTAAAAAATATTTCTGTTATACCCTCAAAAATGACGCTTCGACGTTACTCTCCATGTGACTTCTATGTTACTTTCGAGTTACTTCTACGTTACCGTAGTATAACAGTGTCTATGTTACTCTATGTTACAAAGTGGCAAAATCTACGGCCTTACCCAGACATCGTTCCCGTAGAAATATCGGGATAATATGTATAAAATGATAAAATATTCTATGTGTTATTCCAGGATGTAGGCTATCTACACACCAAATTTCAGCTCAATCAGTTCCGTAGTTTTTGAGTGAAAGAGTAACAAACATTCATACATACATCCACATTCACAAACTTTCGCGTTTATAATATTAGTAAGGATTGCGATCTGTTACTTTAGATTAATATTCTTAAGAGCGTAGGTAACTAAGCCATATGTACTGAATGATATCGTTTAGGCATGACCGGCCTCATTATGACGCGTAACTAAATGTATGTTATTCGTTGAGGGTCTCGGTCTATATTTATTAAAATCTTTATTGGATTATCAATACCACTAATACTAATACTAATAATAATACTATAAGAATCTTTATCCCGACTAATTTACTGACTGACTTGAGACAACGTACAGCCTAAACCGCTGTTTGTTGAGACTTGAAATTTGGAGGCTATTTCTTAGTACGTAGAATTAAGTTTACAAATAATGGATTTTTCAAATTTTACCCCAAAGAGGGTTACATGGGGGTGAAAACGTTTGTATGAAAGTTCTTTGTTTTTAAATGTATAGCGATGCGATGAAAATTGGTATTTGAGTAATTCATTTAAAATAATCAATTTTTTGCCAGGGATGCATTAAAAGTGGTGCTATGGGGGATGAAAGTTCAGGTCGAAAGTTCTTTATTTATATAGTTAATACTGATTGAAATTGGTATAAGAGTAGTTGATTTCATCAAGGCTAAAATCTGATGCCATAACCTTAAGATATTCCGGTAGCACATAGCCCTTTCAAGACAGAGTTTTTTAGACCTAGCATGTTTACCATTTTTGTCCACAACATCATTTACTACCAGGCGAGATAATAGTCAAACCTTAGCTTATAAGATATAAAAAATGATTGTTATATAAAAATAAAAAAAATATAAGGCAACAATTCCAAAGACAAGAAGATCATTATTTGCCATCTCTAATAACTAACCTAACCTATTCGAACTCCGTTTGTTCAATCTGTCATCATTTCTGAGAATTAATCGAGACTGTAAATAAACCATTGCGTAGAAGATCGTGCCCCAGTTCTTCGCCCACTAACAAGTTCCTTGAAATATACGTAAAGGTACTTAAAATTAAATAAGTAAATACGAGTACAAAAGAATCAAGTAGCTTTCGAATTAAGGATAATAATATTATCTTATCTATACGGATAAAACACATAATTTTCTTTAAATAATGTCACTTTATTGTATTGTGTGGTCCTTTTGCCCCTTTTAGGTGACGCAGTCAGACTTGCAGTTTATTTGTTTATGTTTTTACCTTAGAACTCCGTCATTAACCGATATTAACCGATTTGTAAAATTATTTTTTAGTTATGGTACGGACACACCGCAGCGTCCTGCGTACGAGATATAGCCGGCGATTAGATAGCGCAGTATTTATACCGACTGGTACACACCAAACGCGATCTACGGCGATCAGAAAACGATTGAAAATCATATCGCAAACGCGCACGCGGACGTAGGACGCCGCGGACGCCCCGGTGTGGTCGTCCGATTGAACTGAAATATGGCTTAATTATGTAATTTTGGTTGAGACAAAGCATAATTATATTACCGTCGAGCTGATCTGATGATGAACGAAATGAAAATTTATTTGTATACACATTCTATGGATTACAGAACTTAATGAAAGAGATAAAACCAATTAAACCAATTAATTGAGCTCTTTGGAGCATCGCATTGCTTCATACCTACAATCTGCGACGCTGCGTCGCGTTGTAATTAATAAAATAACAATATTTATAAAGGATTCCAAGAATTATCCTATTGTTGTCTGTATCAGTTTGTTTTTTCGTTGTTGTTATACTCGAGAGGCCTTTTTATAGGGATATAAACATAATTATTATATTAGCCTTAAAGTAATAAGTGAGAAAATAATCCGTCGATTAATGCCTATTGTAACCGACCTTAAAATAAACTGGCCAAGTGCAAGTCGGACTCGCACTAGTAGGGTTCCGTACCACACTACAGTATTTTATAAGATCGAGCAAAAAATACCACTATCATCTTTTGCCAGCAAAAAATAATAATTTTTAAACATTTTATTTCTTATAACGCCATCTAAAATCTAACAAAGGTGTTAGGGATCGACATTTCAATATAACGCCATCTATGGGACGTTTACCTAACTAAGCGTTCATAGATGGCGTGAAATGCCGAAATAAACACGTTTCGTGTATGGGGACCCTCTATTATTTTTAACTTTATTCTGTTTTTAGTATTTGTTGTTATAGCGGCAACAGAAATAAATCATCTGTGAAAAATTTAACTGTCTAACTATCACGGTTCATGAGATACAGACAGACCGACAGATGGACAGCGGAGTCTTAGTAATAGGGTCCCGTTTTAGCCTTTGGGTACGGAACCCTAATAAAACTGGCCAAGTGCGAGTCAGACTTCTGTCCCGCACACGGAGGGTTCCAAACGCCATCTATCGAATTTCTAACGAACTTCTAACACCAACTAAGTAAACGTTAACACAAAGGTAGAATAGTATTATATAGTAGTAATAGTAATAGTAGTAATAGTAATTGTAGTAATTAATATTGTTAAATATCTGGTTGACCGAGCTTTGCTCGGTATTTTTTGGCACTTAAACAGAAATATATATATATATTTTTTTAAATAAATAAAAATTTATTGACACAATTTGAGGGTAACGTAACAATAAATTATATCATTAATTAGCTACCTGTTTACATTTATAGATAGTCCCTTGGCACCTGAACTAGTAATTAAACTGTATCTCAGGTACCAAGGCCTCCCGTTACATATATCATTCGGAAAAGGTAGTTGCTCTACAAATGCTATACTATAAATTATACATAATGTCGTAACTATAATTAGATAGTTAGAAAAAGTATACATTAAAAAAAAAGAAAATAAGTTATTTTGTTCTAGTTTTATCAAAATACTTAAATGGAGAATAATAAAACTTAAAAAAAAAAAAAAAAGATTGTGAGTGTGATAATTTAGATTTGGTGATGTGTGTGTGTGTGTGTGTGCGTGTGTGTTTGTAATAATAAACGAATATGACTCTTCCCGATATCTATTGACGAATAATAATACTATTTTTTTTTTAATTGAGAGCAACTGAAGGCCCATTTAGACGGGGAGAGTTTCTCGTTTCGAAGATACGATTATCGAAGGAATATTAAAAAGATTATATGTCTAAAGATTCACACCTCTCGCTCTTCCACTCTGGCGACAATTGACTCGCAATAGAATATTGATAGTGTCGGTCTAAACAGAATTTTCTCGTATTTCGATTTTCGCACTCATAACGGTTCAACCCGATTTGTACGATATTCGTATGAACTTGAAAAATGTCATACGAGATCGTGTTTATACAAGTCGAGACTCTCATAAGCAAGAATCTGCTTACTATACTTTTGTTGTGTAAACAAACATAGGCAATTATCGTCTAGCGATAAGTTATATGCGAATCCCGTATGAAATAATCGTAGGCGAGATTTTAGTTCTTGCCTGTATGTAAACATTTTGATACCATTGTGTTATGGCGATTATTGCTTGTGATAGTAGCGTATGGTTTCTCGTAAGGAAACGTACGAGAAACTCTCCCTGTCTAAATGGGCCGTAACTGCTTTACTGACACAGTACTTCTACTCGCCAATAGATGTCGGGAAGAGTCATATTTTAAGTTGATTATCAATAAAGTTGATTATTGAAAACACGAATAAAACAACATTTTCTGAAAATGACTCCTAGCTAGATCGATTTATCGCTCCCGAAATCCCGTGTAGGTATACTAAATTTTATTTAATCGTTGGAGCCGCTTTCGAGATTCAGATTAAGGTAAAGACAATAGCGCCATCTTTGATGCTAGGTAGATGGCGCTGCGCTATCGTAAAAAACTTTTTTTAAATTTTTCTTTAATTTTTAACTTTGTTCTGTTCTTAGTATTTGTTGTTATAGCGGCAACAGAAATACATCATCTGTGAAAATTTCAACTGTCTAACTATCACGGTTCATATGCAGCCTGGTGACAGACAGACAGACAGACAGATAGATAGACAGACAGACAGACAGATGGACAGCGGAGTCTTAGTAATAGGGTCCCGTTTTACCTTTTGGGTACGGAACCCTAAAAAAAACTTATTACAAAGTACCTACTTAAATAAAGGTTCCCGTAATACATTTCAGAATAATTAATAGTAAATAAGAGCTTCGTCATAATGCCAATCATACAAATTAATAACATCACAAGCTGAAGCCAAATTACTTGGAAACGTTCGAATACAATATTGGATAAGTTTCGTCATAGCTCCTTTATTGTGCTTACTTGTTGTTAAGGAATAATATTACAATAATATTCACTATTCGATGATTTATGGCTTAAGCGATAAACTGGACTTAGAGGGTAAGCATCTTTTAGCTTGAGGTGTGTTTTTTTTTAACTGACTTCCAAAAAGAAGGAGTGTCTGTATGTTGTTTTTTTAATTGTGAACCGATTTTAATAATTCTTTTTTAATCGGTAGGTTTCAAGGTTTTTTTTAATGTCTTATAGGCTAGAGTTTGACCGCTATATCATATGTTGGTAAGTGATGCTGCTGACGAAGATGGTAAACCTAGAACGCTAAGAACGAACGATAGAATGGGAACTAGCTCTCAAGGGTAGCTGCCGGAACACATTCAGATGTTTGGCGACAGATTTTCTAACTTGAGGGTGGTAGGTGGCCAGGCGAACACTATTTAGTATCTTATCACCATACGGGTTATTGGTTTTCAAACGATATTTTTCCTTCACCGGAGGGCCACTGTGAAAAGCGCACTTAATTTTTTCGACAGAAAAATCCATTGGTGAAAAATAAATTTGAACCATGGCGAAGTCAAGTTAAACTTTATTGGTCTGGCCTTTACAGATAGACTAGTATCAAAGTTAAGATATCGCATTAACCTAGATTCACTGAGATGTATGGTAATTGTCTATGACGAGACATTGGTTTTAAACATCTTAAACTTTTCGTATATTCATATCTATCAAATCTGCATCAAAGTGCTTTTAACCAGCGAGCATGTATTAAGTAAGACGTTCATGAAAGTGTAAGAAGCGAAAGAGATATGTCATGATCGTATCATGTGCAAAGAAGTAGTCTCTGCCTGAACGAGAAAAAGGCTGAAATTTATGTATGTATCTAATAAGCAAAAAAGATTACAGCTATCTAAGATAGACCTTGTAAAATCGTGACAGAGGGGGAAGTCTCTACATTGATAGCGATGCGTCTTGTCATCGCGAACGTCTGCTAGAATGAGATGCAGCTAGACAGTTGTTATCTGCATCTCTTTTCGTATCGACGATTATCGCTCGAAATTCATCGCTATGCATGTAGAGACTACCAACCCTAGATAATCGTTACCTACATTATTTCTATATGAAGCATACATTTTGACACACAACAAAAAACAATGAATCAAATCCCACAAACTTACAAAATAAAACCCAACACCGATAAGTATACATTTGTTTTCCACACAAATTCTGTGCTAAAACTTGGAACACTTCCCAGCTGCTAAATCAGAAAACAAAACGCTGACGGGAAGCGACCAAAACGTCAACAACTGTTAACGTTAATCAACGCGGTAAAAAACGTTCCGAAACTGCAATTGCAATTTAAGGGTGGGTTATAAACCGGGACGGTTTGAGACGTAAATCCCGGTTTACGATGGCCTTTACCCCGACAATGGTCGGCTAGATTGAAACTCGTTTAGGTCATAAGTGCCATTGAGGTTACGTGGTCTTAATCGGGATGCATAGAGCCCGCTCAAGGATGGCCTTAATCGCTTTAAATGAACGTAGTTTTTAGAAAATTTGATTTTACTACGTGAGGGATCATTATGAGAATTTTAATTGTGTTGTAGAAAAATCAAGAACGACCTTCAAAAATAGGATGATCGGAAAATACGTTTGTTACGTTATTGTCTTTTACATATAAAGCCAAGCCTTTACACAGTTTTTAAAAGTTAAACAATATGTACATACTAAAATTCCCGCGCGGCTTCGCTCATTTCAAAACTATCACATGTGTTAATAACCAGTTAAAAAAACTTTTCGTGTGCCAAATTTTATCCATTCGGCCGTTTTGCATGATTGAGGAACTTACATCCAAATAGACAAACCCTTACATTTATAATATTACTGGCTGCGCCCCGTGGCATTGCTCGCGTTTAATTTTGGTTATAAACCGTCCTCTGTTATTACTCTATTTATTGCTATAAGCAGCATTAAAGTCCGCTGCGCAGTTTAAAAAATCTAAGCGTACAGACAGTGACTTTGTTTTATACTATGTAAAAATAATGGGATTGCTTTGTGGGAATGGGAAGATTATTTAGAAAATGTCTTTTAGATATTTTCTAAATAATCTTTTGTTTTTGTATTTTATAGACTCGCGTTTGATCACTATCTTGCCTGGATGGTAAGCGATGATTTGGTCGAAGATGGTGACCACACTAGGCGTCAATAGGCCTAGAATACTCTGACTCTCTAGGGCTGTAGACTGTCGGAACGTTGTAAATAAACCTACTGAGTTTGATTTCTTTAGTTATCAAAACCGAAATATCTTCCGCAGGTCAATGACTTAACATAATCCATATCACAAGAACAGCAGTCGTCGTTCATGCAAATATCCTCAGTAAAAGCGGCGATAAACCTACCCCTTCAATAAAATCTTATAAAGTAAAGGTAAATTCCAAACTTTTCATAGACGACGTCTTAAAATTTTATCCGTTTCTTTGAAATCTCGCTTTTACGGTTATCGATCAGTCGATGCTCTATAAAGGGGGCGATAAAATGGGAGATGAATGCAGCGGTGGTCACTGGGACCGTTTATGAACACATTACATCACTGGAGCTGGAATAGCAGTCTTCAAGGAAAGAGGTTTTATCCGTGGGAAGTTGCAGTGGCTTCTCTGTTTCTAAAGCTGATACATTATTGAATTGAATCTCCGATCATTGGGTATATAGATAAATGTAATCACGCTTTGTGGGTTTGACTTATCTTGGCTGGTGGTCTAGCGTATTTTCTTCTATTTCTCTGTTTTTATGGTTCCGTACCTTAAGATGTAAAAATATATCTTAAAGGACCACTTTGTTGTCCATCTATCTGTCTGTCAAGACTCTTTTTCTCAGGTACACGTAGAGGTATCAAGTTTTAATTAATATAACTAGCTGAAACCCGCGACTTCGTTTACGTACACCAAGAATTTTATCACTGTAAAGTTCTGTCAATCAACATTTGTGTGATCCTAGGACGATGGAATAATCCATCATCCTAGGTGTGATCAGAGGTATTTATGTTATGTGTAAAAAATCATGATTTTGTTTTGACAAAAAGTAGACTGTGGTAATTTTTATGCTATAAAGTACCTCCTTGTTAAGATATCAGTAAGTTCGGATCGTCCGTTTAGGCATGATTAGGTAACAAACAGACAGGGTGACAGAGTAACAAACGTTTTTATAATATTATAGTATGGATACTCAGACAAAAGATCTATTTTAGCAAATACAATTTGTAGTACTATAACAGCACAGTAGTAATATAACAGCATTTCCTTTTAAAAACCCTTGAATGACCCCCTTTTTTCTTCCCCAGGTGAAGTGGAGCGGTTACTGCGAGAGTACAGACAGAACCAGGAGCTTGTTCGCAATATTGGTGCTCACTATTATCAAATCATTTACCCGGTACAGCTGCGACACCACGAAAAGATGGGCATCTCTACGAGGGAGGTCAATACACAGAAGGTAAGAAACCTACCTTCTACTTATTTTTTGTTTGTTATTGCGGATACACTAGGACTCGATCACTGCCTCAGCCGTTATGACATTTCGATTTATTTTTAATTAGAAGATGAAGAGTTGAGTATTCTGGAGATTTCAGGGATTTCAGGAGATGTACCAGCATCAGGTCAAGGTCACCTTGTTCTTGCAATAGATGATGTATTAGGATAGTGCATATACAATTAATCAGACAAGTAGAAATTGTTCTCATAGCCTCATCAACTAGATAAAAGTTATGAGCTTTTATTTTTATTTTTATTTAAATGACAAGGGATTTTCTTAAAACAAAACTTTCGATTAAGTGATTGGCGTATGATACATAGAAAAACTAAAACAAAATCGATTCATCCGTTTTAGAGCTACGATGCCACAGATTCACAGACACAGATACAATACACACGTAAAACTATTATATATTACACCCCTTCTTTTGTGTCAAGGGTAAAAAGAAGTCAGCATCAAAACATTGGTATACTGATAGTCGAAACATTGGTATACTGATAGTCGAAACAAAGTACCGACTTAATACATTTTCTTGAACAAATTCAACGCAGATTCTCTACTCAAAAAACAAAGCCAAAGACTTAAAATAATTTACAAATCTTCCACAATAATATTGAAACAAACGTTGAACAAGACAAAGCAAAAATGAATAAAAAAAATTAAATTAACGCCAGTTAATACACCGAAACCCCACATCCTATTCAGAGTAAACACAATTACAAATCTTTCCAACCAACTTAACGTAATTAAAGTAGAAATCACACCACCTCCGCAACGAATATAAATTCGATTTATTTACGAGAGTCTCAAAACTTCCAAGGCCCGAACAACAATAACATCTTCGTTTGGAATCGCCCCAAAATTTCGCGAGGGCGAATGTAAACGAACTTCTGAGAATCAACTTCCCAAGATTCGCTGGGTGAGACGGACTTTGTTCCCAATAATTTTAACAGGGGTTTAATCTACTTATACTGTTCTAAAGTTGGGAGTACCCCCGTGTAATGGGGCTAAGCAGCCATGGCGTTATCTAACGTTCTGGTGGAGCCTAAATCATTGAGCGAGCTCTTTGACTTTGTTATGATTATTTATTCTTCGGGGTACATTTTACGTAACTCTCAGAAATTAACTTTTTTGTGTCTCAAACTATCTAGGTATTTCAATTTTCTTTTAATGCGGGATGCGGGCAGACATGATCTCTTTTCTACCTTATTTATAGAAACGACCCTGTCTAAGACATTACCTATATCTTAGACGGCATCATATTGAAGATTTCCATACACGATAGTGAGACGAGACACTGAACAACTGACTTTTATTATACACATCAGACAAGCATGAAACAGGAAACATGTAGTAGGAACTTTATAACGATGTTCCGCTTTGCTTGCTTCCAAAAAGTAGCTCACCACATATCTGTGCTCAACACCATCAAGTAGCAAATCGAACTATAGGTGACAACTACGGTGAAATTTACCGCCATTGAGAGTCAACACCCTTGAGAGTCAGATAAATAAATAAACTGGCCAATGGCAAGTCGGACTCGCACTCGTAGGGTTCCGTACCACACTACAGTATTTTATAAGATCGAGCAAAAAATACCACTATCATTTTTCGCCAGCAAAAAATAATAATAATTAAACATTTTATTTCTTATAACGCCATCTAACGTCTATCAAAGGTGTTAGGGATCGACATTTTAATATAACGCCATCTATGGGACGTTTAGCAAACTAAGTGTACATAGATGGCGTGAAATGCCAAAAAAAACACGTTTCTTGTATGGGGACCCTCTATTATTTTTAACTTTATTTTGTTTTTAGTATTTGTTGTTATAGCGGCAACAGAAATACATCATCTGTGAAAATTTCTACTGTTCAACTATCACAGTTTATGAGATACAGCCTGGTGACAGACGGACGGACAGACAGATAGACAGACAGACGGGCAGCGGAGTCTTAGTAATAGGGTCCCGTTTTACCCTTTGGGTACGGAATCCTAAAAATGAAAAAAAAACGTTAGACTTTTTTTTATAATAGAATCAAACATCAATTACCTTCAACAAAACCGAGATATATTATGGAAATGCTAAAATTTTGTATAAGTTTTAAGGTAAACATAAAAGTCAAGACTTCGTTGCGTGCCCTTAATCTTTAATTAAAGTTGTCACGCACAACATTTCATTAGAAATTAAAAGTAAATCGACACAAATAGAAGTTACACTCACGCTTACGTTAAAGGGGATTTTTATTGTCTATTTAAATATAAAAGCTTTCGAAACTAAAACGACAACATACAAATATATCCTGAAATGGTAACCATTATATTAGTATAAAGTGCAACACTATCACAATCTCAGCTCATTTTAAAAATACATTTCCAATGAATAAAGTAGATTTTCCAATATAATTCTAATAATAACGATACCCGACGTCCAAGATAGGGTTTATGTTAGCTTTATGTTAGCTTTAAGGCTACAATCCTGTGGATAGCTGGCTTTGGATGTGATTTAGAGGATGCATCCACCGTTTTACGACATACTTTGTCTCTTTCTAGTTTGACGACGATATACTGTCTCTGTTTTGCTCTAGATGCTTTGTGGTTATTTGTGAGATCTTGCTCAACTGTTTCAACATTTCGATGGACTTGTGCTGAGTATTAGCACAGAATAAATAATGGATTAAGGTGTGCTTATGTTGCAAATAATTGCAAATTCAATCCAAAGAAAGGGACAAACTCCGTTCTAGGTCGGTCTCTTTCGGTCTGTAGTGCACCGTCTACAAATAAAACGTCTTTGCTATGACTAGATCTTAGGTGAGGAGGTCACTGAATCAATGCCCTATCAGTTTTCAATGCAAAATTTAAATATAATATAAAATTACTGAGTTCACAAAATGAGGTAGTCAGTATACACATTACTCACACTCCTGTCAATCAAACTAACTACATGAACAATTATGTTCATGAAATAAAGATAAAGATATTTATTTCCAAAAGCATTTTTTAGTACACTACACGCAATTGAGGTGGCAATAGCCCAATGGATAAGGTGTCGGACTGGCGATCGAGAGGTCGTGAGTTCGATCCCCACCCCACCCATTGCACTATTGACGTGAACCTACTCCAGACATACGCATATTTAGCTTAGTTGGAGGGCTTAACAAGAAACCTAGTAATGTGCAATCCACATCGCGAGTAAGCTTTAAAAAGAAAGAAAGAAAAAGAAAAAATATATTAGTATTATACAAATAACATAAAATTTAAATGATATTCAACTGTACGTATAATCGGATATTTATAATGATGATTTCGCTAGCATTCCGTGGGCCCAAACAAGGCTAGGCGTGTATCTTGGGTGCCCTTCACGTTTCTAAAGACATATGTTGAGAACTTGAGACTAAAGATCCCTTCACACAGCCCTATTTTCTATCAGCGCTCCTTCAACGTTGAAGCTGTAATATTATGGAATTCCTTGCCCGTTGAAATCAGACGGTCCCAAACATTAGATATATTCAAACGCCGTGTCAAAGCCCATTATCTTTCATCTTAGCTACTTTTCACTGTCTATTTTTGCTCTGGTATTATTGTATTTATTCATTTATATAACATGTACTGGAATTGTATGTATATATGTGTAAGTAGGTATATGTATATTTTAATATTATTTATATATAGGAAATTATATAAGTAAATCATGATTATCATTTCATATATATTTTATTATATATATTTTATATTATTTCATATAGTTATTAGTATTAATAAGTCCATTAATTTGTTATTCTTTTTGCATTGTCACATTTTTATAAGCCACCGCCTTCCATATAATTGTTATCCTTTCCATACATGGTTGTCTGGAAGAGATCGCTTTAAGCAATAAGACCGCCCATTGAGCCTATTAGTTTTATTTATCTAGTTCCTAAGTATTTTTCTGTTTCGTAAGTGGTGTTTCAATAAAGTGTATATCTATCTATCTATCTATCTATGTTGCTAATTCGTTCGCTAAGTTCCAGTATGATGTTAATAGCCAGTATGAAGACAGTCAGTCGCCCAGCGCCTCTCAGTACGTTATTCAATTCCAGACAAACACGAATCCATATTTTAAACGCATCTTCACTTAGCATAAGGTGAGGCAGCAGTCCAATGCTTATATGTTAAATATTAAAAAACGTTGTTGCACTACATAATGGAATCGACTGACTGTCGGCCAATTCACAGAGCGCAACTATCCCAGCCCGTCATCGATACTGCCTAACATTATGCCGGAAAAATAGCGAACAAATTAGCAACATTTCTTTTTACCGGTGAGTGGTTCGAGCCAAAACCGAACCCTACCACTTATGGTCACCTATTTAGCGCCACCCAGAAATCTAGTAGTTTAAGGTTTAAGCTAAGCTTACGGACGCAGAAGGGCAACAATGATCTTCCCATAGGTAACAAAAATCAGCGAAATCTACATATTTTCAAAACTAATACATGTAAAAGAGACGTCAAAAGTTAATTAATAGTAGCGCTATTCAGTCTCATTTTATATGAAATCTATTTTTTTCCTACTGCATATAGCGAAGCAACTTATACCTACTTATTGGATCTAAACATCTATAAAAGAATGGGCATGTTTGAAAAAATAATGTGAACTAATTTTGACCTCATCGCACCTTTTTAATATGAACGGCATAGTTTAGGTAAATTACATTTGCAGAGGTTGTAGCTAGATAAATACTGAAGTTTTTAAAATAGTTATGAAAAAAAAATGTGTGATTTTTATTTTATTTTTTGGTATTGGCCTCGCAAACCTTATGCAATAGCATTGGTTAATGAGATATGTGTAACTATTTCTATTATTTTGAAAGTATTTACTATTTGAGTAAAATAATAATAATACTGTTTGTTAGGTATTATCGCCCTAGCGTAAAGGGTTGAGCAGAAACAAATGTTTTGCTAATAAAGCGGCGAAAGGCAAAAACATTTAAAAAAAATTAATATCTCATAAACTATCCAAAATAGTAGAACATACATACACGGGGGTTCAATAGGTGCGCAGTGAGGTCCTTTACCACCCTGCTTCGTTTGATCCATCCACAGAAATAGGAATTATTCCTATTTCTGTAGATCCATCCACAGAGTACTGAATCACTCTACTACGTTAAAAGAGTTGGCACTTCCCTACATTGTTGATACCCGAATTATGAAAGCACTGTGTAGCCATCCTAACAACGGGAAGTATTATTTACGTAGTAACAATTATATAATCTGTGGTATTATGCTTATAAATATTTTTTTGCAGTGTTGGTTGGTACAAAGTACGTTCATAATTCTGAATTATTTAATTATGTATGCAGTGTCGCGGGACTGGATCCATCGGTACTGAATCACCCTATGTATATATATATTTATGTTTGTCAGTGGATAACTTCGTGGTTTATTAACCGATTTTGATTTTTTTTTTGAAAGAAGAAGATAGAAAGAAGATAGAAAATACAATTATTTAGCACATTACACAACTTATACTACTTAACGTACCTAAAGATAAAAAAAAGAGAAAGAAAAGAAAAAGAAAAGAGAAAAAAAATTAAAAAAATAACAATCAAGAAAATAATACAGTTATAATCCTATCTCGGTACTTAAATTAATCAAATACACACTGTGTAGTGCTAAAAAGGTCTATCTCAGCATAGAATGTTCAGGTGTATACCTGAACGCTGATTTTCAGATAGACCGATCTGGGGTTGGACTATCGCGATATCGACTAAGAAAATATCTCTAGAATAGTACCATAGTAATTTCATCGAGATTTGATAAGTACCTCCAGAGATATGGAGATAAAAACATCAAATCTGACACTGAAAATTAATAGCTTGGCATTTGAAGTCGGTTCTTTAAGTTTTTTAAACGATCTTATCAGTAGCAAGTTTAATATATTTATTGCCATGTTTCTGGATATACTCATCCGATTTTGATAACATTTATTTAAGGACCACACTTGCTAAAGGCAAAAGCTTGGCATTTGAAGTCGGTTCTTTAAGTTTTTAAACGATCTTATCAGTAGCAAGTTTAATATATTTATCGCCATGTTTCTAGATATACTCATCCGATTTAGATAACATTTATTTAAGGACCCACTTGCTAAAGGCTAACAAAAATCGGTTCATTTTCAGTGACAAGTTTGCGGCGTTTATCTCCATCTCCACAGTCATCGAATCTCAATGAATTGTATAACAAGAAAAACGAACATACAGACGAATTGATAAACTTTGGAAGTCAGTTAAATATAACAAACCTTTCTTAGTCGGGTAAGCTGTCTAATCAATTCAGCCAACCTCACCAATGTAAATCAACAGCCAACCTCCTTCCTACTTCCTCCCTTCTCTCATATTGTCCAGGCATCATTACATGCTGAATATACGGGCGCGTTTCTTAACATAATAATCCTTGGGCTGTCTAATGCATTATGTATCCCTCAGTAGGGTAAACACTGATTGGGGCCAAGAACCAGCTTGTTTATTTTTAGCCAGAGCTCGAGGACGAAAATAAATATTTCTTTTACAAAAACTCTTGGTAAAATTGTGCTTGATTTTGTAAAAGTTTTTAATGTTTTTTTCAATAGACGTTTATAGACTTGTCTTATTGTTATTCACATTTCCCATAGATATTTACATATCTTTATAATATAAGGTAGCAGGACAAGCACGACGCTCGCTTAATAGTAAGCGATGACGCCTACCTATTACAGTTACAGCGGCATGCTAAATACTGAACTGCCAGAATTTTGCATGTCACTGCACTGCGCCTGTTACCTTGACATATAAAGATGTTCAGTTACACCGTTCATATTAGCGCTATCCTGATAGCGCTAATAATGAAGAAATCTGACAGATTTTTGACAGCTTTAATATGGAGCCATGAGTCAGATTACTATCTAACGCATTATCAGGAACTGGTAAAACTCACCCTAAGTCTCACATGCCCTATAATTTCACTGGATAACTTTGCCATTCAAAACGAAAAACATTTCTATTTTGCAGCTGAATTAATTGGAAAAATGGTGGTACCGCCTTAGGCAGACTAGCAGAAGTCCTACTCTACAATGTTTTATATAAATATTGTGCTTTTTAGAATACAGACAAGGTTTTTACAGCAAAATTTACAACAGTACAAATGTACTTTGTCATAATACTATTATTGTTTATAAATTGTGTTATCTATCGATCCGTTTGTAGTAAATTATTATCGTCACAGTAAATGTAACCCACAAAATCTATAGAATAAGCCACAAAAGCTTTTTCTGTACTCTAACCTCGATTCAAGATTGATGTGGGCATCAAAAGATAATAATACTCGTATATATTCAATAAGCTGAGAAAATATATCGAAAAACAATAAGGAAAAATTTGGTATAGTGTGTCAATGGTTGTCGTACAGATTAAAAAGGTCAGAAGGCATGTTGAGGAAAATATTAGAAATGTAATAATATACGAATTTATTAATATTCTTGTTCCTTGAGCGTTATATTTATGTTATTAAAATAACTTCATGCGCCCGCGGCCCTTTGCCTATGTTACTCGTTTAAGATCGTTAACAAAACGAAATAAAACTGGCCAAGTGCGAGTCAGCATCGCGTCTCTTATCGCACACTTAGGGAGGGTTCCGTACAATACGAAACATAACAGAGTTTCAACCTCATATATTTGATTAATTGATATTACCAAGAATATTTGGTTTGGTCGCGATCTAGAAAGACGGGGCTCGTTTACTAGCGCCATCTATGTCATTTTGCCGAAACTAATTAGATAGATGGCGTTTACAAACACGTTTTTTGTATGGGGAGTGTTTTAATTTTTAACTTTATTTTGTTTTTAGTATTTGTTGTTCTAGCGGCAACAGAAATACACCATCTGTGAAAATTTCAACTGTCTAACTCGGTTAATGAGCTATAGCCTGGTGACAAACAGACAGTAAGACAGACAGACAGACAGACGGACAGCTGAGTCTTAGTAATAGGGTCCCGTTTTACCCTTTTGGTACGGAACCCTAAAAACCGACTTCATATACCGCGCTAATCATTAACAGTGTACGGTTCTCACAAACAAAAAAAAATCCAAGTAAGTTAATAAATTACGGAGTTCTGAGGAAACAAACAAAAAATTAAAAAGACAGTTGAAATGAGAAACTTTTCATTTTTTAAAGCTGTTAAAAAATAGACAATATCCAATTCTACCCTGTTGGCTATTCTTTATTATCGCATATCTACAGCATCTTGCTTTTTGTTGAGTTTATCATTTGTAAAAAAATTGTAACTAGAAAAATACTAATAACTAGTAGTAACATTAGTAACTACATTTTGTGTAAATGAAGTGCTTTAGTGTGCCTCTCCAATTTGACTGAAATCCGATAATCGATAAATAACGCTACAATCAAAAAAACGCAATCAACAAAAAATCTTAAGTAAATCAAGAAACTCGTGTGCCAATTTTCGGCAAAATCGGTTGAAAAAAATGCAACATGTAGGCGAGACCAGACATACTGACAAACTAACATCCGGACAAAAGCATTTTTTGGCCAATCTCGAAACTGACACGCTTTGCTCGCTACGCTGGCTCGGTCAATAAACGAAAGTTTTTTTAAGTTCTGGTAAAGTTATAAACAGGAAAATGTGACGTACTTTTTTGGAGAATAACCCATTTGTATATCTCGTGTATCATAATAATGACGGACCGAAAATCTTATAATCCTATCGCTTAGGATTAAAAGATTCTAAATATGATTAAACGCAGTAACTGAAATACCTCAGGGATGTTTGTATAATTACTTTGATGCCTTTGAACGTTAACGTTACTTGAAGCGATCGAACAATCTCTGTGAAGTCTAAGTTTCAAGCTAAGTTAAATTGGTTCCAAGACGAATATTTTGTGTGTCCAACCGTGTGGAGTTTGGAATGTGAGGATGATCTTTATACCCTCCGAGAGGGTGAATTGACCCACTAGCATTTAGCCCTTTAAAGGTAATTCGACCCACTGTTGTAGGTAGAACATGCATGCTACTCGAGAGATTACTGAAGTAAGATTTTCGATGTTTAAGGTTTGTGTTTTGTTAGTTTAAATATATAACTTTGTAGTTTGCTCTAATAAGGTCAATTAAGATTCAAATTCAGATCAGTAATCAGTAAAATCAATAATAACTTAATCATTAGATACAACGTTTATTATAGTGTGTAGTGTTTTTAAACTATATTTTGTAGGCTAACTTTTGACCATTATCTCGCCCAGTAGCGTAATGTGGTAGCGGTGTGATGAACATTCTGACTCTGAAGGGTTGTGTTCTGCTGGAACACCGTAAAGTTATGGCGGCAGGTTTTTATCTTGATGGTGGTCAGATACTTTTTTGGTAGCTAGTCAGGCGGAAAATCTATTAAGTATGCTCCTTCCATTTCTGAAATAGTGAGATAAAAGTCGCGATTAGCGGGAACAAATGATGACAAAAGTATTTATTCAGCTACGTGCAGGTAGTATCTACTTTTGTCTTACGAATAAAAAAAAAACAGATGACAGTGAAAGCCTGTAAAATAGTTAGCTTAAGATGTTTATCTGTACCTTCTTACTTTATAACGCTGTTTACAATATTTGTTTGTATATTTAAGTGAATCAAAATTTAATCTATCTCAATAAGCATATAGAATTATGAAGTATCAAAAACAGGCTCACAAAACCAAATATTTAATTTTCCTTAATACGTCTGTAAAATCGTTGTTATTTTAACATACCAAAACAAGCTTTACAACATAATTTCCATCGTTTCCAGTAAAATAAAAAGCGCTGTCTAAATATTACCATTTCAAATGGAATCACAGAAGCGATCGCACACAATAAGCGACGGAAAAAAATGTATTTTTTGTATCACGGCCATTGGGAGCGCGTAATTACACAGTTTATATAAACAAGGAAAGGCAGGGGCCCGTTTACCGAAGACTAATTCTGTTTGCTTAGTGTCTAGAACGCTAATGCGATGATTTTTTCTCATGGTGCAAGACATAGCATTAAGCGAAATTATTGTAATTTATTTAAGGTATTTAACTTTTTTTATTTTTTTAATAATTAATATAATTCTTTTTAATTATAATTTTTTTTTTAAATAATAATAATAATAAAAATTGTATGAAGCACTGAAACACACAGTTACATGTTGGTTTCAACCTACTTTAATATTTTTTTTAATATTCTGTCGTAAACGATTGGATGACAGCTGAATGGTTCATTACTTTTGTTTTTTTTTTCTAATTCAAAGCGTTAAAATTCTGCTTTTGCTATGTTTACTTGATAATTGGTTATGATTTATGATTTTGACGTGTATATGTGCGTATATTAATACTGCCTACATACTGAATAAATGCTTTGATTCTTTGATTCTTTGGTATTGAAAATACTATAGATTTCTAAAGTTTTACATTTTTTGGCGCGTTTGAAATTGATTGCGTTTGAATTTTTACGATGCCGCAAGTACACCGACAGCCAAAAAGCAACATGATGAAGTTAGTTGTTTTTTCCTGGTGAAGAACTCGTGGGGCCGCTTGTGTCTAAATCGAGATGGTGCGCAACAAGGTCATGAAGTTAGTTGCTTTTTACGATGTGCGCGCACACTGACAGCTAATAACGAAGTATAACTTCTTACGTGCACATAAGTAAACACACACAATTTTTTTTCAATCTTACAGACAAGCAGATTATCGCTATCTCACCTAATGTTAAGTGCAGATAGGCTTAAGATTAAATCTTACTTGTTTGGTATTGAAAGACGGCACTGAGATGAGGCACTGGACTGACTACAGTCAGTCAATCCAAGCCATAGTGCAACTATCCTAACCCATCTTCCATATTGGCTGTCACCGAACATAATCCCGGAACTCGGTGAATCAATTTGGTTACATGTCGTTATCTGGTAGGAGGTTCAAGCGTCGGCTGAACCAGTGGCCACCTGCTACAACTTAGGGTTCACGTGAAGGGTAGATTAGGGTCTTAGCATCTTTATTGTAAGCATAGTAAGATCAGACGAATATATCAACTCTACGATGAAATATTTCCTACCGATATTTGATCATGAAGAAGGTATAAAACAAAGACATAAAAAATAACCAATATTGGCAAGGAAAATAACAAAAGAATATGAATCTCATACTTTTTACGCAATCTTTAAACAATAGAATCCCCATCTTCTTATATAATGGCGTTGCCAGAAATATCGATCGCTTATTATTTACGCCGATCCCTCAACTTTTGGGAGGAATAAATTTCGTACTGTGGACAATTTCCATGGATTTAGAATCTCCTTTAGCACAAAAAAAGATTTGTTTGCCGATTTTACATAAAAACCAATGGGAAGTGTTTTATAACTTTGTAGAGGAATGTAGACTTTAAGTGTTGTGGGGGAGAGCTGATTTTACTATGTTGATAAAGTGTTTACGCTGTAACGGGCAGGACAAGTGAGACTTAAAGGACAACAAGATTTTAAGATAATATGTACGTCAATATCACCTACATACTTGACTGACAATAGTTGCGTTATGTGAAGGGACGATAGGGGCTTTTTCGTGTAAAATTTCCTTTAGAGGCGCTTGTGTACAATGAGGTCCGGGAAATATCATTTTAAGTTTAGAATATATCCACATACTTTGAACCCTTACTAGACTTTGCATGGTAGAACATTGCTGTGGAGACAAATTAATTCACCCCACCTTTGTTTCTATCTTGCTCACACTCACCGTAATTACATCTGTCAAATTATACTAAAATCAACGTGAAAACAAGAACCGTAATAACATCAGTTCTACACTAAAATCGACGTAGTAATACGCGTAAGAAATGAAACTTACAAGTTCATTCAATTTAATTCTCAACATCATTAAATATATTTTTGTTGGTACAAAGTCATCTGTTGAATTTTAGCGAATACGTCTTCGTAGTTAAGCCATTCTACAATAGAGGGCGTTTGTTAATATAATATATAACATGACGCTTGCGTCATGTTATATATTATATTAAGTCAGCCGAAGGACTTCGGACCGTGACGCTACGTCACATCCGTCAAATTTTTATTTCCCCAGTTCGCCTAAAAAAAGTTTAACCCAAAAAAGCGTCGGTATCAATGTTAAAACAATTCACCTTAGGTGTAAGAGTCGAGTCAAAAGTCAAAAGTCAAAGCATTTATTCAGTATATGGGCAAATTAAATATTTGCACTTACACACGTCAAATTACATTACATAGATCATATTCAATAACAAAATTTATAGATATAACAGTAACACAACTTATTGCTTTGAATTTACAAAAATAGAAAACAAAGATATTGAGTCATTCAGCTTTCATCTAGACTTCGAACGTCACACATAAAACACATGTTCAATTCCCCTGATTAATGTAGGGTTGCCAACCGTACTATTACGCCAGTGAATGTTTCAGTACTTTAGACAATTTTTATCCAAGTACGAGAGAGAGAGAGACTGTTTCCTGTCAGTATCTCGCGTGTTAATCCCGAAAACAACTCAAACAGATTTGGATACTGGCGGCATGACTAGTTCACTGAAAATAAACTAACACAGGTCATTGCTAGTGCTGTTAAGGAACTCCGAATTATCCCCATGTGAGTACAGTAAATCGGCTCCGAACTATCCCCCGCTTACCCCGAGCTACCCCACTAAGCATCCCTGGATGAAGATTCAATTTAAACTTTTAAATTCGACAAAAATTCAAGTTTCACGATGTTTTGCTTCAAAGTGGCAAACTTCTTATAAATTGCGTTTAGGTTTAGAAATATATCAAAATGTTCCTTAATCCGAACCTGTTATGGTTCAGTTTAACTTGAGATTTAATGAATTTTTAAGTAAATCGGCCCCACATTTACCTTTTTCGGTTGTTCTAGGCTGTAACAATGTTTTAGGGGCTTCAAAGTAGGATAGTAGACACTCGTTTGTATTATGAAGTTCTAGTGTTCATTTGAGATAAAGTATGTATGATGGTTTTTAGGGTTCCGTACCCAAAGGGTAAAACGGGACCCTATTACTAAGACTCCGCTGTCCGTCTGTCTGTCTGTCTGTCTGTCTGTCTGTCTGTCTGTCTGTCTGTCTGTCTGTCTGTCCGTCTGTCACCAGGCTGTATCTCATGAACCGTGATAGTTAGACAGTTGAAATTTTCACAGATGATGTATTTCTGTTGCCGCTATAACAACAAATACTATAATATCGTTTAAAAACTAAAAAACAACCGACTTCAATGCCGCGCTATTCATTTTCAGTACCAATTTTGAGATGTTTATCTCAATATCTCTGGAGATACTTATCACACCACGATAAAATTACCATGGTACCACACTTGGGATATCTCCTTTCGAACAAAAAAAGAATAATCGAAATCGGTTCATAAACGACGAAGTTATCCGCGAACAAACATAAAAAAAATATTCATTTTCAGTACCAATTTTGAGATGTTTATCTCAATATCTCTGGAGATACTTATCATACCTCGATAAAATTACCATGGTACCACACTTGGGATATCTCCTTTCGAACAAAAAAAGAATAATCGAAATCGGTTCATAAACGACGAAGTTATCCGCGAACAAACATAAAAAAAAAAAAAAAAAAAAAAAAAAAAAAAAAAAAAAAAAAATACGGTCGAATTGAGAAACCTCCTCCTTTTTTTGAAGTCGGTTAAAAAACAGAATAAAGAAAAACTATAGAGGGTCCCCATACAAGAAACGTGTTTTTCGGCATTTAACGCCATCTATGAACGCTTAGTTAGGTAAACGTCCCATAGATGGCGTTATATTGAAATGTCGATCCCTAACACCTTTGTTAGACGTTAGATGGCGTTATAAGAAATAAAATGTTTAAAAAGTATTATTTTTTTGCTGGCGAAAAACGATAGTGGTATTTTTTGCTCGATTTTATAAAATACTGTAGTGTGGTACGGAACCCTACGAGTGCGAGTCTGACTTGCACTTGGCCAGTTTATTTATATCTTATAGACTGTTTAACCACCATCTCGCCTGGTGTAAAGCTAATGCGGCCAAAGACGGTTAACAGGCTAGGCTTTGAATACTCTGATTCTCAAAGACTGTTATGCTGCCGGAACACCGTTAGGTTATGGCGGTAGATTTTCTCCTTAATAATAAGCTTATTGGTAGCCAGTTAGGCGGAACATCGATATAATATGCTCTTACACCACATGATATATATATAGGTACTTTTTGATAGAAACAATGTAAATTACTTATACTATGAATAAATAAATTAAAATAAACTGGCCAAGTGCAAGTCGGACTCGCACTAGTAGGGTTCCGTACCATACTACAGTATTTTATAAGATCGAGCAAAAAATACCACTATCATTTTTCGCCAGCAAAAAATATGTGTATATGGGACGTTTACCAAACTAAGCGTTCATAGATGTCGTGAAATGCCGAAAAAAACACGTTTCTTGTATGGGGACCCTCTATTATTTTTGACTTTATTCTGTTTTTAGTATTTGTTGTTATAGCGGCAACAGAAATACATCATCTGTGAAAATTTCAACTGTCTAACTATCATGGTTCATGAGATACAGCCTGGTGACAGACGGACAGACAGACAGACAGACAGATAGCCAGAGACACAGACAGACAGACAGACGGACAGTGGAGTCTTAGTAATAGGGTTCCGTTTTACCCTTTGGGTACGGAACCCTAAAAAATATATAATACAGTAATAATATAGGTGAGACAAGAGTTTTAAATATCCACAGTATTTAGGTTCGTAGCTCACTAATAAAAATATCTAAATTACTTTTTCTCACTTTTTAAGATTTCAACAATCAAAGATTGTCTAAATCCTCATCATATACTTTAGGCCTAGAGAAAATAAAACCTACCTAACATACCTAAAATAAACCTTCTCAAAATGTCGAAAATTCCAACAACTGAACCAGAGCCGAAAACGTTTTAAACTGTTTCTATCTTTCTGTAATATTTACCAATAGATTATTATTATTATAATTGTATGTAGAGATATATAAAGATTATATAGAGATACATATGTATATATATCTCTATATAATATCTATGTATATCTATATATATATATGGATATATATATCTACGTATATATTCACATGTTAACACGCTCGTAAGTAGCTACGAGTATTCGAACATTATGCGGCAAACGGATTACCTTCCAAAGGTTCGAGGATTTTCGGGGGTTAGCAACTTCAGCTTAGTTATTTGGTGGTTTCGGAGTTTCTCTAATAAGTGATTTTGTAAAGGGTACCGTAGAACTTGATGAAATACTCATGACTTGGGAAGTTTACTAAAGTATATGAAGTGTACATTTTATAATATACGAACATTATTTTTTATTATTTATTATGAACATTTTTAAAGTTGTAAGTTTAGAGTTTATATTTTTAATTTTTTCTGTTCTTTGGGTGTGCAAACTTAAAGTTTACATATCTATCTAACTATGGAAATGTACGGAAATTTGAAGAGAAAGTTACGAAATTTACTAGAAATATTTCATAGGTAGGAATTAATAGGTAAGGTCATACCTCTATTTTTGGCTAGAATCGAATACACGTATAAAAGTAGTGGAAGAACCATATAGTGAAGCAAAACGAAGCGTCACTCAAGATCTATAGAAAAAACATATCTTCTTTTCTTTACTTAGCTTTATCTTTGACGTTGTTTTTATTTGAAGTTTTTTTGCACTTTTTAACACTAATTTGTGTTCTTATTTACTTTTTTCTATTCACAGGGACGGGGCTATGACTACCAGCAAGGCACGAGATCGCGGGCACGGGTGAGTCAATCATTTCATGTTGTCATAGAATATTTAGGTATAGATGATCAAAAGACAAAATTGAAGCATAAAAACATTCCAATGTTTCATTTACACAAAGGACAATTATATTTATAAAAAAAAAATATTATAAAAAAAAAAAATTTTTGAAGATAAAATTGGTACGGAAATTGAAAGAGACGACATCAAATATTGTATTTGTTATATTATGATACGAACATTATTACATCCGGGAAAATATACACGGTACATTGATTGAGATTGGCTATTTTTAGAAGCTTGTGAAAGATCTAGGTAGGTGCCTACCTGATAGTGTAAACTTATAAGAAATAATCTAATAAAATATCTAATCTTATATAAAATCTTATGAGAAATATACTTGGTACCTATAACTTGGTAGACTTATAAATGACGACGAACTTGTAAAGAAACGGCTCCAGAGCCTAGAGCATCGCCGCAAAGTCTCTAGTTTATCGGATACATTTCGGAGAGTGTGCCATCCAATTGCACTAGTTAGTACCGCCATCCCCTTTTTTCTATCGGACAACCAGACGTACCGATGTGTGCTACCGCTTCATGGTGGACGTTCCATCTACACGCACGAAGCGTTTTGCTTCGTCCTATATCATACGATCCGCCAAAGAATGGAATTCCTTGCCGTTGTCTGTGTTTTCCGATAGATACAGCCCGCGATCTTCAAATCGCGAGTGAACAGGTATTTACTAGGTATGCATGCTACATCGTCGACCGCATCGTCACTTAACGTCAGGTGAGATAGTGGTCAAACGCTTGCCTATACAGCACAAAAAACCTGTTACCACTTATTATAAAAAGACACTGAAAACGATTTAAGATAAATAGTTAATTAATTATAAATATTATTAGAACTGATAACTACACACAAGATATATATATATATCATGATAGATAAGACCATGTTTTTTTATTATTTATGAGTTTCCGATGTTTTGGCTCTGTTGCAAGCGCCATGATCACGGATGAACTGTAGATTGCGAGTCGAAGTAATGTTTACGAACAAAAGAAACGGACTACCTTCTTTCGTTTTCGTTTTGAGCTCGGCAACACTACCACTGGTTTTCGCTGGACTGGACTCGATAGCGACACACAACACTCACAGTATCTTCTTGTTTTTAGGGTTCCGTACCCAAATGGTAAAACGGGACCCTATTACTAAGACTCCGCTGTCCATCTGTCTGTCTGTCTGTCTATCTATCTGTCTGTCTGTCTGTCTGTCTGTCTGTCCGTCTGTCACCAGGCTGTATCTCATGAACCGTGATAGTTAGACAGTTGAAATTTTCACAGATGATGTATTTCTGTTGCCGCTATAACAACAAATACTAAAAACAGAATAAAGTTAAAAATGATAGAGGGTCCCCATACAAGAAACGAGTTTTTTTCGGCATTTCACGCCATCTATGAACGCTTAGTTAGGTAAACGTCCCATAGATGGCGTTATATTGAAATATCGATTCCTAACACCTTTGTTAGACGTTAGATGGCGTTATTATAAATAAAATTATTTAAAAAAAATTGATATTATTTATTTTTTACATGAATGAAACAAATAGTTGTTATTTACCTTCGTTTTAACCGACTTGAGGTTCTCAATTTGTCTGTAGGTTTTTTTTTTTTAAGATTACTCGCAATGTGGTTTGCACATTACTAGTATTTTTGTTAACCCTTCCAACTAAGCTAAATATGCTTGTGTCTGGAGTGGGTTCACGTCAATAGTGCAATGGGTGTAATGGGGATCGAACTCACGACCTCTCGATCGCCAGTCCGACACCCTATCCATTGGGCTATTGCCGCCTTAATAAAAATTATTTTTTGCTGGCGAAAACTGATAGTGGTATTTTTTGCTCAATCTTATAAAATAGTGCGAGTCTGACTTGCACTTGGCCAGTTTATTTATCACTCCGCGGGCTTTTTCGGGATTTACATAAACCTACCACTGGATGCCAGATACTGGACAGTTTAAACCCGTCCTCACGGTTGAAGTTTAGAAATTTATTAATTTAAATCGCTTCCCTAACCAAACTTGGTATATAGTGGCGTTCAGTCGACAGTATCTGAGGGTTATGTAACTCAATCCAGTGGTTTGTTCCAGACTCCAACAGGTGCTTAGCGATAGCAGATTTCTGTAAATCGTTATTTTCGACTGCTCCTTATGCTATCCTCCTCCTATATGCTCCTTAACGCGGCACGCCACTGTGCGTTTTGTTTGACCAATATAAAAGCTGCCACAGCTACAATCAATTTTGTACACTCATAAATAATAAAAAAAACATGGCAAATATCCCGTTATCAGTTCTAATAATATTGTCAGTGACCATGAAAACCTAAAAACTTACAATTATAAATAATTTATCAACACCAATATCACGCATTTATTAAGTCAGTTTGTTTATTTATTTGTTTGGGACTTCTTCACGATCAAACGGTTGGACCGATTTAGCTGACATATTTTCACAGAAACGGCCAGTATTAGAGATTAGGCTTAAAGATTAGGTTACTTCGCGCGCGAAACAACGGTGCACAGCTAGTTTTAAATAAATAGTTCAAATAGATTTCTCAGCGTAGATCATTTTTCAACCGACATCCCAATAAAAAGGAGGTTCACAATTCGTCTGTATGTTTTTTTTTGTGTGTATGTTACGCGATTACTCCGTCAATTGTGAACCGATTTGAATGATTCTTTTTTTAATCGGTAGGGTGCGTTTCCGACGTGGTTCCATTGTAATTTCATCGAGACATGATGAGTATTTCCAGAGATATGATGATAAACGTGTCAAACTTGCTACTGAAACTGACTCGCGTGGCATGGAAGTCGGTTGTTTTAGTTTTTAAACTATCTTAATTATGAGTGTGACAAAAGTGCCATACATGGAACTGAAACAAAAAAAAAATCTGCAAACCTATACGTGTCTATGGATAGGTCTTCAAAAATGACATTGAGGTTTCTATCATAAATCATTTTTTCTCAAAGTAATATATGCTGTAGATCTTAATAAAAACTAACAACGAAAATGGTTTGAACGAGATACAGTCAGCAGTTTTAGAGATATGGCGACCGCAAAGATAACTTTGTTTTTCATACAAACACTATGAAAAACAAAGTTAATTTTGTAGTTGCGAAAAATCATAGTTATGGAATACTTAACTGTGTTACGGAACCCTACGAGTGCGGGCCCGACTTGCACTTGGCCAGTTTTTTTTATGCCTGACGAACTAGTTTTTGACCAGTATCTCACGGTCGAAGTAAGTCCACTCCCCCTTTTTCATTTTTTTTCGCAAAGTCTTGTGCACAATGAAGGTATTAGTGTGCCTTTCCAAATTTGACTAAAATCTGTTGATAAATAACGCTACAGAAAACTTTTTCCCTCCCCCATCCCGTGTCAAAAAACGCGACCGACAATAATATCGTTTAAAAACTAAAAAAGAACCGACATCAATGCCGCGTTATTCATTTTCAGTACCAATTTTGAGATGTTGATCTCAATATCTCTGGAGATACTCATCAGACCTCAATAAAATTACCATGGTACCACACTTGGGATATCTTCTTTCGAACAAAAAAAGAATAATCAAAATTGGTTCATAAACGACGAAGTTATCCGCGAACAAACATAAAAAAAAATATATATATACGGTCGAATTGAGAAACCTCCTCCTTTTTTTGAAGTTGGTTAAAAATTCTTAAATTAAGGAACGCGAGTGCCAATTTTCGTCAAAATCGGTTGAAAAATGCGACCTGTAGGCTAGACAGACATACAAACTGAGAAGCTACGCTCGCGTGGTAAATTATAAAAGCTAAAGCTTGATCAATAGGAGCTTTTAGCTGCATATTATTGACCTTCTTAAACCCGCTATTTTTGGGTACGCAGATGACAGCATTGTTGTAGAGAGTTATACACCCTACGCACGACCCAGTGCATTACAAATCCAGCCTCCTAGAGAAAGCAATGGTCGAGCGCTTGAACTTTTCTTTGAAGGCAGTCTCCGATTGGGGCGATGCCAATCTGGTCAAGTTCAATGCTGCGAAAACCCAGGTGTGTCTTTTCTCCGCTAAACCGAGCCCATTTTTACTAGCTCCTACTTTTCGGGATGTGTCCGTTCCGATAAATAACAATCTCGAGCTTCTTGGCATCTCTTTGACACCAACTCTCAATTTCGGCTCTTATATTGAGTCTAGAGAGCTGGCCTCAAAAAAGCTTGGCATTTTGGCTACGGTGAGACGGTACTTCACACCGGGACAGTTGCTTAATCTTTACCAAGCACAAGTCCGGTCGTGTATGGAGTACTGTTCTCAACTTTGGGATGGTTCTGCCATATACCTACTGGAGACACTGGGAGCTATTGAGAGGAGAGCCAAGAAACTCATCAGCGTCCACCTACAAGATAAGCAAGAGAATCCAGAGTCTCGCGCCTAGCCGCAAAGTCGCTTGCTTATCGGTTTTCTATCGGATACATTTCGGAGAGTGTGCAATGGAACTGCATGATTTGATTCCACCATCCCCATTATAATCGGACATCCAGAGACACTTAAAGGCGCCACTGATTTATGGTGGATATACCATCGATCCGAACGAAGCGATTTGCTTCTTCTTTCATCATACGAACCGCCAAGGAATGGAATACCCTGCATGAGTCTGTGTTTCCGGTTCAGTACAATATGGGGGTCTTTAAATCGCGAGTGGAAAAGTATCTTCTGGGTAAGCGCGCTCCACCATTGATAGCATCATCACTTAACAACCAAGTGCTACCCAGTTCAGTGTAAAAAAAAAGCTTTTCATTCAAAATGTCCTACAAATGAACCAATCGCACCAGTTTCCCTATAGGAATATGTTAAATGTTTTTAAAAAGTATTATATAGTACGATATTCCAAGTGCATTTCAGAACCAGAACACAAGATCTTGGGGACATAATATATCAGGCAGATTTCATAAAACCTGGCTCGGTGATATTCTTAAGTAAAGTGCACTTCATGAGGGAATATATTAGGTACAGTCGTGATTTACCGTTAGCTCAGATTATAGGTGATATAGTGCGCACCCAAGTGGAAAGTAGTATTTTATGAGATTTGCGTATATGGTGTTTAATATATGGGATTTATCATAGAAATTATGACTTTATTGGAATAATTAAAGATCGTTTAAAAAATTAATATACCCCACTTCAAATAAATAAATAAATAACAAGTTTATTAGCATAACGGCACGTTAAGACGCAAGACTATGGGCATGCCCGGAGTTAGCATATCTTCGCACAGCACGTGTGAATTGTTATGCAGGGGCAGCCGCAGCCACAGCAGCCTCCGCAATATCCTCCACAGCATCCACTGCACATATCGAGTTTTTAAAATCGGAGTTTACTAAAAAGGTAAAATAAAAATCGAAGGTCTAAAGACCGTATTAAAAATCTGCGAGAGAAAGGTTAAAATTTAAATTAAATAAATATAAAAAAATGAATTAATTAATAAATGAATAAATAATTAATTAATTAATGTTTAAATGCTGCGCTAGTCATTTTCAGTACCAAGATTGGGGTGCTTATCTCCATATCTCTGGAGATACTTGTCAGATTTCGATTAAATTTAAATGGGACCAACTAGGAAGTTAGTAGGTTGAGTAGGAAGGTTGAGTAGTTTCAGCGTGAAGAAGTAACAAACAAATGTTTCCCTTTATAATATTTGTAGGATTGAACTTATTAACCATTGTCAATTAATTACAAGTGACAATTAATGATTTTTAATAATACATTAATGAGCACGACAAGTTAAGTCGGTTATTTGTAAAGTTTTAAAACTGTTTTATTCATTCGTTTGCAATAACAGTCCTATTTCAATAATACTAAAATTTAAAAGTAAATATCACCCCCTACTAATTTATATATTTGTATAATTGAACATGTTATAGAGACCATTCCAATGAGCCTAAACATCTCGAAGTGGCGGGTAAGTAGTGCGCAGAAGCGCCAATTTGATTTTTTTTTTACGTCCGCGGTCAAAAGGCTACGAAAGTTGTTATCGTAGTCTCTCATAAACCAAATAAAACCGGTCAAGTCGAGTTGTACTGGTCCACCGAGGCTTCCGTTCCAACATAGGTAGATACCAATTAAGCTAGACCTCTAAATTGTATCATCGCTCATATAACTCAGAGGTCTATCTTAACTGGCGTATCTATGTATGTATGGGGACACCCTTTAATTTTCAACTTTTTTATTATTTTTTCCTTTATTTGTACTATAAGACCTTGCTTCTTCTAATAATGCAAATTTCAGGATTCTAGGTCAACGGGAAGTACCCTATAGGTTTTCGACCCGAAACCTAATAGGGTACTTCCGGTTGACCTAAAATTGTCAATTTTGGTTAAAAGCAAGGTCTTACAGTACAAGTAAAGGAAAAATTCCGAAAAATAAAAAAAATAAATATTAAGGTACATTTTGGTACTTACATGTTTTTGTGAAAATCTAAATTTGCCCTTATCTTTTTATCGTGTTGATTCAGGACCTTGATTTTTATACACCTAATAGGAACTGCAGACTTCAGTATGTATAAATTTCAACTTGCTAGGTTCACCCGTTCTTGAGATAATCGGTGGTGACACACGGACAGACAGACAGATGGACAGACAGACAGACAGACAGACAGACAGACAGACAGACAGACAGACAGACAGATAAGGGTTCCTTTTTTTTACCTTTTGAGGTACGGAACCCTAAAAAGAGCTATATATTTAAACGGCAAAAAAATACTGATAATGTTTGAACGGTTTTTCATGCTAAATAAATAAACTGGCCAAGTGCAAGTCGGACTCGCACTCGTAGGGTTCCGTACCACACTACAGTATTTTATAAGATCGAGCAAAAAATACCACTATCATTTTTCGCCAGCAAAAAAATAATATTTACAAACATTTTATTTCTTATAACGCCATCTAACGTTTAACAAAGGTTTTAGGGATCGAAACTTCAATATAACGCCATCTATGGGATGTTTACTTAACTAAGCGTTCATAGATGGCGTGAAATGCCGAAAAAAACACGTTTCTTGTATGGGGACCCTCTTTTATTCTTAACTTTATTCTGTTTATTTAGCATTTGTTGTCATAGCGGCAACAGAAATACATCATCTGTGAAAATTTCAAATGTCTAACTATCACGGTTCCTAAGATACAGCCTGGTGACAGACGGACAGACAGACAGACAGACGGTCAGCGGAGTCTTAGTAATAGAGTCCCGTTTTACCCATTGGGTACGGAACCCTAAAAACGAAACTAAGAAACAAAGCTAAGAACACTCTCGATGAAGACACTTATCAAACAAAAAAAAACTTAATCAAAATCGGTGCATCGGTTTGGGCGCTACGATGCCACAGACAGACACACAGATACACACGTCAAACACCCCTTCTTTTTGCATTAAAAATAATAATAATAAATAAATAATATTTTTATTGACACAATCAAGCTTAATATTAATGTCACAATATACAATGTATCAACCTTCAATATAAAAGGCAATTCAATACAGTCGATAAATCCGCGTGCACATTGATCACGGCAACGACTAATGCCGTCAATTACGGGAACTAACGGACCGCGCGGTAGACGTCCGGGCTTCATTACACCACGTCTTGAGCGCAATGTCCTAGAAAATGGAATCCTTTGACGTTTGGATACCATTATAAGGTCCTAACTTTACCAACTCAAAGGGCGAAAATTAGATAGATGCATAAATAATTACACGGCATATGAGACTCGAGATTTTAAGGGTTCCGTACCCAAAGGCTAAAACGGGACCCTATTACTAAGACTCCGCTGTCCGTCTGTCTGTCTGTCTGTCTGTCTGTCTGTCCGTCTGTCACCAGGCTGTATCTCATGAACCGTGATAGTTAGACAGTTGAAATTTTCACAGATGATGTATTTCTGTTGCCGCTATAACAAAAAATACTAAAAACAGAATAAAGTTAAAGATAATAGAGGGTCCTCATACAAGAAACGTGTTTTTTTCAGCATTTCACGCCATCTATGAACGCTTAGTTAGGTAAACGTCCCATAGATGGCGTTATATTGAAATGTCGATCCCTAACACCTTTGTTAGACGTTAAATGGCGTTATAAGAAACGAAATGTTTATTAATTATTAGTTTTTGCTGGCCAAAAATGATAGTGGTATTTTTTGCTCGATTTTATAAAATACTTAAGTGTGGTACGGAGCCCAACGAGTGCGATTCCGACTTGTTCTTAGCCAGTTTATTTTCAACTATTAACGGCTGCAGTGCAATTCTAACTAATACATTAAATAATACGCCAGCTCTTATTGTATATTATTATATTATATATTTCATGTCTTTTATGATAGAAAGGTTTTTACAAAAGATAAGTTTTAGGTAAATAAAAGGAGTTTTTAACGCAGGCAAAGCCGCGGAGCACTTCTAGTATAAGGTATAGTAAGTAATTTCTAGAAAAAATCTCTTTCAGTGATAAGATTACGTGTTATTACACTTATATTGTAAAATATTTTTAAGTTTAATTTTGTAACGTGTTCCATAACGTGTTAATCTCTCTATCTATCTATATTTAAACTGTTCTCATCCTTCGAACAAAATAACAACTCGAGAAAACGCAACAAAAGACTTACGCACCGAAAATATTATCAGTATTTCAGCATATTTAAACACATTTCCGACAAATAAGGAAGTAGACCTCAGCAGTTCTGCTGCCTACGACAAAGACAGACTAATTGGACTCGTCCCGTACCAGCACGGGCTTAGCTTGCTGAATATACGGTTTGAGGGCCTCACATTACATTTAATTGCTTTGATATTATATACCCAGATATATATAGATACAATTAATGCTACAAGCTGGCATATGGAGGAAAGATCAGATGGATTGTAGCCAAGAGATGGTCGTTCGACTGCTAGATTTCTAGTAGTAGTTATAATATAAAAAGGTACTAATTGCGCTGAAAAAACATTAACCGACTTCACAATAATTGAGGAGGTTCTCAATACACCTGTATTTTTGGTTAGTTACCTCAGAATGATCTTGATCGGAGTTGCCATAATACTGAAAATATTGGTAGATTAATTTTTTTTATTTGAAATTCGTCTCGAAAGCAAGTGCAGCTTATGAAGCTTAGCAAGTAGCTAATTACTGGGTTCCAACTTGTGGAAAACCTAAAAGTAATGCAACTTGATCGAAACGTAGAGGAAAATAAAATTTATGTTTTAGCGCTATAATAACCATTTATCATATAAAAAATAATACTTAAATTAAACAATTTAAAACCACCCCGACTGATTTGTAAATGTAATCCGAGTTTATAATCAAAGCATATGTATAATTTTGTTCATTGAGACCATTCCAAGGACATGTCTCAGAATTAGATCAAGCTTACCATATTTTTGCAATATCATTGAAGTAACAAGATACTGAATTTTCAATCTAATACTATAAGAATATTTGTCCTGACATACTGACTGACTGACTGACTGACTGACAACGCACAGCCAAAACCGCTGGTAGCCTAAACCGTAGAGACTTGAAATTTGTAGGGTATATTTGTCTTAGTACGTAAAGGTGTACTAAGAAAGGATTTTGCAAAATTCACCCCTTAAAGAGATGAAATGGGGGTTCAAAGTTTGTATGAAGAAACAAGATTAGATATCTCTTCTTTTCTATCCAAAACTCTACACAAGTGCTTCAGTAAATAAACTGGCAAGTGCAAGTCGCACTTGCACTCGTAGGGTTCCGATTCGGTACCACACTACAATCTATATATATAAAAGAAAGTCGTGTTAGTTACACTATTTATAACTCAAGAACGGCTTTACCGATATGGCTGAAAATTGGTGAGGATGTAGCTTAGAGCCATGAAACGGACATAGGATACTATTTATTTTGGTGTTTTTTTTTTTCTTTTTTTTTTTTTTTTGGCGAATGTGTGCGTGTAGTTGTAGGGAAACTGCACAATGTTGAAAAACATGCTATTTGCATTCTCACCAAAATTCCACTGAAAATCTTCAGTAAACACCTCATATTTACTGAAGGTATGACTTAGACTAGACTTTTACTTGAACTACTACTACTCTGACCCATCTCTACAACCAAAATTGATAAAAACTTGAAAAATTTTAATATTTGACACTGACTAAATACACTAATCGTGTGGAGACATAATGAAACTTAAAAAAATGTATGCTTACAAGCAATCGAGACAATAATAATCAATGCCTAATCAATTTTATATTTTGTCAGAATGTAGGTAAATACAGATATATGCAAGAATGTGATAGCCAAGTTATGAATGTCGTATGTATACAGTCTTATACATAAGGCAAAAATATTAGACAGTTATTCATTAAGTAAGTACCTATACTTATTCAGAATTAAAATTAAATACTGGTGATTATATTTTTACATTCAAAATTAAACTCAATGGAACTAATTTCAAGTTAATAACTTATCTATAACAATAATAACATTGTTTCATTGCATCATGTCTTGCTGACACGCGGTTGAAGTACTTGATTGTTGTATTTTTATTCTATTTCTGTATTGCCACAAATTCATTATTTACTTGATAATCAAAGTGCCATAATACATTACTGAACTTAATATCTCTTTTGAATTCATTGTATTACGTTCATAAACGCCTAAATTAAGTTAATCTAAAAGGTAACACGACATTCGTTGTCTGTTAGGTGGTACGTAGTTTGCCGGGCCAGCTAGTATTTTATAAAATCGAGCAAAAAATGTTGAAAGAAATCACGTTTCGTGTAATAAATTGATAAATCGATCTAGCTAGGTTTTCATTTTCAGATAATGTTGTTTTATTCCAGTTTTCAGATAATGAAGAACTCTAACAATATAATTAGAATATGAAGGTAGTTTTCACCATTGTTACATTGTTATGATAGCTCAGTGGAAGATCGATAGGATGGCGATCAGAAGGACCCCGGTTCGAGTCCAGACGAGATAATTAATAAGTTTTCCAAGTTTGTTCTTTTGTGAGAAAACTATTATTGGGAGCCAAAACTTTACATAAAACACGATTTACCAAAAAAAAAAAAAATTGCGAGCAAAGCTCGGTCATCCAGATATTATTATATAAAATTATATTACCGTGTCAATTCCAAACATGTATTAATACAGTCAAGCGTTCATAGATGGCGTTATAGGAAAATGCCTAAAAGACACGTTTCTTGTATGGGGACCCCCTTTAATTTTTAAATGTTATTCTGTTTTTAGTATGTGTTGTTATAGCGGCAACAGAAATACATCATCTTTGTAAATTTCAACTGTCTAACTAAACACATAGGTAATTAGACAGACAGACAGACAGACGGACAGCGGAGTCTCAGTAATAGGGTTCCGTTGGTACCCTTTGGGTTCTAAACCCTAAAAAATAAGTAAATACGTGTTGCAGGCTTTTTTGAAATTCCACCCCTAAGAGGGTGAATTGGGGGTAACAAAGAGTGAAAATCAATATTGTTTCGGATTGCGCTGAAATATGGCATGCATATAGTTATTACGACGTTAGTTCCGTCTGAGAAAGGATTTCCAAAATTCACCCCTGAAGCATGAAACGGGGGTTCAAAGTTTGTATGGAGAAACAAGATTAGATAGTCTTTTATATTCGAAATTTAACACGCGTACTTAAGTAAGTAAATACGTTTTTTCTTTCAAAATTCTACCCCTAAAAGGGTGAAGTAACAAAGTCTGAATTTAATATTGTTTCGGATTGCGCTGAAAATTGGCATGCAGATGACTTTGACTTAGGTATCCGCTAAGAAAGAACGAAAGAAGTTTTCAAAATTCACACTTCAAGGGGATGAAGCGGGGTTTCAAAGTTTGGATAGTCATTTTATTTGACATTTCACACAAGCACTTCTGTAAATAAATAAGTAAATACGAGTTTCAGACATTTTCAAAATGCCACCCTGAGAGGATAACCTAGGGTAACAAAGTCTAAAAATCAATATTGTTTCAGATTGCGCTGAAATTTAGAATGCAGATAGTTATTATGACGTAGGTATCCGCTCAGCAAGGATTTTTTTAAAATTCCTCCCGGATACGGAACGGGGATAGAAAGTTTGTATAGCGAAACAAGATGAGATAAAGTACGTGTTGTAGGATTTTTCGAAATGGGGTAGGTAACAAAGTCTGAAATTGGGTTTTTCGGGTATATATATATTATATTTACGGTATAAATATGAATCCCGAATTCCTTAGTCACGCGATAACATGAAAACGGGTGAATCGATTTGGCTAATTCTTATTTTATGTCTTTAATGATAGAATCATTTTTACAAAAGAAAAGTATTAAGTTAATAAAAGAAGTTTTGAACGCGGGCAAAGCCGCGGGGCACATCTAGTTAATACATATGATTTGACTACCGTTATTAATATTTCTGTGGATCTACAGAACACGGATATGACTTATAACTACGTTAAACAGACGGCAGGAGTGTGACAGGTAAGTTGTGCGCAGAAGCGCCGTTTTAATTTTTTTGACGTCCGCGGTCAAAGGACTACGAGTTTACGAAAGTTGCTATAGTAGTTTTTTTAACCAAAAAAGAGCTGATAATATTTAAACGGCTGAACAAATTTTCATGAAACAAAGCTAAGAACACTCTCGACGAAAACATCTATAAAACAAAACAAACTAATTCAAAATCGGTTCATCCGTTTGGGCGCTAAGATGCCACAGACAGGCACACAGATACACAGATACACACGTCAAACTTATAACACCCCTTCGTTTTGCGTCAGGTGTTAGAAACAACGGGTTGCACTCCGGGAGTGCCGGCAGAAGTGAAAACTTGAACGCGCCCCGCGCTCCATTGGAATGACACCTAGCGCAAGCGCCCTGCACTGCGTTAAAATGACAACTCGCGTAAGCGTCCTGCGCTCCATTGGAATGACACCTCGCGCAAGCGCCCTGCACTCCGTTCGAATGACACTTCGCGCAAGCGCCCTGCGTTCCGTCTTACGAATTTTTGTCTTACGATCGAAACACGTGACCTACATGAGGTTTGAGCGACTTTAACATTTTTTACCCATCCCAAAAAAAGTGCACAACGCCGCTAAAGAAGTTTTCACTTAAAAAAAAAAAACGAGAATCCCCTTCATTTTGAAATTGGTAAAAACGAAACATACATTTCAGCAAGTAACAAAGTAAAAGTAAAATGTTTAATAAACACCCACGACAGCGTCCTTTAGAAAGTTAAAGTCATAATGTCTATCTAAGAACCACCACTGATTAATAGACAAAATCGAACTAGTAGTTTTGGAGAAAAATGGCAACATGAATTTGCACAAACAAAGTTTTCTGCAGCACCCCCTGGATGAGTTGTCACCGTAGCACCTATCTAAGAACATGCACCAATCAAACCCGAACCCACAACTGACAACAGCATCGAAATCGGCCAAGTAGTTTTGGAGAAAAATGGCAACATGGATTTGCACAAACATCATCTCACCCCAAACGCATATACCATCTTCGTTCCATCGTGGGTAAAAAGAAAATGTACATCATGAAATGAAAATTGAGAAACAGTAACAGTAACGTGCCGAAGTTCATTGTGTGAGGAGCTCGCAGTAGACGTGGCTTACAGAAGAAGGACTCCAAAACTACCCATCTGTTTTCGTAACAATTTTGACAATACAACGCGTGAATGTTTAATCGTTTCAAATCCTAATCCTAACTAATATTATAAATGCAAAAGTAACTCTGTCTTTCTGTCTGTCTGTGTCACTTTCACGCCAAAACCACTGAAACAATTTAAATGAAATTTGGTACACAGAAAGTCTGGAGCCTGAGAACGGACTTAGGCTACTTTTTAATTCGAAAAGAGGGTTATAAGGGGTTGAAAGGGGGGATGAAGAGTTGTATGGAAGTATCATCATTTTAGAAGCTAGAAGCTTGAAACTTATTTTGTAGGCTGTTAATTTGATATAAATCAATCAATCAATCAATCAATCAATCATTTATTGAGTAATAATATGCATCTATATACACTAACAGACTTACAACTATGCAATAAATTAGTGCAGAATGCAGATAATTAGAGGGTGTGTCTGTGCCTGGACAAGAAAATCTGATTCCCAGACACGACTCCTTCTCGCGGTTACATTTTAAATAACAAATTTAACAAATAGTTAGGTACAATAAATTAAAAATAATAATAACAATAACAAACAATATTAATCCTATATAATGTGTACATCATGTTCATCAGCATCATCAGCCCACTAGGAAAACTCAAATCATATATAATAATAATAATATGTCCACTATAGTTTATATTTATAAATGCTATTACAATAGAACATTATTGTAAAATAAAATATACATTTAAAGTATTTCTGTAACAGTATTTCTGTGGTAGTTTTAACTTTTTCATAGTTTTATTGATGAATATGTTTACGTATCTTAATAATCTAATTTGATTAGTTGTTCTGTATCATTATAGTTTTTATGTAATAGCCAGTATTTCAGAGTGATTTTACATTGACGTTTATTGAGAGTGTGAAGATTTAACAATTTATTTATTTTGTTGTATATAAATGGTGCTAGATAACATTGTTGGGTGTGAATAAATTTTGTGTTATGTCTTTCGATTTTAAACGTTTTTATTCTTCTGTGTTTCCTATGTGAGCGGGCAATGTCAAATGGAGTCAATGTGTGTTGATACATAATAATTTGTAAAATATATAATTGTCGTACAGAGAGGACCTTGGCAATTTTGTAAAGATCAGTAGTTGGAAAACGAAAAGGTTTGAACAGTATAACCTTTAGCACAGATCTTTGGGATCTTTCTAGGGGCAACATGTGGGTCTTTAGTGCCCCACCCCAAGCGGTAATGCAATAGGTAATAATGGATTGACATAATGCAGAATATATAGACATTAGAAGTTTGTTGTTGGCGATGTGCCTTAGTTTTTTAAAAGTCCAGATTAATTTTCTGACACGTGAGGTAATCATATTTATATGAGGTACCCAAGACATGCGGCTGTCTAATATGACACCCAGGTATTTTATATGTGAGACAGATTCAAGATAGGGGCAGCTACAATCTGAGATGTTGGTGTGGGAATCACTGTGTAGTTGGAGCTTGTAATGCAAAGGTGGATCGCTAGGTTTACGTAGGGCAAATGATAGATATTTTGTTTTGGTCACATTTAGAGTCAAAAGGTTAGTTTTAAGCCATTGTGATACCTGTTTCATGCCATTCTCAGCTGCAGCATAAACACTAGACCAAGTCTCTCCTCTAAATACAAGTGCTGTGTCATCAGCGTAGCAAAAGATTTTCGCATCATTAATCTTCATGTTACACAGATCATTTATATAAATCAAGAAGAGACTTGGTCCAAGAATGCTTCCCTGAGGAACGCCATATGTAATGCTAACTTCTTTGCTGGTAACCCCACCTATTTTTACAATTTGAGATCTATTTATTAAGAAATCCTTAAATATGTTTAAGCAGTTGCCACGAATCCCAATTCTCTCTAGTTTGTTTATAAGGATAGGGACCGAAACCGTGTCGAAGGCTTTCGCCAAATCTAATAATATAGCTATGGTTTTATTTTTGACATCTAGATCCGCTGAAACTGAATTACAAAGATTTAATACTGCCATTTCTGTCGATTTTCCTGTTCTGAAACCATATTGGTTTTCTGATAAAATGTTGTATTTGTTAAGATATTTTATTAATCTGTTATTTAAATGCTTTTCAAAAATTTTTGAGAGTGCTGGTAGAACCGAGATTGGACGAAAGTTACCCACGACGAATCGGTCCCCACCCTTATGAACTGGAGTAACAAGTGCTTTCTTAAAAACATTTGGAAAGATTCCCCTTTCCAAACATAAATTAAACAGCTCTGTTATAATGGGCGTAAGTACATTTCGAGCCAATTTTATAAATTTGGGTGAAACATTATCCCATCCTGCAGCCGAGTCTTCTTTCATGCTTAATATAATACTATGGACTTCGTAATTGTCTGTAGGAAGCATAACACATGATTGCACTGGTGAGTTAATGTGATCAAGAGACAGTGACAAATTTACTTTTGATGCAGCAATGTCTTCGGCTAAATTACGCCCTATGTTGGAAAAATATGAATTTATCTCTTCTATTGATTCCTTTAAAGTGGGTTTTATTGATAGTAGTTCTGTAGGTATTGATTTAGTTGTATTTATGTGTGCAATATTTTTAATTGTCCTCCATGTCATTTTAGTATTTTTAATATTTTTTTCTAATAACGATTGGTCATATACAATTCTTGCATTTTTGGTTAATTCTTGACAATATGTCTTATATCTATTATAAATAATTTTAGCATATTCACTATTTTTGTTGCTATTGTAATTGCTGTGAAGTTTATCTTTGTGACGAATACACCTAAGTAATCCTTTTGTAATCCAGGGTTTACAGGTCCTTTGATTTTTAGGAATATTTAAATTACTTGTATTATTAGTGATAATTTTTGATATAGATTCAACTAAATTTTTAGCAATATGATTTGGATTGTTTGATTGCAATATAGTATTAAAATCCTTGTTTTCAAGTTCAGTAACAGCGTTTTGCCAATTTACTTTTTTAATGTGCTTTATAGGTTTATTTTTACTAGTAATTTTATTAATGCATAAAAGGGTCGGGAGATGGTCGGTGATTTGAGTTTGTATTATATTTATGTATGAACTAAGAGAAGTTTTTAATAAAATATGATCCAGGCAGTTATTTTGTCTAGTAGGCATCGTGTGTGCTGGGAGAAATCCTTTTTCGATAACAAAATTAAGGTACTTAGATGTATTTGTTTCATTTGTGTTATTTTTAATGTCAATGTTAATATCGCCTGCAATGATAACATGTGAGTATTGCTTAATAGAATTTAGAACATCATCTAAAGAACCTATAAAACTATCTACATTTCGAATTGATGGTGATCTGTAAAGGCAAACTATGGCGATATTCGTTTTGAGTTCCACTAGCAGGCAATTTGCTCCTGTGAAAACTGGTTCTTTGACATAGTATTCGATATGCGTGCTTATATAGACAACGATACCATCATTTTGGTTTAGATCGTTTTCAGTAGCATGTATAAAATATCCATTTAATGTAGGTGGATTTTTGTCCTTATTTAGCCAACATTCGGTTAGGATAATAATATCACATTTGAGTTTTATTCTATCCAGTAGAATTTCTAGCTGTAAAAAGTTTTTGTACACACTTCTAATATTAAGACATAGAATTTTAAGGTTATTTTTACTATTTCCAATATTGTGTACACATTCTTCGGGTAAGCATGAAGTGGCAGTAGCAATATTTAGAGAATCCAAATCATGTAAAACTTCATTTATGTCCATCATTTTTATTTGATAACGTGTATTGTGAGATAGTGAGGATTAACACCTTTCCAGCGGTGGTCGGTAGTTGGCTGATAATGATGATCATCTTTTGAAATAAACTTTTGTATCGTATTTTTACCCTATTTCGTTTGGGTAGAATTATTAAAATAGTACAGTAAGGGTAGGATTTTAACAGTGGCAAGTATATTAATAACTCTAAAATACAAAATGTTTCTTTTATGTAGTGGTTAAGGTAATAGTGTGACGTGATATAGATCGCGCTCAGTGAACGGCTTTTAAACAGTATTAATACGTAAATATTTTTTATAATCGTGTGTATAAGGCCATAATAATTATAAAAAACGTGATTATAATTATTAAATTCGTTACGTGTGTTAGTCACCTTATAATAAAGACGCCGAAGAAAGCAAACCAAAATAACAATGTCGTGTATTTGATTACAGTTATCATAATGAGAGATAATTTTAGTGTTAAATAGATTATTTATTGACGAAAAACTTAATGGGCCATCTAGTCTCAGTTTTGAGTTTGTACGTACAATTAGCCACCAAAATACAAGTATATACTCAATAATGTTTTTCATACATGAAACGTTAATTCTTCTAAGGATTAGTTGACCTAATATATGCGATGCTATGAAAACTAAACGTATAAATATAAACCGCAATGACTGTTGTAATATGTAGCTGCAGCTGTTCCTATTCGACTCATACCCAAAAATGAATATCCACCAGGTATACATAAAGTTATGTGATTTATTGAGATGAATATATACAGCCTTTGTTTGCATTATAATAGGGTAGCATAGGTTGTAATATTGTAATACATAATTCACTTTTGATATACTGTATAAAAATAATACGCAACAAGTAAGTGCACAATATAATATTATCGTCCTATTTGTAATTGCACTCATGTTAGTAGTCATATTACCATTATGACAGTTATATGACACATTTCCTAGGTAAGAACACAGCATTGGACGCGGTCGCGGAACCGGTTTGTTATCTAAAGATTTCTCGAGAGTTTTTGTTTCAAATGGCAGGCTAATATATTGTAATAATAAGTGATAATTAATAATGTTTCTTTTTTGTGGTAAATAGCTATGATGCGGTAATAAGACAGTAGATTGTAATTCATTGTATTGTTTTTTAAATTTTGATATAGAATATAGTATTTTAAAGATTATGGTAACATAATGTTTGTGTGCGAACTTTATTATGATAAATAGTCTTTTTTCTCTTCCAAAATTGCTGGCAGGTAATATTATGAATAGGTGAAAGTAATTTACATAAATACTATAAGTGGAGCTGTAACTATTCTTTGTAGTATTAAGTATATATAGCTTTCGTAGAAGGCTGTCATCACGGCATAAACCTTTTACATAGTAAATTGTTATTCTTATAATAATAATAGGTAAAACAAAAATATATATATATACAAAAATAAGTCATTCCATTTGTTTAAGTTTTTCGAGTTGTTCTTCGTGTTTAATGTGGAGTGCAGTAGACATTTCCGTCTTTCGGATGTACACCCTCCCGTTAGCAGTCCAGCAGAACTTATAAGTGCCGTTTTTTGTCATCTGACGGCCAAGATAAAAGAGTCGTCGATTTTTACTTGTGAGATGTTCCCCAATATATATGAGAGAAGTCTGATCTTTGATACCCATGTGTGTGGCGGCAAGCCGGTTGTTTGGATTGTTTGTGTTGTGGATCTTTGCTGCCTTCAATAGGTCGAATTTTGACGAGGTACTATTTAGCTCGACCACGATAGTCGGACGGCCCTCTTTTTTAGTAGACCACCGGTATATGTCACGCACCGCCAGAGGTTCAGTTTTCAAACATTTTGATAGTGTGTTTACGTAATTTATGAGGTCATTTTTGGTTTCTTTATCTTGTTTTGGTACATTGCGTATCTCGATATGTGAGCTCAGTGCGTTACGCGACTGATCCTCAAGTTGGCCTTCCAGACGCTTAATATGTTCATCCTGCTGCACGAATTTGACCTTAAAATTTGTTATTTCCTGAGTCAGCTCCTCGTTTCGTGCTGTTAGGAATTCCATGGCTTTTTCAATGTCATTAAGCTTGTTTAATTTTGTATCAACTTTGTTTAATTTTGATGTCAAGTCGTGCTTAAGAGAGCTTATTGCTTTGAGCATTTCATCTTTATATGATTTAAGGTCATACTGCCAGTCGGGTTCGTCCCGAGGTCGCTTCACCCTACTAGATCTTTTAGAATGTTCTCCATCTGAGGCAGTTCTATCTGGCGAACGCATCATTTTTAGTTAGTAGGATAAGTCTGAAAACCTAGACGAGACCAAGGCGATGGAATGTTCGTTCGTAGTGCAAGCGTGGTGCGTCTAATGAGTCACCAAGCGCTATTGCGTAGGCCCAGCTTCGGGAGCTGTGTGGCGGCGTCGCTAGTAAGTGCGCGCGTGTGTGTGTTTTCTATAGTGTGTATTCACTCACTGCGTATTCGTCACCACCAGCCGTCTTGCTTGCACTAATTGTGTTTTACGAAATATGAATATGAATAGAGACGGACACGTCCGTCCACTACGAGCGACGCGCGAGAAGAAATAAATATGACATTCAAAGTTTCTAAAAGTTTTACCCTCAAAGGTGTAAAATAACAAAAGGAGATGAAAGTTTGTATGAAAATATGTAAGGTTTATGTTAATGTTCTACTGAACCGATTTAAATGGAATTTGGTACACAGATAGTCTAGAGCCTGAGAAAGAACATAGGCTATTTTTTAATGCGAAAAGAGGGTTGTAAGGGGTTAAAAGGGGGAATGAAAAGTTGTATGGAAGTATCGTCATTTTTAAAGCTAGAAGCAACTGAAACTTATTGTTTAGGCTGTTGATTCGATATAAATTAATATGTCCTTCAAAGTTTGTGAGGGCGAAGGGGGAGGGAGAAGGGAAAGGGGGAATGAGGAGAGGAGAGGGAGGGTGGAAGTGAGGGGAAGGGTAAAGGGGAGAGGGATGGGAGGTGAGGGAAAGGGGAGGGGAGGTGGAGTGGGGGAGTGGGAGTGGGGGGAGGGAGAGGGGAAAGGGGAGGGGAGATGGAAGTGAGGGAAGGGGAGTGGGGTGAAGAGAGAGGGGAGGAGAAGGGAGGGGAAGTGGGGGGAGGGGAAGTGGGGGGAAAGGGGAGGGGAAGAGGGAAGTGAGGAGAAAGGGGTGGAGGGAAGAGAGAGGGAGAGGGAAGGGCGAGGGGGAGGGAGATTGGAGGGAGAGGGGAGGGAGAGGGGAGGGAGAGGGGAGGGAGAGGGGAGGGAAAAGGGAGGGAGAGGAGAGGGGAGGGAGAGGGGAGGAGAGGGGAGGGAGAGGGGAGGGAGAGGGGAGGGAGAGGGGAGGGAGAGGGGAGGGAGAGGGGAGGGAGAGGGGAGGGAGAGGGGAGGGAGAGGGGAGGGAGAGGGGAGGGAGAGGGGAGGGAGAGGGGAGGGAGAGGGGAGGGAGAGGGGAGGGAGAGGGGAGGGAGAGGGGAGGGAGAGGGGAGGGAGAGGGGAGGGAGAGGGGAGGGAGAGGGGAGGGAGAGGGGAGGGAGAGGGGAGGGAGAGGGGAGGGAGAGGGGAGGGAGAGGGGAGGGAGAGGGGAGGGAGAGGGGAGGGAGAGGGGAGGGAGAGGGGAGGGAGAGGGGAGGGAGAGGGGAGGGAGAGGGGAGGGGGATATGCGTGGCGTGGTACGGTGCGGTGTAGGTGGGATACGCATGTGTCTTATTTGTAAAATAATTAGCCTAAATATTTAAAAAAATTACCCAAACACCAAGACTATTCCACGCGGACGAAGTCGCGGGCACAGCTAGTAATAATATAAAGATAAATAATATCGCAGACGTCTGCTAGAATGAGATGCAGCTAGACAGTTGTTATCTGCATCTCTTTTCTTTTCGACGATTATCGGCCGAAATTCATCGCTATTCATGTAGAGACTACCAGCCCTGTAGGGCTATTCTGTAAGCTAATCTCGGAAGCGAACTTCGCAGTGAGATTTGAATTTCGTGTTACGAAATTCAACCGTATTGCTATTGCTTTACGATTTGAATTACGTAGTACGACTCACCGCGGATTCCGCTTGCGAGATGCGTAAACTAGCTTACAGAATAGCCTGGCTGATCTGCAAGACTTAAAAAAGTAATACGCAAGATGTTCAACCCATTCCTATTCCTTTCAGAACTTTCATCTCCAATATTACCAAGTCTGGAATTATTTAAAAGCAGACAAAGGATCAGTTTACTATTACCATTGTGAATGAGACCCGACGACCTCCGACTCTAGGTTGGATTGGACCGCTCTGACTCACCATTCTGATTGAAATCTCTGAGAAATCCTACGAATTGAAATGCAAATATTGTGGATGCATAAAAATGGAATTTCATCAGTTTATTACCACCCTATTTTATTTAAAAAAAACTTGTTTGTATAATAAAAGAGGTTGGTTTCTGGAGTCGTTAATTTTCGATTGTCACAATAACTTTTGTAGTGGTAGGACTTCTTCTAGTCCGCCTGGGGTGGTACAACCACTTTGCCTAATAATGTTTAGCCGTGAAACAAGAATGTTTTTCGGTTGAAATGGCAAGGTGTCCAGTGAAATTACAGGGTGAGACTCAACATCCTTATGTCTCAAGGTAACGGGCGCAATAGAGCGGCATGCTGTATCTGTAATAGGTAGACGTCACCGCTTACCATCAGGTGAGCGTCGGGCTGGTCCTGTTACCTTATAATGAGTCATATAAAATCAAACCTGGCAATCTCCATTACGTCGAATTGTTAGGGAAATAGAACAATGATATAAAAAGTAGCATGAATGTATTGGAGATTGCCATGTTTGTATTGGAATCATACTTTTAGAAGCTTATTTCTATGGGATATTACCGACTTTGCTGTGTTATGGTGTTTTCAGTAGAGCGATAAATCACAGATTAAAAATCCTGCATTGACAGTTCAATTTTGACAAAATATGGAGATTGCCAGGTTTGATTTTATATGACTCTTATATCATAAAAAAAAACTTCTCATAAGTGTTAGTTTCGGGATTGCTGGTCGGTTCATGTCTGTCATGTCATTCATGTCGGTTTTGTATAATTATGATAGTAGCGTAGCGTAGTGTAACGTAGCGTGCCTAGAATGATCTAATTCTCAAGGGCTATGCTACCAGAACACCGCGTAAGGTTTTGGCGGCAGATTTTCGCCTTGATGGTGGTTAGCTACTTTTTCGGTAGCGCGCGTTTTGTTTACTCGCCAAAATGCTTGTAACGAAATTGGTAATTAGCAACGAAAATATTCGTAACATATGAAGAGAACAAACTGAGGAGCTGACCTACAAGCATGTAGTGCAGGTGTGACCACCCTGTTATTATGTTAGGGCCGTATTTAAGTATGCGGGGAGTGATGTCCACGCCTTTGAAGTACCTGCCTTCGGACAGAAGCGACCTCACCATACTTGAGTACAATTTGGATTCCGTAAGGGACATGAGTTAATTAGTCTTATTTGTTCCTACTTACTTCTCACTTAACCCAAATTTGACGTTACAATTCAATTTCGTTTTGTATCTATCCTTAATTTTTGTTAAAATTTACTTAGGGTTAAAAAGGGATAGATTTGTAGCTGGCACAATTTAAAAAGAAGGTTTTTTTTTATGATATACGTTTTATTATTAAATTTCAAGCATTCGTGGTTTAAATGTGTGAATGAATGAATGTACGAAACGATGGTTGGAAACGAATAGCTAAAGGTTTAGCTCAATGTCGTACCATAGGAGAGGCCTATGTCCAGCAGTGGATGGAAATTGGCTGATAATGTTGATGATCAAACTATGAACTCATATTTATTTTGTAAAACGGAAGTTATGGCGCTAAAACATAAATTTTATTTACTTCTACGTTTCGAGTTGCTTTGATCGTGGTGACGAGATAATAGCAATCAGGTACTAGTATCAGCATCGATCCGTTTCAAATCATCTTCCACACTGGATGATACCGAATTGCCAATGTTTTCGGCAAACCAATTTATATCACGATAAAGATTTTACCAAACTAACTCGCATATATTGGACGCATATTCAACATCCAAAAACTTATTCTATATAATTGTACACTTCTGCTCAAACCGTTAACTTTTAAATTAAAACAACACAATAACAGTTCCTGTTTACTAAAAAAGTAATGACAGACTAGATACTGCAGTACAATAAAATAAGCTCCAAAGTCCCATTGATCTTATATTCACTAGTAGTCTAGAAGACTCCAATTAGTGCCCCTTTGTCGGCACCTATCTCCCTAGCTCCTTATTGACGTTAGATTTCTGCAACCTCGGGGAAATTACCCCGTTATAATGAACACTTCGGCGCTTTGATTGCGGGAAGGTGCCAATTTCAACTCTAAATTTGGGAAAATAGAGTGGTTTCTGCCTTGGAAGGACAAGGTCCGGCTTGAGATGTGAGCTGATAATGGAATGAGCTTTGGAGAAAAGTTTTAGTTAGTAGAGTAAAGTCGCTACTGCAATTAGAGATGGGACTTTGACATGTATTATTGCCACATTTTTGAACATGTCTTTACTAGCTGTTGTTGATGTTTGTGGTGTGGTGTGTCAGAATTAACATCCTAAAGGTTATAAGCTCAATGCAATGATACACAACATTCTGGAAAACCACTGTTTAGCGTATCGCAGTATCTTTTATAGGCAGTCGTCATCGAATGTCATCAGAAGAGCGTCTTGTTTGACCTGTTACCTATTAAGATGCCAAAAATGTGTTCAAGGAGGTTCAAGCAATGTTGTGGAAAAGTCAGTTCGTAAAATCAAAAGTAAATACAGACTAATTGTATGTATTATATTCAAGTATGTTTTGGAATTATGAATACAATCATATCAAGACTGGTTTTTAACACATTTGTTTCAAGGTCTGAGAAATAAATGGAGAATAAATACCTCAACCTGGCGACGTTTTACATCTAATAGGCTAGCATTAATTGACTATTATCTTGCAGTATTAGTAAGCAATGATTTATGTGGTCGAGGATGGTAAACACTAGGCCTAGAATTCCCTAAAGATTACTGGAGCTGCATGTGGTCGTAATGCGATATGAATATACTAAAAATTGTACTGAATTATTTTAGTACATGAATAATGCGCATACAGATATCAGAACATAAAGCATGATAGGGGAAATATTAAGCAAACAAACATGCTATTAATGATATGGATGAGTGATGGCGCATCTATTGACCTGCTCACGTCGCCGCCACTAGGTGATGGATCGGTCGGGAGTACAGTCAGCAGATAAAGCGTGTTTTGTTTTATATTTATATTTATAAGTAAGTAGTAATCAGTTTTGATTGTCTATCACTATTGTTCGAGCGTTTGGATGTCTCATGTTCTCGGATGTTAAACTCAAATTTAAACATAAAAAAATGTTGTTATGTATCATAGTATACATTTTTAGTAAATGTTTTAAGAATATAATTTTTATAAAATACATAATAAAAAGTAAAATAGCTTTTATTTCTTCTTTACACTGGTTCTAATAACTAAAGTCACTATAATATTTACATTTTTATGTGTATGTAAAGAAGTAATTATACAAACTATTACTTATTTTATAAATATTATTTAACCTACTAATTATTCTTCAGAGTAGAGACCAGTGGTGGCGTTAAAAGCCTTCTCCAAATTATTCCATGTTTTTCTTTGAGTTGCTAGTCTGGTCCATAGTTAGCCTGCAAAGTTTACAATATCGTCCCTCCATCTTATGTAGGGTCTGCACTTGTTTCTCTGGTTATCCAGTTTGTAGTGATTTGAGCCCAACGGTTCGGCTCATGTATCTGAATATCTCTTCAATATAGTCTTGCCCACTTCCACTTTAGCTTTAGGATTTGTTGTACTACATTCTTGGCTTTTGGTGTATCTCTGAATTATTAAATACATATCATAATACAATTGTGTTTTATGTCAACCAATAAACTGTATAATTTTGTTAAATAAAAAATGCTATCTTATGTTAACGCGTTACAAATTTCCGAAGTCACATTATTTCTTATTAAGAAGGGCATCTACATAGTGTACAGCTTTCAAGTCACTTTTGCCAACGGTACGTCATTCGTATAGCCCAGAATTTCCATTATGATTCATCTTACTTACTACTTAATCTACCCTCAATGGTAGGGTCATCACAAAATGAATCATAAATGAGAATAATGAGTTGGGCAATTGACGAGCCCGTTTCGCGTTTCTTTGAGTGAAATGACCAGCAGATGGAAAAGGCCTTGCCCTTTGCTATCTTCCTTTTAGAAAATGATAGTATATTTATTAAAGTTAAATTGTCTTGGTTAAAGGAAATAATAGTTTAGAATTTTTAAGGTCAATTTTCAATTTCAATTTATTTATTTATTGCGATTCAACATAGTTAATCTCATTTCTAACCGACTTCAAAAAAAGGAGGAGGTTTCTCAATTCGACCGTATATATATATTTTTTTATGTTTGTTCGGGGATAACTTCGTCATTTATGCACCGATTTTGATTATTCTTTTTTTGTTCGAAAGGAGATATCCCAAGTGTGGTACCATGGTAATTTTATCGAGATCTGATATGTATCTCCAGAGATATTGAGATAGACATCTCAAAATTGGTACAGAAAATGAACATTGAAGTCGGTTCTTTTTTAGTTTTTAAACGATATTATAATCGGATACATTCGAATTCGGAAGCGCCATTTTGATTTTCGAATATTTATTATTCCGTGAGCTACCTGGTCGCATATTGTCACTTTATCATTAACCGGTGAAAATGTTCCTGAGAATCAGGGGTCAGTTGTCTGATAAATCCACTACTATATATAAATAACAGAACTGACTGTATTTTAGAAATTATTGACGAAGCGGTCTAAGATGTAATCGTGTTTGTCCGTCAATGGAAGACACTAGTAAGACGAGGTGCTATATTATAACTGACGTCTTCATTACCAAGCTATTGGGCTGGATTTCATACTACATATAGATCATATAATTTCTCTTAAAAAATATAAACAATAGCTGTGCAAATCAATTACCTTATATTAATTGACCGAAAGAGCGCAAAGCGTGAACGAAGCGTGAGCGAAGCGTGCGGAGGTTTTGGGAAAAAGATGCTTTCATATGTCCAGCGGATGTTCAGCACAGTTCGCATTTATCAACCAATTCTCCTGAATATTTGTCAGCAGGTCCGATAATTATAGTCAAAATTTTACAAAACTTTTTTGTACCCCTTATTAAGACACTATTTTTTTGTCCGAACAACTTCTTCATCCAATGGACTTCAAAGGGGGTCAGGGGTGTGTTATTTAGTTTTAAGCTATGCAAACACATACTCGTGAAGTGTACAGCTCACGATACCACTATAGTTTAATAGTTTGAAAATTGGTACTGATAACTTTTATACATATACAAAAGATCTTATATCTAGTAAACTTTTCCGATGTCTGACAATCTATCCAATTAGGTACCACCAAAGGAAAAACATCGACAAGCACTAAATTACTACCTATCCATCGACGAGGGTAGCCCAATGATTTGTGGACGGTACTAACAATTTTTCATCTACCCTCACCTTACTAAATCACATTGACAACTCCGCTGCAGTCAACTAACTAACACTGCTCGTAAGCAACTTTATTTCTTAACTGCTAGAGTTCAGTATTGTAACAAAAAATCTCGAAAATCCTAAGGTCGAGTCTCTCGTTATAGGTATTTATTTGTTTACCGATTCAAATAAAATTCTATGTGAAATATTGGAGGTTTTATTGGAATCCTTTGTTTGGTCGGAATTGGGAATTTATTATCGAGTACGGGCTTACTACGAAGCGTGATTATGATGTTGGTTAAGTTGTAGGGTTGTTTGATTCTTATTTGTGAGATTGATTTATCAGAATACAGAAATAATGCTTAAATTCAAAATTTAAAATTACTCCTGACTGATCTATTTATAATCTGTTCATTGAGACCATCCCAATGATCCCAAATTCGACATTTCTGCTGTAAGTTTTATTTTTCTAAGAGTTGGTGAGGAGTTGAGTTTTCTGCAGATTCCAAGAGATGTCCCAGCATCAGATCAACGCTGCCAAGTTTTTACAATATCGTTGAAGTAAGAGTATATCGAATTTCGAATTGATCAGAACTAGGAAAGTTTATTTCACAGTGTCATCATCTAGGAAAATGCTCAGAGTCTTCAAACGGCTGAACGAATTTTCATGAATCAAAGCTAAAAACGGAACAAAACCGTTTGTAACGGTAGGACTTCTTATAGTCCGCCTGGGGCAGTACCACCACTGCCAATTAATTTTCAGCCGTGAAATAGGAATGTTTTTTTGTTGAAATGGCAAGGTGTCCAGTGAAATTACAGGGCATGTGAGACTCAACATTTTTATGTCTCAAGGTAACAGGCGCAGTGCAATGACATGTAAAATTCTGTCTATCCAGAATTTTGCATGCCACTGTATCTGTAATAGCTAGACGTCATCGCTTACCATCAGGCGAGCGTCGTGCTTGTCCTGTTACCGTATATCATAAAAAACAAGAAACCGCGTCCAACCATAATTTCAAGCGACGCCCCATGTGCAAAAGCTGTTTCGGAAATCTATAGTTCTGATTAAATGATAGTGATGACTATCTCGTTTATCCCATTTTCCACTTAATTTCATTTCAATATTTGAGTGACGATATTGTTTTAATCATAAAAGCCTCAGGGCTTATCTCTTTGAAAATGTTGCTATAAATAAACAACAAACAATATTTGTATTTTCGCTACGAAAATAAACAGAGAAAATAGCGCAAACATCTGTCTGTGCATGGCATTATAATTATTTTACTAGGCTCTCATAGAAATAAAAAAATGTTAATATATTCATCTATAATTATTATCGAGCGTATTTTTTTTTGTAATTGTATTAGATATACAAATAAAAGGTATTCGTTTTCAAATAGGAAAAATAAAAAATATGCAATTTAGAAAATATACATTTCCAGATGCAAAAACGTTAGCGTTTGACCACTATCTCACCTGCTGGTAAGTGATGATGTGGTCGAAGATGGTAAGCATGCTAGGCCTAGAATGGTAACTGGTTCTCAAGGATAACTGCCGGAACGGTTTGGCGACAGATTTTCTAAGTTGAGGGTGGTAGCTGGCCGGGCGGACACTAGAGTGTCCTACTACCTTGCAAGTATGCTGCATGCTGTATAGACTTGTTTTATTTTTCAGTTTTTGGAATTATTCACAAACAAAAATCCAGGATAAATTACTAACGAAACTATCTATGGTATTGCCCTAGGCGGTCTAGCAGAAGTTCTACCACTCGAAAAATATCAATTCATTCAAATCAGAAAGCCTTAAATCTATATTAAATTCCAACATCTTCTTTCATTCAATAAAACAATATTTTCCTACCCTAATAAAGTTAGTACACAGAACGTATTATATAAAAAAAATCAATGGTAGCACAGGTAACAGTTCACCGATTATGAGCAATATATTTACCTCGTCCTCTTCAAACAGGGCGTGTGGACACAGTGTAAACACGCCTTTATGACATGCTTCGTGTGTCATTGTGTACTTGCCCTATGTTGAGATTTTTATCATTTTAAACATTGACAACATTCTTGAGAGCCAGATCATTCTACGTGATTCTAGGCCTAGTGTGTTCACCATCTTCGGCCACATCATTGATTGACACATCATGACCAGGCAAGATATTGGTCAAACGCTAGCCTATATGATATAAATAAACCAAGTGCGAGTCAGGCTCACACACGTAGGGTTCCGATTGAACAAAAGTAGCTGAAAAATAAGTGTTTTGTATGGGGAACCTTCGAGCATTTACCAATGGAGATGTTAACGCAAGGCGTACCCCTCTGCTGGCCATATAGCCATTATTGGCCATATGAGCGTGCGTAACTACGCTGTATTTTAATACTGTGTGCGTGTTTCATGCTAGTGTGCGGGATCGTTAAAGTGAGTGATTTGTGTGTGTGCAATGCGTGTTTACCTCGTCCCCCGTAAGTATCGGCAGAAAAAAATGTTTGCGGATTACAACGTTAACATCTCCATTGGTAAATGCTCAAAGTGGGGAACCCCTTTAATATTAAATTTTATTTTGTATAGATTATTTTTTATGATATTCCCTATACTAATACATACATAATGAAAATGTCAAGTATCTTTACGGTATACCTATTACGGTTAAGAAGATACAGCCTTTTAAAATGTGTAGCGAAGACTCAGTAATAGGGTTCCTTTGTCACCCTTAGGGTATGGAACCCTAAAAAGTGAATTGTGCTGGAACTATGGCGATATGTCTATTTTGTGTGAAACCATCGCGGCTTCGCTAACTTAGAACCCAGGTACCCAAACTCTTTCACTTGTTCCACTCTTTCTCTTTCAATCGTCACATAAAAATCAGTCATTCTTTCTTCTCTTTCAAAAACCATTACTTTGGGCTTGCTTACATTCACTTTCATCCCTTTGCTTTTTAAGGCGTCATGCATAATATTAACCATTCTCACAGAATAATGAATAGTACAAGCCATTCTTTGCAACTCTTCCGATGATGATGCTAATATCACCTGATCATCAGCTTAAAGGAGGCATTTGATGGTTAAATCGTTCATTCTTAATCCGTCCACACTGGTACACACTGGTACACACTCTCTTTCAGAGCTGTCAAGCAATTGTCTATGAATAGGTTGAACAGCACTGGCGATGCAACACATTCCTGTCTAACACCTTTTTCGATGGTAAACCAGTCCTTGTACGCTCCGTTTATTCTGACACAATTTTGCCTAAACACTATTTAAACTAAAACCATAAAATGCAAATACCTTAATTTGAGAACATAAAATAAAACATAAACATTTCAGAACCATAAAAAAATTAAAATTAAACTTCAGTTTTCAAAAATGAACGTGAATTCTCTGCAAGTTTTAGAAAGCCTTGCGGGCATTTATATTCAGCCCGAAGTTTCACATACTATACTGTACTCAGTAAAATACGCTCGAGTATATTACTGAGTCCAGAATATAACGTACTTATGGAAACTTTGCTTAGTTAGGCGGTTAGGTAATGTTTTAATAAGTTTAAGACTTGCAAGGCAAAATTATGCATCGGATTTTATGACTAGCTTATCCCGCAGTTTCGCCACTGCGGATAATCCATAAGTTTCAATATTGGACAGACAAGCAGCTCAATACTCGACCATTATATATATTCTAGGCTTAGCATGTTCCCCATCTCCGACCACATCACCGCTTACCACCAAACGAGATAGTAGTCAAACACTAATCAATTAATAACAAAATCATATTAGATATATCAAATAAAAATCTCATATGATTTTAAGTGACGATGTGGCCTAAAGTTGACTGTGTTTGTGTAAAAGTGGAAGACAGGGCCAAAATGATTGGAAACATGTCTATGTTAGGTTTGATCCACAGCCAAATCCTACCTACCTGTCACCCATCAAGCACTACCCAGGAATCACGTGTAAGGTTAATCAAGGTCTGAACCTACGGAAACTTAAAAGTTACAGTGACTATGAGTGAGAATGACTCCCTAAATTACTCCCCTGCCATTCATACATTTAATAGAACCATATAAAAGTTGGGTTTCTACATTCAAAAAATTTTTATGGACATGTGATAGGTTTAGTAGATACGTTGCTTAAGTCTAATTTAACAGGTTGTCTATTTCGCTATTTGTCTGTGTTAGCAAGGCGGATACAATAGGGAATATGCATGTAGTGTATACATTTACTTGAAATAATTTATTTTCGAATCATTATTGTTCTGGAGTTGTTTGTTAAACATTTTTTTATAAATAAAATACTCTTAAATGCGTTAAAATATTACATGAAAAATGCGAAAAAAGCGTGGGAAATTTAAATTTCTAAAACACATCACCAATTGTCAATTAGAAAGTGACGTCACAGGGCACCACACGGTCTCCACAGAATAAATCTTTTTCATAGAAATATTATGTTGAATTACACTGTTGTACGTATTCGTACAACAGTGTATATAGAAATACACTGTTGTATGAATACGTACTATTTCTAATAAAAAGATTTAATCTGTGGAGACAGTGTGGTGCATGGTGACGTCATAAAGGCGTGCGAAAATTTGGCAGCGTTTTAGATACCTCATATTTAAAACTAAAACTATTTTTTTTAGCTTAACTTAAACACTTTTAGTATTATTACATTTTTTTACCGTGTTAAATGGATGTAATCAGTGAATTAAAAATATTTAAAAAAATCATGCATATTCCCTATTGTGATGGATTCATTAGTGTTTGTTTTTACAAACTATTGACAAATAAAAAAAATTCGGATCGTTTGTTCAGAAACATTTAAAACATGGTGGATGTGCGATGTGCATGCTTTTTTGCGCTGTACTTAAATTATTATTATTAAACGTTACTGCCACTGACAAAAATTACTTGTAAAAGATTAGGTCATATACTCTGTGTTTGCTAATTTTCAACCCGATCTTTTCAGCTGTTTTTAAGTGGTTCAGTTAGTTTTATGCATATCATATGCATATCCAAACATGCAGGGATATATAACACTAACATTTGTAAACTTTTTGCCAATGTAGGCAGCAAATTTAAGGCAGCAATAGCCCAATGGATACGGTGTCGGATTGGCGATCGAGAGGTCGTGAGTTCGATCCCCACCACACCCATTGCACTATTGACGTGAACCCACTCCAGACACAAGCGTATTTAGCTTAGTTGGAGGGGTTAACAAGAATATTAGTAATGTGCAACCCACATAGCGAGTAATCTTTACAAAAAAAAAAACAAATCTGAAATCTGATCTGATTCTGAATTTAAATTCTTCTTATAATTCTTCATTCAAATAACTAAGTTTAAAGTGTGTAGCTGAATAAATGCATTTCATTTCATTTCATTAAAAAAAATATGCAATTACTCACGGAATCGCAACCCAAATTTCAAAAACGTATCACTCCTCAAAAACAAACTTCAAAACGACGCCGTACCACAACAAAGCAGTAAAAAAACAACCAAATAGGCAAGACAATAAACGACAGCAACATTTTCCTTAAAAAATGCGAACAATACATAGAATAGGATTTCAAAAATAGACATAAAAATGTATTTATTTTTCCGGACCGAGTTGGAGACGCAAGCTGGCACGTTTACCGACGAATGAACACGCTGATATGCCTCTTTCGTCCTTCGGGACAATAGTGTTGTGCCGAGATGTAGGGATGTTCCTGCTGTAGTTATAGATTTTGAAAAAGTTATAACTTAAACATAAAAGATAAGATATCGGCATCTAAACCATAATACTATAGTGATCGTCGTGTTTTCAAACCATAGAGATATTTGCACAACTATAAATTTCACCTTATTGGTTGTACTTATACGTATATAGCAGGCCTTGAGCTGTCACTATAGTACGTTTTTGAGAATGCTAAAAAATCATCAATGACAAACTTGTTGAAAAGAGGCTCCATAGCTTTGGGCATTGCCGCAAATGTGCTAGTCTATCATAATATATTAATATATAATAACGTATAATCATATATTAAAATAACGTACCATTAAGATAGTTTAAAAACTAAAACAACCGACTTCAATGCCCCGCGAGTCAATTTCAGTAGCAAGTATGAGACGTTTATCGTCATATCTCTGGAGATACTCATTAAATCTTGATGAAATTACAATGGCAATTACTATGGGACCACTTTGGAAACGTATCCTACCGATTACAAAAATAATCATTAGAATCGGTTCACAATTGACGGAATATTCGCGTAACATACATACAAAAAAAAAATAAAATAAATTTTAACTAAAAACCGGTATGACTCACGTAAATAGGTCGAAAGTCGATGGCGACGTGCGACCGGTTTCGAAGCGGTTAGCGCTTCTTCATCAGCGGCGAATATGACGAGTGCACTCGGCGGGCGGCTCGTTCATACTGGCGTCGGGTGTCATTCGCGCCGCGCGCCTCTGCGCACGTAATGCTCGTGCGGTTAGCGGCGGTGCCGCCGGCTCAGGTGACGGTGAGTCATCGTAGGAAGTTTCTTCATCTTCGTCGCTCGATGTCATGATATTAAGGCCCGTGCACACTACGCTGACTGTATCTCGGGGCACATAAGGGTGTTCTTCAGTGTGTTTGAATGCGAGAACCAGTTTCCATGCAGGAGCCACGGTCCAACCTCGATCGCGGTTGAAATTAGGATGACGAGTAATTTCTATGGCCTCGCGTACTTTTCGCGGAATCAAAAACTTTTCCTTCGCCAGTACGGAGGCCTTATCGAATCTGAGAAAATGACCCGTCTCCCGCGCGTGTTCCGCCACAGCGGAATTTCCCGTGTCCACATTCTTCACACTTCTAATGTGCTCGGTCAGTCTTGTACTTATGTTGCGACGGGTTTCGCCGATGTAACTCTTACCGCAATCACAAGGAATCTGGTACACGCCCGGAGTTTGCATCGGCTGCTTGTCTTTGGGTGACCGCAAGAGTTGCTGTATTCGTCCCGGTGGGCGGTAAAATGTTTTTATGCTGTATTTTCGTCGTAAGAGGGCACCAATTTTATCTGTTACCCCTCTTACGAACGGTAGGTAGATCGGAACCCTGTCTACAGCAGTAGGTCTTTCGCGTTCAGCCCCCTTCACCCATCGCCAGCATTGTCTCCAATTGTAACCATTTTCCTGTAAAACTCGTTTAAGGTGATCCAGCTCAGTGTTTATGTATTGAGGATCGCATAAGCGGAGGGCTCGGTCTATTAGAGACTTTGGAACTGAGGCCAGTTGTGAGTGATGGTGGTGGGAGTCTGCTCTCAGATATCTATCGGTATGTGTGGGTTTCCTGTACACAGTACGTGTCACCGTTCCATTAGGCATCCGCATAACTTTCACATCCAAGAATGGCAGTAGTCCCTCGTGCTCTTCCTCCACTGTGAAATTAATCTTTGAGTGCACAGAATTCAGATGAGTCAAGAACGGCCGCAGTATATCTTTCTTAATGATGGCGAAGACATCATCCACATATCGCCACCAAAGGCGTGGTTTGTCAGGTGTGTTTAAAGCTTGGTCCTCAAACCACTCCATAAAAATGTTAGCAGCCACCGGAGCAATTGGGGAACCCATAGCGACTCCGTCCATTTGTAGGTAATGGTTACCCCGCCACAAAAAGTAACCACTATTGAGACAGCAGTCGGCCCAGTCTACATAATACGTAGGAAGGTCTGTGCTCTGAATCAGGCTACTAATGATGGTCATCGTGTCTCCCACCGGCACGTTGGTGAACAAAGATGTTACATCAAAACTGACCATTACTTCCTCGGGTAGAATATGTAGGTCAGTTAGTAGTCGTACAAAATGCTGTGAGTCCTTTATATGACGGTCCGTTTTTCTATTCCGGTCTATTTACGTGAGTCATACCGGTTTTTAGTTAAAATGAATTATGCTCACGATACGTTTAATCAAGTAATAAAATAAATTATTAACCGAGTTCACAAAAAAAGGAGGAGGTTCTTAATTCGTCTGTATGTAATTAAATAAATAAATATATATACATATAAATATACAAATAAAATAAAGACCGGCAAAGTCGAGTTGGACTCGCCCACCGTGGCTTCCGTACCAACGTTGGTAGGTACCAATTAGGCTAAACCTCTAAATTGTATGAGCGCCAATATAAGTCAGAGGCCTACCTTGATTGCCGTTAACTATGTATGTATGGGGATAGCCATTAATTGTCAACATTTTTTATTCTTTGGATTTTTTCCTTTATTTGTGCTATAAGACCGTGCTTCTTGCCAAATTTCATGATTCTAGGTCAACGGGAAGTACCTTATAGGTTTGCGACCCAAAACCTATAGGGTACTTCCGGTTGACCTAGAATTGTCAATTTTGGTCAAAAGCAAGGTCTTAAAGTCAGGTAAAGGAAAAATTAAAAAAAAAAAAGTTGAAAATTAAGGTAAATTTTGGTACTTACAAGTATTCGCGAAAATCTAAATTTGCCCATATCATTTTATCGTGTTGACTCAGACTTAATAGGGACTATAGACTTCTGTATCTGGTATAAATTTCAACTTGCTAAGTCCACCCGTTTCTAAGAAAATCGGTGGTGACACACGGACAGACGGACAGACAGAAGAACTGACAGACAGACAGACAGACAGACAGACGGACAAGAAAGTGATCAAAGAAGAGAAGAATCAAAGAATCAAAGCATTTCGTGAAAATGCATCTTCGCCAAACATCATGTCATGTCAAAAAATAATAACTAACTTTGCACCCTAACAAGACTTTGCCCGGTAGAACATTCCTGTGAAGACAAATTAATTCTACCCACCTTTGTTTCTATCTCGCTCACAGTTACCGTAAGAATATCTGTCAAATACCAAAATCAACGAGAAGAAAGAAGTAGAAACATTATTCAAGGTCATATTTTTTAGTCTTCAAAAGTATATGCAACAACAACCTGCATTGTGTATATCTTCTTGGGACTCTTTTTCTAAAACCAGTACATTCTCCTATGTTTGAGGTATTTATCTCCATATCTCTGCAGATACTAAACAGATCTTGATGAAATAACAATGGGACGACATCGGAAACGTACCCTACCACACCTATTAAAAAAAGAATCATTTGAATCCGTTCACAATGGACGGAGCAATCGCGTAACATACACATAAAAAAAAAACATACAGACGAATTGAGAACCCTCCTTTTTGTGAAGTCGGTTAAAAAAATGGTTCCATCATTTGATTGACCACCTCCTCTTGTTTTGTAAACTTGGTTAAAAATAACATCTTGTCTAGGGGGATAGTGGGATGGTGGTGAAACGCTTGCCTTTACGTTACTTACCAAAAATATATTGGGTCATGTCTTTTCAACCGACTCCAAAAAAAGAAGGTTCTCAATTCGTCTGTATTTTTTTGTATGTTACGCGATTACTCCGTTAATTCTGAACCGATTCGAATGATTCTTTTTGTAATCGATAGGGTATGTTTCCGAGGTAGTCCCATTGTAATTTCATCGAGAGCTGATAAGTATCTTCAGAGATATGACGATAAACGTCACAAACTTGATACTGAAATTGACTCGCGGGGCATTGAAGTCGGTTGTTTTAGTTTTTAAACTATCTTAATTATTTTTATATCTTATAGGCTAGCGTTTGACCTCTATCTCACCTGTTGGTAAGTGATAATGCGGTCGAAGATGGTAAGCACGCTACGCCTAGAATGGGAACTGGCTCTCAACAAGGATAGCTGCCGGAACACATTAGATATTTGGCGACAGATTTTCTAAAGGTACGGACACACCGCAGCATACGAGTTCTAGGCGGCGATCAGATAGCGCAGTTGCATTTGTACCGCCTGGTTCACACCAAACGTGATCAGAAAACAATTGAAAGTACTGAGATCGCGCCCGCAGATCACAGGACGCCGCTGTGTCGCCGCACCTTAACTTGTCTAATATTTAGTGCCTACATCCACTAGTATTGTATACGAATCAAATGCTAATAGGCTTATCTTTTCACCTGGTAAAATAAACAGCGAGCTTTTAAACAAAAACATAAAAGGCGCAATAAACTTATATCAATGGAAGAAAAATATGCGCGGCATTCTTACATTTTCCAATAAAAACGTGTTCAGTGAAGCGATCATTTGAACTCAGATGCTCGACTGAATTCCGTGTACTGACACACTGTCATTCACGGTTAGGGAATCTCATTTGCACGTACTATTTAACGTACGTTTATTAAATAAATAAATTCAACGTAATCATCTTCGTCTTTCATCATCATCAGCCTATCTCCGTCCACTGCTGGACATAGGCCTCACCTATGGCACGTCACTGAGCTCGATGTTCAGCTCTCTGTTTCCAACCACTGCCAGCCAACTTGCGTATATCATCGCTCCACCGAGCTGGAGGGCGCCCTACCACTACGTTTACCGAGCCGTGGTCTCCACTCTTGAACACGTCTACCCCCAACGGTTATCGGTTCTAAGTCAGATGTGACCAGCCCACTGCCATTTCCGCTTGCTAATCTTTTGAGCTATGTAGTTTTTGAACTTAATTATTAAAAGAAAAATATAAAGCTAGGCGACAACGTTTTGTCATTATCTTTTAGTAATTAAGATAGTTCAAAAACTAAAACAACCGACTTCCATGCCACGCGAGTCAGTTTCAGTAGCAAGTGTGAGACGTTTATCGTCATATCTCTGGAGACACATATCAGAACAGATTACAGATCTCGATGAAATTACAATGGAACCATCTTGGATATATATCTTACCAATAACTAATTATAAAAGATAATAATAATATTATTCGAATCGGTTCACAATTAACGGAGTAATCGCGTAACATACACACAAAAAAAAACAAACGAATTGAGAATCTCCACCTTTTCGGAAGTCGGTTTAAAAGATAATTACCACTAAAATAAATTGATTTCATTAAGTCAAATTCCACATTCCATAACAAACTACATTATAAATGAATCAATAATTATGAACAACAATATGTTTATTTCCATTTAAATACCGCATTTGCATAGTGATTGTGTTATGAACCCATAGTTGCGATCATGATAGCCACTAGGTAATGAATTTAAAATGAAATGTTTATTAAATTGTGGTCGTTTCCTGTTCAGAAGACTGATCGTTCTACTAATGTAGGTACTACAACGAATAAATTATAATGCATTATATAAATAAATGTAATTTTAAATTTATTTTTACTGAATTGGTGTTTCTTTTTATTTTCATAGGGCCTATACTTAATTATTTCCCCTTGTCTTTTAAATAGAAATACATGTATGATTCAAAGTTACGTATTTAGACAAACACCGGCACTTTATTGTAACCTCAAAAGTATTATAATCTATCTAATACTATAAGAATCTTTGTCCTGACATACTGACTGACTGACGGACTGATTAACTGACTGACTGACAGACAACGCACAGCCTAAACCGCTGGTCGTAGAGACTTGACATTTGAAGGGTATATTTGCCTTAGTACGTAAGGGTGTACTAAGAAAGGATTTTACAAAATTCACCCCATAAGGGGATGAAAAGGGAGTTCAAAGTTTGTATGGAGAAACAAGATTAGATAGGCTTTTCTATCCGAAACTTCACACAAGTGCTTCAGTAAAAAAATAAGTAATACGTGTTTCAGGTTTTTTTGAAATTCCACCCCTAAGAGGGTGGAATGGGGTAACAAAGTGTGAAAATCAATATTATTTCGGATTGCGCTGGCATTTGGCATGCAGATAGTTATTACGACGTTAGTTACCTCTAAGAAAGGACTTTTCAAAATTCACCCCTGAAGGGGATGAAACGGTGGTTCAAAGTTTGTATGGAGAAACAAGATTAGATAGTCTTTTATATTCGAAACTTTACACAAGTACTTAAGTAAGTAAATATGTGTTTCAGGCTCTTTCGAAATACCATCCCTAAAAGGGTGAAGTGGGGTAACAAAGTCTGAAATCAATATTATTTCGGATTGCGCTGAAATTTGGCATGCAGATAGTTATTTTGATTTAGGTATCCGCTAAGAAAGAATTTTTCAAAATTCACTCTTCAAGGGGATGAAGCGGGGGTTCAATGTTTGTATAGTCATTTTATTTGACATTTCACACTTTGTAATTAAATAAGTAAATACGAGTTTCAGACTTTTTCAAAATGCCACCCTAAGAGGATAATAAACTGGGGTACAAAGTCTAAAAATAAGTATTGTTTCGGATTGTGCTGAAATTTAAAATGCAGATAGATATTATGACGTAGGTATCCGCTCAGAAACGTTTTCTAAAAATTCCTCCCGGATACGGAACGGGGATTCAAAGTTTGTATGGCGGAACAAGATGAGATAAAGTAGGTAGGATTTTAGAAATGAGGTAGTTAACAAAGTCTGCAAATTTGGGTTTTTCCGGTTTTTAAAATATGAATCCCGAATTGTCTTAGTCACGCGATAACATGAAAACGGGTGAACCGATTTGGCTAATTCTTATTTGATGTCTTTAATGATAGAATCGTTTTTACGAAAGAAAAGTTTTAAGTAAATAAAAGAAGTTTTTAACGCGGGCGAAGCCGCGGGCACTTCTAGTATTAATATATTTACTATTGGCTTGGAAGACGGATTAGGATAGTTGTGAAATGTAGATTGGATGTATGTCGGTGTTCTACCTCGTCTCATCATCACCTTCCATTTACAGACAAGCACTATTCCATCTTAAGCCGCATCGTCACTTATCATCATTAGACAATGTGGTCAAATCAGTTTTTGTCAAGAATCAAAATGGTCGGTTTTGATGTCAGAGGTACCGAGTTCAATCCCTGTCGTGCACCAATTGATTTTTTAACCGACTTCAAAAAAAGGAGGAGGTTTCTCAATTCGACCGTATATATGTTTTTTTCTATCGAAACATTTATGTGCGCTTTTCACAGTGGTCCTCCGGTGAAGGAAAAACACAGTTAAGAAACCCCCAACTCCCGTAGATGGTACAGTAGGTGATAGGACACTATCTAGTGTCAGCCTGCCCAGTTTTTACCCTCAACTTAGAAAATCTGTCACCAAACATCTATGTGTTCCGGCAACTATCCTCGAGAGCCACTTTTCATTCTAGACCTAGCGTGCTTACCAGCTTCGACCGTATCGTCACTTACCAACAGCTGGGATAGTAGTCAAACGCTAGCCTATATGATATAAAAAAAATAACAATAAGTTATTCAGTGAAGTTTCATTAAAATTTGGCACAAACTGAGAATCACAAGTTTGCTGAGCTTCCCAAATATCATAAATCGAACCGCTTTGAGATAATAGTATTAAAATTTAGCACTGGGAAATCTGGGTATGAATTACCCTTTTATTCGAGCCGGTAAACCATGATAATTCCGTTTGTGGATTTTCAAAGAGTTTTTAACGTGCGTTTAAAAAACTAAAAAAACCGAGTTTAAATGCTGCGCTATTAACTTTCAGTACCGAGTTTGAGGTATTGAAATTTAAATGGGACCACCTGTGAAGTGTGCCCTGGCAAACAAAAAATATTTTTTCAAATCGGTTCACGCATCTTCACGAGTAATCGGTGAACAAACATAAAAAAATATATATTCCAATGAATTAAGAACCTCCTCCTATTTTGTGAAGTTGGTTAAAAATACGGCAATGACCAGAGTCAACTTATATGGCTCTGGTTATATTCTGTCTAAGGTTTTTTCTTCTAATTAGCGATCTTGGATTTTATATGTTAAGAAAAATTTATGAAAAAAGATGTTATCATTATTATTTACGGTATTGACTGTGTTTTGAGGCTTTTGATGTTTCAGACAGCAGTGGTTCATTACATTTTCCACGATGTTTTTGCCGTAAACACGCTGTAAACAAAAATGTTCAATCCACGCTCGACGGAGCGTAAAAAATCTGTTCAAGTTTTCAACCCTGTCATCAAAGAGGCAAAAAAGGAGTTTTTAATTAATAAAGTACGTTACATTATCAACTGGGCCCACGAGGCGTAAATTAATAAACCGCGCTTTTCGCCGTGAAAGTTAAACAAAATATTCAACCCCAAACAATCAAAATTGTTTCCGCAAAGTGTGGCGGAAAAATAAAAAATACCGGTCCCCTTGAGGAGCGTTATGGCGGTAGCCCGGCCCGAATCTGGCCCAAGATGGCCATAGAAGGCGCTTTGGCTAAAATGCGTAAACATTGCGGCCGTGCAATAGAGGCCGCAAAAAGTATACACAGTTAGGATGCGATGTACCTGACATTTATTGTTTTCTCCGTGTCAGCGGCAAGCGTTTTCGTGATGATATATCGTCTCACAGGATATTGCAATTTAGTTGCAATAGTGAATTATAGCTCTTATGTAAGACAGCGACAAATTGTTTCTTGGGGAGGATAAAAATAATCTAAATTGATAAAGTGGACAATGGTTTTGATGGATAAACACAATATTTGTTTATTGTTAATGTTAGTGTATCGTTAAACCTTAGTCTAATCTTAGATATAAAATGAATTGATATTCAAAAACACAGAAATAAATATTGCGCTGTGGAGCTATTAGTAGATGCTGCCAACTGTACTAAACAACACTTCTTCTTTTTCACAGTCCATTATAGAAATAAATATACCCCAGTAAAGCAAAATTCATTGTTTTGTATAGCTTTTAAGCAAGCTTTCTCGCTCTGTAACAGAAAAAATCAAAGCCATTTGTTTGCAAAATGTTGCAGTAGGCTATTATCGCGGCCAGCACTGCCCGCCGTACATTACCCGTACAATATATTACGTTGAGTGTTTTGCTGACTGTACCTATTTCAGCGATGTAATGTTTGTCTTGCTGAAACATATACGGTGTACTGTTGATTCCTCTTTTGTTAACGGTACTGAAATTCTACACTTCGTCGGTATTTTAGTAGTTTAATGCAGGTTAGTAAATGTTGAATTTGGGGAAGTTGATATTAGTTAAAGCTGCGAACTAGGGATTCAACGCAAGAACATTGCCCTAAGTATTTTACTACGTGATGCTTAACGAGATATATTGCAGAAAATGTGATAATTGGGCAATAACTTTTTTTATTATCTTATAGGCTAGCATTTGACCACTATCTCGTCTTGTGGTAAGCCATAATGTGGTCGAAGATAGTGATTACGCTAAGCCTAGAATACCAAAGGGCTGTGTGCTGCCGGAACACTGTAAGGTTATTACATTATGTACTAGTACATTATGTGGCCAGATTTTCTCTTTGATAGTAGTAAGCTACATATCGGTAGCAAGTCAGGCGGAACATCAACAAAAATGGCTCCTACCGTCTGTGGACGTATACTCATGCAAGGATTTGTACCGGCGTCCTCTCGCTTAGAAACCAACCTATCCAATACACCAACAGGGCCCTAGATAATTAATAAAAACTATTCATTTAAATTACACCGTCAATAGCACAGTAGATTTGTATAGGTATATATTATACAAAATGTGTTTGAGGCAAACATTCGAAATAATTTTGTGGGTAAATCCTCGACCACTTGTGCGCTTTTCACAGTGGCCCTCCGGTGAAGGAAAACATCGTTAAGAAACCAACAACCCCCGCATGGTGGTAGGACACTATCTGGTGTCCGCCTGGCCAGCTACCACCCTCAAGTTAGAAAATCTGTCGCCAAAACATCTAATGTGTTCCGGCAGCTATCCTTGAGAGCCAGTTCCCATTCTAGGCCTAGCGTGCTTACCATCTGCGACCGCATCATCACTTACCAACAGGTGAGATTGTGGTCAAACGCTAGCCTATAAGATATATAAAAAAAAACTTACCGTTTTCCACTTCCGACGAAGCATATAAAATACTCGTATTGTACGCATAATTGCAATAAAATAAGAACCTCGCAAACAAGAACCAATTAGTAGCACTATACGCCAACTTTGTAGACAGCTTAATACCACAAACAAGAAACAGCGCATTCCTTGAAAGACCTGAAAAAGTTGCTCTACAAAAAATCCCAATACATCTTAACAAGTAGCGGTGGATAAAGGTAACGTATTCTTATACCCGTAATTCAGTGCAGACAAAAGCGTGCCTTGATACATAGACTGAACCTCTTCTGCTAATTAAAAAAGATATCATTTGGAGTGTGCGGCCGCGCTTTAATCAGTGCCTTGGGGTCGATTTGGTAGTCATGAGACTGTAGTTCTGTGTTGAAGTTTCTAATCCTTTCTACCTTTGCAAGATCTGTTAATAGTGAGACATAATCTATATATATAAAAGAAAGTCGTGTTATTTACTACACTTATAACTCAAGAACGGCTGGACCAGTTTTTATGATTTTTGTATTTTTGTAATTGTAATTTTGTAAATTCCTGACAAAGAGAATAGGATAATAAGTATTAAAAACAATGAATAATTGACCTAAAAAAAATATATGAGATAAAATATTTTGCCAAAATTTTCCTGGGTTTAAAAACTGCCAATCATTTGATGTTCAATGGTTTTGTTTTTGTTATTCCGCCTTATTTTTTTTGTATAATTATGGCTCCACACCATTAGTGTATTTAGCCAGTGTCAAGTATAAAATTTCTTACCATGTGTGGATAGCATTACAATATTCGGATTATCGCGTATTTTTATTTTGATATAATTATGGCTCCACACGATTAGTGTATTTAGCCAGTGTCAAGTAGTAAGTCAAGTAAAATTTCTTCAAGTTTTTGTGAATTCAAGTCATGTAGATTTTAAAAATGTCAAATATTGTCAGTAATGATAATTGTTTGACATATTTATTGATTGTCAAATATGCGTGCGTTCAGAAATGTATGCTTACAAGCAACTTAATAAAGTGTATATTTCCAAAAAACATTTTTACCAATTTTTATTCTATATCTGTATTTCCATAATACATTAATAAACTTAATATGTCTTTTGTATTCATTTACGTTCAGTTTAGTCGTACAGTTATGTTCATAAAAGCCTAAATTAGATTCATCTAAAAGGTAACACGACATTCATTGTCTGTTAGGTGGTACGAAGTTCGCCGGGCCAGCTAGTTAGATATAATATAATTATACAGGCAGCAATATGTCGAAACATTATGTATCTTGAACTGTTACACACTTAATATTTTTGTGAATTGTTATACACAATCAAATAACACATAGATGGCGCCAATGCATAATTGGGTTAAAAATGCAATCCACTAGTTTCGTCATATTTTGGCCAGAGCACCGACATGTTATGCGGGGGGTGCGAGTTCGAGTCCTGTCGGTACGATGCAATTTTGGATTGTGTATAACAATTAGCAATATGTTCGTTGCAACGTGATTAATAATCGTGCATATAACTTACATTAACGTGATTATGTTATGACATGGTATTTGCGCTTAACGTTTGTTTGTAGTTTATGATAACCAAGCCAGAGTAGCCATAACCATAACCAACCAAGCCAAGATATGGATTGCTAGAAACTTGCATGTCCCTGCATTTTTTCCCATAAGTAAATTGAGATTTATTTATATTGAGTCACATATATTTATGTATTTTCTAAGACACTGTCCTCGAATTGAAAAATATTTTTCTTGTTGTTTACAACGCTAAAAGTTATTTATTCACTATGATTGCTAGAGTTCTGTGCATTTACAGATCGCTACTGTATAATAAACCCTGCTAACGGCACTTATTTATTATGACAATAAGGTTATAACATTGCCGGCTGACTTGTTTCTGAGTAGCTATAACTTGTGTCTCTTCAAGACAAGAGTGAATAGGTATTTTCTAGGCAAGCAAACTACACCTTCAAATCACCCTACAAATTGTTTATTTATTAACGATTAGGCTGATAAGCCATACATTTAACACAAGTTTAACCAGTATGGTAGAATATGAACACTTTTTAGGGTTCCGTACCTGTCCGTCCGTCCGTCCGTCCGTCCGTATATCACAAGGCTATACTTTCTGAACCGCAATAGGTAGATACTTTTCATAAAATAAGTATTATTAGTGCCGCCAATAAGTAACAACGTTATAAAATCTGTCACAACCTATTCAGTCAATAGCAGCCCAATCCTAGCCGAGTCAACTCTGGCCAAATGCGTTCAAAAAAGGTCACCCCAAAATCCTGATTTTATTCTTCTTTTCCGCCATTTTTTTTGCGACCCTTTGGGCCCACTGTGGGTCTATTTGTATGTGAATGTAGGTGCCCAGCTTGTGGCAAGGCTGTTAAAGGGACATTTAAAGTAGACGCCCGTAAATAATGGCAAAGATACGGACGTATCCTTTCTCGGCATCGCTTTGCCGAGCTTCTGCAAATACGTGTCGCGAAGATTTTTTGCTCGGTTGCTTTGTGTGTGAGTACCGATTTACAGTGTTAAGTATTGATAGTCATTAAAATCATCTGTTAACTTGATAATATTTAAGGCACATCTCACACTGCAAAATAACGACTAGAAAATTGTCTGTATTTGACTTGTATGGTATTTAATTAATTTTTAATGTTAATTATAGTGTTATGTACACTATCGTCTGTCTGTATGTGATGTCACTAACAATATCTATACATTCCACAGGGAATCTTTCGTACTCAACTCCGACTCTCATTTATCAGTTTTTACCACGTCTGTCGGTCTGCGTTTCCGGGTGAAATCTCGCAAATTACGAGCACTTTTACATTAGCTAGGTATCTGGGTGAAAATGTCAGTGTAGCTCACAACTCGGTTATAATTATTAATAAAATCTAAAAAAAAATATTCATTACAAGTCTAATACATTTAATGCAATGCCAACCTAACCTCAAATTATCTTTAAAACCGCTATATCTCGTAAAGGAAGCACGATAGAGCAAAAATAATACGTAAAACGTGGTTTTAGATATTATTTTTAATCTAGATTAATATATATTATGACAGATTTCAAACACAAACTACCATTTAAACAGACGTAATCCAATCGACAGCAAGACTTCATCGCTTGAACTCCGCTCCCTGACATCAAACGCTCTGACGTTACAATCTCGAACCATCAACAATAACTCAAAATATATTTCCCGAGTTTCCGACAATTTATTAAACTTCGGTACGCTTCGACGTCTTGTTACTATTTTGCTTTTGATAACTCGACGGAGTTTGCTAACAGGTTCCGCGATAGTTTACCAGTTAAGGGCTCATCGGAATGAATTACTCGCACCACCTGAACTTTGATGGTGTACTTCCGATGCTCAGGATTTATGAGCTGCTTATCCTGTAATATGTCACAAATGGTGTGGTTCGAAGTTTGCTTAATGCTGTGCTCTTGTGAGATATTGAGTATGTGTGCGTATTTCATTGTCTGTAAAGGAAATTCCACCATAACCTTACAGTGTTCCGGTAGCACGCAGCCCTTGAGATTTTGAGTATTCTAGGCCTAGCGGGTTCACCATCTTCGACCATATACCACAAATTATTACAAATCAGTACTTAAAAAAGCTAAAGCTAATTATGAAAAGGAGCAACTTAAACAAGCCAGTGGCAGTAATGATTTAAAAAACTGGCCAAGTGCAAGTCGGACTCGCACTCGTAGGGTTCCGTAACACAGTTAAGTATTCCATAACTATAATTTTTCGCAACTACAAAATTAACTTTGTTTTTCATAGTGTTTGTATGAAAAACAAAGTTATCTTTGCGGTCGCCATATCTATAAAACTGCTGACTGTATCCCGTTCAAACCAATTTTCGTTATTAGTTTTTATTGAGGTCTACAGCATATATTTTTTTTAGATTTTTCACTCCCATACTTTAAAAGTTAGAGGGGCGGGGGGGGGGACACACATTTTACCACTTTAGACGCGCCTATCTTTCAAATGATTGACTTTGAGAAAAAATGATTTTAGGAACCTCAATGTCATTTTTGAAAACCTATCCATAGACACCCACACGTATAGGTTTGAAGAAATATTTTTTTTGGTTCAGTTCTATGTATGGGTGTACACCATGTATATCCCCTTAAACTTTTATATTTTTATTTTTGTATAAAAATCGGAAAGTGGTTCACAGAATACACCTACCTACCAAGTTTCAATTCTGTAGTCTTAACAGTTTCGGAATAAAATGGCTGTGACATACGGACGGACGGACGGACAGACAGACAGACAGACATGACGAAACTATAAGGGTTCCGTTTTTTACCATTCGACTACGGAACCCTAAAAAGACGTGGAAAGTAATAAAGGAAATAACAAATTATAAAGCTAAACCAAAAATATCCCATGACCTCATAGGCATAAGCAAAACACCACAAACAGCCGTAAACAAAGTAAATAAGTTCTTTGTTAACGTTGGAAAGTCGCTCTCACAGCTGATAACGCCAGACGAACACACTAATACTATGGAAACTATATCTTCAAAGAACTCGATAGTAATGCTGGACACGGATGAGTTAGAAGTCGTGTCTGTAATAAACACTTTAAGAACTGAGTCTACAACTGGATGGGATAACATATCTCCTACCATAATTCGTCTAAACAGAGATATACTTGCACCAGTTATTACGTACCTAGTAAACCTATCACTAAATTCAGGATGCTTTCCTAAAGCACTTAAACATGCAATAATTATACCCATTCATAAGAAAGGAAATAAAAAAACAGTAGGAAATAATCGGCCCATTTCAATCTTAGCGACGATATTAAAAAACTTCGAAAAAATTATTTTAAAAAAAGTAAACTTCTTAGAATCAAATGACTTGCTATCACATAACCAATTTGGTTTTCGTAGAAACAAATCAACAAAAGACGCTGTGCTTAAATTAACAAACTTTACCAGCTACAACCTAGACACAAAAAAAAAATTGTGGCAATCTTTCTAGACCTGGCTAAGGCTTTTGACAGCGTCCCTATCCCCCTATTACTATCCAAGCTTAAAGACGTTGGCATGAGAGGCAAACAACATAAATTAATTACTGACTATATGACAGACAGAACACAAAGTGTGAAAATTGGTGACTTCATAAGTGAACCCCTTTCTGTTAATTGTGGCGTCCCACAAGGCAGCATCCTTGGCCCAACTCTCTTCTTGGTGTACATTAACCAACTCTGTAACAAAAACATCTCAAAAGGCACCATTATTACGTATGCGGATGACACATCTATCGTAGTCCAAGGAGATACCTGGGAAAAAACCTTCCATAACGCACATATCATATTTAATGAAATATCAACGTGGCTAAGAAATAATCTTCTCTCTCTGAACATAGAAAAAACTAAATACATAACTTTCTGCATCCGAAATCCACTCACAAATAACCCGTTTACCCTGGTTGGACACACATTTTCTAAATGTCAATATGCTTTTCCATCCTCATGCAACTGCACTGCCCTAGAGCGGGTTAGTTAAATAAAATATCTCGGTATCACAATTGATGAGAAACTTACATTCGCGCCTCATATTAAAGAATTATCCAACCGGATACGGCGGCTTACAGCAATTTGTAGAGCTTTACGTGACAGTGCAGAATGGGAGGTTATAAAAATGTTATATTACTCATTAAGCCAATCTCTTCTAACCTACTGCATAACAGCCTGGGGAGGGACTAACAAATCACACATGATACAACTAGAGAGGGCACAAAGAGCGTTATTGAAGTGCAGTAGGCGTCGACCGATGAGATATCCCTCGGTCGAGTTATACAAAGAGTGCCAGGCTCTCTCGGTGAGACAACTGTTTGTTCAACACGCTGTATTACACCAGCACCCCTTTGTTAAATATGACGTCTCAAAAACTAAACGAGCTTCTCATAATAGCTACGGATATCCAACGATTAACAATGCATGATGCCATACAACAATTTTTTAGTAATCTAATACAGATGGACTATAACGAAACAGAAAACTTGATTAAAATAATAAAATAAAATAAATACCACTTAAAACATAATGACCCCCTTAAAACACACACACGCACTCACACACACACACACACACACACACACACACGCACGCACACACACACACACGCACATACGCACGCACACACACACACACACACACAGAGACCTAACCTAGTTTAGGTGCTAGGTGTTTATAGATGTTGTAATTTGTAATATTTGCATTATCAATGAATAAATTATTTATTATTATTATTTATATCATCGTTTACTACCAGGCGAAATAATGGTTAAAGGCTAGTCTATAAGATATAAACAAAAGAAAACAAATTTACACTACAGGGTGCCGCTAGTCTCTAATATTTATTAATAATATATTTATTAATAATATTTATTATTAATGATAAATAGTGTTTATAACTTTCACACAAACTTTCTCGAGCCTTACATTATAATTGCCAGCTGAAATCTAAAGCATAATGCATAGTAAATCATGTAACAGTCTCGTCAACAAAACCAGTCAGTGTTTGTACAGAATTCACAGGCAACGTCCGGTGTATCAGATTATAGCAGCGCAGCTGTAATTCAATAATCTAGCGCTCCAAGTTAAACTCGTTTGAAACGAAAAATAGAGTTAGCATGTTGCGAGACGGGTTAGGATATTTGCGCCATTTGGATTGTACGTATCTTAGCGCACTTACTTTAGGCCACGTATATCTGTAAATAGCTGTGCCGTATTACCCGCGTAGACATCGTTCCTGTGGGAATATATGGATAAACAGTACTCTGTGTGTTATTCCAGGGTCTAGACCATCTACATATCAAATGTTCGCTCAATCGATTTAGTAGTTTTAGCGTGGAGAAGTAACAAACATTCTTATACACTCACAACTTTCGCCTTTATAATATTAGTAGGATTACCGCTACCTTGTAATCGAATAATACGCAAAGCTGTACAAATACTATAAGCACGGTAATCTCTATCAGGGAAATAGTGAAGGGACTATTTTTACTTAAACTATTTTCACATCAAACCCAAAATCCAAAAAAAACTATGTTATTATTGTTATATACTTACTGTAGCATATATATATAGCTGTGAACATCGCGATTTCACCACGTGACCTCACTCCCGAGAAAGAGCGACTGACTAACTCGAAACCTAGGTCGAGAAAATTTGACTAAAGGTACGTGAATTACAGCCGGTATATAACCATAATAATGTTACAAATTCACGATAATTTTAAAATAAAAAAAATCTATAGCTTAAACCTAGGGACCGATAACTATACTATCTAGTGCTCCGAGTGGCGGGCATAGGGTAACAGTCCTGGCGCTTCGATATAATTACTCGCGTCGCAAACTCTCCAAAAATACTAACACAACACCACAGGTCACCCGCTACATGGATCAATGAATGATGATGGAAACAAGTTAGAAGAAAGTATTTGTCAGCAGCTCCATTTCGTCATACTTTCTCCGTTTCTATATAAGCATGATTCTATCTTGACCTCAGACCAAATAAAAAGTCATGATGGAGGCCTGCCGAACAACGCACTGAGGCCAGATAATACTACGCCTCGCCGTGTGCATACACAGTTACACGCACAAACATATAAGAAAAATTTGGCTTACCTTGTCAGGTGCGCGGAGTGTCAGGCTATTATAATAATCAGCAATTTAAAAAAAAAATGCCGAATTTTGTTGTGAAAAGGTGTAAAACTTATATATGTAAAATAGGTGTAAAACTAATAACTTCAGGAAATAAAAAGCAGGATGGAATCACATTTTCATCACATCATCACAAAGTTTTTACTGCACGGCAACACTCACGAAGGGCACACATGTTTACGAAACCGGCCTCAGAGCGTTGTTCGGCGGTGGGGGTCTCGACTTCTTATTTGGTCTGAGATCTTGACCTAGATTTATCTACGACCAAAGTACTATACTTCACATCGTAATATAAACAAAAGAATATACCGACTTTAGCGCAATTGATATTTTCAGTAAGCATTCTGAGATGTTTCGCTCTAAAATCTAAAGATAACTAGCTATAAGTCATCGGTAAAATCTCTATGGGACTACCTTGCAGCTTCTTTCAATTGAACAAAAACAAAGGTATCTAAATCGGCTTAAGGTGTTTTGATGTAACATAATATGAAAAACAGCATTCACACGAGTTGCGTTAGATCGATCCGTCAAAAATCCGTCGATTTTGGTATTTCACAGTAGGGAAACATGTGTCGTAGAACTTTGTAGCACGTCGTAGCACGTCTACGTAGCATATACAAAGAGTATATAATTTAAATAATGGCAGCATACTCTATTTGTAAATTAAACTAAGACAATTGTAACATGGTAATTATGAATATTTAACTAAACTTTATTAAACCTTTAAAAACTAACCTCCCATTAGGGCCGCTTGGTCCCAGCAGAAGCAACATTCACCTCCCATCATCGCCATTACCCCTTTTAGGGATGTCACTTCGGGTTTAAGGGTTGCGGACGAGGGTGCCTAATTTATTAAATTACTTTAGGTTAGTTAGTGTTACCGTAGTTGTCGTCAAATGTGCTGTCATTGATTTTTCGATAAATGGTCGATAGATATCGGTGATTGGGTTTTGTGATTGTCCGACTATTTCACAATGGACTAGGAAACGCAACCCAGACTATATTGTAAAAACGTTAGTAACTCTGCCACTCTGTCACTGTCTCTGTCTCTACCACGCTCAGTTTGTTACTTAATCACGCCTAAACAGATCATCCGATATTACTGAAATTAGTGCTTTAAAGAATGAGGATAAACATAGGCTACTTTTTAATACGCTTTTATTAGCTTCAGACGTATGTATGTTTGTATGTTAGTATGTAACGGAATCTTTGAACATGATTTTAACCCCCTTCAAAACGTCGGAATAACTCGAAATTTGGCATACTTATTAAGGACCGATGACAATAAATAAATAAAAAATAAAATAAAATAAAAAAATTTAAAAAAATCGACTAAAAAATTAAAAATAAATAATAGTTTAAAAAAACTAAAAAAATACGCTTTTATAGAAAATCCAACTAAAAAATAGAAAATAAATTTTAATAAATTTCAATTAAAAATAGTGTAAGAAAAAAAAAAGCGTGGGGTGCTTTTCAGGATATTATCAAAATAACCCTTCTAGTCATATCTGTTCATAAAATATTTGGAACTATTGATACCATGCACCCCACGCTTTTTTTTTTACAATAAAATCATTTTTTCTTACACTATTTTTAATTCAAATTTATTTTCTATTTTTTAGTTGGATTTTCTATAAAAGCGTATTTTTTTAGATTTTTTTAAACTATTATTTATTTTTTGAAATAAAATCATGATTTTTCCACATAGCTTAAATAACTCTGATCACACAAATGTTAATTGACTGCGTTCTATAAAATTATTTTTAGCGGCAAAAGTGACTGACAGCCATATATTGATGGCTTGTGTTCGATACAATAAGTTCTGATTGCACGATGCCATGTTTTTAAATCCAGTATATTGAGGTCAAGATGTAAGAAAACAAATAAACTTGATTGCTACTGGTAAAGTTGTGACATAACGTGTACAGTTTGTCTCATCTTGTCTTGTTAAGTCAGGCAGAATCAAGAGATTAAGTTATCAGAGTAACAGATTAATAATATTGTGATCAAACAATTATACAGTGTTAATTTTCCAAGTGGGTGTAATTGGCCAAATCCGAAACTATGAGTAATAGCATAAAGTACTCAATGGAGTCTCGGGCTCGACTTTGATGAAAACCAAAACTGCATCATTGGACTCCTTTGAGATGAGACTCCTTTGTGTACTTTTCACTATCCCTTATGGTTTTGGATTTGTCCATTCACGCCCACTTGAAAAATTCACCCTATATGGAAAGAATAAACTAGTATTGCAGTGTACCGTTTTATTTTTATCAAATCCAATTAATGGTCACACTGGGTAGTTTGCATGAGTTCTGTGATTTTGTGTGGTTGTACATGTACACTGTAATTATGTGTAAAAAAATGGTAAACCGCGTAACGTGGGATTGCCAGCTGTTGGTGTGAACTCAACAAGAGCGCTTCAAATTCAGTGATAAACCAAATTTACATTTTGGTCCCATTCATCTAAGATTCATTTTTCAACGCACATTTTTAGTTTCTGAATAAAAAACGTTGACATTTTCATTTCATTACAGTCTGCTGCATAAAATCGTATTTCTATTTTATTTTGTTCCACTCAAAACTAACTGGAGAATTTAGGACATGAAAAAAATATGGTTTTTGTGACAAAAATTCAAAATTGTAACGTTACAATACGCTGCTAAAACTGAAAAGGGTGAAATCGCGCAATGGCTCAAAAGCTTTCGGAAGGAAAACACTTTGATGTTGTATTTGGTACAATTCAATGCTTAACATCCTATTTGGGAATGGGGCGTAGCCCACCAAACCACGGGCAAATATAATATATTGTACCTATTGTTTGGGAAGTAAACCTCTTACCTTTTTATGACGGCGTACATTTTTGATAATAATTCCGTATTCTTTGCCTTTGTGTTCCATTGTTTTAGCACAAAGAACTACCTAGCTTGCGGTTAGATTACCTCATTAGGGTAGCTCTTGAGTTCTCTGCAAAGTGTGTATCTAGCTTTAGTGGAAATAAACATATTTGTTTCTCGATTATGTTCTGAAGGTTGGGAAAAGAGTGCTGTGAAACTTTGAAGCTATAAAAATGTTTTTTTTATTTTTATAAACGATATTTTTAAATGAAATACTGTCAAATCATACTTTCAAAAAATTTAAAAATTCTATTGAAACCATAATGTTAAGTGAATTTAGTAAAAAAAAAATATTTTATTTATGATTTTGTTCTGACAATAAATCAATTTTATTTATTATTCAATTAACTCTTTTAATTCTGTCGTTTAAAAACATTAACTTTAAGAAACTCCTTCTAATTTAAAAGTGTTTATCCTGTTAAAATATACAAAATTAAAAACCAATAATAGTGATTTTAAGCGGAAGGTTTTCTAATACAATCCTTATCTAAAAATACATTCAATGTATTTCCTATTTGCCCAATTTCATTAAAAAAACATTCATCATATTTCACATTCCCCATTTCATTAAACAAGCAATCTAAAGCAAATATATCAATTGGATGTCGAGATTCAATCAGAAATCGTAACATAATTATTTTTGGTAAATTTTTTCAAGCGATCTGTTTCATAGTCCCAAAATGTGTTTGAATCATTGGGTCGAGATGGACTTATTTATTTCTTAAACTGACCTGTTTACGGCCACTGTTTTTTACTTAAAGACATTGATTTGTAGTACAGTCACGAGCTTTAATTTGGAACCTACCTAAGGTTGAATATCGTGTAGCAAATTAAAGTTATTTAGAGCCGTAGATGGATAATTAAAAAGATCTGATATTAAAATATCAATAATAATATGAGAAGGATAAAACTTTACAATCACTAGTATGAGTGAGCGAGGCGGACAACTGTTTTTTTATCCTTCTCGCGTATGCGATTTTATTGTTTGCCACCAGCTCTGACCCCAGTTCTAGCGGCGCCTATTGGCTTTCACCCGGTGTGAACAACGTAATTTGGTCGGGTTATATATGTATAACCCGACCAAATTACGTTGTTAATTATATCTCATAGCTGGCTTATGTATCACGTGTTCATCGTTTTAGACTCTATAGCTATTTCATCGTGTACGCCAAATTCTTCTCCATTTAATTTTCCTTCCACGTTTAGAGCTCATATTTTAACACAGTGTCATACGTCAAAATGTTTACCATCGACAACTTACGTTTACGTTTCTAGGGGCAACCGCTCAATTACGTCAAACGATGACTTCAAAAATTTTCCGAGTAATTGTAAAGGTAATTAATGAGATTTTTACACGGACACATATTCGTTATTTGTAAACCGTAGAGATAGCAAAGTGATAGCAAAGAGGTTATCATTTCAAGAGTCGATTCGATAAGACATTTAAATGTCTTAACATGACATTTCAACTGAAGTTTCGGCCTTATTGCATTATGAATGGTCTAACAACATTTAATGGAAATGGGTCGCAAATTGAAGCTCGTGACTGTACATCAATGCGTATAGGTCTTTTATGTGTTTTTTTACGATACTAGCCGAGAATCCACCTGGCGTGTGCTACGCTAAAGAAAAAATGTGACCGAATATGCCTAATGCATTGTTTTGTGTTCAAGTAAATACCTACTCAAATTTGGGGAAGTTTTTTGCAACACAGTATAATACTAACGCAAAATAACAGGGCTTCAAAACTACTATGCATACAAGCTAGTATGTATAGTAATATATAAGACATAATTAAGATAGTTTACAAACTAAAACAACTGACTTCAATGCCCCGCGAATCAATGTCAGTAGCAAGTTTGAGACGTTTATCATTATATCTCTGGATATACTAATCAAATCTCGATGAAATTAATATGGGACCAAAACGTACCCTACCGATTACAATAAGATTCATTCGAATCGGTTCACAATTGACGGAGTAATCGCGTAACATACACACACAAAAAAAAGAAAAAAAACATACAGACGAATTGAGAACCTCCTTTTTAGAAGTCGGTTGAAAACAGTGCAAGTGTCAGTCTCTTTCATTCCGGGTTTTTGCACCTGACATTGTACTATTAAACTTGACTGTGTACTAGGTAGTGCACAGTCAAGTTTAATAGTACAATGTCTTTGGCTATGTATTATTTATGAGGGCCCGGTGGTCTTGTGGGAGAATGGTCGGCTTAGACGCCAGAAGTACCGAGTTCAATCCACACGATGCACCAATGGATTTTTCTATCAAAAACATTATGTGCGCTTTTTCACAGTGGCCGTCCGGTGAAGAAAAAACATCGTTAAGAAACCCCCAACCCCCGCATAGTGGTAGTTCACTAGTGTCCGCCTGGCCACCTACCACCCTCAAGTTAGAAAATCTGTTGCCAAACATCTAATGTGTTCCGGCAGCTATCCTTGAGAGCTAGTTCCCATTTTAGACCTAGCGTGCTACCATCCTCGACCGCAGCATCACTTACCAATAAATGACATGTGATGCTGAGTTTATTCCTATTGCCTAATATAATAATATTATATTTGTTCAAAATTTTATATTTAAGAAATTTAATGTATTTCTTTTCAGTAATTGGCAATAAATGTGTTTGTATTTGTATTTGTATTTGAGATAGTGGTCAAACGCTAGCCTATATGATAAAAAAATATCCCGGACTGGTCTAATCTTAACGCTTTCTATCATCGCTCTATCATATATCGAATATATAGATCAAAATCTATCGCCAATGTAAAGACATCAACGCAGAGTATTTATTTATTTATTTGTTTATGGTAAGCCAACAGTTTCAATTAAAACTCAATGATTGACAGTATATACCACGAGATTTGTTCCTATGCGGGTAAAACAAATGACGACTTGTTTGTTCTGACGCGGATTGAGACCTAAAATCTATCTTGAAATCTTAGCAAAAGTTTGCGCATGCCAAGGCCAATTACCTCATTTATGACGTTTACATCTCAAGGAATAATATCTGTTGGACCCTTATCATATGGTAGCCATTAGCAAATTGTAAGGGCATTGTTTACCGCGGCCACTGGCCAAGGAATTTATGGCCGAATTAATGGCTGGCCAGAATAATTTTATGGCCTATTCGGGTAACAGTTTAATTAAAAAGTGGCCTTTTTGTGATAATGCGAAATTAATGATGTTATTGCCGCTGATGATTATTAAAATTATTGGAAAACGATCTCAGTAATTCGTTTGAAATTAACAAAACGTAAAAGTTTTAATAACGAAACATGAATTTTTGTAACAAGTATTGCTAACGCGAAATATTTGATTTTTTTAAATGATAAATGCTTCACCTGTTATTAAATCTGTTAGCAAGTGACGATGTGGTCAAAGATGGTAGTACCTACGCTAGGGCTACAATGAGAACTAACTCTCAAGGACAGCTAAAGGAACGCACCTTTAAGTGTTTGACGACAATTTTTTCCAACTTGAGTGTGCTAGCTAGCAGTCAGACTCAAAGGTACCTATCACCATCAAAATATACTGGTGCATGGCAAATTTGAACCCCTCTGGATAAGAATTACGTCTAGATAAGGAGTCAGGCATTTACCCAATACGCCACAAAACCCTAGTATAATATCTACCTACCTATTTATCAATGTTATTAATTTGAGTTTACTTCTTAGGAATCGATTTTCATTTGTAAGGACCCCTGTATTAAAATTTAATGAGCAGTGAAATTAATCGCGTTAACTGTAAGCGCAATGTTTTCCGTCAAAGTCAAATATCAATCTGCTTACGTGATATTCTCATGCTGGAGGCACAGTAACAAGAAACGCTGTTAATTGTCGCGATGATGAACGGTTAACATGGGTGTAAGTAGTCACAATTTATTGCGATAATTTTACAACGTCATTAACATTGCCGTTTCAATTTGATTAACTGACAATATTTATCGATGATGGGCATTGACGTTTCTCGTTATTATAGGTTCCAGCATTAGAAAATATCATAATGAATATATTTAAAGTGAATAATGGAAAAAGAGAGACGAATATCGGGTTCAGTGGCACATCTTGGAAGATGCCTACGTCCGGCAGTGGACTGACACCGGCTGATGATGATGATGAATGGCAAGGTGGTAAAGAGAGAGAGAGAGAGAGAGTAAACTCCTTTACTCCAGTCATGCATCGACGCTGACAAACATCTGTTTTTTGTTCCAGACTGGTAAACACTTTCACCGGACATCACTCCTCATCAAAGCTTTCAATCACAAGTTCAGACTGGACCTCGAGCTTAACACGTAAGTCTTATTTTTAGACATTTATACATTTAGTACGTTGCGTTAATGTACGTTATATGTTATTGTCTGAGTGTACGTTTTTTAATCGACACTTTTCAGGAAGTTTTAGGAATGAAATTTGTCATTCCCTTTCTTGAATCGAAAAACTGGTATTCCACCTACCTGCGCGAAGCGTTTCGGTTTCTCCATTCATCATACGTACCGCCAAGAAATTGAATTCTTTGCCTGTGTTAGTATTTTTGGTAAATTGCAATTTTGAGGTTTTGAACTTCACCTCGACCATTTTATTGCATGACGAATGGTGAGATATAGTCAATCGCTACACAATTTGGATAAAAAAATAAAAACAAATACGAGGTAGCTACCAGTACCTGTATTTTAAAATTTTAAAGTAAATTAAGCGAGGAAGTCTCAAAGAGGCCAAAGGGTTTAATGTTTTGGTTTCATTGCTTTTGCAAAGATATTTTATAATAAACATAATTAAGATAGTTTAATTAAAAACTAAAAGAACCGATTTTAATGCCCCGCGAGTCAGTAGCAAGTTTGAGACGTTTATCATCATATCTCTTAAGATACTTATTAGATCTCGATGAAATTACAATGGGACCACCTCGAAAACGTACCTTACCCATAGCAAAAAAATCATTCGAATCGGTTCAGAATTGACGGAGTAATCGCGTAACATACACACAAAAAAAAAACAAAAAACATACAGACGAATTGAGAACCTCCTTTGTTTTCGGAAGTTGGTTGTAAACTATACTTAACGCAATAAAGCGAGCGAATATAACGAGATAGCTACATCACTGTCAGCCTTTCAACAATCGCCAAAAATAATAATAAATCATAGAGATGAAAGGAACACTTATCAAACAACCGTTCCCCGCTCATATTACAAAAAGCTTATCTTAAAAAAACGCGAACGAAATCCCCAACGAATGATTTTAGCAATCGTAATATTGCGTCTTTGGGCGAATTTACAGCCGCTACTCTCCCTTTCCTACTTACGTATTTACGTATATCTGTCTCGTTCTCTTATCCCAGTTCTCGAGTTGGGTTATCATTGCTACTCATGTTCTTTTTATATTTCATTTATGGTGTTCGAGAGTTGTGAAGTTTGGGTTCTATCGATTTGTTTTCGTGCTACCTTCCCGGTTCACGACTGATATTCCATTTTGTAGGTCTCGATTGTAAATTGTTTTACCTTTTTGTTTTGATTGTTTTGTTGTTGGGTTTTGTTTTGGATATAACCTATTATAAGTTTTTTTATATATGAATTAATTGCGAGTAGGCGTTTTATCTTACTGTTTGAATTTTGACTGATGATCCTTACATTCTCAGATGGACAGCGAATTGTAACACTTTTTTTAATATAAATTTTAACTTTTATCTGTGTTTGAGGTGTTCCATAATTATTATTTTTCATTTTTTTATTGAAAGTTGAAGATACTTGCAATGAGTGTAACTATTTAAAACTTAAGACTAACGCGCATTTGATTTGTCAATGTCAACTAATTATAAGTAACAATTCGGTCTGAAATCGGGCATGCAGGCTATGAATTTCAGCATAATCCCATGTATTTTTTTGTTCAGTGGGATATTTATCAAAGCCTTGATATTGCACCCGTAAAAATCGGCTGGTGGTAAGCGATGATGTGGATGGAGATGATAACATGCTAGGCCTCGAATACTGTGAGTCCCAAGGGCTGTGCTGCCGGATCATCATAAGGTTATGGCGCATATATTTCTTCTTGATGTTTATAAGCTACTTTTTGGTAGCAAGTCAGGCGCAACATTGATATGGCCTAATATGCTTCTACCACCTGTAAACGAACACTCGTGCTAGGATTTGAACCAGTAACTTCTCGCTTAGAAGTCAAGTCCAACGGGTTCGAGTCAAAATATAAATTATAAATAATAATAAATGCCATTTTATAAACCAATAAAATAACAATAGTAAGGTGAAATCAATAAGCATATCAAATATCAAAAACAATATTTGTACGACCCGAGATATAAATATAAATGCCATTTTATAAACAAAAAAACAATAATAAGGTTAAAGCAATAAGCATATCTAATATCAAAAACAATATGTATTTGGCTATTATACTCTATATTATATAATAGAATATTGAGAACATTATTATTTAGCCACTTCCTTTGCTGATAATGATATTGATATAGATATTAGAAGATAATAACATAACATTGGCCGTTTCGTCATTATCTGGGGTGGAAGTCTCTACATTGATCGCTACTCATGTAGAGACTACCGGCCCAGGGCCGGCGATGAATTTCGAGCGATAATCGTCGATACGAAAAGAGATGCAGATAACAACTGTCTAGCTGCATCTCATTCTAGCAGACGTTTGCGATGACAAGACGCATCGCTATCAATGTAGAGACTTCCACCCCAGATTTTGATATGGCATTATTTATCTTGTTATCCTTGTTTCGAAACCGTTTCTTGGTTTCGGATACTAAAATATGTTGTGTTAAACTATTTCATTACCCACAACGGAACGGAGACTGTATATGACTGTATATGAAACTGATCGGAGTTAATTTTCCGGTACATAAAAAAAAATTTTTACGTGATAATAGCCGTTACAAACTTTAAGACTGTGTATGTGTTTGGGGTGAGAGGATGTTTGTTTGTGTGTGCAAATCCATGTTGCCATTTTTATCCAAAACTACTAGTCCGATTTTGATTCAGTTTTCAATTATGGGTTCAGGTGTAATTGGTGAATGTTTTTAGATAGGTGTTACGGTGACAACTCACCAGGGGGCGCTGCAGTAAACATTTGTTGGTGCAAATCCATGTTGCCATTTTTCTCCTAAACTAGTTCGATTTTGTCTTTAAACGGTTCGTAATTAATTAGTGGTGGTTCTTAGACAGATGTAATTACATTAATTTTCTAAAGGACATTGTCGTGGGTTATATTCAAAATTTTAATTTTTTCACTTGTTTTAAAATTGATAAAAATCGATTAAACGTTATTTAGGAACACAGATTTTTGTTAAAAATAAACAGAATATATACATATTATTTTGTTTTGGTATTTTGTCCATTATAAATTGGTATTAATTTTCAGATTCTAAAATAATGTAAAACGATTGTGGCATATCTTTAACGACCTCATACATTTTCATATATCATGCATATACTCTTTTGTATTAAAACGATTTGTTTCTTTATGACGGGTCACGTTGCCATGGGAACGGAAAAAACAAGGAAGTGAGTCTGGACAAAGAAATGGAGGAATAATGATAAAAATCAAGTCCAATATTTTGTACAAAAAGAATATAAATAAAAGTGAGCAATGCCGGTGTACTACGGAGGTTATATTGGCGGGGCCCAAAGCGGGGGCATTTACTCGTTTGATGGTTGCCCTCCCCACCACTGGTGGTTGCGGTGGTTGCGGCGGTTGCGGATGCTAAGCCTAGGAAGGCAAGTCCGGAATTATAACAAATGCCTGCTGCAATAATGACAACTCTAATTAGGCATAATTTATAATCGTCCAAGTCTTATTAAACTGTTATACTTACCGATGTTTCCGGAAATGCTGTAATACTACAAATGATTGTTAACGGGGATTCTCACCTTGACCAAGGACTTTGCTGATTCATACCAGGACAGGATAATGGAGTAATGGACCCGAAGTGCGGTGATAGTTTTCTGTTTAAGTTAAGTACCGTAGATTTTTGTAGAATCTATAGGAATATAAATGTTATAACCCGTCTTTCATATTTTATTGTCTAGGTTCCTGGTTCCTTTAGGGATGTAGCGTGCGGTAGGCCTCCTCCAGGGCTCCGTTACTTTTTGTTACGTTACATGATATCTAATGCCACGTATTTAATTTCATGAAATATGTCAAGCGAAGAATAAATTAATTGAATTGAACCGGTCAGAGTTTTACTCCAGGTCTTTAACGAATGTCCATCAATTCCTCGTCTATCCATTCAGGCCTAGTAGGCCTAATAAAATTTCTAAATCGGAATATTATATTCAACTAATTGAAGTTATACTTCTTTTGGCGCGATAGAGAAAAATGATGAGAATGAACGCGCGATGCGCGCGCACACCGACACCTAAATTTAACACCGTGAAGTTAGTTCTAGGTGGTACGATGCGCGCGCACACCGACACCAAAAGTCAAAAGTCAAAGCATTTATTCAGTATATGGGCAAATTAAAAATTTGCACTAACACACGTCAAATTACATTAAACAGATCATATTCAATAAAAAATATTATAGATATAACAGAAACATAACTTATTGCTTTGAACTTACAAAAAAAAACAAAGGTATTGAGCCATTCAGCTTTCATCTAGACGTCGAACGTCACACTTAAAACACATGTTTAATTCCCCTGATTAATGTAGGGTTGCCAACCGTACTATTACGTGCACCCGCAACCCAGTGCATGTTTCAGTACTTCAGACAATTTTTATCCAAAAAACTGTGAAATAATGAAACATAATAAATAAATAAAACGCAGACTAATTGCAGTACAAATCATATTCCGAATGGAACTGATTGTCCGTCTATCAGCTGCATAATACCGTCTTAAGAGGCAACTCTAGATCTGCAAACAAAATATGAAAACTGATTGACTGTTGAATCTACTGGTGTTTAGGAAGTACTCCCATCAGAGAAGAAATACCAAGAAACTCTATGGGGCTTTTCACTTGTTTTAATTCATTTTTTTTAATTCATATTAAATATTTTTTTTAATTTACAACAAATAATTATGTTATCGTACAATTTATATTATATCTTGGAGCTTGCGGCATACAGGCCAAGCATTTTTGTCATTCATATAGTCATTTAATGTATAGTACGATTTCTTCATTAAATTGGATTTTACAAAGGTTTTAAATCTGCTCATAGACAGTTGATCAATATTTTTAGGAAGTTTATTATAAAAATCGTATACAGTTCCCCAAAAAAGAACCACTAACTTTCCACAACCTGAATTGAGGTAAAAAATTGTACACCGTGAAGTTAGTTCTAGGTGGCATGACTATGTTCAAGTTGTATATGTCATATTTAAAGTCATATTTTTACGATACTAAAACCTTTTTTAACCGACTTCAAAAAAAGGAGGAGGTTTCTCAATTCGACCGTAATTTTTTTTTTTTTTTGTTTGTTCGCGGATAACTTCGTCGTTTATGAACCGATTTTGATTATTGTTTTTTTGTTCGAAAGGAGATATCCCAAGTGTGGTACCATGGTAATTTTATTGAGGTCTGATAAGTATCTCTAGAAATATTGAGATAAATATCTCAAAATTGGTACTGAAAATGAATAGCGCGGCATTGAAGTCGGTTCTTTTTTAGATTTTAAACGATATTATTATTTAAATAAAATCTTTTTGATTAATTTTATTATTTATCGTTAATCACTACTGCATTTTAGTTATCTTTTTCCATACGCCACAGAGGTATAACTTCTAACGCGTGTACATAAGTACACACACTCTTTTTTTTTTAAATATTGCGACACTACAAAATATTTGGTATACATTACATTCCGCTTTCAATTGGTATGAGTAGCTCTACGCGGCTACGAGTTTTCTACAGTTCTACGAAAACGCTACGTTGTTTGATCGTTTATTTATTTTAGAATTCGTGAACTTTTTAATTTGAGTTTGTTGTATAGAAAAGTTATTTGTTATTTTAAGCTTTAGTTTGAATTGCTATGTTTGTATGTATTTGTTTTCCATTTCGGTTGCTTTAACATGTAGTAGCAATGGAATAGTCTCCTAAAAATGTATTATTTAAACATTGCTGTATCAATCCAGTTTTGGTAAGTCGAAATATGACTCTTTTCAAAAAATTCAGACAAGTGGTGACTCGCTAAATATTGAATGGGCTCCCATAAAGGCGGACCGTTACATTGGCGCCGAGGGGCAACATTGGCGTGGATAACTTAGGGTGTCGAGAGGTCTGCTGCACTTTCACTAAACGCTACTAGCGGCTTTATGCCTTTAACACTTCCACCCTGGAGCTTAGGTCCTAGCTCTTGCGATTCCAACCACCGGCCGGCCGGTCAAGGCAAGCCGGGGGTCAGAGGATCACATTTAGTCGAGGTGTCGCCACTCACCGTCGGCTCTCCACAAAGCCGCTCCTGCATATTATAATAACTAGAAGTGTCCCGCGGCTTCGCCCGCGTTAAAAACTTATTTTATATACTTAAAACTGTTCTTATCATTAAAGACATCAAATAAAAATTTGCTAAATCGGTTCACCCGTTATCATGTTATCGCGTGACTTAGGTAATTCAAAATTCATATTTATAAAACCCGAAAAACCCAAATTTTCAGATAGGGTAGGCCCCATTTCGAAAAATCCTACATCACGTACTTAATCTCATCTTGTTTCGCTTTACAAACTTTGATTCCCCGTTCCGTATCCGGGAGGAAGTTTTAGAAAATCCTTTCTGAGCTGATACCTACGTCATAATAACTATCTGGATTCTACATTTCAGCGCAATCCGAAACAATATTGATTTTTAGACTTTGTAACCCCAGTTTATCCTCTTAGGCATTTTGAAAGAGCCTGGAACTTGTATTTACTTATTTATTCACAGAAGTACTTGTGTGAACTGTCGAATGAAATGACTATCCAAACTTTGAACCCCCGCTTCATCCCCTTAAAGATTAAATTTTGAAAAATTATTTCTTAGCGGATACTGAAGTCAAAATATCTATCTGCATGCCAAATTTCAGCGCAATCCGAAACAATCTTGATTTCAGACTTTGTTACCCCGCTTCACCCTTTTAGGGGTGGAATTTCAAAAAAACCTGAAACACGTATTTACTTATTTTTTTATTGGAGCACTTGTATGATATATATATTTCAAATAGAGAACACTATCTAATCTTGTTTCTCTATACAAACTTTGAACCCTCGTTGCATCCCTTTCAGGGTGAATTTTGTCCTTTCTTAGTACACCCTTACGTACTAAGACAAATATACCCTCCAAATTTCAAGTCTGTATGACCAGCGGTTTAGGCTGTGCGTTGTCTGTCAGTCAGTCAGTCAGTCAGTCAGTCAGTATGTCAGGATAAAGATTCTTATAGTATTAGATTAATTTATTTTTTGTTTAATTTAAAATGCATTGTCATCGAGTTGTTAACAACCTTAAAAATGCAGCCTGATAGCTAATTGCTTGAAATTTGTTTTGCATGATTTCATCCGGAACAACAGTCAGACAAACAAGACAGTGACTTGCCTTTAATTTAGTATTTCACTACACTAAGCTCGTCATCTTGAGGCGCCAAGTTTTTACAAGTAATGGGAGCATATTATATCACTGTTCTGCCTGACTTACTACCAAAAAGAAGCTTGCCATAATCAAGAAAAAAATCTGCTGCCATAACCTTACGGTGTTCCGGCAGCACACAGCCCTTGAGAGTCAGAGTATTCTAGGCCTAGCGTGCTTACCATCTTCAACCACATCATCGCTTTCCACCAGGCGAAATAGTGGTTAAACGCTAGCCTATAAGATAAAAAACCCCGATGTTGAGTTTCACATGCCGTGTATTTCAAACTACATTACTAAGTTTGGGTTGCGCCATCTTTCATCATAACATAAAACACCGGTTATGGTTAAAGTAAGGTTGTGCAATTTAACCTAAGTTACATGAAAATGAAATAGACATTAAAATATGTGATGCATGTAACGACTGAACATTATAATGGGATGCGACAGGAGGCGGACAAGATACACGTATGCCGTAAACCGAGTGTAAACGTGCTCGGATTATTTAAATGTATCATTATTTTCTTGCACAGTAATCTCTTATACAAACTATTTTATATAAACTCATATCGCAAAATTCTGATTACGAATTAATTAGATCAAATCAAATCAAAGAATTTGATCAGTTTGTAGATAGAAGATAGAAAATTCTACCTTGTTTATTATTTTTTAAATTATGAGGTGAGTATATTTTATTATCTGATAGCTAAGCGAGAAGGCAGATCTGAAAGTTAGCGTAGGATAGTAGGATGATTACATTACTACTATCACATAAGTAAAGAACGTTTCTTTACTTATGTGCTACTTATTATAAATGCGAAATGATATGTAAAGAGTTAAAATTTTAAGATATTTTGTGACGCAACAAGTGCCTCTGGTTCTAACATCACGGAAAATATCGCTTGCGCAATGCCGAATGTCATACATTTAGGCAGTATTTACAAGGAACACCGTGAAACACTCCAGCGCCATCTAAATGCTTTGATAGTAAATTAAGTTGGCAAGCATACTCATACTATTCATATACTTTTTAACTGACTTCAAAAAAAGGAGGACGTTACTCAATTCGACCGTATTATTTTTTTTATGTTTGTACGCAGATAACTTCGTTGTTTATGAACCAATTTTAATTATTCTTTTTTTGTTGGAAAGGAGATATCCTCAGTGTAGTACCATGGTAATTTTATTGAGGTCCGATAAGTGTCTCCAGAGATATGGAGATAAACACCTCACAATTGCTACTGAAAATTAATAGCGCGGCATTGAAGTCGGTTATTTTTAGTTCTTTAAACGATCTTATTATTACCCAGCGTGGGTGATTGTGGGTATTTCCTTCTATCGCAGAGGCACTAATAAACAAAGAGCTGAAGATGGAGCTCAGTGGCGTGCCACAGGAAAGACCAATGTCCAGCAATGGACGAATACTGGCTGCTAATGATGATGATACTTTTTAACCTGGATTAACACATAAGTTACTTTTAATCACGGGCGAAGCCGTGGGGCTTAGCTTGTTTTATTTAAAGCAGTTCAATTTTTAATACAGCAAGTTCGCATAGAAGGCACTTGCATGCTTGCAATTTAAAGCCCCCAGATTGTACTTACCAGGAAACAAGACAATGGCAAGATGTTGTACTAAAACTGAGGGCAACTGTAGGTAGCTGCTGATAACTTTATCATATCGACACCCGGGTGTTATACGATCCATTAACTTAGGAATATATTCTTACAACACTATTTACTTAAGCGTAAAGGTGTATTGTTTTTCAATCGCATCCTCTGGGAACGATCCGGTGACGTCACAACATGGCCGCCGAGACCCGGTTGTTTCTCGCTGAATTTACGTTCGCTTATTTTGTTTAAAAGGTAAACTGAAGCAGAATGGGCCGGTTTAATAGAATCTGAAATAACCTCTCGGCTTCAAATCCCGTAGGCGCTCGATGTTGGTTTTGAGAGCTCATAAAACAACTCAAAGTTGTTCTCATTAACAGATCTAAAGCAGTTTTGTTGACGTGGCTTCGCCGATCCGGGCTCATAATTTATAATGAGTTCAGGTTATTGCGAGGCGGTTGGCAATGACATGTACTTCCTGTTGAATGTCAATTGGATAGCTGTACGTTCTATAAATCTAATTCGCTGATTTAAAAATTTTCAAAGATATTATTTGATAAGTCAATGTGCATGTTTTCAAAGCAAGTATTTTTTCCCTTTTAATTTCTGCTCTGTTTCGTGTTAATATGTAGGTTTATTACCTGATTATACTGTATATGGATTTGTGACCGAGAATTGGTAAACGTAGAGTAGGATGCCCTTAGACAAAGTGGATTCGTGGATCGTGCTCAGTGACGTAAAATTGCAGAGGCCTACGACCAAAAAAATACAAGTGTATTGAGAACCTTCACCTACTCTGTGAAGACGTTTAAAAACAATTGAGTGAGAGATCTAAAACGTTCTAAAAATAAATTATTTATAGTACCTGCGTGTCTTCTAAATATCAATTAAATATCTACCGGGGGAATATACCATGAGTAATAATAACCTTTTACAACAAGTCGGCATGATAAGGTTAATAGTTATAATGAATAGTGAAGATACGGACACATCGCAGCGTCCTGCGTGCGCGATCTAGGCAGCGATCAGATAGCGCAGTAGTATTTGTACCGACTGATTCACACCAAACGCGATCAGAAAACCATTTTAAAGTACTGAGATCGCGCCTGCAGATCGCAGGACGCCACGGTGTGGCCGTGCCTTTAAAACCCCACAACATACCCTCAACTAATTTAATTTTGTATATTACCATCACTTTGTCAATGAAGTATCATTTATCGTTTACTCAAAGCATTTCAGCAACCACTAAGAAATCCTCAAACAAAAGACTATCAAAATGACAATCACGAATGCTAAAACACAAGATGATTCAAATAATTCCCCGAAAGATTTACTCGTAGGTAACACGTCTTACGAAGTGAATCTTCCATTCAACGACGATCGGTCGCTAATATATGCTTCGATTGAGCGCAATCAGAGGGGCTTAATGCCTTTGTAAAGGGAGAGAGGGAAGGGGCACCTTCTCAATTTGGAGTTTAGCTAAGCCCTTGCTTCGCCATTACGTCTTGATAGATTCAGATCCATGAGCGCTTTACTGGTGTCTTTATGGCACCGATATAAAAAATATTATTCAGTTGATTATGTGATTTGAGATCTTTCTGTGGTGGTAGATCTTTACCATGTTTTTGTGGTTGATCAGACTGTTTAATGATATTTGTGAACTTTGTGTGATGAGAACACAACAACTTAATACTAAAGAAATATAAGTGACTTCATCATCATCATTATCAGCCAATTTCCGTCCACTGCTGGACATAGGCCTTAAATGACTAAAGGAATCTAAATTAACGTTAGTACTGATACATTGCTTATTTTTTGCCGTCGAAATGAGAACTAAATAAATAATAGACCAAGATCCTACCAATCTCTCGATGTCATCACATCGCTAGCATAGCACAAAGAATAATGTCGCTTGCAGCTCATAATTTGCACCCGTACGTACAGCGACATTCATCGCTTACTCGGCGACAACTTCATTAAAACGCGTCGAGCAAACAAACACCCGGCGATGCTGGTGTATAGTAGGACCAAACTGAGAAAAAACGGAAATTGATTTTTCTGGAACATTAACAATATTTGCGATGGAAATTATCGATGTAACGAGATTTCCACTAAACTTAACATTAAATCTCATTTAATTCTGATAATGCAGTAAGAAATCAGTGTACAGATCTAATGCAGGCTGATTTCAGATAAGTGACCTCTAGCTATCTTCTCCAACTTTTCTCAGAGTATTATGCATCTCTTTGTACAAAATGTCTTTATACAAATCTATTTCGATCTACTTCGGGTTAGTTTAATTCTAAAAGTAATTTATAAAATGGTTCAATTATAGTACACCAAAATTACATTACTAGAATATTGTCAAAAACGCAGTTAAAGAAAGATACCAGTTTAATTACTTGAACACAGCATTATGGTCATACTATATCTCATAGCCGTAGTACTGGTAAACATACAACGTCCTTTGAGCGCCAATCAAATTTTACACAAAAAATTACACCACATTTTTTACCGCGTATGCAGTCGCTATCCACTTTGTCTGGAATTGTGTAAATAAGTACTAGCTCTTGGCCTAGGTAATATTGTTTGCTTTGTATCGGGTTTGAACTAGTTGATTAATGTTCTGTTATTTTCTACGCAAACTGGTAAACAAAGGAGATACTTTGTTGCCCTTTTATTTTTATTTTATGATGTAGTAAATTGCTTCAATATTTACAGTTTTAGAGTAGGTGTGATGAAACATAATGTTGTTTGCGTTGATTCTCATTGTCTCTTCTATCGTCTCTATTCTTCTTCTATCTTATTATCTTGATATTGAGTTCAGATATTCACTGAACCATAGAAAATGTCTCAAAAATAGCGTGTGTAAAATAATTAAATTAGTTAGCAAATTTGACGTGGATGGCTCGCTATGGTTATGTGAGATGTGCGCAATTTTACTAAGCGCTACTCACGGCTTTATGCCTTTAAAACTTTGACCCTGGAGCTTACGTATTGGACGCCTGGAGCGTAGCTCTTGCAATTCCCACTTCCGTTCAGCCGGTCAAGGCAACTCGGGGTCAGAGGGTCTCATTAACCCTCACGGGATAGGGGTACGTGTTGTCGCCACTCGCCGTCAGCTTGCCAGAAAGCTGTAACATTACATGCACCACGCATTACAACATATCTAAATACTAGTCTAAAAACTACTGTTAAAACTGTGCCATTTGCTGTCGTTAGCTAACAAGAATTTGTGCACCAAAGGCAAAAAAGCAAACTCCGCGTACACCGTACTATCGGTACCCAAAGTATTTTCGGCTGTTTCAGCTGTAATATATTCTGTACAAGTGGCCACGGCACCGTAATAAGATGAATTCAAATTAATGCCACTCTTATCTTTAACAAGGCTAAGATTATATTTTGCTTAGACGGGAATTTATTCAACGAAAACACCGAGTTTTATTCCGGCTAGCGACGTACGAGTTAACTTTGGTGTGGTGCCATGATTTAAAGTTGATTTGTTTTACCAGTGTTAACGTGTATGGAAATGAATTGCTGCTTGTGTTTCAACACTTGTGTGTAAAATGCGACTGTTTTAAACGGTTTTATTTGGCTTTTCTTTTTTTGGGTCAAATTCTAGTAAGTAATTGAAATTTTACCCACTTTCCGTTGGTCCTTTAGTTTTTTCAGTTTTATTTAAGTTTGAATTTGATTATTTATTATTATCTTAATGTTAATACGATGTCTTACAAATTTAAAGCCGTTTTAAAATTTAATAAAAACATTAATTAATTTTAAGTTTTAATTTAATTTTAATACTTTCAATATAACCATTTCAGTAACTTACATTTTTTTTACCCATTTTGCCTGTTTTGTTTTGAAGACAGATACAATTTGTACAGATACTTTTTGTAGTAGTAAGAGACCTACTAGTCGGTACTAAGGGTGTAGATATAAAGTAAACTATAATCTAGCAGCACTAAAAGTCTTGACATCTCTTTTTTTAGAGATAAGACAGGATAGCACTAATTTTAAACGTTATTATAATTTCGTAAAAGCCACATAATCGGAACTTTTGTCTGTTATTTAATCGTGAAACTAAATCTAATGGCTGAAGCATTAACTCACTCAAGATATATTAAGATAAGTTACTGTAAAATTGACTCTCATGGTCGTGAATCCTTTTTATATCTTATTACATTCAAAATGTGACAATAACCATCAAACTGATTATGATGATGAAGTTAGAAGATCATTATAACTTCTTAATGGTGTTGTTTCTTAATACATAATTGAGATCTTATTAACAATTTGTTAATAAGCCCATAGCCCACGCTGAATGTAGTTTACTAAACTGATAATTCATGCAAAACATCACTCACAATCATTCCCTGGCGTTGAGGTCATCTGAAACATTAGAGTTAGATATGCCAGCTTACTCGACAATCTTCTATGATTATTCTTTCATTATACAGGAAATCTGACTATGGAAAGTACCTATTAAAATTCGACACGCTCCCTCAATTTATACTGTTAAAGAAAAACTTTAAATAATTCTACAAACTGGTATTGATGATTATTACGCTATCTCATGTTTTTCCTAAAACCGTTATGCATTTGTATGTGTATGTATATATTGTGCATATGTATTTATATTTGTTTTGTTCGTATATATTTTGTGTAGATATATGTTATAAAATAGATATATTATGTTTATGACTTTGAAATAGATGTTTATTCATTTTATGTGCACCTTAGCCCTTTACATATTCGTACTGTCCACTCCATCATAAGGTAGTCTGGAAGAGATCGCCTTGAGAGATAAGACTGCCCATTGTACTGATGTATAATTTATTTTAATATGTTCATTATTTAATCATGATGTACAATAAAGAGTTTCATTCATTTATTCATTCACTCTATTTAGAATTTATTTTTTATACTAGATAGTTATGCGTTTGACCACTATCTCACCTGACTTATACTTATACGAGTGAACACAAAATAATTTTATAAATATTTTGTCTTTGCAAACCATGTATCAACTTGGTTCTGATTGAACTAAAATTTTGCACTGTTCCAGAACACGACAGACCCGGTGGTGTAAAAGATTGCAGTAACGTCTTATAGAAGGAGATGCAGCTAGACAGACAGTTTACATTTGCATCTCTTTTCAACCGACTTCTAAAAAAGAAGGAGGTTATAAATTCGTCTGTATGTTTTTTTTTGGTGTATGTACGCGATTACTCCGTCAATTGTGAACCGATTTGAATGATTATTTTTTAATCGGTAGGGTACGTTTCCGGAATAGCCCCATTTTAATTTCATTGATATGTGATAAGTATCTCCAGTGATATGACGATAAACGTCTCAAACTTGCTATTGAAATTGACTCGTGGGGCATGGAAGTCGGTTGTTTTAGTTTTTAAACTATCTTAATTATATTATCGACGATTTTCGCTATTCATGTAGAGAGTACCGCTCCAAGAAGTCGTCGGATCAAATTCTAGCGTCGACGGGTGTTCGTCTACAGGTCCTAGGAGCATAATCATTGTATCGATGTACCACCTGACTTGCTACCAAAAAGTAGTTTACCAACCTAAAAGAGAAAATCTGCCATAACCTTACGGTGTTTTGGCAGCACATAGCCCTTGAGAGTCAAGATTTTAGGTGTAGCGTGTTCACCATCTTCGACCGCATCATCGCTTATCACCAAGGGAGATAGTAGTCAAATGTTAGCCTATAATATATACAAAAATCTCTATCTATGACAATGCAATATAATAGTATTATGGAGCTGATCTGATTATGAAGCTGGGATGTAGAGACTGATAGATATGCCAAACTGTAATACATTCGTCTTTGGTCTGGAATAACAATAAAATAATTTTGACACAAACTAATTATACCTCCTCCTGTAAAGTCGGTCAAAAAGTGTACCGAATTTCACAAACCTTATTTAGTTCTTTCTTGGACTATAATTATGTTATGCTTCGAGGCTAAAAAAGTAAATTATTCTATTAAGAAAATGAGCGTTGAGAAATAAGTCTTGAGTGAAGCCAGCCAAAAGTAAGATGAGATTTTACGTGATTTTTCATCATCTAATTTTCTTGTGCTAATTTTTAGTTTTTGTTTGGCTTTGATGCTAAAATTACAAATTCGCAGGAATAGGGTCATGAAATATATTATATAAAATTATGTAAATAAAACCATAATTATAATAATTATGTTTTTATTTACATAATTTTTAGCATTAAGATTTAATAAAGCTGCTTTAACATTCTCATTACAGTCTCATTTATAACTTTTAAGTGATTTAGCTTTTTGTTGGGATCATAGAAGACATCATCTTATGAAGAAGGTAAACGATAGTTACTTAACTACAATATTACCTTGTTGCCTCCAGGAATATACAAACGGAGGTGTACCACGTCCTTTTGAAGAGTGGAAGCGTGTTTGTCGTGGATGACGTGGCACCTCGATACCCTGGGGAACTTTTACCGCGTTACGCGGCATTATGTAAGGGTTGTAAGGGCTGATGAAATGTGAGGCTAAGGTTATCTCACTCACCTGTTGTGATTTTCGGATCACGTGTATAAGGTCACATGCTAGTGGGGGTTCATATTTTTATGATGCTATTTGGCCAAATGAAATCATAACAAGTAGATACTTCCCTGACTCGCAGTGTCGATGAGCGATCCTTAGTCCAACAGCGTGGGTGCTCGACAATAACTCCAAAAGTTCCCAAGTCACCCGTTTTTTCGAGGTTAGGTCCAAAAAATGTGTTATTACGACGTCGCCGGTTCCGCCCGAGTCGTGTGCAATTAACAAATTCACATTCAAACACCGCACAATTATGGTTAAAACCAAGCGCAAGTTCAAGGGCCAATAATTATTCGCGTACAAAAAAAGGAACCAATATTACGCGAAACAAAGACTAGGCACCGGTCTTTTTTCACTGCGGCCGGCGACATGACAGTCACAAAGTGACAGACGTCCATAGTAGATTAGTAGCCAAGGGCTGTAAGGCATCAATTGGAGCCCGAGATATTTAGGCGCACGAGCGCAGCGAGGGCGCCTATAGTTCGAGGGTGCAATTGATGCTTACACCCGAGCTAACTACTCTGCTTTATATCTCGATTGTGAGGTAAGTAGAAAAATACCGGCATTACAAGAATAAAACATTATATTAGTTAAAATTTATAGTGAAATGAAAACAATTTTCAAATTTTAGGGACAGGTGTTTTTGGGTATGTTAATAGTTTGAGATTGTGATATTTGTTGGTCATGGACAAAATCTGACGGGATGAAGCTTTCTTCAGCAGAAGTTGATGGTTGCGGATCATCTCTTGAGAAAGATGTTTCATTTTTTGAAAGCTGAATAGTTTCCGTTATTTGGTTGGTAATTTTTATTTTGTATGGAATCTTCAATGTAACCTTCAGCCACCTTGCTGGATTTCCACCGTGCCTTTCTATAGTGGTTAAGTTAGCCCCAGCATCCGTTCGATATTTAAAATTGATGACTATTATACTCATACGAAGACAAGGCTGAATCATCTCATCTCTGTGATAAATCAACGTAACTCTTCCGAGTTTGGGCTCGATTGATTCGTCTTGAAGAGAACTTTTCACCTAGATGATATCCAGGGTCTGATGATGAAGCTGGAAGGCAACCACGGAATATCTGTGATATAAAAACAAAACACTACCGAGTTTGGGCTCGATTAATTCGTCTTCGAAGAGAACTTTACACCTAGATGATATTTAGCGACTGGTGATGAAGCTGGAAGGTGGCCACGGCATCTCTGTGATAAAATAACGTAACCCCAGTTAATTTGGCCTCAAATGATTTGTCTTGAGGAGCACTTTACAGTTAAATGATAGCCAGGATCTGATGATGAAGTTGTATGGTGGCTATGGCATTTCTGTTATAAAGCAATATAGCCCCACCGAGTTGATTGATTTTCCTTGAACAGCACTTTACCCATAATCACATCAAATATCCGTGGAATAATATTTTAACATTTTGAAAACATAATGCCTTCTCTTAAATACTTAGGTAGTAGTTAGGTAGTCGGTATCTATATCTACCTACTAAAAAGTTAAAAATAAATTACAGTAAAAAATATTTTTAAAAACAAGCTTTTATCTGGGAAAATGAACTAAAATGTTAAAAATAAATTCTAGTAAGTACTTGGCGTGTAGGTTTTTACGTATATTTTTAAAAGCTTGAGGCACTGAAGTATAGTAATTACCTAGCCTGAAAAACGGGTAGTGCTTTAAGCTTTTAAGAATATAGGTAACTACCTACACGCCAAATACTTACAAGAATAATTATATTTTTAACATTTTAGTTCATTGTCCCAGATAAAAGCTTGTTTCTTAAAAATTTTTTTGTCACTTATAATTTATTTTTAAAACGAGCTGATTAATCCATTTTATTTCATATCCAACACGGCTAATTTAATTATTTTATTTTAGTTTATGAATTTATACCAGCGGTCAATTAAGACGCTTCCAACGATTCCTAATTTGTAAAATTATGATAAGAAGTATATCCCTCACAGGGATCTGATGAACATACATACATACCGGTCAACATTTTAACCCTCCTTTTTGGGGTTCCGTAGTACTGACAAGGAACCCTTATAGTTTCGTCATGTCCGTTTGTCTGTCTGTCCGAGGTTTTGCTAAGAGACCGTTTATACTAGAAAGCTGTCATTTTGTGGGGTATGTATATAAATTACACCGACAAAGTGCTGAAATAAAATTGTGAAAAATATTTTTTGTGTGGGGCATTGTTGAATAGGTCTTTTAAAATGACTTAAGGGTTGCTGATACCATTTTTCGATTGAATGCACCATTTACGAAATATTGAACTTTAAAGTGCAAATTTTTATTCCAGTAGGGCGTCCGCCCCCTCTAAAAGCTAAACTGCTGGCTTGAAAAATCTGGGAAAATTCGTGATAACAGCGCATTTCATGAACTTTAAAGGAAAATAACAGGCTACTACGGAACCCTACACTGCGCGTGGCCCGACACGCAGTTGGTCGGTTATTATTTATTTAAGGTAATAGGACAAGCACGACGCTCGCCTGATGGTAAGCGATGACGTGCCTACAGATGCAGCGGTATGCAACATTCTGGATTGCTAGAATGTTGCATGTCACAGCCGTACCTATAATAAACAGTAGTAATATTTAAACGGTATCTTTTTCGAGAAATAACAGACGTTATTTCAAGCATCTCTTTTGCAACATAATTATCCATTTCAAAGACATATGAGCCAGAACCACAAAAAAACACCTAAATTACATCCCAGTACTCGCCAAAAGTAAAACGAGAAAGTAATAAATTACTTATTCAAGTTTTTCCATATCCTTACGCTTAAAACCTTCGGCACAGAATGGTGTAATTCATCTGTGCCCGAACATTTCCTAAGCAAGAATTATATTCAGGCGGGGCCGGGGCACCCAAAAAATATATACGCAGATACTCAAGTGGATTTGCCCCTACTTGGTTACAGGAAATAATAAATAAAACACGAAGCGACGCGAGTGTTATCACCGGGGGCGGTGTTCTGCCGCCATTTTTGGAGAATTATGTCTTGTGCAGTCGAATGGGTTGAGGTATTGATGAATATGGTTTCTTGCATTATTAAGTAGATGTCTTATCGATACTTTGAAAACGTATATTCGGAAATGTGACGGAGTAAATATAAACTTGTGATAGAAACTTTTAGAAAGAATTATTAATATGCTCTGGGAGAATTTCACTCGAATTTCATGGCCAGGACATAAGTACTGCTATTTTTTAGGGTTCCCAACCTCAAAAGGTAAAAAAAGGGGTTCCTTTTTTTTAAGAAGAACAAGGTATCCAGTATACTAATAAACTGGCCAAGTGCAAGTCGGACTCGCACTCGTAGGGTTCCGTAACACAGTTACGTATTCCATAACTATGATTTTTCGCAACTACAAAATTAACTTTGTTTTTCATAGTGTTTGTATGAAAAACAAAGTTATCCTTGCGGTCGCCATATCTCTAAAACTGCTGACTGTATCTCGTTTAAACTAATTTTCGTTGTTAGTTTTTATTGAGATCTACTGCATATATTTTTTTTAGATTTTTCACTCCTATACTTTAAGAGTTAGAGGGGGGGGGACACACATTTTACCACTTTAGACGCGCCTATCTTTCAAATGATTGACTTTGAGAAAAAATGATTTTAGAAACCTCAATGTCATTTTTGAAGACCTATCCAAAGACCCCACACGTATAGGTTTGAAGAAAATTTTTTTTTTGTTTCATTTCTATGTATGGGATGCCCCCCCTTAAACTTTTATATTTTTTATTTTTGTATAAAAATCGGAAAGCGGTTTACAGAATACATCTACTTACCAAGTTTCAATTCTGTAGTCCTAACAGTTTTGGAATAAAATGGCTGTGACATACGGACGGACAGACAGACAGACAGACAGACAGACATGACGAATCTATAAGGGTTCCGTTTTTTGCCATTCGGCTACGGAACCCTAAAAATTGCGCTGTATTTAATCTTCATATTCTGTCATCACGGCTCCCTCGATCATTCATTTAAAATAAATAACGTTCTCAAAATACAGCAAAAGTGATCATTTTGGGATTATCGGCCTTCAATAATGAAACGTTCTGCCATAAATCATTTTATGATCAACTTACGAAAAAGGCGAGCTTACTTTACTAGAGGCGAAATACTTATATATATTTTAATCTTCGAGTTTGACAGGGGTGTGACATGGATGGTATAATTTAGTGATAAATATAATTATTTTGTTTAGATTTCATTTAAATCGATCACGGGCCCATCTGAGTATTTTTTTGGCCATGCATATACTTTTGATATCAACGCCTAGTTGAAAAATACACTCTTTGTGAACTGATAACATATTATCATACGCTTAGTCTCATCTATCTTATTTTAATATTTTAAACTACAAAACTAAGGCAACTTTATATGTGAAAAAAAATCTATCAGAGTCTGTATTTATTATTCCCTTGTATGTTAATATAAACACTCCATGCACTTTGTGTTATCGACGATATGTGTAAAATGATTGAATTGTTGTTTCCCGATGACACATCATATCATTACTCAAAATGAGTTATTGCATACGAAGTAATTCATTTCAGATAAGCTGAAATTATGGATCATAGTGAAATTTTGTTTATTTCTACGTTTTGAAAATAGTTTAATATGCAGACTTTAAAATAAAAGTTCAATTTAAATATTGCGGGGCTGTCATTGCTGTATTTAACTAAATAAAAGTTTAATAAAAGAAAAACATTGTTTTGCTTTTGCAGTCTATTAGAATTTCGGTCTTGATCACAACCTTGGAAAGGCACAATGTTTTCATTAGCTTAGCACCTCACTGAGATATCTCACCTCACTGTCACGATTCTTCAAGAATCATTGTATTAAACCACTATTGTAACCAAGCTGTAAGGACAGTGGCCAAACTGTGATAGATAGATAAACTCTTTATTGCTACACCTACTTAAAACTAACTTACATAGTAAACTTAAGAATAATGTGTTATAATGGGCGCTCTTATCACTAATAGCGATCTCTTCCAGACAACCTTAGGATGGAGATGTGGATAGAACATGTGACTAATGACGGGTGTTTCTAACAACTCTAAACACTAACCACTTACATTATATACCTATAAATAAACTTAACTAACTGGGATCTGAGACAACTTCAGAAATTGGTATTATTTATATCCCGCGGAAGTACAATGTTTATTCGGCAAGTATCTTAAGACAAAAACCCACTCCCCTTGTGTCGTGGCAACTGCACAGAATATCTTCATAAGGCTACAGATAGAGCAGTAGAAGTATCACGGTTCTGGGTCCAGCAATGTGATCTTACTTACATACGTTGACATCATAGAAAGAGAGAACGAGAGAGAAATAGTCACTATACATATCACAGAACAGCTATGGAGTTCCAGACTTTGATAAAAGTAAATGCTTACCTCTTCGCTAACTTAACGTCCACATATAGTCAAGCTTGTGGGGTGCACGGGAACGGTGTTAAAATTCGGAAAATCGCTGTTTGTAAACAATCAACTTCAAATACTTCAATATCTATGCGTGGGTGTCCGTATATAGTAATAATTTAGGATAATTAGGGCAAAATTAAAGTACCAATTTTTTACATATTAGGTATCAGATTCAATTACTGAACACCCTCTTTCAGTACAGTCTTCTACTAGTCAGCCTTATAATAATATATAATAATGTATACTGTTATTAAGTCCAGGTAAGAACAAATATTTCTATAAAATGAAATCTGAAAACACATACGAGGTGACAAGCGAGATTGATACATTAATTATGTAAATGTTCCCACGTACCGTAAAATAATTAAATTCCCATCATAAAAACGAATTAACATGGATCTGGACTTCAAAATACGGGTAATTACCGTATTTTATGGGCGAATTTCGGTACAGTGCCGATAATTAAGTTGTAAATTGTTTTATTGTACCGATCAGAATCATATTGCTCATTACGGAGATGTATGTAAGTGAGGGTTTGTATGGTATATACGCATTATTTGCAGCAGTCAATTGAATTTATAAATGGTATCTGTACTGTACGGTACTATACAAAATATTTGAAATAAACAAATATCATATTAAACGGTAAAGTAAACGGCTCCTAATATCGTACTTTTTTTTACATATCTGATAGGCTAGCGTTTGACCACTATCTTGCCTGTTGGTAAACGAAAATATGGTCGAAGATGGTGAATACGCTAGGCCTAGAATACTCTGACTCTCAAGGGCTTTGTGCTGCCGGAACACCGTATGGCTATGGTGGCAGATTTTTTCCTTGATGAAGGTAAGCTACTTTTTGGTAGCAAGTCAGTCGGAACATCGATATAATGAGCTCCTACAACATGTGAAAAATCCTTTTTGTGTCCTATTTCTCGTTTTAATGTTTGCAATACTTACCTAAAGAATAATGCAATACAGTTGCCGGACCTCGACCACAAAGCAATAATTACAATCGTTATAAATAAGAGGTATTTATTTAATAGTCCACTTTCGATTTAAATGGTTTAAATCCAATGGCATCGTTGAAACGTATTGGGATCGCATTTTTGCGCGAAAATTTGCATAAATGTCGTTCGTGCCTACAAATACTTTATACTGAAAAGCATAATGTTTCTATGGTGAAATAAAAATAAGGGCAAAATAAAGAAAACTGACTCAAACTTCGCTAATATCAGTTTAAGCCCTTGATAGATACTAGCTTAGCATGTCTTGTTGAAGAGTAAAAAACATTAGCTTAATTTTACCATGAAATTAGGTTTTGACGTTGGAATATCATTATTTACGTTTTGTTTGTTGGACTCGCGCACCGTGTAAACCGGAGAAACTTGACAAATTAGGTCAAAGGACAGACCTTAACCTTGCCGCTCGATCCAAAGACATGGTTTTTCTACCAGCCGCAAATAATAAGTTTGTAGTATCTATATAAGATAAATTAACTTTTTTTGGTTAAACCACAAATAAATATGCTGTTTACAGTTTTTTTTACATATGTGCTATAAGAACTTCCTTCTTGCCAAATTTCATGATCTCGATCAAAGTAAGGTCGGATAGGTTTTGATTCGCTTGTAAAGTCGCGAAATATGCAAAAATATGCGAAATAAACGTTCATATCTTTTGACCGCATTGATTTACACGTTTGATTTTTTACAGCGGAAAAATACCATAAACTAGAGTATTTTATTCTAATTTCAACTTGATACCTCAACACATTTCTGAGAAAAAGGGTATTGTCAGACAGACAGACGGACAACAAAGTGAGAACCCTATAAAGGTCTCATTTTGCTTTTGAGCTATGGAACTCTTAAAACTGTATCATATAAAACATCGTTCATATCATTATATCCAGAGTACAAGTTTAGCAAATTCCTCGAAAACGTCAAGCATATAAGTATGGCACCGACCAAACACACCAGCTTCGAGTCTGTAATGCCATCTCTACCGCAGGTAAGTTCCTAATTGGTCTAAGTAACAAGCGATTTACCCTTTTTATGAACAGGCATAAATTAACTGCCGTCAGATATTATGATTACAATTAATCATTACGCAAGCATTGAGATAAATACCCAATACGCTATAAAATATTTTTATGATATAGGTAGCTAACAAGCTAACAGCTCACCTGATAGGAAGTGCTCACCGCCACCTATACCTATCAAGATTTTTTTAACGCCCCTTTGTAGGACTCCATGTCATAGCTCTGCGGGAAAAACGCAGACGAGAACTCGTTAAACATTTTACAAGATAACAAATGTATACTATTCCGTTATCTTAGCATTTGTATAGTTTTCCCAAATTAAAACTTTAATAAAATCTGATGGCCCGCCGCGTGGCGGTTGTTTCGTTTGTCATTAATGCTAAAAAAAAAATTCTTTGTCTGAGGGGAGGCTGCTTCACCAAAGGCGTTACTGATCGTTGCTTGCTTTCCAAGCCTATACATTTCTCTTAAAAACCCTTTATTATATCTCAGCAGGAATATCTATGCTGAAAGCTCGTACCAAAACTGAGATTTGGATGGCAAGAAGGTTCTGTTGAATGAACAATCTATAAGCAAGGACTACGCTTTACTCCCATCACTTGTACCATACATAGGCTTTGTAACAGAATTTAATCCGAGGGTCGGGGCTGATTTCGGGTCATTGATTTAAGCGCCCACGCACCTGTGGGCTACCGGAGTCGGTACGGAGTCGTCCCGCTAATACCACGGTGTTTCGGCAGATGGCCTTGTTTACGACCGTCTAACTATTCTTAGAATCGAAGGTTAGTTTCAATTTGAAACAAATAAGTTGAATCAAATTGTCGTATTTGTAGAATTCTAAAGTGGATTTGCAGTAATAAATAGATTTGTTTGTGTTGTTATAGGAGGAAGTTGAGAATTAAACGGGTTGTGCTTTGAACAATATGAGTATTATATTATAAATAAAGTTTTCTATATAGAAGATTGTGTTCTTTTCTGTCTTCTGAGACATCAGCATCGTCCTACCCTTACCCCACTAAAGTGAGGTCGGTGCAACATGTCATTCTCTTGCGTTTGGGTCTATCCGCAGACATTTCCGTATCCACTCATTTCACATGCATATCTTCAAGTCACGAGTGAATAGGTATCTATTAGCCAAGCGTGCTATATCGTCGACCACATCGTCAACTAACATCAGGCGAGATAGTGGTCAAACGCTTGACTGTAATGTTTTTTTAAAATCTTCTATCACACAGTCCATCCGCACTTTCTTTGGTCTTACTCTTCCTCTAGAGTCGACGACTGTCATGTCCATTGCTTTTCTAGTCACGTGGAGAGTGGGTGCAGAATAAAAAAGATAGTTCATACCGCGATTATCTCTCATCGCAATGTCACCAACAGAATGAAAAAATATTGTCTGTTTATTCTGAAGACGACATTGCATAGGTATGATGATAATGATCACCATCATACACATGTATCAAGGCTTACATACACATTACCATACACATTGGCTCCATGGAATGTGTATGCAACCATCTCCGTACCATCGAAAATCAAGCCGGATCTTAGTCAGGTAAAATACTTCTAAAAGGTTCTTCCTTGAAGCTAAATTTATGAGACGACAAATAAATGTAAGTGAAAGCAAAGAAAGTAATTATTTATTTAGTAATCGAAATAACATAGAAATTCCATTATTAGACAGGACATTGCACAGACTGGTAGCAATTTAGGTCATGTTTGTTATCCTGTTTTTGTAAACGCTGAACAAGTACAATATATGTCACGGTTATAACCGTAACATATATTGTACTTGTCCTGTACTTGTGCGTACTACATTAGGTTTAAGTAAAAAAAGTTGGAATTTTAAGTTGGAAGTTGGGGCGGCCCTTGGTATAGGACGCTACTTGCGCCGACACTTTGGCACCGTCACATCTTCCCGGTACAAAGAAAAAGGCTGGTGTGACCGCAGAAGCAGCTGAGAACCTGAAAAGGCGCAAATATAGTGGTTTAGACAGCTGCTATCTATTTGTGCCTTTTGGGGTTGAGACTCTAGGACCGTGGGGACCGGGTGCACACAGCATTTTCAAAGATCTTTCCACAGGGCTGGTTGAAACGACACGGGAAATGCTGGCATGTATTTAGCTCAGAGAAAGCATCGCCATTCAACGGGGGAATACAGCCAGCATTTTGGGAACTTTACCTACTGGTAGTGATTTGGTAGACTAAATTTTAGTTTTTATGGTTTTTTATTAGGTATATTTATTTGTTTATCGTTAGGTAGTTTTAAAAATATATTAATGTATATAATGTAATTGATAGATTGAATATTAAAGTTATGTTAAATTAAAAAAAAAAGAAGTAAAAAATATGTATAGTATATAATTCACATTTTTAAACACCGACGCAAAAAGAAGGTGTGTTATAAGTTTGACGTGTATATCTGTGTCTGTCTGTGGCATCATAGCGCCCAAACGGATGAACCGATTCTTATTTAGTTTTTTTTGTTTCATATGTGTTTACATCGAGAGTGTTCTTAGCTTTGTTTCATAAAAATCCGGTCAGACGTTTAAATATTATCAGTTATTTTTTGGTTGAAAAGACTACGATAGCAACTTTCGTAAATTCGTAGTCCTTTGACCGCGGACATCAAAAAAATCAAAATGGCACTTCTGCGCACTACTTACCTGTAACACTGCTGCCGTCTGTTAAGCGTAGTTTACATAAGTCAAATAAAATGTATTAATTTGAAATTCAGTATCCTGTTACTTCAATTATATTGTAAGAATATAATATGATAAACTTGATCTAATGCTGAGACAAGACATCTCCTTGAATCTGCAAAATACTCTCAAATCCTCGTCATGAGAGTATTTAAGTTCATTGGAATGGTTTCAATGAATAAATTGTACATAGACAAGTCAGTCGGGGGTGGTATTAAATTTAGAATTTAAGTATTATGTTTCATCATCATCATTAACAGCCTGTACTCGTCCACTGCTGGACATAGGCCTCTCCTATGGCACGCCACTGAGCTCGATCTTCAGCTATTTGTTTCCAACCGCTGCCAGCCAGCTTGCGTATATCATCGCTCCATCTAGCTGGAGGGCGTCCTACGCTTCGTTTCCCGAGTCGTGGTCTCCACTCTAGAACACGTCTACCCCAACGGTTATCGGTTCTACGACAGATGTGACCACTCCACTGCCACTTCAGCTTGCTAATCCTTTGAGCTATGTCGATAACCTTGGTTCTCTGTCGGATGACTTCATTTCGAATTCGATCTTTCAGAGATACTCCGAGCATAGCCCTTTCCATAGCTCGCTGAGCGACTTTTAATTGGTGGATCAGTCGCACCGTCAGTGTCCACGTCTCGGCTCCGTATGTCATTACAGGTAGGACGCACTCATTAAAGACTTTTGTCTTTAGGCTCTGTGGTATCGGCGATGACATCAAGCCGTAGCGTGCGTCCGTTGTACGTTGCCAGTGTCAGTCGGTGTTGGCGGCCTACCGTAGCCCGGGGATTCTTAGCACCCCCTGCCCCGCCGTTACCATGACCGCCGCCTTGGCCAGGAATAGCAGGGCGACCGGGAACTGGGGGCCGTTGTGTAGTTGTGTCTGCCATGAAGGTTTTGCCCAAATAATCACCACGCGCTGGGCAGTCGGGTTGGGTGATCGCAGGACGTAGCTTCTCGCACCGGTGACGCTGCTGCCCGTCACCGGTCTGTGGTATTTAGTTACGCCGCTTGGAATGGTTATACCGCCATTGGTCGGTCGCCAGAGCCTCGTCAGCTGATCGGCAGGATGCACCGCGGGCAGGTGAGGTTGGCTGGGAGCACTAAGGTGAAATTGTGCTCCCTTACATCCCGTACGTATTATGTTTATTTTCGTCTATTAACTCGTTAAATAGTCACTGACGCTTTTTAACCGACTTAACAAAAAATTAGTTTTTAATATTTCGTCGGAATCTTTTTTTTATGTATGTTCAGCGATTACTCGAAGATGCCTGAACCGATTTGGAAAATTCTTTTTTTGTTTCAAAGGGTACCCTTTCAGGTGGTTGCATTTAAATTGTAACGAAATCGGTCGAGGCGTTTTTAATATAATTATCAACATTTGTATTACGATGCATTTATATACCTCGATGACATGCTACTAACTACAGGCTACTTTGACTAGCGCGACGATTGAAGTCGGTTCTTTTAGTTTTTTAAACAATCTAAAATTATAAGTTTAAAGTTTTCATGGTCACTGACACTATTATTAATATTGTTTTCGGGATATTTACCATGTTTTTCTTTAAATATAAGTTTCCGATATTTCGGTGCTGTTACAAGCGCCATGTTCACGGACGAACATCTAAAATTAAATCTAAAATTATTTATTGCCGCAAGCATCTAAAAGTACATTTTTGACCACATTGTCATCCGTATGGGTGAAATGTCAATTTCAATATCTCATTTATAATTACAGTAATATTACCTAGATAAATACCCATTACTCAGATCAATTACACCCAAAACGAATTTAGGACGGTGCTCGTACATTCGCAATATTGAAAACGCAACGCCGCGCCGCGCCGCTTATGCGAGCAAACCGCATTATGTCTCTCGTGCAGGGTTATGAACCGTGGATAACGAATTTATTGGGATCATATTTAGTTCCGTCATTCATTCTGTTTTGGAAACTATAAACTGATGACATCGGAAGGAATTGTCGTGTGTTATGCCTGTTTTCAACCGTCTTCGAAAAAGAAGGAGGTTCTCAATTCGATTGTATGTTTTTTTTGTGTGTATTTAACGCGATTACTCCGTCAATTGTGAATCGGTAGTGTACGTTTCCGAGGTGGTCTGATTGCAATTTCATCGAGATCTGATAATCTATTATATATCTGTATCTCCAGAGATATGACGATAAACGTCTCAAACACTGAAACTGACTAGCGGGGCACGGAAGTCGGTTGTTTTAGTTTTTAAACTATCTTATTTTATATATATAATTATTATTATAATGTGAACAGACATGGAGCTGAGAGTTTGAGCTGTGTGGTGATAGAACAGTCAGTCAGTAACAATTGCCTTTTTTTATCGTAGACAAGCAAGTGTATCACCATTATCTCTTTTTAACCGACTTCAAAAAAAGGAGGAGGTTTCTCAATTCGACTTTTATGTAAACAGATAGCCCGCAAAATAAGTTTGTGAAGCTCTCTACAATTTTAATGTTACCATCTCACACCATCTTTTTGGCATCGCTAGAGAGACGTAAGCCCGTAGCCCGACGGACCGTAAGGTTGATTTTCAAAATAATATGTTTCATAAGTTTTATATCTCGTAAATACAATATTTTTAACCGACTTCACAAAAAAAGAGGAGGTTCTCAATTCGTCTGTATGTTTTTTTTTTTTTTTGTGTGTATTTTACGCGATTTCTCCATCAATTGTGAACGGATTCAAATGATTCTTTTTTTAATAGGTAGGATACGTTTCCGAGGTGGTCCCATTTTAATTTTATCGTGATCTGATAAGTATCACCAGAGATATGGAGATAAATACCTCAAACATAGGAGAATGTACTAGTTTTAGTAGAAGAGTCCCAAGAAGATTATACACAATGGAGGTTGCTATTGCATATAAGATATTCTTACGGTAACTGTGAGCGAGATAGAAATAAAGCTGGGGATAATTTTTTTTTATACCTTATAGGCAAGCGTTTGTCCACTATCTCACCTGTTGCTAAGTGATGATGCGATCGAAGATAGAGAAGTAGACTAAAATGGGAACTGGCTCTCAAGGATAGCTGCCGGAACACATTAGATGTTTGGCGACAGATTTTCTGACTTGAGGGTGGTAGCTGGCCAGGCGGACACTAGATATGTTTTACCACCATGCGGGGGTTATTGGTTTCTTAACGATGTTTTCCTTCACAGGAGAGCCACTGTGAGAAGCGTACATATATTTTTCGATAGAAAAATTCATTGGTGCACGGCGGTTTGAACTCGGTACCACGGCATCAAAGCCGACCGTTCTCGCAATTACGCCACCGGGCCCTCAATAAATAATTATATATTAATAATTATAATAAATAATTATATATAAATATAAATAATTTGTCTACACAGGAATGTTCTACCGGGCAAAGTCTTGTTAGGGTGCAAACTTTTTAAACATACCTAATATTTTTTGACATGACATGACATTTGGCGAAGATGGCGGCCATTTCAGTCCCGCGACACTGCATACATAATTAAATAACTCAGAATCATGAACGTACTTTCTACCAATCAACACAGCAAAAAAAAATATAAGCATAAAACCACATATTATATAATAGTTACTACGTAAATAATACTTTCCGTTGTTAGGTTGGCTACACAGTGCTTTCATAATTCGGGTATCCACAATATAGGGAAGTGCCTCTTATAACGTAGTAGAGTGATTCAGTACTCTGTTGGCCATATGGCGGCAATAAATGTTAATAATCGCAAATAATACTTTTTAATATTCATTTTGGAATACAATTAGTCCGTGTTATAAAAGTATTTGGAATTATTGTTATAAAATAGACGATTAATTATCGTGTGTGTCAGATGCTTTAATTGTACAGGGCCATTTTGGACATTGTCCTTTGATACCTAGATGACATCATTATTACTAGTGAATATTTTCACTTTAGCGCGGCATTTAATGTCAATTTTTTAACCGACTTCACAAAAAAGGAGGAGGTTCTCATCTCGTCTGTATGTTTTTTTTTTTTTTTTGTGTGTATGTTACGCGATTTCTCCATCAATTGTGAACGGATTCAAATGATTATTTTTTTAATTGGTAGGATACGTTTCCGAGGTGGTCCCATTTTAATTTTATCGAGATCTGATAAGTATCACCAGAGATATGGAGTTAAATACCCCAAACATAGGAGATTGTACTAGTTTTAGTAGAAGAGTCCCAAGAAGATTATACACAATGGAGGTTGCTATTGCATATAAGATATTCTTACGGTAACTGTGAGCGAGATAGAAATAAAGGTGGGGATTTTTTTTTTGTAATATCTTATAGGCAAGCGTTTGACCACTATCTCACCTGTTGCTAAGTAATGATGCGGTCGAAGATAGAGAAGTGGCCTAGAATGGGAACTGGCTCTCAAGGATAGCTGCCGGAACACATTAGATGTTTGGCGACAGATTTTCTGACTTGAGGGTGGTAGCTGGCCAGGCGGACACTAGATATGTTCTACCACCATGCGGGGTTATTGGTTTCTTAACGATGTTTTCCTTCACCGGAGGGCCACTGTGAGAAGCGCACATATATTTTTCGATAGAAAAATTCATTGGTGCACGGCGGTTTGAACTCGGTACCACGGCATCAAAGCCGACCGTTCTCGCAATTACGCCACCGGGCCCTCAATGAATAATTATATATTAATAATTATAACAAATAATTATATATAAATATAAATAATTTGTCTACACAGGAATGTTCTACCGGGCAAAGTCTTGTTAGAGTGCAAACTTTTTTAAACATACCTAATATTTTTTGACATGACATGACATTTGGCGAAGATGGCGGCCATTTCAGTCCCGCGACACTGCATACATAATTAAATAACTCAGAATCATGAACGTACTTTGTACCAATCAACACAGCAAAAAAAAATTATAAGCATAAAACCACATATTATATAATAGTTACTACGTAAATAATACTTTCATCATTCCGAGGCCGAAAGTTTGAATTTCTTCTTTTGTTTGTGGGAAGAAAGATGCATATTTCAGACTGCTCACAATTAGTGACAGTTTAAAATTTAGTCTATTTTTGTTTTAATTTTCTTCCCGTTATCTATTTGAAATAACTTATTACCATGGTAACCGTGCAGTTGTTATTTCAATAAGAGTCAAATTTTCTGATTCTGATAAAAATTACATCAAAAATATACATAGAAAAAAACTTGTGTATAAAAAATAAGTGAATACAGCTGTGTAAAAAAAAACCCGACAATGAATTCATCGGATTATTCAAGTGACGACTCTGAAGATGAAGAAGTGCGACGAAACATTGCTGCGGAAGCTGCGGAAATAACTCAAAATTTAGCACCCTCCAAATCGGTACAGCGATATAAAAATTGTTACAATCAATTTATTGCTTGGAAGAAATTGCATCAAAGTCAAAGTCAAAGTCAAAGCATTTATTCAGTATATGGGCAAATTAAAAATTAGCACTTACACACGTCAAATAACATTAAATAGATCATATTCAACAAAAAATATAGATATAACAGAAACATAACGCTTTGAATTTACAAAAAAAAACAAAGGTATTGAGCCATTCAGCTTTCATCTAGACGTCGAACGTCACACTTAAAACACATGTTTAATTCCCCTTATTAATGTAGGGTTGCCAACCGTACCATTACGTGCACCCGCAACCCAGTGCATGTTTCAGTACTTCAGACAATTTTTATCCAAAAAATTGTGAAATAATGAAACATAATAGATAAATAAAACGCAGACTAATTGCAGTACAAATCATGTTCCGAATGGAACTGATTGTCCGACTATCAGCCGCATAATACCGTCGAAACAGGCAACCCTAGATCTGCAAACAAAAGATGAAAACTGATTGACTGTTGAATCTACTGGTGTTTCGGAAGTACTCCCATCAGAGAAGAAACACCAAGAAACTCTATGGGGCTTGTCACTTATTTTAATTCATTTTTTTTAATTCATATTAAATAAATGTTTAATGTACAATAAGTAATTCTATTATCATACAATTTATATTATATCTTGGAGCTTGGGGCATTCAGGCCAAGCATTTTTGTCATTCATATAGTCATTTATTGTATAGTACGATTTCTTCATTAAATTGGATTTTACAAAGGTTTTAAATCTGCTTATAGACAGTTGATCAATATCTTTAGGAAGTTTATTATAAAATCGTATACAGTTCCCCAGAAAAGAACCACTAACTTTCCACAACCTGAATTGAGGTAGATTTAATCTATTTTTGTGTCTTGTATTGAAATTATGTACATCGGACCTCTTATCATACTCATTCAAATTTTTGCGTACATACATAATATTTTCATATATATATTGACATGCCACTGTGAGAATTTTAATCTCCTTAAATTTTTCACGAAGTGAGTCTCGCGACTTCATGGTATATATAGATCGAATAGCTCTTTTTTGTAAAACAAATATAGATTGGATTTCGGCGGCTTTCCCCCACAATAAAATGCCATAGGACATTATACTATGGAAGTAGCTAAAGTAAACCAATCTAGCAGTGGATTCGTCAGTCAAGTTTCTGATTTTACGTACTGCGTATGCAGCGGAGCTCAATCTACCTGCCAGAGCCGATATTTGAGAACCCCATTGTAGTTTTGAATCCAGGGTGATGCCCAAGAATGTAGCGGATTCAACAAATTCTATCGGTACATCGTTTATTAATATCCTGCTATTAATGACACCCTTTCTTACATTTGGCAGCGAGAATTTAATACATTTAGTTTTTTTGGCGTTCAGTAATAAGTTATTGGTTGTAAACCAATTCAAAACCTGTGCGATTGATTTGTTAACATCGTCAAATCCAGGCGCAATCCTATCTATGTTGAATATTAAGGATGTATCATCCGCGAACAAAACAATGTCACATAAGTTTTGCACGAAAGACGGCAAGTCATTAATATAAACTAGAAATAAAAATGGTCCTAAGATCGATCCCTGCGGAACTCCCATTTTTATGAGGGATCCAGATGACCTGACGCCATTGACCTCAACCATCTGTATTCTATTACTGAGGTAGGATGAGACCAGATCAAGTGCTTTTCCGTTAACGCCGTAGTGTTTTAATTTGCAAATTAGCGTTTTGTGACAGACGCAATCAAACGCTTTAGATAAGTCACAGAAAACGCCGATAGCATCTTGTGCTTTCTCCCAGGCATCAAATATATGTTTAAGAAGATCTACTCCAGCATCAGTAGTAGAACGCCCCTTAGTGAAACCATATTGTTTGTGATTTAAAAGATGATTAATATTAAAATGTGCCAAAAGCTGGTCTAATATAACTTTTTCAAAAACTTTACTGAGCGCCGGTAATATAGAGATTGGTCTATAGTTTGAAGGGTCATTTTTGTTCACTGATTTGTATAGGGGAATTAATTTACTTTTTTTTTCATTACATCAGGAAAGACACCTTCATCGACGCATCTGTTAAAAATAAACGCTAAGTGAGGGCTAATTGCATTAATAATATAACTAAGTACTTTGGTTGACATACCCCACAGATCCTCGGTTTTCTTTTGATTGAGCATTTTAAAAGTTTTGATAATTGATATTGAAGTTATGTGTCTGAACTCAAACATAGAGTCACATACATTCACACACTTCGATAGTAAAACAAAAGCATCCTTAGGGGAAGAGTTTAAAGGCTGAGTAGTAATAATAGGTACTTGTGAGAAGTACTCAACAAATGTGTTAGCGACATCATTATTATCTATGATTAATTTATTATTAACTTTTAACATAATTTTACCGTCCCTCTGCTTAATTTTTCCAGTTTCTGTATTAATGACTTTCCATGTTGATTTTATTTTGTCATCGGCATGCTTAATTTTTCTACTTAGATGCAGTGATTTTGCTGTCTGACAAACAACTTTAAAAGTTTTTGAATACAATTTTAAGTGATTTATGAATTTAGTATTATGTAAATTAATGGTTTTTTGTGAGTACAAGTTATACAAATTGTTTCTACTTTTATAAATACCAGGAGTTGCCCAGTCATCGAAACGAACCTTCGCACCCTTTCTAACCATTTTAATTTTAAAAATATCATTGAACTCTGCATCTAACATTTGAAATAAAGCACTGCATAGGTCATCAGGATCCTCAGAAAATCTTAGATTCATTAATTGCTTGTCAATGATATCCACAAACTGTTCAACCCGTTTGGTGGTAATGGGCCTGTAAAAATGTTCTTGGCCTTTGATGGATAATTTACATGAAAAAGTGACACTTTGTCCCAGATGGTCCGAGCCAAGTTTATCAAAAATTGCAATTTTTTCGGGTTCACAGTTGCAGAACACATTGTCCAAGCAGGTAGCTGACGAGCTAGTGATTCTTGTTGGCTGATTAAAAAGATGCTTCAGATTGAAGCTTAGAAATAAATTTTTTAATTTGTCGCTGAGCGGAGACTGCTCAATTAAATTAACATTGAAATCGCCACAAACTATTAAAGATTTAGAGGTGTTGAAGACTTTGCTCATTACTTCTACCATAATTGTTTCAAACATTTTATAATCAGCCGATGGAGGTCTGTATACACAGATGACTATATGTTGCCCCAGCTCTATACAAGATAATTCAACACATCGTTCCACAGACAAAGCTACTATGTCTTTACGCTCTTTAAAGTTACAATTTTCAGTTACATATATTAGTGAGCCACCACGAATTGCCTTTTGTCTAATGAATGTGCTGGCAATTGTATAATTTTTTAATATTGGTAACAAAGTACCTTTCACAAACCAGTGTTCAGTAATACACATTATGTCAACTTTATAATAATTGAGAAATAATTCTAACTCTAAGGCTTTGCTGGAGAGACCTTGTATATTCTGATGAAAAATGTTGATTGAGTCAGGCCTCCCCATTGTCTTAGACATTAGTTTAAACTAACTAAGTCTACTACGCTACAATTACCCTGCATAGTAACACCACTACGTTGGGGCTCGTCTTTGTGATCTGTTACAATATGTAAAACAGGGTCATAAATATTGTATGCTAATAACTTAGCAATGGTCGACTTATTAGTCTTATTGAGATACAAAGTATCCTTTGTCAATATTACTTTACTAATAAATTTGTTGGTTTCAAAATACAAAAAGTCGCTGAAGCGACACGTCAAATTGTACAGTGCCAAGTTCAATTTATGAGCATGCTCATTATAAGAGCAACTACTTGTTTTAAGATACGGGAATGAACAAACTATTATTTTACTAATGCCTCTGCTGGCAATGTCTGACAAAAGTTTAATTAGAATATTAATATCAGCTTTTTTAACGTTTGTGCTATTACCTAGCTGCAATACAATAGTACAATTTTTGTGATACTGAAAGCTGCATATTTTTTTACATAAATCTGTAATTGATAAATTAGGGCAGCAATTGTTATAAACATTTTGGTTCAATCTATTGTCTAATAAGCTACCCATACCTACTCCCATTTCATCGCTGAACACAATGGTCTCTCTAGCAGGCCCCGGCAGTTGTAAAGGACTGCCTGAGTCCACCTCGGAGGCACCAGTGCACTGTAATGATGACACTACTTCCTGCCCAACCAAGTCAGTCCGTGCACGCAAACCTGCAGTATTAGCTGTACTTGGTGAGCCGCTATCCTCCTGGCAGCATTCACTCCGCACACCACAGATAGGAACCCCAATTAAAACTTTTGAGACGCACATTTCTTGTTTTAATAATTCAGCCTTTTCTTTAAATTCTATTAATTCTTTGTTACTGCGATCTAACATCTCTAGGCAATGCTGTAATTCTTTACTTAAGTCGATGTTTTTCTTACAAGTCTTTAAATTTATTTTTTTGATATGGTTAATTTTTTGTAATTTATGCGTATTTTTCCTAATGATTTTCTTATACTTAATGTACTTTTTAATCTTATTGGAACCCTTCATAGATACATTAGTAGAACCTGAGCCGATGAACTCTGTATATAGATCCAAAGTGTTGTCTTGATTAGTATTATTTTGCAATACAGGAGATGTCGTCATTTCTTCTAGTTTATCTTTTGTAAATGAAAGCTCTTGCTCCAAATCCCGGATATAGGTCAGTGTACGTTCGAATAGTTCTTGGTTTTGTGCATGTACATCCACTGTTTCTAGAAGCCTGTCACGCTGGTCTCTCAGGTCTTCCAGAGCAATGTCATACTCGGCCAATTGGTGTTTGAGGTCTGCGTTCTTCTCCAACATCTTTGCCATGTCAGATTCATGATCCTAAAGTTCTTGCAGCAAATCTTTTTTGGAGTCCTTGCAAGTTTTCAGTTCCAGGAGAGCCGCCTTCAATTTGGCCTCAATATCCATTCTACGGGTAGTCATTGTGGCTGATATTGTCTCTGCAAACCAGGAAGGAGTACTTTACTTTCAAGCTAGCCAATACAGTTTATATGTGACTGATAATTGATACTAGTAAGACAATGGGTTATTAACAAGTTTAACAATATCTCTTTGTTTAAATTTTATATTTATTGATATTTTATATTAGGAAGTCAGTGACAAAGTAATTATATAGTTAATATTCAATCAAAATTATAAGACCTGCCATGAAAAGTACTGTATAGACAGTGTATTCTTTATAATGTGAAGTTTGTATTATTTACATATATAAACATTATTTCTACACTAAAACTGTTAGTTTAACCTTTAATAATACAGTAGAACTCGAGATTACAAGTTAGGTATATAAATACGACGGGAAAATCGAAAAAATTGACAATTTGTAACCGACTTTGATCGAATTTAATGTTGGTGATTTAAAGAGGGTGGCAGTGAGTTTATTTAACAGTACCTAATGCATACGGTTAATAAAGGTTACGAAAACAATACTCCCCAGGTTTTTTGTTCAGAAGCATCCAAAGGTCCAGGATATATCCTGATATGATATACCAAGAGGTCTCTCTCTTGTTTGACAGCTCCAGTTCCCGCGCCGACCGAGACCGGATTATTGTCGATTTTCGAATCACACGAAATAGGTCACACAGATGTTAAATAACACTAAGTGGTGTTATTTATCACTTTTGCACTTAAGATTTAATAATATTTCTAAGATTTAATGACTATTTTCCTAATATTTAGATTAAAACCGGCACAGCTGATTTTTGACAGTGTCATCGTATTATGTATTATGATAATGAAAATTGAAATATAATTATTAAATGACACATTTATAATACAGTATTATTTACTGTTTTAATTACTTATTTTATGTACATATTGTTATTTCCTATTCAATATTCAATGTTTTTTGTTTGCGTTCGATAATAAATACTATTTTTCTCACTAAAAAAATTGAATATTTAATTATGTCGAATATTATTAATAATATCTATTAAGTTTAAGATAATTAAAACTATTAATTTTTTTTTTTTCGTCTGGGGGGGCGTCGCCCCAACCCCCCACCGGGGCTTCGCCCCGGACCCCATCGGGGCTTCGCCCCGAACCCCTTTCGTCTGGGGGGGCGTCGCCCCCCCAACCCCCCACCGGGGCTTCGCCCCGGACCCCATCGGGGCTTCGCCCCGAACCCCCTCAATGAATAATTTGAACTACATTCGTTTTTCTTATATACAATGTCATTAAACTTTCGGTCCTGGTATGATGAAAAATAGTATACGCGCCACGGGAAGATAGCAGGACTTTTCGACCACCGACGAATATCGCGCGGGTTGAAATGTCCTACTTTCCTCCCTTGGCACGTAATGTACTATTCCGTTGTTAGGTTGGCTACACAGTGCTTACATCATTCGGGTATCCACAATATAGGGAAGTGCCTCTTATAACGTAGTAGAGTGATTCAGTACCCTGTTGGCCATATGGCGGCAATTAATGTTAATAATCGCAAATAATACTTTTTTATATTCATTTTGGAATACAATTAGTCCGTGTTATAAAAGTATTTGGAATTATTGTAATAAAATAGACAATTAATTATCGTGTGTCAGATGCTTTTATTGCACAGGGCCATTTTGGACATTGTCCTATGAGACCTTGATGACATCATTATTACTAGTGAATATTTTCACTTTAGCGCGGCATTTAAAGTCAATTTTTTTAGGGTTCCGAACCCAAAGGCTACCCAATGAACACTTTCTGATACTTTGTTGTCTGTTCGTCCGTCCGTCCGTCCGTCCGTCCGTGTGTCTATATGTGCGCACTTTACAGATCTGTATCTTCTTAACCGTTATAGGTACACACTTGAAATTTTCAAAAAGTATATATCCGTCAGTGTATAACGGCCCAGACACGAAATTTAATAGATGCATGTAATTTCATTAAAACTTTTTTTGCACTAAAAAGGGTAAAATAAGTTATTTTTCAAAAAAAATAAAACCGACTTCATAACCACAAAAAGGCACTCAAAAGCGAAAAATAATTTACTTAAAATTATTATAAGCGTTACCCACGTCTCTATTTGAAGTCGGTGCCAGCCAAGTCTATTGGATATTAGATAGATGCTATGTATGTAGTAGTAGTAAGTAGGTACATGTAGGTTAGTAAGTAGGTAGATACATGTACTCGTAGGTATTATCTATCTACTACCTATTAGACTTGGCTGGCACCGACTTCAAATAGAGACGTGGGTAACGCTTATAATAATTTTAAGTAAATTATTTTTCGCTTTTGAGTGCCTTTTTGTGGTTATGAAGTCGGTTTTTTTTTTTTTTTTAAATAACTTATTTAGGGTTCCGAACCCAAAGGCTACCAAATGAACACTTTCTGAGACTTTGTTGTCTGTTCGTCCGTCCGTCCGTCCGTCCGTCCGTCCGTATGTCTATATGTGCGCACTTTACAGATCTGCATCTTCTTAACCGTTATAGGTACATACTTGTAATTTTCAAAAAGTATATATCCGTCAGTGTATAACGGCCCAGACACGAAATTTAATAGATGCATGTAATTTCATTAAAACTTTTTTTGCACTAAAAAGGGTAAAATAAGATATTTTTAAAAATAAAATAAAACCGACTTCATAACCACAAAAAGGCACTCAAAAGCGAAAAATAATTTACTTAAAATTATTCTAAGCGTTACCCACTACTTGAAGTCGGTGCCAGCCAAGTCTATTGGATATTAGATAGATACTATGTATGTAGTAGTAGTAAGTAGGTACATGTAGGTTAGTAAGTAGGTAGATACATGTAGGTAATAATACCTACATAGATACTATACTAGATAGATAATATCTACTACCTATTAGACTTGGCTGGCGCCGACTTCAAATAGAGAAGTGGGTAACGCTTATAATAATTTTAAGTAAATTATTTTTCGCTTTTGAGTGCCTTTTTGTAGTTATGAAGTCGGTTTTATTTTTTTTTGAAAAATAGCTTATTATTGTATAAGGTAAAACCATGGCGTTTAGCGATGACATCTACGTCTTACAGATAAAGAAAAAGCAGAAAGAAAAAAAGTATACAGAAGCTTGTCAAATTCTGGATCGACAGAATTTAATGCAGCACGTTACTGCACTGCTCCTGTTACCTTAAGACCTAAGAATGTTTGTTACATGCCCTGTAATTTCATTGGACACTTTAACATTCAAACCGATTTTTTTTTCTGAATGGATTTTCATGACTCAAAGTTAAGAACACTCTCGATTAAGACACCTATCAAACAAAAAATGAAAATCGATTCAGTCGTTTGGGCGCTACGATGCCACAGATAGCCACACACATGCACAGATACACAGATTCACACGTCAATCTTATAACGCCGCTTCTTTTTACGTCGGAGATTAAAAAATAATATTTCGTGCCATCTTTAATTTGTTACGCTACAGTCTGTAGGTAACTAAAATGCCTAGCATGTAACCCATATTACCCGGACCATAATAACAAATCGATTCACTCCTTACAATTTAAAGATAAGTTAAAAACCTATGGAGTGATTATGACGTTTATAAAAATATCATCATAATAGCTAGTATCAGTCCACTGCTGGACATAGGCCTCCCCAAGAAACGCCACTGAGCTCGATCTTCGGGTCTTTTTTTCCAGTCACTGCACACCGCTTTGCAAATGTCGTCGCTCCACCTGGTCACAGGGCGTCTTACGCTACGTTTGCCGATTCGAGGTCTCCACTCTAGAACCAGTCCACCCCGACGGTTATCAGTCCTGCGGCAGATGTGATCAGCCAACTGCCACTTCAGTTTGCTAATCCGTTGAGCTATGTCGACTACTTTAGTTCTCTGGCGGATTACTTCGTTCCGGATTCAATCCTTCAGAGTAACACCAAGCATAGCTCGCTGAGCGGCTTTAAATTGGTGGACTAGTCGAAAATACAAACATCCTACTTCTTACTTAATATTATAAAGGTGAACGTTTGTGTGAAAGTGTGTAAATTTTTTACTTTTTCACGCTAAAACTTATGAACTGATTTAGCTGAAATTTGGTTTATAGCCTTAGACCCTGAAATAACACAAAGGATACATTTAATTACGATATTCCAATGGGAACGATGTCTACGCGGGTAAAACCGCAGGGCACAGATAGTAGACTTCTAAAAAAAACCCTGGCTTTACCATAGTCGTATAATTTTAAAATGGTATAGAACCTACATATACATAGAAACCTACTGATATGAAACTAAGAACTCTAGCGAAGATCTATTTTAGGCAGCCCTATTTCCATAGGTTTGTTGACAAACAGGACTTCGCAAACGTTTGCTTAGTCTCAACATAAATTAACTTGTTACAGTGGCCGTGGCGTCAGCAGCTTCACAACTTGACTAATTATTTTACTTTGAAGGATATCTGACAGTATATATAGGTTGTTGCCCAACTAGTAGCAAGTTACGCTAAGTTATGATTACCGTCACCTGATGGGATGGTTGTCATCGTAAACCTCTGGAACCCGAGATGTTTCGTGAATTGATCGTTTCAGGTTTACAATACGATACAAAAATACTTATTGTTTTTGGACATCATATCTAAACTTTAAGCTTTCGCGATTAGAATACCTCGTTATAAATTTGAAATAACTTTAAAATAAGAATTGTCTTACAATGTCGATTTGAAAATGTTATAACATTGCGATATAACATTTTGCAGGTAGGTAGTTATAAATATTAAAATACGGGACTTATGGCGCTTAAAACATGAATTTTTATTCAGTCGTCTCGTGACCACGATCAATGCAACTTTGTTGAAACGTCGAGTTAAATAAAAATTAATGTTTTAAGCGCGATAAGCCCCGCATTTTATTTTTTATAACTACTATATCTAAAGATTTTTTTTCTATTACATGTTAAGCATACATTTCAATAATTAAGATAGTTTAAACAACCGACTTCAATGCCCCGCCAGTCAATTTCAGTAGCAAGTTTGAGACGTTTATCGTCATATCTCTGGAGATAATTATCAGATCTTGATGAAATTACAATGGAACCACTTCGAAAACGTACCCTACCGAGTACTAAAAGAATATTTCAAATCGGTTCACAATTGACGGAGTAATCGCGTAACATACACACAAAAAAAATTTAAAAAAAACATACAGATGAATTGAGAGCCTCCTTCTTTTTAAAAGTCCGTTGAAAACACACATAACATTTTCAAATCGACATTGTAAGATAATTTTTATTTTAAAGTTATTTCAAATTAAATTAGAATACTTTTGCCTAGCATCCGGACACAATGTATAAATAAGATCGTTTAAAAAACTAAAAAGAACCGACTTCAACGCCGCGCTTTTAATTTTCAGTACCAATTTTTAGGTGATTATCTCCATATATCTAGAGATACTTATCAAAACTCGATAAAATTACCATGGTACCACACTTGAGATATCTCCTTTCCAACAAAAAAATAATAATCAAAATAGGTTCATAAACGACGAAGTTATACGCGAACAAACATAAAAAAAAAACATATACAGTCGAATTGAGAAACCTCTTCCTTTTTTTGAAGTCAGTTAAAAAGGTATAAAGGTATAAAAAAATACAAAAACAGAAACATAATAAAGGGTGGATTTTTGGGCAGCGACCTCTTCCGTTGTAGCTGAATTAAAATGTTTTTAGAAGAATGTCTATTATTTTTGACCACATTTTGTTTTATTAGAATACGGTGTATTAATTTTATAATTAAATATTTCATCATATATTAATACTCCATCATTTCATTCAAGTATAAAAATAGGAGCTTAATATAGTACCCACTTGTCTGTAATAGTACAACGTTGGCTATCTATTTCTTATACGTTATTTTCTGTTGAAATTTCAAAATGGCTCAGGCGTTATACTTTTGCCATTCAAATATACGTTTTTAAAAGAAAATAATAAATGCTAAAGTACGTAAAAAGGTAGAGCACGATCACTTTAAATTAAAATATTTCACATATTCCGTTTAATCTCATAAAAAAATTAAATTTCTAAGTGAATGCGAGTAGCAAATTTTATGATAAATCTACAAACCATTTCACACAGTATGCATGCCCACAATGGGAAAGCGGCTTTATATTATACTCGTAAAATAGTTGTGGATGAATTTAACACCTCAAGTTAGTTATTACCGGGTGTGTAATAAAATGGTAATAGAGATAATGCCTTCCCAAAATAATGGGTTCATACGAACAATGATTATTTCGTGTTTATGACTTTAGTGAGAATAACATTTAATTTCATGCATAGTTTAATAACGGAAACTGCGAAATACACATTTTAATCAACTATTTAGTGTTTATTCCGGTCACGTGTTAAGTTGTTACTATTTTACTTAATACCTGCTTAACTAGGAAGTAAGACTTTTTTTATGATATAAGGTAACAGGACAAGCACGACGCTCGCCTGGTGGTAAGCGATGACGTCTACCTATCACAGATTCACCGGTATGCAAATTTCTGGCAGTCCAGAATTTTGCATGTCTCTGCACTGCGCCAGTTACCTTGAGACATAAAGATGTTGATACTCACATACCCTGTAATTTTACTGGACAACAAAGACTAGAACCATAATGACAGAAAACTGTTGTGGTAGAAATCGACACGAAATTACAAGACACTGCAATTTCAACTATCAGCTCTTCAAAATGGGGCCCACGGAAAATCGTCTGTGTAAAAGAAGCATGCGAGAAAACGTTACTGTGGAGCATGTAACACAAAGCACAGTCTTAGGACATAAGGGTCATGGCTGGATTGCACGACTGGAACGCTGACGCCTCTAGCTTATCAACATCATTGCCAGCTAAATTAGGTATAGTAATGCACAGATATTCACCATTTGCTCGGTTAGTCACTGTTAGGAGGTAAATGGACAAGCCAAGCCAAGCCAAGCCACACAGCCCAAGCGGCACGTCATGCGTCGGTGCAGGATTTATCACCTTCCCCTCAAATAAGAATTATATTAAACTGTAGTAGTGGTAGGACTTCTACTACTCCAAATAGAAATGAAGATGTCTTTTTTTCATTCATGAATAAAGTGACCAGTGATATTACAGGGCGTATGTACTGTTTCAAGGTAACAGGCGCAGCTGCAGTGCAATGAGCGCAAAGTTCTAATACCTAATCCATATTATTACGTGCCTAAGTATCTATTACAGGCATACATACTATCTATAATCAAGTAAAAGTCCAGAGACAGTTAGGACTGACTCCGTTTAGCGGATAAAAGACACACGCTTGAATTTTAGTCACATTAAAACTGACCAGATTGGCTTCGCCCTATTCGAAAACCTATTCTCGAATTAACCGGTCCCTCAAAAAATCCGATATTCCAGTACAAGCGTGTCTTTAGTAGGTATATAAGAGTATAGAGGTTTAGAACATAATTTAAGATTCTATGAATAAGTAAGACGTTATCAGAAGGTGTTATGAGCTCCTCTCGCTTTAGAAACCTTTGTCCCGAGAGATCGAAGGCGTCAAAGGCATTTTAATTATAAATTTGGTAGCTGTATTTCTAACTCTTTCTAACCTTTCTTTACCGTACCTTCCTTTGATCGTTAGATTTTGATTTCTAAAAATTATTGAATCATTATTCACTAGTAGTTTTAGTTCAGAGATTGAAATTTTTGTTTTTACAAGCTTTTATATAGTTATATAGTTTTTATAGTGGTAGGACTACTGCTAGTCCGCCTGGGGCGGTACCACCATTTTGCCAATTAATTTTCAACCGTGATATAGGAATGTGTTTCGGTTGAAATGGCAAGGTGTCCTGAAATTATATGGCATGTGAGACTCAACATTTTTATGTCTTAAGGTAACAGGCGCAGTGCAAAATGCTGGCAATTCAGAATTTTGAATGCCACTATATCTGTTATAGGTAGACGTCGTCGCTTACCATCAGGCCAGCGTCGTGCTTGTCCTATTACCTTTTACCATAAAAAAAAACTTTCACCTGTATCGGTGTCTGCCAGTAATCAAATTTTTCTAGTTAAATTTGATCTATTTACCGGTGTTTGATTGAGCTGAAATCTAGATTTGGATGAAATTTGGCACATTGATTATTTATCATCATCAGCCTATACAAGCCCATAGGATACTTTTGTCGCAGACGAAGCCGCGGAACACAGCTAGATATCCATAATAATATAAATCTTACCCATTTTACACGTGCGTTCGTTCTCGCACAGTGGGCCAACGCGCAAAAAATAAGACGCAATTTTCACACGACAAAATCCAATGAGGCGCGAAATCAAGCACCCCCGCTAGATCCCCGGATCAGGTATCTACGGATTATTGTAACAGTGTTTGACGACTGAACGAGGGCTGATCACGCGTGCTGATGACATGGCAGTGGAAATCACTTTAGTGAACGGACTTTTTCTATTTTTAGCCAGAATCAACTAAATGAGATTTTTTTTAACTCTAAAGCTTGTGGATATAATTTGAATTTCGATCGAAGTAGTTTCATTTCACGTGTTGGTAATTTAGCGTCAGGTAGTGCAGGTCATCTTACGGACTGGTCATTTAGTGTATTGGTCATTTCACGTGTTGGTCATTTAGCGTATTAGTCATCTTACGGACTGGTCATTTAGCGTATAGGTCATTTCACGTGTTGGTCATTTAGCGTATTTATGATGGTAACCATTATATATCATAATGCGTATTGGTCAATGTGCGTCTTCGTTTCGACGCGTACTTACGATAATTGTGCAAGTAGCTTTCTTATTTTTACTTTGTGAGTACAATTAGAATTTCGATTATAGCAGTCTCGGTGCGTACCTACATATGATACTTGTGCAATCGAAGATCGCAGTAGGTGGATTAAGTTTCTAATCAAAAAAAGTGTTTCCTTCATTTTAGTCATCATAACTCTACATGCTTTGCATTCAGTTCAGCACAAAATGAATAAAACAATAAAGTTAATTATTCCAATACTACCAAAATCCACCCTTTTACATTGAATCTAAAATCCCCACCGCGCAGAGAATTTGAATTATGAATGTATGGATCGATCGGAAAACCTCCATTATTCAATGCCAAACCGCAGTTCCGATATCTGTGAGGCTGTCGTGAAAAAAATGAATCTGGAATTCGGATAAGCGCTAATTTGACAGCTGAAGTGAGGAAGATTTTTGGCCGCTTTTTTCGAGAATCAGGTCACAGTGCAAAAGGCTCTGATGATAATGAATTTTAAAGTGGATTTTACGTTAAATTTACGGCAATTTTGAGCCAAGTTTAATTCGTTTGGTTTCATTAAAATTGTTCAATTCCACAAGGATATCGTGAAGTGTTTTTTGAGCACTTTATGGGCATTGCATGAGACTTAACCATGACACTCGGCTATGTATCGCTCGTTCGGGTAAAGTCGGCTCAGGTCGACTAAGGTAGCGAAATAGCTATACTTAACCTCGTCTTGATGAAGTTTTCAATTCCGTCACACATTTTTTTATTACTGACAGAAAAGCACTTGAGCACTATCTCACCAGATGTTAAGTGACTCAAAAATGGAATCGTGCTGCCTGGAATTGGAAGGCGGCAGTGACACGATACGACGGACACCTGACTTCAGTCCAATTCACAGCGGAACTATTCCAACCCGTATTCCATAAAGGCTAGCACTGAACATAATACCAGAACTCGGCGAACCGATTCTAGATCGAGAGTCTAGATTTTTCGTTTGAGAGGTGCTACTGAAGCTTGTTTCAGATTTTGTTTTAGCACTACCAAGTCGTTAATATAATTATGCAATCAAGGGCTAATCCTAACAAACGGAAGCGGGCTTTAACTCAATGATTTGATAAGGATTGGGTTTAAGTCTGTATTAAAAAAAAACTGGCCAAGTGCAAGTCGGACTCGCACTCGTAGGGTTCCGTACCACACTACAGTATTTTATAAGATCGAGGAAAAAATAACGCCATCTAACGTCTAACAAAGGTGTTAGGGTCGACATTTTAATATAACGCTATCTATGGGACGTTTACCTAACTAAACGTAAATAGATGGCGTGAAATGCCGAAAAAAACACGTTTCTTGTATGGGGACCCTCCATTATTCTTAACTTTATTCTGTTTTTAGTATTTGTTGTTATAGCGGCAACAGAAATACATCATCTGTGAAAATTTCGACTGTCCAACTGTCACGGTTCATGAGAAACAGCCTGGTGACAGACGGACAGACAGACAGATAGACAGACAGACAGACAGACAGACAGACGGACAGCGGAGTCTTAGTAATAGGATCCCGTTTTACCCTTTGGGTACGGAACCCTAAAAACTATACATAACATCACGCCTTTTTTCCGTTGGGGTAGGCAGAGACTACTTCTTTTCACATGCAATCAATCATACAATCCTGACACACCTCTTGCACTTCTTTCACTTCCTTGAGTGCCTTCATACAGGATCGCCGGTTATAGGTACTTATGAATTTGCCTTTCTTTAAAATTTATCCGTTCTGGTCGTGATACGTTCGCCTATGTTGGCCTCTACCGGCTGGTCCATTCACACTTGTCCATAAATCTGTTTCGTCAGTCTTCCTTCATTTATCCTTTCTAGATGTACAAACCATCAAAAAACTATAAATTATAATGATCATAACAACACTGCTCTCTTTAACATTCTATCAATTGTCTACGCCATTCATTGAGTTTCTAATAGCAAACACATTTTCTGTTAGTATGCTTAAGTGCTTTCGCACTGGAAACACAATTGAGTACACATTATGCATCCCTTGTAACCGTTTGCAACTCACCACTGAATTTATGCCTAATTTAGCGTGATCTACATACAAAATACATTTCTGATGTAATTAAATTCTAATTTTGTTTGAAATTTTATTAGTCGATTTGATCTGAATTTTGGTATTACTGGACTCTGAAAATTAGGTTTAATTTTAAATCAACATCATCAATATAATTAATTAATTATCTATCTAATTAATTGAAACCTTTCTCGTTATGGATCGTTCTTCGTGCAAAGGTCGTCATTCAGCGTGATTACATTGTGTATACACATAGTCTGTTATACTATAGGTATAGTATATGGAACGCTTTTGCTAACGTACAAATTAATTGTAATTTCTTAACGTGTTGTGTTCATTGTATTCGACTTATCGTGAATCAATATATACGTCACACAACAAGAATTAGAGTATTATAAAAACTCTACTATTGATAAATTGATTGCTAGGTCAATTACTAGACCGATAGGTTTTTTATCCCATACATTTCGGAGCGTGTGCCTTCGAATTGCACGAATTAAATCTACCGTCCCCCTTTTTCTGTTGTACTACCAAGCGCACAGACATATGACATCGATACATGATATTCTAGATAGAGAGATATTCCATTCTGTCGCATAAAGCGCCATGCATCCACATTCATCATACGCACAGCGAAGAAATGGAATTCCCTGGCAGAGTCTGTGTTTCCTGTGAAGTACAACCCGGGGGTCTTTTAAATTAAGAGAACAGGTATGTTCTAGACAAGCGTCCTACATCGTCGATCACATCCTCACATAATATCAGGTGAGATAATGGTGAAACGTTTTCCTAAAATATATAAACAAATTATATAATCACGTATGGCAGATGAAATTAGAGCTGGTATTAGTATTATATATCTTCAAGAATATTCAGTAGAATATAATGAGCTGGAGATCGAGCTTAGTAGCGATCCATAGTTGAAGCTAATGTCTAGCAGTAGACAGAGCTAGGATGATGATACAAAAAGTCAATTTCCACGCTTTTATTAAAAAAATCGATTGAATGGTTTGACATGATGAGCGCACAGATAATATTTAATATAATATTTATTTCGGAAAAGGCAAACATTACAAATTAAAGTTTAAAAACACCTGACACCTAAACTAGGCTCGAAACCCGTGTTTTAAGTGCCAGGACTCTTTACGTCTGTTGATACAGTATAGTTATTTGCCTACGAAGTGGTTAGTATTTACAAGAATGATTGGAGCATGCTATTGTGTTATATATATATATATATATTATGTGTGTGTGTGTGCGCGTGTGTGTGTGTGCGCGTGTGTGTGTGTGTGTGTGTGCGTGTGTGTGTGTGTGAGCGCGTGCATATTTGAGTTTTCTTATGTCTGCTTATAAATGTATATGTTGTTGATTTATTGTTGATTTATTTCGTAGAACCTATAACAGTTGGGGTAGTCACATTTTTACAATCATATAGTCCAGTTCAAGAGTGAAGACCACGGCTCGGCAAACGTAGTGTAGGACGCCCTCCAGCTAGGTGGAGCAATGATATACGCAAGCTGGTTGCGGTTGAAAACGAATAGCTGAAGATCGAGCTCAGTGGCGTGCCATGGGAGAGGCCTATATCCAGCAGTGAACGGAAATTGGCTGATAATAATGAATGATGATTGCATAATATTGCTTCTAAAAGCAAGTGTGCTTCTTGATTACGGGTCTAAGAGCACTCTAAAATATTATCAGTATTACTAAAGCTTCGTTGTCACCAGTCACCAGTTCACCGCCGATGGTTTGTTAGAGAGCTCGTTAATCACAAGTCGTAGGCGTGTTCGAGGAAACTAAACAGGGCCCACTAATTAATGTACTGAGCCACATTCGAGATTTGTGCTCCAGATCCGTTTTATCTTGTTATGTTAATTTATGATTTCGTGGATGATAGGATTTACTTTATAAAGTCATTTAATTTTACACGAAGGTTTTTAGTGCCTTTATCTTAATAAGATTAGTTGTTATGTTTATTATTCTTCTATAAGGCTGATATATATGATATGTTTTACAAATTGTGGCAAGACTCAAACAAGCTAGAAGATGGGATAAGATAGTTGCGCTGTGTGAATTAGACTAAAGTTAATTAGTTTTTTTAATATCTGATAGTCCTAGCGTTTGACTAGTATCTTGCCTCGTCTTGTCTCGATTCTGGATAAAAGCTCACGCAGGATTAAAAGGAAATGAACGGGCAGATGAACTGGCGAAGGAGGCAGCTCTTAATCTAAAAAGAAAGCCAGACTATGACATGTGTCCGGTATCATTCGCCAAGCGTATGATTCGTATGGATGCGCTTGGTGAATGGAACCGGAGATATAAAGATTGTAAAACCGGTGCCATTACTAAGCTGTTTTTCCCAGATGCCGAGCAAGCGTACAACGTCGTTAGGAAAATCGAATTTACCGGATTTATCACCCAGGTATTCACGGGGCACGGTGGGTTCTCCGAATACTTGAATCGCTTCAAGTGTAAAGAGGACCCATCGTGTATCTGTGACCCAGGAGTCAACGAGTCTATACTGCATATTCTTTTGGAATGTCCTGTCTATGGTCAAAAGCGATATAATTTAGAACAAAAGTTAGCAATCAACATAAGCGTAAATAGTTTGAAAGAAATCATAATGAATGAAAAATTTAGAGACGAATTCATTAAGTTTAGCACGGAAATTGTCAAAACAGTAAATAACATAAACAAAAAGTAATGGAAAGTATGTTAAATATATATCATAAGGATATGTATAATCAACATACGAAGAAGAAAGACTAAGCAAAATAATGGATTGTATATAAAGAAACTTAAAAAATATAGATTTTACAAAGAAATTCTTCCAATGTTGAATGATAATAAACAAAATATTACTAGCACACCGAAAAGATAAACAAGAACATTGATTTTGGAACAAATAGTAATTCAGCAATAACTCGACACGCAATAATAAAAACTCTGAACAGCATCAGAGGTAGTACGTTTAAAAAAAAAAAAAAAAAAAAAAAAAAGCGATGATGTGGTCAAATAGGGAAAAATGTCAATCTCTCCGGTAGAAAAAAATGTAATGGCAAAGGCCTAGATTAACCACGGTACGTGCCTAAATTCACCGTGGTTTAAACTGGAATTGATGAATAACATTAGCTCAATTTTAGACTTGGTCAACTTCAAATATGTGATATTTTTATGGGAAACCTCAACACTTACAATTAAATATAAAAATAAAACTGGCCAAGTGCGAGTCAGACTTTGTCCCGCACACGGAGGGTTCCGAACGCCATCTATCAAATTTCTAACGAACTTCTAACACCAACTAAGTAAACGTTAACACAAAGGTAGAATAGTATTATATGGTATTAATAGTAATAGTAGTAATTAATATTATTAAATATCTGGTTGACCGAGCTTTGCTCGGTATTTTTTGCCACTTAAACAGACAAATATGCCGCTTCCCGACATCTATTGACGAATAATAATACTATTTTTTTAAATTGAGAGCAACTAACTGCTTTACTGATACAGTACTTCTACTCGCCAATAGATGTCGGGAAGAGTCATATTTTAAGTTGATTATCAATAAAGTTGATTATTGAAAACACGAATAAAACAACATTTTCTGAAAATGACTCCTAGCTAGATCGATTTATCGCCCCCGAAATCCCCTGTAGGTATACTAAATTTTATTTAATCTTTGGAGCCGCTTCCGAGATTCACATTAACGTAAGGTACGATAGCGCCATCTTAGCAACTAGACTGGTGGCGCTGCGCTATCGTAAAAAACTTTTTAAAAACTTTTCTTTAATTTTTAACTTTGTTCTGTTCTTAGTATTTGTTGTTATAGCGGCAACAGAAATACATCATCTGTGAAAATTTAAACTGTCTAACTATCACGGTTCATGAGATACAGCCTGGTGACAGACGGACAGACAGACAGACAGACAGACAGACAGACAGACGGACAGCGGAGTCTCAGTAATAGGGTTCCGTTGGTACCCTTTGGGTTCGGAACCCTAAAAAAGGAAGTGCGTAGAAAGATAAGCATTATAACTATCTGAAATGTATAAATTGTAAAATCACTTAAATTAAGGTAATTAATTATTGTACAACTCTAGGCACAAGCTCTGGGTAGCCTATATTACGGGTCTTAGAACCTAGTTTAGGTACCAGGGTTTTCCAATACCCATGTTGTAACTAATGCCTATTTCATGAATACATTTTTATTTATTTATTTATTCCTACACATTAAAATATTGTCAATTTAGATTTACGCGTACGTCACTTCCGTTGCATTCGGAGTGTGACGCTTATTTTAATTCAAGGGACTAAAACTAGACTATAAAAATAATTAATATGTTTTTGAGTTTTGAAATTATCACGAGTAATATTTATATTTGTTTTTTTTTTATACTAACTGACCTCGTAATATCTATAAAAAATATGCATCTGTATTTCATTTCAAATCTATTTGAATATTCGATTACATAGAAAACCATAATATCATAATTTACAATGTTAATGAAAATCTTCTACCGCGCGTTACTATCAGTGAAATCGATTCTATAAATCACACATCCACATCGCAATAATCGGTATCATGGCATCTATGTTCAAGTTAAATCAAATATTAGCGAGTTAACTGTAATTCATATCGATTCCACGGTTATATCAGCGTACGCCTGTCGCAGCACCGCACTAGTTATTAACGGTACCCTTTGATTATGATTGCAAAAAGATCTGGCTTTGACCCTAATTTATAAAGAAAGAGGTTGGTCGAATAGTGATAACGTTGCCGTCCGATGATTTATACTATAAGCAATGGACTGTACCGCAACAGATATAATTTCAGTACAAGGGATTTCTTGTCAGTGCGGCCTACCTACCTAGTGAATATTATTCATATGTTTTAGATCATATTACAACAATGAGCCATTTTCTTATAAAACATGTTACTTTAAAATATATGATGTTTATTAGATAAATAATACCACAGTAATTTTTACAGCATGCATAAGTCATGTGTAATGTCAGTGAACATTGTTTTTTATAATTATACTGCGACAACGCCATCTCTCCAATTAATGTAGCCTGCCAGGCAAAAACATTGCACACCACAATGGTAGAATGTAAGAACATCTCAAATACTATTTCATCTTTTTTTGTACTACATTTTCAGCAATAAAAGTATTTCATTTTATTTCATTTCCTGGGGACTCAAATTTTAAAATTCAAAAATAAACTAAATGGTTATTACCATTGAAGAATTAGGGTTATTATAAGAATTAGGGTCGGCTCAAACCGCGACGCGACGTGGCGCGCACTTATTAAGAGAGTATTACAAAAAATAATATTTACTTGACAAACATATACACATTTCATTGAGTTAGATCGGCGGCTTCAGGCTACGCCGCGTGGCGTCGCGCTGCACCACGCGGCGCAGCGGGAAGAAACAATTGAACCGCGTGATAAACAATTGAACTTTATGAACTACACAATAAGATACAAATTGCATTGAGATAATTTGGTGGCGTCGCACGTTTTGCTGCGCCGTCCGGCGTCCAGCGTCCGGCTGCGCCACGCGGCTTCTGGCTGCGCCGCGCGACTTCAAATGCATCGTCGCGTCGCGTCGTGTCTCGTCGCGTCGTGTCGCGGTGTGAACTGACCCTAAGTCTGACAAAGCTCATGCTTTTATTATATCTAATAATTGTAAAATTAGGAATTTCCGATGACAGTTGCTAATATTATCAAAAATAAAAATAACAAATAGATATTAACTTTGAGGCTTGAGCTTTGTGCCTTAAGAAAAAAAAACTTTAAAGCGAAACATTTGGCGATTATTGTATCTACGTCATAAACGTCGCGCGTTCCCATGTGATTTTATATATATTACGAACATATTGTTCACGTTAGGAAGTAATTGCTTGCTTTGCATATCTTTCTACAAAGTCAAAGGCAGTACTACAGTAAATAACGGTTCTATAGTAATACGGTACGCTCTCCTAATACTGAAATATATCGTAGCGGGTGTTTTGTTGTCACAAGGTTTAACAGTTAAGAGTTTTAAAGCTTATTTATTACGTTGTATGAGTGCAGCTCAACAGCTTCTGTTTATGTGTTATGGTTTTTAAAACGCGGGCTTTCTAGACTTGGGTATAATAAAATATTGTTTCTTGAAGTGTTACACACTTTATGTTTTTGTACATCTTCCGAATGATTAACTTCGAAAAAGTTATTATAGATGGCGCCACGAATGCATAATAATTGGGATTGCAATCCATTAATTCGTTGTATCGATAGTATTGCACCGTGGCATAATTGGCAGAGCACCTGGGCTCGTTTCCCAAGGGGTGCGGGTTTGAGTCCCGTTTGTATGATGAAATTTTGGATGGTGTGTAACAATGTACTGGGTATAACAAAATTGTGTCTACTATAATTTCATTCTGTGAAAACATTGTAATAAACATATTATTATATAAACATATTGCAATGTTTATCATCAACCACCTAGATGTGGGCATTTTTCTGAGCATTCTATCTGCTCTATCGTCGGACGCGCCTGCAATTCTCTTTCTATGTGTGCACAGGGTGATTGACGAGCTTTCGTCTGTTAGGTAATATTTACTTTTATTTGTAAGCAATACGTGGCTGTCATAACTATATTTAGCCGAAAGCCAAAGCCCCTAAATAAAAGTAGATAAAAAAAAACGATTTTCGCGCTATTTGACAATTTTTAACAACTCTAAAGAAATTAATTAAATTATCTCGTATCACAGAATAATGAATAGTACCAGTACTCGTATTAAAGAAAGGCCAAGTCAAAGGTACCTATAACTGGCGAGCATGTATATATATATCTGTCTGCCAAACATCTAATGTGTTCCAGCAGCTATCCGTGAGAGCCAGTTCCTATTCTAGGCCTAGCGTGCTTACCATCTTCGACCGCATCATCACTTACCAACAGGTGAGATAGTGGTCAAACGCTAGCCTATAAGATATTAAAAAAAAATTATGAAGGCGCTCATGAAAGTGGTAGAAGCGAAAGACGTGTATCAGAATCGTAGCATATGGAAAGAAGTAAACTCTGCCTCAGAGTAATAATTACTTAGTAATTGTTACTCTGAGATCTCTGCCTACCCCAACAGGAAAAAGGCGTTATTTTATGTACATATGTATGTATGTATGTATGTATGTAACAACTCTATGATGCTCATTGGAAATGTCATTATTTTGGGAGACTTGCTATATTTTTAAATTATTCTACTAACACTACATCAACACTATAATATAAATGTGAAAGTAACTTTGTATATTTTTTGTTTGTTGTATCTTCAAAGTCAAACGGATGCACTGCGTTCCCCAAAATTTTGCAGATTGTTAGCCATACGGCAGTTATAAGTACATAGAACACAAGGACACTAAAGCGTGATCAACGTTGCATATAAGCTTTATAAAAGTTTTAGGAGTTGTTTATATTGTAGTTACAGTTTAAATTTAATTTAAATTATGTTGATGTGTTTAAGATGTACATATAAGTTTAGTTGATATGTGTTGCGGAGCAATAAAGAGTTTGTATTGTTATACTTGTTGCATAAAAATCTAATTTAACAAATGTTAGTTAGGTTTGGTTTCTAGTAGTATAATATGCAAGAGAGTTGGATTCACAGTATGTTTGGCTCTTACAAATTAGTTAAAGTAATTTAACTTGCCTTACACGGCACCCGTATTTGTATTCGAGTCTTGTTCGTGAATTCTCGTGCACATTTAGTGCGTTCGTGCAACCGTAAACATTTCGGGTGGTTTAAGCTTCTTGCAGCTGGGGCGTTGCAGAGATCATTTTAGCTGCATTTTGGATGATATGTTCTGGTTTCATTAGTAAATTCTGGACTTAATTTTCTTTGATTTTATTTTATACTATTGTTAGGGTTTTACCTTTTTTTGTTTTATACAATCTTTATATTATTTTTAAGTTGAAATTTGGCATTATTTATGTTTAAGTTCAGTTACAATGCTATATAATATGGCCACTGGACAAAGATATGCGAATTGGTTAGCTGAGTTTGATCAAGCTAGTCCGGCAGAAGGGTTGAGACGGTTACGCTGTGTTGATTACTAAGCAGGTTGTATTTTAAAGTTACGACATTGAAATGTAACCTCTACTAAAAGCTAGCTAGAAAAGGCCACGCTTGAAAGACAAACGAGATTTAAAAATAGATTTAAACTCTAACGAACCAAACATGGGAGCCTCACGTTATACATTCGAAAATTCAAACACAGATTGTTCCCGTAGTTTCATCATCCACTTTTAGTTTATTCGCATAGTTGGTGTAGTAAACATTATTCAAATAAGGATCATGGACGCCGCTGTCTCCATGTAAAGATGCAATCTTCTAATTGTGCGACCAATTTTCAAATTATTGTTGAAGAAGTTAATTCATACTGGACGTAACAAACTGATGCAAAGAGATTCAGGCATTACCTGTGCGAAGCCGGGGTGGGTCGCTTGTACTGAATAAATGATTAAAACATAAATATATAGGTATTTACATACAATATTTACTTACAGTCTTATGAGGTTATAGCGTAGTTCTTCTATACTCACAACTTCTTCGTAAAGTAATTCAAAACAAATACCACACATCGCTGACTTAAAAAAAACATACACCTACAGGCAATTACTCGTATAAGAAAAGTTACAAACCCTCGGTTTTATAGCCCACTCGAAGTTTCCATGACAAATGGCTCCCTCAGAAGGCCTCAAGATGGTTCATACAAATGACTCCAATCCTTATCATGTCTAACGCAAACTGCCTATATAAGCACTCCTTAAAAATCCTTCACCCTTTACTGAACTCATAAAAAGGATATAAAAAGTTTATCTAAGCGAATCGGGCCTTTCCAAGTTCTTTACACTAATTCAATATTGCTTTGAAGTAACCAGTTGAAGGCTTTGCTGGGTATGACGATACTATACGTCTTAATGGATACTTTTTATGACGTTGGGTAAGAAGGTTAAGAGAGACGCTTGTGTTGCGCTAACGTCTAGTATAGTCTGATGGATAAAGTGGTATACACTTAGCAACATTTTGCGGCTATTTTAAGTATACATACTTTGGTCGTGACTCCGAATAAAGACATGTTCAGTGCCAGTCATAAAAAGCTGACAGTTGCAATCTGTGGCAACCTCTAAATTCAATTTTTCAGAGCTCACTATAGTCTTCCATTACTTGGCAAGCATGATTACATAATAATAATCTAAGAGCAGGATTTAGGCTCTAGAACGGTTGGCATGATTTGAGAGAGGCTCATGTTCAGCACTGGACTTTACAGGCTGTCATACAGTTAATAAAATCGTAAAAGCTGAGTGGCTAGCTCTGATGCCGGGTGCCTTATAGTTATGCCTCCAATTTTTGTACTTGAAGAAAAACCGGGGCCAACGCCACGGTAGCGCTCAGTTGTCATGTCACTTACGGTCACTCATCCAAATAATAAAATTGGTCGTTCGTTGCTTCTTAACTTTTGTGATAGGTTGGTTACGAACATCGATCATACGATTGGGTATGAAATACCCAGAGCTCAGTGATTCAAATCATAGCCACTACTAGCACCAAAGAATATAGTTCTACGTGCATTCACTGATGCTCGTCCACCGGTAATTGGAGTATTATATTACTTGATACCAACAAGTAGATTACCATTAATTAGATAACCACTAATCGTCTCTTTATACCTCCACATAAAACTGCAGGCTTTAAAGGTTGCTTCAAATACAGGGCTTCCAAGATTTGGAAAGACATTCCACTTCCTTTAAGGAAAAAAAAAAATTAAATGGCGATTTAAAGGATTGCTGATGTTAAAACAAAAACACGTGTATGAAACAGCCTTTAAAATCTAAGAGTCAGAGACACACAAACATAATAATGCACCCACATACAAAAACGATCATACACCCACACAACCACGTTATCTGTAAACAAATACCACTCACAAACTCACATCATCACACACACATATTCACAAACTAAATTAGAGTCAGAGTCTTCCTAATTATTAATATTTCTGTGGTCAGAGTGTATTTATTATTATAGGTATTATAATTGGAAATGTTATTTTATACATTTAAAGTGTTGATGTTTGCTTTGTAAAAAACGTGATAATATGTCATTATGTAACCCGTTATACAAACTAATATCTCGGCGAATAACCTAGATCGAGCACTGGGCAAATTTGAAACCAGCGCTGCGTGAACAAGAAATTGTGCACGCGGCATACGCTGAATTTGCTCCTTTTGTCATTAAAACTGTAATACTGTTATTTTCTTATTTACATTTTTATCTGCTTAATAAGTTAATAATTAATAGGTAATCTAAATTAAATATATGTTGATGTTTTTAATGGCAATAAACACATGTTTATTTTATTTTATTTACCATCTTCGAGGAGAAAATCTGCCGCCATTACCTTACAGTGTTCCAGCAGCACAGCTCTTGAAAGCCAGTTCATTCTACGCCTAATGTACCACATCATCGCTTACACGGCAAGTTCAGCGCCTAGCCTAACAAATTAAAAAAAAACATGCGGGGCAGTCTTTGGGGACTGTCGATAGAAGTGAGAACTAAGTAACTTGTGAATTTTATCGTCGAGATACACAGTATACATATAGCTCATGGGAAGCGTGCGGTGACGATGACACGAGTTCCATGATTTTTGTTTAACCAAAAAGTGCTCAATGAGCCTAAAGAAGTTTTCACTTCACAAAAGAAAATTCGACCTTTACGCAGTCACATAGGTACGTGTAGTATACATGAAATAGTTAGATACGTTTCATACTTGTGCACACTTACTCACGTTCGGTTACTTGTCAAAGTATCCCGTCGTCATAGATACGCCCTTTAAGGTTCGCTGAGACGTGAATGTAGCCTTAGGAGAGGTCACATCAGGCTGTTATTGATATTATGCTTGTTACTGTGCGATACTTGATTCGATGCTTGATGGCCTTTTCTTTCGGTACGTTGCTTATGTGATAGAAATGAGCGATCGAGATTTTTTTGTTTGCGTGCTTCAGTTAGATCTACACATGAGTTGCGCGCAGTTTTATTTAAATACTAGCTGTGCACCGCTGTTTTACCTGCATAGACATCGTTCCCGTGGGAATATCAGGATACAAAGTATGTGTTATTCTAGGGTCTAGGCTATCTATCTCGTATATACCAAATTTCAGCTCATCGGTTGCGTTCTTTTAGCGTAAAGAAATAACAATCATACTTTATACATACTCACTACATACTCACTACATACTCACTACATACTCACTACATACTCACTACATACTCACTACATACTCACTATATACTCACTACATACTCACTACATACTCACTACATACTCACAAACTTTGGCCTTCATAATATTCTTCAATATTAGCCTCAAAAGCTAGTAAATGTATCACACTCCTAGCATAAAGACAAGTAGTCTTTATGGTAGGAGTGTGATAAATTTACAACGCACTGAAGTGTCTACTCTAGGCTTAGCTTGCTAGCATCCTCGACCGCATCGTCACTTACCAACAGGTGAGATAGTGGTCAAACGCTATTTTATACGATAATAAAAAAACTCTTCCATAATTCCATCGTATTACTTAATCTTGGGTTAAATTTACTCAGGCCTCGCAAGTTGCTGCAAGCAATGTTGCTGTGTATGTAAAAAATAATAATAAATTGCTGTGTATGTAAAAGATTGTTCATAATTTAATAAATTGATTTATTTATTTCAACAACTTACACATAATTACCCAATACCCTATGACAACATCAAAATTACATAAACCATAATACAATGTTCAACACCTAAACTATAATTAATAAAAGACAGAAATAAGGTCACTACCTGCCGGTAATGTTCCCAAAAAGCTAGCAACGTTACCTCGATTAGCTAGGCTAATAAGTTTCCGCAGCACCAGCTAAAAAAATATATATATATGAACATAATTTAAAAAATAAGTAAATTAATAAATGAATTCCCAATCAATAAATTGTATACTTTCATGCACAGAATAATCTTTAGTAGGTTGAAGGAAATCTCAGTCAACGACGTATCAACCTCCCACATAGTTGCCAACTATTGGTAAAAGTAAAAAAATCAATCGGTTTACCCCTTTATGATGCGGTTATTGTACGGTTCATTAGGGGTGCACACGCGGTAGCGGAATGATTGTACCAAGGCATGAAACATAGCGAGAGTGAAAAAATTGGATTCGGCATTCATGGTATTTTTTATATTATTTTAAGTCGTTTTTATAATTAGGCTATATCATAATCAGCCGGTATCAGTCCACTGCTGGACATAGACAGAGGTCTATATCCAGCAGGGCCCGATCTTCGGCTCTTTGTTTCCAGTCACTGCGAGTAATATGCGAGTAATATTTTTGTTATTTTCACAATTGGGAAAAGTTAGCCCCACAAAATAGATAAAGTATTATCATTATTTTGTAGTTAGCCTAAGTCCAGTTCCAGTCACTGAAAATGACGTACCTATGCTATATATATATTTTATTAACTTATTTGATTCCGCTGCAGGGCATTCTCTCCCCATCTCTCATCTCCCCATTTTCGCCTTGATAGGTGGACATTATTTATCAAATGCCGTTTGTGACCAGTTTTTGTGAAAATCATCGAAATCATCTCGACAACGCATTTAACAAGACATTTAATTATTAAACGCCTGAACTGCGATTAAGGCCTAAATTCCTCTGTCGCTGACGTCGGTCGCGTACATACGCGGCGCGTAGCAACTCGCGCGCCGCTGATGTCAGCGTCACAGTGTGGTGCTATATAGAACTCAACGTATATTCGTATGCGCGACCGACGTACGCGACCGACGTCAGCGACAGAGAAATTCAGGCCTAAAGCCAGCTAATGTATACAACAACAGATAATAAAAGAATAATTATATAAATATGGGTTAGCATAGACCTTCACATAGAGCCCTTGGCGAGTTTTCTTATTAGGGTCGCTCACAGCAGTAGCGTGGCTGTGGCATCGCGTCGCGGTCGATTCATATCATGTGCTCTCATATCTACTGTATACTCACAACTATTATGTTTCATTATTAAAGAGAAACTTATATTACATCGCTTCAATTTATTTTTGGACATCTATCACATATCGCATGTCGCCGACATGCATATCGCATTACAGCCGGTGTTTTAGCTTGATTAATGGATATGATGTATGACTAGATCTTGCTGTGATTGGCGGACGCTTTTGCAGCCATATTTGTATACATTAATATTGTGTCAGGTCAACTGCTGTCATCTTTGAGTATTTAGCCAGAAATACTCAAAGGCTGTCATAGTAGCTGGCTGTTATCATCATCAGCCTATATTAGTCTACTGCTGGACATAGGCCTCTCCAATTGCACGCCACTGGGCACGATTTTCGGCTACTCTCATCCAGCTCTTTCCAGCCGCCTTGCTAAGATCATCGCTCCACCTAGTCTGAGGGCGTCCTACACTACGTTTGCTGATTCGCGGTCTCTACTCAAGAACTCGTTTACCCCAACGGTTGTCGGTTCTTCGGCTAATGTGGCCGGCTCACTGCCACTTGAGTTTGCTAATCCGCTGAGCTATGTCGATAACTTTAGTTCTTTGTTGGATCACCTCATTTCGGATTCGATCCTTCAAAGAAACTCCGAGCATAGCCCTTTCCATAGCTCGCTGAGTTACTTTAAATTTGTGGACCAGCTCAAACGTAAGTGTCCACGTTTCAGCACCGCATGTCATGACGGGTAGGACGCATTGAATGAAGGCTGGCTACACATAAACTAAAAATGTTCATTTATATCGTGGTTTCATAAAACCACACCACACTTTTTTACCTTTTTGTGATAAAAAAATATGTGACGAACTGAAACATAGAGGTGTGTGTAATTTAACGCTATTAATTATTATTTAACCCTATTCAATATTTTTTTTAATCAAAACTTTTTTTAGCCGTTCTGAGCCTTTATTATGTGGATACTGAATGAGACTGAGCCGTCACGCTCGGCTGTGTAACACCCATTCGGGTAAAGTCGTCCCGAATTCGGGTAAAGTCGGCTCGAGTCGACTATTTCGTTATATTAACCTCGCTTTGATGAAGTTTTCATTTATCTTTTCACTTCTGTCGTGTGGTCTTAGGCAAACATATTTTTTAGTAGTCTGGCGTTGATGATTGGATGGCAGCTTAATGGATGTTCTTTTTAAATTTACATACATACATACATACAATCACGCCTTTTTCCCGTTGGGATAGGCAGAGACTACTTCTTTCCACATGCTACGATCCTAATTTAAATTTAATGCGTTAAATTATACTTTTGCTGTGTTTACATGATAATTGATATGGTTTATTTTATGATTATAGACGTGTATATGTGCCTACAAATTAAATAAATGCTTTAAATTTCAGTTTTAATCGTTTTGAAATAAAACACTTTCCCTAAGAGGAAAAAAAAGCTAGATGCGGTCGTACTGCCCCGACTATTCTACATGTTTTCAACCTGCCTTAGAGATGCTATTCACATATTAAGAAAAAAACAACGGATTCTTTGGATATTTTGCTATTGTTATCGAACCAACAAAAGTGTGTATCATATGTACACCAAATTTTAGCTAATCGATTGCCAGCAAGTGGTTCAAAACGACTGGCAAATTTTGAAACGGACAACTTCACATACCTACAAACATTGCAAGATAAACAAACGCTTGGAAAAAAATCGAAATCTATTAATTGCAACAGCTTATAAATTAGTCCGCATCACAGAACCGACGATGCGGTGCTAGCGCGGTACGCTGCGTCATCACGAGCGATTGAACGCTCTGACGTCATCAATCGAGTTGCGGAGCGTGTGACGTCACTAATTAGATTTCATGAAATCTCTGTGTAAGAACAGGGGAATCGACTAGCTAACTTGCGTGCTAAGTCTGTTAAGCCATGTCTCATCTTTCAGATAGGTTTCGCAGATATTTGTATAAAGTTTTTCTCTCCTACTTTATTTTTAGGATTCATGCCTATGGTACATGGTAACACGACAAACAAAACGTGAAACGTCTATAAAAGATACTGTGGCACGTGTAACTGTAGCTTGACAGATTGTTGTCGTTGTTGGCTTCGAGCATTTACCAAAGGAGATGTTAACACAAGGCGTACCCCTCTGCTGGGCATATAGCCATTTTTGGCCATATAAGCGTGCGTAACTACGCTGTATTTTTAATACTGTGTGCGTGTTTCAAGCTAGTGTGCGGGGTCGTTAAAGTGAGTGATTTGTGTGTGGCAATGTGTGTTTACCTCATCCCCCGTAAGTATCGGCAGAAAAAAATGTTTGCGGATTACAACGTTAACATCTCCATTGGTAAATGCTCGAAGTTGTTGGGCGTCACCAACCCACCACACTGTGCCTGTTACCTTGAGATAGATAGATAACACTTTGTTGTATACTACTGTTAAAATAATTATTATAGTACAGTTGTCTTAAGTTAGTAATTGGCGGTCTTATCGCGTAAAGATAAATTGAGATAATGAGATGTTTAATCTCATACAGGCTGAAATTTCACTAGGTACATTTTTTCACTTCACAAGTTTATAATATGCAAACTATTTAACTCTTCCAGTTCCAAAGACTTTCCTATAAATATTCGAAAGTATCTATGTTTACTCTATATTTTACTACAAGCTCCAAGGTACAATTTTAGAGATACAAAACAAAAAGTCATAAATTCAAGATTATGAAAGTGTATTTCGCGAAGCCTGGTACCGTTCCGTGAAAAACATTTATCTTCCTGCACACTCAAAATCTCCAAGTAAAAGAAACAGTGTACATACAAGTACGTGAAAATATCAGGGATTAAGGAAAGCGAATTCAACCTTTTCCTTGAGCGCACATTTTGATCTGAACAAACGCTCCGAGCAAAATGCTCTTTTTCTTATCCTACAAAAGGATTTTTTGCCCTCAAACTGCTCAGATTTATGTAACCGAGCTAGTGCGATGCCCGCGGCGGTGTCCGTTCTGTATCAGCTTATAGCTCCTCTTGAATATGAGTTTGAACTGACGATGTTTGAAAACTAGATTTCATTGTTTGTTGGCGTTCCTATATTTGTATAGGTATCGTAGGAAAACACGTTAAACATGGTTGGTTAATTAAAGATCACGTGACTAGGAGCTTCACTTATATTTACAATACAACAATACAATACAAATCTTTATTGACATAATTTATGGTAAGTACAAGTTTATCGTTGAATCCATAGACTCCCGAACTAGTGACACTGTGTTTCAGGAGCCAATGGAGGGTGATGAACATTGAAAATAATTGTTAAATCGAAACAGAGCGAAAGATTGAAGAATGTGGTTGGACTTTGTAGATGACCTAAATGGAAGAATGAACAAATTATCAGATGAGCTGAAAATAGAAGAAAGCGACATAGTATGCACTCGAAAACTTAAAGAATTTCTAATAAAAAAAAGCTTGTAAAATGCGTTTTATACGATAAACGATTTTTTAATTACAAAGAAAAAATTAGTTAAACGTATAGGGTTTATACAGCCATATAATATGATATAATTGCTTGTTAATAATAATATCTGTTTTAGTACAGGTAGATTGTTGTTAAATCGGTCTGTCCGCTCTGCACTACTTGCTTACACCCTACCAGGGTCATATGTTGCCATTCTTGGAATTCTTAGATCTTTAAGGAATAATAATTGTAAGTGTAACGTATGATTGCAATAAACAATTGAGTATTGAGTATTGAGTATTGAAGAGATTCACATGTAGCACCAACCATACGTAAATTATTTTAGGATGGAAGATATTGATGTTGAGAGCCATAGCAACATATTGAGCCCAACCCTAGTCCAATGGTCATGTTCCCAGTCAGCAGTTCTCAATATTATAGTATGTCGGTATTAATAAGATTGAGTTTTTTTATTTGCTTGCTTTTTAAAAGCATGTTTATTTTATAAGTTTTAAGGTTTTCATAGTCACTGACAATATTATTAGAACTACTATTTCATCCGTGATCATGGCGCTTGCAACAGAGCCGATATATCGGAAACTCATAATTAATAAAAAAGACATGGTAAATATACCGTGAGTAGTTCTAATAACATTATTTTATCATCCACATAGGTTGATTTCAGAAACACTATTTGAGACTTTCATTTGTTTACCGTTGGAATCAATAAATCAGTCATATAGGTAATATCTTGCCATCTATTCTAATAATATTGTTACGTGCGGGGTGGTATTAAAATGCCAATCCGATGAGATGAACGTTTATTTCCACTTGAACACTAGGTTAGCACAATGTTCCACAGTAGTTGTCCAAATCGTCTTGCACAATTATCAAAAGTCCGTTAACACACACTGAGGTCGTTAGTTCACAATCACTGATTTCACTGTTCACAGTTCACAACACGAGTTCACTGATAACACTTAACGATCACTTGGTCGCTATCCGCGCTTAGATAGTTCACTGTCGCTTCCAAAGAAATGACTGCCTGAAGCCGCGGTTTCAACGTCTTATATAGGACGAGAATATTTCTAAAGAACTTTCCAGTATTGACTCGAAACAATAGACAAAAGACGTTCAAAACAAGTAATAAAAATCACAAACAAAAGGGGCGGCTTTCCTTTGAGCATCTGATGTAAACAACTTTACCATACATGCTAATTTGATCTCTAACTACTTATGAATAAGGTTCAATCTTAACTACAAAACTAGGTACATTGACTAGGGTCTGAATTCCCGGAAAGTTACTTTTATGACGGTCGGGTCGTGTTTATAGCCCCTAATTAGTCTATTCTTTCCCACGGTATTTTTGTTCGAGAAGCTTGGCGAAACATCGCGACTCGACGACGCGATGTAACATTATCCCCTTCTTAGTTATGATCGTCCCGATCATCATTTGTTCCATGGTATCGTGTAAGTCGATCGATGTGTACTACCCTCGGCTTTCCTCTCTGGCCTCGTTTAATGCGGTAGGTAACGTCGTTTATCTTCGTGATAATTTGGTATGGTCCTTCCCAATGAGCCTGCAGCTTCGGACTTTTTCCTTTCCTTCGTAGTGGGTTGTGCAACCAGACGAGAGTTCCTTCTTCGAAACCCATCGTATTCGCTCTACGATCGTACCGGGTCTTCATTTTTTCACCAGTTTTTAAACTATTCTCTCGAACTATCCTGTGCACTTCGTCCAGCTGACTACGAAGATCACTGACATAGTCGGTTACAGGCTTCGGAGCATCTGGCGGGGAACCAGTGATGGCGTCGATAGGAAGTCTTAGTTCGTGTCCAAAATTCACATTTGCAGGAGTCATACCAGTGCTGTCATGGGTAGCGGAACGGTATGACAACAAGAACAGAGGTATGTACTGATCCCAGTCACGTTGATGTGCGTCCACGACTTTAGCCAGGTGATTCTCCAACGTCTGGTTAAACCTCTCAACCATTCCGTCTGACTGTGGATGAGCTGCCGTTGTCCGCGTCTTTTGGATCCCGAGGAGGGTGCACATTTCCTGAAATAGGGCAGACTCGAAGTTCCTTCCTTGATCGGAATGCAGTTCCATCGGTACACCAAATCGACAGATCACTTCTTGCACCAACTTCTTTGCAACTGTCTTTGCTTCCTGGTTTGGTGTCGCGAAAACTTCGGGCCATTTGCTGAAGTAATCTTGCACTACGATGATGTACTTGTTGCCTTCTTCAGTCTCGGGAAATGGCCCGGCAACATCCACGGCAATGCGCTCCCATGGTGCCCCAACATTGTACAATTTTAGTTGTCCTTTACTTCTTGTCTTCGGTCCTTTTACTGACGCGCAAGCGGTGCACTTCCTGCACCAATCTTCTACATCCTCGCGGCTGTGTACCCAGTAGAATCGTTGACGAACCTTCACAAGAGTTTTCTTGACTCCTAGATGTCCACCAGAAACTCCATCATGAATGTGTCGTAGTAGAGATGCCACTTTACTCCGGGGAACAACGACCTGCATCGTAGTTTCTTTTCCATTGCTGTTTTCCCATTTTCGGTACAAGATTCCTTGTTCCAGAGTCAGGCTGTCCCACTGAGCCCAGTAACTTTTTGTGATTGGGCTGCAAGCTGACACGTCGCTCCACTGGGGCTTGTTTCTAGACTTTATCCAATCCAGTACAGGTCGTAAATCTCTGTCCTCCAATTGTGCTTGTCTCATATTTTCGCCGTTCCATTCGTCATCTGTTCTGTCCATCCTGATGACTCTGACTTCTTCTCTAGACTCGTGCTTTTCGCAGTGTTTACAGTCATCTGCACAAGGTCTTCTTGACAGGGCATCGGCGTTGCTATGGCCCTTTCCACTGCGATGTTCTGTCACGAAGTTGAACTCTTGAAGTTGCTCGATCCATCGTGCCACTTGACCTTCCGGGCTCTTAAACTGTAGAAGCCATTTTAGAGCAGCGTGGTCAGTTCTGAGCGTAAACTCCCTTCCGATGAGGTACTTGTTGAAGTGCTGAAGAGTCTTCACCACAGCTAGCAACTTGCGGCGGGTGACACAGTAGTTTCGTTCTGGTTTGGATAATGATTTACTGAAGTATGCTATGACCACTTCTTTGTCTCCTTGGATTTGTGAGAGAACCCCTCCAATTCCCGTGTTGCTGGCATCAGTGTCCACAATAAATCTTCCATCTCTGGTAGGGTATCCCAAGATCGGCGTTTCACACAGTCGCTGCTTTAGATCGTTGAAGGCGGTTTCACACTCCAAGTCCCATACAAATGTGCGCTTTTCTTCTATCAGCCGATGTAAGGGTTTGGCAATTCCAGAAAAGTTCTTGACAAACCGCCGATAGTAAGCGCATAGTCCCAAAAACGACCTTACATCAGTTTTATTCTTCGGGGTAGGCCAAGTTTGAACAGCCTTGATTTTGTCAGGATCAGTTTGTACCCCGTTTTCCGAAATGATGTGTCCAAGGTAGCTGACTTTGGATTTAAAGAAGTCACACTTTTTGGCACTCAGCTTCAGGTTTGCTTCACGTAGACGGTTCAAAACCTTCTCCAGATTCTGCAGATGTTCAGTAAAATCACGGCCCAAAATGATGACGTCATCCAGGTACACCAAGCATACGTCTCCCAGTAATCCAACCATTACTCTGTCCATGAGACGTTCGAACGTTGCTGGAGCATTACACAGTCCAAATGGCATGACTTTGAATTGCCAGAGTCCATTTCCAATGCCCGTACTGAATGCTGTCTTCTCTTTGTCTTCTGGACTGATTTCTACCTGCCAGTAGCCACTTTTCAGGTCAACCGTTGAAAACCACTTCATTCCACTGAGCATGTCCAGTGTATCGTCTATTCGAGGCAAGGGGTAGCTGTCCTTCTTTGTGACTTCATTAAGCATTCTGTAATCTACGCAGAATCTGGTGGAGCCATCTTTCTTTTTCACCAGAACCACTGGCGATGACCAAGGACTGGTAGATGGTTCGATGACTTTTTCTTTGGCCATGTCTCGTATCATGTCTGCAACTTCAGCTTCTTTCGCCCATGGAATCCTTCGTGGCCTCTGTCGTATAGGTCTTGCGTGGCCAGTGTCAATTTTGTGTTTAACAAGTCCGGTACGTCCACAGTTGTTTCCAGCGGCAAAGACGTCTTTAAACCGCATCAACAGACGTTTTGCTTGTGACAGCTGAGCGAATGTTAAGTTGTCTTTGGATAATTCCAGCAGCTGTGATATTTGGTCTTCCGAGCTTGGTTCCGTAGAAGTAATATCCGTTCGTCGCAGGTACTTCACTTGTTGACATTCTCCAATTATGCTGTTTTTCTTCAGATGAACTTCTTCATTGCCAAGGTTGAGAATTTGCACACTGGCCGTTCTGTTTGTCATGAGCAATGTTCTTGCAGTAATCCAGGTCGGATGTGTGCCCTCATCTTCGGCAACTACACATAGTCCACTCTTGACTGTATTTGGAAATTTCACTCGAACAATATTTTGCGATTTTGGAGCCAACACGACGTCCTTGAGACAGTAAAGCTTACACGGTGCCGTTCCTTCGAAGAACACTTCTTGCTCGGGAAACCGGAGAACACCACGGGCCACGTCCAATATGCACTGCTGCTTCTCCAAAAAGTCCAATCCCAGAATGCAATCGTCAGTTATGTTGGCAATAAGCACAGGATGAATGTATGAGTGCTCACCGATGATTATCTCCACGTCGGTATCGCCAAGGACAGGAACTGACTGGCCGGTTGCTGTCCGTAGTGAGCATGCTGCAGATCGATGTTTCCGTGATATAAATCGTTGCAGGAATTCAGGCTTCACAATTGTGCGCGATGCTCCTGTGTCCACTGTGAACTTGCAGGTCTTGTTGTTCAGGGTGCCCTCGACGATTAAGCTGTTCCCGTTGCACACTTGTGTCACAGTGATGGCGGGGGCTCTCTCTCGATCAGACGGCGCCCGTCCCGCAGCTATGACGACGTTTCTTCTGCCACTTGGGTCCTGTTTCTTCGTCTTCGGGCAATCAATCCGAATATGCCCCTTTTCTCCACACCCGTAACATGTCGGTCCATAACGGGGCTTCCTGGTTTCAGTCACTAGCTCCCGAACTCTGTATGGTTTGGTGTCTCGTCGCACTGCTTCCACTTCCAAGGCATGAGCGAGGGCGTTCTTGAGTGTCTGATGATGCCCCAATCGTACCGCAGCGCGTACCTCATCATCCTTGATTCCATCCACAAAGCTCTGTAGAGATGTCACTTCAATGGTTGATGGCGTCGACACGTAGGCTCGTCGGACCAACCTCTCGATTTCGTCTGCCCACTGTTGCAATGTCTCTGTGGGCTTCTGGGTGCGCTCACGTAGTTGTGCCCTGTACGCATGCTCCATATGCTTGTCTCCATAGCGCGTTTCGAGGGCTTCCAGCAGGATCTTCAGCGTCCTTTCCTCTTCAGGTATGCGTTCCAGGATAAGCTGAGCGTCTCCTTTCAGCGCTAATGTGAGCGCTGTATTTGCATGCTCGTCAGTCCAGCCACAGCTTTTGGACAGCGTCGTAAACTGAAATTTGTATGCTGCCCACGAAGATGTTCCGTCGAAGTGTGGCAGATCAAGTTTGAAGGGCGATGTCGTAGCGGGAACCAGGCTGCTCTGTCCGACTCCTCGTAATTCCAGTTTCTGGACCTTACTAGCCAGGTCATTCACGGTCTGCTCGTGTACGTCGAGTCGCTCTTCCACCTTTTTTATCTTTTTCCCCATGCCGGCAAGTCCGCTTTGCAACTGATGCACAATAGCCTCTTCTAGTTTACGGCTAGCTTCTTCCTGTGCCGCCTGTACAGCCTGTAGTGCAGCCTGTTGTTCCTGGCGAGCTTCCTCCTGTTTGCGGCTAGCTTCCTCCTGTTTACGGCTAGCTTCCTCCTGTTTACGGCTAGCTTCTTCTTGTGCCGCCTGTACAGACTGTAGTGCAGCCTGTTGTTCCTGGCGTGCAGCTTCTTGTCCCGCTAGGAGAGCGGCTAGCATGGCCTCCAGGCCTCCATCCGTAGTTAGACTCACCGGCGGTGCTGTAGGTGGCGCTGCCATGGTGGGTGCCATCGGTGTTGCTGCTGGCTCTTCCAATGTGGATGTTCCTGCACCCGATGCTTCGAGCTCCTTCTGCCGGGTTGCATCCATCTCCGCCTGGCGCCTGGTGCGTGGAGTACGCGTATCTTCCCTCGGAGTGATTGGCATTCCGCTTCTGACACCAATTGTTACGTGCGGGGTGGTATTAAAATGCCAATCCGATGAGATGAACGTTTATTTCCACTTGAACACTAGGTTAGCACAATGTTCCACAGTAGTTGTCCAAATCGTCTTGCACAATTATCAAAAGTCCGTTAACACACACTGAGGTCGTTAGTTCACAATCACTGATTTCACTGTTCACAGTTCACAACACGAGTTCACTGATAACACTTAACGATCACTTGGTCGCTATCCGCGCTTAGATAGTTCACTGTCGCTTCCAAAGAAATGACTGCCTGAAGCCGCGGTTTCAACGTCTTATATAGGACGAGAATATTTCTAAAGAACTTTCCAGTATTGACTCGAAACAATAGACAAAAGACGTTCAAAACAAGTAATAAAAATCACAAACAAAAGGGGCGGCTTTCCTTTGACAGATGCTCAAAGGAAAGCCGCCCCTTTTGTTTAAAATGTAAACAACTTTACCATACATGCTAATTTGATCTCTAACTACTTATGAATAAGGTTCAATCTTAACTACAAAACTAGGTACATTGACTAGGGTCTGAATTCCCGGAAAGTTACTTTTATGACGGTCGGGTCGGGTGTTTATAGCCCCTAATTAGTCTATTCTTTCCCACGGTATTTTTGTTCGAGAAGCTTGGCGAAACATCGCGACTCGACGACGCGATGTAACAATATCTAAGTGCTCATGTTAAGAAAGTGGGTGAAGTTGATACGCTAAAGTCTTGAGAACATTTTTACGCTCATGTGCACTCACTTGCGATAAGCGTGGTTTCGTGATGCGTGACCAACAATTAACCTAAGATCTTCCTACCTGCAGGATCACAGAATACATGTTAATGCTCCGAGGTCGCGCTTAATATGATAATCAAGCCATTGCCAGCTTAAATACAGTGCTTTTAATGAGCTCAGGCTTACACCGCGGTACTTATGCGACACACGGTCGGAAAGTTCGCATAACATTTATTCGAGATGGATTAGAGTAATTGCCAAAGTTTGTAATTCTTACGTGATCGTGGATTTGAATATATGACGTGTTGGTTGGGGAATAATGATTACTTGTGAGTTGTTGTTGAGGCAGTAAACGGTGACTTTACTTTTATACATAATTAACTGGGTTTACAATACTGTATGATGATAAAATGTTTTTGTTTCTTTGTGAATTTGCACCAAAATCTTTTTAGACTTATGGCGTTTTGAATAGTAAACATCCCAATAGACACTAGGTTTTTAATTTTTTTGTCGGGGAAAGTGGAGTATTTCTATCTACGAGTATCTCCAAACATATATTAATTAAACTATCTAAAAAAAAACTGGCCAAGTGCGAGTCAGACTTTTGTCCCGCACACGGAGGGTTCCGAATTCCCGGAGTCCAAACGCCACGAACTTCTAACACCAACTAAGTAAATATTAACACAAAGGTAATTAATATAATTAAATATCTGGAAGACCGAGTGTTCGTACGACTAACTTTCTACTGATTCTAGCTAATTGAAGCTCTTTAAGTACTAAAATATATACATGTATGCAAATAAACCTTAACTAAGTAAACAAATTGACCGAGTCCGAGGCCCACAAATTTAACAAATGAAACGCTTGCACGTGCTAATTTTTCCTGTGCTGCCATCTAGCTGCGTCCAGGTGAATTAATTTCGTATCGTATCGTAAAATAACACGTTTTTTGTTTTAAACCCTTTAGTTTTTAACTTTGTTCTGTTGTTTGTATTTGTTGTTATAGCGGCAACAGAAATACATCATCTGTGAAAATTTCAACCGTCTAACTATCACGGTTCATGAGATACAGCCTGGTGACAGACGGACAGACAGACAGACAGACAGACAGACAGACAGACAGACAGACAGACAGAAAGACAGTCAGACAGTCAGACAGACAGACAGACAGACAGACGGACAGCGGAGTCTCAGTAATAGGGTTCCGTTGGTACCCTTTGGGTTCGGAACCCTAAAAACAATTTTACCCATTAAAAGCTTCTATATTGATAGCTGAGATAAAAACAAGCAATACTGCGCTGCCCCTCGGCTTCACTCACGTTAAAAATATCCTGTACTATTATGTATATCTTTTGCTATTAGTCGCTCTGTCAAAGTCTTTATTATACGTGTAATAAATTCAATTAGCCGATTTGTACGATTTAGCAAATACAAACACAGTAAATACAAAAGTTTTAGTAAGTAATTACAAACTTGCACATTATAAAGGTGCGTACAGACTATGTAACATAACATGTTATAACATTGTTATTTAACATGTTTCAGATAATGTGGACACGGAATGTAATAAAACATGTTATAATAACATATTATAATATCATGTTTTATAGCATTCCGTGTCCACTTTAATAAAATTGTTTTGTTGTAAACTTGCTTTAATAAAACATGTTATAATAACATATTATAATATCATGTTTTATAACATTCCGTGTCCACTTTATCTGAAAAATGTTAAATAACAATGTTATAACATGTTATGTTACATATTCTGTACGCACGCATAAGAAGATACAATAAAATCTTGCGACCACATGCACACGTTTTTAATCTCACCTTATGCTAAGTGCCGATGCGATAGACGATGTAGCACGCGTACTTAGTAGATATCAGGGGTGTAAGTCTACATTGATCGCAATGCGTCTTGTCATCGCAAACGTCTGCTAGAATGAGATGCAGACAGTTGTTATCTGCATCTCTTTTCGTATCAACGATTATCGCTCGAAATTCATCGCTATGCAGAGACTACCGGCCCAGTTCACTCGCGATTTGACAATTTTACAACCAGCTTATTAGCCAACAAGCTAGCCCAACTATCCGTCCGTACCGCTCCATTGTAAATGAGAGTGCGAGGGCCTCGTATCCTTGATGAGATGTATGGCTGTGGCCCTCCAAGGAGGGATTTTTGTGCCCTCCGAAGCGTTATGTGGCTTTTGAATAATGATAAGACGCCTCTGGCAGTAATGGATAGACAGTATCATTACTTTGGACTTCAAATAGAGAATATTAAATGGCTGGACCATAGAATATTAAGGAAAGCGTTGTGTGATCCGAGTTCTGTAGGATGGACTGACATTTTTTTATTCAGACATTTCATACTTCTAATTTTTTTATTTAGGATTTTTGTTTTTTTTATATCTTACAGAGTAGCGTTTGACCACTATCTCACCTGGTGGTAAATGATTGTGGTCAAAGATGGTGAACACGCTAGGCCTAGAATAATCTGACTCTCGAGGGCTGTGTGCTGAACACCGTAAGGTTATCTAAGATTCTCTAGACCGCAGATTTTCTCCTTGATGGTGGTAAGCTACTTTTTGATAGGAATTTAGGTGTAATATCTATGCAATTTATGCTCTCGTTTAGAAGTCAAGACATCTGTAATTTACGCCAAAAGGTCTCTCAGTTCGCTCTGTTTGATAAAGTAACGTAACTTAACTTTTAGGACGTTAAGGGCCAGTTTCACCGGTTCCTGATAATGCGTTTGTTAGCTATCTAACACATGACGCCATATAAAAGCTGTCAAAAATCTTTTAGATTTCTTAATATCGCTAGCGCTATCAGGAACTGGCCGTAAGTCTATCATACTCATAAATATTTACCTGATAGTGTTTTCGTCACTTAATTAATATATGTTATTATCAATTTGTAATCACAAAATCTCCTAGAAAATACTTAATCGCACCCGCGCCCCATAGGGGTTCTAAACGTTTATCAAACGAGCTTGATGTTACATGGATAACAGAACAAGTAAACGTATTCTTTTGTTATCAATCTAACGTGTTATATTATCCAACATCATTAGAAGCGCAATGTAACGAAAATCGAACCAAACTCCCAAAGTCTCATAACGGAACTCAAAAGGTTACCCACCAACAAATTGGCCACTCCGCGGTTATTAGTGCGGCGAACACCAAACAGAAATTACGCACACGTGTGCTTAACAATGTAAGTTTTAAAATTGAGACGAGAACGTGATTTTGCTGGAGCTCTCGCAGTTATTACAAGGTTTATAGTTAGGTAGTTAAGTAAAGGTTTATTTGCGGTTTATGGGATTGAGTTAGGAATATTAGGAAATAACAATGTTGTTGTCTGTTTTACGTTTTGAGGTCTCACGATCTAACTTGTATTCTAAAAACTTTAAAACTAAATTGGGAAAGTATGAACTAATACACGGCAATCCTACATCCATCCAATATGTTTATTAACGCATTTGATGGAAATGTTACAATACTTTTTGTCCACGTTGCATGTTTCCTTGAGTGTGATTCAACAACTATAAACCATTTAATAAAACATGTATGGACCCAAAAGTTAAATTATTGTACAAGAACGTAGCACTATATATTTATTTAATATACCCACATTTTATCATCGGATTAAGCTCCTGGATTCAGATCAGATTTTTTGCGCAAACGCGCTCTGTTACGTTACAGCCGATTTTTTAAAGTTATGACGTCATTTCCGCTCCCTCTGTGCGAGGGAAATGGTGCCTGAACTTATAAATAAAATGTGTCAGCAGATAATTTATTTGGATGATATTTGAATATTTAGGGGGCGTTATTTTTACTTAGTTGGCAATTCTACAATGCAGAGCTTTTTGCATTAACCCATAAAATTTATTATTATATTAGAAAAAAAATAATTCTAAACGATGCGCGATAATAAAATAAATTACTTGAGATAAAATACAGCTGTTCCGATATGACAGTTTATTACAAGCTTTTATTCAACATACCCTGTTAGTATATATGTATGTTTGTGAGTCAAATGTTGCAATGCAACTGACTGAATTATAAATAAGTTTGGAGTGTTTATGTCCATCTCTGAAGATAACAACCAGATCTTGATCGTTATCAGCCTATCCACTGCTGGATATAGGCCTCACCTATGACACGCAACTGAGCACAATCTTCAGTTTTTTGTTTCTAATTGCTGCCAGCCAGTTTGAGTTTATTATTGCTCCATCTAGCTGGCGATCGCCCTACACGCCCTATCACTACCGAGCCGTGGTCTCTACTCTAAAATACGTCTACTCTAACGGTTATCGGTTCTACGACAGATGTGACCAGTCGACTGCTCGATAATCCTTTGAGCTATGTCGATAACTTCTCTGACGGATGACTTAATTTCGAATTCGATCCATCAGAGAGACTTCGAACATAGCCTTCTCCATACCTCGTTAATCAGCAAATTAATGTGTGATGGCAGTCAAAAACAACTCATAAACGTGACTCAAGAGAAATAGGTCGATAGTTCTTTAAAAGAGGTATTGTTTTCTTTTTGAAGAATGAGCGCTCTCTGCTCCATATTTTCAGAGTTTTCCCCGAAAACGGGAGGGAATTAGATATACACTGAAGCTTTATAAACGTTGGAGTTCCACCAACTAAAAATGTATTTTTTCAACCGACTTCTAAAAAGGGGGAGGTTCTCAATTCGTCTGTATGTTTTGTTTTGTTTTTTTTTGTATGTATGTTACGTGATTACTCCGTCAATTGTAAACCGATTCGAATGATTATTTATTTTAATCGGTAGGGTACATTTCTGAAATGGTCCCATTGTAATTTTACTGAGATCTGATAAGTATCTCCAGAGATATGATGATAAACGTCTCAAACTTGCTACTAAAATTGACTTCCGGGGCATGGAAGTTGGTTGTTTTAGTTTTTAAACTATCTTAATTATTATTCAATTAGTTATCTTACTTTATTGTTACATATACCACCACATAATAGGTAATGTGTGTTACGTCATATACTATCCACGAAATATTGCATAACAAATATAGCCTACAAGCTAAACACAATGTTAATCCAAAATCGTATGTATAATGGCATAGAAAATAGACCATCTGATTCCGCTGTATCAATAATATGGATTATAATATAATACAATAACATAACGTAGCACAATGGATCTCTGTCGATACTCTCATAGGATATGAAAACAAAGGCATCCAATAATCGCATTTGACGGCCCTGTCGACCCCGAGGTCATTAATAGCTTTAAACGCCCTCTAGTGACGCATGCAAGAATAAATTGAACTCTGTCTCCAAAGAAGAGTCGACCGTGTTCCGAAGAGTTTGAGTCCAAAATTGTGTTCGCGAAAGTCACTTTTGTAAGCAAAATTAACGGAGATTTTAAACGTCAAAACCATCAATAGCGTTAGTGTTGCCACTTCAAAGAGGTTCCTTTATACATTGCATTCAATGTGGTTTGAGTATAGGGGTGAAGATTCTGAGGGAGGCTCTTCCTTTAAGATTGGAAAGGAAAATGTGTTGCCGAGCATTTATTGAATATGTATTGATGAAATGACATCCTAATTTTGTCGTATAATAAGAGTAGTAAGCCAAGTCAAAAGTACCTATAACCGGCGAGCATGTATGAAGGCGCTCATGAATGTGGAAGAGGCGAAAGAGGTATGTCAGGATCGTAGCATGTGTAAAAAAGTAGTCTCTGCCTACCCCAACGGGAAAAAGGCGTGATTGTATGTATGTATGTATTTAATACAATACAAAACAATACAAATATCTTTATTTCGGACAATTATAATCCATGGTTAGTAATAATTAGTACTTATATTATGGTTAGTATCTTATAAAGTAAACTAAAACTAATACAGGTTGTCATTACAGTTCTTATTAATATATCATGTACCTGCGAGGCACTCCGTACGGACGACTACCAACGGAGTTATCGTCTGATGTTTCGGTCATCGTTCGCACGAAGTGCCTCAGCACAGGCGCATGCGGATCCTCTGCCACTATTTTCAGGATGCTGTTGTTACTTCCCCGCACCCTCCTAATAAGTGATGCGACTTTTTTCCGAATGACGGCATGAAAGCCGTCAGTTTGGCTTTTTGCAAACATTTCGGAGGTTTAATGAGAGTAGAAATTATATATGAATACAAGTTACTTTCTAGTTCTCTGCTACATTTTTGAAATCTTTCATGATCATGACATGGCGTCTTATGTCAGATATTTAACCTTTTAAACTGAGGTCAACTCTCGACTCTTATTTAATCCGTAGTTTTAAACTACGGATCGGACGGTATTGAGTGTTTACTACGACTTCTCCGATGTTTTACGTATAGATATTTGCTTCATTATAATAAACCTTAATTTTTAAGGGACTATACATTTTAACTAATATAATGCGTAAACTTCTTTTGTCTGTGACTTCTTTTTTGAAGTCCTGTCACTAATAAAAAATAAGTTCAGTAACTAAAACCCGACTACTGAAATATCACGCTCTAAAATGTATGAAACAAGAAAATATTCTCATCTGAGATCGCTATGTACAAACTATTCAATATGTATCGTGTATTATATAAAAAACTTACTTTTAATTAATAATTTATTGTATTTCATACATATTCTTAGTGGTGTTCAGTGGATATCCGTGGTCGTATTTCTTAGTCTTTTCAGAATGTATTGTTTTGTTACGGTAGGTGACATACGACCACGGCTATCCTCTGAGCACCACTAAAAATATGTATAAAATACAATAACATATTTATTAAAAGTAAGTTTTTTTATATAATACACGATACATATTGAATAGTTTGTTCATAGCGATCTCAGATGAGAATATTTTCTTGTTTCATACTTTTAGAGCGTGATATTTCAGTAGTCGGGTTTTAGTTTTTGAACTTATTTTTTATTTAAAGTATTTTAATCTTTTTGCATAAATGTAACATGCATATATGTCAACATACTTACATACAAACATAGCGATCAACAAATACATAACCCTCCCTATCTCAACGCCGCGCCGTGGGGTAAAAATTAGTTTTCCTTGACTTCGACGGGATATATCTCGCAAACGCTACGTTTGACAAAAATATGATGTACAAAACTTACTACTACCTTTATTTAAAAATCCCTATTTAACGATATCACACACGATGGGGTGGAGTGAATTTTTTTTTTAGTTCTTGATTTCGTGCCCTCTAGCCTATAACCAGCAGACTAATAAGACGCGTCCAACGACACCTCATTTGTCAGATTATGATAAGTAGTTTAGAAGTTATGAGGGAACAGATGAACATACATACAAACATACACACATACATACTTACATACATACATACATACATACATACATACATACATACCCACATACCGGTCAAAAACATAACCCTCCTTTTTGCTTCGCCGTAGTCGGGTAAAAATTAGGGACAGGTACCGCAAAAATCTTTACGTTTATTAATTTCAAACGAGAAACAGTTTTCCATAGTCAATTTATATCAATATCATCAATATCAGGCCTTGGTCTAATGATGATCTTTTTTAATAAAAAAATATCATCGTTAAACCAAGAACTGATAGAAGAGACGAAGAGGAACGACTTGGTGTTTTTTACTACTACAATAAAAAAATGTAACGTTCAGATTAAAGGTTCTGATAATCACATTTTCACCCGTACACAACCGGGGCGGATCACTACTAGTCTCCAATAAAATTACCCTATGTTATATCCACAATATTTACAAACCATTGAATCGCAGAGATCAAAGGGTTCGCTCACCTTTTCTGCAAAATAATAAAATACGTGGCTAAGACCGAGTTCAATATCACTTTGAAAGAGTTCTGTACATATTTAATTTCCTTGAAAACATTAGCTATATATAACTCCTTATTTTTGCGTTACCTTATGTAGAAATAGTATGAATACTCATCACTTGTCACATCATCATTGTAGGTCCTCAAGTGAAATATACTGAGGAGACAGTTCATTATATCATTCATTCATTTTACGCAGTATTCATACAGTAAAATAAACGTACAAACGACAACGACAAATTATAGAAACACTTTTGTTGATGCCAATTGATACGCCACCATAGACCATAGATGCCAATTGATACGCCACCATAGACCATAGATGCCAATTGATACGCCACCATAGATGGCGCCACCAATGCATAATTGGGTTAACAAATGCAATCCACTAATTTCGTCGTAACGTTACTTCGCACCATGGCTTAACTGGCAAAGCACCGGAACATGTTATTCCGGAGGTTGCGGGTTCAAGTCCCGTTGGTACGATGAAATTTTGGATTGTGCTTAACAATTTACCAATAGATACGCTTTATTTTTATAAAAATCAAAAATTGTAATGTAGTGGACATTACGACAGCTGCAATTTTAATGAAAATAAGAAATTGCAGTAGAAAAACATTTCTAATAATTTTCTTATGAGATGGCAATATCAGCAATTTACATAACATCATTTTTGTTTCAATAGGATCAAAACACTTAATTCTGCAATTAACTCTAGTCTTCCACTCTTTAGTTTAATCTTTGTATGTTTTTCAGTTTACGGAACCCAGACAAGCATTCTCCGCAAGTTATGAATTCAAATTCACAGTACAGTCATGCGTCCCGCAGTAAAATCATGGATAAAGATATAAACATTTTTGTTTACGGTGACGCGTGTGGCGGTAAACAATTTTCCGACAACATTTTTCTTGCATAAGGAATATTTATGAGCGGGCGCGGATATGTGTTTGCGATAGACTGTGTATCGGCGTTAGTAAAACGTTATTCTGTTCTTTTTATGCTTTACTGTACTTTATTTTTAATGCTGTATAGCCAAAGTTTGATTCACCTGATGTTAAGTGACGATGTAGCATCTTAGTCACCTATTCAATTTATCCACTCACTTATTACGAAGTAAAATCAACTATACAATCTTACCTTCTGGACCTAAACTACTTAGAAACAGAAAATCTTATAAAATGTCATCTGTAAACAATAGCAAATAAAAAGACGCTTTCAGTTCAATCACATCCATACACACACATACAAGCAGACACACACACACACACCCACACACACACGCACACACACACACATACACGCACACACACACACACACACACACACACACGCACACACACGCACACACACACATGAACGCGTACGCATGTTTCATTATTATTAATTTTTTTAATTAGTATTATCGCATATGTATAACATTGGTGACATAAAAATAAGTTTCTTTGAATATAATATGTACATTATTGTGTCATAGTAGTCTAACGGAGGGCGATGGTGTCTGTGACACAGTTTCTTAGAAACTTCTACGGATACTAACAAACTTTTAGTTATAAAAAATTTCCTAGCTTGTTCTTAGTTCTGTATATTTAGGATACAATGTCACTTTTATTAAAAGTCAATAAGGTCAATAAGTTTATTTATTTATTTATTTATTCACACACACGTGTATCGAACACGAATGTTGTGATTATCGGGAAACACAGATGACTGTAATAAATTCCATACCCTGGCGCTACGTATGATGGATGATGAAGTAAAGTGCTGGTATAGTATCAAACGTATAACGAAGTGCCACTTGATTCAAAGACAATATAATATTGCGTTGGCATTTATTTCTACCCATGAACACACATCTTCTGTTCTATGTTGAATTGTCTAATTGAGGGGCCGGTGGCCTAATCGGGAGAACGGTCGGCTTTGATGCCGTGGTACCGAGTTCAAACCGCCGTGTACCAATGAATTTTTCTATCGATAAATTTTATGTGCGCTTTTCACAGTGGCCCTCCGGTGGAGGAAAACATCGTTAAGAAACCAACAACCCCCACATGATGGTAGGACACTATCTAGTGTCCGCCTGGCCAGCTACCACCCTCAAGTTAGAAAATATGTCGCCAAACATCTAATGTGTTCCGGCAGCTATCCTTGAGAGCCAGTTCCCATTCTAGGCCTAGCGTGCTTACCATCTTCGACCGCATACCATCACTTACCCACAGGAGAGATAGTGGTCAAACGCTTTTTTACCGCTGATGTCGCTATTGTATGCGATACACTCTTGGTAATTGTATCCGGTAAATGATATACGAATGTTATTTGTAGAAAACTATTAACAACTATTAAAACTATTATGAGGTTAAGAAGCGTAGTCTAAGCCGAATAATAGTTTTTTCATAGCCTAAAATAACCTCAACACCTTTGTTCGTAGCTCGTTACTCGTAGCATGTAGCTCGTAGATGTGACTATAAGTCACAATTGCTACAAAACTGCTACGTGATGCAATAAACAATATCATAATTCTCGCTTACTCTTACAATATGAAATTAGGACGCCACAGCACAAAAAATAAATAAACTGGCCAAGTGCGAGTCGGACTCGCACACGTAGGTAGGGTTCCGATTGAACAAAATTTGCCGGAAAAATTAAGTATCTACATAGTTTTGACATCGATATATATAAATACCGTGTCAATGCCGTATCAATACTAAACATATTTACTGCAACGCCATCTAACGAATGTCAAACGAACTTCTAACACACACCATGTGAACGTTAACACAAAGGCCAGTGACTTTTTTGTTGGTTACTATCGTTCATAGATGGCGCTATAGTAAAAACACGTTTTTTGTATGGGGACCCTTTAATTTTTAACTTTGTTCTGTTTTTAATATTTGTTGTTATAGCGGCAACAGAAATATATCATCTGTGAAAATTTCAACCGTCTAACTATCACGGTTCATGAGATACAGCCTGGTGACAGACGGACAGACAGACAGACAGACAGACAGACAGACAGACAGACAGACAGACAGACAGACAGACAGACAGACAGACAGACAGACGGACAGCGAAGTCTCAGTAATAGGGTTCCGTTGGTACCCTTTGGGTTCGCAACCCTAAAAATAAAGCATAAGTAGTTTCTGATAAGTGTATTCATATAGGTAGACTTAATAGTTGTACTCAATAACACATTTGCAGCCATAAGAATCTTTTTGACATTTATATCAAAAATCGAGATTTAACTTTATGGGCCCTGTGGTGTAGTTGGAGAATGGTCGGTTTTGAAGCCAGAGTTACCGAGTTCAATCCCCGCCGTGCACCAACGGATTTATACATCGAAATATTTGTGAGCGCTTTTCACAGTGGCCCTCGTGGTGGAAAAATATTTTTAAGAAACCCCCAACCCCCGTATGGATGAAGGACACTGTCTAGTGTAAACCTGGCCAGCTACCACTCTCAAGTTAGAAAATCTGTCGCCAAACATCTATAATATGTTTGGCAGCTATCCTTGAGAGCCAGTTACCATTCTAGGCCTAGCGTGCTACCACCCTCGACTGCATCATCACTTACCGACAGGTGAGATAGTAGTCAAACGCTAGCCTATATGATATAAAAAATAACTATACCAAAATGACGTTGAAACGAAACAGCACAAAATGAAATAAAACAAAATAAAGTGCGATCTACGTTCGAGTAAGCCGGGTAATAAACGACCGAAAAAATGCGGTGTGAACGTTCGAGTTGCCCACCAACAATTTATTGCTGAAAGTGTTTGTAAGCAAATTAAAGTAATCACAAAACTCGAAAAATACGATTTCCGAGAAAAGTAATTTCGGAAAGCTAAATCGTTATTAAATAGCGTTTTTTTGTTGTGAAAGCCGTTTAAGAGTGTGATATGAATTGAGTTGGCAAGCTCCTTTTTTAGGGTTTAGGCGTAGTCCTGAAAAGGAACCCTTATAGTTTCGTCATGTCCGTCTGTCTGTCTGTTTGTCTGTCCGAGGTTTTGCTGAGAGACCGTTAATACTAGAAAGCTGTAATATATATACATACCACCACAAAATTACAGCTTAGAAAGCTGTAATTTTGTGGTGGTATGTATATATATTCCGCCGACAAAGTTCTGAAATAAAATTGTGAAATATATTTTTTTAGGGTAGCTCCCCTATATAAGAAGTAGGGATGAATTGTTTTTTCATCGTCTACCCCATCGTGTGGGGTATCGTTAAATAGGTCTTTTAAAATGACTTCAGGGTTGCTAATACCATTTTTCGATTGAATGCTCTATTTACGAAATATTGAACTTTAAAGTGCAAATTTTTATTCCAGTAGGGCGTCCCCCCCCCCTCTAAAAGCTAAACTGCTGGCTTGAAAAATCTGGAAAATTTTGTGATAATAGAACTTGAAATAGTTATAGAACGCATTTCATAAACTTTAAAGGAAAACTATAGCGGTTAAGATAACTTTATTAGTTAAGCAGTAATAGTCGTTGAACTTGGGTGTTGGATAATTTTGTACCAAATACAAAATCCTTTGAATAAATCCTTTAAAGTGACAAAGACGGAGTACCTAGTTGCTTGTTTATAACGGGTAAAGACTAGACGAAGAACAGGCTACTACGGAACCCTACACTGCGCGTGGCCCGACATGCACTTGGCCGGTTATTTAATTATGGATTCACACGTTAAGCGCATTTAGCCATTGTCAAGTATTAAAATTATTCAATTTTTTGTGAATTTAAGTCATAAAAATGGGTCGATGTCACATTTCAGGTCAAGTTGGAGTTATAGTCTAGTCCAAGTCATAGTTCAAGTCAAGTCCTCAGTAAAGATGTGGAATTTACTGAAGATTTTCTGTGGAATTTTAGTCAGAACGCAGATAGCATGTTTTTGAAGTTATACTTCTTTTGGCGCGATAGAAAAAAATGATGAGAGTGAATTTTTACGATGCGCGCGCACACCGACACCTAAATTTAACATCGTGAAGTTAGTTCTAGGTGGTACGATGCGCGCGCACACTGACACCTAAATTCTACACCGTGAAGTTAGTTCTAGGTGGCATGACTATGTTCAAGTTGTATAATTATGTCATATTTAACGACATATTTTTACGTTAATAAAACCTTTATTATTTAAATAAATCTTTTTGATTAATTTTAATATTTATCGTTAATCACTACTGCATTTTAGTTATTTTTTTTCCATACGCCACAGAAGTATAACTTCTAATGCGTGTACATAAGTACACACACTCTTTTTTTTTACATTGTGCTGTATTACTACACTCGCACACATTAACCGGTACTTAATGGTTGATAAACCACATTTATATCACTATTAACTCGCGGCATAACACAAGTTTTAAGGAAAAATACAATGAGAACACACGCACTTTTTCACGTTACTGGCAAAACCTGGCAAGCTCTTTAGAAACGTTTCGGTAGCTTACAGTGTTAAGAGGCGCGGCGGCTTCGTCGCAGCGCGGTGACTTCGCAACGTGGTCATGGCGGATCATGCTCTCTCACATCTAAACAAAGCTACGAATGAGACAAAAAATACAATATGATGGCAGCGTCATGGCGCGAGTATACATTAGAGCGTCCGCAGCGCCTTCACTTTGCCCATGCCATGACTTTTGTTTGTGAAGTATCCATGGGAGTTTTGGCGGGAACGTGGAAAAGGGTGTGTGATCTCATTGTATTTTTTCCTAAAACTGGTGTTCTTCCGCGAGTTAATGTGTAATAAATGTGGATTATTAACCATTAAGTGCCGGTGAATGTGTGCGAGTGTAAGGAAACAGCACAATGTTGAAAAACATGCTATTTGCGTTCTCACCAAAATTCCACTGAAAATCTTCAGTAAACACCACATCTTTACTGAAGGTATACCTTAGACTAGACTTTTACTTGAAAACTGACCTGAAATGTGACTTTGATTAATCTCTACGACTTAAATTGATAAAAACTTGAAGAATTTCAATACTTGACACTGGCTAAATACACTAATCGTGTGGAGCCATAATAAAACAAAAAAAAAGTATCCATGTTAGTAGTCTGTGTCTGTAAACGCTTTGTCATCTCATCCCGAAAACAAGGTTGGTTAATTCAGCGCAAGATAGGTTAAATTATAGAATAATGCGCGGCGCCACACCTTGTCACATTAGATAGCTAACGGCAATGATCTTAAATTATAGTGAATCCATATGCATTAGCGGGCTTAGCACGTTGGCAGTCACTTGGTTAAACCTCATTTTTATATGGTTAAGTAATTAGGACAAGCATGACGCTCGCCTAATGGTAAGCGATGACGTCTATCTATTTCAGATATAGCGCCACGCAAAGTTCTGTGTAGCCAGAATTTTGCACGTCACTACACTGCGCCTGTTACTTTGAGACTAAAAGATATGCCCTGTAATTTCACTGGACAGATTTCATTAAAACTGAAAAACGTTGCTATTGCACTGCTGATTTTTACAAAATTACCGCTAGTTCATATCGGCTCTAGAACTGTTAATTTATAGAAAAAGCAACTTCGTTTTCTGATGTTTAATTCGTTTTATGAAATCAATATAGGACACAGATAATAAAGCTATTTATATTGTTTCAGGCAACTGCTAGCACCCAATCTAAAACAAACTCAATACCTCGCCAATGGAGCCGAGAGTGACATCCGAACGGTAAGTTTTATTTATTTTTATAAATTAACTACTAAAATACTGATAATTTAATTGTCTTTAAAAAAGTTGATATGAAGATACCTATGTTGTAATCGTATTTGACAATTTATTTTTATTTCTATACTAGCAGTGCCTCGTGGTTTCACCCACGTAGTTCCCGTTCCCGTGGAAATAGGTTATATTTTATCCCCGTATTTCCATCCCCGTATTCACATGTTACTCGCTGATAACGGAGCTTTATATTAATGAAAGAATTTTTGAAATCGGTCCAGTTTCGCTTAAATGAGATCTTTGGTGTCTAAAATACATTACAAGTCAAGACGCCAAAGGTGCTCTAAAATCAGGTTTAATATTAAGACAACTTTATATTTTTTTAAAGTCTTGTTTATCATAAATTTTACTTTAAGATAAATTATTTTTTAAAATAATGATGTTTAAAAATGCGTATGTAGTCGGTATTAGACAATTTATTTTTATCTCTATATTACCGTAGAATGCTGATATGGACATAATAAACCAAAATGAGAAGTAAACCAAAAAAGTGCGTTAAACATTTTTCCTTTCAGGCCTACTCTTCAAAGCGCTATTATATCTGAGCTTTAGTTCCATTTCCAATATCGTAATCCAGGATGCCGCAAGAATACCACCAAAAATCAACCATCTAGCACAAAACAAAAGGTCTATAATCCCGTCAAAAATAAATAATCTGCCTTAAATCTCACATAGGAGCGTAGAACTAAAAGCCCGGTTCAGATTCTATTGTGAGAGATCGGCGAGTGCCTGACAAGCTGGAAATTACAGGTGTCATCGAGCATCGGACACTATATCGAATGTTCGGACAGTGTTTTATTTGATTCTCTTGTATTGGAGGACTGCGACAGCTACTTTGTATTTTTTCCGGAAAAGGAAAAAAGGAACCCTTATAGGATTACTTTGTTGTCCGTCTGTCTGTCTGTCCGTCTGTCCTTCTGTCAGACCCTTTATCTCCAAAACGCGTAGAGGTATCAAGTTTGTTCCTTAATGTATTACCTCATGAGTAAACTTTACTCATGTGGTATTACTATGCCTGCTATAACATCAAATAATAAAAACCGGCAAAGTGCTAGTTGGACTCGCGCACCGAGGCTTCCGTACAATTTGTCAAACTAGGTTTAAGGACAAACTTAACTTTGAAGTTCGATCCATAGAAAATGTATTGCACTAACCATAAATAAACTGGCCAAGTGCAAGTCGGACTCGCAGTAGTAGGGTTCCGTACCACACTACAGTATTTTATAAGATCGAGCAAAAAATAACACTATCATTTTTCGCCAGCAAAAAATAATAATTAATAAACATTTTATTTCTTATAACACCATCTAACGTCTAACAAAGGTATTAGGGATCAACATTTCAATATAACACCATCTATGGGACGTTTACCTAACTAAGCGTTCATAGATGGCGTGAAATGCCGAAAAAACACGTTTCTTGTATGGGGACCCTCTATTATTTTTAACTTTATTCTATTTTTAGTATTCTTTGTTATAGCGGCAACAGAAATACATCACCTGTGAAAATTTCAACTGTCTAACTATCACGGTTCATGAGATACAGCCTGGTCACAGACAGACAGACAGACAGACGGACAGCGGAGTCTTAGTAATAGGGTCCCGTTTTACCCTTTGGGTACGGAACCCTAAAAAGTGAATTTATATTACAAACTATATAATAAGTTTGTAATATATATAAATAATATATATAATATATAAATTAACTTTTTTATTATTAAATAACATATTTACGGTTTTCGGTTTTATTCCTATATAATTGCTTCAATACCTTGCTTCTCGCCAAATTTCATGATTCTAGGTCAACGGGAAGTACCCTAATAGGTTTAACAAGGGAACCACCTTGTGAAATCGTAAAATATGCGAAACTATGTGACATAAACGGTCATATCTTTTGATCGCGTTGTCATATAAGTTTGATTTTTTCACAGCCAAAAGAGACCATAGACTCAATTAATCGATATAAGTTTCAATTTTATATCTCAAGGAATTTCTGAGAAAAAGGTGTCTTGACAGAACGACAGACAGACAGACAGACGGACAACAAAGTGATCCTACAAAAGTTCCTTTTTTTCCTTTTGAGGTACGGAACCATAAAAATCATATAACAAAACATCATCAGCCCGGCCAATCTAGTCAAAACTAGATTAATCCCATCTCTAAAAATACGTGCAGTATGATTCGAATAGCCATACTAGATACCAATTACCTGCCCTTTGGAGCTGAAACGTTTCCACTCTTTTTTAGGGTTTCGTACCCAAAGGGTCAAAAGGGACCCTATTACTAAGACTCCGCTGTCCGTCTGTCTGTCTGTCTGTCTGTCTGTCCGACTGTCACCAGGCTATAGCTCATTAACCGTGATAGTTAGACAGTTTGAAATTTTCACAGGTGGTGTATTTCTGTTGCCGCTAGAACAACAAATACTAAAAACAAAATAAAGTTAAAAATTAAAGGGGGTCCCCATACAAAAAACGTGTTTTTAAACGCCATATATTTAATAAGTTTCGGCAAAATGGCATAGATGGCGCTAGTAAACGAATCTTCCGTCCCCCGTCTTTCTAGATCGCGACCAAACCAAATATTCTTGGTAATATGAATTAATCAAATATATGAGGTTAAAACTCTGTTATGTTTCGTATTGTACGGAACTCTCCCTAAGTTTGGGCTCATTTTACTGTGAGCCGATTTCACCGAGCGCACAAAGTAAATGTGTCGATATATATCAGAATTATTTGAATTTGTGACAGCACAGGCAGCTGATTGGAATGGTAGTCTTCAACCAACTTCCGAAAAGGTTCTCAATACGTCTGTATGTTTTTTTATGTATGTTTTACGCGATTACTCCGTTAATTGAAAACCGATTTGAATTATTATTTTTTTAATCGGTAGGGTATGTTTTGTAATTTCATTAATATTTGATAAGTATCTCCAGAGATATAACGATAAACGTCTCAAACTTGCTACTTAAACTGACTCGCGGGGCATGGAAGTCGGTTGTTTTAGTTTGTAAACTATCTTAATTATTGTTGTGATTTTGAGGCTTTTAAATATAAAGGTATTTAATTTATGTAAGTGCTAAATGTCTATGATAGACTGAGATGAAACAACGTTTGATTTTCATAAATGAGAGGAAATGATAATTGATAGACAGGAGCCACTTAAAAAAAATACATTCACAATAATTTAATTATACAATAACAACAGTATTATGATCTTATCGCTGGAAGTGATCTCTTATAGACAACCTTTGCATAAGAAAATAGTTACGTGTTAATACAATGTTTTATTTTTTCTAATATTTGGAACTTTCCATCTTAGTTTCCAGAAAATTATGCTCTTATGCAACGATATGAGATGATAAAGGATGTGAGTTTTTTATTGGCAGAAAATAAATTTTCAAGAATATATAAAATGCGGTTGAATTTGTTAATTAAAATTGTTACTGAGACTCTTGTCAGTAGTTTTAGTCGCTTTTGGGTCGTATATAATTATGGCTTAGGGTTTAAGAAATTTTGTTTTACCTATCTTAATATAACAAATAACTTATTAAAGAAAATACTGGAATATGCTTTTTATTATACAGGTTACCATGCCAAGCACGACGCTTGTCTGATGGTCAGCGATGAAGTGCACCGATGACCATCAGGCTAGTGTATCCCTACTACATCCAGAATTCAGGATAGCCAGAATTTTGAACGTTCTGCACTGTACCTGCCAAACCAAAAACATTTCCAACTAACGGCTGGATTAATTGGCAAAGTGTCGGTATCGCCCCATGTGAACTAGTAGTTCTACCACTACATACAATGTATGCTTATGAATAAATAAAGTGTACGAAATAAAAAAAATGCTTAATAGACACCTTGAATCGATAAACGAAATAATAACAGAAATATCTAGGTTAGTTCTAGAATAGATATCTACGTATAACTCAAGCAAACAACGAAAGAGCTCTCGTCTACAGTTTTCCCGCGTTATAACATGGAATCCTTCAAGAGGGGCGTTAAAAGATTCTTGTGAAGTCGGCAACTCATTTGTGTAGCAAATGCTCATAGGCGAGTGTGTCCACTTCCCATCAAGTGAGCCGTTTGTTTGTTTGCTACCTATATTGTAGTGGTAGGACTTCTGCTAGTCCGCCTGGAGCGGCACCACCACTTTGCCTATTAATTTTCAGCCGTAAAATAGGAATATTTTCGGTTCAAATGGCCCTTGCCATTTGTCGTCCAGTGAAATTACAGGGCATGTGAGACTCAACATCCTATGTCTCAAGGTAACGGGTGCAGTGCAGTGACAAGCAAAATTCTGGACTGCCAGAATTTTGCATGCCGCTATATCTGTAATAGGTAAACGTCCGTCATCGCTTACTATGTTGACATTTTGTCTTATAATACTAGACTTACAGACACATGACCACTGAATTAATAACACAAGTTGATGTCTATTATGTAACTCTCTGCTATGCGTTTGTGGTAACATTATTTTAAAATACAGTATCTATCAAGCCAAAAGCATACAAAAGTGAGTTCTCTTCCCCAGGATTTATAACCAAACTTTTAAATAGTCGGCTGTGAAACGCAGACAGTTGCAAGTTGAAGATTAAGTGGGCAACAAATTGTTACCTACAATAAACTCGGCAAAACTGCACTTTGGGTAATATAGCTCGGCTCATATTAATTGCTTCTAGACGTTTTGTTGCTAGATTAAAATATAAGGCAGTATCAGATTTCAATAGCTACAATAAGTATACTTTTGGTACTGGTAAGACTTCTGCTAGTCCGCCTAGCTAGGGTGAATGATACCATCGCTTTGTCTGTTATTTTTAAACTGACTTCACACAAAAGGAGGAGATTCTCAATGTTGTATTTTTGAAGTGAAAACTTCTTTAGCCTCGTTGTGCACTTTTCTCGGGATGGGTAAAAAATGTTAAACTCGCGTCAGGTCACGTGTCCTGATCGTAAGACGACAATTCGTAAGATGGAGCGCAGGGCGCTTGCGCGAGGTTTCATTCCAAAATATTCAAAAATGACGTTGTTCAAGTTTTCGATTCTGCCGGCACTCCCGGAGTACAACCCGTTGTTTTTATTAATGTTTCTTACCTCGGAACTCCGTCATTAAAAAAATATTATTTGTTTATGTAAAGTACATACATGCTTCCCTTTTGGTTTCATTGTAATTTTTGTTGATATTTGCTAAGTACCTCCAAAGATAAGGAGATAAACACCTAAAACTTGGCACTGAAAAGTCTCTGAAGTCGGTTTTAATAGGTTCTCAATTCGTCTGTATGTGTTTTTAAATATTTTTTATTGTTTTTCATGTAGTTCTATCTCTAGTATTAGTATATATTACTAACCATTTGAGGTACAAGCAATATACATTCTATTCAGTTTTTATTTATAATATTGTTTTGGGAAGATTCTTTAAATATTTAACAGTTGGCCCATGTCATTCCTTAATATAAATGAGTACATACCATGGTATAATATTTTGACAAGATAAAAGATGGACACATAAATTGATCTACTGTGAATCGTAACACTGTTGTCAGAAGTGTAAAGAACTCGTTGGGGGAATGACGGTGCGATGCTCTAGAAACGTCTTTTAGTTCTGCCTTGAGACGTCTTGCTGGTTAATTGTGGCAATGACCCTGCTTTGTGGCTCTTTATTTAGTACACATTTTTATATTAGCCGACTTTATTTTATGTTATTTTGGAATTATTAATTTTTAAAATGAAACTTTTATTACATTGCTTCAATTTTTTTTGTCCATCCATTGCATGTCGCATTACAGTCGGTGCTGATTGGCGGATATAATGTTTGACATTTAGGTCTAGCTGTGATTGGCGGACGCTTCCGCAGCCGTACTTGTATACATGTTAATGTGCTATATCAATTGCTGTTATAGTAGCTAGCTAACATATAGCTACACATAAACAAATGTTTTACACGCATCGTGATTTCATAAAAACACACAATAAAAAAAATATAAATGACAATAATAATTACTATAGTTTAAAAACTAAAACAACCGACTTAAATGCCCCATGAATCAATTTCAGTAGCAAGTTTAAGACGTTTATCGTCATATCTCTGGAGATACTTATCAGATCTCGATGAAATTACAATGGGACTACCTCGAAAACGTACCCTACCGAATACAAAAAGAATCATTCAAAGAAAAACCAACATACTTAGCCAGCACTTATTACATAGATAAAAAAAGTATTTCAGCATAAACAAGAAAACTGAACATATACCCTTTTCTGCGAACAGCAAACAATTGCAAAATCCATCGAAAGTGCTACGAGGGATATCGGCGACTTCGTTTCGTTCAGATGATAACGGACGTTTGAACAATGGACTATTTCAACAAGTTCTCGTTAAAGTTTTGCGACAAAGTAGTTTATAAGTTTTTGTGTCTGCACATCTTAAGTGAAATCAGATAGAAGGCGAAAGCAAAAATACTCAGTGAGAATTCATTTATAATGATTTGTACTTAATATTAGATACGCTGCGCGGCTTTATACGCATAAGTACTACATGAAATAGTCACATGAATTAATCCAAAAGCTTCTATTACACTGAAATAGTTTCAGCTTCATATGATGGTAACCACAATACTTATCTAATAAGAACAATAAATACATACAATAAGACATCAAAAATGTCCAAAACGTGTCAGATTTCATTTCGTTTATTTCAATATTTGAATTTTAATTAAATTGATACCTTTTTGTTAATTTGATACCTATTTGATACTTGATTTGTATTTGATCATATTACGTAATATTCGTGAGTTTTAAGCCGTTTTCCATGATTATTTTGTAGCTTAAATATTAACGTTTTGCCGAGACGTTGGATCGAGACCCTCCAAAGTAAAACAACGCTAAGTAAAATTTCGCTTGACAGAAGAAACATAAAAGAATTCCGTTTCCCAATCAATTTAAACTTAAATTACACGAATTTCGTTTCCTAGTTAATCCAATATTATAACCGTAAGACAAACTCCGCTCAAGGATTAGAACCTTCGCAAACTTATGGAACAGTTTTGGAAGGATTAAATTTCCTAAGATCAATTTCGCTTTGTCTGTAGATTTCGACCTGTCTCTCAATCGACTAGCTTTAATCTTGCGGTTTTACGCGATTTTGGATTATTAGTGTAGGATTATTGGATTATTAGAGTGTCAAAGTGTATACATATGAGCATATCATGTTATACACGGCTTAAGGCCTCAATCAAGCTGGGCTGAGCTGAGGTGAGTGAGCAAAATGGTTTAAAAGATACAAGCTTTCATATCCGCTTTGATGATGTGAACCCAAGTGTAGACAACTTTGTTTCTCTTTTTCTGTTTATTATTTGAGGCACAATTTCTCGATTAGACCATCGATTGGTTAGACCATGCCCTTTAACTGGGAAGTTTGTCACCAAACGTATAACGGTGCGTTCTGACAGCAGTCCTTGAGAGCAAGTTCCCATACAATAAGGCCTAGTGTGCTACTATCGTCTACGACATCGTCAACAGGTGATATTTTTGTCAATCCCTAGCTTAATTGGTAAACGATAAAAATAAGAGCTTTCGACCAAGTGTCCTTGGTAGAAAGATGTTTAAAACCAAAATTTTCTATAGACTATACGGTCGTAGTATAGTAATTTAGGTGACTCTGTTTGGTGTACTTGTTGCTATCTGTATTGTTTACGCCATAATTTTTTTTTTAAAGCTTATTTGTTATGTGGATTTCACATTACTAGTATTCTTATTAACCCCTCCAACTAAGCTAAATATGCTTTTGTCTAGAGTGGGTTCACGTCAATAGTGCAATGAGTGGGGATCGGAACTCACGACCTCTCGATCGCCAGTCCGACACCCTTACCGTTGGGCTATTGCCGCAAAATGAATTATTCTATTATTATTAATCTAGATATATCCATAAAGAAATGTCTAACAATATCAGCGAATTATGAAAACGTCTTACTTCAAAATTAAATTTAATTAAATTATAATTATTGATATCTGAAACTTAGGCTATTCATCAGCGGGACAATCAAAGTGCTAGAGAGATTTTAATTAAGTTTTCGAAGGTTCCACTTGAGTAGACGTCGGATTAAGATTGGAAGACTCGACTCACTTGATTGTTTTTCGATATCGTTGAGCGTCTGGTTTTTATTGCTCGCTATGGCGATAAACGGCGTGATATTGCCTTTTAATTTGGTCGAAAACAAAACATGACAACATTATTGTTGATTCTAATAAAGCGAGATATATCGTTGAGATCATCATGGAGTATTCGCCTGTCTTCTATAAGAGATTCAACATACTATGTATTAATATGTAATTACATCATCATCATCATCATCAGCCGGTATCAGTCCACAGCTGGACGTAGGCCTCTCCCAAGATGCGCCACTGAGCCCGGCTCTTCGGCTTCGGCTCTTTTTGTGACTTTCCATCATTGGGAGGGATATGCCCTAACCGCCACGCTGGGCAAGCGGGTTGGCGATCGCAGGTTGTAGCTTCTTGCACCGGTGATGCTGCTGCCCGTAACCGGTCTGTAGTATTTAGCAACGCATAATTTTGAAATGGTTATACCGCCATTTGTCGGTCGCCAGAGCCTCGTTCGTTGGTCAGTAGGATGCACCACGGGCAGATGAGGTTGGCTGGGAGCACTGAGGTGTTATATGTACTCCCTTACATCCCTGTGATAACGTCAATCTGTAATTATGTAATTACGTAAGACAAACAAATTATGTTTGAAGTGAAAACTTTTTTAGGCATGCTGAGTACTTTATTCTGTGGGTTTTAAATGAAACCGAGCCATAGTAGCGCTCAGGCTATGTAACGCTCGCTCGGGTCACGTTCATTAAAAAGTCGGCTCGAGTAATATCGTAAGGAATCCTATAGATGGCGCTGTACATAGTTAAAACACGCAAGTGTTTCATGATTAAGTGTTTACTTCTGACGTGCAGTCCTTAATGCTGCGAGCTATAATTCAAACAAAGATGTGCTGTTTACTGTCGCAGATCGCGGCAAATCGTTTGGTGTGACTTCTTTGCTCGGTGAGTGGCCTGAGTCGTAGCCGAAGCATAAGTAAGTAATCACGCCAGGCCTCCCTCACTCGCCCATAGCTACTGCGCTTTATACCTAAACTTTCAAGCAACGCCGGCGGTACTATCTGCCAGTCGGTTGTCACTGCTCACGCGCGCGCAACGTACATTATTATTCAAATGATGGCATGACTGCGCATTCGTATTCCATATTAGAAACGATTTAAGTTTTTCATAGTCATTTTGAGGGTTTGACAAAAAACAAGCATAATATTTTCCTTTTTTTTTCTAACGATACTAAAATGACAAGACGGCGTAAAATTCACTTTTTCGACTTCAAATTCGACTTTTAATTAGGAATTTTGATGTTATTTTGTGAGGTAAATAAAAATAATTCGTAAACTTTTTTTTTATTTCATTGAGTCAACCCTTTACTGTATCGGGCGCGCGCCGGTACATCGCGCGCTGAACAAAGTAATAACAACGCTAGGTCGAGCGCCTTAGACACATTTTTGCTTGTATTGTCTGAAATAAACGTTGGTATTGTGTTTTTGTAGGGGAGTGAAATATCTGTTACGTAGTAACTTTTATAAAATCTGTGATCACACTTTAGATTAAAGTTTAAACCTACGTACCTCCAGTGAAGGAAAAACACCGTTAAGAAACCAACAACCCCCGCATGGTGGTAGGACACTATATAGAGCCCACCTGGCCAGCTCCCACCCTCAAGTTAGACAATCTGTCGCCAAACATTTAATGTGTTCTGGCAGCTCCTTGAAAGCCAGTTCTCATTCTAGGCCTAGAGTGCTTACTATCTTCGACCGCATCATCACTTACCAACAGGTGAAAAAGTGGTCAAACGCATATAAGTTATTAAAAAAACAAAACCTACGCGACCGGGTAAAAAGACCCTCCTTTAATTACTGACACAAAATAAACACACACAGAATTTTTGATTTTATTTTGATTTTAAAATTATCGTGAATTTGTGACATTATTATTGTTATCGCTCGAAACCTAAACCTCGAGAAAATTCGACTAAAGGTACGTGAATTACAGCCGGTATAGAATGATATCTCACATAAATAAAACTGTTCTCGTTTCGATATAATTAAAGGCATCGCACCGGAAGTGCAGTGTAGATTACTTAGCTCCGGCAGCTTCTATTAGTCCTATCTACCTTTACCTGTGATTACATCTCTGCCATTAAAATCCTTAAGGAAAGACAGCCAATCTGGATTACAGGTGAATAACCTGGAATGAAACGATCTTCTTTTAGCTTAAGTTCGTACTTATACTTACTACTTACTGATCCCCGCGGCTTTGCCTGTGTTAAAAAGTTCTTGTTTAAGTTTCCTTTTTTATATCTTATAGGTTTGCGTTTGACCACTGTCTCGCCTGGTGGTAAGCGATGGTGTTGTCGAAGATGGGGAACACGCTAGGCCTAGAATGGTTTAGCTCTGAAGGCATGTATGCTGCCGAAAACTTGTAAGGTTATAGCAGTAGATTTTCTCCATGATAGTGGTAAACGACTTTTTTAAGTCTTCGTACCTCAAAAGGAAATAAACTGGCCAAGTGCAAGTCGGACTCGCACTCGTAGGGTTCCGTACCACACTACAGTATTTTATAAGATCGAGCAAAAAATACCACTATGAATTTTCGCCAGCATAAAATAATAATTAATAAACATTTTATTTCTTATAACGCCATCTAACGTCTAACAAAGGTGTTAGGGATCGACATTTCAATATAACGCCATCTATGGGACGTTTACTTAACTAAGCGTTCATAGATGGCGTAAAATGCCGAAAAAACACGTTTCTTGTAAGGAGACCCTCTATTATTTTTAACTTTATTCTGTTTTTAGTATTATATATATTTATATATTGTTATAGCGGCAACAGAAATACATCATTTGTGAAAATTTCAACTGTCTAACTATCACGGTTCATGAGATACAGCCTGGTGACAGACGGACAGACAGACAGACATACAGACGGACAGCGGAGTCTTAGTAATAGGGTCCCGTTTTACCCTTTGGGTACAGAACCCTAAAAAGGAACACTAATAAGATTACGTTTTAGTCCGTTTGTCCGTCTGTATGACTGTCCGTCTGACTGTCTGTCTGTCCATTAGACTTTTTCTCAAGAAAGCGTAGAGTTAAAGTTGAAACTTATATCAAATACTTGTGTCTACGATATCTTACAGCTTTGAAAAAATAAACTTATAAGTCAACACGACCAAAAGATTATATCCGTTTATGTCGCATATGTTGCGATTTTCAAAGAAATCAAAACCAACAGGGTTCCCGTTGACCTAGGATCATGAAATTTGGCAAGAAGCAAGGTCTTGCAGCATTTAGAAAGGAAAAATCTGAAAACCGTTATGTAATTTAATAATAAAAAAATCTTATTTTCAACGGACTTCCAAAAAGGAGAAGGTTCTCAATTCGTCTGTATGATTTTTTTCATATATACTGCGCGAATACTCCATCAATTGTGAACCGATCCGAAAAAATATTTTATTTGGTAGCCTACATTTTTGAGGTGGTCCCATTGTAATATCACCAAGATCTAATAAGTATCTTCAGAGATATGGAGACAAACACTTCAAACTTAGTACTGAAATGTGACTAGCGCGGCATTTGAAGTCGGTTTTTTTTCGTTTTGTAAACGATCATCAACACCAATGTTATAAATGCAAAAGTCAGTTTGTATGTTTGTTTCGGATTTCTTCACGGTCAAACGGCTGAACCGATTTAGCTGAAACTTTGCACAGGTATAGCCAGTATTATGGATTAGACTATAGGATACTTTTTAACGCGGGCAAACTGCGGGTTAAAGCTAGTAAGTTTTATATTACGAACTTATTACATCCGGTTGGTCAATTAGTCTCCATACAAGAAACGTGTTTTTTTCGGCATTTCACGCCATCTATGAACGCTTAGTTAGGTAAACGTCCCATAGATGGCGTTATATTGAAATCTCGATCCCTAATACCTTTGTAAGACGTTAGATGGCGTTATAAGAAATAAAATGTTTATTATTTATTATTTTTTGCTGGCGAAATTGACAATGGTATTTTTTGCTCGATCTTATAAAATACTGTAGTGTAGTACGGAACCCTACTAGTGCGAGTCCGACTTACACTTGGCCAGTTTATTTATGCAATAAACTCATCTATAGATAATATAAAGTTGATAGGAAAAAACATATTGTTACCTAGGTTCTGTCTTTTACTTATAGTTATGTATTGTATTTTACATATTTTCGATTTTGTCATTATGTTATTATTTTAAAGTTCTTTAAATAAATATAATGTTGGTAGTGCAAAAACATAAAAATGTAAGACACATATTATAGTAGCAGCAAATTATATCTATGTTCCGCCAAACTTGCTACCAAAATGTAGCTTAACACCATCAAGAAATATCTATATCTGCCACCATAACCTTATGGCGTTCCGGCAGCACACAGCCCTTGAGAGTCAGAGTAGTAAACACGCTAGGCCTAGAAGGCCTAGCGTGTTTACCATCTTCGACCACATCATCGCTTACCACCAGGCGAGATAGTGGCCAAACGCTAGCCTATACGATATAAAAAAAGACACGTAACACTAAATTTGTTTTTATCTCTATTTACTATCAGACTTGTCAACCCTAGATAAGACTAGAAACGGTTCAGAAAACTCGTTTAAGCTCGCCGTATGCAAACGTCGTCAGATAACGGGCTGCGAGACGATCGTAAAAATGTATCGACATAGCTACCTACCGGCCTTTCTACCTTGCATTACATAAATCAGTACTGAAGATTGCAATAAGGCAAAATGTAGTCATTGCTACATTTTGTGCAAGGGAAAATGGAGTGATACAAATTTCAGCGCAAAACTACAGTTTAAAACGATTACTATTAAAAATATATGTTAATATATACTATTTAAAGTTTAAAATCTGTTCATTGAGACTATTCCGATGAGCCCAAACTCGATATATCTGCTGTTAGTTGGTTAAAAGTTGAGTATTCTGCAGATTCCAGGAGATGCCCCAGCATTAGATCAAGGATTCCATGTTCTTGCAACATCATTGAAGTAACAGGATACTAAATTTTAAATCGTTCGAGCCTATGAAAGCTGATCTCCTATCAAACAAAAAAAAAACAAAAACATATTGGTACATCCGTTTGGGAGCTTCGATTACCTTGCGATCATTACATCATCGCTCCGACTGGTCTAAGGGTGTCCTACACGTTTGCATTTTTGCAATCTCCACTAAAGAACTCGCTTACCTCAGCTACAGTTGTCGGTTCTTCGGTAATTATTTTTTTATGAAACAAGGTAGCAGGACCAGCATGACGCTCGCCTATTGGTAAGGGATGACGTCTACCTATTACAGATACAGCGGCATGCAACATTCTGGATCCATGTTTTGATAATTCTGGACAGCCAGAAATTTACATGTCACTGCAATGCGCCTGTTACCTTGAGACACAAAGATGTTAAGTCTACATGCCCAGTAATTTCACTGGACACTTTTCTATTAACCGAAAAAAAATCTTATTTCACTGCTGAGTTAATTGACAAAGTGGTGGTTCCGCTCCAGGCGGTGTAGCAGAAGTCCTACCACTACAGAAAATATGTCCAGATGTTATGTACTGACAGACAAAATACTGTCGCAAGGGCCTTCCCACCTTATAATACCGTACCTATGGCCAAAATATATTGTTCGGAAGGATCGTTAAATGCACATTTACTTTTTAGGGCTGCAGTTAAGCCAGCTTTGAATGATATCCGGTATCAGCATGGATAGAATAGGCATTTTGTTTATACGTATTGTACATTGTATGGCTGTAGTTAAAAAACGGTAAAACAATCTACTTTATGATCAATGTTAGGGTAAAAGCTGCGGTAAAAGGGCCAAATGGCACGGGCATATTTATTAGCATCTTAGTATTGAATCAAGTGTATACATTATTGTGTGTGATACATTATGTATACATTATTTAACCTACTTCAAAAAAGGAGGAGGTTCTCAATACGTCTGTATGTTTTAATTTTTTTTTGTATGTGTATGTTACGTGATTACACCGTCAATTATGAACCGATTCGAATTATATTTTTTTTAGTTGATAGAATGAATGAATGAATGAATGAATGAATGAATGAATGAACGAATAATACTTTATTGCACACCAAGAACAAAAAGCAAACAAAAGTAACAATAGAACATAAGATATCGGTAGTGCAATGGGCGGTCTTATCGCTTTGAGCGATCTCTACTAGACAACCTTTGGATGGAGAGGATTTCCAAATTATAATATTGCGGGGGTGTGCTATAAGTTAACATATATGAATATACTTAAAATTAATGCTTACACATCTACACAAACATAATACATATCATAGATACATATACATTGTAACTAAATAGATATTATTAAAATAGATACATATACCTTAATAAATAAGTTCATAAAATCAACTATGGGAAAAATAGTGTTTAAATACCATATTTTTTAAAAGCTTGTAGAGATTGGGCTTGTCTTATTGTTGCAGGAAGTTCGTTCCATAGGCGGACAGCTAGCATAGAATAAGATTTGTTGTAGTAAAGTGACGTGGAGTGATGTAGATTACATTTCAAAGCGGTCCCATTGTAATTTCATCGAGGTCTGATAAGTATCTCCAGAGATATGATGATAAATGTCTCAAACTTGCAACTGAAACTGACTCGCGGGGCATGGAAGTCGGTTGTTTTAGTTTTTAAACTATCTTAATTATACTTTACACTTTTATGGTTATATATATAATCAAGTGGAGGTTTTATTCAAGACAGAGTAGTACCCATATGTTTTTAAGGTTCCGTAGCCGAATGGCTAAAAACTAAACTATATTATATATACAACTATATTATATAACTATATTATAGATTCGTCAAGTCTGTCTGTCTGTATGTCCATCCGTATGTCACAGCCACTTTATTCCGAAACTAAATCCAAATTGAATTCCGAGTCGGTTCACAATTGACGGAGTAATCGCGTAACATAATCGTCCATACAAAAAAAAAAGAGACGAATTGAGAACCTCCTCCTTTTTGGACGACGGTTGGAAATCACTGGGCATTCTGAGACACGAACTGCTTCATGTCAAGGCAATAGACGCAGTGCAGTAGCGCGCAAAATTTAAAAATATGTTTCATAGCTATGCGGGCCAGCAATACGTTCCTGCTACCCAAATAGATCCAGCACAATTTCCATAAAAAAATGTTCCAAACATAAAAATGTTTGAAAGAAGAACACTCCGCCGATCGCCGATAGCAAACAGAACAGATATATATAGGCCTATGCGAAACCAGACAGGCCATACAAAAATCCGCCAACAAAAATCCATATCCGTTACTCGGGGCTCAAAATCAATTTGAATTTTAATATCAAAACGTGAAACATGTTTTTATCAATTTAAAAAAGTTTGAGTTGCAGTTGATCACAATTGCACTGATCTCAGTTGTTAGCATTGAGCTTGCCAGTTTAGGAAAATTTATTCGTGCTATATTATAGATATACTATATGGGATCCTAATTAGTAGGTATCAGCGGAGAAAAACTAGATGTGATTAACATTTTACTATATACAATCTTTTATTTTATTATAATTAACACTTTTTGGAGTACATTGTCACCTACTGTACTGTTTGGTACCCAACCTCGTCCGTAGTAGCGATGGATTAATTCACATTCACATTAATTGTTAGCATGCTAATGCTTAATTAGCAATTAACAAATTAAATGTAGTTGCGAAATTCTGTGAAGTGCTAAGCGAATTCATCGGTAGCGTGCGCTCTCCGTCGCAACCACGGGAATACAATATCTATCTGTCTCACTTTCACGTGACTGCTTGAACTCGTTCGCAAGTGAAATAAATGAAATTATTAGCAAATTAGCAGTTCAGGTGATACGAAAAATGAGGTTAAGCGATTATTATCTCTAATATGCTTGTATTGCTTGTATTTAGGGTCGTATATTGCATGAATGCGTGTGACTGTTTATAATAATAATTTGTGTGGCACGTGCGTCGTGTTGTGTTAAAGTTTAGTACGTTTTGGCTAATGATAGTGAGAGTTTAGTTTAAGTATTCGATATACAATAATTACTTACTAGGAGACGTCCTAACTCCTAAGGCAAACGCACTCTTTAATTCGCATTTTAACAAAATTACATACTTAATTATAATCAATTATCGTCATATTAGCAAATAGCATAGCAATAGCAATTAGCATGCTAAGTCTCACGAAATAGCATGCTAATGAAATTAATGCAAAATCGCATTTGTTACCATCACTAGTCCGTAGACTCTCAAGCTTTTATCTTACATATCTTATTAAATACTGATTTTATCTTACAAATCTTACACAGCTTTTATCTTACACAAAAGTGTGCTACGGTACTGCCCAGGATAGCTCTATATAGGTTGTATTTTTAAATTATTTATCATAAGAGGTTTTGGTCGATATGCGCTGTGGAGTCAAGTATGCCAAGTGCAAGGCTGCCCAAAAAAAAATTGAGTGTCACTGATGGCAGCTTCCTAATTATTGAGCTGCAAAGCGTGGTGAGTAGAAACGGTAAACGTTGCTACATATTACTCCAACTCTAAAAGATATTTTTGTAAATTGAAAATGCTTGCACAGAAAGATATATTCAGTTTGAACAATACAGGACCGTTTGCCATAAGTTGAAAATGTTGGGGAGTCTTTCCGAATGCATCTCGATTTGTTTTGAAAACATTGTAACCATGATCGCAGATCGAAGTTGAATAGTTGTGTGTATATGGATGGCTATATTTTTGTATCGGAGTTTTTATTACGTAGCTGGTATAGTTGAGGATCTGTGCTCTATTGTCTTTCGTGCAAAAGATGATACATATTAGTAGATCAACTCACTTAAATCTGATGCTTGAAGTCTCATACCGTGTTCATAAATGATGTTTTGAATAGCACCATGCTTTGAATACGGCCCTGGCCCTGTCTTGGGACCGTCGGAGGAGCTAGCGGGGCCAAGGCAAGGATATTCAAATTGGATAGACGTAAGTTTAGATTAGATTGAATTCGCTCGGCACCTTGTTTAATTTGCTTCGGCTGAGCGATTATTTGAGGCTTCTTGCCTGGTGACCTCATTCGAAGACATCAAACATGAAAACTATTGCAAATTGACTTCTAAAGTAAAATGTCTCGAATATTTTTTTCGTGTGTATGCTACTTTATATCTCTGGCAATAAATGAACATACATCATTATTACTATCAGACGGTATCAGTCCACTGCTGGTTGTAGGCCTCCCCAAAGATACGCCACTGAGCCCGATCTTCGGCTCTTTGTTTCCAGTCACTGCCCACCGCTTTCCGAATGTCGTCGCTCCACCTAGTCACAGTCCTACGCTACGTTTGCCGATTCGCGGTTTCCACTCTAGAACTAGCCTGTCCTAAAAAGTATTCTGTGTTAATCCAGGTTCTAAACTATCTGTATGCAAATTTTTAAAGTGATTAAATTAGACGTAAATACCTTGAATCTACGACCCTATTCAAAATTGTCAACATTGCCATTTCGACTCCATGAGCCTAGTGAGAAGTATATGTTATGTGTATGTGTTGTGCCTAGAGAATCTCAAAAACGGGAAGTACGCGCATATCGCCTATTTGTTGTGGGATCGTGCCGTACGAATGGTAGAGTCCTACAATGACAACTTTGTTGAAATAGATATATTTTCCTGTAACCTGAATAGTTTTAAAGTTACAGTTTTCCAAAAATTACTACAATTATCCCCTAGATAATTCATTATATTTCTTAATCCTTTATCTCCTCTTTCGTGTTATACATAATTACTCAATGTTTACTGATTGGGTCTAGTGGTCGCTGTAACCGACCTAAAATTCTACTTGGCATGTAATCTGTGAATAGCGTTGTGGGCTGCATTATTATCAAAATGTATACAATTTATTCTATTCTTTGAGACTTTATAATGTAGCTGTTTGCTTTTCCTAATAAATAAATAAAATAAGATAAATAAATAAAGTTTGTATTAACATACAAACTTTATAATTGTCAAAATATGTATGTTTGTTCTGCAATCACTTTAAAAATTTGCATACAGATAGTTTAGAACCTGGATTAATACAGAATACTTTTCAACGCAGGCAAAGCCGCGGGACTAAGCAAGTGTTATATAAATCGCATGTGTCCGACAATGTAACTTCGCGACAACCCTTGGCTTCTACAAAAAATAAAAGCTGTAAAATGCCTAGCTTTTATTAACTAAAATAAACTGGCCAAGTGCAAGCCGGACTCGCATTCATAGGGTTTCGTAACACAGGAGAGTATTTTATAACTATACATTTTCGCTACCAAACAATTATCTTTGTTTTTCATACAAACACTATGGAAAGCAAAGTTATATTTGCGGTTGCTATATCTCAAAAACTGCTGGCCATATCTCGTTCTAACCAATTTTCGTTGAAAGTGTTTATTGAGATCTATGGAATATATATTTTTTATGGTTCCGAAGCCGAATGGCAAAAAACGGAACCCTAACGGAAAAATAAAACTGGCCAAGTGCAAGTCGGACTCGCACTCGTAGGGTTCCGTAACACAGTAAAGTATTCCATAACTATGATTTTTCGCAACTAAAATATTAACTTTGTTTTTCATTGTGTTTGTATGACAAACAAAGTTATCTTTTCGGTCGCCATATCTCAAAAACTGCTGACTATATCTCGTTCAAACCAATTTTTGTTGTTAGTTTTTATTGAGATTTATAGAATATATATTTTTTTTAGATTTTTCACTCCCATACTTTAAAAGTTACAGGGGGGGGGGGGGGACACATTTTACCACTTTAAACGCGCCTATCTTTCAAATGATTGACTTAGAGAAAAATATATTTTAGGAACACCAATGTCATTTCACACGTATAGGTGTAAAGAAAATTTTTTTTTTGTTTCAGTTCCATGTATTGGATGCCCTCTCCTAAACTTTTATATTTTTTATTTTAAAAAAAGTGGGAAAGCGGTTCACAGAATACATTTACCTACCAAGTTTCAATTCTGTAGTCTTAATAGTTTCGAAATAAAATGGCTGTGACATACGGGCGGACAGACAGACAGACATGACGAATCTATAAGAGTTCTGATTTTTGCCATTCGGCTACGGAACCCTAATAAAGAAAAGTCCTAAGTACAGTCAAACTCTGTCATCTTTCATATCTTGAACATGATAATAAAGTTATCATATTAATATCTAGAGATATAACCGAGCTTTACCGTTTCACAGACAATCACCGGCTATGAAATACGAGCTCATAAAAACGACTATTCATACGTAGGCTGTAGGTCCAGTAAAAATGTAATAACCCAAGGTTGCCACATAACAAATAGGTTACATAATCATAGTCTAGATTTAATATATCATGCTTATATTCGTGGCTGGATGGAGGTTTTACTTTTACCTGTACTTTGTCAGGTTTTCGTGAATTATAGCTGAAAGCTCTCTGATAAATTATTTTAGATATTTAAGACCGTTTCAAGAGCAACTGCTGCTTCTGCTAAGATACAAATTGTATTGCTGTTTTCAGTTTTTTTAGAGTTAAAGATAAGTTCTTGTTTTCAGGGGATGTATGTAATGTTTATGTTTATGTTATAATTGTATTGTGATAAGTACTAGGATTCGGTTGACTACTTTTACTATTACCAAAATTAACATGTCAAATGCGACAAAATGTTTAAGACACAAATTTTCATATTATGTAACAACTTATCTACCAACATTTTGAAGCTAATAAATGATATTCTATTCTATTCTATTGTTTATTTTAAGCGCATTTCAGACTACGCTATACTATGCCGCTGTATAGTGACATAACACGTCGTAAAGCTATACTATATAGCATGGCGTTCACATTACGCGATATAATCGCAAGCAAGAATGACATATGGCAAGCTCAGTTGACATTTCAGAGAGTGTGCCATCTCATTTCACAAATTAGTCCCACCATCCCCTTTCCTCTATCGGACCTATCGGACAACCAGACGTACCGATATGCACCATCGCTTTATGGTGGACATTCCATCTACCCGTACAAAACATTTCACTTCATCTTTTATCTTTTAGGCTAGATTTTAGTGGTAGTGAGATATCTACGTCATTTTTTTATATCTTATATGACTTATCTACATAAGAAATTGGGTAGAATTCCCAAATCTGGCAGGTGCGCGATATAGCACAGCACATCGCTCAATTTCATAGCTAATAGCAACCCAATAATATATAGTTTAGGTAAGTGTGTTTAACGTGTTCATAATAAATGTATGGTGAGCGATATTTATGTTTTCACGGGTCATCACGAACCATCTTGCGCGGAGACTCGACGGGTTCCAACCTCGAGAGCAGGCCGGGTTTCGAAGCGATTACGGCACCATAGACCACATCCACACGGTGCGGCCGCACGATTCGCAGATGACATCGTCATTATGGCAGAGACGCTGCAAGAACTACAAATAATGTTGGATTTCCTAGCTGATTCTTCTCGTCGCATCGGTCTCCGGATGAATTTGGATAAAACCAAAGTCATGTACAACGAGCACGTTGTTCCGGAACCGATTGCCATAGATGGAATTCCACTCGAAGTAGTCACTAAGTATGTTTACCTAGGGCAGACGCTCCAATTAGGCAAACACAACTTCGAAAAAGAAATCCAGAGAAGAATTCAGCTGGGCTGGGCACCATTCGGAAAACTCCGTCGAGTCTTCTCGTCGCCTATACCGCAGTGTCTAAAGACAAAAGTCTTTAACCAGTGCGTCCTACCTGTAATGACATACGAAGCCGAGACGTGGACACTCACAGTTCGACTGGTCCACCAGTTTAAAGTCGCTCAGCAAGCTATGGAGAGAGCTATGCTCGGTATTTCTCTGCGGGATCGAATCCGGAACGAGTAATTCGCCAGAGAACTAAAGTTATCGACATAGCTCAACGAATTAGCAAGCTGAAGTGGCAGTGGGCTTGTCATTCTGCCGCAGTACTGATAACGCGAATCGGCAAACGTAGCGTAAGACGTCCTGTGACTAGGTGGAGCAACGACATACGCAAAGCGGTGGGCAGTGACTGGAAAAGAAGAACCGAAGACCGGGCTCAGTGGCGCATCTTGGGAGAGGCCTACGTCCAGCAGTGGACTGACACCTGCTGATGATGATGATGATGAGCGATATTGTTGCGCTATAAACTATAAACTATTAAACTATATATTATAGCGTAGTCTGAAATGAGCTTCAAGAGAGCTTCGTAACTCGACTATCAAAATAGTTATTGAAACTGAATTGAACTTTGCTGTACATGGACAATCAGGATACGAATGTTTAAGAATCATTGCTCAAATCACTCAGCTTACTTAGCAAACTATTTTAAATCATTCTTAAGTATCTTAATATTCTACCTGCCCTTTTACCCTCCCGACACAATTTAATCAAAGCCACCTTCAAATAAAAATAAACTTACTTTTAATCGGTTTAGTTGTTTGGGAGCGACGATGCCACACAAATACGTACGTTAAACTCATAACACCGGGGGTTTCCGTCGAGGGTTAAAAAATAATGTGATTCCCCAGACATTATCAATAACACCAAGCATTAGGTAGTCGGAATGCCTTTTCTGTGTACCACTGATTCCCTACGGGTAGCATCAATCATGCTCTGAAGTAGGCCCTACAAGCGCAAGGGCTCCCGTACCTTAAAATACAAAGGTTTGCCGGAAAAGGTGACTTTCCAAAATGTCACCGTAAAGAGCACCGAAGTTTTATTGTTTCAGGATTATGTATTATTATACCAAGAAGGAGTATTTATGTAACCTGTTTCTCGTTATTATTCGACTGAGTCAAATTGTTTTGTTTAAATTGGTAAATACATCATACTGAATCCTCCACCAGGAAGGTGTAATAAGAGTAAGGCAGTAAGGGTCCCTGATTAGGGAGCAAGGGAGGACCCGGTCTGCCTATATATTGAGAGCCAGTTCCCATTCTAGGTCTAGCGTGCTTACAATCTTCGACCGCATCTTCACTTACGAACAGGTGAGATTAAAGGACAAAATGGTACCATGATGATTATTGATATATATGAGCGATTATTTACAACCGACTTCCAAAAAGAAGGAGGTTCTCAATTCAGTCGAACGTATGTTTTTTTGTGTGTACGTTACGCGATTACTCCGTCAATTGAATGATTCTTATTTTTAATCGGTAGGGTACGTTTCCGAGGTGGCTAAGATATGATAAGTGTTTCCAGAGATATGACGATAAACGTCTCAAACTTACTACTGAAATTGATTCGCAACTACCTTAATGATTAGATGTTGAGTTACTTATACCCTGTAATAACATTTTCAATTAGATTCAATTTCACTGCTTGAGTGCACCGGCAATTGCTCAGCTACGGTATTTTCTATGATAAACCAATTTAGCCGTACTAGGACACCATATTTTTCATCTCGCGCATAATTACCGTGCACGTCAAGTTCCGTTACGGTGCTATGGCCGCTCTTTGGGACCTGCCTTCATCACTCAAAGTGTGATGAAAATGTTCCATTGTAAAATAGACCCTGTTCCTTCCTTTATTCAAAACAGAGCAAATACAGAGCTTCTTGAGTATATTATTTATTATGTTTATCACACCGCAGTGTCCTACGTTCGTGTGCGCGTTCGCGATCAGAATGTCTATTGTTTTCTGATCGCCGCAGATCGTTCGATGTGATCCAGTCGGTACAAATACTACTGCGCTATTTGAGGTTTTTTTTCTGACATCAGGCCAGCGTCTTGCTTATTCAATAGAAGAAGTATGCATTTTAGTGTATTTTCTGCTACTAGATACTTATCATATAACCGTTTTTAACCAACTTCACGGAAAGGAGGAGGTTCTCAATTCGTCGGAAAGTTTTTTTATGTATGTTCACCGATTACTGGAACTCGCCTAAACCGATTTTAAAAATTCTTTTTTTTGTTTAACGGTTATATTTTCCAGGTAGTCTAATTCAAATTTTATCGAGATATGTTCAGTATCTCCAGAGATATGGAGGTAAACACTTCAAACTTTGTACTGAAAATTACTAGCTCGGCATTTGAAGTCGGTTCTTTTAGTTTTTTTAAACTATCTTAAATTATGTATTTTAAAGATCGTTCACAAAGCAAAACAAAACGACTTTAATGTATATTCACATACATATTTATAAAATAGCACGGGAAGTTATATAAAAGCTTTTAATAAATAAATATATTTAAGTCAAAACAAAGAGATATTTCGGTGGCATATATTATATATAAAAAAAATCCTTGATTAAAGTATAAATAAAATCTTTTTCAAAAAAAAATAAAACCGACTTCATTACCACAAACAGGCACTCAAATCTCTATCTATAATTCAATAGACTTGGCTGGCACCGACTTCAAATAGATAAGTGTGCAGCGCTTATAATAATTATATAAAGTAATTTATTTTTCGCTTTTGAGTGCCTGTGATAATGAATATAATAATGGTAATAAAGTCGGTTTTTTTTTTTTTGAAAAAGATTTTATTTTACCCTTTTTAGTGCAAAACAAGTTTTGATTAAATTAGATGCATCTATAAAATTTCGTGTCTAGGCCGTTATACACTGACAGATATATACTTTGTGAACATTTTAAGTATGTACCTATTACGGTTAAGAAGGTACATCTGTAAAGTGCGCACATATAGACACACGGACGGACGGACGAACGGACGGACGAACGGACAACAAAGTCTCAGAAAGTGTTCATTTGGTACCCTTTGGGTTCGGAACCCTAAAATGCCGCGCTAGTGAAAATATTCACTAGTCATAATGATGTCATCAAGGTATCAAAAGATAATGTCCAAAATGGCCCTGTGCAGTAAAAGCATCTGACACACACGATAATTAATTGTCTAATTTATTTATATATTATAATTCCAAATACTTTTACAACACGGTCTAGTTGTATTCCAAAATGAATATTAAAAAGTATTATTTGCGATTATTAACATCAATTGCCATAGGCCCACACAGTCTGAATCACTCTACTACGTTATAAGAGTTGGCACTTCCTTACATTGTTAATACGCGAATTATGAAAGCACTGTGTAGCCAACCTAACAACGAAAAGTATTATTTACGTAGTAACTAATATGTGGTATTATGCTTATATTTTGCAGTGTTGGTTCGTACAAAGTACGTTCATAATTCTGAGTTATTTATGTATGCAGTGTACGGGCGGGACTGATATGGCCGCCATCTTCGCCAAACGTCATGTCATGTCAAAAAATATTGGGTATGCTCAAAAACTTTGCACATTAACAAGACTTTGCCTGGTAGAACATTCCTGTGAAGACAAATTAATTCTCCCCACCTTTGTTTCTATCTCTCTCACAGTTACCGTAAGAATATCTGTCAATAATACTTAAATTAAAAAAATTAAAAGCATCCCCGACTGATTTGTGTATGTAATCCGAGTTTATAATCAAAGCATATGTATACCTTTGTACATTGAGACCATTCGAAGGAGATGTCTCAGAATTAGGTCAAGCTTACCATATTTTTGCAATATCATTGAAGTAACAAGATACTGCGACAGCGCCATTTTGATTTTTTGACGTCCGCGGTCAAAGGACTGCGAGCTTACGAAAGTTGCTATCGTAGTTTTTTTAACCAAAAAAGAGCTGATAATATTTAAACGGCTGAACAGATTTTCTTGCAATAAAGCTAAGAACACTCTCGACGAAGACATCTATCAAACAAAACAAACTAAATCAAAATAGGTTCATCCATTTGGGCGCTACGATACCACGATGACAGACACACAGATAAACAGATACAATCGCCAAACTTATAACACTCCTTCGTTTTGCGTCGAGGGTTAAAAACCAAAATCAACGTGAAGAAAGATGTAAAAACATTATTCAAGGTCATATTTTTTAGTCTTCAAAAGTATATGCAATAGCAACCTCCATCGTGTAAAATATTCTTAGGACTCTTCTTCTAAAACCAGTACATTCTCCTTTGTTTGAGATATTTATCTCCATATCCCTGAAGATACTAATCATCTCGATAAAATTTAAATGGCACCACCTCGAAAACGTACCCTACCTATTAAAAAATTAATCATTTACATACACACAAAAAAAAAGACACCGACGAATTGAGAACCTCCTCCTTTTTTGTGAAGTCGGTTAAAACATGTATCATTAGCACTTCAATGAAGTTATAATTTTGTCAAAAATCAGTTGTACCTATTAAACGTTAGTTTTGATATTGGCGCCTTTAATTTAAACAATTTATTGCCGTCCATCTCCGAAGACTTATTTCCTTTGAGCTTGTTTTAACCTGTAATTCTATTAAAATCTTTGTGTTATTCAATAGATTTACTAGGTCTTTGTTCCGAACGAAAACTCAATATTATGCTGCAGCTGAATTAATAAACAACTGTATTAGTTCAAAGAAAATCAAATATTATGACATTTTTAACCGATTTCCCAGAGGAGGCAATTAATTTGGATGTTTTTAGGGTTCCGTACCCAAAGGGTAAAACGGGACCCTATTACTAAGACTCCGCTGTCTGTCTGTATGTCTGTCTGTCTGTTTGTCTGTCTGTGCGTCTGTCACCAGGCTGTATCTCATGAACCGTGATAGTTAGACAGTTGAAATTTTCACACATGATGTATTTCTGTTGCCGCTATAACAACAAATACTAATAATATCGTTTAAAAACTAAAAAAGAACCGACTTCAATGCCGCGCTATTCAATTTCAGTAGCAATTTTGAGATATTTATCTCAATATCTCTGGAGATACTTAAAAAAAAACGGTCGAATTGAGAAACCTCCTCCTTTTTTGAGGTCAGTTAAAAACAGAATAAAGTTAAAAATAATAGAGGGTTCCCATACAAGAAACGTGTTTTTTCGGCATTGCACGCCATCTATGTACGCTTAGTTAGGTAAACGTCCCATAGATGGCGTTATATTGAAATGTCGATCCCTAACCCCTTTGTTAGACGTTAGATGGCGTTATAAGAAATAAAATGTTTATTAATTATTAATTTTTGCTGGCGAAAAATGATAGTGGTATTTTTTATTCGATCTTATAAAATACTGTAGTGTGGGTACGGAACCCTACTAGTGCGAGTCCGACTTGCACTTGGCCAGTTTATTTTTATTATGTATGATCAAGCATAACTCCGTCATATATAGACGGATTTGCAAAATTATTTTTTTGTTAAAAAGAGGTTTATTTCCAAATAGTTGCAATGTAAATTTTTAAATATCTCCTGAGATATGGAGATAATCAACTCAAACTTGCACGGCATTTCAAGTCAGTTTTCATTTTAAACGATTTGAAATTATTTTAATAGTAGGTATGTATGTAGGTTCAATAAAGTGGTCCTCTATATACTTACCTTAAGTATATAGAAGAACACTTTATTGAACATTTTATTGAACATTTTAACAAAAGAAATAGACTTTATCTTATAACAATAATTTTACAATCGATCTTATTGCTGAAAATCATCTCTTTCAGGCAACCATCGGGTGAAAGTATGGAAAGGAACTGTAGGAAACCACATGCCCTACATTGTACCATTCAAAAAATAAACACAAATTGAGAATCATCATCATCATAATCAGCCGCGCGCCGGTATCAGTCCACTGCTGGACATAGGCTTCTCCCAAGTCACGCCACTGAGCCCGATCCTCGGCTCTTTGTTTTCTGTCACTGCGCACCGCTTTGCGAATGTCGTCGCTCCACCTGGTCACAGGGCGTCCTACGCTATGTTTACCGATTCGCGGTCTCCACTCTAGAACCAGTCTACCCCAACGGTTATCGGTCCTACGGCAGATATGACCAGCCTACTACCACTTCAGTTTGCTAATCCGTTGATCGTCGATCACTTTAGTTCTCTGGCGAATCACTTCGTTCCGGATTCGATCCCGCAGAGAAACACCAAATATAGCTCTCTCCAAAGCTCGCTGAGCGACTTTAAATTGGTGGACCAGTCGAACTGTGAGTGTCCATGTCTCGGCTCCGTATGTCATCACAGGTAGGACGCACTGGTTAAAGCCTTTTGTCCTTAAACACTGCGGTGTACCGAATGCCAGCCACTAATTGTGTTGAGTTGACGAATTAATATCAAATTTTATTAAAATTGGTTAAAATCATTCATAAAACAACATACAATCGAACATAAAACCTCCTACCTTTTGGAAGTCGGTTAAAAAGCGTCAGAGGCATAATGCTTGCAATGCCCCATTTCGCCTCACTGCCAACAAAAAAAGCATAGCTTTTTAAAAGATACACTAAGTTCCATCTCGATACTAGCTAAGCCCACGCTTTGTGCCCAAGAAAATTAATCGACGTCTGACACAATAACCTAACCAAAAAATTCTTGGCGGGTAATTTATGTCTCAACAATTTTGGCGCGAACACTCGCTAATTCATCATGGCGGGGCCGGTGACAGCGCAAAAGTGCGACTGGATGAGTGCTTTTTGTGCTTTGGCAATTTGTGCCGAGGAATTAGCTTATACGGAGGCGTAGAGAAGGGGAGATTATGCTCCTCATGGCAACATTAGGTGTTTTGCGTCCGTCATCATGCCGTCATCCACTTTGAATGTGTTATTTGACGTTGCGTACACATTTGTTGAACGTGGTTTTAGATAATGAGTATCATGGTGTTGCCAAAATTGCACAATAGCAAAATAAATGTAGGTAAATGAAGTACCTCGAATTGGAAGAGGACAGTTAGACAAGGCGAAGGAAAACCGACATTTTTACAAATTAAAATTTGTAAAAATGTCGGTTTTCCTTCGCCTTGTCTCGGTCTTCTTATCTTACTGATATTGAACATCTTATTGAAACTAGGGGAAGCAATCGGTTACATGTCTATGAAACTATGAGAATTCATTCAACCATTTTTGAGGCTACTAAACTTCCAAAAGTGACTCTTAAAATTATAACAGTAACACGAAATGGACTTAAATCTAAAAGACAAAGTTTATTTCAACTTGCCTAGACTGACAACTTTCAATTTCTTCCACCAAAAACTAGATAACATTGGCCAACTAAGCACTCTCACTAATACTTCCTTCTAATTAAATATCACCACAGGTGAAAAGGTCCCAATACCGTATTTCCTTTCAATAAGAGAATGAAAGAAAACCTTTCCGAATTCTCGACGGCTCGGTTCGTTCTATTCACGCGCAAAAAAAGTACACGCCCTAATTGCGAGCGAAGCTTTCAGTGAGGCCAGGGAGTTGGCGGATTGTTGTGGCTTATTTGGCTTGAGGATCTTGTAAAAAGCCGTCAATCTTCTTATTTTTGTTAAAACGGATTTTGGGATTATTTTACTTCTATTGTAGTCCTAATAGATAAATGTAATTTTACTCTCTTTGTATGTTTAAAATAATTACAACATTGTCATTGTCAGTCCTACTTTGTCCTCTCTTGTAGACCGAAGACCGAGCGCTTCTTTCATTACCTATGTGAAATCCGCAGAAAAGAGAAAGAGGACTGTTCTGTTCTATCAAACAGGTTGGCTACATACATCTTGTCGAGGCACGGCCGAAGCCTATCACTAGCGTCTTTGAAGGTGTACCAGGACAGGGGCCTTATTCAGTATGACCATTTTAAATATCGTGACATATGAGGACGTGTAACGCGCGCGTTTTGTATAATTTATCTATCGTGTGGCATACAGAATACAGTTTTTAAATTACGTAACGTGGCGCGTTAAGGAACGCGTTATCTCATTGGTCATACTGAATTAGGCCTACCAGCGCAATGTGGATCACATTGTTCCCCGCTTAAATGGCCTTTTATTAACCGACTTCACAAAAAAGGAGGAGGTTCTCAATTCGTCGGAATGTTTTATTTTATGTATTGTCACCGATTTCTTGGAGACGCCTGAACTGATTTAGAAAAATATTTTTAGGGTTCCGTACCTCAAAAGGTAAAAAAGGAACCCTTATAAGATCACTTTCTTGTCCGTCTCTCCGTCTGTCTATCTGTCTGTCTGTCTGTCTGTCTGTCTGTCCGTCTGTCTGACTGTCCGTGTGTCACCACTGATTTTCTCAGGAGCGGGTGGACCTAGCAAGTTGAAATTTATACCAGATACTGAAGTCTATAGTCCCAATTGGGTGTATAATCAAGGTCTTGAGTCAACACAATAAAAAGATATGGGCAATATTAGATTTTCGCAAAACTTGTTAGTACCAAAATGTACTTTAATTTTCAACTTTTTTAATTTTTCGGAATTTTTCCTTTACATGTGCTGTAAGGACCTTGCTTTTAACCAAAATTGACAATTCTGGGTCTACCGGAAGTACCCCATAGGTTTTTGGGTCGAAATAATTTGGCAAGAAGCATGGTCTTATAGCATAAATTAAGAAAAAAAAACAAAAAATAAAAAAAAATTAAAATTGAAGGGTGATACATACATAGTTAACTCCATTTATCCTGTAACAAATACCAATTATTTTTTCTCCTGTTAAGCATGTTTGTCTTTATAATTCCAATTGTTTTACTTACTCATCTGACACTTTATACCACTAACACTATACAATACAACAAACACATACACTCATCAAACACGTTCTACGCTATAGTACCTGATAATATTATATCATCCGTAATGTTTTTAAGTGCCACTATGAGTTTTCTTTTACTTGGTGAAAAGTGGCTTTCCTGTCTACTACTACATAAAGAACATTTGATCAGTTTCATAATCTCAGCCACTGTTGTATACTATTCAAATATACATAATCTCATCTGGTTACTAACCAGGTGGTCATTGAGTTTTGTTCCTCATTTAAACACACCTGACAATGGATGATATGCATGACTTGAATGATGATTTAGAACTTATCGGCACATCTAAATCCTTTAGATGTTCACCTGAACATTGCAAACAATATATAACGAAAAATTCGCATTCACTCACCGTTTTCAGTAGTAATATACGAAGTATTAACTGTAATTTTGATGAAACAATTGCACTTCTAGCACGTATCGAGATTCCTTGTGACATTTTAGTCTTCACTGAATGCTGGCTGAGCAAAACTAGTTGTGTTCCCACGATTCCAGATTACCATAGTCATAAATCTACATATACATCACAAAACGATGGTGTTGTGGTATATGTGAAGTCAGGCATACATCACAATGTTAAAGAGCCACGTATCACTGATTGTAACTGTTTAGTAATTGTATGTGAGCCAGACACAGTAATCATAGCTATTTATAGGTCTCCCTCTTTTAGACAAATCAATAACTTTTTGAATAGTCTTAACGAACTTCTAGTCTCTTTATCATCTTATAAATCCATCATAATAATTGGTGATATAAATATCAATATTAATCCTGATGTCAACAATCCCTACACAGATGATTATTTAAATCTAGCTGCAGCACATGGTCTTCTACCTACACACCTCATACCTACTAGAAACGATAGCTGTTTGGACCATGTTTTATTAAAGGGAAATTTAGACTGCTCAACAACATTAATTCTTGATACTTTTGTGACTGATCATGCACCTGTTCTCTTGCACTTGCATTTGCATAGTATTTCGCGCAAAAAAATAGTCAGAGAAAGGACTATATTGGACATCCATGCTATTACAAAAGATCTCTCTAACACAGATTTTATGCCTATACTTCACTGCGTGGATGTAAACATTGCCGTAGATAACCTATTAGCCATGTTGTCTTTTATTATACAGAAGCACACTAAGGTATTAAAACTAAGTAGAAGGACCAGAATAATCAAACCTTGGATGACCTCTGGTATGCTGCGGTGTTTGATTTACCGTGATAAACTTCATATTAGGAGCAAATGTAATCCAGATAATATGATTCTTAAGATATCCTACATTCGCTACCGTAACTACTGTAAAGGAATGCTACGTAAACTAAAACAGACCTATGAACGAAATGAACTCAGTAAGGTAAAAAAAGACTCCAAAGCAACCTGGAAAATAGTAAAAAAAGTTACTGGTTTAAGCTCGGTCACGTCGTCATCAACAGATCTGCTTCAACTTTCAAATGACCCTTTTGAATCGGTGAACATGGTGAATACCTTCTTTGCTGAGGTTGGAGAAGGACTTGCAAATAAGCTTCAAAGTGTGTCCAGTCAATCTGCTCACATTTCAAATTCTGCAATAAGTTGTCTCTGTGATTCCATGGCTATTCTACCTACTAATTGTAGTGAAGTAGACTCAATTGTTACTAACCTTCGTAATGACTGTTCTACAGGGTGGGACAACATACCAACAAGAGTAATTAAATTTGCGCGGCGTTATCTTGTTCCATCCATAACCCATATTTGCAACCTAAGTATTTCTACTGGGATTTTTCCGAAAGCATTCAAAAAAGCACTCATTCATCCGATCTTCAAGAGGGGTGATAGAAGCAGTGTCAATAACTATAGACCTATTTCCGTGCTTAGTACCTTATCCAAAATTTTAGAAAAAATTATAAATTCAAGGCTAGTAAATTATTTGGAAACACACACCTTACTTGCAGACAACCAGTATGGTTTCAGGAAAGGCAAATGTACAGAAGACGCTGTGAGTGACTTGACTAATAATATTGTCCATCAACTTGACCTTAAAAAAAAAGTTTTGTGCATTTTTTTGGATCTTTCTAAGGCATTTGACACTGTTTCTATCCCCCTATTAATTCATAAACTAGAGAGTGTAGGTATACGTGGTCTAGCTTTACAATTTTTTATAGATTACTTAACTGATAGGAAACAGGCTGTAAAAATAGACAATTATGTAAGTACGGACTGCAGTGTTGCTTACGGCGTGCCTCAGGGTAGTGTCCTGGGGCCAACCCTATTCACAGTTTACATAAATGAACTGTGTAAACTATCCTTACCAAAATGTAAAATATTTACTTATGCGGATGACACAGCGATTTTGGTAAATGGTGATAGTTGGGAATCCGTTCGAGCGAATGCTGAAAGTAGTCTGACAACAGTGATGAGATGGCTGAAAGATAATGTTTTGACGTTGAATGTTGAAAAATCTACGTATATTCCGTTCTCCCTTAATACCCAACTTCAACCACCACTTCAATCATTTATTATCAAAGCGCATACATGTAATGAAAACTCTACTGACCTAAACACCTGTAACTGTCTTAGTATAACACGTAGCGAGCAGATTAAATACTTAGGTATTGTCATAGATTGTACACTTAGTTGGAATGGACATTTGCAGGTCTTAATTCCGCGAGTAAGGAAACTAATGTATGTATTTAAAAAACTGAGATCTATAGCTTCCCTAAAAGTTCTAAAAACTATCTATTATTCGCTTACACAGTCGATTCTGTCATATTGCATAACTGTGTGGGGAAGTACTTATGTCACTAAAATGCTTCGCCTAGAACGAGCCCAAAGAGCTGTCCTTAAAGTAATATATGGCAAGCCATTTAGATACAGTACTGCCGCACTTTACAAGGAATGCTCCCTGTTGACGGTACGACAACTCTTTGTACTTCAAGTAATATTACGCAAGCACTGTGAACTAACATATAACAGCAACATATTATCCGGTAGAAGACGAACATATCACGTGTGTGAGATTCCCAAGAGCAGAACTGCTTTGGCACGACGCCATTTTGAAGTCATTAGTTCTAGGTTATATAATAAGATCAATAAATCCATACCTATTTTCCCATTATGTAAAGCTAATTGTAAGAGAACGTTGGTCCTTTGGTTGACAAATTTGTCTTATGATGAAACGGGAAGTCTAATTAAAAACATTACTTAAATAAGATCAAAATTAAAAATATATATTTAGCTCCAAAACACACACACACGCGCACACACACACACACACACACACACACACACACACACACACGCACGCACACACACACACACACGCGCGCACACACAACACCCACTCACATACGCACACGTGCACACACGCACCCAAGCACACTAATACCTAAACATAGTAACTGACAATTATTATAGATTTATAAATAGATGGAAACAGATGTGTACTAACTACTTAAAACAGTTTTAATTATTAATTTTTATTGACTTATAAGTTTCTCATTGTAATTTAATACTTGTGTGCAATTCAGTTTTAATAATGTTTTAATATTAATTACAAATATCAATAAATTTCTAATTGGCAGTAGTTAACACAACATTTTCTGCAATTCTTATTCAATTAGGTTATTTGTAGGTACTTTAATTTGAATTTATTTTAATTCTTATGTTAGTGCAATAAAATGACCATATGTATCTATCTATATGAACTAAATGAAATGTAATGTAATAGTAATAGATTTTAGATAGATTAGATTTTTCATAATATTAATAATATCTTCATTATACTTAAAATAATATTACAAAAAAAACACGTAGGAAATGTAATTTGTACAATATAGGTGCCTAAACGTGGGAGGAACTAGATCCCAAGATACGGGCGATCATTCGTCTAGTTTGGTATCTAGCGACTATATTATTAATGTGTTACCTTTGTGCAATAAAAACATTTTGAATTTTTTTTTTTTAATTTAGGGTAGACCTCTAAGTTATATGAGCGCTCATACAATTTAGAGGTCTAGCTTAATTGGTACCTACCAACGTTGGTACGGAAACCTCGGTAGGCGAGTCCAACTCGACTTGCCGGTTTTTATTTTGTTTGTAATGGTATACTTCCTAGATTGTCCCATTTGAATTTCATCGAGATATGTTGAGTTTCTCCAGAGATAACACCTCAATCTTGATACTGAAAATGACTAGCGTGACATTTGAAGTTAGTTCTTTTGTTTTTAGGATTCCGTAGCCGAAAGGTAAAAAAACGAAACCCTTATAAATTTGTCTGTCTGTCCGTCCGTATGTCACAGCCACTTTATTCCGAAACTATTAAGAGTTGTCTTGAACAGTTGAAACTTGGTAAATAGGTGTATTCTGTAAACCGCTTTACGATTTTTATACAAAAATAAAAAAATATATATCTTAAGGGGGAGCTCTCCAAACGTGAACCTGAAATTAAAAAAAAAATCATCATACATATACGTTGTCTATAGATAGGTCTTTAAAAATGACATTGAGGTTTCTACAACCATTTTTTCTCAAAGTCAATTATTTGAAAGATAACTTTCAACGAAAATTAATTTAAACGAGTTACAGTCGTTTTTGAAATATTGCTGCAATTACAACTTTGTTTTTCATACAAACACTATGAAAAACTAATTTATTTTTTTGGTGGCGTAAAATTATAGTTATAAAATACTCTACTGTGTTACGGAACCCTACGAGTGCGAGTCCAATTTGCACTTGGCCAGTTTATTTTAATTTATACTATAATAATAATCCACCATCGCTAATTTGACAGCCTCGCGTACTTAATTTTCCTTACATTTGGAGGACGATACTGAACGATAAATTAGAATATTTCACAAAGCACGAAATTGCCACGGTAGAATATTTTATTGAATCCTCCGCTGACAAGTAGATATTACAATTTATAAAGGTGTTCGCGGGCTGAGCTGTGGCCTAATCCACTTTTTGTCTCTCCTTCGTTTTGGGAATTATTTGAAATGTGGGTGGATCGTATATGAAACTTATATATTCTTCGATACTTGGAAAAATGTCTGTGTTATTGTAATGTATGTGTATTTACCCGTTTATTGGTATTTTTATTCAGGTATTATCCCTAGACAAAATTTTCCTCATTTAGTAATAAGATTACTGTCGCATAAGTTCACGATCTTACATAAAAATCTAATATAATATCGTTTAAAAACTAAAAAAGAACCGACTTCAATGCCGCGCTATTCATTTTCAGTACCAATTTTGAGATGTTTATATCGATATCTCTGGAGATACTTATCAGACCTCGATAAAATTACCATGGTACCACACTTGGGATATCTCCTTTAGAACAAAAAAAGAATAATCAAAATCGGTTCATAAACGACGAAGTTATCCGCGAACAAACATAAAAAAAAATAAAAAATATATACGGTCGAATTGAGAAACCTCCTCCTTTTTTGAAGTCGGTTAAAAAACTAAGATTTTTTCAACCGAATTCTAAAAAGGAGAAGGTTTTCAGTTCGTATGTATTGTTTACTTTTTGTTTTGTACGTATGTTACGTGATTATCGATTAGAATGATTCTTTTTTAACCGACTTCAAAAAAAGGAGGAGGTTTCTCAATTTAACCGTATTTTTTTTTTTTTTTTTTTTTTATGTTTGTCCGAGGATAACTTCGTCATTTATGCACCGATTTTGATTATTATTTTTTTGTTCGAAAGGAGATATCCCAAGTGTGGTACCATGGTAATTTTATTGAGGTCTGATAAGTATCTCCAGAGATATTGAGATAAACATCTCAAAATTGGTACTGAAAATGAACGATATTATTTAGCAGGGTACTTTAGTAGGGTACATTTGCAAGATCCGCCGGTGTCCGTCCAGCTGTGGACGGACACCGGCTGATAATGATGATTTTCAAGATGGTCTTATTGTATCCGAGATCTGATAAATCTAGAGATATCTTTGGAGATCCAAAGATATCTCAAATTTAGTATTAAAAATTACTACCATTTGAAGTTGGCTATTTTTCGTTTTGTACACGATCTTAAATTATTAGTAGATAGATAAATCAAGTGTTTGGATTATTCATTTATTGATTAAGACCAATAGCGCACTAGCGGCCAAGTCGTAGCGGCCAGGGTGATACACACATTAGTATGAAATCGCCACGAAGCACGCGAACCTAGCCGCCGTGGTTTGCTGCTGGCCGCATGCCGCAAGTGCGCACGCTTCGTGACAATTTCATACTAATGTGTGTATCACCCTGGCCGCTGCGACCTAGCCGCTGTGACCTGACCGCTAGTGCGTATAACTGTGTTTAAAAGTCAAGACGAACAAAAAGACTAACTCGCCCCCTTCTCCCCAGGAGATCGAGCACTGCTACTACCACGGCACGGTAAAGGACTACCCTGGTGCGTCAGCTGCCTTCCACACTTGCAACGGGGTGTCGGGAGTGATACACATCGGCAACGAGACCTTTGTCATACACCCCTTCTACGGGGGTGACTTGTCGGTCAGTAACGTATGCTTTAAGACTTACTTAACAGTTGGCAACAAAGCCTCTAACGCTAACCACAGAATAGCAGATGCACGTGGTGAAAGGATACTGTCATGTGTCCGCTTGGCCAGCTACCACTCTCAAGTTGGAAAATCTATCACCGAACATCTAATGTGTTCCGACAGCTATCCTTGAGAGCCAGTTCCCATTCTAGGCATAGCGTCCTATCATTCTCGACTGCATCGTCACTGACTAAACCTCGGCGCACACGGGCCACCGGCCACAAGCCGCCACCGGCATATTTCCTATAGTTTTCATACATTTTATATGGATTCGCCGCACACGGTGACGCCGGTGGCCGCCACACGCTGCATGATAAAATGTATGAAAACTATAGGAAATATGCCGGTGGCGGCGTTTTGTGGTTGTGGCCCGTGGCCCGTATGCGGGGAGCCTAACAGGTGAGATAGTGATCAAAAGCTAGCTTACAATTTTTTTTTTTTATTCTACAATTCTGGGCCGCTACTAACAGGTGAGATTGTAGTCAAACACTATTCTATAAAATGTATAAAATACCTATTTCTGCTAATCTGTGCCGCTACCATATACCATACTTTTTGGGCCGTTGGCTTGTTTGATAACGTGACTGCGATGGTCATTGCCTTAGAGATTTATGAAACCTCGAAGTCCTTTAATTGGTATTAAACGACATTCATTCCAGGGCGGGTCTTATTAACAATCCTGTTGACCAGTTTCGTTGCAGATTTACCTAATAATTAGTTGAAAAAGTTTGAATTTCAATGTGATTCACCTGAATTGATAATTTGGTTACAATTTGTTACAATATAGAGTACCTAATTCCTAAGTGTGTGAAAATGCAGTCAAATAACAATTTTGTTCAGCTATCTTATTTTTTTTAAATAATCCCTAGTGAGGTTAATTTACCAAAGGAACCATTACTGTAACCACTAGTTCAATGTAATAGTAAGTTTTTCTAGCATATACTTTTACTTAAACACTTAAAATTCCATAATCCGTAACGAAAACGTATCTGTGCGATAACGATACTTTGAAAATAATTAAAATCAGTTCACTAAATTTAAGCATGAACTAAGGAACAATTCCACTCAATTTCTATCTTCAATAATATCGTTTAAAAACTAAAGAAGAACCGACTTCAATGCCGCGCTTTTAATTTTCAGTACCAATTTTGAGGTGTTTATCTCAATATCTCTGGAGATACTTATCAGACCTCGATAAAATTACCATGGTACCAAACATGGGATATCTCCTTTCAAACAAAAAAAGTATAACCAAAATCGGTTCATAAACGACGAAGTTATCCGCGAATAAACATACAAAATATATATATATATATACGGTCGAATTGAGAAACCTCCTCCTTTTTTTGAAGTCGGTTAAAAACGTATTCATAAACAGAACCCAATCTAAATTAGATTCCTATTTCACGTCAGTTCGAAATAATTGATCTTACTCTGTAGTGACATTCATAAATTCGCTACTTACCTAATTATGCAAGCATGTACCTATTTTATACCACGCATGTTACCACACATTATATTGTACATGTCGACTACATGTATTTAATGAATTGTGTCTATTCAATCTCAATTAACAGTATTAGGTAACACCTCAAGTAAATAGTAATGATATCATAAGGGTGTTACTAGGAAACGCGTATCAACGTATAATTTGCAATACTTGGTAAGCTTTATTTGTTTTGATATGTTTTCATATCAATCAATCAATTATTTATTTATTTGTCATAAACAAGGTAATTTTCCAAACAAGGTGTATTATAAGTAAGGGTATATTACGTTATTACTGCCGTGTTTTTGCTACTTTAACTGACTTAACAAAAAAAGGAGGTTCTCAATTCGTCTTTATGTTTTTTTGTATGTATTTTATGCGATGACTCAGTCAATTGAATATTGATTCGAATGATTTTTTTTAGTTGGAAGGGTACATTTCCAAGGTTGTCCAATTGCAATTTCTACCAGATCTGATAAATGTCTCCAGAGATATGGAGATTAACACCTTAAACTTAGTACTGGAATTGACTCGCGCGGCGTGGAAGTCGGTTGGTTTAGTTTTTAATTTTTCACTACGCTACTCTAGATTGTACTTGACTTGGATATTCAACATCTTAACGATTGTTGGTTCAGAATATATTCCATTAATAACGCTTTATTACAACAATAAATACAAATATGATGAAGACCAACTGCTATTGCTGCATATGATTAGACTCTTCGTGACCATCTAATATTTTGCTCATCATGCAAATATCTCAGATATTTACATTCGATGTGTAAACTTTTTTATATCAAAGCTGCATATTTTTAAACTTCCCATCACATTAATCCTAAAGTGTATCAACGATACGCGCCTGAATAAATCGTAAACACCCTGTACAATTAGTACAACATCATTGTTGAAACCACAAATTCTATCGCACTCGACCGCAGCGCCCTTGTGTTCACCAATTACCATCTATTTGCTAATTAAATAATGTTATATTACCTAAAACAAGCAATTTGCAATTGTGGGAAACGTACTGAATTTTCAATGTGATGTAATTCACATGGTGATGGTAACTGTTAGCTTGCTTTGCATTGATCAATTTCAATTAGTTATATTTAATGTAGAGTTAAAGCTAGACGCGTTGTTATTTTGATACCGTGAAAATAACAATGAAACTGTGTAAATATTTATTTTTTATTGTATTGCAAACTGCAATATGTGACTCTATATCTTCTTCTTCTTCTTCAAAATACCAATTTAATTAGTTTGTATGGAGATTATATATATATATATATGATATGATTTATATATATATATATATAAATATATATATATGATTACTTAGAATGGAGTTTTTGTTTCAACTCTAATCCATTTTTTTTTGTATCCATATAGGCTAGCGTTTGACCACTATTTTACATGTTGGTAAGTGATGATGCGGTCGGGGATGGTAGCTCGTTAGGCCTAGAATGGGAACTGGCTCTCAAGGATAACTGCCGGAACACATTAGATGTTTGGCGACAGATTTTCTAACTTGAGAGTGGTAGCTGGCCAGGCGGACACTAAATAGTGTTCTACCACCATGCAAAATCGTATTGCATCAAAATGTAGTGTTATTATATATTAATCTTTAAAGAGAACGGTTTTTTTCTTCGTTAAATCATTTTACTTAGGTATTATCAGGGGACAAAGTGCAATAAATGTGCACAAAACTTAGGCACTTTGGATAAACGTTCAGAATTGTTGTCGGAATAGTTTCGGCACATGATTCGGTTTTAGTATACCTACGTGTACCTTAAATTGATACCTAGTGAACATGGTTTTCATCAAAGTGGAAAGGCTTTCGTCATGCTGCCAAATCACACACAGAATTTACATTTTCCTTGACAAAACATTGAGTTCTCTTGAGTATAATTATCTATACAACCATGGCAGCGCCCGCCTTGATTCATAAATTATTTCTTAGACTCTAAATTAATTAACCCTTTCCTTAACACAAAACAAAACCCGCAGAAAAGGTCAAATACAGGATACTTAAAAACATCGTTTAAAAAATGGAGGGTGATACAAAAAATAACCCTGGAACAAAAGAGTTAAGCTACATTCACGTCAGACTTACAATAAACAGTTGAGTAAGCATACAGGATATAGCTGTAGAGTAAGATTGTAGGTATCATTTACTAATAGGGTACGGAAAATCAGTATTATATAAATATACCGCTTAAAAATTGAGGTCGATACAAAGAAATAACCCTAGTATAAAAAAGTACAGTAAACTGTGTTTACTGTGCTAACACACAAACAAACAAACTTGCAGGATATAGGGTGTTGGGTAAACTAGTATCATCTGATAACAGCATGAGTTGTGGTTGGGTATTTTCTAGTGTTCGCCTTGCCAGCTTGCTACCACCCTCAAGTTACAAAATCTGTCGCCTAAAACAAATGTGTGCTGACAGCTGTCTATGAGAAATAATGTTGTTAATACTTCTTTCTAAGCTATTAAAAAACTCTTTAGTATTTTTATCTGTCTGTTTTGTGTCAGAGCTAAAACTGATTAGAATAAAAATAAAAATTTCTACACATTACAAAAAAAGCAATCTCTTAGATTTTTCCAACAGAGAGACATTATACCACCAGGTGAGATGGTGGACAAACGCTCTCCTATCCTACTTATTTTAAAAAGGCGAAAGTTTGTATGTATGTTTGTTACGTCTTGACTCTAAAATTCCTCAACCGATTGAGCTGAAATTTGGTATGTAGTGTAGTATGTGTAGTATGTATAGTATGTAGTATGTAGTATCATTAGTCGAGCATTAGATTATATACTAGGTAGATAGCCTTGACCCTGGAACACGTAGGGTACTTTTTTTCCGATATTCCCTTGAGAACGATGTCTACACGGCTAAAATCGTGGAGCACAGTAAGTAATCAAATAAAATAATATTAAATAGAAGACAATTTCGTACCATCTTAGCTTATAAGTGACCTTGATGTGAAGTCAGCCTAAAAAGGACAATACTTTTACTCTAAAGCCTTTTTACCACTTCTAAATTATAAGCCTTATTACGTAACAATTAGGATGGTTAAAATAAAAAAAAAGCCTACAAAAACTCATCTCAACGTTCGTAATTTACGAGATCGGCCTCTAATTAAGTTAGGCTTATAATTATAATTTAGCGAGATTAGATTTTCTTTTAAGCTGGATTTTTTAAATTAGAAAGTGAAATTTATTACATAGATCTAGTATACAATTTGACTTTGATAAAGACGATGTATTATTTATGTTTTGATTTAAAAGTCGCGACAAGATCGGTAGCTATATTTAGCCCACATACGTTACCACATACGTTAGCCCACATACTTACCTACATATTTTGACATCTATAGACAGAGGCACACAAAACTGATTATCTCAAAGTTTTGTGTGCCTCTGTCTAAATATGTCTTGTAAACATTTAACTGTAATGTGATTTCGAATGGTGGAGAATGAGATAAAATACGAAACGAATAGAAATATTTTGGTTGGCAATTGAAATTTGCAAAATTATACCACTCAATCTAGTTATACAAAAATATTTTTTTTAAAAACGCCTCTGATCTTCTATTAACTATTTTTAACTTCCACATACACTGAATATCTTGTCTAAGACAAATCATAGTTTTTTTTAAAAGTGAAAACTTCTTTAGCGGCGATGTGGACTTTTCTTGGGTAAAAAATGTTTAACTCGCGTCAGTTCACGTGTCTTAATCGAAAATTCGTAAGATGGAGCGCAGGACGCTTGCACGAGGTGTCATTTCAACTGAGTGCCGGGCGCTTGCGTGAAGTGTTATTTCAACAAAGCGCAGGGCGCTTGGGCGAGGTGTCATTCCAAAATATTCAAAAATGACGTGTTCAAGTGTTTACTTCTGCCGGCACTTCCGGAGTGCAACCCGTAATTATTACCATCACTTTTGTAGCCTTTCTAAAAACTAACGTATCTAGAAAAAATAAGTTTATCTTAAAAAACATCCAGTACGAACTACAATAGAACACTATCCATAGTATAATCCGAAAGGCAACTATACAAACAGGCCCCTATTTAAAATGTACCACGCAGCGCCCCAATTTGTAATTCTAACCTAAAATTTATAAGGGCAAGTACACATTAATCTAAAGACATCGACGGGCTCCAGCGCAAACAAAAGCGCTCTTATCTGGCCCCATGACCTGTCCGCGAACAATGCTCGGGTGAAGTAGGGGGGGATGGGAGATTAATCGACGCTCGCGTTTATTGTGCACGCCGCCTTACTATCACCTGCTACGTAAATGTTAATTTGTATCCGTAGGTAAGGGGTTCATTGAGACGTCGAAAAGGCGGGTTTTTAATTTGGGGTGTGCAATGTGTTTTTCGTTTGGAAGGTTTTAACAGCGTGTTTAGGGTTAATAATTATTATATGTGTGTTTGTCTGAGAGTGGGCTACGGCAGAGAGATAAGACGCTGATAGTCTAACTTTCATAGCGCAACTATCCAAAACCCACTTACTGTTAAGACATAATCGATTAAATATTGAAAATTATCATAAGAAACATAAGAAAAGTTACCGCAATCCTACGAATAAATAATAATCAGGAAATGTAACCGCGTTAAATGACCCAATAAAAGTCGTGTCCAGCGCGTCATTAGTCGAACATTTATTTGACTTGTTTGACTCAACTGTCATAACAGATATTGCAGCACATGCACGAACCAATCCCTGATTTCGTTCCGAATTTAAATCAATCTCCAAGCCAATCATTTGTAACTTCAAAAGTGATTCTTAGTAGTTTTGGTTTTAAGGAGGGCGCCATTTTTTGTGTGGAATTTGTTCTGAATTAGACTTTCTGACTTATCAATTACTATTTTTTTAAATTTTATATATCTTTTAGGCTAGCGTTTGACCACTATCTCACCTGTTGGTAAGTGATGATGCGGTCGAAGATAGTAAGCACGCTAGGCCTAGAATGCGAACTGGCTCTCAAGGATAGCTGCCGGAACACAGTAGATGTTTTGGCGACAGATTTTCTAACTTGAGGGTGGTAGCTGGCCAGGCGGACACTAGATAGTGTCCTACCACCATGCGGGGGTTGTTGGTTTCTTAACGATGTTTTCCTTCACCAAAGGGCCACTGTGAGAAGCGCACATAATTTTTTTCGATAGGAAAATCCATTTGTGCACGGTGGTTTGAACTCGGTACCACGTTTCGTAATACGTAGGCGGTATTCGTAACCGCAACCCACCTTCCAAACTGACTGGCATATTTTCCTCGTACCATAAACGTTATTCGGACTTGACAGTATTTTTTATGTGTTTCTAATATAATAATGTTTTACGTAAAATACTATTACCTAAAGCGAACATAAAAGCAAATTGCATTTTACAACCGACTTCCAAAATGGAGGAGGTTCTAAACTCGTCTGTATGTTTTTTTAGGATTCCGTACCCAAAGGGTAAAACGGTACCCTATTACTAAGACTCCGCTGTCCGTCTGTCTGTCTGTCTGTCTGACTGTCTGTCTGTCCGTCTGTCACCAGGCTGTATCTCATGAGCCGTGATAGTTAGACAGTTGATATTTTCACAGATGATGTATTTCTGTTGCCGCTATATACTAAAAACAGAATAAAGTTAAAAACTATAGAGGATCCCCATACAAGAAACGTGTTTTTTTCGGCATTTCACGCCATTTATGAACGCTTAGTTAGGTAAACGTCCCATAGATGGCGTTGAATTTATATATATATATATAGATATTGAAATGTCGATCCCTAACACCTTTGTTAGACGTTAGATGGCGTTATAAGAAATGAAATGTTTATAAAGTATTATTTTTTTGCTGGCGAAAAATGATAGTGGTATTTTTATAAAATACTGTAGTGTGGTACGAAACCCTGCGAGTGCGAGTCCGACTTGCACTTGGCCAGTTTATTTTAAATATGCTACTGAAACTGACTTGTGGGGCATGTGAAATCGGTTTTTCATTTTTAAACTATCTTTATTCTGCCTTCATCATCATAATTAGCCGGTGTCAGTCCATAGCTGGGCATCGGCCTTTCCCAAGATACACCACTGGGATCTTGGAATCTTCCGAGTCCTGTGTTAAAAACGAACAAAATAATCATAGATTTCATAAATTATTTTATCTAATTAGGTCTAACCCAACAAAATATTGAGAAAATGTACGAATAAAATAGTTTTTAACTGACTTCAAAAAAAGGAGGAGGTTTCTCAATTCGACCGTAATATATGTATATTTTTTTGTTTGTTCGCGGATAACATCGTCGTTTATCAACCGGATTTGATTATTTTTTTTTGTTAGAAAGTAGATATCCCAAGTGTGGTACCATGGTAATTTTATTGAGGTTTGATAAGTATCTCCAGAGATATGGAGATAAACACCTCAAAATTGGTACTGAAAATTAATAGCGCGGCATTGAAGTTAGTTCCTTTTTTTAGTTTTTTAAACGATCTTATTATTCATAAGTTCTGGTATTCAGTATTCAGTATTCAGTATTTATTGCATCTTTAAAATTATTTATAAAGATTTTATTATAAATGTGCAGTTTTTTATAGACCCTGGAAGGGCACAGCAATGTAACTTAACTTAGTGATTAATTAGGAGAGAGGAGGAATAATAATTTCGATCTAATCACATATCATTCCATGTAATTATTATTATTTATTTATGTCAGTTAATGTATATATATTTTATTAAATTTCGTTTAGAAAGAAAATAGTAAAATTATTAAAATAATAATGAAAATTACAGGCAATGTCAGGATTTATCTTTAAAATATTCGTCAATTGTATAATAGCTTTTTTTTACTAGAAATTCCTTTAAATTTATTACAAAGTTTCGATTTTGGGATTGACTTTTTATATATTCCGGCAAATTATTGTATATTTTTATTGACATTACTTGAGGACCTTTTGAATACATTTGAAGGTAGGTAGCATTCATCTGTTGGCAGCCGTACACTGCTATGCCTAGATGCAGCTGATCGTGTTGTGTACAAGTTTGGATGGTTTCGAACAAATTTACAAATTTCGTGTATGTGAAATTTTAAATGAAATTTTGAATATACGGTTTGCAGCTATCCGTATTCCGTCTATATTGGCTAAAATGCGAATAAGTTTCTTTTTAAGGATAAAAAGGGTAGGCGCAGATGAATAAGCTCCCCACAATATGACGCCATAACTCAACCATGCACTGGCTTGAGAATGATATAACGCGAGTGCAGTACCGAGGTCAGTTGTCTTTTTTATCATATCATCAGTATTACTTACTGGTCCATCCATTCGATATCGAAGCCGCGTTAAGAGCTAGAATAATATTCTTAAAATATCCACAAACCTTGAGTTTACGTTAAAATTTTCCCATGTGACTGACTAACAAATCAAGCGTGGCTTAAACTGAACTATGGGCACCCATTTGATTATTAAATGTATCGTGAGGTCGATAAAAACCGATAAAAAACCCGTGAGTGTACAACCGTTCTTAATAATAATATTATGGGCACCCAGTCATCTGAACAAATGATGAAGTGCGCTCTATTTACTGACACTAAATAACTGCTTGTGGATGAATGATGATGTGTTATAAGCCTGAATTATTTCGATACAGCGATGTTGATGAAAGCCGCGGCATCTAGTCCAGACTATCCACACTAATATTAGCTAAAAATGAACCGACTTAAATGCCGCGCTTATTCATTTTCAGTACCAATTTTGAGATGTTTATCTCAATATCTCTGGAGATACTTATCAGACCTCGATAAAATTACCATGGTACCACACTTGGGATATCTTCTTTCGAAAAAAAAAAGAATAATCAAAATCGGATCATAAACGACGAAGTTATCCGCGAACAAACATAAAAAACAAAAAAAATATAGATACCGTCGAATTGAGAAACCTCCTCCTTTTTTTAAAGTCGGTTAAAAACGTTTGTAACTCTGTCACTCTGTCTGTTTGTTACTTAATCGCGTCGAAACGGCTGATCCGATCTTAAGGTACGGACACACCGCGGCGTCCTGCGATCTGCGGGCGCGATCTCAATACATTTCAATTGTTTTCTGATCGCGTTTGGTGTCGACCAGTCGATACAAATACGCTATCTGATCGCCGCCTAGATCGCGCACGCAGCACGCCGCGGTGTGTTCGTACCTTTACTGAAATGTAACAAGGAGATACTTCGTAGCATAAGGATGAACATAGGCTACTTTTTGTGAAAATAAAATCATGATTTTTACGAATAAGACTGATCACACCAATGTTGATTGATAGAGTTTTACAGTGATAAAGTTATCGGTCTACGAAGTCGCGGGTATCAGCTAGTAATTTATAGATATACCGCAACTATACAAGGAAAAAGTTTATATATTTAAACGGCTGTACAGATGTCTTGCTAAGAATACTCCCGATCAAGTCATCTTGCGAACAAAAAAATTATAATCGGCTTTTCCGTTTGCGAGCAACACATATAGACACAAAAAAAACTTATAACCTCATTTTGTGTCGAGAGTTAATTATGCCCGAATATACATAAAATAAATAAGATAGTTTAAAAACGAAAACAACCGTCTTCCATGCCCCGCAAGTCAATTTCAGTAGCAAGTTTGAGACGTTTATCGTCGTATCTCTAGAGATATTATCAGATCACGGTGAAATTACAATGGGACCTCGGAAATGTACCCTACCGATAAAAAAAAACATTTGAATCGGTTAACAATTGACGGAGTAATCGCGTAACATACATACAAAAAAACATACAGACGAATTAAGAACTTCCTTCTTTTTTGAAGACGGTTAAAAAGAACTGACTTCACATGCCACGCATGGTAGTAATTAATTTTCAAACAACTTCTAAAAGATTCTCAATTCGTCTTTATGTTTTTTTTTGTATATTTGTTACGCGATAACTCCGCCAATTCCTGAACCGATTCCAATGCCTTTTTTTGGGTAGGCTATATTTCCACAATGATTCTATTATAAAATTCATTGAGATCTAATAAGTATCTCCAGAAATATGGTGATTAACATCTCAAGCTTACTACTAAAACTGGCTCGCGTGGCAAAAAAAGGTTGGTTTCTCTTTATGTGTGTTCGCGGATAACTTCGTCGTTTACGAACCGATTTGATGATTCTTTTTTTGTTGGAAGTGAGATATTCTAATGGTGATATTATTGTAATGTAATCGAGATCTGATAAGTATCTCCAGAGATATGTCGACAAACGTCTCATACTTGCAACTGAAATTGACTCGCGGGGCATGGAAGTCGGTTGTTTTAGTTTTTAAACTATCTTAATTATTTAGATTTTAAACTATTCTAATGATTAGTAGCAATTTTCGTGTATGTTTTTTAAAATCTCACACCACCCATCAAGTAATTTTTTTTTATATATAGAACTGTGCAGCACTTCACCACTATCTCACCTGATGTTAAGTGATGATGCGGTCGATGATGGAGCGCGCTTACCCAAAAGATACCTATTCACTCGCGATTTGAAGACCCCCATATTATTTCTTAGTTGACATAATTTTAGGAAAAAATATGTTATGTTTCTTTGAAGTGTTTCACACTGGATTGTGTTTAACAATTTACAAAAAATATGTTGTTGAATCTCAAGAAATTTAGTCCCTTACTATCACTGTCGTCCCATGCATTCTTTCAACTCCTTCTAATCCACCTTAAGACCTGTCCAAATTACGTGGGTGGGTTATAAAGCGTGACAGTACGGACCCGGTGCCGTGACGCGGTTGTCACGTGAAGGGCCCGGATTATCTCGTCGCGGACGAGTGTCGGACGGACGCCTTGACAGATCAGGACTTAGATGCATTGTACGCCCTCTGTTTAGGTTAGCGTGACACTTTATTTTAGTGTACATATACTTACTATCTAGTCTTGTCTTAAAATAAATTAGATGTTTCTAAATTAAATAATTTAGTATCGTACAAAACGAAAAAACCGACTTTATATGCCGCGATAGTCAAAGTACTGGTTAATAGTTATAATCATGTCATCAAAGTATACAAATTTGCTTATATTGTTTATCTCCATATCTACGGAAGGCATAATCACTCAAACAAAAAAATAATTTTTCAAATCGGTTAAGATTTGAAGGTATTCTGAGGTAACAAACATTAAGAAAAAATACAGTCGAATTGAGAACCTCCTCCTTTTTGTGAAGTCGGTTAAAAGGAACATTTAATGTGACCTACGCAATCGTATGCTCTATGCCACTACTACCCTTTAAAAGCCATTTGGTCATAAAGACGTTACTATCAAACAAACTTTTACGTGTATAGTTTTGTTGTTTGTTAAAAACTTTGTTATTTAATAAGTAAACTTTATTTTAATTCATCAAGCCCGAGAGCCCGGTAGCGTAATCGGGAGAACGGTCGGCTTTGATGCCGTGGTACCGAGTTCAAACCGCCGTGTACCAATGGATTTTTCTATCGAAAAGTTTATGTGCGCTTCTCACAGTTGCCCTCCGGTGAAGGAAAACATCGTTAATAAACCAACAAACAACCCCCGCATGGTGGTAGGACACTATCTAGTATCCGCCTGGCCAGCTACCACCCTCAAGTTAGAAAATCTGTCAACAAACATCTAATGTGTTCCGGCGGCTATCCTTGAGAGCCAGTTCCCATTCTAGGCCTAGCGTGCTTACCATCTTCGACCGCATCATCGCTTACCAACAGGTGAGATAGTGGTCAAACGTTAGCCTATAAAGTATTAAAAAAAAATATATATCAAGTGACTTTCAAGAAGAAGGAGTTTCTTTATTGGTCGGTAAATTTTTTATTGTATGTCTGTTACGCGATTATTCCGCCAATTTTGATCGGTTTCGAATGATCATTTTATCATGGGTAGAGTACATTAACAAGGTGGACCAACTTATAAATACAGTACTCGTCCCATTACACAATTCATCAAGATCTGACAAGTATCTCCAGAGATATGGAAACATCTCAAACTTGCTACTGAAACTGATTCGCTTGTCGTGTGAAGTCACCAACTTCCCAAAAAGAAGGAGGTTCTCGATTCGTCTGTGTGTTTTTTTTGTCTATGTTACGCGATTACTCCGTCAATTGTGAACCGATTTGAATGTTTCTTTTTTAGTCGGTAGGGTTACGGTAGGGTTACGGTACGTTCTTGAAGTGGTCCCATTGGAATTTCATCGAGATCTGATAAGTGTCTCCAGAGAACGTCGCTAACTTGCTACTGAATTTGACTCGCGGGGCATGGAATTCGGTTGTTTTTTAGTTTTTAAACTATCTTAATTATTTGTGTTCAAACTATCCTAATTAACCCATTTAATATCTTAAAATTGAATTAGTCACGCCATGCAGTCAAGTTGCGTGACGTCCTAATCCTAACTTTATAAGATCGTTTAAAAAACTTAAAGAACCTACTTCAAATGCCACGCTATTAATTTTCAGTACTAAGCTTGAGGTATTCATCTCCATATCTCCAGAGATATTAATCAAACCTCAATTAAATTAACATGGTACCACACTTGGGATATCTCCATTCCAATAAAAAAATAAATAATCAAAATCGGTTCATAAGCGACCAAGTTATTAAAAAAATATATATGTACATACGGTCGAATTGAGTAGCCTAATTTTTTTGAAGTCGGTTCAAAATAAACGCTTTGTAACGGTGTGTCTGTACGTGACTGAAACAAATGACAACGTAAATAGGTCCTATTTGACGAAATGAAATGTGTTTCGTGAGCTCTTGTATTGCAGACTTCGGATTAAACGAGGGGCGTAAAAGGTTAAATTAGATATTTTCATACGAAGATCAATACTTACTTTTCGTCTGTGTCATAAACACGGCTTTATAATAATATGATATATGTAGCGATATAACTATTATAAAAATTAACAAGTATTTATTTAGATTTTAAAATATCGTGAATTTGTAACATTATTATTGTTATATACCGGCTGTAATTCACGCACCTTTAGTCAAATTTTCTCGACCTAGGTTTCGAGCGAGTCCGTCGCTCTTCCTCGGGAGTGAGATCACGCGGTGAGATCGCGATGTTCACTGGTTTAGTACTTATAATTATTTAAAACGGCTTTACACTCACGAGTTAAGATGTCGAAATTACTCCGACACGTTTCGGACATTTTTGATGTCCGTCTGAATCCCGTCGCGCAATGGACGCGCGGTAGGCCTGACTCCTGTGAAAAAGGACATCAAAAATGTCCGAAACGTGTCGGAGTAATTTCGACATCTTAACCCGTGAGTGTAAAGCCGTTTTAAATAATTATATGTGTTATTCTCACGATAATTTCATATTTATTACTTATCAATACTAACTAAAAACCAGTCTCTTTTAAAATAAGAGCATTAATTTGTCGATTATCGACTACCGACTATTGTACTCACTGTATCATCATCATGTAATGTCGACTGTCTCGACCTAGGTTTCGTGCATGTGCGAAGCACTTTTTCGGGACTTTACGCAGCGAGGTTATCATGACGACTACTGTGGACCGTTATTAATATTGTGTTTTTATTCAAATTTGTATCCCTAGTCCGAATAAAAACAGTATTTATGTAGGTTTTTCAATTGCGTTTTACGCATTATCAGTGTAAATAACACAATTACTGCTTATTTATTCTGTATTCAAATCAACAAGAAAAATCGTTAAGTTTGTTAATCAATGTGGACTTTATTGTTATGTTATAGAATATAAACCATTGCACAACCACAAAGCATTGTTAAATGTACAACAATTATTTTTTATTGCATTTGTAAGCGGCTGTATATCCCTAAGAAAAGATTTCTTCCACTCATTTTCTAATATAAGTCGCAAAGACAGTTGTACAATCGAATGCACAGCACAAACGGGCTTCAATCGTCCCAGGAACCAACTCCGTATCCTAATGACCGTCACTAATGTGCTGGCTCCCGGGCTATAGTGTGGGAGCGAGCGTTTTGTCCACAAAGGGATTAGCCGTAAGAGGATCCTAGCGGATGAGAGAGCAAATGCCAGAATATTATTTGCAAGATTACTTTAGTGCTGTTATCGGTTTAGATGCTATTTTAGGTAGTTTAATTTGTTTACAGTCTTACCTTCCTACTTTATACCTTTTAAAGAACTTTAAATGTGACTGATTTTCAAACGACTTCCCAAAAAGAAGGAGGTTCTCAATTCGTCTGTATTTTTTTATTATTTTGTATATATGTTACGCGATTACTCCGTCAATTGTGAACCTATTTGAATGATTATTTTTTGAATCGGTAGGGTACGTTTCTGAGGTGGTCCCATTGTAATTCTATCGAGGTTTAATAAGTATATCAGACGATGAACGTCTCAAACTTACTACTGAAACTGACTCGCGCGGCATGGAAGTCGGTTGTTTTAGTTTTTAAACTGTCTTAATTATATAGTATGATTTTTATCAGATACATTTTGAAGAGTGTTGCTACCCAACTGCACGAACTAAATACCGTCACATGCAAGACACCGCTATGTGCAAGACATTTTACAATGCTCACGAAGCGATTTGTTTTCATATTCATCATAGCCATGGAATGGTAGCGTGCTAAATTGTTGACCACATTGTCACTTCACTTCAGTGTTGCTGCATATATCTTTTCACTTGCATATTTAGCATTAAACAAAAATGTTGCGCAATACATTGCCAGTTGCAAGTTCGAACATGTAGACAAAACAGATATACTTTAAATTGGCACATAAAATGAGTGCAAATGTTCACACTCCACAGCCGGGAACAAGACAAAGTACCTCGCAGTTCAGTGTAGCACTCGGTCGAAGTATGCGCCGTTCTAATTCTAATTCTAATTTGAGGTGGGGGTGATGTGTCCTGCACTGACGTCCCGCTTGGGGTGTATTGTGCATTCCCCCTGACAGCGACTAACCAAGCCAACCCAGCTCTTTTATGAAACGAAGGTAGGCCCGGGGTCGCTGGCATAGCGCTCCTAGTGAAGTAGATGGTGATGGTGTTGATGATGTCGAAGCAGATGATATGATGGATAATGGTAAATGTGTGTGTGTAGCTGTGCGACGAAGAGCGACAAGCAGTGATGATGTTGACGATGAGGGTGGTAGTAATTGTTGTGGCAGTTGCCGGTGTCCTGCGTCCATACCACGGTCGTGCAAGCCAACCGTGACCCTTATGTCTTCGAGGACTGTGCATCGGAACATGACATGCTCCACAGTCTCGTTTTCCTGCATACATCCTCTACATAGAGGACTGTCCGTGGCCCCTATTTTATGAAGATGATAGTTTAAATTGTAAGTATGCGCCGTTATTGATGTTCAGATTATGCGGACTCCTCTGCATTATCCAGCCTGGACACTTGCAAATAACTTTATAAGTTTCAACCGTGCAGTATACATATTACTTGTATGCTTCGTCGCTTCAGCGGGAGTCGCCCATGGCTAAGTTGGGCGTGTTAGGGTTTGCTTTATACTATGTAAGATATGTATGCTGTTTTAAGATTTGCTTTTGATGACTGATGTAGATTGACTACATTTATGTTGTATAAAATTTTGGATAGAATTGGGATTTTGAAAACCAATGCGACCCATGTCCGCAGGTTTACTTTAGGCCTAAGTAAGGCTGATTTTGCAGAAAAAAAAATCTTTTGGCTTTCCGAGCGCAGGCATAATTTGATACCACAGTTTGTTACCATCCAAGTAGAGGATCTGGATTATCTAGTTTCAGAAAGAGAGCTTTGGACTAGAGTCCTCGCCTCATCCCACTATCTTTGTAATTGACTTCAAAAAAGATGACGTTCTCAATTTGTCTGTATACCAATATGTATGAGTTTTATTTCATGACAATGGTGCGACAAAAAACGCAGGTATATCGCAAGATAGGTCCTCAAGATCTAATGTGTATATCCAGATATATTATGTATATACAGGGTGTCGGGTTTCATATGGTCTAAATGAAAACCATCGATGGAGGACTCCAATGGCTACCCAGAAAACCCCCATGTTTGTTTTAGCAAAAATCTATAGTTTTCGAGAAAATTGCGTTTTACTTGTTTTCGAGTTAGTCCCCGAAATGTTGCAATTTATTTAAATTTTCTCCCAAACTATAAAGGCCAGAGCCCTAGTTTTTTTTATGGGACTGTGAATAATGAATAGGCCTTTCAGGGTAAACTACGTTTTCTTATTTAGGCTCATAATTTTTTGAGAAAAAAAACATCACATTTTTTTTATTTTGACGATATTTGAACTTTTACTTTGGGCAGGCTTTTTTTCCAAAAAAACACAGAATAAAAAAAGTTACAACAGATTTTAAAAACTTGCCTGTTTTATGGACCTGCTGCTTGCCAAATTTCATACGGCTACGACAAGAGGTTCAGGTCTAAAAACATAATTAACGAAATTAGGAAAGGATTTTAATATTCAAATTATTTCTTTTGAAATTCACTCTGGTAATCTCTTTTTACAAAATTAACGCATATGAAGGAAATAAGTTGTAATAAAGCCCAAAATCTTTAAAATAAGGAAGTTTAAGAGTAAAAATTGAGGCTATTATTGAAAAGTATTGACAATTTTCCTAGCCTATCTTTTGTCATTTTTGTAATAAGTTACAGCTATGCACATGGTATCGCTTGATAAAGTTTATTTTTAGATGATAAAAGGAGTGATCACTTTTAGTTTTCGTTTTCTATGATTATTTTAGTTTGGTGTTTAATAGGCAATTGTTTGACTACTATCTCACTTAATTATAAGTGATGAAGTGGTGATCGACCATGATGCTCGCTGTCTTAGACGATACGTTTACACTCGCAAGCTTGGGTCGTTCTCCCATATAAAAAATCTAATAATTTGAGGTCAGGCATCTTAATGGCCAGATACAGATCCATCGCGCCGGATACATCATCTTATGTAAGTGTTACCCTAAAGATTTCACTTCTCCAGCGAAATGAATAAGAATAAATTATAATTTTAACTAAGAGATGCACACAAGAGGAGAAGTGAAGACGATGACTTCTCTCATCATATCAGAAGTAACTTCATAAAGCGTTATCGTATGTGCAATAATGTGCATTGCCGTAAATGGTAACTTTGCTCGCATTGCTGTTAAGAGACATTTTGAACTTATATTACAAATTTGACAGCAAAATGTCTTCATTTGAGTTTAAAAGAGATTACCAGAGTGAATTTCAAAAGAAATAATTTCAATATTAAAATCCTTTCTTAATTTCGTTAATTATGTTTTTAGACCTGAACCTCTTGTCGTAGCCGTATGAAATTTGGCAAGCAGCAGGTCCATAAAACAGGCAAGTTTTTAAAATCTGTTGTAACTTTTTTATTCTGTGTTTTTTTGGAAAAAAGCCTGCCCAAAGTAAACGTTCAAATATCAAGTCTTAATAAAAAAAAAAATGTTTTATTTTTTTCTCAAAAAATAATGAGCCTAAATAAGAAAACGTAGTTTACCCTGAAAGGCCTATTCATTATTCAAAGTCCCACAAAAAAAAACTAGGGCTCTGGCCTTTTATAGTTTGGGAGAAAATTTAAATAAATTATAACATTTCGGGGACTAACTTGAAAACAAGTAAAACGCAATTTTCTCGAAAACTATAGATTTTCGCGGAACATACATGGGGGTTTCTCATTCTCTGGGTAGCCCTTGGAGTCCTCCTTCGATGGTTTTAATTTAGACCATATGAAACCCGACACCCTGTATATGTAGATTAATAACTACCTCAGGTTACATCCGAAACATAAAACTTATTTTTCTTTCGCACTCTAAAAATGAATTTACCAAACTTTATCAAAACAATAGCTAACCCTTGCCCCACATTTAATTGCTCGCAAAATAATCTTACAGTTTCCTAGGTTGTCCCGGGCGTGACAAATTCGTCCCGTCCGTGACGTGAACACGTGTTACGCGATACGTCATGCCACGTTATAGCGCGCTGCTTAGGGTTAATATTTTTCTCTAACACGCACCGCTGTAAATGATTGGCGTGCAATTTAGCACTTTAATACGAAGCGGAATTTTGGGCAAGGGCGACGGAAAATAATTTACCCGAGAGGTGAGTGTTTTTAATCTGTGTTGTTTTGTACGCGATATCAATATTTTTGGCGTGTTTTTTAATGTGGGCTACATTGTAGAATTTACATATACTTGTTACTTATAAACGCTTATATGTATAGTTATAATTATTAAAATACGGGATTTATCGCACTCAAAACATTAATTTTTAGGGTTCCGTACCCAAAGGGTAAAACGGGACCCTATTACTAAGACTCCGCTGTCCGTCTGTCTGTCTGTCTGTCTGTCCGTCTGTCACCAGGCTGTATCTCATGAACCGTGATAGTTAGTTAGTTGAAATTTTCACAGATGATGTATTTCTGTTGCCGCTATAACAACAAATACTAAAAACAGAATAAAGTTAAAAATAATAGAGGGTCCCCATACAAAAAAACGTGTTATTTTCGGCATTTCACGCCATCTATGAACGCTTAGTTAGGTAAACGTCCCATAGATGGCGTTATATTGAAATGTCGATCCCTAACACCTTTGTTAGACGTTAGATGGCGTTCTAAGAAATAAAATGTTTATTAATTATTATTTTTTGCTGGCGAAAAAAAATAAAATTATAGTGGTATTTTTTGCTCGATCTTATAAAATACTGTAGTGTGGTACGGAACCCTACTAGTGCAAGTCCGACTTGCACTTGGCCAGTTTATTATTTAACTCGACGTTTTGCCCAAGTTGCATTGATCTTGGCCACGTCAAATCACAATCACATCGTTAATATTTATAAGTATGTGTTCAAATCGCGAAAGTTTTAAGTTAACAATCGCTTTTATTTATACTCCACTTAGGATTTTATGTACCTTTGTTTCTACTATACTTTTAGGAATACATTATAGCCCATTTAAGTGGTCATTTTGGCCACTGCCAAATAATTTATGATCGTACAAAACGAAATAGCCGACTTCACATGTCAAAGTACTGGCTAGTTATAATCATTTTATCAAAGTATACAAATTTGATTATACTGTGTATCTCCATATCTCCGAAGATAATTGTCAGATCTCGATAACATTTGAATGCAAACGGGAGGCATAATCTCTTAAACAAAAAAAAATTCAAATCAGTTAAAATTTGACGGAGTTCTGAATTAACAAACATAGAAGAAGAAAAAAATACAGGCGAATTGGGAACCTCCTCCTTTTTGTGAAGTCTGTTAAAAAGGAGGTTCTATATTCGTCTATTTTTTGTGTATACATGATACCTTCTTAATTTTGCCGCCAAATTTCAATCTTTTTTTTTTTTTTTTTTTTTTTTTTTTTAATATCTTATAGGCTAGCGTTTGACCACTATCTCACCTGTTGGTAAGTGATGATGCGGTCAAAGATGGTAAGCACGCTAGGCATAGAATGGGAACTGGTTCTCTATGAACCAGTATTCACTTGTACTCGTAGAATAACAATATAAATTATAATTCATTAGATAATTTTAGCTTATCATAACGATAACATAACACAAAAGCAATTAAAATTCAAATCTTTTACGATATATACTCAGAAAAGGGTGTAAAACGGGTTTGTTTAAAATACGTGAACAGAAAACAACAACAAGAGGCTGTTGTTGAAACGTGCGCATAAATTACAACAAAGTTTTGCAACAACATGCTAATGGAGTAGCGATTTTGTAAAGCAAATACGAATATAAATCAAAAATATAGAGTTATATAGATAAAATCTCAAAATGAACACAATGGTTCTGACATTCATCATCATCATCAGCCTATCTCCGTCCACTGCTGGACATAGGCCTCATCTATGGCACGCCACTGAGCTCGATCTTCAGCTCTCTGTTTCCAACCGCTGCCAGCCAACTTGCGTATATCATCGTTCCACCTAGCTGGAGGGCGCCCTAGACTACGTTTACCGAGCCGTGGTCTCCACTCTAGAACATGTCTACCCAACGGTTATCGGTTCTACGTCAGATGTGACCAGCCCACTGCCACTTCAGCTTGCTGACCCTTTGAGCTATGTCGATAACTTTGGTTCTCTGACGGATGACTTCATTTCGAATTCGATCCTTCAGAGAGACTCCAAGCATAGCCCTCTCCATAGCTCGCTGAGCGACTTTGAATTGGTGAACCAGTTGCACTGTCAGCGTCCACGTCTCGGCTCCGTAGGTAATAACAGGTAGGACGCACTCGTTAAAGACTTTCGTCTTCAGGCTTTGCGGTATGGGCGATGAAAAGACTCGACGAAGTTTTCCAAATGCTGCTCATCCCAGCTGTATTCTTCTGCGAGCTTCCTTTTCGAAGTTGTTTCTACCCAATTGCAAGATTTGCCCAAGGTAGACATATTCGTGAACAACTTCGAGAGGAACTCCGTTTAGGGCAATCGGTTCCGGAATAACATGTTCGTTGAACATGATCTTGGTTCTGACATTGTTATACTGGATACATCTGACAATCATATATACAATCATATCAATCAACAATCACATCATATAGAATGGGAACTGGCTCTCAAGGCTAGCTACCGAAACACCTTAGATGTAAGGCGACAGATTTTCTAACTTAAGGGTGGTAGCTAGCCAGGCGGATACTACATAGTGTCCTACCACCATGCGGGGGTTGGGGGCTTCTTAACGAAGTTAACCGGTGGGCCACTGCGAAAAGCGCATATACATTTTTCGATAGAAAAATCTATTGGTGCTCGGCGGGGATTAAACTCGGTACCTCTGGAGTCATAACCGACCATTCTCCCACTACACCACTGGGCCCCTAAAACCACTTGTTTTCTTTTCATTCGTTTTCGATCGATGTCTATACCGCTTCCATTTCTTATTTCTTACGTTTTTAATTTTAAACGATCTTTGCTTTTTTTTATGCGAAAATGGGGAGCACTTGAACACTAACTCACCTTATGTTAAGTGACGTTGCGGTCGTTGATGTAGCGCACTTACCCAAAATAAACCCAATTACTCGCGACTTGAAGACCCCTCAGTTGTATTAAATCGATAAACACAGACTCTGGCACGGAATTCCATTCCTTGGAAGTACGTATGATGAAAGAGGAAGCAAATCGATTTGTACGCGTAAATGGTATATCTACCACGTAGCGTTGGCGCCTCTTAGTATCCCTGCTTGTTCAATTATAAAATGGGGATAGTGGAATCAAATTATGGAGTTCCGATGCATATTCTCTGTAATGAATCCGATAAAAAACCGATAAGCTAGATATGCTATGCTATGCTTTATAAATATTAACCAAGCATCACATAGACATCACAATAGGTTCGCATAAAATCTACCTAGCTACAAATATTTAGAGGCTAGTTTTCGACCACAAAAATGTCTTCCAAATCCGTTAGCCGTTTTTGCAGGCATACGTCACATATTAATATAATAGTAGCATCAATATGTTTTAATGTTTCTTATTAAATACTCGTGCAGTAAAGTCCTCTCAATTTCTAAATGAAAACACCCAATCTGATCTCATTATCATCGACTGACATCGTAAATTTAATTAAAATCCTAAGCACTAATGAAAAACACATTGTTCCGGCTTATCTGTTCGCAATCAGCGAGCCCGACAATCGTTAAATGTTGTTAAAAGTGCAAATCATACTGACCGACGTTTTTATTATTTCTCGTGATTAATGTCTCCACAAAATGGCGGCCACTTTTTGTCGGCGTCTTTTGATTACCAGTGTGCTTGCACATTATCATTGAATGCTTATTGTCGGATCGCCGAGAGATTCAGATACCCCGTGTGAGGTAAGTCCGTTTCTGGTCATCCATGTTAAGCGTGTTGATGAAGAATGAATACGAAAATAAACAAGAACAATATTAAAAACTTAAAATTGCAATATCATTATCATTTATTTCTTAATAACATTTGTTATAAGTAAATTTTACAATTAATTTGATTTACATTAAGTAAACATCATTAAGGAAATAAAATGAAACAGAAATCAAATCATTATACAACATAAAATATAACATAAGTACATAAAATATATATGTTTGTGAAACGGTTTTTGTAATTTTTTTTATGTAGAACTGAGTAGAGCTCTTTACCACTATCTCACCTAATGTTAAGTGATGATGCGGTCGATTATGGGGCACAGTTGCTACATCAGACTTACTTTTTCATCCATAAATTAATTTAATGTGTAATATGCTTTTTTTTATAAAAATGTATTTTATTATATTTTAAAATACCTATATCATAGAATTTTATATCACGAATAGTTTTGTCAAATTTGTTATATTATTTTGGTCCTTCGTACCACTTGGATTGTGTTTTTTTTATAAAATACAAGTAAACACTTGATAATATTTGAGGATTAGAGCCTAATAGGTTTGCTGGCATGCATTACGTTCGACCATCGGTCAAATAGTGACTAAATGACGGCCTCAGCTCGCCTCGCAATGACACTGACAACTCCATTCGGTGCTGACCGCTCTAAAAACACAAATATTACTGTCTATCACCATAATCATAATAATCAGCCGGTGTCAGTCCACTGCTGGACGTAGGCCTCTCCCAAGACACGCCACTGAGCCCGATCTTCGGCTCTTCTTGTCCAATCACTGCCCAACGCTTTGCGAGAATCGTACTCCACCAGCCACAGGACGTCCTACGCTACGTTTGCCGATTCACGGTCTCTACTCGAGGACAAATATACATATGAATTTAATTTATTAACACTTTTAACTTCAGCTTCCAATTAACTTTACACAACACTTGATAAACATGAAGTGGTACTTGAAACATTCGCTCAACACCAATTGAGCTGAATAATGTATAAAATAACGTTATTTCAACTAAAAAAAACCCCAAAGGACCTCTTTAAGCCACTTAAAATTCATTACATTCCGCACTACTCTTGAGGTAACCTCGAGTGGGTATTTTAAAGAATAAACAAAGTTACGAGGTAGTTTCTTTACGTCAGCTTGCTTCGTGTTTATAATGTTTATACTGTTAGAAAAGATTGCAGGGAATAAATAAGTACACATACAGATTTAGCTTAATGCACTCCGTCTGTATGTGGGTAAACACATTATTAAACTGAATATGACTACAGTATTTTAAGTCAGCTTTTGCACAACAGCGTTAAAGAAGTTTAAAGGCTAGACAAGAGCAATTCCGAATAATATAATAATAATAATAAGAAGTTTATTTGCCTCCAAAAAATTACAAACAAAATTAAAGAATCCATGTAATAACAAGTAATACAGGTAATTGTTAGTAAAACAGAAACTAAATAAAGTGATTAGGTTAAGTCATGTATTACTTATTATGTTTCTTTGTTAAACAAACTGTTAAACAAAATCCAAATTAAAAAAAAGTGTGAAATACTTCAAAGAAACATTATATTTGATTTACGCAGTGAAACATCTCTCGTCGGATTTGAAAACTGTAATGATTTCTTCCGAATGATTAACTTACGTAATAAGTAGTCATAGATGGCGCCACCAATGCATAATTGGGTTAACAAATGCAATCCACTAATTTCGTCGTATCGATGGATCGAACCGTGGCTTAATTGGCAGAGCACCTGGACGTGTAATCCGGGGGGTGCGGTTTCGAGTCCCGTCGGTACGATGAAATTTTGGATTGTGTTGTGTTGTGACCAAATAAATATAAAATCAATACCCTTTTCTTCTAGTTGTCAAAAGTGTCCGTAGGCACAGAATAAATAATAGTACAAGCACCTTAGGTATCTCTCCTTCTCAAACTCTACATGTATTAATATTTAATATAAACGACAGTCAGCAACTACAATAACACGAGGTTCGGAATTCATCTGTTACTTGTTTTTTGTACATTTATCCTACCAATAACTAGTCAGGATCTAATTATTGATCTAATTCAGAACAAATTCCACACAAAAAGTGGGGCCCTCCTTCAAACCAAAACGACGTAGATTCAAAATAAGAATCACTTTCGAAGTTACTGACTGTTATGACAGTTGAGTCAAACAGTTTTGTCTAATGTCCGACTAATGACACACTGGACACGACTTTTAACTCCGCCTGCTTGGATACGACTTTTGATGGGTCTTTTTTTAACGCAGTTACAGTTCCTGACAATTTTTTTATTCAATTAATTAATGTAATCAAGATCTGTTCATCTTATACCTTCAAAGATGTGGAGATAACTTTGAAATAGTGATTGACCACTATTTCACTTGTTGGTAAGTGATGATGCGGTCGAGGGTGGTAGCACATGGTGATGGATGCAAATAAATAAATAAATACCTCAGTGCTTTGTCATTTTTAAAGATTAAGTCAGTTGTTTGCTGTACTTTAGTTTTGTACTATAATTTATAGTTTACCTACTTAATTATATAGATAAGAAATAAACATTTTGCCTTCTCAACCCGTTCCAGCCTCTCAATCTCTATCAATGATCTAGATCTAGATAGATCGTCCACTTTCTTTCTGCCACCCCTTTGTCCCACTCGTTTAATCGTACGTGGACGTACTAAGGAGTTTACATTTTTTGCAACGCAGAAGCTTATATAAGCTTTTATAAAACTGACAACCTTTGTATGTATGTCTACGCGTATGTCTGACAAGATTTGCAAATCATTTTTCATCCAATTGGTGGTATATCTAAGCTAAAATTTGGCATACTTAGGAATACATATTAGGTTATTTTGGTTAAATGGTGATGGTAGTAAACATTCGAATATAAAATGTTTTCTTATCGTGAGTACTTTCTATTACACATGATGTAAAGAAAGGACAATATACATAAAGCTTGTTTTTGAAAATATTTTTGTGATATTTTTTGTCGGAGATGTAAAGATTTTTGAAGTGAGAACTTCTTTAGCGGCGTTGCGCACTTTTCTTGGAAGGTAAAAAATGTTAAACTCGGATCAAGTCACGTGTCTTGATCGAAAACTCGTAAGACGAAGCGCAGGGCGCTTGGGCGAGGTGTCATTCCAAAATATTCAAAAATAACGTGTTCAAGTTTTCACTTCAGCCGGCACTCCCGGAGTGCAACCCGTTGTTTTTTTTTTTAAATAAAAGTATAGGCTAAATTACGATATTAACGGTACATTGTTTAAATTTCACTTAAAAATTAGAATTATAGAGCTGCACGTATAAATCGGTAGCGCCGAAAATCTTTTTGATGTACTGTGGAACTTTTTTTTGAATTACAACAATAATTATAAATAAGACTTCAAGTATCTCACAATCGCACTATCAGCTGATAAGGCCACCGTTATGTAGTAACCAGTATTATCTGTGCGTCTGCTCCCGACGATACCCCGTCATCTTCTTAAGTACGCTCCGACGCAACCGTCATACGGGAAGCCCGATGAAGTTCCAAAGACCGATGTAAGCTGCTATCCTTTCTCGAGTAATGAGAGTTTCTTTGTTAAGATAAGGCATTGTTCTCGCTTTGTTTCAAGGCTGATTTGTGGAGTTTGATAACTGAATCACTGACAGGACTGGCTCTCAATTGTTAGCGCGATGAGATTGATTAAAATAAAGGGTTGGGAGTGGAACAAGTTGACACTGTGACGAAACAAGCTGAAGATACAGAGCTGTAGGTATAGATATATAATAGATAAATTACGCTGTTGCATGATTCATTAAATATCAAGGAAACTAGATTTAAGTATTGTGTTATTAGATGAGCACTTGGCCTGGCCCTACTAAACTCTACATTAATCAGGGGAATTAAACATGTATTTTAAGTGTGACGTTCGACGTCTAGATGAAAGCTGAATGGCTCAATACCTTTGTTTTTTTTGTAAATTCAAAGCAATAAGTTATGTTTCTGTTATATCTATAATATTTTTTAGTGAATATGATCTGATTAATGTAATTTGACGTGTGTAAGTGCAAATTTTTAATTTGCCCATATACTGAATAAATGCTTTGACTTTAACTTTGACTTGACTTTGGCCACACATCTTACATTTGTCTCTCGAACTGTTTTTTAAAATGGCTGGCATCACATATCATGTCTTTGTTCAGTAGGGGGTTTACCGAAGCTACCAGTGGTTACCTCTTTATATCCACCCAGGGATCATTATTTTTGTTCTTTCAAAGGGTTTACTTGAAATTAATACGAAGTTATTTTCACACTAATATAGTTGTATATTTAGAAACTGATGATTTACACGTAAGGGATAGACGTTTGACCATTACCTTGCCTGTGTTTATTAACGATGTGGTCAAGGATGGTAGCATACTGGGTCTAGTATGTGAACTGGCTCTCAAGGACAGCCGCCGAAACATGCTGAAACATGGTAGATGTAGATGTTTTGTGGCAACGACAAAAATATATAATTTCTATATTAAAACCGAAATAATATAATCATGCAAAGCCACGAGTAAAAATCTAGTAACAAGACAGCAACAATAACTATGTGGTTTTTCGTCGTATATTGTATGTTGCCTGTAATTAGGGATGCAATGTTGTTGTAATATCGATAAAAATATCGATAATTATATCGAGGTAATGATATCATCGATATTATCAATATCGATGATTTTGGTCGATAATATCGATAATATCGAACTTATTTAAATTTAAATATAAATAATATCGTTTAAAAACTAAAAAAAGTACCGACTTCAATGCCGCGCTATTCATTTTCAGTACCAATTTTGAGATGTTTATCTCAATATCTCTGGAGATACTTATCAGACCTCGATAAAATTACCGTGGTACTACACTTGAGATATTTCCTTTCGAACAAAAAAATAATATTAAAAATCGGTTCATAAACGACGAAGTTATCCGCGAACAAACATAAAAAAAATAAAAAAATATATATACGGTCGAATTGCGAAACCTCCTCCTTTTTTTGAAGTCGGTTAAAAAGGCAGTTCACTGAATAAGAGCTTTATTATAGAAAATATACAATGTCCAAAAAAATAAGCTTGGCTAAACTTTTCCCATGAAGCCTATTGCGTAAAAATTTCGCTACGTTTTTTTGTTTTATTAGTCCTCGCGGACAGGCAAAAGGTCTTCGATTTTTTTTCTTAGGATGATATCGATATTATCGTATCGGTATACCAAAAATATCGATATTTTACGTTCGATATTATCGATATTATCGGTTTTCCGATATATCGTTGCAACCCTACCTGTAATCTATGCAAATATAATGTTAATATGCGTGAAACTAACAGCCTCTAATTAGTTAGGTTCATATTACAAGATGTAGATGATAATGAGTGCATGGGTAATATTGTTATTAGCTACATTCAAATGCTTTATACTATTCTATAAATATGGTAATTAACATCAGTAATACCCGCCACACAAACTTTCACTATTATAATAATAGTAGGCTTATATTATACAAGCTTATACTCTACTCGTACACTACAAGCCTCTACTGTACAGAGCACAGGGATTTCCATACTCGTATCTTTATTGTTAATACATATTACGTACAAGTCAGTCAATCTCTTCACTAATTTTATTTTACATGTTGTAGGCTAGCGATTGACCACTATCTCACCTGTTGGTAAGTGATGATGCGGTCGAAGATGGTAAGCACGCTAGGCCTAGAATGGGAACTGGCTCTCAAGGATAGCTGAACACATTATGTTTTGTTTGGTGACAGATTTTCTAACTTGGGGGTGGTAGCTGGCCAGGCGGACACTAGATAGTGTCCTACCACCATGCGGGGGTTGTTGGTTTCTTAACGATGTTTTCCTTCACCGGAGGGCCACTGTGAGAAGTGCACATACATTTTTCGATAGAAAAATCCATTGTTGAACGGCGGTTTGAACTCGGTACCACGGCATCAAAGCCGACCGTTCTCCCGATTACGCCACCGGGCCCTCAAATATCTGCAAATATTAAATTGATCAATTATTACAACCATCCCTCACCAAAATAAAAAATAATAATGAATAAAGATAATCCTCTATTCACATTAATCCATAATTGGAAAGGCACATTTTTAAAGATGTTGCTAACAAATTGGATATTTGAAACGATCTAATATTTTCGGTTATAAAATTATTTTCAGGAGTAGCGATTTAATTTGTGAAGGATTTTAAAAATAAGGGTTGCGGATTCTTTCGTTTTAAGTAGGTATATTAATTAATTTGGTATTTTCACGTTTCAATTACTCATCGTAATATTTTCGTGATTTTGATTTTAGAAGATAATTAATTTATGTGATAAATATTACCAGAGTATTAATTATTGCCGTGTTCAGAATTCATTGTTATTTTGTACCGGTATTTGTATTTATTTATACATAAGTTCGTAACTACCCGACTACAGAAGGGTTTATGACCGGTATTCATGTATGTTTTTGATGTTTTTCCTTTTCGATAGAAAAATCCATTGGTGCACGGCGGGGATTAAACTCTGTAACCTATAGCGTCAAAGCCAACCATTCTCCCACTACACCACTGGGCCCTCAAAAATATATGTTTATTTTCTAAATTTCTAATCATAATTCGATAAATGAGGTATCGTTAGAAGCGTCTTAATTTTCCACTGGTCGTAGGCTATGTGACATGACGTTGAATATGGTGCCCTCTGGAGGACATAAAGTCATAAACTAAATACTTTTTTGTTAATTTAGCCGTGTTGGATATCAAATATCTAAAGGTTTTATTTAATTTGTACAAATCAAAAATTTATAATTTTGTTAGCAGTTGCTCGCGACTTTGCCTGCATGCACTCGAAAATTGGGAATAATTTCTTAAATTAGAGCGCAATTTTGTAGTAGAAGAGTATCAGTTTTTGAACTGTGTACACAGCGAAACCATCCCAACTCGTCTAAAATTAAACTCAATTTTTCAGCGCATCACATCACAGGACTTTTTACAAGTACTTTTTATCGCGGACGAAGCCGTGGGACATGGTAAATAATAGTAGCAAGATTTACACAATCTTATCTAAAGAGAAATAAACCATAAAAATGCGCTAACCTTTAAAAATCCTTTACGATAAAGAACCTAAGCCTAGATGGCCCATACAGATTTCGACAACCACACGTTCAAACACAATAAATCTCCACAATTTTACTACAGATCTCTTACTACATACTAAAAACTGGATCCTTCCCATAAAATATCGGAAGGAAGACTTACCATCAATAAGTAAAACATAACTTTTATAGAGGTATCTTTCAATAAATAATGTCATCCTGCTGATTTTTAGTTCACCAGCTTTATACCTGACTTCAGAGCTATTTCGCTGAAAAAGCGAAGTTTACGGCCGCAGCGCACACATCGGTAACTTTACTGTCGTATATGTTATTTCAGTATTTACATGTAAGTGAGCTTTCTGGAGCATCTGTATGGTTGCTCCACTATAGAGCACCGTGTGTGTAACCAATGTATTTCTTATCAAAAAATGTATGCGCGTGTTCACAGAGTAGCCCACCGGTGAAGGAAAACATCTTGGGAAAACCTCCGGCACAGTGAGCAGGCAGAATACAGATATTTTTAACAACAGACTTCCCAAAAGAAGGAGGTTCTCAATTCGACTGCTTTTTTTTTTCTTTTTTTTTGTATGTATGTTACGCGATTACTCCGTCAATTGTGAACCGATTCGAATGATTCTTTTTTTAATCGCTAGGGTTCATTTCCGAGGTGGTTTCATTGTAATTTTATTAAGATCTGATAAGAATCTCCAGAGATATGACGATAAACGACATGGAAGTCGGTTGTTTTAGTTATTAAATTATCTGAATTATTTTTATATCATATTATAGGCTAGCGTTTGACCATTATCTCACCTGTTGGTAAGTAAGATGCAGTCGGGGATGGTAGCACGCTAGTTCTAGAATAGGAACTGGCTCTCAAGGATAGCTGCCGGAACACATTAGATGTTTGGCGACAGATTTTTTTCTAACTTGAAGTTGGTAGCTGGTCAGGCGGACACTAATTAGTGTCATACCACCACCATGGTGAGCGAGCAAAATTTTAATTTATCAATCTAATAATGACCTACATGATATATCTATATAGATAGGACACTGTCTTGTGTCCGCCTGGCAAGCTACCACCCAAGTTTCTAGCAGGAAAATCTGTCTTAAAATGGGACTGTTTTGATAGCTGTTCTTGAGAGCCAGTAAGTAACCCCTTCTAGGCTTAGCGTGTCATGATCGTCGGCCTCGTCGTCACTTACTAACGTAAAATATTGGTCAAGCGCTCCCCTAATTGCTATAAAAATTATATTTACTGCACGCAAAACACTAAAGTAAACCACTCATATTGTGCTATCGACAAAATCGACGCAGTAATCCAGACTAATATTATAATAAACTGGCCAAGTGCAAGTCGTACTCGCACTAGTAGGGTTCCGTACCACACTACAGTATTTTATAAGATCAAGCAAAAAATACCACTATCATTTTTCGCCAGCAAAAAATAATAATTTATAAAAAAATTATTTCTTATAACGCCATCTAACTTGTAACAAAGGTGTTAGGGATCGACATATTAATATAACGCCATCTATGGGACGTTTACCTAATTAAGATAGATGGCGTGAAATGCCGAAAAAAACACGTTTCTTGTATGGGGATCTATTATATATACCCTCTATTATTTTTAACTTTATTCTGTTTTTAGTATTTGTTGTTATAGCGGCAACAGAAATACATCATTTGTGAAAATTTCAACTGTCTAACTATCACGGTTCATGAGATACAGCCTGGTGACAGACGGACAGACAGACAGACAGACAGACAGACAGACAGACAGACAGACAGACAGACAGACAGACAGACAGACAGACAGATAGACAGACGGATAGCGGAGTCTTAGTAATAGGGTCCCGTTTTACCCTTTGGGTACGGAAACCTAAAAACGTTTGTAACTCTATCTCACTCTATCTGTTTGTTACCTAATCATGCATAAAAGGACGATCCGTTCTTACTGAAATTAAACAACAAGATTTTAATCATTATTTTTAAATTTTATTGCGTGAGGAAGAACATAAGCTACTTTTTGTGAAAATAAAATCATGATTTTTACACATAACTTAAATAACACAGATCACACAAATGTTGATTGACAGAGCTTTACAGTGACACAATTCTTGGTGTACTTGAACGAAGTCAAAGCGGGGCAGCATTTGGTTTAGGCTGGCGAAGCCACATTTCTCAAAAGTTACTCATATCATGTAGAGGATTTATTTGTCCTATTCGACAGTTTGTCGTTTGGTCACGTTTGTGAAACAGTACCCTGGCGCGACACTTTATGACACCCGTGGTCGCATTTCGGATAACATCTCATGGCACTGATAATAACTACTTGGGATATATACAGCATTATGGAAGACAAAAATAAAGTGTTTTAAATAAAACAGTTTCTTTATTGAACATCTTAAAAAACATCCACATAATTTAAATTTAATTAATTTATGTTTCTAGCAACTACAATGTAACTAATATCACTACATAAAACAAAGTTGCTTCCCACTGTCTGTCCCTATGTACGCTTAGGTCTTTAAAACTACGCAACGGATTTTGCTGCGATTTTTTTAAATAGATAAAGTTATTCAAGAGGAACGTTTATATGTATAACTCATGCATGATATAGTAGAGAAACACTGATAATTTTAGAGGTTTCTAATGTGATGACGTAAACACGTAAATAAACATTTTTTTTGCGCTTACATTGCAAACGCTGGCTGAGCCCTACAAGATAGATCAAAATAATTGACTACAGTATTATACACATTAAAAATTTCTACAAAAAAATATGCAATGGTATATGTCTATCTCTTTTAATAATTATATTTTATTATAATTATTTTTTAACCTTTACTTTATATGTACTAGAAATAATGGCTTATTTACGAAGCAATTTTAAGCAATACAGAATTAATACTTATCCAATAAAGTACCTTGGATATATTGTGCATTTAATATAGATCAATATGGCTCTTTACAGCATTTAATTTAAATGTATATTTTCGAAGTCATTACAGATTTAAAATGCAAGGACACAGCGGTTGCGGCGGTATTAACAATTATTACTCAGCATTGCACCCGTGCGAAGCCGGGGCGGGTCGCTAGTAATCTATAAATAAAAAACCGAGGTTAAGGTCGCTGTCTGCTAGTAGGGTACACAAAAAGCTGGCGACATTACATAATGTTACATTAATTATCGAAAGACGTATGTTTGAATGTTTAGGTTTTTGAAAATGTATGACTTAATCACGCAAAAACCACTAACATCAACAAAAGGAAACCTCTAGAATTTTATGCATTGCTTTCCATTCGTCCATTACCGGGGCTTACTCAGCTACCCGAGTCCATAGACCTGGGGGTAGGGTACATAAATCAAGGGACTGTAATTCTTTAAGTTCAAGGGCGAGCCGGTATCGCCTGAAATCCAGCCTGACGACTTGTGATTTATATCTCAGACGATTGGTGGAATAATGAAACGGTACTTTGCTAAAAGTTGTATTATGGAATGAGGTTCTGCGCTACCCGTTATGCTTCTTATATATAAAGAGAGGGAGAGAGAGAGTATTCTAAGCCTATTGTGTTTACCATCTTCTATCACATCATCGCATACCATCAGGTGAGATATAGGTCAAATGCTAGCCTATAAGATATTAAAAAAAAAATTTCATTACGTTTTCTGATCATATTGGGCTTGTGAGATAAATTTGAAAAAAAATATTTTGGAGGTCATTATGTCCAATCATGGGCCATTGTTACCCACCTGCGGTTGACCTTAGAACCGCAAGTTATTTTTTAATAATGAAAAATATTTATTATCAAAAATTAAGTCCAAAATCGATAATGCACGTTCTAATTACACAGTGGTACCGACAAACATTGAGTAGAGAATTCTATTAAATCTGAACTAACCTCGAGACCTGTATCTTAGATTTCCGAGTGCGTATCTAATAACAAGATCAAATAATATAATATTTGATTTACGCAGTGCAACATCTCTCGTCGGATTTGAAAACTGTAATGATTTCTTCCGAATGATTAACTTACGTAATAGCGCCACCAATGCATAATTGGTTTAACAAATGTAATAACAAGATGTGCAAGCTAAATAATTATGGCATACGTACGTACTTACATACCGAGATACAAAGATATTAGTATTTCCTCTATTTTCACTAGTGACGTTTTGCTTAAAGTTCTTTAGCAATCAATCAATCAATAAATAATTTATTAAGTAATTAAAATGCATTGTTTTTTTTATGTGTCGGCATAAGATATAACCTTCTTTATTCGTGTGATATAACCTTGCGATGGTCATGCAGACATACTGAGGGACAGGCAGCTGAGTCTTAGTAATAGGTTTTTTTTTAACGGTACGGAACCCTGAAAACAAGGCTTATAATGTCAAACGAGCCACTTGTTAACATGCATCACAGTAGTTTGGCTGAGCGGGCATTGTTTGCCTCATATCGGGCTAATAGTCTAGTTGACGTGGCCCCATCTATCTCGGGGAAATTTCACATTTTTCATTTGAGCAGATAATCCAAGCAACACAATGCAGAACATAGACGCAGTTATAATTTTGAGCTAGAAAAAAGTCTCTACCATAACTATAGGGATACGATTTTTTTGCATGTGGTCTGTGCAAATATTTTTTTACTAGTAGCTTTTTTTTTTTGTTAATATGTTTCATAAATTTCATTGAGAATCTGTCACCCATGAGTATCTAGGTTTAGAACTTCCTACATGTGATCTCTGCGTGACCACCGGTAGTTAGCTTTTACTAGAACCACCCATCGAAAAATATTGCCATTTGGGTCGCCTAGTTTCGGTACGATGTTGGATGTGAGTCAGTTTGATAGCTTAAATTTTGGATAGTTGCTCCACGGTTTCTGGATTGTAAAACTTTGGCTGCGCTCTGTGGATTGCCCAAAAATCAGCTGTCAAGCGTCTCAGTATACTTCGTCATCAATTTTCAGATAAATTCAATTTCCTCTTAGATTCCATCGTCACTTATATTTAGTATATAAGTGACGATGGAATCTATTATGGATGGAGTATACTTTGTTTCACGTTGTTTCTGTTCATTTGGTGTGCAATAAAGAGTTTATCTATCTTAAGATCACATGAAAGTGGTCAAATGTTTTGTTTAAATATCGTATAGGCTAGTCTTTGACCACTATCTCGCCTGGTGGTTAGCGATGATGTGGTCAAACATGGTGGACACTAGGCCTAAAATACTCTAACTCTGACTGTGTGCTGCCAGAACACCGTAAGGTTATGGCGGCAGATTTTCTCGTTAATGGTGATAAGCTTCTTTTTGGTAGCAAGTCAGGCGGAACATCGATATAATATGCTCCTATCATTTGTGGCAATTATCATCAATTTGTAATAAAAAGCTTTGAATGTCTACAACGTTTAAATCGGCAACCAAGGTTCCATGTAATTAAGAGTTCATGTCCATATTTCCATGGCAATATACATCCTCGTTCATCCTCGTTCGTCAGTTTGAATATTTGCCTTAGCTGACAATCTCATCATACCCCAATTAATCCAAAACAGAAATGCATACGAACTAAATCTAGCAAAGTTTGGCATGGCCGGCCGACCAGGTCCCAGGGTCCCGTAGCAATTTTTGCAAATTTACCCTGTTTCATTTCGGTGTTCCACCGTGTTTTTACATTTTTCCATTTTTTTTTTCACCGTGGATTCCGTTTCGACGTTTAGTCTCAGAGGGGATGGATTAACGAGATATGGGGCACGGTGCATCTTTTATTTGGCGCCTTACTGCTATTTTGGAATTAATTTGGGCGTGTGGGACACGCTTGTGGAATTGGACCCTTTGAGTTAGCACGTGTAAGGAAGGCTTTGAGGGGTTGAGGTATTTGGAAATGTGTTGTTTGTGATATGGCGGGCTGTGGTGGCCTGCTTGGGGTATAATGAGACTCTGGTGTTTAGTATTTACTGTCACTGAAGAATTGTGTATTATAATATGTATTATACCATTATTATTTATTATATTGACCATTTTTCAATCTACTTCCAAAAAGGAGGAGGTTCTCAATTCGTCTGTATATTTATTTATTTTTTAGGATGTATTTTGCGCGATTACTCCGTCAATTGTGAACCGATTCAAATGATTATTTTCTTAAATCTGTAGGGTACATTTCCGTGGTGGTCCCAATTGTAATTTCATCGAGATCTGATAAATGTCTTCAGAGATATGACGATAAACGTCTCAAACTTGCTACTGAAACTGACTCGCAGGCATGGAAGTCAGTTGTTTAACTATCTTAATTACCTATTATTATATATATATATATATATATATATATATATATATATATATATACATATATATATATATATATATATATATATATATATATATATAAGGATATATAAGGCGGCAGTAGCCCATTGGATAAGGTGTCGGACTGACGAACGAGAGGTTGTGAGTTCGGTCCCCACCCCACCCATTGCACTATTGACGTGAACCCACTCCAGACACAAGCATATTTAGCTTAGTTGGAATACTAGTAATGTGCAACCCACATTGCGAGTAATCTTTAAAACATATATATATATATATATGTATGTTTGAATTATTTACATAATATGTAGGATACATTTCAAAGGTTGTCCCGTTGTAATCTGACAAGTATCTCCAGATATTGGAATAAATACACCAAAATGAGCGCTGAAAATGGCAAGCGCACATTAACTTGAGAAGGCGATAAATGATTTGAATGACTCTAGCTCACCTTTTGGTAAGACAATGTAATCGAGGATGGTAACACTCTAGGCCTGGGAAATGGCTCTAAGGACAGGTGCCGGAACACATTAGTGTTTGGCGACGGGCTTTTAGGGTCCCGTCGCCGAATAGCAAAAAACGGAACCCTTATAGATTCTCCATGCCTGTCTGTCTGTCTGTCGGTCCGTCCGTATGTCACAGCCATTTTATTCCGAAACTATTAGGACTACAGAATTGAAACTTGGTAGGTAGATGTATTCTGTAATCCGCTTTCCGATTTTTATACAAAAATAAAAAAATTTAAAGTTTAAGGGGGGCCATCCCATTCATAAAACTGGAACAAAAAATAATGTTTTTCTTCAAACCTATACGTCTATGGATAGGTCTTATAAATGACATTTTTTGACACACAAGGTTGACAGACAAGGTTCCTAAAATAATTTTTTCTCAAAATCAATCATTTAAAAGATAGGCGCGTCTAAAGTGGTAAAATGTGTGCCCCCCCCCCCCCCCCTCTAACTTCTAAAGTAAGGGAGTGAAAAATCTAGAAAAAATATATTCTGTAGATCTCAATAAAAACTTTCAATGAAAATTAGTTTGAATGAGATACAGTCAGCAGTTGTTGAGATATAGCGACCGCAAGTATAACTTTGTTTTTCATACAAACACTATGAAAAACAAAGTTGTTTTTGTAGTTGCGAAAATCATAGTTATAGAATACTCTACTGTGTTACGGAACCCTACGAGTGCGATTCCGACTTGCACTTGGCCAGTTTATTTAACTTGACGGTAGTTAGCCAGGAGGGCACTAAATAGTGCCCTAAAAACATGCAATTATAGGACGTGACAGACGCTTGTTTTAACTTTATGCGGGAATCCTTCCTCGGGATCGTAAGTTGAGTTTGAGATTACCGACGTCTGCTTTGAAAAAAATAAACTTTAACTAAAACTTTATATATATAACTCTACTTTTATTATAAACCAGAATAATATTTTCACTAAATAAAATTGATAGGCAACAGATCCTGTTATAAATATACTACTAGTATCGATGAAATTCATGAAATGTTTTTCAGTATTCAGTATTTATTGCATCTACAAAAGTACTAACAAAGAATTTATAATACATTTACTATATATTTATTTATATTATTATTTATAGTATAGATATTATTATTGTAGTTTATATAATGTTGATATTGTCATAAGGTAATTATATAGGTATTAAATTATTTTTAAGTTGTTTAAATAAACTGATTAAATACTAAATTTACTGTTATTTATTAGATTCCAGATTGTAATTATATCGTTTTTGGCTATAGGATTAACGTATTCAGGTCAAATCAGGTCGTGACAATTTTATCTCTATATTTAAATCGTTTAAAAGTTAGAAAACATGGACAAGTTTAAAAAATTCTCCGGTGAAACCGATCGAGCCGATTCAGACATTAAACAAATTGGACTACCGGTTGAGAGAGACAAGTACCACAGAATATATGAGAGTATCTAAAACAGCACTTTGGTTAATGAGAACAGCCGTAGGACGTTGTAGGGTGACGTATTTTTTAATGGTTTTATTATAAAGCAGACAAGACACATCACTAAACGTAAACGGATAAACTCTGTCTATAACAGACACTGTGGTACTTCAAACTCAGTTTTTATGACTTCGTTGAGTTCCAGCATGATCTTATAGGCTAGAGTTTGACCACTATCTTGCCTAGTAAGCGATAATATGGTCGAAGATGGTGAACACCCTAGGCCTAGAATACTCTGACTCTCAAGGGCCGTGTGCTGCCGGAATACCGTAAGGTTATGGCGGCAGATTTTCTCCTTGATGGTGATAAGGCTAGGTTTAGGTTAGTCAGGCGGAACATTGATATATGCTCCACCACCTGTGGAAATGATGTTCAATGCTAGCTAGCTTGGAAGACATGTTCAGATAGTGACGGTGGATTGTAGTGAAGTTTATTTTTATTTTTTATACTTTATAGGCTAGCGTTAGACTACTATCTCACCTGTTGTTAAGTGATGATGCGGTCGAAGATGGTAAGCACGCTAGGCCTAGAATGGGAACTGGCTCTCAAGGATAGCTGCCGGAACACATAAGATGTTTGGTGACAGATTTTCTAACTTGAGGGTGGTAGCTGGCCAGGCGGACACTAGACAGTGTCCCACTACCATGCGGGGGTTGTTGGTGTCTTAATGATGTTTTTCTTCACCGGAGGGCCACTGTGAGAAGCACACATACATTTTTCGATAGAAAAATCCATTGGTGCACGGCGGTTTGAACTCGGTACCACGGCATCAAAGCCGACCGTTCTCCCGATTACGCCACCGGGCCCTCAAAAGACGTTTAATGCTAAATCCCAACGCCACTCAAAATCACAAGCAGTTACATAAATAATTTACCAAAAGCTCTCGTTGCCGTGATGTAATTACCCGACATAACCTCAAAATTGTAGATGACACCCACAAATATAGGCCTAGCCGTGCCCGCACGTAGCGCGTGCTGAGTAATTCAAATCAAACATTCTCGTCTTCGTGCCGAATCTAATTTCCCCTACGGATTAAATGGCGTCGCGATTCCGTCGGATCGGATTAGAGAAGGTTCATACCCACCGGCCGCAAGGCGTTTACGACCCGCTAAAAACGCCTTCCGCTAAAAAAGTCCTTATTTTTCGGCTCACAGATAATTCCACCGAAAATCAGCAAACCGATTGTTGATGGTTTTTTTTGGAGGGCGGTTACAATTTAAGGCTAAAGTCTACCCTAAATTAGTCTAATATAGAATCCCTATTATCTGGAACCAGAAGACAACAGTGAAGAATGAAGAAGAAGAAGAAGCAAAACTATCCTTTTTGCTCTACTGTGCTGGGTCTATTAGAATGAAGTCCTTTGTACGAGTATTACTCAAATGTCATGTGATCACACTGCTACTATCGCAATGAAATAAAAAATATATATTCTTTGGATCTGGGAAGCGATAGACATATGTCTGACCCTCTGTCTCTTGATCAAGTTCTAGATTCTTTAGGATGAACTATGACATCACTGCATATTATTATTAAACAATGTCCTCCGCTGCCTCTGTCTGTCTTTCTATTCGCCATAAACTTAAAAACTACTGAATGGATTTTCGTGCGGCTTTTAATAATACAGAACAGACAGAAATAATGATACAGACAGAATGATTCATTAGAAAGGTTTTTGTGTATGATTTGTTAAGGTTTTGTGTAAATTGGTTTAATAATGACGATGATTGCTGAAGATGTTAATTAATCGACGCAACAAGCTGATGTAACATATGTACGCATTTAAACTCTAACCGTGCGAAGCCGGGGCGGGTTGTTAGTTTATATTAAAATAGAATAGAACTAGGATATTTTTTAACACGGGCGTAGCCTCAGGGCACAACTAGTTCAGTGTTATCTGTGTCAGGTTCAGTGGAATTACACCCTTACAGTAAACAGTGGTACGTTTACCTCATACCCGATGGTAATGTGTAAAGGTGTATTTAGGAATTAAATAAAGGAGGGATTTTGTTGACGTTTGGATTACTTAAAACACGTCTTTACTGTTTGTCTGTGTCAATGTTTTACTTTTCCTTAGACCCTTTGATTAATTTAAAAGGGGAAAATAAGTTACGTGTTTCAACAACATGTTCCACTAATGTGTCATGGAACAAAACACAGTCAGTTTTTCTAAATACGAGTATTAATTTAGTAGAGTTTGTGATAATGTATTAACTTTACTAAAACCTACTTTAAATTCTGGCCGGATACAAACAAAAACAATCAAGTCTCTGGCACAGCGATTTGAAAAAAAAAAACAATTTTAACTGCTTTGTTGGCTACTCACGTCCGTGGGTAACTTTTGGACGCACGGCATAATTGCCCGCCAAATTTTCCCGCGCTAATCATGAGTTTGTGGTAATCGCGCCAACTTCCGGTCTCTTACGTGAGCCTGTGACAGGTGAGCCGTGACACGTTATGCGGTTGTAAATTTGAATATTAATTTTCTTAAATGTTCTTACTTTATGGTCAAATTCTTATGTGTCCAGTTTATTATAATATTCATTATTCAACCGACTTCCAAAAAGAAGGAGGTTCTCAATTCGTCTGTGTGTTTTTTTTTTCCTTTTTTTGTGTGTATATTACGCGATTACTCCGTCAATTCTGAACCGATTCGAATGATTCTTTTTGTTATCGGTAGGGTACGTTTCCGAGGTTCCATTGTAATTTCATCGAGATCTGATGTATCTCCAGAGATATGACGATAAACGTCTCAAACTTGCTACTGAAGTTGAATCGCAGAGCATTAAAGTCGGTTATTTTAGTTTTTAAACTAATCTTAATTATAGTACTGTTTGTTCTTAGGGTTTCAGATAGAATGAGACATCTTCTTAAAATATAAATCTTAGTAATTCTAAACCCTAATAGATGACGTGCATTATGGAACTTAAGTAATAGTATACTTACTGTAACTCTCACCGAGAGTTCAGGCAAAGCCAAATATCATATAATATAATCATTGCCATTTTAGGAAATAAGTTCCATCCAAGAGTAACTTCGTCGCGGTATCCATTATTTCCTGTTTAGGGTTTCGCGTTAATGTTGCGAGATAGCGACCGGAAGTTGCTGGGAGAAAAAAATTCAGCCCATTTGTTTGATTGAAAAAGTTTGAGCTTGTTAAACTTTGTGTCATTACATTGTGATTTTCTTAAAATTAAAATAATTTATGATTTACCTTAAGTGGTTCTTTAGCTTGGTGTTACTCGCCAAAAATTTTATGTGGAGGAGAGGAAGATGGAGTAAAGATGGAGTAATATGCAGGGATTTTAGTTGAACAGAAAAAAAATTGTCGCTATTTTCCCTTTCTTATCATCCTTTTTCCGTGTGGTTTATTATTTAATGTATACATTGATAACTAGTGTAGGGATAAAATGTGTATTACTAAGTTAAGCTTATCTGAACCAATATTATAAACAAAGAGCGCGAATATTTAAATTTTGTCAGTACATGGAGGGCTATCTTCAAAAACTCTACACCTATTTAAAAAAAAATCATTTAAACCAATTTAAAAAGATGACTTCAGCATGGAAATAGGCTTCAACACCAATATTACAAATGCAAAAATCAGTTGGTTTATTTTTTTGATTGGGACTTCTTCACGTTCAAACGGCTTGACCGATTTAGCTGTAATTTTGTACAGGGATGGCCAGTACTATGGATTAGGCTATAGGGTATTTTTGAACGCAGGCGGATCCACGGGGCACAGCTTGTATACCTATAAGGTGTAATTCTTTAAACAAAATCGAAACTACAGCTTTCAGCCAATCAATACCAATATTATAAATGCGAAAGTAAGTTTGTATATTTGTTTGTTTGGGACTTCCTAACGGTAAAACGGCTGGAATCATTTTGCAGAAATTTTGTACAGGGATAGGCAGTACTTATTAAAGGATAAGACGATAGGATACTTTGAAACGCGGGCGAAGCCGCGGTACTCACCTTATTAAAACATATAATTGTGCTTAATAAATTTGCAAAAGTGTCAGTTTGCTTAAAGCTACATTACTTACATACTAACTAGACTGTTTACTTTAGAACAACAATAAATATCTTCACCCCTTGGAGAAAATTGTAAATACCTCAGCAGCAGCTGTTCCGCCGCCTCTCGGACCATTAACCATTAGATCGTGCCAGCATTGACCCTGCGTAAATATTCACGTCAAAATTATAGTCCAAGCGATGGCAGACTGAGGGGTAAAGGTAGATATTGAATATAGACCTTTACTCAAGGAGGCCTCAAGGAATATAATATATTCCTTAAGAGTCAGGTTATTCTAGGCCTAGCGTGTTCAGCATCTTCGACCATATCATCGCTTACAACAAACGCTAGCCCATAAGATATAAAAGAATGATAGTTAATAAAAATTTATTGCATAAGCTAATCGGTCGTTCAAGTCAGTAGTAATATTACGAGTTAAAAATTTACGCATAGAGTATTAAGGTCTGGCCTTCAAATTGAAGAATCTGTCGCCTAATATCTATCAGTGTGTTCAAACAGTTGTCCTTGACAGCTAGTTCCCAATTAACGCCTGGCGTGCTACTATCCTTGACACAATTTTTACTTCACCAACAGGTAAGATAATGGCAAAATGCTATACAAAAGCCTATATGCTATAAGAAGTAAGAAATTATCAAAAAGTGTGTCATGGTTTTATAAAACCACAATGCCTGTGAATATTTTTTTTTCGGATGGTAGGCATTTGATTGAAAAATTTCTGAAAATTATTCGATTAAGGGTATTTAGCGAACGCCTTTGTAGTGCGACATACGGTAAATGGACGAAAAAATTTAAGGTGATAGAATAAAAGTTTCTCTTTAAAAATGTACAGCCAGCCAGTGGTGCCGAGTTCAATTCCCGCCGTGCACTAATGGATTTTTCGATCGAAAAATTTAGGTGCGCTTTTCACAGTGGCCGGTGAAGGGAAAACATCGTTAAGAAACCCGTAACCCCCCCGCATGATGGAAGGACACTATCTAGTGTCCGCCTGGCCAGCTACTCGTACAACCCTCAAGTTCAAAAATCTGTCACCAATACATCTAATGTGTTCCGGCAGCTATCCTTGAGTGCTAGTTCCTATTCTAGGCCTGCTACCATCGTGCTACCCAGCGTGCTACCATCCTCGTCCGCATCATCACTTACCAACAGGTGAGATAGTGGTCAAACGCTAGCTTATCTGATATATATATTTTTTTAAAACCTCCCTATCAATGAAATAAATCCGCCGGTACCCGTTACACTAAATTACCTTCATGCATTCTCCCCTTAATAGACCTTAGTATTTTCAATGGCCACCGCTCGGCCTATTACGTTATTTACGTCCAACTCGCGTATTTATGACCGCACGTAAATTGCCTAGCGATGGAGATAAAATTTTACTGCAAAACTTTAGGCGTTTAAAGTGGGGGTAAGTTTACTTGTTTGTCTTTAGTTTTTGTTGATTTTATGCTGAGGTTTCAGACTCAGTAAATCAAAGATTCATGGAACAGTGAACTTAAATGCAAAACATAATACTTTTTTATTATTTACACAATTAGTTAGTTATAGTAGTGGTTTGTATGCCGCTATTTTATTTACGGAAGCATTATCGGTTTTGTTTGTACTAGCACATTTATGTCGCTATTGTTGCCTCACTTGTATGTGTTTTAGTATAAAATTATTATTCTAGTAACACTCCGTGATATTAATTTTTTTTAATTTTTTTTATATCTTATAGGCTAGCGTTTGACCACTATCTCACCTGTTGGTAAGTGATGATTTAACTTTTTGGCGAAACAACAACTGCGCTACCGTGACTATGTTCCATGATCTTAAATAAATTAAAAGTTAAAAACTTTGTCGAATACAAAGTTTTTTGTAAAGTCCTTATCATGTGAAATGCAATAACTAACGATAACAATACATACTACCCCAAATTCGACAGCCCTACCATACTGGAATTTCAGTCCTTACAGCCTGGCTCCATCATCAGCTCAGCTTGATGGTACCGTATTATTGCATACTTGACGGCATTATATGCTTACGCATTTTACTTTTCGAGCATACTGAGCAGTAATTAAGACTTCTTTTGCAAGAAATATAAATATAAATTAAATATTACAGTTAAATATTTCAGTTAGATATTTTATTTATAACTATGTGTTCAAATCGCGAAAGTTTAAAGTTTACAATTCTTTTGCAAGTTCTCACACATGACGCCCTACTGCAAATAACGATTCCCTCAAAACACAAACTGTATCATTCTAACTTTTGCATCCCAACTTGTATCCTAGATTCTAAACATTTGCTAGAGCAGGATAGTTTAATCAAAACTGTAACTAGCCGTTGTGGAAATTTCCACGGAAAACAACGGTTCTACGACTGGCCCGCATTATGCGAAAGGTAGCCAATCCATGCCGATATATCATCTAACCCGGGATGGTGTTTAGCAACAGCGCCGCACGCATTAATCCGAACCGCGGTCCGCAAGGGGAATTTATTGGGGAAATGAGACCCGGCCTTCAGGCCAGATGGTATATATACGCAAACGGAATATCAAGCTGTATTTATGCATTTTATTTCCTTAGGTCGTGTTAAGGAACTTTCATCTTTTTTATGATACAAGGCAATAAGACCAGTACGACACTCGCCTGATGGTAAGCGATTTCGTATACAAAAGAGTTTTGCACGTTGCTACACTGCCTGATACCTAGAGAAAATAAAGGTGATAAATCTCATATGGCCTGTAATTTCACTGGAAACATTGCCATTAAAACCGAAAAAAAATCCTTTTTCACGGCCGCAAAACTAGCAAAGCGGTACCGCCCCCGGCAGACTCTTAGAAAATCATACCGGATCTCGATGAACCGATTTGCATCCACAGTCATCAATCGCACAGCGAAGGAATGGAATTCCCTGCCAAAATCTGTGTATTTCCTGGTAGGTACAAAACTAGGGGTCTTTAAATCACGACTAAGCTACATCGTCAATAACATCGTCACTTAGTCACATCAGATGAAATAGTAGTCATTGCATATCTCGCATTACAAACAAAAATATATTTTTTTCTGTGGGTGGTTCAAACCACGGCAAAATATTGTTACCAGCGGTAATCTATTTTTAAAATATTAAAATGCGTGAAACGATATAATATTAAGTAGATTTTCTGCAAGTACTTTGACCCCAGTTCGTACTTCCTTGGTTCTCCCAGCTAAAAGCCACACATAATTTGACTTGCTGAGTTTTAAAGTTAAACACGCCGGAGAGCAAATATGCCACCCACGCTGATCTGTTTGTGACTGCTTTAATTAAATGTTTTAATGTGGAAACGTTTCCACTTGATGACTTAATTATTCGCAATAATATTTTTGTTTGTGTTTGTGTTTGATCAGAATCAAATTAGGACAAGCAAGCGGTGTGCGTTATTAACTCATAACAACATATACCCAACATAGATGTTTTACTGTCTGTATCACGCAGAATTTTGGAAGTTGGATACTGTAGACTTTCCAGACTAATACTATAATAATATCGTTTAAAAACCAAAAAAGAACCGACTTCAATGCCACGCTATTCATTTTCAGTACCAATTTTGATATGTTTATCTCAATATCTCTGGAGATACTTATCAAACCTCGGTAAAATTACCATGGTACCACACTTGGGATATCTCCTTTCGAACAAAAAAAGAATAATCGAAATCGGTTCATAAACGACGAAGTTATCCGCGAACAAACATAAAAAAAACATATATACTGTCGAATTGAGAAACCTTCTCCTTTTTTTGAAGTCGGTTAAAAACGTTTGTAACTCTGTAACTCTTGTTTGTTTGTTATGTAATCACACCTAAACAGAACTAATCTTGCTGAAATTTAACAAGGAGACACTTATAGCATTAAGACGAACATAGGCGACTTAGGTGAAAATAAAATCATGATTTTTACACATAACTTAAATAACTCAGATCACACAAGTGTTGATTGACAGAGCTTTGCAGTGATAAAATTATTGATGTACGTGAACGAAATAGTGAGTATCAGCTAGTCTGTTATAAGTAAACTCCATTGCTTACTGGCTAGTACATAGAATGTTATGTAATCTAATAAAATAACAACATAAGGGTTATATTATTAAGTTAAATCGCTTGGACACATCATTGCTGAGAAAAATAAAACTGGCCAAGTGCGAGTCAGCATCGCGTCTCTTATCGCACACTTAGGGAGGGTTCCGTACAATACGAAACATAACAGAGTTTCAATCTCATATATTTGATTAAGTGATATTACCAAGAATATTTGGTTTGGTCGCGATCTGGAAAGACGGGGCTCGTTTACTAGCGCCATCTATGTCATTTTGCCGAAACTAATTAGATGGATGGCGTTTAAAAACACGTTCTTTGTATGGGGACCCCCTTTAATTTTTAACTTTACTTTGCTTTTAGTATTTGTTGTTCTAGCGGCAACAGAAATACACCATCTGTGAAAATTTCAACTGTCTAACTATCACGGTTAATGAGCTATAGCCTGGTGACAGACGGACAGACAGACAGACAAACAGACAGACAGACAGACAGACAGACAGACAGACAGACGGACAGTGGAGTCTTAGTAATAGAGTCCCGTTTTACCCTTTGGGTACGGAACCCTAAAAAACTAAATCAAAATTGGTTCAGTAGTTTCACTACAATGCCACGGAAAAAGACAAATATACAATGTTAAATTTGCAACACCCGTTTGCGTCGGGGATTAAAGTATGAATTGCAGAATTGATAGTATTCAAACGCAGTGGTTCACAACTCCATATATTTTTCCGTCAACGCGCGGACAAAAACAGAATAGACCATAATGGGTACGCACGAAACATTTCATTTTTATGATGCGAACGTAATGGGAAATAATCTAACGAAACATGCCAGTAAATCTCAATGAAACAGGGTCATCCAATCATGAGGCAATAAATAACACAGGACGGCTACACGTGTGATTCTAGCTCCGGCAGATTCAGTCAGGCCGATCCGGCCCGATCGGCCCCAACAAATTATTACCGTGTTTGCGCTCTTTCATGAAGTGGCCCATAACTCGCAACCTCTCGATCCTTATTGAGCGTGAGGTTGACCTTAAAAATGTGGCTTTTTCATCAATTCCTTGCGGTATGGGCGTACATGTGTGACTCTCTATTATTTGGATTAATTATATTTTGAGTAGTCTGTTTCATTATAATCATAGGTTTTGACTATTATAGTCAAAATAATCAACTGTTATATTATGGCTTATTATCTACTAACCAGTATCTAATAGTATTTTATTAGTAGTATCTAGTATCTAATTGTAGTGGTAGGACTTCTGCTAGTCTACCTGGGGCGGTACCACCACCTAGCCAATAAATTTTCAGCCGTGAAATAGGAATGTTTTTCGGTTGAAATGGCAAGGTGTCCAGTGAAATTACAGGGCATGTGAGACTCAACATCTTTATGTATCAAGGTAACAGGCGCAGTGTAGTGACATGCAAAATTCTGGAAGTTCAGAATTTTGCATGCTGCTGTATCTGTAATAGGTAGACGTTATCGCTTACCATCAGGCGAGCGTCGTGCTTGTCCTGTTACCTTATATCATAAAAAAATCAATAGACTAGTATGTTATATTCTTATATTATATAATATAATAATTTATATTATATATTTATTCTTATATTATATAATACTAGCAGTCCGCCCCGGCTTCGCACGGGTAGAACATTTATGCCTACAAAATTTGCATCAGTTTGTTGCATCAAATATAAAATATTAACATATTTAACAATCATCGTCATATTTCAACCAATTTACACAAAACCTTAACGAATTATGCACCTAAACCTTCATAAACACTCTGGCTATTGGTGAAAACCGCATGATAATCAGTTCAGTAGCTATTGAGATTATTGCGAACAGACAGACAGACGCAGTGATGGACTTTGTTTTATAATACTTACGTAGTGATATTGGACGGCTCTTTGTCGTAAAGGATAGTTACCCTGATTCTGACCCGACGGTCGTTGGTTCTAATCCTAGCTATATACCTACCAATGAAAGATTTATGTGCATTCATGAATCATGGGTTTTCGTACAGAGGTAGTGGGATCATTGTATCAAAATCAATCAAATCATGGGATCAAAGAAGGGGTATTATACGTTTAACGTGTGTATCTGTGTCTGTCTGTAGCATCTTAGCACCCAACCAGATGAACCGATTTTGATTTTATTATTGATTTTTTTTTTGTTTGATAGATGTCTTCATCGAGAGTGTTCTTAGCTTTGATTCATGAAAATTCGTTCAATCGTTATAAAACTATGAGCTTTTTTCTAGTTAATTGCGCTATGAAATCAACTTTCATAGGTCTGATTAATTCGAAAATCTTCTTCTTCATCGATATTGTAAGAACATGGAAGCATTGACCTGATGCTGCGACATCTCCTGTACTCTACAGAATACTTAAATCCACACCAACTTACAGCTCAGATTTTAAATGTCGTGTTTAGAGTCATTGAAATGCTTTTATTGAAAAGATTATACATAGATCAGTCGGGGTGGTTTATATATATAACTATATTGTACAATAGAATTTTATACAGTAAAAATATATAATTATACTATATTGACTTCAAATTGATTATGATCGGTGGGGCTCTACAGCATCGGTAAGCTTATAATAATATTTTCGCAGTAACTATGACCTAATCTGTGGTTTCACTGCAGATATTTTATTAATTTTGCGATACGTGTATGTGAAATCCATGATATCTTCTAGAGTTTTCATTTGAATTATACAGGCTGTTTGGTACATGGACCGACAGGATTTTTTGGAGGGTGGGGGAGGGGGGTCATGCGCTAGATTTCCCCGCCGGGCCCGATGTCCCAAGTGTCACGGTAGTTTAGATATTTTTTTTTAAAGTTTTTTTTTAAACCCCCCAAAATCTTGTCTTTATATCGTCATAACTTTTTTGTGTGTGGTTATAATACCACAAAATAAACTATGCTTGTATTTTACAATGTTTTCTTATTCTAAATAAATCATTACCTGTTACGATTAATATCAACAAAAAAACTTCTGAGCTTTCAAAGTGGTAAATCGGTGTAAATGTTGTGAAAAGTGACAACTTCTAAATTCATTGAAAAAAAAAACTAAAAGTCATTTTGAAATTAGCTTTCTTTTAAAAAGTTCTTTAGTTATTAGCCTTTCCAACGATATGCTACATGATCTAAGAAATCGTTCGTAAGGTGGTCAAATTAAGATTCGTTTGCCAGAGCCCAGGGCTGAACACGCACTCTAACAATGTAACTGGTTTGAACAATGAAACCAGTCAACGCGGTTTAACCAGCAGCAGGTAAAAAGTAATGGGCACGTGCAAAAGAATTAGTTTATGCGACAGAGGTGCCCACAAAAGAAATTTTAGTGGAACGAATAAACACCGCATTCGTAAAAATGCAAGAGGAAATGCTGCTATTAACCACTACCACAGAAATCAGAAAAAGGTGTCGTGCATGCATAAGGTGTGGAGGCGGCCAATTTGAGCAAATGTTGTAATTTTAATGTAATAAAAACAAGATAACACAAAAAAACGTATTTTCATTATCATGACCCTAAGCAACGAAGTATCTCTTAGGTCAACCCCTGATGTATTATTTCTGCCATGTAGCATATCGTTGGAAAGGCTAATAACTAAAGAACTTTTTAAAAGAAAGCTAATTTCAAAATGACTTTTAGTTTTTTTTTTAATGAATTTAGAAGTTGTCACTTTTCATAACATTTACACCGATTTACCACTTTGAAAGCTCAGAAGTTTTTTTGTTGATATTAATCGTAATAGGTAATGATTTATTTAGAATAAGAAAACATTGTAGAATACAAGCATAGTTTATTTTGTGGTATTATAACCACACACAAAAAAGTTATGACGATTTAAAGACAAGATTTCGGGGGGTTTAAAAAAAAACTTTAGAAAAAATATCTAAACTACCGTGACACTTGGGACATCGGGCCCGGCGGGGAAATCTAGCGCATAACCCCCCCCCCCCCCCCACCCCCCAAAAAATCCTGTCGGTCCATGTACCAAACACCCTGTATACTGTAAAGGACAATTTTAATGTACAATATGTGGCCAAGCTAATTAGCGTAATTATTTGGATAAGGATTAATACTATATACTTGAAAATAGCCTTGGAGGTTATGTAATATTTTTTAACAAAAAAATTAAGATTAAAATGGTTACTGTGAGTCAACCTTAAGAGATAGACATATGCTGTCGCGGACTTTTTTGTAGGTCTTATTAAGTTTTCCATAAAAAATATTCTTCCATCTATTTTCGATTGAGCAGCGTTCGTAAGAAACGTGTTTTTTCGACCGTTTTTTAGTCGACTTAGGTTGCAAATTAGATCTCCACGAATGTACCTTTGATTTAAACGGGTTAATATATAGCCTATTTTTATTCCGAAAATCCATTCTATATATTCGTGAAATCATTTTTTAAATCGGTCCAATCGTTTTTGAGCCAAATCATTACAAACATACAAAAATACAAAAATACAGAAATACAAATGTTCTCTCTTTATAATATTAGTATAGATATAATTTCTGTACGTTACTTTTTTGTCCAAGTTTTTTCATCCGATAAACTTCAAGGGTGGGGGGTTATTCAGTTTTAAGCTATGCAAAGACAGACTTGAGAGGTCTACAGGTACTCTAATAATGTAGGCTCTGTGAGCCACTAGTAATGCCGATTTACAAAACTAGTAGTATTCTGAGAGCAGTTGACCTCGCATGCCCTTATAAAAATTGAAATCCGTCCATATAACGTATGTATAACGCTACAGCAAACTTCACCCCCTTTCACCCCTCCACTCCCCTGTACCTGGATTTTTTTTTGCCACATCTTATGTTAAATGAAGTCTATAGTGTGCCTCTTAAATTTGGCTGAAATACATTGATAAATAATGCTACATCAAACTTCTCTCATTTCCCCCCTATTTTCTCCCCAATCAAAAGAACGTTATGAAAATTCTTAAATAAATCAAGGAACTCGTGTGGCAATTTTCGTTGAAATCGGTTCAAATGTGACCTGTAGGCGAGAACAGACAGACAAACATCCGGACAAAAGCATTTTTGGCAAACTAGTCGAAACAGAGACTTCGCTCGCTACGCTCGCTGAGTCAAAAAATGCTTTGACTTTAACGTTAGTAGAACAAAGTGCACGGTCACTTTACAGGGCGTATAATTGCGCCCAGGCGCAGTGGTAGTTTAGATGAGAGTACTTACTAATAGGTCTACTATACCTACTGCTTCTACTACCTTCTACTACATACTACTATACCTTGATACTCGCAATGAACAACTTAATTAAAGCAAATATATACTTATCTCATTTATTTATGTTTTAAATCTTGGTAAATTTACAAGTTCTTATTTCACTTACATACTACTAAGTTGTTTCATTCATAGAAGTTTGAGTTCATATTAAAATACAAAGCAAATAGAGACCACTGAGCATATTAGAGTGTAAAATATATTAAAACCGACATGTAGAGCCATTGGCATACAAAGTTCGTTTGTTGTGGTAAATAGAGCGAGAGATTTGCGTACAAGCGCTGGTACAAGTCACGCTATTTAAGCAATTTATTCAGCATCAAACACGCTATGTACATATACCTTATATGGTATACATATAACACGTACATATACCTGTCAAGTGCGATTCAGACTCGAACACGAAAGGTTCCGAACCACCGTACAATATGTTTTTTTTTTAATTATTTTAATTCATTTATTTACTTCATGTGGGTACACTGTACACTTATGAACGTCAGTCTTTTTCATTAATGTTATAAGATAATCCTTCAAAAGGGGCGTTAAAAAATCTCGACAGGTCGGCAACGCATCAGTGACACCCCTAGAGTTGCAAGTGTTCATAGGCGACGGTGACGACTTCCCATCAGGTGGGCCGGTTGCTTGTTTGCTACCTATATCATAAAAAAAGCAAATAATGTATGGAAAAACACGTTTTTACATGTTAACTCCCTTTGGCGCACACAGTAGCAGTGGATGATCTCAGTAATAGGGTCCCGTTTAGACACGAAACCCTAAAAAACATTTATTGTATAAAAAAGCATGAAATACATAAAACATTTCAAAATTTATAGATTTAAGACGGGAATTTAACGTAACTTACGCGATGTCGATATAGCGATCGACATATGTTTCGGCCTCATCCGGAGGCCTTCTTCAGGATCTTGAGTGCGGGGCGCTCGCCGACGCGTTCAGCCTCGCACTCGAAACATATGTCGATCGCTACATCGACATCGCGTAAGTCACGTTAAATTCCCGTCTTAAATCTATAACATTTCAAAATGTTGTCACCTCATTAAATAAATCAATTAACTGATAAAATATCAAACATATAGCATCATCAAAATGTAAGGTCAACCAGGACCTAATATTTATTTTCATCATCATGTTCTACTTACTTTCGCACCTTCGTAGGGTCGGTGCTTGTTATTCTCTTCTATTTAGCTGTTCGCTGTTATTTCTTATTTTTAACCGACTTCACAGCAAAGGAGGAGGTTCTTAATTCGTCTGTATGTTTTTGTTTTTTTTTGTGTATGTAACGCGATTACTCCGTCAATTGTGAACGGATTCAAATGATTCTTTTTTTAATAGGTAACGTAACGGTAAGGTTAACGTTTCCGAGGTGGTCCCATTGTAATTTCATCGAGATCTGATTAGTATCTTTTCTTTTCTGATTATTTTCCTATATGATTATAAAATTATTAAATGTAAGGGTTTTAGAAGAAGAGTCCCAAGAAGATTATACACAATGGAGGTTGCTATTGCATATACTTTTGAAGACTACAAAATATGACCTTGATTAATGTTTTACATCTTTCTTCTCGTTGATTTTGGATTTTGACATATATTCTTACGGTAACTGTGAGCGAGATAGAAACAAAGGCCCCTCCTTTGTTAGTCTATTGGATATCTATTGGAAGTCTATTGGATAGTAGATAGATACTATGTATGTAGTAGTAGTAAGTAGGTAGATACATGTAGGTAGTATCTATCTACTACCCATTAGACCTGGCTGGCACCGACTTCAAATAGATAAGTGGGTAGCGCTTATAATAATTATATCAAATAATTTATTTTTCGCTTTTGAGTGCCTGTTTGTGGTTGTGAAGACGGTTTTTTTTTTTTTAAATAATTTATTACAATATCCATATCTTTCACTACTCACTTAATCCAGTCAATCCTCAGACCTTGTCTCTATTTATATTTACCCATTTATAGTCATCGCATTTCTTGTCAAGTGGTCAAAGCATATTAGAAAATAACATATTCTCAGTATAATATATACTAAATCCGCAATCCTACTCACATTATAAAGGCGAAAGTCTTTGAGTGTGTGATGTTTGTTACTTCTTAACGCTAAAACTACTCTACCTTGTGAGCAGAAATTTGGTATGTAGATAGCCTAGACCCTGAAATAGGGTACCTTTTAAGGGTTCCGTAGCCGAATTGCCATTTTTATTTTTATTTAAACAATATTATGCAGCTGACAGACGGACTATCAGTTCCATTTGGATCATGATATGTACTGTGATCGGTATGCGTTTCTCTATGTTGTGTTTCACTATTTCACTTTTTTATTTTTTTATATAAAAATTGTCTGAAGTACTGAAACACACACTTACATGTATGGTTGGTTTTAACCTACTTTAATTTTTTTTTAATATTCTGACGTAAACGATTGGATGACAGCTGAATGGTTCATTACTTTTTTTTTCTAATTCAAAGCGTTAAATTCTGCTTTTGCTATGTTTACTTGATAATTGGTTATGATTTATTTTATGATTTATGATTTTGACGTGTATATGTGCGTATATTTATACTGCCTACATACTGAATAAATGCTTTGATTCTTTGATTCTTTGATTCTAATGGCAAAAAACGGAACCCTCATAGATTCGTCATGTCTGTCTGTCTGTCTGTCTATCCGTCCGTATGTCACAGCCAATTTATTCCGAAACTGTTAGTACTACAGAATTTATACTTGGTAGGTAGATGTATTCTGTAAAACGCTTTCCGATTTTTATACAAAAATAAAAAATATAGAAGGTTAAGGGGGGGCATCCCATACATGGAACTGAAACAAAAAAAAAATTTTTCTTCCAACCTATATATATATACTATATACGTGTCTATGGATAGTTCTTCAAAAATGACATTGAAGTTCCTAAAATTTTTTTTCTCAAAGACAATCATTTGAAAGATAGGCACGTCTAAAGTGGTAAAATGTGTGTCTCCCCCCCTCTAACTTTTAAAGTATGAGAGTGAAAAATCTAAAAAAAATATATGCTGTAGATCTCAATAAAAACTAACAACGAAAATTGGTTTGAACGAGATACAGTCAACAGTTTTAGAGATATGGCGACCGCAAAGATAACTTTGTTTTTCATACAAACACTATGAAAAACAAAGTTAATTTTGTAGTTGCAAAAAATCATAGTTATGGTATACTTAACTGTGTTACGGAACCATAAGAGTGCGAGTCCGACTTGCACTTGGCCAGTTATTTCTTGATATTCCAGAACAGCTGTAATTTACGTACTTTTGATCGACTTTTCTCGACCTAAGTTTCGAGAAACTTCGTCGCCTTCCCCTAGGGAGTGAGTTCATGAGATCGCCATGATCACTGTCATGTTACAAATTCACGATAATTTTAAAACAAAATAAAATATTTACTACTCTACGAATATTTTATACTCGCCAACTCTTTCAAATTGTACCAACCACCAAAAGCCAATACTACTATCATTCCGTCGGGATTTTGCGCAAATAAAGCGATATTTTCGCATTTAAGATACCTATAATACCCGAGTACATACCTAATATGTATGTTGTACCCTAGTTATATTCCTACATACATTTAGACACAAATGTGTGTTCTTCTGGTAAATATTTTAGGTACTATTCTTACTTGCCGTAGTACTAGGTATAATAGTGGACGCTACTTCGTACTTAGATATTTTAAGCGTTTGTATCTGTATAGTAAACTAGAAGGTCCCGCGGCTTCGCCCGCGTTAAAAACTTCTTTTATTTACTTAAAACTTTTCTTTTGTAAAAACGATTCTATCAATAAAGACATCAAAAAAGAATTAGCCAAATCGGTTCACCCGTTTTCATGTTATCGCGTGACTAAGGCAATTCGGGATTCATATTTATAAAACCCGAAAAACCCAATGTTTCAGACTTTGTTGCCTACCCCATTTCGAAAAATCCTACAACACGTACTTTATCTCATTTTGTTTCGCCATACAAATTATGATTCCCCGTTCCGTATCCGGGAGGAATTTTTAGAAAATCTTTTCTGAGTGGATACCTACGTCATAATAACTATCTGCATTCTAAATTTCTGCGCAATCCGAAACAATATTGATTTTTAGACTTTGTTACCCCAGTTTATCCTGTTAGGGTGGCATTTTGAAAAAGTCTGAAACTCGTATTTACTTATTTATTTACAGAAGTACTTGTGTGAAATGTCGAATAAAATGACTATCCAAACTTTGAACCCCCGCTTCATCCCCTTGAAGAGTAAATTTTGAAAAATTATTTGTTAACCTATGTCAAAATAACTATCTGCATGCCAAATTTCAGCGCAATCCGAAACAATATTGATTTCAGACTTTGTTACCCCTCTTCACCCTTTTAGGGGTAGAATTTCGAGAGAGCATGAAACACGTATTTACTTACTTAAGTACTTGTGTTAAGTTTCAAATATAAAAGACTATCTAATCTTGTTTCTCCATACAAATTTTGAACCCCCGTTGCATCCCCTTCAGGGGTGAATTTTGGAAAATACTTTCTCAGAGGGAACTAACTTCGTAATAACTATCTGCATGCCAAATTTCAGCGCAATCCGAAACAATATTGATTTTCTCACTTTTTTACCCCATTTCACCCTCTTAGGGGTGGATTAAAAAAAAACTGAAACACGTATTTACTTATTTTTTTACTGGAGCACTTGTACGAAGTTTCGAATAGAAAATACTATCTAATATTGTTTCTCCATACAAACTTTGAACCCCCGTTTCATCCCCTTCAGGGGTAAATTTCTAAAAATCCTTTTTCAGAGGTAACTAACGTTGTAATAACTATCTGCATGCCAAATTTCAGCGCAATCCGAAACAATATTGATTTTCTCACTTTTTTACCCCATTTCACCCTCTTAGGGGTGGATTAAAAAAAAACTGAAACACGTATTTACTTATTTTTTTACTGGAGCACTTGTACGAAGTTTCGGATAGAAAAGACGATCTCATTTTGTTTCGCCATACAAATTATGATTCCCCGTTCCGTATCCGGGAGGAAGTTTTAGAAAATCTTTTCTGAGCGGATACCTACGTCATAATAACTATCTGCATTCTAAATTTCTGCGCAATCCGAAACAATATTGATTTTTAGACTTTGTTACCCCAGTTTATCCTGTTAGGGTGGCATTTTGAAAAAGTCTGAAACTCGTATTTACTTATTTATTTACAGAAGTACTTGTGTGAAATGTCGAATAAAATGACTATCCAAACTTTGAACCCCCGCTTCATCCCCTTGAAGAGTAAATTTTGAAAAATTATTTGTTAACCTATGTCAAAATAACTATCTGCATGCCAAATTTCAGCGCAATCCGAAACAATATTGATTTCAGACTTTGTTACCCCTCTTCACCCTTTTAGGGGTAGAATTTCGAGAGAGCATGAAACACGTATTTACTTACTTAAGTACTTGTGTTAAGTTTCAAATATAAAAGACTATCTAATCTTGTTTCTCCATACAAATTTTGAACCCCCGTTGCATCCCCTTCAGGGGTGAATTTTGGAAAATACTTTCTCAGAGGGAACTAACTTCGTAATAACTATCTGCATGCCAAATTTCAGCGCAATCCGAAACAATATTGATTTTCTCACTTTTTTACCCCATTTCACCCTCTTAGGGGTGGATTAAAAAAAACTGAAACACGTATTTACTTATTTTTTTACTGGAGCACTTGTACGAAGTTTCGAATAGAAAATACTATCTAATATTGTTTCTCCATACAAACTTTGAACCCCCGTTTCATCCCCTTCAGGGGTAAATTTCTAAAAATCCTTTTTCAGAGGTAACTAACGTTGTAATAACTATCTGCATGCCAAATTTCAGCGCAATCCGAAACAATATTGATTTTCTCACTTTTTTACCCCATTTCACCCTCTTAGGGGTGGATTAAAAAAAAACTGAAACACGTATTTACTTATTTTTTTACTGGAGCACTTGTACGAAGTTTCGGATAGAAAAGACGATCTCATTTTGTTTCGCCATACAAATTATGATTCCCCGTTCCGTATCCGGGAGGAATTTTTAGAAAATCTTTTCTGAGCGGATACCTACGTCATAATAACTATCTGCATTCTAAATTTCTGCGCAATCCGAAACAATATTGATTTTTAGACTTTGTTACCCCAGTTTATCCTGTTAGGGTGGCATTTTGAAAAAGTCTGAAACTCGTATTTACTTATTTATTTACAGAAGTACTTGTGTGAAATGTCGAATAAAATGACTATCCAAACTTTGAACCCCCGCTTCATCCCCTTGAAGAGTAAATTTTGAAAAATTATTTGTTAACCTATGTCAAAATAACTATCTGCATGCCAAATTTCAGCGCAATCCGAAACAATATTGATTTCAGACTTTGTTACCCCTCTTCACCCTTTTAGGGGTAGAATTTCGAAAGAGCATGAAACACGTATTTACTTACTTAAGTACTTGTGTTAAGTTTCAAATATAAAAGACTATCTAATCTTGTTTCTCCATACAAATTTTGAACCCCCGTTGCATCCCCTTCAGGGGTGAATTTTGGAAAATACTTTCTCAGAGGGAACTAACTTCGTAATAACTATCTGCATGCCAAATTTCAGCGCAATCCGAAACAATATTGATTTTCTCACTTTTTTACCCCATTTCACCCTCTTAGGGGTGGATTAAAAAAAAACTGAAACACGTATTTACTTATTTTTTTACTGGAGCACTTGTACGAAGTTTCGAATAGAAAATACTATCTAATATTGTTTCTCCATACAAACTTTGAACCCCCGTTTCATCCCCTTCAGGGGTGAATTTTTAAAAATCCTTTTTCAGAGGTAACTAACGTTGTAATAACTATCTGCATGCCAAATTTCAGCGCAATCCGAAAAAATATTGATTTTCACACTTTGTTACCCCATTTCACCCTCTTAGGGGTGGAATTTCAAAAAACCTGAAACACGTATTTACTTATTTTTGTACTGAAGCACATGTGTGAAGTTTGGTTAGAAAAGACTATCTAATCTTGTTTCTCCATACAAACTTTGAACCCCCATTTCATCCCCTTAAGGGGTGAATTTTGAAAAATCCTTTCTTAGTACACCCCTACGTACTAAGACAAATATACCCTCCAAATTTCAAGTCTCTACGACCAGCGGTTTAGGCTGTGCGTTGTCTGTCAGTGAGTCAGTATGTCAGGACAAAGATTCTTATAGTATTAGATGTGGATAGTTTTGTAGGCATTTTGCTTAGGCATTGTCTTAAGAATATTAAGTTATCACAGAAGATACAATTAAGAAGAGGATGAATTTCCTTGTCTATCCTTGACATTGATAATATTATTATTATCTGTTCAAGTTCACGACACACAAATAGACGTAACACAAGACTATGCGAATGATTTTCGTAGAACGCCTTACCCGTAGCACTCACAAATGTCGTAGAACGTTGTAGCATATCGGAGTATGACAACTGCTCATTGTGGAGTATAGGAAAAACCATAATTAAGTCCTTACTAGAGGGCGACCTTAGTGGGCAACGGGAATTTCACCAATTAACTAATTTTATAAATGAAATATTAGTTTTCGCGAGTTATTACCTTATTTGAAAGGTTATTGCATAGAAAACATCCAGATGGTTGTTTAGGCACTTTAAACCCTAGACAGCTTTCTACCAAGCTTTGTTTCACGGCTCTTTGCCCCTCGCTGCGTTAACGTATCCCCACTAAGAGCTCCATTTACTTGAAGTATGCCCCAATAAATAGTGGATCTCACGGCCGACAGTTCGCATTTTTCAAATGGCAACACAGACGCTGCCCCTTATGTCAGACGTAACGGCTGATAGGGATGTGAGAGCTGAGCATCTGCTTGTTAGTAGCCTGCAGGTAACACCTAGATTAAAAGTATTGTGAGTACTCGTCGGACGAACAGTGATGTAAGCGTGATGTAGGGCGTCATGTAATATTTTATATTAATAAACGCCCTCTATTGTAGAACGGCGTCGATACGCAGACGTATTCGCTATAGTTCAACAGATGGAGTTGAACAAATAAATTTAATAATTAGTGATTTATAGAAATAAATCAAAAGAACTTGGAAGATTCACTTCTAAATCTCTTTTGTTTAGATTGTGTTTCATTATTTTGATAAAAATTGTCTATGTTTAATGCTCGAAACAGTTATATCAAGAACATTTTGAGCAATTCAGCAAAATAGCATTCAAATTCGTGCTAAACACGCCGTTTGAGTCTGAACATTTCTGCTTTGAACCGGTTGTAAACAAACGAGGGTGAATCGAGACCGCATTCGGCTCGGAGCAAATGCATTCGGCTATCATTCGACTCGGTGGAAGCAAACGTGACAGTGACGGTATTTGATGGTGTCACGTCTGCATTCTAGTGTACGACGCTAGCTTATGCTGGCGCGCCGTGTGTATACACAAGTATACAAGAGTGACAAGCTGACGATATTCTTGATATGTGGTTTATTCACCGATTTCCGATAAACTAAGGCTTCATTCACATAAGACTTTTTCAAAAATTGTGTTTAGATACAGGACCTTCAGACATGAAAATGTTGGGAATTTTTTATTGAACGAAAATTCTGGTTGAATGCTAGTAATTTTCAAGCGTCACGTCTCCCTGTCATTTTCCAACAAGCAAGATTTCATCTTATACCGCATATTCATAATAACAAACAAACATTTTTTTTTATCTCTACTTATTTTATCGCCATCAGCCGAAATAACCAACCAAGTCTGATCAAGTCCATCTGGTGTGTAAAATACACGCATTGGCAAAAATTATACAGTTCTCATAAGGCTACTCTCAGCGAACATTCCGCTACAATTTGAGCACAGCATTGTCCAGTTATCTGATGAGCTTGACACGTTCAGAACACAGCTCGTGCACAATGGCATGTTTAATTCCGTGATGTCAGCCCTGTTGTAATCGCTTGTACAGTTATTTAGACGCGACAATGCTACATGCCTGATACAGACTGTATCTAGGATTTTGTTTGAAGGTGGTAGATTAAAAAAAGAATGAGAAATAATTTATTTTGCAGATAATACAATTAATATAACGAGTTCAATTTATTTAAGCACAGATTATTTGATGCAAAAAAGGACCCATCTTCACTATGTATTTTTGGTATCTCCTTATTTAGAAAGTACTGGCATGAATGTTCGAGCGTTTATTGAACCTTGTCAACCAAAATACGATACGGGTGGATTTTTTATATTGTTTGGCACTCATGTTCTGTTTCTAATACTAAAAATAAAAAAAAATAGTAAACCAAAATGATTATAAATTGATTCGTACAACGAATGGTCCAGGTGAAGTTTTTGTAGTCTTGTCATCATGTGTAAGATTTTGCTTTAATAAATTTTTTCATTTTGTATTTGCTAGGGTGTTCAAATATTCTATAATTTTGGCCCCATACAAAAAGTATCGTGTGCCTCTGTGCTGTATCGGAATGAAATGAGAATGTCACGGGAGTTCACACGCAACATCTAGCGGAAGGATATGTGGTTTAGATTAGTTGATGTTTAGACTTGCCGCACACGGTTCACTTGCTGTAGCTATAAAACGCCGCCACTTCAAGCTACACAAAGTGGCGAGTAGCTCGCTTGTGGCAGCTTTAATAAAGTCTCTACATACATCATCGCAATTTAAATTTTAACGTCATTTTTACAACTGGTGATTATACAGCTTTCTATGGGTAGTAGGAGCATATTATATAGATGTTCCACCTGACATGCCAACAAAAAGTAGCCTACCACCATCACGGATAAATTCTGCCGCCATAACTTACATAACTTACTTACTTATTACATACTTACATTAACTTACTAGCTTAGTATTGACATGCGACTGTATACTGTGGATTTAGTTGATTGTGTCCACCACACGTTCAAATCTGGTTAGTCCCGCCACAACTGCTTGCAGATAGCCACATATCTTGACGTGTCAATGGTCACAGGTTGCCTGCATAGTAGCATTGGTAGATTTACGTCGGTCTACAGCTCACAGATGTATAGATGGAAGAAGTGATCTATACACCATGTAGATGTAGATTGTGTTGATTGTAACATGTGTGAACAAGAGATTGTAGGCTGTTCGCTCCAAGTCAGTTGCTTGTTGTTTTTTACCCGACTACAGCGAAGCAAAAAGGAGGGTTATGTTTTTGACCGGTATGTGGGTATGTATGTATGTAAGTATGTAAGTATGTATGTATGTTTGTATGTATGTTCATCTGTTCCCTCATAACTTCTAAACTACTTATCATAATTTGACAAATGAGGTGTCGTTGGAAGCGTCTTATTTGTCTGCTGGTTAAAGGCTGTGTGACGTCACAACAAATTGATTGTGGCGCCCTCTAGAGGGCACGAGGTCCAGAACTAAAAAAAAAATTCACCACACCCCATCGTGTGTGGTATCGTTTAATAGGGATTTTATAATGAAGGTAGGGTTTTGTACATCATATTTTTGTCGGGCGTAGCGTTGGCGAGATATATCCCGCCGAAGTCAAGAAAACTAATTTTTACCCCCACGACGTCGCAAAGAAGCAGTTGGGAGGGTTATGTGTTTGTTGATCGCTGTGTATTTATGCAAGTATATTGACATGTATACATGTAAACAATTATGCAAAAACCCCAAAATGCTTTAAATAAAAAATAAGTTCAAAAACGAAAACCCGACTACTGAAACATCACACTCTAAAAAGTATGAAACAAGAAAATATTCTCACCTGAGATCGCTATGTACAAACTATTCAATATGTATCGTGTACAAACTATGTACAAACTATTCAATATGTATCGTGTATTATATAAGCAACTTACTTTTAATAAATATTTTATTGTATTTCATAAATATTCTTAGAGGTGCTTAGAGGATAGCTGTAGTCGTATGTCCGTCCGTCGTGGCTGTGTAACCGTAACAAAACAATACACTCTGCAAAGTAGCATACGACCACGGGTATCCACTAAGAATATTTATGAAATTCAATAAAATATGTATTAAAATTAAGTTGTTTATATAATACACGATACATATTCAATAGTTTGTACATAGCGATCTCAGGTGAGAATATTTTCTTGTTTCATACTTTTTAGGGTGTGATCTTTCAGTAGTCGGATTTTAGTTTTTGAACTTATTTTTTATGAATGATTTAGTGCTGTTGCTTATTATCGATGTTCGCAGCTTAAGCTTTACAGGTCACGTCTAGGAGAGTAAGGCTGAGTAGCAACATCTTACTTTAACTGTAACAAACGTCAAAAATCAGTCAAACTCCCATAATTACCCCCCGTTGACGTTGATTCCCTCCCGTGACTATAACTATAACCGGTGTATTTGACACCGGTTATAGTTATAGTCACGGGTAAAGTAAGATGGCGCAACTTAGCCTAAGAGTACGTCATTTAGAGCCTAGGTTTTGCGGGGTTTGGCTCTAGCTAGCTATATCTAGCTCCAGTTTGGAGCATAATTATCAGCTCGATGCATCACGTAGACCTTTAACATTTAAGATAATTCCTGTAGTTAGTAGTTGGCTAGTTAGTAGATTATTTGTTTTTTTCACCAAGATGTGACCACCAACACGTGTCAAGATTGGTTTAAATAAGGCGAGATTATTTTTTGAAGTTATACTTATTTTGGCGCGGTAGAGAAAAATGATGAGAGTGAATTTTTACGATGCGCGCGCACACCGACACCTAAATTCTACACCGTAAAGTTAATTCTAGGTGGTACGATGCGCGCGCACACCGACACCTAAATTCTACACCGTGAAGTTAGTTCTAGGTGGCATGACTATGTTCAAGTTGTATATGTCATATTTAACGTCATATTTTTATATTAATAAAACCTTTTTTATTTAAATAAAATCTTTTTGATTAATTTTAATATTTATCGTTAATCACTACTGCATTTTAGTTTTTTTTTCCATACGCCACAGAAGTATAACTTCTAACGCGTGTACATCAGTACACACACTCTTTTTTTTATTACAAGATTTAGAAGAAGAGCCTTCCAAGTTTAAATACAAAACTACAACTTGCCCAAATGTATATCAATAAATTCAATATTTAATTAATTCAACAGCATTCTAATAAATAAGTTGACGATATAATTACGCGAGATATACTCTTTCACTCTTCTCAATGTATAAACAACTCAAACAGGTATTCAAACATAAGCACACATAATTCCCCCCAATGTTAATTTCGAAATAGGAGCAAAAGATAGGCCCCTGGGCAAAGTTTAAGCCGAGTTTTGACAAACGCCCCTTGCTCTAATCCCTGGATCTTTGGGCAAATATTTACAACAAAGTTGGTTCGTGTAAATTCTAGTCTTACAGGTACTGGCCTAAGAAAATACAACGTGTTGGACTTTTGTTTCTCTTGTTTGATCTTTTAAATTGTATTGGGTAATTGTGGAGTTTTTGGGAGATTTTTATTTGAAGTGAAAACTTCTTTAGCTGCATTGTGAACTGTTTGGGATGGGTAAAAAATGTTAAACTCGCGTCAGGACACGTGACTTGATCGAAAATTAGTAAGACGGAGGAAATAGAAACTTTTTTGGGATGGTTAATACAATTTAAACTCTCGTCAGGACACGTGGCCTGATCGAAAAGTCACACACAAAGTTAATGTTCAAGTTTTCACTTCTGCCGGCACTCCCGGAGTGCTACCCCTTGTTTTTTTTTCGGATACTTAACTGTATTCCAGCAAATTTTAGATAACTTTGTAAAGAATAGAATTTATACTATCAAAAGTTGTAGTTTTATGTCAATAAAGATTTGTTATTAACAATCAAATGCTTTTGTACGATAAGATAGATTAATCTTGATCACAACATAATTTGTGAGTTAAGTTTGTTATTGACCATTAAGTATAAATCCAAATATAATTTCCATTAAAATAATCCCAATTCATAAAATACCACACAGTAAAACTCAACCTTATTCAAATCTCCACCTAAACTCAACGAAATAGAAATCAAATTCCCAAAACGTAACCCTAATAAATCTTCAAAAGAATTAGAGGCAGAAATGCCTGGGGAACATTAAGGCCAACATCCATCCGAATAGTATTGAGGACCGTCCCAGGGAAACGACTGGACGCAAATATTTGCCCACTTGATTTACACACTCGCGCCGTGATTTATGTGAAGATTTCGGACGTGTGAATGTGCCCTAATGTGCCTTATTCCAGCCGGAGGCCCAGTGACTGATTGACGGTTTAAAGTTGACTAAATTACGGTAATAGGCTTTTATGGAAGGAAAAATGCCGTCGCGAGATTTCGTCCTACGTGACCTTTTGATGTTAACTGCCGTCTTAAATTTAGTACTACTATTTTGTGATGAAAGCGGTTTCTTGTTGTTGTAGGTTATTACGATGAGAAATTTGAAATCTCAATTTGTTTTTCTAGTAGAAGTCAAATTCTACTAAATAACGATAAAAACATTGTAAGCAATATATTTTTCTCGTACAACAATCATGTTAAACTTAACGTTGAAATGACGAACTAGCTTTTTCCCTCCTATACTAGATTCATCAAACAGAACGTAGCTTTGTCATATCCAGGTACCTATGTAGAATGGCAACACTAAACTACCCCATTTACACGTTTCTGCCCGACGCACCGCGAACCAAACGCTATCGCATGTCCAATCAGTGTTGCCAGCAGTCAATGCAGTCTCCCATAAATAAAGGTAAAACACGGTTGGTAAATTACCTATCAAATAAATTCACGGCGGGTACGACCGTTTTAATCAAAGCGATAGATATTCGACATTTTAACGTGAGCTATTTGGCTGTCAGCGCTTTCGAGAGTCGCAGATAGCTATGTCAGGGCTTTCCAAATTGCTTCGGATAGTTTAACTTTGATGGTTGAATGAAATGGCAATAATTATATCAGATTTTATAATTTCGCTATGTCCAATCACGAATGCAGTTTTGTCTGACTATTCAATGTTTAGAATTAATCTCCTAATTATTAATAATTTAAAATTATTAACTTCAAATGCCGTGTTGACTACCACGGCATTTTCAGTACTTTGTTTTTATTTATTTATTAGCCATACAATGTAAGTAATGTACTTACAATAGAAATAACAACATTGTCTAAAACTAATCTAATTTTATCTATTGACACGTATCCCTGTACTGTTTAGAGCGTCGCAAACTTGTCGGGTTTTTTTTTCTTTGATAAAATTACAGTGGGAAGTATAATTATTATCTTAACCAAAATAATAACTTCCAAATCTAATCTAATTAATGATTAATGTTGGAGATCTGAAATACAAAATTTGAAAAAACCATTTGAATGGTGAACCTCAGCCTTTTTCGTGAAGTTTATAAAAGCATTTTGTCTTAGAACCGCCTGACATAATCATATTTCACATTCAGACATCTTTCATTAAAAGGTACTTAAATCAAGTACCTCTTCGAAAATTAATGCCAAAATATTCGTGCAATTTATCTAAGTGTTATTATGTGAGTATATAATTTCTATATTGTGGAATCCATCCTACAAATATTACTATAGAGAAATTCGGAAAAAATGTGTTTAAATATTGTGATGATTGTTCCTCGATCACGCAGAAAAAAACGGTTAAACGGATAGGAACTTGGTACACATATATTTTACAGCCGCAACACATAACACATTAACTTTTACAAGTAATTTAAGAGCGGGCAAGGCCACGTATCCCATACAGTCCCATACTCCACAATCAATTTGACAGGAACATAATAAGCCTATATACCTGTGCGTTTGCTGTTATATCCATTTTCATTAAAATACGATTACTACTACAACTACCGAACGGCGCTGGCGGAATTAATCGAAATCCGTCGGAACACAATCGATATCATTACCAATCTATTCAACATCGATACTACATGCTAATACGATATTAAATTAGCGGTTCCTATAATATGGATGCAGTAAAACAAGTTGATTAAAATTAATATATTAGTTACTTCGAGCATTTACCAATGGAGATGTTAACGTTGTAATCTGCAAATATTTTTTTCTGCCGATACTTACGGGGGACGGGGTAAACGCGCATTGCACACACACAAATCACTCACTTTAACGATCCCGCACACTAGCTTGAAACACGCGCACAGTATTAAAAATACAGCGTAGTTACGCACGTTCATATGGCCAAAAATGGCTATATGGCCAGCAGAGGGGTACGACTTGTTTTAACACCTCCTTTGGTAAATGCTCGAAGATTAGTTATGACGGATAATGGTATAAATATTTAGTATGTAAGTTTTATTATGTACCAACTCGAAAGTGGTAAGTTCCACAGGTGGTAGGGGACACATTATACCGCTGTCCCGCCTGACTTGCTACCAAAAAGTAGCTTACCACAATCAAGGAGATCTTTCACCATAACTTTACGGTGTTCCGGCAGCACACAGCCCGAAAGCGTCAGATTATTCTAAGCCTAGCGTTTTCGCCATCTTCGACCACATCATCGCTTACCACTAGGTGAGATAAATATATATCTTATCATATAAATGTAATATCATAGGAAGCTAACAAGAGCCCACTTCGACTTATCCTTATTCGACTTATATATAAGAGCGACTTATCCACCTTATCCACCTTCTGACTCCATCATCTGATTAGCACCTAGATACCAAATGCAAAGATCGTGTAAAAATATGTGTTACACCAGTTAAATATTAAAATATAAATATATAGAAAGATATATGTCAAAGCTCCTCCTTATTTTTCGTCGGTTATAAAAGATTTAGCCATTTTTGCGTGACTTCCAAACATTAAATTTATAAATATTCGTTGGATTTGATGCAAGTTGAGCTACTGTCTCTATAACCCAATTTCTCCGTTGCGTTGGACCGTTCGGCGTGTAATTGAGTTTCGGTTATTGACGAGCACACTTGTTAACTCGGAATTATGTAACGCAGCGATTAACGCGATGTTTGGATGTTTTACTCGATATTTTCGATCTTTGTAAATTTTACACGATCAGAAACCAGGTGTGAAGGTGATCAGAAATCAGTATTCACTAGCCGTCTGCAAGTGCTTAATCTACGAAAAAGACGCATAATAATATAACGGTATTTTGTAGTATTTTTAGTAATCTGTGGTATAAGTAAAAGCCTACCAGCCCAGGTTTTATTTTTTATTTCGATACACTGTACAGTTATGAACATCATTAAATTACATACAATTAAATTCAGATTGAAAGACATAGCCCTGGAAAGAGATTCGTGGAAGGTCTTGCGGTGGCAATTGCTAAGCAGTGGGACATTATGGATAAGCGAAAAAAATGGGTAATATTAAATTAGTGAAACGGTAATTTTAAAGAAGGAAACAATCCTAGCCATATTACATGTGTGTAAGTTTTCATTTTTGCATGTTTGTATGTTTTTTTTTGTTCACGCAAAATTTTTAACGGATTAAGATGTAATTTGGCATACAATTAGTTCAAAGCTTCAAAGCTTTGAAACTGGCTAGGATCACATTAAATGTGATCCTTTTAAGCAACACTTTTCAATATAATGCAGGTCATAGATAGGGCTGGGCTGAAAATCAGTGCTGCGGTTCTTCAGAGTCACAGCAATATGTTGAGCCCAACCCTTTTCCAACGGCTATGGGGGCGTCCATAAATTACGTGAGGTGTTTAAGGGGGGGAGGGGGTCGAGTCAAATCTCATCTAATCTTACGTTGGAGAGAGGGGGGGTCTCGGCAAATATCACGCAATTTTTTTTCTGATTGAAACAAAAAAAAATTATACTATTTTGGTATAACGATTTAAGTATTCTATTGTTAAATTTTTATTACACTTATAATCAAACTCTCAGCAATATTGATTACTAGTCTTAACTAGTCGTAAATAAAAGGACGATGCAAATTTGTTTTTTTCTTTTTACAATAACAATCCAACGCGTTTACGTAAGAAACTCACATTTTGAAAAATCTCACGTGAGATTCGGGGATGGGGGAGGGGGTTGAATAAAATCTCACGACATCTCACCAGGGGGGGAGGTAGGGGCAGAAAATTTAAAAAAACACCTCACGTAATTTATGGACGCCCCCTATGTTCACGTCAGCGATTCTCAACAACATGTTTAAATTTTAAAAAATTATGTTTTATTTTTGTTTCGCTAGTTTTAGCAAAATTGTTAATTTTATTTGTAAATTTGGTCGTTGGAATAAACTATAAATCAATCAATCAATGAAGTATACATCTTATATATATAAAAGAAATTTGTGTTAGTTACACTATTTATAACTCAAGAACGGCTTTACCGATATGGCTGAAAATTGGTGAGGAGGTAGCTTAGAGCCAGGAGACGGACATAGGATACTATTTATTTTGGTGATAATTATTATTTTTATTTTTTTGTTGTGAATGTGTGCGTGTGTCGGGAAACAGCACAATGTTGAAAAACATGCTATTTGCATTCTCCCCAAAATTCCACTGAAAATCTTCTCCTCATCTTTACTGAAGGTATGACTTAGACTAGACTTTTACTTGAAAACTGAGCTGAAATGTGACTCTGACCCATCTCTACGACCAAAATTGATAAAAACTTGAAAAATTTTAATATTCAACACTGGCTAAATACACTAATCGTGTGGAGACATAACGAAACTTAAAAAAAATTATGCTTACAAGCAATCGAGACAATAATAATCAATGCCTAATCAATTTTATATTTTGTCAGAATTTAGGTAAATACAGAGATATGCAAGAATGTGATAGCCAAGTTATGAATGTCGTATGTATACAGTCTTATCCATAAGGCAAAAAATATTAGACAGTTATTCATTAAGTAAGTACCTATACTTATTCAGAATTAAAATTAAATACTGGTGATTATATTTTTACATTCAAAATTAAACTCAATCGAACTAATTTCAAGTTAATAACTTATCTATAACAATAATAACATTGTTTCATTGCATCATGTCTTGCTGACACGCGGATAAAGTACTTGATTGTTGTATTTTTATTCTATTTCTGTATTGCCACAACTTTATTATTTACTTGATAATCAAAGTGCCATAATACATTACTGAACTTAATCTCTTTTGTATTCATTGTATTACGTTCATAAAAGCCTAAATTAAGTTAATCTAAAAGGTAACACGACATTCGTAGTCTGTAAGGTGGTACGAAGTTTGCCGGGCCAGCTAGTATAATATAAAACCATCAGTTTTCTCTTATCTCTCTTATACATAGAAACATATCGTTAGCAACTATGTAGGCCACGTTGATTATCTTGTAAACCATGACCCTCCCCTCCCCTCCCTACGTCCCTTCATATCTCTTGTTAATCATAGAATAATCCCTAGGCGAGAGTAGTAGGCCGTATCGTATATATGTTTGTATCTAGGGTAAAGTATGTTACCTTCAATACCTACATTTAGATTAATTAGACCAATTTTACATTGAACAGGACTTATCGCGCTTAAAATAATGATTTATCTACGTTATTTTATTTACTCTATTAATTATTTATTTACTCTACGTTACCTTTTCTGCAAATTGTATCTAGGAATGATGCCTGGGCAAAAAAAAATTAATCTTAATTAGTCCGTCAGTCGGATTATCAAAAAATAATGGGCTCATATTTTTTTCTTATTTCACAAATCAATAGAAATTGACAAATATAAAGAGCGTTAAAAATGGGGGCTCGTGACGTCACGAACCGCTAAAAAGTAGTACGTAAGTAATACTTTTAGTGTTTCGTGACGTCACGTGGAATTTCAACACTCTATATCTTCGTCATTTTTTGTTTAATTGACAAAATAAAAATACGTATCCAATATTTTTGATAATGTAAATGACGGACCAACAATTTTTTTTAAGGAATATAGCCTCAATTCATCGGAATATTTTTTAGTTATGATCCAGACCCTGTTCTTACAGTTTGTAGACTAATAAACTACTGCGACCATTTTTACTACATAGAGCAGTGGCACAGCACTCTAGCAGCATCTTGTATTATACAATAAAAATGCGAAGCCTTCGCCACCGATGCATAATGTAGAGACAGCCGCGGCAGATCTTGAGTGTCATTGCCTTTGCATGATATCACATTTGGCATACAGATACACATAGGAGAAGTAGAACATACAGATACAATAGGGGGAAGCCCTGAGCTAGAGTAGCTCAGGGCTTCCCAAACTGTGCGTCGGGATGCCCTGAGGCGTTGCAGCTATGTCCCAGGGGCGTCGTGTGTCGATGCGACCGACTCGAGTGAGCGCAGAGCGCATTTTTGTCGTCGCGACTCGCGAGTCGCGGACAAACTGTTTGAATGGTGGGGCTCAGTTTGCCATCAAGACTGCAGCATTAAAGGTTATATTACCATATTCGACTTCATACTTGTGTGAAACAGGCTTTTCTGTAGTTGCAGTAATAAATAAACAAGTACAGGTCAAAAAAAGACGTAGACAAAGAAATGAGAGTGGCAATGTCCAAACTGGAGCCCCGTTTTGAGAAGAAGGTATTTTTGGGGAAAGGGGAAGTGGGATTTGAGAGGCTTCGTAAAAAAATTGCAAAATCTCAAGTTTAGGAAGCCCTGTTTCTAGCTAATAAACTATAAACTTTTATACTCTCTGTTATAAAGACAATGGTCTCTTCCAGGCCATTTACTCTTCTTTCCTAGCTTACATTTCGCTGAATATCTACTGGTCTAAAGTAGGTAAGTACGTAATTAACAAAAGGTCTAAAAACACCGCAACCAAGTTTGCTCTCATTAGCAACTGCGCTAACCAAAACTTTATTCAATAGTAGTTTCGGAAGAGCATTCAACGCTGCGGAGCTACGTAGCACTGTAACAAAAACTACGCTATCTATTTAGTAGAGCAAATAGTTCTTGCATGCATTGCGGATTAGCCGTCCGTGTCTCACAGTGCCATAGTTTCATAAAAACAGTAAACAATGTTCAGACGTTTTACAAATAAATGAATATGTTAAAATGCTATATTTCATGTTTGTGCTTTAGTTATTATGATTTCATTAGAATTTGATCACGTAATAAATTATCATGTGACCAAGATCATGTTCAACGAACAAGTTATTCCGGAACCGATTGCCCTAAACGGAGTTCCTCTTGAAGTTGTTCACGAATACGTCTACCTAGGGCAAATCTTGCAATTGGGTACAAACAACTTTGACAAGGAAGCTCGCCGGAGAATACAGTTGGGATGGGCAACATTCGGAAAACTTTGTCGAGTCTTTTCATCGCCCATACCACAAAGCCTAAAGACGAAAGTCTTTAACGAGTGCGTCCTACCGGTTATTACTTACGGAGCCGAGACGTGGACACTGACGGTGCGACTAGTTCACCAATTCAAAGTCGCTCAGCGAGCTATGGAGAGGGCTATGCTCGGAGTTTCTCTGAAGGATCGAATTCAAAACGAAGTCATCCGTCAGAGAACCAAAGTTATCGATATTGCTCAAAGGATTAGCAAGCTGAAATGGCAGTGGGCTAGTCACATCTGTCGTAGAACCGATAACCGTTGGGGTAGACGAGTCTAGAGTGGAGACCACGGCTCGGCAAACGTAGTGTAGGACGCCCTTCAGCTAGGTGGAGCGATGATATACGCAAGCTGGCTGGCAGCGGTTGGAAACGAATAGCTGAAGATTGAGCTCAATGGCGTGCCATGGGAGAGGCCTATGTCCAGCAGTGGACGGAAATTGGCTGTTAATGATGATGAATAAATTATTTGTTATATTCCTTACACTGATTTTCGTACACGTTATATTTTGCCTATTATTTTATTATCGTTATATTTCAATACTAATGTGAATATTTACGAACCAACGAAAGGAACTAAAATCATATTATGAGGTAGAGCAAATCATACATTAGCAGAATATCAGCGTTTCATAACTAATCTATCAAAATTAATTTGTGTTATTGAATAGAACAGCAATGTAGTGCTTTTCGATCATGCATGTTCATAAAAAGCTTAGTATAGCTGAGTGAATTCCAGAAATCACATGCATTCCACTGCACTGCGCCTATTTCTCTGATCTTTCGTTCATTGCCACTAGTGGTCGACTCGACGAACTAAACTAATTTGCTCTAAACACCACTGAAACTGCCAGAATAAGTTTCACTGAGAGCGTTTATTAGGCGAGCAATTGAATGTGAAGTTGGCTTACTGTTCAAAGTTTCGTACGCTGTGGCTTTAAGAATTCGGCAGTGTTTTTGATTATCTCAATGCTGTTAAATATCATATCGATCACAGTGCCTTGAGCAATCATTTTTCGTCACCATTAATTTTTGCGCGCTGCACTGTTGCATATCCACGAGTGTATGATGTACCAAATATCTATGTCACCTTGCTTTTACTTTTTACAGACTTCACAAAAGAGGAGGAGGTTCTGAATTTGCCTGTTTTTTAGGGTTCCGTACCTCAAAAGTTAAAAAAGGAACCCTCATAAGATCACTTTCTTGTCCGTCTGTCCGTCTATAGGTCTGTCCGTCTGTCCGTGTGATCCCACCGATATTTTCAGGAAGGGGGGACCTCGAAAGTTAAAATGTATACCAGATACTGAAGTCTATAGTCCCTATTAGGTATATAACAATCAAGGTCCTGAGTCAACACGATAAAAAGATATGGGCAAATTTTTGCGAAAACTTGTAAGTAGGTACTTACCAAAATTTACCTTCAATTTCAACTATTTTATTTTTCTGGAATCTTACCTTTACTTGTGCTGTAAGATCTTGCTTTTAACCAAAATTGACAATTCTAGGTCAACCGGAAGTACCCTATAGGTTTTCGACCCAAAACCTATAGGGTAATTCCCGTTAACCTAGAATCATGAAATTTGGCAAGAATCAAGGTCTTGAAGCACTTATATAGGAATAAATCTGAAAACCGTAAATATGTAGTTTTATAACAAAAAAAAAAGGTAAATGAACTATATTACAAACTTATTATTTGTAGTTGGTGCAATACATTATCTATGGATCGGACTACAAAGTTAAGTTTTTCCTTTAACCTAGTCTGAGAAGTTATGTATATTATATGGTACGGCATTCTCGGCGGGCGAGTCCAACTGACTTGGGCGGTTTTTATTTTTAAATTTAATGTGTACGTACCGGCCTTTTTCGTGTTGTTTTTTATGTATGTTACCTCAGACTTACCATCATTTATTCCGATTGAATCTGATTTGGATAATTATTTTTTGTTTAAGAGATTTTGCTTCTCGTTTGGTCCTATTGTAATTTTATCAAGATTTGATTGGTATCTCCCATGGCGTGGTTTTAATAGAAAAATTGCTTCGCTTGTAAAAATTATACACACATCTTGAACAGTGTATATTATTCGCCTGAACATATTTTTTATTTGTAGCCACTTATCGATACCATTATATCATCAAGAACTACACAAATAATTTTAAACATAACAACCTCGTAGGTAAAGCTTGGTCACAGTTAACACGAACATCTAAACTGTGGTTAAAGTTCGTGGCGGTGTAACACAGTAATTAAGATTCACACAAGTTGTCCAATTAGGAAGTTGGCAGGAAATGTTACCTGACTTATCCCGTCTCGAGGGCACCGACCTGTTATAGTTCTTAGCTAGAGCACTTGTGTGAATTGCAATCATTTATAAAATTGAATCAATATAATAAACAATTTAATTTGTATATTATTTATTATTTTAGAACATTTATTTAAACAAATTTAATTTTCGATATTTACTTATGAAATATTATAAACGTGTGCTTAATTTAAATTCAGATCCAGTGTTTATAAAGGGCACTTACTTTAATCAATTTATTTTATTTTCAGTAAAAAAATCATGTTTAAATTTTTATACTGAAGACAGAAACATTTTGAAGAGCTTTTCATGTTTCATGAAATTAATCCTTATTTACATCGTAAAACGTTGGCATCAGTGTAAATGTTATTAATAAGATTCGAATAAATTGTAGAAAATAACAATACCTTTCCTTTTGTGCATTTGTGTATATTGAATAACACAGGCGTAAGTGGATCCCCCTGGGTAACATACGTCAATAGCCAGCCAGCAACTTTGCCGACGGCATAAGCCTCGAATATCAGCGGCGTGCAGCGATTGCAAGCTAAGCTGCATTAGCATTTTGCCATTCAGCGTGAGTGTGTTCTTTCCTTGATGACCGCTCTTTGTGCGCAGCTTACGCTGCAGATTCACGTGATGTCAGTCTAGACTAGAAATGGTTAGAGTCGTTATTTGTAAAGTGAATTGCTTGGACACATTTATCACTGTCACTGTCAAGACAGCAATGCCTATGGTAGCTTAAGATTAGGGTTGATACAAGAAGATTAGACACCTACTACATTGTTGTGGTGTTGTCGTAATTTATGAGATATAACAGTCATAGTTTTGAGATATCTGAATACGCCCTGTGAACCGACGATGACAACATTTGAACAAAAACTAAATTTTGGTCTTACTTTTTTTAACCATCGCAATTTAACTTTTTAATATATCTATTTGAATTTACGCAACGTTGTATATACTCTGAATAGTGACTTTATTCTGTGAATTCATCAAATTCACAATATCACTCAGTTTCAAACATCGGATGCAAATAACTTGAATAGAAATTCGTCGTTCTCAATTGGTAGACTTCGGTCCAAACTAATTTGCATGGCACAGCTCCTGAACCGGGATTGTATTCCAATTAGAGCTTAGGGATGTAGCCTTGTATCGATACTTAGAAACACAGGTAGAAAAATTGGACAAATAACAAGTAAAAAATAAAGCTGTATAATGTTTTATTTCTACGAAAGATGATATCTGTTAGGTTGTTAGACTTTTTTATTATTTTCATTAAACTTTAATTTGATCAAAAGCGTTAATAAAGATCATAATTGTGAAGAATTGTGCTCAACTGTCAGTAAAAATTGGTTCAGAACGATGGTGCTAGACTGACTGATGTTTGACTTTACTCCGTTCCACAAATAAAACCATCCTTACTAATCCGATCTTGCAAACTAGATGTATCGCAAATCAAGCAGAAACTAGGTTTATTGATTGTCATTGTGATAACTTTATTTTAACGATTTACCCACATTATGTATCGATATACCTCCATCACTTTAGTGAAACGTGAGCGAGGCAGCTGCGTGGCGACTGCGGCTGAGGTGCGACTCGGGTGCGTTTATAAAGCAGGTAGACGATAGTAGAGACCTGGAATCTGGGTTGGATCTATAATAGGGTACGTGCTCAACTTGTAGTTTATGCAAACTAGGATAGTTTTAGTTCACGGTGGTGGTCTTGAATTTGAAGACGCCAATTACAAATCAATGATATTCTTCAGTTTGAAAATAATATCCATACATACATAAAATCACGCCTTTTTCCCGTTTGGATAGGCCAAGACTACTTCTTTCCACATGTTACGATCCTGACATACATCTTTCGCTTCTTCCATTTTCTTTCACTTTTCTTGAAAAAAAGCTGACTAATTAAATAATTATAAATCTATTCTTGGTAAAAACTTGCCCAGATCTTTATCAGGTGGATTCTACAATTAGAACCACTAACTAAAAATTGAGGCTAAGACTTTTTATTTCGCTACTAATTGCTCTAATATGCAAAAACCTTTAATATAAAACCTTTATTATAAATAAACTAAATTATGCAAATTGGTAAGTAAGGTTAACCTAATTCCGACTATGTAATTCGGATCAGAATAACGGCAAATATAGGAATCTATTTAAAGTCCTTTAGGACGTCCCCGCGTCCCTTTGCCGAAAATTTTCGTCGTATATTCGAAGCCCTTCAAGGCCCTTGCTAAATTATAGGCATATTCGATTAATTTACCGCCGAATTCCAACAATTTATAGTCCAATATTCAATATCCCTATTCTTTCTTATAATATTTCAATGGCTATTCGTTCCCGAAGCGATAAATCGACTGAAATATCTCAAACTATTCAAAATCACTTTCCACCTTCGGCAAAATGGTAGCAATATATCTCAGGCATGAATTGCGTACAATTTATGCGTGTTGTCTGTCTCGGTCATTCGTACTGATTTAGCGTAGAAATGTTTGCTTAGGAAGAAAGTTGTATGTAAGAGAGAGATTTTAGTTAATTGTAGGGGTACTTTATTGCAGGGATATTGCAAGTCAAAGTCTTAAAGACAAACATAAATGTTTGTCATCATTAAAATGCAAACCTATACGCCTGTAAAGTTAGCACCCGAGCGCAGCGAGGATGCTACGCCGTGCAATAGTAGACAACTTAAGTGACGAGTATCGTATATTATAATATAGATAGCAGTATGACATAAACCCGCACTTTGCGAGGGTGCTAAACGCCGTGCAATAATCGACTATTTAAGTCAAGGAAAAGCGTGCGTAAAGTTAAAGATTTAGGTCACACTGTGCTATAAATCAATTCTTATTAATCTGAACATACCGGTAATTTCTCGCGTAGTTGCGTCACATTTATTTCGGACTATAACTGTGCCCTGCGGCTTCAATACTATCTTATAGCTTAATCCATAGTACTGGCTATCCCTTTACAAAATTTCAACTAACACGGCCCAGCCGTTCGACCGTGAAGAAGTCACAAACGATCAAATAAACAAACTGACTTACGCATTTATTATATTAGTGTTGATATGCTCTGACCAGGTTTTAGCCTAATACCACTAATAATTAGGCCATCGTCACCCGTGTCGTGTCACCCGCACTTCCCGGTACAAATTATATCAATTTCTATTGTAGTGGACCACAGCTGACCACATTTCACTATAATTTGATCGCATACCATATCATTATTTTATTAAATCGCATCTTCTGGCTACCAACCAAATCACCTGTAAACAATACTGTTCCCCAGAAATAAGGCTATAATACCTCATTCTGACAATGATGGAAAGGGGAAGGATCGAACCTTAACCCGGATCACGATGGAAGTATACATAATGTAAGGAATAGATGCTGGGATTTTATTATAAAAGCTCACGATCATTTTTTTTATGGTGAAAGGTAACAAGACGAGCACGACGCTCACCTGATGATAAGCGATGACGTCTACCTATTATAGATACAGCGGCAAAATTCTGGCAGTCCAGAATTTTGCATGTCACACTGCGCCTGTTACCTTGAGACATAAAGATGTTGAGTCTCACATGCCCTGTAAATTCACTAGACACCTTGCCATTTCAACTGAAAAATATTCCTATTTCACGGCTGAAAATTAATTGGCAAAGTGGTGGTACCGCCCCAGGCGGTCTAGCAGAAGTCCTACCGCTGTTCATCATCATCATTTTATACTTATTAAGTTAAAAAGGGATATAGCAACCGAAATATGTTCAAACATATGTCGATCACTACATTAAACATAGCGTAGTCTCGTTGAATTCCTGTTTTTTAATTAATAAGACTCTGGGATAATTTAGTCTTCAGTTTGTGTCGTTGTTCTTAGTTACATAATTGAGAACTAACTCTAGTTTTTTCGTTATTATTATTTTTGATCATGCATCCTACCAAAACAAAAAAGATCAGTGATGGAAACGAATGGCTGACGGTCTAGCTCAGTGGCGTGCCATAGAAAAGGCTTATGTCCAGTTGTGGACATACAATGGCTGAAAATTATAATGATGATGATTGCGCTAAAATTATATATGTGAAAGTGTCATATGTGTTGATGTTAGTAACTCAATCAAGCAAACAGATTAGGATTAAATTGGGCACACGGATCTATGGAAGATACTAAAATTTACAATTTAGTTGTGTGATGCAACCATACTAATCAAGATAATAATTATCTTGATTAGTATGGTTGCATCACTTACTCTTATCAATTACAAAAATATATACTCAGGTATACTAACAGTAGTTTAAGAACTTCGTTATTAAGGTTAAATAAAAAAAGGTTTATTATTTTTTGCTTTTCAGTTTTTTCGGTGGTTTTATTTTTTGTTAAAAAGTTTTATTTTATAATTTTATGTGGCCATAATGTACTATATTATAAGCAGGCGTCATTGCTTACCCCTGGCCTAGACAAACGTTTTATAGAACATTTATGCTCTATAATAATAATAAAAATAATTTAAGATCACTTACAAAACTAAAAAAACCGACTTCCAACGTCACGCTAGTCAATTTCAATACTAAGTTTGAGAAGTTTATCTTCATATCTCTGGAGATACTGAACATATTTCGATGAAAATTAAATTATACCACCTGTAAAATATCATCATCATCATCATAATCAGCCGGTATCAGTCCACTGCTGGACATATGCCTCTCTCAACACACGCAACTGAGCCTGATTTTCGGCTCTTTGTGTTTTCCAGTGTTTGTTGACATACATTGATGATATGATAAAATCATCCAAAAAATGATACTTTTATCAATTATTTTTGTTGATTTATTCAAAACCGCTCGACCGATTTCGTTATAATTTAAATGGGCCCCCTTGGGGGTATACCCTTTCCAATAAAATAAGGATTATCGAAATCAGACTACTCTGTAAAAAGTTATGCGTGGTCATACATAAAAAAAATATATATACGCGTCGACTTGATAACCTCCTCCGTTTTTTTTCGTCGGTTAAAAACAACATTCGGCTTCAAATAATTATACCCAAACTTAACACAAATAGGTTATACCCACTGTATGTGTTATTAAATTCCACAATCACCTCACCATTTGGATTGTAAAAAAGTCGTGAACAACATCATAAAAAACTTACAAAGTGAATGAACTCACAAACCACTGCTTTCATCGTAAAATTCTTAGAGCAGTAACTCTTATTCGCTTCTTATCCTTTAACACAAACATCTACGAAGTAAGAAATAAACACAGCAGATGCACTATTTCTTAAAAGCATCCGATTTATGTGCTCCCAATATGTTTGCGACGAAAAAGTAAAGTAAAAGGTATCGAAATGGACCGCTCAGATCCAGGGTTGGATTAAGTAATTGGTGTTGTAAAACACAACATTTAGAAATTAACCTGCTTTTGACTAAGTAAAATAGCTTTTGAACTGCGTATGCAATAAAGTCATATACAACACAAATACTTATAAGTGAAGAACAACCCAATACAATTAACTTGAGGCCGCGGTGTAGGAACTATAATTCATAATTTATTGGTAAAAATTGCGTTTCACAGGTCAACAATGGTAAAATAATATTAATATAATACAATTGTGTAATGATAAGTCATATAAAATAATATCTAATAATTTGTTAATGGAAATTAGCAGTTTTCAATTTTGTCCTCTAGGTATTCGCTTATCGAGTACTAGCTTTTTTTACTAGCAACCGTTTTAATTTAATTTTAAATACATTGTCGGAAACTGCGTCTTTCATTGTTTTTTTTCAGATTATTATAGATCCATGCTCCTTTTATATAAACAGACTTGCTTGATTTGGTCAAGCTATGTGCTAGCGTCTTCAACTTGTATTTGTTTCGCGTCTGGTACTTATTTGATGCACCAAGACATTGGAATTTATTCAAGTTGGCGCGCACGAATAGACAAAATTGGTAGATTTGTATAGACATCATACAGCGTTAGGCGAAGTCGGTCTGCGCAGTCGACAATCGCGGTAGCGCCCACATGACATCCCTCTACGATGAGGATAAAACAAATGCGCGAAGGGGGCCATTTTGCCGTAACTTTTGGATTTATTTAAGCCAAAATTAGTCTACAGTGCAGACGACTTCTGTAATTGAGCCTTTTGAATCATTAATTCAGTCTACAAGAACAGCTTCACAGTAGCTGTCTCCCACAGACTCATTTTACATATTTTACTAGATAATTTAATCATAAATGATCCATACAAAAGTATAATGCACATAGGAAATTATTTTGAATAATAGTAAAACTCAAGTTCAAACAAAAAAATATTGATTGAATAAAATGTTTATTTATTGTTAATTTAAATAATGTAGGTAAATATAATACCCAACAAGTAAAGACTTATACAAGACCAAAAGATGTAATTTCAGTGCAAGTTTTTGCTCCATTTTGTACGGAAATCGTACCCCCCTTAATTGTAACTGTAACTATAAGCGGTGTTTTTGTATGGAGTTTGACTTCCTTCTTTACTCACGTGGTTTGACTGATTTTTGACGTATTTTATAGTTAAAGTGAGATGGTGCAACTCTGTTTTAGACTTAGATCACTATAAACAACTGAATAATTTAAGTGGAAATTAATATAAGTAAGCCACGTAATTGATTAACTGAATTAACTGATGGTAATCGGCTTTGCGGTAATGGCCCCGGGATAATGTATTTACGTCAATTATGCATAAATTATAGGCATGTAAGTACTCTGAAATGTCCCGTCATCGTTCTTTTAAGATTACCCTTTTATTACCCGACTTTAAAAAAGGTATGTTTTAATGTAACCTGTTTAGTTTATAAATTCTACGCCATAGATCTTGATTAATTTTGTAACAAGCTTTTATTTAACTTGCAATGTATGTATGTATGTCACTATGTATGTTTAGGTGGAATCTTGGAAGCTAAATTAGACCCACTTCCCGATGTCCGATTTGACTCTAATTTGGTGCACTTACGTGTCTTCGGTGACAATACAATAATATGGTACCATGGAGTTGGTCTGATGATGGAGACGGAAGGTGGCCACGACATCTCTGTGATAAAACAATATTACCCAACCGAGTTTGGGCTCGATTGATTTGTCTCGAGGAGAACTTTACACTTAGATGATATCCAGGGTCTGATGATGAAGCTGGAAGGTGGCCACGGCATCTCTACGATAAAACAACATAACCCCAGCCAGTTTGGGCTCGATTGATTCGTCTTGAAGAGGACACCTAGATGATTCCAGGGTCTGATGATGAAACTGGAAGGTGGTCACGGCATCTCTGTGATAAATTAACGTAACTCCACCGAATTTAGGCTACATTGATTCGTCTTGAGGAGCACTTTACACTTAAACGATATCCAGGATCTGATGATGAAGCTGGAAGGTGGCCATGGCATTTCTGTAATAAAATAATATAACCCCACCGACCGAGTTTGGGCTCGATTGATATGCTTTGAAGAGCACTTTACCCATAATCACATCATAATATCCGTAGAATATATGAAATATCATGCTTACTAATACTCAGGTAGTTAGTTATCTTACCTACCAAAAAGTTAAAAATAAATTAAAAGTAAAAAATGTTTTTTAAACCTAGCTTTTATATGGGACAAGGAACTAAAATGTTATAAATAAATTCCAGTAAGTATTTTGCGGGTAGATATTTACCTATATTCTTGAGAAACTTGAGATACAGAAGTATAGTAAGTACCTAACCTGTAAAACGGATAGTACCTCAAGCTTTTAAGAATATAGGTAAGTATCTACCCGCAAAATACTTACTAGAATTTATTTTTAACATTTTAGTTCCTTGTCCCAGATAAAAGCTTGGTTTAAAAAACATTTTTTAATTTTAAATTATTTTTATAAGTAGGATACATTATTTGTAAAGATTCGATGGCAGAAAAATACTACTGAATATAGTACTTCACATCAAAATTGATATCATCTCTGGCCATCCTTTAAATATTCTATTTGTGTTTAAAAATATCTTAATAATTTTAAATCTGTAATAAAAACTATCGTAGGTAACTTTCTTTAGGTATACTTTTTAAAGTTTTCTTAGTGCCTCCCTGTTCTGAGATACACTAGACGTAATTTAGAAGGAAGTAGATTTAAGGGGTGCATTTGCTTCGACTCCACCTGTGGCTTATTTATTGCCAGCCAACGATTTGCTTGAATTATCCATTGTCGAATACAATCCCGAATATATTTGCAGTTTTGGATCGGGTGGGAAAAATAGAGGTGGCAGGTGGAAGTTTTGTTTATGAATTCGGGATGTACTGTCTTGCTGTGTTTATAGTTGTTTTAAGGTGAAACTTTTTTTATCTGCTGTCATAGTACCTAGCTGCTATAGCTATACATAAACAAAAGTTTCACTTGCATCGTGATTTCATTAAAAAAAACACAATTTTTTGAGTGAAAACTTCTTGCTGACTTCACTTTTATTGGGATGGGTAAAAAATGTTAAACTCGCGTCAGGTCACGTGTCCTGATCAAAAATTCGTAAGACGGTGCGCAGTGCGCTTGCGCGAGGTGACATTTCAAACTCTGACTATATTTTAGCAAAAATGACGTGTTCACTTCTTTTCACGTTTTCACTTCTGCCGGCAATCCTGGCGTGCAACCCGTTGTCTCTTTAACGTTATACGCTATCTTATGATTATTATCTCACCTTTTGGTAATTGATGACGCGGTCGAGGCACGCTAGTCTTAGAAAGGGAACTGATTCACAAAGGCAGCTTTTGGCACACATTAGATGTTTGGCGACTGATTTTCAGACTTACTAAGAGTGGTAGCTGGCCAACCAGATATTTACACAGTATCCTGCCACCACGAAACACGTATTTTTTCCTATATTGGCATTAAAATGAGCGGAAGAGTAACTCAATCTAAGAGCACGTTCGTAGTGAAAGGAATTCTGCTAGCGCACCACTTTGTCTGTTATTTTTTTATACTGTTGATAAATGACGATGCGGTTGAAGATGGTATTGAAATATTAACAATGATATTTTTTTTGTTTGATAAGTGAAGCGTCCAGTGATATTTCAGAGTACGTGTAAAACTTGTCTCTCTAATGGGTGTAGTAGAGTGATGCGGATAACTCTGTCAATACAGAGTTTTACGTGCCATAGTTTCTGCTATAAGAAGATATCACCGCTTGCTATCATATAATTAATCTGTAACAGCATCCTAAAGATGATAACAGATAAAACTGATGGGCCTCTTTATACGCATTGGATCAAAATACTTATAAATTAAGAAATCTTGGACATAAGGTAAAGATACAATACAATTTGATATAATTTTATTTGATTTGATTTAATGTAATGTGGGTAATTTAATTTAATTTAAAATATTTAAATGTAATTTGATTTAACTTAATTTTAACATATTAATTTATATTGAAATAATTTAACAATTTTAATTTTAATTACTACTAATTCTAATTTTAAGTTTTTTACTAACAATTATGAATCAATGTTATCTGAAATAAATGAACATATATTTTTTTAATTTATTTATTTTATTAAGAACTACAGTAAAATGAAGAGATTGAGTATTTAGTCACTCAGCAGTCTTGACTTATATCTATAGAGTAACTTTTTCTTTTCATGTTTCAAATGTTCTACTTGTATACTACTCTACTTAAATTTTACAATTACCTTATTCCAACGATTTGACAAATTTTAGGTATGTTGTAAGTAAAAATAAAATCTAACATAGTAGGTATCTCTATCTGAAATAGAAATTAACTTCTCAACAAAAAACAACAAAGTTTACCAAATACCAAAAAAGAGACGGACGTTCAATGTCTTCAAAGAGTTTCTGAGCTATATCTTCTAAAGAACATTTCATTTAGAGCGTTTATTTATTAACTAGAGCGTGCTCTCAACAGATTTTTTTGGTCGTTCAAGTGCTTAAGCACAAGTAGCCTAACTCGAGAACGTGCCTAATTAGCATAGTGTAGTCACGTAAGGTGGAGGACGGTAATTCCAAATTTCAAGTATTTGCGAGGCTCGCCCTGGTTACTTTTGTTAATTCTTTTCTTTTAAATTTAGCAACAAGATGCAGCAGACAAAATAAAATAGACAAGCTTACCCAAGTGAATTACAAAATATAGTGCGTAGAAATTACGCGCTAGAAATGAAACTTCCAAGTATTTAATACTTTATTACATCAAATATTTACAGCAAATATACAACTTAAAAATAAATAAAACTATTTGAAATGTTATAAATAAAAATTAAAATAGTTATAAATAAAAAACAGAATCTAGGTCGCAGCTGTCTGCCGGTAACGTTCCCAAAAAGCTGGCGACGTTACCTCGTTGAATTGCTAGGCTAATCCGTTGGCCGAGGTAAGCGCCAGCTCTTTGGTCATGAGTGACGTCTATTAAACGTCTGGACAGCTCCTTTACAAAACCCCGGGCATCTCGACCCCACGGACCCATTGTTTCGACCCCAAACGGAAGAAAAATGTAGCCATCACCAATGGCAGCATATTTCCTCCGTTTGAGGGTTTCTGCCGCATCCGCTGCCGCATCCGCTGCTTGTGAGGTCCCGCATATGTGGGACGCTGCTAACGTGTCAGCACACGTCGCGTCCCACACCAACGGTCTCCCTCGGCACCACGGAACCAACGTCATACCGTCGGGTCTCTTGCCATCGTCACGTGATATACCGTTCGGCTCTAATATAGCCGGCATGTTCACGGTGGCAAGGGCCCGACGAATGACGTCATTCAAAAAGGCGTGACGTGAGAGACGCCCTGCGCTGCGGCGGCATGACAGGCCATGGTGGCCTAATCTGTCTACTTCACTGCCGCAGTGACAATTGTGAGGTACTGTCCGGGAGATGCCCAGACGTAATCCCACAGCAATGGAGAAGCTGTCATCGTCCATAAGGGTACCTATGTTGGAAGAAGGTAATGCGTGTAGCCAGTATCCAGATTCTTTTTCACGTGTGGCAAGGAGACGAGCCCGGTCCCTAATATCAACACTTTTTTGAAATAGTTCATCTTGAATAATTTTACAAAGGGGCTCGTCCCATAGCCTTTGTGAACTAAGTTTTTTGGGTAAGACCTCCCCTGGACAAGCCAAAGACCAGGCCGTTTTAGCTTCTTCTACGTATGCTATGGAGATTTCAGATGATGAGTTTGAAATTATTTTTTTAAAAAGATCTGAAACACTATTAGTAGAAGATAAAAAGGCTGGTAGCGAAACACTTGAAATTTTGCGGATGCCAATGCAAAACCGAATAGGCAGAGAGGCCTGACACCATGAATTATTTTAAAGTGAACAATTAAGAATTTGGGTTAAAATATTTTTGATCGCGTCATCTAAAATTTATAGTAATTGTATATGATTCCAAAGAGGGCTACAGCGTAGTATGTATGTAAATTTAGGCACAAAAAGACAAAATTTAATTAGATGGAAAGCCATGTGGTTATGAATTTCGGTGAGACGCTTAGACGTATCGTCAAATTTTTGACGATGTTCATCCACAAAGACCGGGAAAGACTCTTGAAGGATCGGAGCTCCTAGGAGGCGTAGACTTTCTTTGTTGAGTTATTTTAAATTTGGAGCCAAACAGTTAAATTTATTATACAAATCGTCTCTTTGGTCCGATGGTACAATATCTGTGATAAAAAGTTCACACTTAAAAAAATTTAGTTCCAAGCCAATCAATTTAAATTTGTCGATTAAAAACTGTAAATCTTGTAATACAGTTGTAGCTTTGCCTCCGAGGGTTCCGTCGTCCAGATACCACATGTTTAATTTGGAATTTAGACTCAAAATTACGGGGTGTATTGCTAGTCCGAAAATGGCTGGCCCAAGAGGGTCGCCCTGTTGACAACCTGAGCAAGAATTTATTAAATGGTCTCGGTAAAGTAATTTAGAATCCAATCCGTAAAATTGCCAAAGGTAGTCAAAAGTTTCTGGAATATAATTTTGAATTTCATTCAAAAGAGTAGTACGATCAACAGAGTTAAAGGCATTTTTGACATCCACCTTCAATATCACCTCACCGCAACCGTGATGTACAAATGTACGGAGAGCATGAACAGCTGCCTCGCATCCGCCCTTACTGCCAAAGCCTAACTGAAGGGGCTGGAACTTTTCAGTTAGTTTTGTATGTATGTGGCGGCAGCAAACCTTGGATGCGATTCTCCTATATGTGCAATCTACGGCTATTGGCCTAATGCCGCCATCTTTCTTTTTTAATGCGCATAGGTTTGCACCATATAGAAAAGGGGCAATCTGTGCATGCACCTTACCTGATAGCATGAAGTTTATAAGGGCGGTGATGTCTCGCAGTAGACTCTGGCCCGCATCCCCAGTAGCTCCAAAAATAAGATCTTTGATGTGTTGGGGAGTTAGGCCATCAAGTCCACCTGCCGATCCATTTTTAAAAGACATCACTGTCGCCCTTATGTCTTTTTCTGTCGCCTGTAAAGATTCAACAGGAGTGGTGGTAACCGGAAGGTAAGGCGGTGATAGCGATGGTGGATGTTTGTCAATCAGGGCTGATAAAGTCTCTGGCGTGTCTGGAGCGATGGTGTCATTGGTAAATAAGAGCTGAGCAGCTCCCTTTAAGTCCCCATCACTTATTTTAGTTTCTACTTTTTCAAAAATACTATGAGATTTTTTATGTTGTGAATTACTGTGCCAATGTGAATGTTGTTGGAAATTTGGAATTTGGGAAGAATGATCGTGCCTAAAGTGAGACTGTGTGAGACAGTTATTTTTAATTGCGGTAGTGAGAGATTTCGTGGTATTTTTAGAGTGGAGGACTTCGAAGGGAAAAATCAACAATTGTTCCCAAGCGCTTTCAGAATTTTCTTGTAAAACTTTTTGAATTTTAATTGATACATTTTGAGCGACTGATATTCGTGCACCACGGGGAATGCGCTTAACGATCGAATTGCTTGATTTTAATTTAGATAGATATTGCCAAAAAGGTTGTGAATTAGAACTTTGTGTCTGAACGGGGGTTTGAGTCAAAGGGGCACCAATGTTAACAGAATGTACACTTTGAGAAAGTGATTTGTGGCTCTTCCCAATGTGTACATTAAGTCCTCGCTGGCCCTTAAAGAAACGCGCTTGGGAGCAATGAGGACACTGCACCAGCTCATTACCCTCATACCTTGGTCCAACATAGGGGGCACCGGCAGGCTGCGATCTTCTAAATACATCACTAGTTTCACTGTCCATTTTATTCCTTATAAATAAAATAATAACAAAAAACGCAATAATAATTACAAAAACAAACATTGGTAGACATTGTCACTAAATTTCACTTGAATCAAACTGCATTTTTTTTTTGCTGCACAGGCGCACACGGGGCGCGCCCCGCGCCGCGGCTCGGCACCATCCAAAAGTATTTCTTCAATAAAAAGTTGTTATTCGGTTTCTATTTATAGACATGTAGATGGATGTAGGTCTACCCGTCCTATCGCACCAATCAATAATTGTTAAATTTGTGTAGGTGGTGGGTTTCTGGTGACCACTTTATTGCGTTTATGTAACGTAACGTATATAAGGCCCTCGTAAGGGATTGTTCTTTTATTTTATTTTAACTCGTGGGCTCACCCAAGGGTGCGAAAATAATTATTTTATTTTATTGAAATAAAATTTTGATTTTTTCCTGTTGACAGTTCAGCCATTTTTTTTTTACTTCCAAGTCAATTCTATTTATTTCTCAATATCACAAATTATTTTTTGTACAACTCCATCTGTTGAATTTTAGCGAATACGTCTTCGTAGTTACGCTGTTCTACAAAAGAGGGCGGTTATAAATTAAAAAACATAACATGGCGCTTATGTCCACTTCCGCTGCCTTCGGACCGTGACGCTACGTCACATCCGCCAAATTTTATTCCATTGATCATCAAAATTAGATTAAAATTTAGATTGCCTGTCTGAAATGGATTGAATAAAATATGACGAATTCTCTTATTTAAAATTCAAACGATAATTGTTTACGTTTTTATTTCTCCAAAACATCGTTTTACCGCATGTAAAAATGTTCTTAAAGTAACCGAAGATTTAGTGAAATATTGACATCAATCGCCCAAAAAGGTTCTAAGAGAAAAAAAATCATAAAAACAAATACTTATACAATTACATTATTTGTTCCAACAGATTTTGCTTGGAGCATTTTATAATTAGGATAATCAAATTTAATGTCTATATTATTTTTCAGTTAGTTTCATTAAACAATATTCATAAAGAAATTGGTACCTGTAATTACCAAGAATTTTTACGAAAAGCTCTTTAAAATTAAAAATATGATTATTCAAATATTATGATGCTTGGAAAAAAAACAAGCCTGACAATGACGGCTTCGAAGACGGCCGCTTTGTGGTTATTTGAGTCATGACAAGGAAAAACTCTCTATGAACATATATATGGAAACATTGTTTAATAGGCTGTAACTTAACAGTAATTTAAAATAGATTTGTGTGTAGTAGTATGTGTATTAGATATTTTAGTTTCAATTTCTTCGAAATACTTTTCAGATATACTTTTCATGCAGCTTAAACAATTTTTAAAGTTTTGAAATAAAGTTCAGTAATCGTAACCCCCCCAGAAATAAAATCACTCACGCGTCTGTTGCGATCTTTGAGTTTGGCTGAATACTCAAAGGTTGCGATGCACAAAAATATAGATAAATAGCATTCTGATTTTATACTGCATTTTATTTAAAATAAAGATAATGACTCTATTTACGCCATTTAACTAACATTTTACCTCTTTATTTATCAGCAAACGAGATTTCATTCTCTATCCGACCTCATTTTAAATCCACTGAATTTATCGTCACACAAAACAAGTCTTTGACAACTAAAATTACACACCATTAGTATATGCAATAACATTCTAATAACAGACAAAGTTATTATGCATGCGTAATCCTACGGTGTCTAAAGACTCGAAACCAGAGCCGAGAATTTGATCTAATTCTCAAATCAAAATTGCAGTTTCCGAAGTTAGCTATGCGAAGCACCTTCAAATGCTTCAAACTTGCACGTTCGCATCTCATGATACGAACGACATACCTAGTATATGACATAACCATTATGACATAACACGTATACGGTATAACTAGTATGGCAAGTATGAATGCTACAATTCAGTCTCGCTTTGTCATTGGCTGACGAGACTTCCCTAGTTTTGCAGTTCGGAATTGCTTCGTGGATCGTGATGCAATAGGATAGATTTCTGAGATATTGTGGTCAGGGAATTTAGTTTTATCTGAGTGTGTTTGTTTAATTCGAACGTTTTGACTTATTTTAATAAATACTCAAAACACAACTACTGAAAAATTCCGCTATAATTGTAGATATGATACCCAATTATCGGCCGCATACAAGCAAAGCCGCAATCAGCAGCTAACAATATATTTATTTTTTAAATGTGCCAATCAAGCCTCTTAATTTGATATTCTACACGGAAACTTTAATTTTTAACCGACTTCACAAAAAAGAAGGAGGTTCTCAATTCGATTGTTTTTTTTTTATATTGGTACCTCAGAACTCCGTCAAATCTTAACCGATTCAGACAAACGGGAGGCATAATCTCTCAAACATTGAGAGATTATGCCTTCCGTTTGTCCCCATTCAAAAAAAATTATCGAGATTTGATAATAATCTCTCGGAATATGGAGATAAACAATATACACAAATTTGATACCTCTATGACATGATGATTATGGCTACTGGATATTTTCACTATCGCGGCATGTGAAGTCGATTTTTTCGTTTTGTACGATCATAAATTGAAATAAAAGAAATAATGAAATAAAAATTTATTCATGAAAGAGGCATTAGTTACAAGATGGGTATTGGAAAACCCTGGTACCTAAACTAGGTTCTAAGACCGTAATATACGCTACCAGTTCTCTTCAGTCATATGAACCAGAGCTTGTGCCTAGTGACTTTATGTCCTCTAGAAGGTGCCATATTTTAATTAATGTGACATCACATAACTTATCCCCAGCGGCCAATCAAGACGCTTCCAACGATACCTCATTTGTCAAATTAAGATAAGGACTTTTGAAGCTATGACGGGACAGATGAACATACATTCCGGTAAAAATCTTAACCCTCCTTTTTACTTCGCTACTGTCGTGTATAAATTATATTTAAGTACGTAAGTTTTTAGAGCATTCGCAGGGTAAATAATTTAAAACGACATTTTTGTGATATTGACTTACATAATTTATGGTCCCACTGCTGCTTTTCTGTCAAAAACGCTCGCTCAAAACCAACAAAGACGAATAAAGCAACAAAAAAATCTTTTTGCACACAAAAGTCAGAGTTGTTAAACAGTTCGAAAAGGCAGAATGGCGCAAAAATATACATGAGCGATCTCCCCAAGTTTTCTCATTAGGGCAAGTTTGGCGTTTGCAAAGTTCTCTAATTGGTGCACCCACCCTCTTCGAGTCAATTGAACGCCGCATTGATGTATATTATTAATGGGGATTTTTCCCTACTCCGCATTTTGGCACACCTACCTTGGAAAGTTGTGAGGTAGGTGCTTTATATTAGACCGCGGTGGATTGGTCGAATAAAATTTGTAAGACCAAATTAAATTACTGTACTTATATACACTGTTTTATCAGATTCTAGTTACAGTTAATTTAGGTTATCGTTGTAATAGAACGAAAGAGTATGTTAACAATATTCCAACATTTGGGCCGTAACAAAAACTTTACAATCCAATTCCACATAGATGGCACTTCAACAAAACAAGCCGTCGTCAACAAATAAAAACAACCAAAACCGAGTTGGAATAGCAAAAACATTGGGACCAGCCCGCTGGAGGTTTAGACTGTGAGAAATATCCAATTTAGCCGCGTTTGCCCGGTAAATTGGCGCAATTTTTCATTCAGGTCGGCCATGTTGCGACAGTGGCGACGCCGCAGCGACCCGTTGTAGAAAGGTGCAACAAACGTGACCGTTAACAAGCTGTGGGAAAAAAAATGTTTGTAAAAGACAGCGAGAGGCATAGTTAGTTTTCTTTTGGGGTATTTATCTTTCTTGACTTAAGCTTTGTTGAAATATTAGGTGGGGAACTGCGCGACGTGAGTAGATGGTATCATCTAGGATCCTCATTAGGTAGGTAAGAAAGTTATTTAGAAAATGCACTTTTTATGTGAATATTCTGATTTGTGACTTATATTTTATTTAATATATATGATATTTTTAGGATATTTTTCATATAATTTAACTATAGATCTACTTTTAACTTAGATTTACTTCCAGGCAAACACAAATAAATTATTAAAGCACGTGTCTATCAAAAATCTGAAATACATCGCTTCAAATTCTCTTCTTTTGAATTACTATCGAATATTGAAGCAATCTGTAAATAATTGACACTCGAAACTTAGCCACGGCAGTTCTTAGCTCTATAAATTTCGTTAAATACACTTAAACCTACTTAAATCTGTGATAACTCATAGAGGCTGTAACTGCAAAGAAAAATATCATGAGGAGCCAGTGGTGTAGTGGAAGAATGGTCACCCATTAAAGATAAAGATAAAGATAAAGATAAAGATCATTTATTTGCTTAAAACATGAGTATGCATACAATATAAAAATGCATGCAATATGTCAATAATAGTATTGTATATAATAGTATATAATAGTCATTGATGTAATAATAGCTTTGACGCCAAGGTACCGAGTTTAATCCCCGCCGTGCACCATTGGATTTTTCTATAGAAACATTTATGGGTGGTTTTCACAGAGACCCTCTGGTAAAGGAAAACATTGTTAAAAAACCCCCAACCCCTGCATGGTGGTAGGACACTATGTAGTTTCCGCCTGGCCAGCTACCACCTTCAAGTTGGAAAATCTGTCGCCACACATCTAATGTGTTCCGGCAGCTATCCTAGAGAGCCAGTTCCCATTCTAGGTCTAGAGTGCTACCATCCTAGACCGCATCATCACTTACCAACAGCTGAGATAGTGGTCAAACGCTAGCATATATGATATTAAAAAAATCAGCTCCACGCGTATTGGTTTCGTGTTTTCTGTGGATTAAACTGAATTGGTGGTAAGATAGGGAAGAATAAACAGAATAATAAGCGCTGAGCATTACAGCTATCGAGAGTATAATAGCTTTAGTCCATAGGTGTGACTAAAGGTGTGATTAGTATGATGTAGTAGTAAATATTATCTTCAATTCATCAGTATCATTATCATCATCATCATCATAATCAGCTGATATCAGTCCGCTGCTGGACATAGGCATCTTCCAAGAGACGCCACTTTATCTACAATTACTACATACATAAAAGGAATGCATTACCATCGCGAGCGGATTACATTGTTCTGTGTAGAGTTCTGTAATTGCACTCTCTCTTTTATTTCATTCTCACGATTAATGAAAACCTATATTCCTTTTCACGCTCCCAGGCCACACTCGCAGCCTTTTAGAAGCGGCACGGCGTGATTGGTTCTTTAAATCAATTTATCAGTACGTTTCTGAATGGCTCCGCAAAATGTTCGATACGGTTCTTTCATATCTACTCGTGATAATATGCTTTATTTATCGCACACCTGTAAGCTCTAAAAGCAGCCTTAATGCTGGGAACACTTTTACCAGATTGGAGCCAGAATTCGGGTTCTTATCTCGAATTGGAGAATGATTACACCTTGGGGATTCGTGTTTCGTGCGCTTCATGACAAAGTGGATTTTAAGGGATCTTCGGTTTTTGTGGTTACGCATTTGACTATAAGATTTTGTCAAACTTCGTTTTTTGCCTAAAATACAACCTGTGTCTGTTTTCATACCTTTGTGATATCATTTTTTTTATGATATAAGTTAAGGACAAGCACGACGCTCGTCTGATGGTAAGCGATAACGTCTACTTATTACAGATACAGCGGGAAGCATGTATATATGCACTGCACTGCGCCTGTTACCTCGAGACATAAAGATGTTTAGTATCACATGCCCTGTAATTTCACTGAACACTTTAGTGATGATGTACCAAATGCAAATTTATGTGTTTATAAATGCGAAACCACAGGTTAATCCTTGAAGACGGATACTTTATCTCATACCACAATCACACTTTTTAACATTATACTATTCTTTAAATAAATAGTAGGAATTTCGTATCCTCTTCTATAAATATCTTAGTAGTATTTTCACTTTATTAGATAGTACGAATACCGTCTCTCTAAACGGATTGCGTTTATTATTCAATAGTAATTACCATCTTTTCAATGAAAGGGTCATCGATTGAGTGCACCGTTCAATGGTGTATTGATGGAGTGGCCAAGGCAGGACACGTTGGGTAGCTTAATGATCAAATAAAATACCACTGGTCTATAGAACGTGACCAGAGTGCAAAATGTACAGAGACAGCTTGAGGAAAGATGGGGGGTAGTACTGAAAAGAATAAAGATTGGAAGTCGGCGTGATAAAATAGAGCCAGATCAAAAGATTTTCAATAGATCATGGTGCTACGCGGTCGCATATAGAAATGCTGTCGTAGAGTGACCTGTAGCACTCGTAGGTGTCGTAGAACTTCGTAGCACCTAATATAAGTATAGTCTAATCTAATGTACATAATTATTATACAAAAAAATATATTATACAAGAAAAACAGTACCTACTACCTACTATATATATTATCTAAAAAGTCCGACACATTTTATATGCTTTATTATTTGCTTTGCTTGCCTTAATTAAGGGGTAGTTAAGAGAAAAAAAAGAAAATTTGGTAATATACCGACTAGCAGAAGTCCTATCGCTATAAAGACAAAATAACGGCGATATCTAACACAAAGTTCTAGTACATGTCCATGCCAAGTTAGCCTCTAACGATTATTCTAACGCAGGTAACTAAATTTGGAACCTACAGATTAATCCTCTAGTCACTACGTAACCCGGGAACTGTTTGTGAATTCTCCCCCCGTCCTTGCTCCGTCCACACAGAGGCGGCTGAAGTGCTCGCTAATGGAACAAGTTTGCACAAGTTCGTGTATTGATTGGCCGCTCATTGAATGTAATTCGCCATTTACTGCGGGGAACCTCGATTGGTGCCTCTTGTTTGATCTACAACTCATAGTTTTTGAACCAACTTTCAAAAGAAAAAACTTCTATGCTCGTACGCGTTAGATTTATGAAATCTATAGCATTTAATTGTCAGGACGGATATACGAGTACGTGTATTTTTTTCTGTTATTACAAGCTTTTTGTGCGTTGTTAGTTTGTTACGTTCAAACAATGTTCTTATGTATTTTTTTATGTTTTATTATAGGCTAGCGTTTGATCACTATCTCACCTGTTGGTAAGTGATGATGCGGTCGAATATGGTAAGCACGCTAGGCCTGGAATAGGAACTGGCTCTCAAGGGTAGCTGTCAAAACACATTAGATGTTTGATGAGAGATTTTTTTAACTTGAGGATGGTCGCCAGCTACCATCCTCCATCCTCCATCCAGGTGGACACTAGATAGTGTCCTACCACCATGCAAATGTATGATAATTGTTTTTATTAAAAGTAAACTATTTTCCTTGCTGGAATCTAAAATAATGAACATGCCCTTCGCTTAAATTAAATTGATTTGGACTTCCTCGTCGCAAAGCATTTAAATTGAGATTTTCGGTGAAGATTTAGAACAATCCTCAATCTAACAATCAATCCTCAATTTATTGAATTTTAAAGCCTTTCAGCTACTATTTCTAGGACTAGCTAGGACCTCTCACTTAGACCACTCTATAAGTCAATGTCGATCAGTCGAGACGTAGTGACCTACATTACATAACTGAGTTGAACAAACCAGACTCCTACAAAAGGTCCTTAGGTCGTCTAGAATACCGACTCTCAACAGGCTTGTTAATTAATAATAACGATATTGAATCTTATTCTGATAACATTTGGAGCTATTATTTCATAACAGTTCGGGGATATTTTCTATTTAGGATCTCTAAATCTTGACTAATTTGGGTTGAGAAGCTTGAGAAAAGTAAAGTCGAAAAATGAATACAGGTTTGAGTCACGGCGAGTTTTTTGGATGCTGCTTATTGAAGACCAACGGTTTTAAAATCTCTCAGATAAAAAGCTAAACATACAATGGGCGATCTCTTCCAGACAACCTTTGGTTTGATTGATCCAAATACAGCATATAGACGACTCATCTTCAAAAACTATTTATATATACGCCTATCATGTATGATAAATGTTTTTGTGTATTAATTAGCGTATGACCACAAAACTACATTTTACCGGTTAATTTTAGCTCTATCTCGCTCACTTCACGATATATAGCGATTTTTTATCATTTTTATAGTTCCGTACTTAAAGGGTACCAAAGGAACCCTATTACTGAGACTTCTCAGTCCGTCTGTCCGTCCGCATTATACAGGGCTGTATTCCTCTGAGCGTAACAGGTATACACTTGAAATTTTCACGAAGTATATATTACTGTGGGGGGTGTAACAACAAATACTGAAAACAAAATTTAGTTAAATATTGAAGGAGTCCATACAAAAAACGTGTATATTCGGCGTTTTTTGCTTGAATTTATGAACCATAATAGACTTTAAATCTCCACAAAGTATGTATTACTATTGCTGCTATGACAAGAAATACTTTAAATTTTCGCCAATTGTTAACCGATTTTAAAAATTATTTTTTAGTTCAAAAAGGTATACTCCCAAGGTGGTCTCATTGTAATATGATTGAGATCTGATGAGTATCTCCAGAGATATGACGATAAACGTAACGATAAACTTGCTACTGAAACTGACTGGCGCGGCACAAGGAAGCCGGTTGTTTTAGTTTTTAAACTATCTGAATTATTATAAATTTGATTTCCATTAAAATATCAACCCTCTTAACACTTTACTAAAGTTCATATTTAACCATAAGCACGTGTTTACGGTTTGTTTCAGCAGAAGCACCCACATGTTATATTCGAAGCGAGGACAAAGGCCAATAAGGGGTGTGCCAACAAGCTCGAGTTCAGACCGAAGAGTAGGAGAACGAAGCACGTGTCCTTCGTTGAAGAGCCGCTTGGTGATGACCCTGGGACCATGTGAGTTTACTTCTTTTTCTTTTTAATCGACTTATAAAAATTAGGTTTGTATTTGACCCGTATGTGTGTAGAGTCTATGCAACATTTGAGGGCCCGGTGGCGCAATCGGGAGAACGCTTGCCTTTGATGCCAGAGGTACCGAGTTCAAACCGCCGTGCACCAATGGATTTTTCCATCGAAAAATTTATGTGCGCTCTTCACAGTGGCCCTCCGGTGAAGGAAAAACATCGTTAAAAAACCAACAACCCCCGCATGGTGGTAGGACACTATCTGGTGTCCGCCTGGCCAGCTACCACCCTCAAGTTAGAAAAATCTGTCACGAAACATCTAATGTGTTCCGGCAGCTATCCTTGAGAGCCAGTTCCCATTCTAGGCCTAGCGTGCTTACCATCTTCGACCGCATCATCACTTACCAACAGGTGAGATAGTGGTCAAACGCTAGCCTATAACGTATAAAAAAAAAAAAAAAAAAAAAAAACAAGAGAACCGTCGTAAAAATTGAGGGTACGTGTGTTGATGGTTCTATTTACATTTTATGTTGCGTTGACAACATTGCTATATCATTGCCAATACGACTAAAAATGTTTGATATCTTTGGTAGGTACCTACTCTTATCATTATCGGGTGGTACTAGGTAGGTAGGTATACCTTCTTTATTTACCTTTAAATGTTAGTCCGAATCCGAAGTAGTAGAGAACCGTCGTAGCTTTACTTCATAGTAAAGCTACGACGGTTCTCTTTTTGCACAGGCTCTATATCCGCGATTTATTTCAAAAATTGACGATCCGCTGTTGTTCAAATATATATTTTTCAGAAAGGTTTATAGTATTTGAAATATTAGTTTCTAAAGAATATCTTCGGAGATAGACAATGGATTTCTTTTATAATGAACTGCAAATATAAATTGAAAAAAAAAAACTGAAAAAGAAATTGCACCATGAATTGTGTCGATCGATAGATAAACTCTCTTGTAACCCCCGACGCAAAAAGAATGAGTGTTATAAGTTTGGCGTGTTTATTTGTGTATCTGTGTCTGAATGTGGCATCATAGCGCCCAAATGGATCAACTGATTTTGATTTAGTGTTTCACGTTTGATAGGTGTCTTCATCGAGAGTGTTCTTAGTTTTGAATCATGAAAATCCGTTCAGCGTTTTTAAGCCTATGAGCTTCATTCTAGATGATGACGCTATGAAATCAACTTTGTCATCAACTATGTGGCATCTTAGCGCCCAAACGGATGAACTGAATGTAATTTTTTTTTGCTACTTTTTACTATCTATAGACGTTTAACCATAAGTGTGTTATGTTATGTGCTAAAAATAACAATAAAACTACAACTTAACACTGTTACCAACATTCTGAATAAAATCTAACTCACTAAATGTTTTTGATTAGTTTTCTGAGATTAAAATCTACTTAAAATATATATTATTAGACTTTTAAAAGTTTCAGCGAAAAATTATAACTTAAGCTTGCTGAAAACGCTCTGAATTTAGTTTAAATATGTAATCAGAAGCTTATTGTTGCCTATCAAATAACAGCCTCATTCATGTTTCGTGTCATCACCATGTGTATCACCGTCTTTATAACGGGGGAAATGCTCTGATGAGCTATTGGCTTGATTGCACCATCGCCATTCTTCTATATAACTGCTCGGCACCATACAAAGCCCACTCCTATATCTTGCAGACTTAGAAGTCTCGTACCACTCGTTTTACCCAGGCTTCTTGCCTCGTACTGTAGGATGTGGAACGACCTTCCCACCACGATTTCCCTGACGATTTCCTGAAGCTATAAAATGGCGGCTTTTATAAAGAGTATCCAAAAATTATTTTAAAATCGGCAATGCATCATCAGCGCATCATGAGCGTCTACGGTGTTGCAAATACTTATAGGCGACGGTGAACGCTTAACAACTCTGTCAACTATTTTTACCCATGACGGAACGGAGGCTGTATATGCGTTTGGGGTGAGAGGATGTTTGTTTGTTTGTGTGTGCAAATCCATGTTGCCATTTTTCTCCAAAACTACTAGTCCGATTTTGATGCAGTTTTCAATTATGGATATGGGTTTAATTGGTGCATATTTTTATCTGAAAACATGCATCAATTAAACAAACAAGGTGTTACGGTGACAACTCACCAGGGGGCGCTGTAATAATCATTTGTTGGTGCAAATCGATGTTGCCATTTTTCTTCAAAACTACTAGTCCGATTTTGTCTTTAAACAGTTCGTAATTAATCAATGGTGGTCCTTAGATAGATGTTATGACATTAATTTTCTAAAGGATATTATCGTGGGTGTTTATTCAAAATTTTAATTTTTTTACTTTAAAAAAAAAAACAAAAACAAGTTGTTACACAAAATCCAAAATTTCATGGTAGCGACGGGATTCGAACGCGCGCCTCCTGGGAAACACGCTTAGGCGCTGTAAAGCAACTAAGCAACAGTACGATTCTATCAATACGACGAAACGAATGGATTGCATTTTAACCAATTATGCATTGGTGGCGCCATCTGTGACAACAATCAACAACACTTTATTGTACACTAATAATAAGAATGCGACGCCAATTTGTGTATTTGTTTGTTTGTAACTTCTTTAGAGTCAAACGGGAAATTCACACAGATAGCCAAAAAGGTGGAATAGGATATTAGGATGTTTTTTTTTTTATGCAAGGAAAGTCGAAGGGCGAAGATTTAAACTTTTTTATGAAAACGAGATTTACAAGTGCTTGACGCTTGTCTATGCACGTCTTATTCCGTTCTGGATTCACATACTAGTATAATATTCTATCCCACTTTTGCATATTGATGTTGATTGGTTTAATTCTTTTTTTATGCTCAATAGGCAAGCGATTGACCAGTATCTCACCTGATGTTAAGTGACGATGTGGTCCAAAATGTAGCACGCTTGCCTAGACGATACCTCACTCGATTTACTCGCGACTTGAAGATCCCCAGCTGGTAGTTATCGTGACACACAGACTCAGGCAAGGAATTCCATTCCTAAAGAAAGTTAAGTCGCCAAGTTCGAAAAAGCATTTAAAGAATTGCCGCAAGTAGTGGCTAATCTCGAAAAGAAGTCAGAGTCTCAAACTGCTCTGAAAATGCAAGACATCGTTATTTACGGTCACACGTCTGAGAACTACCAACTACCACCAAGTTTCTCCTTGTTATTAATCACAAACTACGAACTCGACTAGAAGAAGTGAATAATGTATCCAACTTCAGCTCCTAACTAGTTGGATTTTTTTTTCATATTGTTTTTAGAGACCCGTTGGAAAAAATATGGAATACGCATATGTGTTTCCGTTCAAAAACATTAAATGTAGAGTTGTCACGTTGTTACTGTGGCGTCTGACTTAAGTTTTGTACAAATTTAACATCTGAGGTTGAAAAAGAGAGGTTGAATAAGTTTGACGTGCAGATATTGTGGCTTTGTACGCTAGCTTTAAATCGCATAAACCGATTTTTAGTTTTTTTTTTTTTGTTGAAATATGTCTTGATCGAAAGTGTTAGCTATAATAAAAAAATCTGTTCAGCTGTTTAAAAACTAACTTATGAGCCTGTATAAAAAGCAAAATTAAAATAATAATTTAATAAATAATAAGCCAAAATTAATTGTATTTCAGTAACGGCTTTAATGATTTAGATGACATTTTGTATTTAGATAGGGTTTTTTTTAAGTGTATTAATATAGTTATATTTTTATAACAACGCGATTCAATACAAAAAAAAATGAGCAAAGCTCGGTTGGCCAGGCACTTTAAATCGATAGTTTAAACGTAAATTATTTTGAGTAATATCTTACTATATTAAGATTTCACTCGAAATAATAATGCTAAATTGCCATGTTTTAATGTACACGGAACCCTCCTGCCTTCTTTATTAGTTCCAACCTAAACAACTTTTAGTTCAACATCCCCGACTGACTGAGTGGGTGTACACAATGTACTTTCATTGTAAATTCCATTTGAATTTATGTGAAGAAATAATTTTGAAGTTACACCGCGCAGTTTTTCGACGGGCAGAGCAAGAGCGGTTAGTTCTAGGTTAGTTAGTTATTTGTGCAAAAATTTCATAGTCCACTCATGGACTATGAAATTTTTGCACAAAAAATATTAGAATTACAAAAAACTGAGGTAACCAGCAAACAATATGAATTTCCATATTAATTCTTAAAACGTTGTTACAATTGAGCAATAATTTAGGGCGTTGAAATTCTGGTTTTTATTTTAATACCTACTAAACATTTTGAAGGTTTATTTTACTTATTTTGAAATTAATTAAGTACACAAAATAGATTTATATTAGTTAATTTTCGATGTTTTGCCTGACTTGCTAACAAAAAGTAGCTTGCCACCATCAAGGAGAAAATATGCCGCTATTACCTTACGGTGTTCCGGTAGCACCCAACCTTGAGGCTTGAGAGTCAGAGAATTCTAGGCCTAGCTTGTTCACTATCTTCGACCACATCAGCGCTTACCACCAGGCGAGATAGAAGTCAAACACTAGCCTATAAGATACAAAATAATGTATGCTTGTACAAAATGACAAAACTGGCTTCACATGCCGCGTAGTCATAGTCAAAGTACTGGCTAGTTATAATCATGTCATCGAAGTATACAAATTTGCTTATATTGTTTATCTCCATATCTCCGGAGATAATAATAAGATCTCGATAAAATTTGCATGGGACCAAACGGAAGGCATAATTTCTCCTTTCGGATCATGATATGTACTGTGATCGGTATGCGTTTCTTTAAGTTGTGTTTCACTATACAAATTTGTTTATATAACAATATAAACAAATTTGTATACCTTGATGACATGATTATGGCAACTGGCTATTTTGAATATTGCGGCATGTGAAGTCGGTTTCTTCGTTTTGTACGATCATAAATTATTTCGACAGAAAAATCCATGGAGTTTTGGCGGGAACGTGGAAAAGTGTGTGTGATCTCATTGTATTTTTTACTTGTACGTAACTTGTACGTAAAACTTGTTTTTTTCCGCGAGTTAATGTGTAATAAATGTGGATTATTAACCATTTAGTGCCGGTGAATGTGTGCGAGTGTAGGGAAACAACACAATGTTAAAAAACATGCTATTTGCGTTCACACCAAAATTCCACTGAAAATCTTCAGTAAACACCACATATTTACTGAAGGTATGACTTAAGACTAGACTTTTACTTGAAAACTGACCTGAAATGTGACTTTGACCCATCTCTATGACCTAAAGTCATAAACTTGAAGAATTTAATTACTTGACACTGGCTTAATACACGAATCGTGTGGAGCCACAATAAAACTAAAAAAAATATAAAAAAATCAATTGGAACGCGGCTGGCACTGGAGCACGCACATATGCCTATGTAGTACGTATATATCACGTATGTATCTGCATATGACACCAAACAGCTGCGCTTGACAGCGTGATGTTTGTCAGTGTTGTAATGATTATAACATTACCAGTTGTGTCCCGAAGCTGGGTGTGTTATAAAAAGTCTCTAACGTTGATCAAGTTTCATCCAAATTAATTCAGTTCTTTAGTTTCTTCTATTCAGTTTTATTTTTAACTCCCGACGCAAAAAGAGGGGGTGTTTTAAGTTTGACGTGTATATCTGTGTAGTATACATATTATGCGTGAGCCTGTGTGTGAGTCAGTCTATGGCAACGTAGCGCCCAAACCAATTTAGATTTAGTTTTATTTTTTGTTTGATAGGTGTTTTCATCAAAAGTATTATTAGCTTTGATTCATGAAAATGCGTTCAGCCATTTTAAAGCTATAAGCTTTTTTCTAGTTGAGGCGCTATCAAGTTTCATAGGTCTGATTAATTCGGAATTCAGTATCCTCTTACTTCAACGAATTTTGTAAGAATACGGTAGCATTGACCTGATGCTGGTAACATCTCCTGTAATCTACAGAATACTCAACTCCTTACCAACTTACAGCAGAGACGTCGAGTTTTGGCTCATTGGAATGGTCTCCATGAACAGATTATACATAGATCAGTCGGAGGTAGTTTAAAGTTTTGAATATCACTCTCTTATAAAGTGACCACCGCACCGCGTTGCGTTGCGTCTTGGTAACGCTGACCCTAAGCTTACAGACGCACAGGAAGGTAACAATGTTCCTTCAGTAGGTGACAATAACATCCTAACGTTAAAAAATCATAGCATATTCAATTCACAGAGAGGCAAACTCACTAGCGAACACATAAACTTCGAACACAACCGATATTATCCCGACAGCGCAAATACTCGCTTGTTGGACGCACCTGTCCGTGCTCGCCCATAATTAATTAGAATTACTGATGCGAATGCGAGCCCTCATATTATCCATGTAAATTATGATGGGCGTCACATTTCAGTGGTCTGCAGGCTATCTGTGTACATGCTGTAAATGATTACATAAATCGCAGACGGGCACCAGAGCCGTTCTATTATGCGTGGAATTGAAGTTAATACTGTGGTCAGCATAATGACATCATATTTGTTCCACATATTTGAAAAAAGAATTGCCAGCAAACTTAAACATGGAGCATGGAGCGCTTTTCACAGTGGCCCTCCGGTGAAGGAAAAACATCGTTAAGAAACCAACAATCCCCGCATGGTAGGATACTATCTAGTGTCCGCCTGGCCAGCTACCACCCTCCAGTTAGAAAATCTGTCGCCAAACATCTAATGTGTTCCGCCAGCTATCCTTGCCGTCAGCTATCCAGCTATCCTTCTATCTGTGGCTTACGAAGTAGAACTTTAATTATTATTAAGATTGATTAAAAACTATATAACTGACTTCGCATGGCACGCTAGTAAAATGAGGAGGTTCTCAATTCGTCAATTGTGAACCGATTCGAATGATTCTTTTTTTAATCGGTAGGGTACATTCTCGATGAAATTATAATGGGACCACCCATTTTAATTTCATCGAAATCTGATAAGTATCTAGAGAGATATGACGTTAAACGTCTCAAACTTGCTACTGAAACTGAGTCGCGGGGCATGGAAGTTGGTTGTTTTAGTTTTTAAACTATCTTAATTATCGATAGTATTTTTGAGATTATATCCATATCGCTTGAGATATTCATCAGATGTAAATTAATTGTACAATGAGATCAAACAAAAAGTATTTCCTCTCAAACATTTTTCTTTTTCTCAAATTGCTAATAAATGTAGTAAATCTAGTAAATCGTAGTTCTGAGATATCAAACAAAAAAAAGTACAAACACAGTAAAAGCCTCGGGCCACGTCTAGGTCTATATAGACGCAACGTAAACAAAGAAAATAATATCCATCAATAAACAAAAAGTACTTTAACTGAATCCAATACTCAAATTCAAAAATGATGATCACGCGTCGAACATTCCTAGTTTAGTAGGTACGAATATTACGCATACGGAATATTCGATAAGTTTATTATGATCCCGGCCTACTTTACCCGTGACTTCTGCATCACTATTCGCAGGCGATATTTACGATACAACGGAGGGCATTACGGATCCGTGGACCATTGTGTGTTCTGGACGTATTCAGGGGGGGTTTAGGGTTAACAAAAATATTTTACAATTTTGTTTGGTGTATTCGCGTCTGTCCCCATAAGCCCAATTGCAGATGGTAACAATAACTCCTATTGAGGAAAAATACTGTTAATTACTTATAACAGATTTATAAAGATTAGATACAGATAAATTTGCAACACAGTTTGTCGTAGCGCAGCTAAGGGCAGAGAGAGGGGATGCACGAAGGAGGGAGATAGAAATATATAAAAGTTTTTTGAAGACTGTTTGACAACTGGCTGTCGTCTAGCATTATTCTAATATATCAACACCTATTTACCACCACATTTACGTTTTGATGTCGGAAATTCATACGTATACATAACAAACAAACAAACTAAATTTCTTTTTTGACATAATGACATTGTACAATATGATAATGAATCCATAAGCTCCCGAACTAGCGTTGCTGTGTCTCAAAAGCCAATGGCTTCTCCCATATATGTGATCACTTTGTTTTATGTCCAATTTATTAAATGCTAACAAAAAATATTGCTAATTACTAACTTTTATTTTTAAATGTATTTGTGTGTGTGTGTTTTTATTTATGCGTATGTTTATGAAATAGGGTGTAGGATGTATGTATGTAGGTGTGTGTTTCTGTGTGTATGAGTAGAAGTGTATGAATGTGTCTGTATTTGTAAGTCTGTATCTAAGTTTGTGTATATGTATGTAACTTTATATGTAAAAAGTTAAACATAGTAGACGGTCTGTCATCAAGCCTATAATGTTGTGGCAGATATAATAGTCATACACTTTGCTTTCTTCTACCCCTAACTAGAATTAGAGGTATGCAGTAACACACTTCTGAACCTGTTTTGGCAAAGTAATAAAATGTAAGGCGTATCATATTCCCATAGTTATAGGAGCACTTTTGCTGAGAATTTTCAACGGGCTTACTTTAAGTCGTCATTATATGTGAAATGTTTTTGATATTTTACACATTTTCCTATGTTTCGTAAAAGCCGATTTAATTAGTTTTCATATCCTGCCCCATCCCCACACCTTAATATGTCCACCCATGAACCATTGTGCCTTATTCCCACCACTTATATCTCATAAATCATTCAACCTCACCCAATTTGTTGGCACCGACTGATGAAAAGGCGCCCTCTAAATATTCGGGCAGGATTCCCGCAGGGATGTACTGAATTTTATTCCATAGATGGATTTGCTTGCGGTTCGAAGGTTTATACGAATCTATGTTCTTCTTGTAAACTATATGACCGGTTAGTTGTCTAGAATTATTTTCTTAATTTTTATTTTTTTTGTACATGTAACACTAAATTGACCTCTATTTTGATGTCCTGTGACAAAGTGTCTGGGAGTAGCAAACGGTAGTGAGCCGAGGTTCTGGACAGCAATTTTTATCCAACTCTCAATGTGGAACGAGCAGCCGTCTGCTTCTCGCAGAGGCTATTTAATTTTCTTTCAAAAGGGGCGTTAAAAGAATCTTAACAGGTCGGCAACGCATGAGCGTCACCCCTAGTGTTGCAATGTTCATTGACGACAGTGACCACTTCCCATAAGGTGGGCGGTTTGATTGTTTACTACCTATGCCATTAAAAAAAACATTTCTTCCAACCACCTGCTACCGACTTAGGTAGGTACAATAGAAACAAGGTAACAATGATTCTTCAGTGGGCAAAAATACTCGTAACCTCCACAACAGAAGAAACATTTGTTGAGTAAATTTAAATATGTTCGAATACATTGAAGCGTAAACAGATCTCTAGATATATAACATCTCTAGATGTTCTTCTAATCATCATCATCACCATCATAATAAGCCGGTATCAGTCCACTGCTGGACATAGGCCTCTTCCAAGACGCGCCAGGGAAAGGCCAGTGACGACATTCTTCTAATAGAGAATAGAATGTCTCAATTACTCTTTGTTCTTACCTAATGGGAAGATAGCGCCATATCTTCTTATGCATCAGACTAACTACACCTGTAAGGTTGTATCCGAGTAGACAGAATGCGATGGAGCAGTGACCAGGTGGAGCGACGACATACGCAAAACGGTGGGCAGTGACTGGAAAAGAAGAGCCGAAGATCGGGCTCAGTGGCGCACCTTGGGAGAGGCCTACGTCCAGCAGTGGACGGACATCGGCTGATAATGATGATGATGAGACAGAATGCTGCACAATCGTCTTCTCACAAAGACCACGTACGGCCGCATGTCTGGAATAAGTCGTTGACTCCATTTTAATGACAACACCTCGTACGTACGTTCTCTTTGAAAACTTGAAGGTATCTTAAAGATCACGTGGTTTGGTGAGACTATGGAATAATTAATAGTACGTTAGACTCCTGTCTCCTAGTACAAGTGGTATATATTTTTTTAATCTTATGAGCTAACGTTTGATCATTGCCTCGCCTGATGTTGAGCGATGATGGGATTGAAGATAGTAAGCACGCTAGGCCTAGAATGTTCTGATTCACAAGGGCAGAGCTACTGCAACACGGTATGGTTATTGATCTTCTTTTTTAACCGACTTCAAAATAAGCAGGAGGTTTCTCAATTCGACCGTATTTTTTTTTTTTTTTATGTTTGTTCGCGGATAACTTCGTCGTTTATGAACCGATTTTGATTATTCTTTTTTTGTTTTGGAAAGGAGATATCCCAAGTGTGATACCATGGTAATTTTATCGAGGTCCGATAAGTATCTCTAGAGATATGGAGATAAACACCTCAAAATTGGTACTGAAAATTAATAGCGCTTCATTGAAGTCGGTTCTTTTTAGTTTTTTAAACGATCTTATTGTATATATCTTATAGGCTAGCGTTTGAACACTAACTCCCCTGTTGGTAAGCGATAATGCGGTCGAAAATGGTAAGCACGCTAGGCCTAGAATGGGAACTGGCTCTCAAGGATAGCTGTCGGAATACATGAGATGTGTGGCGACAGATTTTCTAATTTGAGGGTTCTTTTTGATGGTGATAAGCTACATTTTGGAAGCATATCAAATAGAATATTGGTATAATACTCCTACCACCTGTGCGATACCATCCGAGAAAACTGTTTATATTTTCGAACACATTTTGAACTGCATTAAAATAGTAAATAAACTTTCATTATTTTAATGCATAATTATATTGTAATACGGGATTTATCGCGCTAAAAACATAATTTTATTTACCTCGACGTTTCAGTCTAGTTGCATTGACCGTGGTCACGAGAAGACTGAAGTTGTGGGTATCAGCATTGTTTTGATTGAGAGTAGTTTGAAACTACCCTCATTTGATCTTGATCGGGGTTGCCATTACGACACACAATACTGACGACATCGGCAGATACCCACAACTTCAGTCTTCTCGTGACCACGGTCAATGCAACTTGATCGAAACGTCGAGGTAAATAAAATTATGTTTTAGCGCGATAAGTCCCGTATTACAATATAATTATGCATTAAAATAACCTCAAGTAAATTACAGTCAGCAGGAATATGGGAAATACTTATACACATTTTTCATGCCTTTCAATCCGCGGTTGCAGGGATCATAATACTCTACTAAACCAACTGACTTTCAACTGATAGAATAGTCGGAAATTGCAAATAAAAATTTAGAGCCCGGTGGCGTAATTGGGAAAACAGTCGGATTTGATGCCAGAGGTACCGAGTTCAAACCCCGCGTGCACCAATGGATTTTTCCATCGAAAAATGTATGTGAGTTGTAGTATTGAGAGTAAGAAACCAACAACCCCCGCATGGTGGTAGGACACTATCTAGTGTCCGCCTGGCCAGCTACCTCAAGTTAGAAAATCTGTCACCAAACATTAATGTGTTCCAGTAGCCTAGAGAGCCAATTCCCATTCTAGGCCTAGCATGCTTACCATCTTCGACCGCATCGTCACTTAACAACAGGTGAAATAGTGATCAAACCCTAGCATATAAAATATTTAATCCATTTCCATACATTTTGTAGAAGACACAACATTAACCAATTTACAAGCCGCTATAAACTTCTAAGTCTAAAGGTACTCTACTCTCCTCTGCTATGATATGACAACTTAATGCTAAACCTTTCGACAGCCACAAGCCGACACCATTATATTCCGTACGTGGTCGCCATACCAACATGTGTGCATTCCACTTCATGCAATTCCTAGTCGGCACGTATTGCCGTCTACCACAATAGCCAAGCAACTACCACATTATTGTCATGCTGCTTTAATAAAATATACATAAAGTGAGATCAGAATAAATAATACATTATACTTTGGCTCAAAATACATTTTATTTAGAACGACGAATAGAAATTATTCTTACGAAATACCAAGTAAAAGCTGATTCAGAGCTAAACGATGCCAGAAGACAGATCATCATTATTATAACGGCCAAGCCAGCCAATTTCCATCTACTGCTGAACATAGGCCTCTCCTTTATCACTGGCAGATAATCACGGTTAACTCATATTCTTATTTGTATCTGGTAAAGGATGATGTGGTCGAGGATTGTGTACTTCCGTTCTAAAAGCACAAGTACGTTTACTTGCATAGTTCCCATTCTAGGCCTTGCGTGCTTACTATCTTCGACCGCATCATCACTTACCAACAGGTGAGATAGTGGTCAAACGCTAGCCCATAAGATATTAAAAAATCATGACTTAAATAATAAAGTTTAATAAGTATTTTATGATGCGCAAAAAAACGATTATTTTATTTAAAATGCAATTAATAAAAAAAAAATTGTTGTTTCATTAAATCTCATAAATGATTACATTAAGTTCTTTATAAAATTTTGTTTCTTGTAACACTGGCCAAATATCGTTATTTTTTCGATAAAAATAAGACAAAAATAAAACAACTCATAATAATATTAGCTTGCTTTTTTTGTATGCTTTAATTTTTACTCACACTTCCTTATTGCACTTGGGGCTTAGAAGTCATAAATAAAGAATGTAAATTTTCAAGGAATCAGGTAAACCAATCTACGTTTCATTATAAGTTTCATAATTCGTCTTATCTTACAATGACGATAAGTATCAAATTATTTTTTTACTTATATGCAGAATTAAATAATTCGCACCGTTCGATAGAATCCAATTCCTGAGTGAAATTTTAAAACCGATCCAAAGGAAATGAAAACCTTACTTCAAAGATAAGGGAAGCGCTCTTTCGTTTATTTCATTTGACTTTGATATCTCCGGGAATATTTTAATGACGTCATTGACATTTGGGAAGCGTTTAAAGATGGCAGTCCATTGACGAACATGCTCGAAGTTGGCCAAAAAGCGCTCGGATGAAGAGTGACAGAAAACAAAGCTGCTTTATTTTAACTTTCTTTCGATTTCAATAATCAGTAGAAAGATAGTCGTACGAACACTCTGTCTTCCAGATATTTTATTAATTACCTTTGTGTTAATATTTACTTAGTTGGTGTTGGAAGTTCGTGGCGTTCGGACTTCGGAAATTCAAAACCCTCCGTGTGCGGGACAAAAGTCTGACACGCACTTGGCCAGTTTTATCTTTAAATGTTGACCCATTGGCTTTTGCTGAGATTGTGGTGGGACACCACCTCCTCCTTACGTGTAATTTTACCTTTTTGTCCTGCGTCCACGTGCGCGTTTGCGATTTTATTTTCAATGTTTTGTGATCGCCGTAGATCACGTTTAGTGTGAACCAGTCGGTACAAATACTACTGCGCTATCTGATCACCGCCTAGATCGCGCACGCAGGACCCCGCGGTGTGGTCGTACCATAAGTCTACTGAATCGAAAAGACAAACTAGAAAATAAACTGATCCAATAAAATAAAGCCTCCAAATTTTACCAACTAGATGAGTTTCTGTAAATTTGTAATAAACGTGTGACCTCTAGACTTCATTTAAAATAAGCGGTACTCACTATTGAGCCCCTTTGACTTCTACTAAGGGCTTCCATACGAACTATCTAATTTAGCATTAAAGAATTCGTAGACCTTAACCTGTAACCTTTGCCAGATTGAGCCTGAAATATTCTAGGAATCTCATTAAAAGCTTCTTGTTTCAACGTAAACTGATTGAAATGTACTACATAAACAAGGCTTGTACAAGTTAATTAAGGGGTAAGGTATTTTATCTTGATATCCCTGGAATTTCTAGAATTCGTAACGTTATTTAGTAAATAGGAATATTTTTGTCGTAATTCAAATTATATATGAGATATTTCTTTATTAACTGATAGGACTTTTGCTAGCCCTCTTTGTCCGCAAGATGTGTCACATACGAGTAGTTAATTTACCGATAACTTATATTAACATAGAAATACTTTTTAACGCAGGAAAAGTCATGGGGCATAGCTAGTAGAGTAATAATGTTAACTTTTGTCAACGACTTGGCGCCCATTACACGACAGGTTATCCGTCATTCAAAACCATCATTGATGACTGATGGTTGCACGCACAAAATCAAAGTATCTAAATATACTAATATTTAGATACTTTGATTTTGTGCGTGGATAACCTTTCGTCTAAAGGGGTGAATGACGGTGACTGACTACAGTCACCGTCATTCGCCCCTTTAGACGAAAGGTTATCCATCAGTCATAGCTGTGACTGCCATCAAACTGACTGCAAAACCAATCGTCACGGTAATATAATAAAAATATTACCGTGCTATCGTGTAATGGGCCAATGCCGATGCCATTATTAAGGATCTTTATAGTTTTTAAACTGACAATAACTATAATTATTTATGATATACAATGAATTATTTGTTTATCTTATGGCCCTGGGTCACAATGTTGTTAACATTTCTAAATTAATTTAACGCCTAATGTGGAAATTAAGATCATTAAAGCAACAGCATGAGCCAACGATCGGGCTCAGTGGCGTATCTTGGGAGAGGCCTACGTCCAGCAGTGGACTGACATAGGCTGATTATGATGATGTTGAAAAAGCAACAGCATCCCGAATTTCGACTCGATCAGACCTGTTAAAGACCCTCAATAACTAAAACTAGAAAAGAGTAGATATAGATAATCTTAAAATGACTAAGTAAATTTCCTTGGATATAGCAGCTTAGAGAACACTCCCAACTTTTTCCAGCCTTTTGCCACAAACAGACACGCGCAGATACACACGTTAAACTTATAACACCCTTGTTTGCGTCAGGGGTTTACGAAAATAGTGCCACCAGGTTCTAATTTACCAGTAGGTATACAGTCATAAAACTCTCTAGTAAGCTATCCGCCCCCACTCCCTTTTAAATAAAACGACCATATCTTCCACTCCGACGTTAAGGTACCTTCCAGACATTCGGAGACCGAGGCGGCATCAATTAAAGGCGTTATTTAGGCTGTGTACAGACGCAGGAATGTTTATCGGCACATTTATAACGGCGCTCCCTCCTGACAAATCTGCCTTGCTCACGCACACCCAAAGCCGAAGACGGATGGCCGGAGGGACGTATTTTCGCCAAGGGAGCAAGGGAAGTTCACACTGACCCGGCTTAAGTATACCGCTCAGTCGAAAAGAGTTCATTAACCAGGGGTAGAAATACATTTTGTATACATATCACCACATCACCAGTGTTTGGATTTAGTTTGATGATGGTAATGTACACATTTTTTATTAAATGAAACATTATGCAGATACTAGCTGCGCCCCGCGACTTTGTCTACGGTAAAAATCCTACCTACCTAATATCGCTGTGCAACATTTTAGCTGAATCAGTAGAGCCGATCGACCGTGAAGACGTCACTAACTATTGTATTTATAATATAAATAAAATTGCTTTTTGTAAAGAGATTTTCATGTGTAAGGAAAAGTAATAATGATAACAATACATACAATATTTTTTGTCATTACGAAGTTTCAGTCTCTACAGCCCGGCTCCATTATCAGATCAGCTCAAAAGTATCATATTATTGTTACCGAATACACGCATTTATATTAAATTTGAGTCCAATCAAACGTAAGAAAGTGACGGCAAGTTAAATAAAAGCTTATAATATAGGAACAAACAAATAATATAACATTCTTTAACAGAAAAGGGATACAATTGCACGAGAAGAAAAAGCATCTCGATCATAAATTGACGATAAAATTTTGCTCGTGTATCAAAACCTTAAGCTTATACAGCGTCACAACGTTCCAAATTCAAACGAGGCACCATCTCATGCATATTTCAAAACTGATTCATCACAATCGCTCATTTCCTGCTAATTTCTAGTCAGCTAACTCCTTTGGCACGGCTTCAGCCCAATCCCCTGGCCTTACCCTGCACGAAAATAATCCCAACGGGATTAATTCTGCCGCCGAATTATCCTTAAGTCCGCTTTTTCCAAACTCGATTGTCCACGGAACGTATTGCGGTATTACGGCCGCTTGAGATAGATACCGCTGCTGCTAAAAGTCGGAAGACAGCTGTCATATTAAGCTGGAAATAAGAGATTGGGAGTTTAATCTATTATTCTTATCCGGCAGAGGCTTCGCTTGAGCTGCCGTAAGTAGTGGGATCGTTAAGCTTCTTGTTACTTTCAAACTTACTCGTACTGTCAAATATTGAAATGAGAATTTATTTTAATGAACCTTGGTACTATTTTACTCCAAGTGGTCCCATTTAAATTTTAACGAAATCGGCTGAGCTGTTTTTAATATATCAACATTTTTATTACGATGCATTTACTTATCTCGACGACATACTATTAACTACTGGCACAGATTTTTTTTTAAGATTACTCGCAATGTGGATTGCACATTACTAGTATTCTTGTTAACCTCTCCAACTAAGCTAAATATGCTTGTGTCTGGAGTGAGTTCACGTCAATAGTGCAATGGGTGGGGTGGGGACCGAACCACGACCTCTCGATAGCCAGTCCGACACCTTATCCATTGGGCTGATGCCGCCTATGTAATAGTTACTTTGTCTACTGGCTACTTTGACTAGCGCGATGTTTGTTCAGTTATTTTAGTTTTTTAAACGACCTTAAATTATTAACCGATTTGGCAAATTCTAGCAGATTAATTATTGTAATAATACGTCATCGCTTACTATCAAAGCTCTCTCCGCCATATGCCCCATTCCAATTGAACAAACATCTGAACAAGACCTACATCCTAACAAAAAGTGTCCCTCAATTTAAAAGCACTATTGACCCACATCAGCCTCCGTAATCACATAACATCTATTTATACCAGCAATTGGAGTTTCCCGGAAACATTCCAGGCAGGAAACACTGTTCCGATAATGGGAGTCCTGAAGGATGGTTTCAAGATAAACTTGATTAGAAGCCATCTTTGAATTAAGCGGGGAAAGGGACTCGCCATCCTTAATAGCTTTAAAACGGTTTTTTGTTACATTATAAATGGGGCTTTTGTGTTTTTGCGTGATGCTCCACTGGGCGCCTCTGATAGGAGAACTTGTAATTGAATGTTTGAGGAAAATGATTCTCGCTACTTTTGTGATGTAAATGTATGTATACAGTTACAGCAAGAGGCTTTTTAAATACACGAACTGCTACGTTATTTACTTTTCACAAGCTTTTATTTAGTTTCACCTGTCCCGATGCTTGTCGTGAAATCTTGCAAATTAAATTTGATCCACTTTCTGGTCACCGATTGAGCTGAAATTTTGCTTACATGTGTAAATCGCGTGACAATGCAGTATTATGATGACATGATGGACATCTGATGATGGAGCTGGAAGGTAGCCAGAGGAACTCCTAAACTACACATGTTGTACACGTTCTGTTTGGGCTCGTTGGATTTTTCTTGACTTATTCTGGTCCTAGGTTATGTAAAAGCTTGTGTTTAAAAAGATGTTTTTAAATATTACTTGTTTTTAATGCTGGACAGAGCTCGTCCCTACTATTTAAGCGGAAGACAAGTGATGTTGCGGTCTTAAATGGATTCGTGCTTGTCTGAGTTTAAATACAAGTGAGATGATGATTTTGACAACAGACGTAAGTCCATACACATGTGTCCATACACCTTGTCACAAGCACAGGTCACGAACTTGACCATATTTCACTGTTTACGCAGTGTTCACAGTCACTCGGTGGAAGCGACCGCAATATTACCACGGTAAAGTTGACATTACCGTGATATTACTCTGTGATGTAAACGGTTGAATGGCGGTCCCCGCGCTCGCCGCGATGTCCTATTAATGTGAAATATTTTATACGAGTTAAAGACGGATGCCGCATTGAAATCTTGTTTATAGTGGATGACGGGCGACTCATGGTCACGGCACGGTCGCCGTGCCTTGTGAAAGCTGTCGTTATACTCGTAGCTCATACGTTAATACTTTATACGGCACGGCAACCGTGCCGTTACTGCATATATGTGAAAAAGTCCTAATTATCGTGATGTAGATAAATCATAACAATGGTTTATTGTGCATACACTGACTATTGACTTTGAAGTTGAAGTTTTCTCTAATTAGTAAATATCATCCGAAGGATCTTCATTTAGATAATTTAATATCTAATCGTGTACGTTGCTATAAGTATTTATCGACAAATGCAGTGAAAACTCATTGCTGCAAATGTTTCTCTTCTCTACATAAATCATTGTTTGTTACTTTGGCTAAACGCAATTCTTTTATTTTTCAGAGACACTAGCCACACAAAAAACGAGAACAGCTGGCGATGGTGGCAAGACGCTGGTCTACGCGCACTGAACAGGCGGAGGCGAGACGTGAGAGAGACCACCAAGTACATAGAAACCGCCTTGGTCATAGACAAGGCCATGTTTGATAGAAGAAACGGCAGTACGAGAGCTGAAGTTGTACATGACGCTATTCAAGTCGCAAATATTGCTGATTTGGTAAGATTTTTTTTATTTTTGTTGCCGGCTTCAAAAAGGAGTAGGTTACGTTATGCCTCCGTCATCTAACAACCGATTTGAAAAATCAGATTCTTCTGTTCATTGCCAGTAAATTCTTCTGTCTTCAAGTCTTCTGATTCAATAAAACACAGACTGCGTCATTACTTACTACTTCACCATGGGTTTTTTTTACTTTGATCTGCCCAGTGCCTCACTAAATAACATTATACCTATTCCTATTAGAATCATCCCTGCTTATAGAATCACAAAGTGATGAAAGGCTGAAATCTATTGAAATCCGTCAAACAAATTCAAACTGTCCGAAAACATCAACCTATTGAACCGTATACAAACTCTGTCCAACTTTAAACATACTATTCTAAACATCATTCTCCAAAACGCAAAGGAAATTGCTCGCCCTTCGCGCCCTATTGTAGCCTGTAGTACAATTTACTCTTCTCTATTAGTTGTCCTTGTCACCGGTCGTAGATAGGTTAAAGTACAAAGGGTACAGTACTTCAGGATTCCCTTTGGTTACAAATTCAGGGATTTCAATCGTAATGAAAGAGATGTTCCCTTAGGTTTATGGAGGGCTTTTGATTTTGGTAGCTATTGTCGAGTGATTTTGTCGTTAATTTATCTTTGAGATTGTCGCTCTCACGTTTACTTTCATATTTATCAAACGACTTTCAAAAAGAAGGAGGTTCTCAATTCGTCTATATGTTTTTAGGGTTCCGTAGCCGAATGGCAAAAAACGGAACCCTTATAGATTCGTCATGTCTGTCTGTCTGTCTGTCTGTCTGTCCGTCCGTATGTCACAGCCATTTTATTCCGAAATTGTTAGGACTACAGAATTGAAACTTGGTAGGTAGATGTATTCTGTGAACCACTTTCCGATTTTTATACAAAAATAAAAAATATAAAAGTTTAAGGGGGGGCATCCCATACATAGATATGAAACAAAAAAAAATTAGGATAGGTCTTCAAAAATGACATTGAGGTTCCTAAAATCATTTTTTCTCAAAGTCAATCATTTGTAAGATAGGCGCGTCTAAAGTGGTAAAATGTGTGTCCCCCCCCCCCCCCCCCTCTAACTTTTAAAGTATGGGAGTGAAAGTTCTAAAAAAAATATATGCTGTAGATCCCAATAAAAACTAACTACGAAAATTGGTTTGAACGAGATACAGTCAGCAGTTTTAGAGATATGGCGACCGCAAAGATAACTTTGTTTTTCATACAAACACTATGAAAAACAAAGTTAAGTTAAGTTAAGTTGTAGTTGCGAAAAATCATAGTTATGGAATACTTAACTTTGTTACGGAACCCTACGAGTGCGAGTCCGACTTGCACTTGGCCAGTTTTTTTGTGTATGTATGTTATTCTTACGCGATTATTCCGTCAATTCTGAACCGATTTTAATGATGTTTTTTTTAATAGATAGGGTATGTTTCCGAGGAGGTCCCATTGTAATTTCATCGAGATCTGATAAGTATCTCCAGAGATATAACGATAAACGTCTCAAACTTGCTACTGAAACTGACTCGCGCGGCATGGAAGTCGGTTGTTTTAGTTTTTAAACTATCTTTATTATTATATAGCTCAGTTCAGCACATTTTGAGCACACATATATACTGTACTTAATCCTTCTTAAATACCCTAATAAATACTTATAATATCAGTATATTTAATAACTATATTCAGTATATTTATTATTAAATAATGTAACGCCGCGATTTTACCCGTGGGAATATTGTACAAAAAGTGTAGTCCTATGTAATACAGGGTTTAGGCTATCTTCAAACCAAATTACACCGCAATCGTTCAATTTGTTAACGAGAGTACTTGCCCCGCCCGATTTTTATATTTGTCGGTCGTTATCAGGCGACAATAACAAACGATGAAATATCCCAAATATGGGCAACAGTATACCTCTGAGAAATGCGAAGCACTCCATACAAATCTTATCTTCGCCTTATATGGGATAGCGATAAAGACAATATACCCACATTACTATTATAACAGGGTATGAAACTCACCTAAAAATGGTACAACTGCTAATAAACAAAACTGCTTCGTACCTTCCTGACGTATTATTAGATATCACAGATATTTTGTAAGAATCTGAATTGTAGCAGTTAAAGGCAGTTGAGGCAAGAATTTTGAGATCTTGTCTAATTTACTGAGAGCATACATAACCATTATACGTGTTAACGTATAATTAAAAAAGGTTATATATTTAGGTAACATGTTATATATTGCAAAAAATATACGAAAGTGTTGGTTTAAATATGTGTTGAGAGCAACTGCCCAATTTTGGCAGTAATAAAGTTATTCCTCTTTGCCGACGGGAGCTTGACAGCATGTAGTTTATACGAGAGTTTCCTTAGACTGGACCAGTGAGCTTTAAATATTATGTGCTTAGCGTAAGCGAACTGGGTTAACGTTTTCTTCTACGGCTTAATTTATTAAGGCTGGAGTAACTGAGGTTTAACCGTCCACTCTTGTTCCAACTAAGACGTAGTAATCAGTTCAACTTTATTTTAAATGATGCTTAAAGCCACCCGTTATCTCGGGATTTTAATTCCATTTATTTTGACATTAGGCGCTTACGGTAATGATAAACCGATGATGTTTTAAACGTTTATTTTTATGTTTAAGTGTTTCAAACATTTTTATAGCTGGCAAATAATTTTAAATAGTTAAGCACAATCCAAAATTTCATCGTACCGACGGGACTCGAACCCGCACCCCTCGGATTACACGTCCAGGTGCTCTGCCAATTAAGCCACGGTTCGATACATCGATACGACGAAATTAGTGGATTGCATTTGTTAACCCAATTTTGCATTGGTGGCGCCATCTATGACTACTTATTACGTAAGTTAATCATTCGTTAATTTTGGATTGTGTTTAAAAATTTACAAAAAAATATAAAGTGTGAGACACTTCAAAGAAACATAATATTTGATTTACGCAGTGCAACATCTCTCGTTGGATTTGAAAACTGTAATGATTTCTTCCGAATGATTAACTTACGTAATAAGTAGTCATAGATGGCGCCACCAATGCATAATTGGGTTAACAAATGCAATCCACTAATTTCGTCGTATCGATGTATCGAACCGTGGCTTAATTGGCAGAGCACCTGGACGTGTAATCCGGGGGGTGCGGGTTCGAGTCCCGTCGGTACGATGAAATTTTGGATTGTGTTCAACAATTTACAAAAAAAAAATAAAGTTTGAGACACTTCAAATAAACATAATATTTGATTTACGCAGTGCAACATCTCTCGTTGGATTTGAAAACTGTAATGATTTCTTCCGAATGATTAACTTACGTAATAAGTAGTCATAGATGGGGCCACCAATGCATAATTGGGTTAACAAATGCAATCTACTAATTTCGTCGTATCAATGTATCTAACCGTGGCTTAATTGGCAGAGCACCTGGACGTGTAATCCGGGGGGTGCGGGTTCGAGTCCCGTCGGTACGATGAAATTTTGGATTGTGTTTAATAATTTATTTATTTATATAGTGTGGATACCCACGGTCTGTGTACGTACAACTGTTATGTTGCTCCGAATTAATTAATGTTTTTTAAATAGACAAAGTTTGTGTATCGATTGAGAAGTGGCGCGAATCACAGTTTAACGCTCAGTGTTAACTGGGATTCAAGGAAGAACACCTTAATGAAGTTTTATGAAGACATCACAAGTAATTATAAATTACATACTTAACAATTGATTACTTGTATTACCCACTAACGTAGTCAAAATATCGACGCTTATAACGTAAAGTGTCATCTAGCGATAAAGAGTGGAACCAACATTGATCTGAGAAGCATACCATCTTTTTATTGTCACTAGAACTATCATAGCATGCAGCAGTATGGCAAAGTGTGGAGCTTGCGGAAAGTTCCTCTCTACGGCAGATGGCGTTAAGTGTAATACGTGTGCGATGGTCCATCACCGAACGTGCGTTGGGATCTCCGATAAATCTCGAATGCATTCTACATTTGTTTGTTCAAACTGTGAAAATACATCATCACAAGGTGGGCAGTTGTCTATGCACGATAGAGGTGCGGGAGGTTCAAGACAACTTACGCAGAGCTTGGAAGATAATGTGGAACAAGGTGCAGAGCAAGCTTATTACACTTCAGAGTCTAACACACAGCCATCAATCCAAGACCTTTTGAGAAAGCTACAGGTCACAGTTGATCAATTTCAGCAAAGTGAGGTTTTGCTCAGGAGCGAGATGATTTCTTTGAAAGAAGAGCTGCAAGACACTAAGCAAAAGTTGGATTCAATGAAATCTCTGGAGATGGAGGTGAAGACTTTAAGAGTAGAAATCAAGGCGCTTAAGGATAAAAGTGCCCATAGTGAGATTCGCACTAGCGAAGGAACAGTAATTGAACCGAATAAAGTTACTAGAGCTCGGCGCGATGAGACGCAGTTGAAGTCTCTTGAAACTCAAAGTAGTAGGAAGGAGTCGGTAGCAATAAGTTCGCGCTCGCGTGGACACGTTCTTTTGGATACTACTGCATTTGCTACAGAACCGGCATGCGCGTCGTCAGAAACTTTAACGCCATTGGCTGCTTCATCGAACCAAGAGACAGAGCTTAAAGGTAATGAGTGGCAGCCGGTATTGAATAAAAGAAGTCGTCGCGTAGCGATCCGTGGTGCTGTGCAAGCTGATGCAGAGCTGCAAGCAATAGAGCAGATGAAGAGTATCCATCTTTGGTCACTGAAAGCAGAAACAACCGTGGATAATGTTGCTAAATATATGACCAAAAAGAATCCGATTGGAGAAAACCGTTACAATGTGGAGAAATTGAATCTCAAGCACAATAATTATGCTTCTTTTGTGGTGACTGTTCCTGAGAGTCTTTTTAACTTTTTATGTCGGGAGACAACTGGCCATTAAATGCTAGGGTTAACCAGTGGTTTCGTGAGAGAAACCAGCGAGGAGGTTCGATCACGGAAAGATCACAACATGGCTCAGTGCTTATCCAATAATACGAGAGTTATGAGATTCTATTACCAAAATGTCAGAGGTCTTCGTACGAAATTAAACGAATTTTCTACCGGAGTGACAATATCAGATGCTGGAATATTTTTTTAACCGAGACATGACTGGCAGAGGGTATCTTGGATGAAGAAGTGGTAACAAGTGGATTCTCCATAGTAAGAATGGATCGGGTTGGCAATCGACGTGGTGGTGGTGTGGCTATAATAGCTACACCAAAATACCAGCTTAAACAAATTGCATTACCGCTTTCGGAGGACTTAGGCTGTGAATTTGTATGCGCAGGTGTTTATTATAGATATAATCTTTTATTTATAGCGGTTTCCATATATATACCACCTAGTATGAACGAACAGGCATATTTTAGTTTATTTGATGCATTAGAATCTATATGTGTACAATATGAACAAATAGTGATTTGTTGTGATTTCAATTTAAATTCATGTTGTGCAACTGTAGTTGCTAGATTAGAATATTTGTTGTCATATTGTGAACTCGAACAAATGAATAACATTACTAATCATAGAAACGAATTACTGGATTTGGTCATGGTAAGCACGGCATTGAGTCGAGGTACCGTTGTTAGGAGAGAAGACGAATGGTTGGTCAAACCAGATGTCTTTCATCCACCATTGGGCATTCAGATAAATGTAGAGTTTGCACCGCCAAGGAAATCAACAGCTGAGCTTATTGAAGGCCAAAACTCTTGGAATTTTAGGAAAGCGAATTTTGTTCAACTGTATGAGGCTATAGAATTTCTGGATTGGGAACAATTATATGAAATAAGTAACCCTCAGCAGGCAATTGATTATTTTTATAACGAGCTTAATAGATGTGTAAGTCTATATGTACCTTCAAAGTCATCAATCAATAAAAAAATGCGTTACATTTATCCGGAATGGTACACTGAACGTACAATACGGAATATACATACTAAAGCTGCCTACCATAGATTATACAAGTCTATCGTTACACCAGATTCTAGAATAAAATTTATGCAGTATAGGGCAATAGTTAAATTAAATATAAAGGAAGACTTTGAATGCTACAAAAAACGTATGCAAAAAGATCTAAGACCATAATCCTGCTAGTTTTTGGGGTTACATAGCTCGTAAAAGATCGAAGGGGAGAAGAGTGAAGAAATTGTTAAATGACGGTGTGGTCGAATCTGATGATAGCGCTGCTAAGTACTTTGCGGAGTTTTTCAAATCTGTTTATTCCCAAGTCCCGCCCCGATTAGACGCTGACGAGGCGTTACAGGCAGTTGGTAGTGGTAGCGCGCGAATTCACATCACAGAAGTATTAGAGGGTGATGTCAGGCTAGCTATTAAATCCTTAAAACCGAAGCGGTCGACCGTCGGGCCCGACGGAATACCACCTTTCTTAGTTAAGGACTGTAGTGAAGTACTAAGAAAGCCCCTGCATCACTTGTATCGCCTATGTTAAAAAACTCGTATTATCCAGATACATGGAAATTGTCCCGCGTCCTACCGGTTCCGAAAGGTTCGGGGTCAGAAGTGAGTGATTACAGGCCAGTGGCAATCTTATCGGTTTTCGGCAAGCTTTTCGAGTCAATATTACAGCGTCGGATAAGTCTGCAGTTTGATTCTCAGGTAGCAGATGCTCAACATGGTTTCAGACCGGGGAGATCCACGTCTTCAAATCTTATGTCTTTTTGGACTTATGTTGTAGATTCTGTTGATGGTGGTGATCAAGTTGACGCTGCTTACTTCGATTTTCACAAAGCATTCGAGCATTCGAGTGTTGGCTTTTCTCCTCCACTGATGCGGTTCTTTTGCTCATATTTGCGTAATTGAAGACAGTATGTGCAATACAACGGTTACGTATCAGAACACTATTTCACATACTCAGGAGTAAGTCAGGGTAGTAACCTTGGCCCTCTAGAGTTCTTAATTATGATAAACGACTTACCGAAAATCGTTGAGAATGCACGTTGCTTGCTGTATGCGGACGATCTGAAGCTTTTCTTAAGTGTGGGAGATCTGTCGGATTGCTATCGGCTACAGCAGGATATTAATAGGGTGCTGCAGTGGAGCCACACGAATAAATTTTCTTTTAATGATAAGAAGTGCTCCATTATATCTTTCACCCGTTCTCAGGATCCCAGGATATTTCAATATCATATCGGTGATGATTTTGTAACAAGAGTTGCAAACATCAAAGATCTTGGAGTAATAATGAGTGAAGATCTTTCTTTTCGGCATCATATTACCACACTTTGTGCTCAGGCATTCCGCTCTCTGGGATTTGTATTGAGGCAGGCGAGACACCTCGATAGCATACCTGCTCTCAAAGCATTGTACAATGCTTTCGTGAGAAGCAGGTTGGAATGTAACGCTATCGTTTGGTGTCCACGTGAAGTAAAATATGTACAAATGGTAGAGAGGATACAAAATAAATTTATTCGGTGGCTATACCACAAGCAGTATGGGTTTTTTGTGGGGTATCCGTATTTATATCCAAGTTACTTCTTGCTGGGGATGGTGGGGTACAATACGTTGGAAGTAAGGCGTGTGATCACCTTGGTGGAGCATGTTTTTAACGTGTTGGTAGCGCAGAGATGTAATCCATCATTGCTGGAGCAGGTGCCCATTTCAGTACCAGACAATTACGTGAGAGCTCGGCGTCACAACATGTTCACGATCCCGCGGCGGCGAACCGAGTTGGGCCGTATGGCTCCTCTTCCGCGGGCGTTGCGAATGCTCAATGCATTGTTGTATCACCACCAATATCTAGATTTATTTCATGGTTCAGTAATAGAGTTTCACAAAGTTCTTGCTATGTTTGTGGAGTCACTCTCGGCTTCTCTTAGTAATTTATAAATGGCGGTGTATGTTAACTTAGTTAGATAAACGGAAATTATTTTAATTTAAATTAATTCTTTGTATGTATTAATAACTTGGATGGGTGAATTGGGAAACTGTTAGGCCCATCCAATGTACGATAAATAAATAAATAAATAAATTTACAAAAAAAAATATAAAGTGTGAGACACTTCAAAGAAACATAATATTTGATTTAGGCAGTGCAACATCTCTCGTCGGATTTGAAAACTGTAATGATTTCTTCCGAATGATTAACTTACGTAATAAGTAGTCATAGATGGCGCCACCAATGCATAATTGGGTTAACAAATGCCATCCACTAATTTCGTCGTATCGATGTATCGAACCGTGGCTTAATTGGCAGAGCACCTGTACGTGTAATCCGGGGGGTGCGGGTTCGAGTCCCGTCGGTACGATAAAATTTTGGATTGTGTTTAACAATTTACAAAAAAATATATAAAGTGTGAGACACTTCAAAGAAACATAAAATTTTAAATAGGTTTGCGTTTGACTTGATGTTATGTAACTGTATGAAATACGGTGTAGCACGCTGCTTATACTGAATTTCTCATAACTTCACAAAGACAAAAAAATATTATTCTTTAAATACGTGATGGTGTTAATTTTGACTAAAAAAGCTGATCCTCCGTTTCTATTTCAGTATTTCCGCACGTTAAACACGAGGGTGTCTCTGGTGTACATCGAGTCGTGGCAGAGCGCGAACCAGGCAGACATAGATAGGAAGCAGGACATCACCCGCGCCATACACAAGTTCAGCGACTACACTGCGAGGAAACTCTTCAATGTCGAGAAAGATACCACGCAGCTGCTCACGTAAGTCCATTTAACAGGGTGTGCCACAATAAAATACCAGGCGGACATAGATGGAAGCAAGTCATCTCGTGCCATACACAGAGTACAGCGTCTACGCAACGAGGAAATTTTTAAATTTTCGCGGCTACACTGCAAGGAAACTCTAAGCCTGAGTTGCACCATCTTATTTTAACTATAACAAATGTCAAAAATCAGTCAAACTCCATACAAAAACACTGGTTATAGTTATATATACGATTAAAGTAAGACGGTGGAACTCAGCCTAAGATACCACGCAGCTGCTGACGTTAATACATTCAATACGGGTGTGCCTCAATAAAGTACCAGGCGGGCATAGATAGGAGAACATCACCCGTGCCATATACAGGTTTACCGACTACGCTGCAAGTAACCTCTTTTGTATTGAGGAGGATACCACGCACCTGCTCACATAAACTATGTCACAATAAAGTACCAGGCAGACATAAATAGGGAACAGAACATCGATCTGTTTATGCGTCACATAAGCTCAGCGATAATACTACATTTTTCATACTGAGCAGAAAATCACGCAGCTGCTTATTCAAATACTGACGTTGACATGATTCTCGTATTTCTTTACATGATATTTTCATGCTGTTGTAGATACGAATGATCGTATTGCATTGTTCCTAGATACTTTACGACTTTAGATATAGTTACAGTCACAAATTTTACTTTTCTACTAATTTTCAATTAGTATGTTTCTTTCTTTTTATGAAAAACCATGTCACGGATTGGTTGAAGCTGAGCTGTATTACCTCGACATTTACTTTGTATAAAATCGTGATGCCGAGAGGACTTCCCGATCCAAATCTACAAATGTTTACAAATGGTTGTGTGTGTACATAGTAACATACATAGGTAATTAATAAGTTTTATATGTATATTTTAAAAATCCGCATGAAACAGAAATTAAGTAAAGATTTAAGCTACCCCAAAGAGCTTAAATACCATTAACTCCTCAAAGAGGTATTACTTACGAACCTGAAGCAACGGCAACAGGAAAGAAATCCAACGTTTAAAATTCACTTTACAGTAAACTCAAAAGAAGTGAACTCAAAACATTTTATCGCAGCTTATTTCTCGCGTTTAGTACACAAAATATTTCTATAAAAATCGTTTGAAGCGGGTGGACTGTTTGCGCAATCCTTTTGCTTTGAGATGAGAACTGCGGAGTGGACAGTTGCTTGCCATGGCTGGGGAGGATTACCTGAAATATAGAATTTACCCTGCTTTTATATTAATTGCTTGGTTTCATTGAGACAAAGCTTTCAGCTAAGCAATTTCTTTATAACTAGCTGTGCCTCGCAGCTTCGTCCGCGTTGAAAAGTATCTTAAAGCCTTATTCATAATAGTGGCTATCTCTGCGAAAAATTTCAGCTAAATCGGTCCAGCCGTTTGACCGTGAAGAAGTCCCAAACAAACAAACAAATACACAAACTGATGAAACAAAAAAAAATGAAAAACTTTTACTTTCGCATTTATAACATTATTATAAATGCGAAAGTAAAAGTAAAGTAAAGTAATATTATAAATTCGACAGTAATATTAAAAAGTCAGTCAAAAGTATTGGCGTGGACTAGCGGATACCCTCACCTACCCGGCGTATATATACTACACTAAGAAAAGAAATGTCAGCGAATGTGCTTTTAGTGGTCCAAAACCATTTTTGCATTATTGCCTTTCTAATGAAACAAGTTTGAGGCAAAACGATTAGATGGTTTAAAAGTCTATAACGGACATAGGAAGAAACATTTTTTGTATTTTGTATATCATAATAGATATCGTTTAAACACATTAAATGAACCTAATTCATATGTTGCGTGTGATTCTGAATAGCGAGTTTAGGGCGTTTATGTCCATCTCTGAACAGATCCATCAGATCTTGATCATCATCAGCCTATCACTGTCGACCGCTGAACATAGGCCTCACCTATGGCACGCCACTAAACTCGATCTTTAGCTCTTAGTTTCCAACTGCTGCCAGCTAGCGTGCATACCTATATTACCACTCTATCTGGAGGGCCTCCTATTCTTTTTTTTTATGCAATGGTTGGCAAACAAGCAGACAGCCCGCCTGATCGTAAGCGGTTACCGTCGCCTATGGACAACTGCAACGCCATGAGTGCTGTTGATGCGGTACCGACCTTTGAGGAGTTTATGGATACCCTTTTTAAAAGACTCCATCTTATAGCTAGATGGAAAGATCGCGGCGGGTAGTTCATTCCACATCTTACAGGTACGCGGTAAAAATTCTCGGTTACAACGGGTAGTTCGAGATGTCTAGGTCTGTAAGATGTGCCTAATTTGCATATAGACTGCTTTTAATCACAAAACGTAACCCATCTTCTAATCTTAGTCTGGTAAAAAAGATCATTGAGTTATAGCTAAAAAGTTCACAAGTCACTTAACTTTTTAGAGGATGTTTTTTTTTTTAATACTTTATAGGCTAGCGTTTGACCACTATATCACCTGTTGGTAAGTGATGATGCGGTCGAAGATGGTAAGCACGCTAGGCCTAGAATGGGAACTGGCTCTCAAGGATAGCTGCCGGAACACATTAGATGTTTGGCGACATATTTTCTAACTTGAGGGTGGAAGCTGGCCAGGCGGATACTAGATAGTGTCCTACCACCATGCGGGGGTTGTTGGTTTCTTAACGATGTTTTCCTTCACCGGAGGGCCACTGTGAAAAGCGCACATACATTTTTCGATAGAAAAATTCATTGGTGCACGGCGGTTTGAACTCGGTACCACGGCATCAAAGGTGACCGTTCTCCCGATTACGCCACCGGGCCCTCAAAAGGAGCATTCATTGTTGTTTTGGTCTGTGGAGCACTTGATGAGGTCCATTGGAAGGCGTGGTCACCAATCTAAAACACGTCTACCCTTTGAAACAAACAACAATACAAAACATTTAGCTGACTGATAGACAACGATGAGGTCGAAAAAATAACTCGGAACTTCAAACTCGCATTCTTATCACTTACCATCTGAAAGACTTCATCCAAACGCTTGCTAAAATTGCATATCATTACCAGCCTGCGCAAAAAGTTTACCCGTCAAAAACTCCTCGATTCCCATTACTTTTTCCATCTCAATCGTAATCTGTAACGATCACATTACCTCACATCTGTCGATTATCGTCGATTATTACAAATTACGAGTTCCGAGTTGGCAGATAATCGCTTCCTCTCCTCCCGCGTAATAACTTCTGACATCGACAGCTGTGATCGGAATCGTCGAGAGCTCAATATTACGCAGAATTATGTAGTAAAACAACATATATTTCAATGCATGTATGCTCAAAATAATGAGATTGAGATAGTTTAAAAACTAAAACAACCGACTTCCATGCCCCGCGTCAATTTCAAGTCAATTTCAGTAGCAAGTTAGAGACATTTATTGTCATATCTCTGGAGATACGAATCAAATCTCGATGAAATTACAATGGGACTACCTCGAAAACGTACCCTACTGATTAAAAAAATAATCATTCAAATCGGTTCACAATTGACGAAGTAATCGCGTAACATACACACAATAAAAATGAAAAAATAAAAACCAATTGAGAACCTCCTTATTTCTGGAAGTCGGTTAAAAAGTTCATTATGATCGCAACATATTAAAACAAAAACAAATCGCACGCTAAAGTACTCGTAGCTGCATCAATAAGATTACAAAAGTCCAAACTCATGACGCGTTATACGTCATCGAAATTTTAAATAACCTTACCTAACCTACACCTTGTTATACAATGTACTACGCCGATGTTCTTTTACCGATTTCCTGTGTGTTGCATTATTGATGCCCATCAAATATGTACAGTTCCTACTCTGTTCACTCCATTGTATCAGTACATACGCGTGTAACTTGATATCGGTGCGATGTCAAACTTTCCGACGTGGTGTCGCACATCGATCTCAATTTTGTTATTGAAATACTCTCGCTTCAGCCAAGTTTTCTGTTTTGGAAGATAAGGTCATGACGTGAGGAGGGAATGATGTGATTGTTGAACGTACATCAATCTATAAAATAACGGTGTTGATCGATTTGGTATGTCGACTGTTTTTGTGAGTGTGGTACTACGAATAAATAGTTATCGGAAGTGTGGCAAACTATTATTACGTTTTAAAAAATATTGAAGGCTACTAAAATAAATTATCTGAGACCAAAATCGTTTTGTTCATAGTATTTTTATAACATCACAAAAACCTGAGACAGGTTGCCTAGCCCATATATATACTCGTATAAACTGACTCCGTTTACGTATACCAAGAATGTAGTAGCCTATGTTCATTCTCATGCTATAAAGTAACTTTTCGTTAATTTTCAGTGAGATCAGATCGTTTATTTAGGCGTGATTTGGTAACAAATAGACAGAGAGCGGAGTTACAAACGTTTCTTATAATATTTAGTCTGGATTATTACATTTGACAGCGTGATTACCTCGTTGTGTTGTTATTTATCTCAAACGCTGCGACAATTTATTCAGCATTCAACATGCGGTTAAAATCCAGATGTAAACTGATTGTTGTAGATATAATTAAGATAGTTTAGTTACTAAAACAACTTCTATGCCGCACGAGTCAGTTTCAGTAGCAAGTTTGAGACGTGTATCGTCTCAATAGATCTCAATGAAATTACAATGTAATAAACCTTAGTTATGTAGCCTACCAATTAGTAAAATAATCATTCGAATCGGTTCACAATCGACGGAGTAATCGCGTAACATTAAACAAAACAAAAAAATTGAGAACCTCCTCATTTTTGGCAGTCGGTTGACAAATTATATGACTTTCAATTTTAATCATACCCGTGGTAATACCCTAAGGTAAGGTCTATATCATAGTTTTACATTGTTAATAAAGTATCAAACAACCATATTACGAGTTCAGACTATCTCAAAGTAATGAAATATTTACAGGCCCTAATTTAAATAATTTGCTTTCGATTAAGCCTATGTCTATAAATACGCTGGAAACAAATTAGGGACCTTTCAACTATCTTCAACTAGAATATAATTTATTTGGCAATCAATTTTTTTTTTTTCGGAGAACGTTCTCGAATCCAATAGGGGCAACTTAAACAAACCAGGCTAATGTAATAACCGTTAGCAGTCAAATTAAATAGAGCGGAGGGCGAACCCTTCCGCCGGAGGCTCTCTTCAGCAAACACGAGAATTTTATCCAATTTTAGCTCCTACTCTTATTTATGTACCCATTGGATGGAGTCACTAACCAAAATTAGCGGTTCAGGCACACTTGTGACCATTGCGAGGCCGTGGACTGGAAACTGGGAACGGTCTGTGGAGCGGTTCATGAATGATTTTGGGACCAAACATTAAAATCGGTCCTTACAAGCCTGTTCATGAATGACGTGTTTTAACCTGTAGGTCGGTCGGGTGATTGCGAAGTTTCCGTGTGACGGCGGTGAAAGGTTGAAAATTGACTTCGGTTCAAATTATCGAAGTGTTACTTTATTCTAGTAAAAGAGTTAGTGAGTTAAGTACATTTGTATAGAAGAATTTACTTATGACACTGGTTCCCCATGTGATTATCAAACTTAGGCAAGAGCTCTTGAGGCTGTTAGGAAATCTTTATTTAAATTAATGCAATGTTGTCCTTACTCAAAATTGAAATAAGTAAACAGAAAAAATAAGATCGTTTAAAAAACTAAAGCAACCGACTTCAAATGCCGCGCTATTAATTTTCATTACCACGTTGGAGGTATTTATCTCTATATCTCTGAATATACTTATTAGATCTCAATGAAATTACTATTGTATTATTCTAGGAATATTTCCTTTCCAATAAAAAAAGAATAATCAAAATCGGTTCATAAACAACGAAGTTATCTGCGAACAAACACATATTATATATACTTATATATATATATATATATATATATAGACGGTCGAATTGAGAAACCTCCTTTTTTTAAAGTCAGTTAAAAAGTTAGTTCAAAGTAAGTTATATCCGTCAAACATTTTATCTGGGCCAACACCCTCACCTCGAGTTCCAAATTACTCGCGCACTAATGCTCGCATAATCTCGGATATCCTGCAATCGATGCTTTTCCCGATGCTCTACACTCTGATGCCCGTCCCGATGCTCCGACGCTCGTCCCGCGAGCAATAGACGACGTTATCGACGCGGCTTCCGACGTTATCGCAACTTGTTACCAACTTGGGGCGATTGATGCCAAGTTATGAGGAGGGAATTCTCTAAGTTTCTCAGGTTTTTTAACCGACTTCAAAAAAAGGAGGAGGTTTCTCAATTCGACCGTATATTTTTTTTTTTTTTTTTTTTTTATGTTTGTTCGCGGATAACTTCGTCGTTTATGAACCGATTTTGATTATTCTTTTTTTGTTCGAAAGGAGAGATCCCAAGTGTGGTACCATGGTAATTTTATCGAGGTATGATAAGTATCTCCAGAGATATTGAGATAAACATCTCATAATTGGTACTGAAAATGAATAGCGCGGCATTGAAGTCGGTTCTTTTTAGTTTTTAAACGATATTATTTTATATATTTTCGAGGTAGATTTTTCAGCAAAAGTTTTAGGTGTTGAGGATAAGCGTGATGAACGTTAATCAGCTCATTTTATCGTCTGTCTACGTGAATAACAACATAGGAACACGTTATTGGACGCAGACAAGCAATATAGTGTCAATCTTCTCTGTTACTATTTTGAGGAAATAAAAATAAATAAATAAAATTGCGGTCAAATGTGTCATGTTAGTGTCATATGGATGTAACTTCACCCTTTTTAGGGTTCCGTAACCGAATGGCAAAAAACGGAACCCTTATAGATTCGCCATGTCTGTCTGTCTGTCCGTATGTCACAGTCATTTTATTCCGAAACTATTCAGACTACAGAATTGAAACTTGGTAGGTAGATGTATTCTGTAAACCGCTTTCCGATTTTTATACAAAAATAAAAAATATAAAAGTTTAAGGGGGGGCATCCCATACAAGGAACTGGAACAAAAAAACATTTTTCTTCAAACTTATACGTGTGGGGTGGGGTGTCTATGGATAGGTCTTTAAAAATGACATTGAGGTTTCTAAAATCATTTTTTCTCAAAGTCAATCATTTAAAAGATAGACGCGTCTAAAGTGATAAAATGTGTGCCCCCCCCCCCCCCCCCTCTAACTTCTAAAGTACGGGAGAATCTAGAAAAGAGTAAAAATCTAGAAAAAATATATTCTTTAGATCTCAATAAAAACTTTCAACGAAGTCGGTGCCAGCCAAGTCTATTGGATAGTAGATATATACTATGTATGTCACGCTACGGCTTGATGAACATCTGGCACAACTCGAAGAGGAGCTGAAGAACATAAGATGGCACATTCTAGGGTTATGTGAAATCCGAAGAGAGGGGGAGGATACCGTGACCCTGGAATCCGGTCATCTTATGTACTTCAGAGAGGGAGACCAACCATCCCAAGGCGGTGTTGGGTTTTTGGTCCACAAGGTCCTCTCTGACAACGTTCTAGAAATCTCCAGTGTGTCGACAAGGGTAGCGTATCTTGTGATCAAACTCACCGAGAGGTATAGCCTTAAAGTTATCCAAGTATACGCACCGACTTCGGCACACTCGGATGATGAAGTGGAGGAAATGTACGAGGACATTTCCAAGGCCTTGCACACCACCCAAAAGGCTCACTTCAACGTTGTCATGGGGGATCTCAACGCTAAAGTGGGAGTACAATCAAGCAGCAAATCGGTAGTAGGTCCACACGGAATTGGAAGCAGGAATCATAGGGGGCAAATGCTCGTCAACTTCCTGGAAAAAGAGGGGCTTTTTCTGATGAATTCTTTTTTTCAGAAAGATCCCCGGCGGAAGTGGACGTGGCAAAGCACCGACTCTATGACCAATAACGATATCGACTTCATTATGACGGACAAGAAGCGTATATTTAGAGATGTCTCAGTGATCACTAGGTTTAAAACCGGCAGTGATCACCGACTAGTCCGAGGCACTCTAGATATCGACTGCAAGCTTGAACGCGTCCGTCTAATGAAGTCCACGCTCCGACCTAACATGCTCCAGTCCGTAGTTGGGTCTGAAACATTCCAGCTGAAACTGGAGAACCGATTCGCTGCCCTGGAAACCACAGTCGACGTTGATATTGACCAAGATCTCGACCAAGTGGTGGAAATCCTCAGGGAAGAGGGAACGAAATTCTGTGAGACGCGAGGTGCCGTTAGGAAGTCTAAGCTTTCAGGAGAATCTCTGCAGCTAATGCAGAAGCGGCGTGAAACTCCTGCAGTCACTTCGTCAGAACAGCGGTCTTTGAACAAAAAGATCACGAAGCTCGTAAGACGTGACCTCCGGAATTCCAACACAAGCTCTATTAAAGATGCGATCAAGCGAAACCGGGGGTCAAAAGTCTTTGTTCAAGAGCTGGGCCGAAGCCATCTGACGAAGTTGACCACATCTAACGGGAGTATCGTCGCTTCTAAGCCGGAGATTCTCAGGGAAGTTAAAGACTTCTACGGCCACTTATACACCTCACAAGCGTCCCGTCCCCAACCCCATATTGAAGATCCTAGAGCCACTCTAACCCGCCACCATACCGAAGATTTGCCAGATATCAGCCTAGACGAAATTGTGTTGGCTCTCAGACAGCTTAAAAATGGAAAAGCCCCCGGAGAGGATGGAATTACAACGGAGCTCTTAAAAGCTAGTGGAACTCCTACGCTACAACAGCTTCAGCGTATTTTCAATTCTGTCCTCTTTCAGGGGAGAACTCCGAAGACGTGGAGCAAGAGTGTAGTCATTATGTTCTTTAAAAAAGGAGACAAAACCCTATTAAAGAACTATCGACCTATTTCACTCTTGAGTCACGTCTATAAGCTGTTTTCGAGAGTCATCACAAATCGTCTCGCGCGTAAACTCGACGAGTTCCAGCCCCCTGAACAGGCTAGGTTCCGAGGAGGATACGGCACCATAGACCACATACACACTGTGCGGCAGGTTATACAGAAGACAGAAGAGTATAACCAGCCCCTGTGTCTGTGTCTAGCATTTGTGGACTATGAGAAAGCCTTTGACTCTATTGAAACCTGGTCTGTTCTGGATTCCCTGCAACGGTGCCAAGTTGATTGGCGATACGTGCAAGTGCTGAGAGGTTTGTATGAAGCCGCGACTATAACCGTCCAAGTACAAAATCAACAGACTGAACATATCCCTTTACATCGAGGTGTGAGACAAGGGGACATTATTTCCCCCAAATTGTTCACAAACGCTCTAGAGGATATATTCAAGACGCTGAACTGGAAAGGACGAGGCATAAACATCAACGGCGAAAATCTCTCACACCTGAGATTTGCGGACGATATCGTTATCATGGCTGAAACCGTACAGGACTTGGAATACATGCTGACCACCCTTGCTGATTCTTCTGCACGCATCGGTCTCCGGATGAACTTGGATAAGACCAAGATCATGTTCAACAAACATGTCATTCCGGAACCGATTGCCTTAAATGGAGTCCCTCTCGAGACTGTTCAAGAATATGTCTTCCTTGGCCAAACCTTGCAATTGGGTAGAAACAATTTCGAAAAGGAAGTCCGCAGAAGAATACAGCTGGGATGGGCAGCATATAGAAAACTACGTCGAGTCTTTTCATCGCCGATACCACAGAGCCTAAAGACAAAAGTCTTTAATGAGTGCGTCCTACCTGTAATGACATACGGAGCCGAGACGTGGACACTGACGGTGCGACTGATCCACCAATTAAAAGTCGCTCAGCGAGCTAAGGAAAGGGCTATGCTCGGAGTATCTCTGAAAGATCGAATTCGAAATGAAGTCATCCGACAGAGAACCAAGGTTATCGACATAGCTCAAAGGATTAGCAAGCTGAAGTGGCAGTGGACTGGTCACATCTGTCGTAGAACCGATAACCGTTGGGGTAGACGTGTTCTAGAGTAGAGACCACGACTCGGGAAACGAAGCGTAGGACGCCCTCCAGCTAGATGGAGCGATGATATACGCAAGCTGGCTGGCAGCGGTTGGAAACAAATAGCTGAAGATCGAGCTCAGTGGCGTGCCATAGGAGAGGCCTATGTCCAGCAGTGGACGAGTACAGGCTGTTAATGATGATGATGACTATGTATGTAGTAGTAGTAAGTAGGTACATGTAGGTTAGTAAGTAGGTAGATACAAGTAGGTATTATCTATCTACCACCTATTAGACTTGGCTGGCACCGTCTTCAAATAGATAAGTGGGTAGCGCTTATAATAATTTTAAGTAATTTATTTTTCGCTATTGAGTGCATGTTTGTGGTTATGAAGTCGGTTTTATTTATTTTTTTAAATAACTTATTATTACAAACTATAACGTCTATACAAGCTTGCGTTTGAGAGAGTTATTAACTTTTAATTTATTTTTATTTAAAACTAGTATTGGCTATTCACTTACAATCTTAAAAAAAGAATTTCCACATAAAGACAAGCACCATTCTGTCTTTCTTAGATTAAGGTCTTAAAAAACTTGCAATACGTATACACTACAACAAAGATCAAATAACTACTCTAAATAATAATAATACTATAAAATCTCACTTAAAACACATTTTTAAATGTGTGGCTTTGTCCCTCGATAATTAAGATAGTTTAATCGCGAAACGGAGTAATCGCGTAACATATAACACATACAAAAAAAAACTACATACAGACGAATTGAAAACCTCCTTTTTTGGAATTCGGTTGAAAATGAATTATTTTGTGTGGTTTTTTTTTCAGTAACATTGTACAGATACGCTTAAAATACAATTAAAAACAAAACCAAAAATTGACAGTCTTGACAGTCAATCATAGGGAATATTACGCGCACATTTATGACACCTAACCCTACTACGTGAGTTATCTATAGAAACGAGTGAATAAAATAGATACGAGCAAGAAAATAACCAACATTACTCTTGAAAAACGCGCACATTTATGGCACCTACCCTACTACGTGAGTAATCTATAGAAATGAGTGAATAAAATAGATAAGAGCAAGAAATTAACCAACATTACTCTTGAAGAACGCGCACATTTATGGCACCTTACCCTCCTACGTGAGTAATCTATAGAAATGAGTGAATAAAATAGATAAGAGCAAGAAATTAACCAACATTACTCTTGAAGAACGCGCACATTTATGGCACCTTACCCTCCTACGTGAGTAATCTATAGAAATGAGTGAATAAAATAGATAAGAGCAAGAAATTAACCAACATTACTCTTGAAGAACGCGCACATTTATGGCACCTTACCCTCCTACGTGAGTAATCTATAGAAATGAGTGAATAAAATAGATAAGAGCAAGAAATTAACCAACATTACTCTTGAAGAACGCGCACATTTATGGCACCTTACCCTCCTACGTGAGTAATCTATAGAAATGAGTGAATAAAATAGATAAGAGCAAGAAATTAACCAACATTACTCTTGAAGAACGCGCACATTTATGGCACCTTACCCTCCTACGTGAGTAATCTATAGAAATGAGTGAATAAAATAGATAAGAGCAAGAAATTAACCAACATTACTCTTGAAGAACGCGCACATTTATGGCACCTTACCCTCCTACGTGAGTAATCTATAGAAATGAGTGAATAAAATAGATAAGAGCAAGAAATTAACCAACATTACTCTTGAAGAACGCGCACATTTATGGCACCTTACCCTCCTACGTGAGTAATCTATAGAAATGAGTGAATAAAATAGATAAGAGCAAGAAATTAACCAACATCAAAAGCTAAATTATTGGCATTGTTAAAAGCCAACTACTGATGTTAACAAAGAGAGTTCGGAACAATGTAAACCTAATACTTCAACTTGTTTTGCTTTGCAACATTCCTGCATCTCGCCGCGTTACAAAATATTCTCAGTGCAGTATTACATTTAACTTTATTTAACTGCGGGAGGGAATAGTTAAAAACTATGTGGCAACATAATTTAATTCTATTTCTTCTATATCTTAATAATTGAGCGTAACTATCTCGCTTGGTGGTAAGCGATGAAGATGATGTACACGCTAGGCTTAAAATACTCTGACTCTCAAGGGCTGTGTGCTGCCGGAACACCGTATGGTTACGGCGGCAGATTTTCTCCTTGATGGTGGTAAGCTATGTTTTGTTAATAAATAAGGCGGAACATCAATGATATGCTCTTACCACCCGTGGGTGAACACCCGTGCTAGGATTAGAACCGGCGACCTCTCGCTTAGAAGTCAAGCCAACGGGGTTCTCAAAATCTAAAAACCTTAAATGTTAGTGAAATGGCGCCGTGTAGTGAACAGGTTAGAAATTTAATTGAATGCCTAATTAAAACATTTGACTGCGACATATCATAATATTATTTTCAATGTTTCCAAATACTATAAGCCTAATGAGGCAAATTAAGTGAAAACTCTTCCATAAAATCAGGACCAATTTATTACATTAATTAATGTTAATATTGTACTCATGTATCTACAATTACTCATAGACCAAAATATGAGTTGTAAATATTTTATCAATAAATGAGTATTTGAGTATTTTCAATCACTATATGTTGACCTGAAATCCAAACATCATAACAAAATCCGCTACGATTACGGCAGTGAAAGGTCACAAGTTCAAACAACCCCCAACATTATTCAGCTAGGGGTCACATAACGCCCCCATCAGGCTCGGGTCCATATCACGCCGCACATGGCCCTAATCCTCTCTTCCAAAGTTATCCGTCCTCTGAGGTCGGTTATTATAATTTTTATAGCAAAAGCTAGCAACTACTTGTTTTAGGTCCCTTTGACAGTTACTTTGTTTGTAGATCTTTATTTTCTTCCTTTTACTAAAATGTAGAGCACCTAATTAATTTTAAATGTTTATTTTGAAAAACATTCGTAAACTGTTTGGTTTAAATCAGCACCGAAGGATTTCACGAGAAAATGCTACTACTACACTAGCATTTTTTTGTATTTTAATACAATATTTACAAAAGTCAAAAGTGAAAGCATTTATTCAGTATATGGGCAAATTAAAAATTTGCACTTACACACGTCAAATTATATTAAATAGATCATATTCAATAAAATATTATAGATATAACAGAAACATAACTTATTGCTTTGAATTTACAAAAAAAAACAAAGGTATTGAGCCATTCAGCTTTCATCTAGACGTCGAACGTCACACTTAAAACACATGTTTAATTCCCCTCATTAATGTAGGGTCGCCAACAACAATACAACAACGAGCCGAGCCCCGCGGCTTCGCCCGCGTTAAAAAGTATCCTATCCATCATACTGGCTACCCCTGTGCAAAATTTCAGCTAATTCGGTCCAACCGTTTGACCGTGATGTCCCAAACAAACAATTTTATACAAACTAACTTTCTCATTTATAAAATTGGTGTTGATATATAATGTTAGATATAATACAGATTATAGTCTATATATTATCAATGGATCTTGTTGGTTGGCTGTTAGTAGTTATATTACATATTTTGTCTTGAGAAATATTCGCTAGTTTACGTTCAGACTTCAATAAGATATCTTTATTAATACATACATACATGTAATCACGCCTTTTTCCCGTTGGGGTAGGCAGAGATTACTTCTTTCCACATGCTACGATCCTGACATACCTCCTTCGCTTCTTCCACTTTCATGAGCGCCTTCATACACTCTCGCCGGTTATAGGTACTTTTGACTTCGCCTTTCTTTAAAACGTCTCCGATCTGGTCTTTCTTTATCCATCCATTCTTTATTAATGATCAATGCAAGATTACTAACACATGTAGAAATTATATACATTCACTTTCTGCTCTCACACGTTCGCGGTAACTTGAAAATCAACCAATCATAAGCTATAATATAGCCATTCCGTAATAATAAATGTAAATTGTACTCTGATGATTCTGACGAGATTAGATACATGAAAGGAAAAAAATATGTGACTCTATCTAATCTAATATATAAAATTCTCGTGTCACAGTTTTCGTTGCCATACTCCTCCGAAACGGCTTGACCGATTTTGATGAAATTTTTTGTGCTTATCCGGTATCTATGAGAATCGGCCAACATCTATTTTTCATCCCCCTAAATGTTAGGGGTAGTCCACCCCTACATTTTTTATTATATTTTTTAGACAAAATTTTTAATTTCTATTTTTTTATGATACAACATACAAAAATACATACAATCCTCAATTTTCACCCTTCTACGATCAACCCTTATTTTTTAATAGCCATTTATTTATATGGCAAAACAACGTTTGCCAGGTCAGCTAGTAGATATATATAATATAGATATATATAATAACAGTATGCTACCATTGTACAGAACTTGTTACAGAAAATATTTCACACCAGAGAATAACGTGAGCTGAATATAAAACACTCCACAACTTTTGTACGTTGAAATGAAATTACACTTTTTAATGAATTATTAATGGTGTTACATCACTACTGCTATTTGTTTTTGTACTCATTTAAATAGTTACGATGAAATGTACAGGAATACATTTGAATGATAGCAGGATGGAGTAATCATTTTGTTTTTATTTTATTTATTTTATTATCAAACGAAAACTGACAGCTACTTACATGTATAAATGTGGAAAAAATAAGCCTTTAAATATTATGTTACTTTGAAGTGTTTCACACTTACATAGATGGTACACACACATAGATGGCGCCACCAATGCATAATTGGGTTAACAAATGCAATCCACTAATTTCGTCGTAACGATACTTCGCACCGTGGCTTAATTGGCAAAGCACCGGAACATGTCATTCCGGAGGTTGCGGGTTCAAGTCCCGTCGGTACGATGAAATTTTGGATTGTGTTTAACAATTTACAAAAAATAAGCCTTTAAATCATTTTATGAGTATAAGCGGCCTAAGTGGTATAAGCTCCAATAGCCAAAGCGTCAGTCTGGCAATCGAAAGGGTCGTGAGTTCGATCCTCACCTATTGCACTATTGACGTGAATCCACTCCAGACACAAGCATATTTAGCTTTGTTGGAGGTTAACAAGACTACTAGCAATGTGCAACCCACATTGCTAGTAAGCTCAAAAAAAATGGTGGTAGTTTCGTCTGTAATGAGGCCAATAAATGCGATATGTTTTTTGTTGTTTATTGCAAATAGAAAAGCTGCAGCTGACTGTTATTTCACCTGATGTTAACTTACGATGTGATCTAAGAAGGTCGTGTTTCTTTGGAATCGGAAGTCGAGGAGCTGGGCATAGCGCAACTTCCAAAGTGACTGCCCCGAACATCATGCCGGAATTTGGCAAGTTGATTGGCGACTAGTCTCTGTTTCGAGGTATTTGAGCCACAGGTAGCCTACTATCAGTGGTAACCCATTTAGCACCACGTAGGAATCACATGTAGGTTTAAATTCTAACCATAATATGATTTGAAATAGATTCGTGCTTGCCAGAATATAGTTATTTGTTTACTGTTACCTGTTGGGTTCTATTTACATTATTTATACAACATGTTATGTACAGTAAAATCAAATACACCAAAATTATCTAATGATACTTTTTTGTTTACAGAGGGCTGACATTCCCGGGGGGAGAGTCGGGTATATCCGTCCCTGATACGCTGTGCACTCCGAAATCTGTCGGCATATCTGTTGACACCAACACTTATGAGCCCCACCTACTCGCCGGCACGATGGCGCATATGATCGGACATAATATTGGTATGACTTTATTATTTTTATGCTCTTTAATGATAAGGGATTGCTGCCGCTCGCTGTGACAAACAATTCAGCCGATTATCATCACATTGTTTATATATTATGTTTCTTAAAGTGTTACACACTTGAACAATGTTCATTGTTTATGATCCATTTTTGCTTATCATGAGGCGGGAAACATTTACCACATCTAGTGAGGTCGTACAGTGGTCGGAATGCGATGCGGCTTATGCACTTCTTCTCCATATAAAAATAGCTTACTACTTCTCCATATAAACGTTAACTGTGTCAAATTTCACGTTCATCGGTTCGCGCAATTCTCTTAAATAGGGTTACAAAGTTTTCGCTACACGTATTAATATATAGTTACTTATAACAAAGTCTTCTTCATTGTAAATTATTTGTAAGTACGGCTAACTGCTAACCTTCGGGGGAGAGCGCTATATGCTGAAACACAGGCGGGGAACCTATCTCAGCAGCAGATACTCAAGAATAAACATGATCATAATAGCCTCACAACTTCTAGTATAGTTATTGTAGCAATTTTTCGAAATAAACGATTTATTTATTTATTATTGTCAGGTATGGGTCACGACGACGGCAGAGAGCAGTGTTTCTGCCGAGACTGGCACGGGTGCATCATGGCGCAGTCCATAGTAGGGTCTGACAATGTGCAGCCCTACAAGTTCTCAGACTGCTCCAAGAATGACTACATCAACGAGCTCAGGCTGGGGCAAGGGCTGTGCCTTCTAAATAAACCTAATGAGGTAAGAGCTTGAATGTTGTAGAGCTTTTTATTTATTTTTAACTGACTCCACAAACACAGGAAGTCTACATTTGTAGGTAAACGTCGATAGGTCGATTTTTAGGTTTCCGTACCTCAAAAGTAAAAAGGAACCCTTATAAGATCACACAAATCACTTCCTTGTCTGTTTGTCTGTCTGTTCGTCTATCAAGACCCCTTTTTCTCAGGAACGCGTAGAGATATCAAGTTGAAACTTATATCAAATACTCGGGTCTGTGGTTTCTTTTGGCTGTGAAAAAATCAAACTTATAAGTCAACGCGATTAAAAGATATGAGTATGAATATAATGAGTAAAAGAGATGAACTATGAGTATCTACATTGGTAGCGAATGTAGCGATGCGTCCTGTTATCGCTAACATCTTATAGAAAGAGATGCAGCAAGACAGTTTACATTTGCATCTCTTTTCTTATCGACAATTATCGCTCGAAATTCATCGCTATTCATTAGAGACTACCGCCGCAGGCTGTAGTTATTATAACATAGTTTTTGACAATATGTCCTCTAGAAGGCGCCATATTCAATTTAATGTAACATCTCATAGTCTACGACCAGTGGACACTCAAGACGCTTCCAAAGATGTTCCATTTGTCATATTATGATAAGGAGTGAAGGAGTTATGAGGGTAATGAGCAGATGAACATACATACTTACAAACCGGTCAAAATCATAACCCTCCTCGTAGTAGGGTAAAAATAAATTTAAAATATTCAAGTATTACATGTTTATCGTAATCATATAAAATCATGTGCCTACCTACCTTATGTCGCGTTTCACACATTCTAACATACAATTTCCCATATGCGACTAGGTACACAAATGTGAGAACAACGCTGTATAATAGTGCAAGCTGCAACTATGACAAGGGATATAATTATGATTAATGCATTCTGCGATGAAAGGGTTTGATGTATTATCATACACTGCACACACTAAATTACAGGCTAGCTTCGGGATGCATGTGGGCCAAGTTGGGTTTATAGTGCGCATAATTGGGGCTTGCGCGGTGACTGATTGTTCTTGTAAATATGCTGTTCGCTAGGAAATTATCTACCACGCCATTTTTATTTGTAGTGGTTCCTACCACTACACGCTGCTAGTCTGAGGATACAACCGCATTGTCAGTTATTCAGCCGTGAAATAAATGAGTTATTTGGTTAGAAAAACAAACTGTCCAGACCCGTCACATACGTAGCTATAATCAATATTAATATACTGTGATATATAATATATTATAGCAAGCCACACACGGTAGCTATTGCTATCTAATACTATAAGAATCTTTGTCCTGACATACTGATTCACTGACTGACTTAATGGTCGGTTTTTGAATACATTTATTGAGAGATTATCAACGTAATGACGCTATCATTGAGCAGATATACACTCAATAGATGTATGTATTGTATGTCGATGTATGTACATTCTTGGGCTTCGAACTAGACAGAGCTCTCACCTGGGAGTCTCATATTGATAAGGTCTGTGGAAAGCTAGGCAGCGCATGTTTCGCTCTCTACAGGCTTTCGCGCTTCCTCCCCGAGAGTGTGGTGCGGTCGTGCTACTTCGCGACAGTACACTCGGTGCTCCAGTACGGCACAGAGCTGTGGGGTCAGGCCGCGGAATGGCTACGTGCCTTTCGAATGCAGAAGCGTGCCATACGAGCTATTGCTGGGATCACACGCTTCGATTCTGCCAGACCCCATTTTAAAAAGTTGCGCGTACTGACACTGCCATCCATGGTGATATATCAGGTGGCAGTGTTTGTAAGACTCAACGTCGACTCGTTTCCCAAGAATAGTGACCATCACCCCTACACAACACGCGCCGGGCGGGAAGCTGGCATGTATGCCGCACAAACTAGCCAAAAGTGGGAAGCTGACTCATTTCATGGAACCGTCAGTGTACAACTGACTACCTGATAATGTGACGGAAGCACCGAGCCTTTCTTCATTTAAAGTCAGGTTGAAGAACTGGCTTATCGACCAGGCCTTTTATTCGTACAACGATTTTATCTCTAATATATAAAATTCTCGTGTCACAGTTTTCGTTGCCATACTCCTCCGAAACGGCTTGACCGATTTTGATGAAATTTTTTGTGCTTATCCGGTATCTATGAGAATCGGCCAACATCTATTTTTCATCCCCCTAAATGTTAGGGGTAGTGAACCCCTAAATTTATTTTTTTATTTTATAGACAAAATTTTTAATTTCTTTATGATACAACATTTTTTTATGATACAACATACATAAAAATACATATAATCCTCAATTTTCACCCTTCTACGATCAACCCTTATTTTTTAATAGCCATTTTAGTAATTTAATCATTTTTCCTCCATACATACTTACAATAAGTAAGCTATTTTTTGTCTACACTAGAAATTACTACGAAATTATTTATATGGCAAAACAACGTTTGCCGGGTCAGCTAGTAAATTCTAATAAGAATTAAATTATATTTAGTATTTTTTTATTTTCTATGAATTTTTATTCAATTTATTAATATTATAATTTTATTTCTGATTTTTTAATTATTTTTGCTACTGACGTGTATTTTGTTATATGAATAAATGATTATGATTATTATCTCAGAATCCAGACAAAGTCAATTCACGTTACTAACAACATAAAATTTAAAGCTCTCTTACGGGTATCTCGAGCTCAGTGGCGCATCTTGGGAGAGGCCCACGTCCAGCAGTGGACTGACACAGGCTGATGATGATGATGATGATGATGATGATGATGATGATGATGATGATGATGGGTATCTCACCTGGACCCCTAGACAAAATTTAATTTCTGCTTCTATTCACGCTAACGCAAGTTTAAAATGTATGGAATGACATTCATGTTTCCACAACAAAGATTTCATTTTCATACATTTTGAAGTTGCGTTAGCGTGAATGGAAAAACGCATTGGGTTACACTGTAATGCTTATTTTAAGGTTAATTAAATAAATTATAAATTATATAATAAATTATATAAATAATATAGTATAAATATATTAAAATTAAATAAATAAATAAATTGGATTTTGACTAGGGGCCCTGGTATCCACTTGGTCGAGATATAGCCCTAAATCTCTCACACCCTGCAATTTCTCACAACACACACACTTTTATGTTCAACTCCCAGAATATTACACCCCTATATTTAACATCGCCCCTACTTAAGTTTGTACTACAGCTCTAACAAAGGCTTTGTGCGTCCGTCCAGTAAAGTAGTTTCACTAATAAGCCCTTACGTATTCAATGTCTTCCTTATAACCAGACGGCTCAATCACAAATCCGTTTTATAGGGACATCTCATTATAATAAGAAACGCTTCACTGTCCGCCCTTGAACTGGTCTTTACTGTGTTGCTTTGACAAGAAACATGATGGAGACATAAATAAGAGCTTCGTTTTTTTTTAATCGTTTGTTCTGCATTTTAATGTTTGGTTGAAAAAGTGATGATCGCACGTTGGTGCATCATCTTGGACCGCATCATCACTTCAGTCAAGTGCATGCCTAAAATAAATTAATAGTTTAAATAAAACTGGCCAAGTGCGAGTCAGAATCGCGTCTCTTATCGCACACTTAGGGAGGGTTCCGTACAATACGAACCATAAAAGAGTTTCAACCTCATATATTTGATTAATTGATATTACCAAGAATGTTTGGTTTGGTCGTGATCTAGAAAGACGGGGCTCGTTTACTAGCGCCATCTATGTAATTTTGCCGAAACTAATTAGATAGATAGCGTTTAAAAACATTTTTTTTGTATGGGGACGCCCTTTATTTTTTAACTTTATTTTGTTTTTAGTATTTGTTGTTCTAGCGGCAACAGAAATACACCATCTGTGAAAATTTCAACTGTCTAACTATCACGGTTAGTGAGCTATGGCCTGGTGACAGACGGACAGACAGACAGACAGACAGACAGACAGACAGACAGACAGACAGACAGACAGACAGACAGACAGACAGACAGACAGACAGACAGACAGACAGACAGACAGACAGACAGACAGACAGACAGACAGACAGACGGACAGTGGAGTCTTAGTAATAGGGTCCCGTTTTACCCTTTGGGTACGGAACCCTAAAAACTAAAAAACACGCTTTAATAGAAAACCAAATTATAAAGTAGAAAAAAATATTCAATTTTTAAATAAAAGTAGTGTGATTGCCAAAAATAAACTGGCCAAGTGCAAGTCGGACTCGCACTCGTAGGGTTCCGTACCACACTACAGTATTTTATAAGATTGAGCAAAAAATACCACTATCATTTTTCGCCAGCAAAAAATAATAATTAATATACATTTTATTTCTTATAACGCCATCTAACGTCTAACAAAGGTGTTAGGGATCGACATTTCAATATAACGCCATCTATGGGACGTTTACCTAACTAAGCGTTAATAGATGGCGTGAAATGCCGGAAAAAACACGTTTCTTGTATGGGGACCCTCTATTATTTTTATTATTATTCTGTTTTTAGTATTTGTTGCTATAGCGGCGGCTAACCGCTAAAGCAACGCATGTATTTTTTTACGTTAGCCGTCCTTACGAAACGCATGTGTGGCCTCACTAAGTTTATCGCGTCATTTCTGGAATATTTCGCTTAGTTCAGTAATTTATAATAAATTTTTTTTTTTTCGGTCGGTCGGAGGCCTTTTCGACTGAGATTACGTGAGTTAAGCCGTATAAATTTATTATAAATTATGGAACATACTCACGGTAGTTTTAATAATGAAATAGTTCAGTAATGTTAGTATCCAATATAAATTACAATCATTTACAAAACGAAAAAACCGATTACAAATACCGCGCTAGTAATGTTCAGTACCAAGTTTGAGGTGATTATCTCAATATCTCTGGAGATACTCATCGGATCACGATGAAATTACAATGGGACCATTTTAAAGATTATACCCTACCAATAAAAAAAAAATCAATCGGATCGGTTCACAATTGGCGGAGAAATCGATTAACAAACATACAAAAATCAATGTAGCCTCGGCAGAACACATAATCTCAGGTCAAATCTTAGTGAATAATTAATTGCTAACTCAGAAAATCGTTTCCTAATCCCAAACGTAAATGTTTCTAACTTTTAACATTTAAAACAGTGGTTCTATTAACATCAACAAGTCCCAGAATGGATAAGTTGCAGTATAAACACGATTCCCAGAAAGTTGAGTTCTCTACACACAGTTTTGTTAGTCGAACTCACTGCATTTTAGATTAACCTGGTATCTAGTTAATCCTCGAACTATGGTGAAGGACAGTTGCAGTTTATTGTTTGGATTAGTTTTATTTAGTTCACGTGGACATAGATAGTTTTCAACCGACTTCTAAGAAGAAGGAGGTTATCAATTCGTCTGTTTTTTTTTTCTTTTTTTTGTGTGTATGTTACGCGATAACTCTGTCAATTGTGAACCAATTCGAATAGTTTTTTAATCGATAGGGTACGTTTTCAAGGTAGTACCATTTTAATTTCATTGAGATCTGATAAGTATGTTTAGAGATATGACGATAAACGTCTCAAACATGCTAATGAAACTGACTCGCGGTTAATGGAAGTCGGTTGTTTTAGTTTTTAAACTATCTTAATTATGTTTGCCGATTTTGGTAGAGATTTAGTTGAACCCTATAAATATTAGGTATTATTGCGACTTTTTAGGGTCCCGTACCCAAGAATACCAACGGAACCCTATTACTGAGACTCCGCTATCAGTCTGTCTGTCTGTCTGTCCGTCTGTCACCAGGCTGTATCTCATGAACCGTGATAGTTAGACAGTTGAAATTTTCACAGATGATGTATTTCTGTTGCCGCTATAACAACAAATACTAAAAACAGAATAAAGTTAAAAATAATAGAGGGTATATAAAAATAATAGGCCCATACAAGAAACGTGTTTTTTTGGCATTTCACGCCATCTATGAACGCTTAGTTAGGTAAATGTCCCATAGATGGCGTTTTATTGAAATGTCGATCCCTAACTCCTTTGTTAGACGTTATATGGCGTTATAAGAAATAAAATGTTTATTAATTATTATTTTTTGCTGGCGAAAAATGATAGTGGTATTTTTTGCTCGATCTTAAAAAATACTGTAGTGTGGTACGGAACCCTACGAGTGCGAGTCCGACTTGCACTTGGCCAGTTTACATAAATTGAGGCAATATTTACAAGGAGAATGATGCAATATGCTTCAGCGCCATCTAGATGTTTTTATATTAAGTTAAGTTGATGAGTATAGATGGATGAATTTCAGGCAAAAGCGGCTAAACGGGTTTGTATGAAATTCGGCTTACAGGTAGTTTTTATTGGATTGACACAGGATACTGATTTTGACGCGGGCGGAGCTGTGGGACGCAGCTAGTTTTTACTATATACCACGTGCATTGACCCTCTGTCCTATGCTACTATATATAAGCTATTCATAATAAATATTTCAGCCTAATTGGCTTAGTCATTTGTCCGTAAAGAGATAATAAAATACAATATCTTTTGCATTTGACTGACCAGTTGGTCTAGAGGTTATTGAGCCTGTCCACGAAAACGGAGGTCTTGGTTGCAATTCTTACAAGAGACAAATTTTTCGTATGATCCACAAATAATTGTTCCAAGTCTGAGTATAATTGTATCCGTGATTTTTATGTCTTTAAAGTCTCTTTGTCTTTAAAATCGAGGGCCCGGTGGCGTTTTGAGGGCCGGATGGCGTAATCGGGAGAACTATCGGCTTTGATGCCGTGGTACCGAGTTCAAACCGCCGTGCACCAATGGATTTTTCTATCGAAAAATGTATGTGCGCTTCTCACAGTGGCCCTCCGGTGAAGGAAAACATCGTTACAACCAACAACCCCCGCATGGTGGTAGGACACTATCTAGTGTCCGCCTGGCCAGCTACCACCCTCAAGTTAGAAAATCTGTCACCAAACATCTAATGTGCTCCGGCAGCTATCCTTGAGAGCCAGTTCCCATTCTAGGCCTAGCGTGCTTACCATCTTCGACCGCATCATCACTTACCCACAGGTGAGATAGTGGTCAAACTCTAGCCTATAAAGTATTTAAAAAAAAAAAAAAAAGTAAATATTAGTTGGTGTGATTGAATATTATTCTAAGCTGAAACAAATATGTCAGTACAAATGTTCCAACTATACAAGTATTTAATTATTATTTTACTGAAACCTGCCATTTATAATAAAAATTGCATGAATATTTTATCAAAACTTCACATCGCAAAATATAGCAGCTTTTATATGCAAGTACTCATAAAACTTATATCCCTCGTACGCTGAAACAAAATTGCATTACCTAGCAAAAGCTGAAAATATACAATTTCCTGGGTAACCTGAAGATTTATGGGAAACAATAAATTTTTCATATCATCCTGCATAAACATCAGTTTTACAAAATGAAGTAGTTGCACCTAGATTGTTCTGACGTCATTAATAACGTTACAGATATAAACAATATAATAATTCTAATATCAATAATTAAGATAGTTTAAAAACTAAAACAACCGACTTCAATGGCCCGCGAGTCAAGTTCAGTAGCAAGTTTGAGACGTTTATCGTCATATCTCTGAAGATTCCTTTCAGATCTCGATTAAATTACAATTGGACCACCTCGAAAACGTACCCTTCCGATTACAAAAAGAATCATTCGAATCGGTTCTCACAACATACAGACAAAAAAAATTAAAAAAAACATACAGACGAATTGAGAATCTCCTTCGTTTTGAAGTCATTTGAAAATAGCAATGTTCATTGTTACACACGATCCAAAATTTCCTCGTACCGACGGGATTCGAACCCACACCCTCTTGGGAAACATGCCCAGGCGCTGTCAAAAGTCAAAAGTCAAATCATTTATTCAGTATATGGGCAAATTAAAAATGTGCACTTATACACGTCAAATAACATTAAATAGATCATATTCATTCATAATAATTATTATGACTATAACAGAAACATAACTTATTGCTTTGAATTTACAAAAAAAAAACAAAAGTATTGAGCCATTCAGCTTTCATCTAGACGTCGAACGTGACACTTAAAACAAATGTTTAACTCCCCTGATTAATGTAGGGATGTCAACCGTCCTATTACGTGTTACCCCAACCACATGACTAAAGCCTTTTCTTTACTCATGTTCCCCACCCCAATGCATGTTTTTAGTACTTCAGACAATTTAAAAAAAAAATAGTGAAATAATGAAACACAATAAATAAATAAAACGCAAATTAATCGCAGTACAAATCACATTCCGAATGGAACTGATAAACCTGTAACCAACTAAATAATAAAACTGTAACCAACTAAGCCACAATACGATCCTATTAATAAGACGAAACTAATGGATTTCATTTTAACCAATTATGCATTGGTAGAGCCATCTGTGATCATTAACTATTTAGAAGTTAATCATTGGATAAAGTCATTACAGTTTTCAGATCCAACGAGAGGTGTCGCACTGCGTAAATCAAATAATTATGTTTCTTTAAGTGTCACTTTATATTTTTGTTCATTGTAACACACAATCCAAAAATTCATCGAACCGACGGAATTCAAAATAGCAACGTCACTTTGGAGAAACAAAAACAGTGTGACAAATTGTCAAGCCACAGAAGTCACGAGGTTAACCCTTCGCGACCGCACCCACCCTCGCTACGAATTCTGTATCTGCAAGACCTTATGGTGGCAACTCGAGCGCGTCATCGGCACACTTTCCTCATTAACACGCAACGGTTCATCCGAATGCAAAACAGATTTTCACGTTGGAAATTAATCAGAGCTCTGCCGTATTGTTCCGGCGCTCCTGAGGCCCACTCCTTTAATAAAAGTTATGGAAATGCGGGCTGCCCGCTAGCGGAATTATCTCTTCGTTTGCGAATATATAATAACACGGACGAGTCTCGGGACGGTTTATTGGAATAAATTTACATACCGCCGAATGATAATGCTCCTTGCTTCTCCCACTTCGATTCTGTACGTTTACATATTTATCAGAGTCGGGTGTGACGTCACTGTTTCTCAGTACTTTGCGAAGCGGCGATGCTCAAATGTTTATATTTCTCTTGTTCGCTCGATACATCTTTTATTAGTAATAGGTATACATGCATTGAAAGAGTTTGTTCGCTTCTATCGATTTTTGTTTAGTTCTCTTTTGTATCCGAGAAATACGAATTTGTATGTCGGTCGTATTATTGCTAGGTTGTATTTATCTCGTTAATGTACCACACCTCTCGTATTACTTTTCTTTTTCCAATTATGGAGTAGTCATAAATCCTGACGGAGCTGTGCTCCAAATGTTTTCTTGCGTGGAATTCTCAAGCAACTAACCGCGGCGAGCCCTTAACCAAGAAGTAAAATATCCAGACTTCCAATGAATTTAATCAGAAGAAAAATAGACGGTGCGGGAAATAAAGTTTTCAACTTTCTCGTGCGGCGGCCGTGAGGTAACTAGATGAGCATCCGATAAACTGAAGTATTTTTTCTCATGAAAGTCGTAACGCAAGAATTGTTTTCCTGAACTTGGCTAGTAAGTTACGCAAGACATTCTCCCCGCTCTCCGACAATGTACCTAGTTGTGGAGTTATTATATCAAATGCCAGCTAGACAAGTTTGAAACCGACGTAGCGTATAAAGTGCCTATGGCATTCAGCGCTTCTTTTTTTATTTCGTGATGTTGTTTCCGTTTCAGTATCGGCCTTTTTATTCGTTCACTGCCTCTGCGATACTTTCTGTTATTTATTTGGAGAACAGTGACGACTTACTTTTAATATTTTTTACATCCTAAATGGTTTTTACGAAAAAATATGTGTCTTTTAAATGGGTCTTAGAGGATTGAGTCTAACTACTTAGTATAAGTACAAACGAGATTTTCTCCACATTTATTATTCAAGAAAGTTTCAAATTCAATCACCCAAACTTTTCAACTAACTTCTTCTCTTGGCTTCTTGTACAACTTGTTTTTAAAACCAACGTAATAAAAGAATAAATTTCTCAGTTGGTCTATTTTTAACTGACTTCACAAAAAAAGAAGAGGTTCTCAATCCGACTGCATTTTTTATATTAGTTACCTCAAAATTGAGGAGACAAATTAAGTTGACAAGCAGGAATAATCCTGATGAAAAAATCTTTCTTTGTTTGAGAGAGTATGCTTCCCGTTTAGTCCCATTGTAATTATATCGAGATCTAATGAGTATCTCCAGAGATATGGACATAACCTCAAACTTTGTCCAAAAAAAACAGAAGAATTAATAACCTCCGCCATTTTTTGAAGTCGGTTGATGACTAGCGCAGCATTTGAAGTCAGTTTCTCCAGCGCCTGATAATGTTTCATTCATGCCTAATAGTTATCTGACAACACAACTTTTTTTTAATATCTTATAGACTAGCGTTTGACCACTATCTCGCCTGTTGGTAAGTGATGATGCGGTCGAAGATGGTAAATCACGCTAGGCCTAGAATGGGAACTGGCTCTCAAGGGTTGCTGCCGGAAAACATTAGATGTTTTGGCGACAAATTTTCTAACTTGAGAGTGGTAGCGTAAAAAGCGCACATAAATTTTTCGATAGAAAAATCCAATGGTGCACGGCGGAGTTTGAACTCGGTACCTCTGGCATCAAAGTCGACCGTTCTACCACTTACACCACCGAGCCCTCAACTATATACAAAATACAATGTTTATCTAGCAGATATGTGCCAATCTATCACGGATTATTATATCAGGAACCGTTGAAATAGGACCTAAAAGATATTATCTTCTACAGCTCGTGATCCATCATCAATGCGGGAACGGTCGACTGGACGAAGGCGAGGAGTGCGATTGCGGCACCATCAATGAGTGCCAGAACACCAACCCATGCTGTGACCCCTTCACCTGCCGGCTTACCAAGGAGGCTCAATGCGCTTCCGGGGAGTGCTGCGAAAAATGTCAGGTAGAACATGATCATATTTGGTTCAAACCTTTACCAGCTCATAACTTAGTTATATTTTATATACCTATCTTATAGGCTAGCGTTTGAATACTATCTCGCCTGGTAGTATGTACTAAGCTTTGATGTGGTCGATGATACTGAACACGCTAGGCCTAGAGTACTCTGACTCTCTAAATCTAAAAAGCGGCAATAACCCAATGGTTAAAGCGTCGGCCTGCCGATCGAACGGTCATGAGTATTGTTAAACACAATCCAAAATTTCATCGTACCGACGGGACTTGAACCCGCAACCTCCGGAATAACATGTTCCGGTGCTTTTTTAGTTATTCCGGAGATTGCGGGTTCAACTCCCGTCAGTACAATGAAATTTTGGATTGTGTTTAACAATTTACAAAAATATAAAGTGTGAAACACTTCAAAGAAACTTAATATTTGGTCATGAGTATGATCCCCATGCACCCATTACACTATTGACGTGAACCCACTTCAGACACAAGCATATTTAGCTTAGTTGGAGGGGTTCAATCAAGACTACTAGTAATGTGTAACCCACATTGCTAGTAAGATAAAAAAAACTTTGATCCGAAGTTCATCAGTATGGGATCCGCGCTGATGAACGTTGGTTCAAATGGTAGTCATTGCCTCGCAAGGGATCATTGTATTAATTTCTTTATCGAAGGCGTGAACCCTGGGTGATGCTCAATGTATGACCCCTGGTAGATTTTTGTGGAGGTTCCAATGAACCAATCGGTTTGTCGAGTTCCGCCGTGATGATTTGGCCATAGACAGTTTGGAAGACGAGCTAGAGAGTTGCGTTATGCCAATTGGACGAATGACGGTTGTCCTACGCCACTTCTCACTGCCGCGCATCGTTACTCGGGCTATTTACTTAGATTTTTTGCTTGATCATCATCATCAGCCTATCTCTGTCTACTGCTGGACATAGGCCTCATCTATGGCACGCCACTGAGCTCTATGTTCAGCTCTTTGTTTCCAACCGCATATCATCGGTCCATCTAGCTGGAGAGCGCCCTACGCTACGTATATGTGGCTTGGCTGTCCAAAATTTAAAAACGAATCAAATTAAGTGACCTTATATCTCTTCACAGCTCAAGCCCCGTGGAGTGACATGTCGAGACGCGACCAACGAGTGTGATCTCGAAGAAACATGCACTGGCATGTCAGGGGCTTGTCCTTCTGACGCACATAGAAAGAATGGAGACCCTTGTGAAGATGGCAAGGGTTACTGCTTCGCGGGACAGTGCCCTACACTCTCCATACAGTGCGAAAGGATATGGGGCCCGGGGACGCTGGGAGCTGATAAGGAATGCTTCGAGCAATTCAACTCCAAAGGTGCTGTGACTGGCCACTGCGGGAAGGACAATAGCGGAAATTATATGAAGTGTGAGATGGAGTGAGTATATTCTTGGTCATTTTAACCTACTTCGTAAAAATTTTAAAAATAAAGAGAATTTATTCGTTAAAAAAAAGTGGTATGCATACATAATAAAAACATGCATGCATGCAAGGTGGTAAACATTTTCATGGCGACATTCATGCTTTAGCCAACAAAATGTAATACATTTTTTATTTTAATATTTTGTAAAAAATAATAATCTTTTTATTTTTAGTTCATAATTATTAATTTAATATAAATTGTTGATATAAATGTCAAGAACTTATGTAAGAAAACAGTAACAATAAAAAAAAAATGGAGGTTTGCTAATCGTTCGTGTGTGTGCGTTTCTAGATTTTTTCGCAAATTGTCAACCCATTTTAATGAAAGGTAATACATAGGTTGATCAGGGTTGTACTGTGGCCCTGAAACGGCTAAACCGCTCTTTTTTGTGTTGGGGGTTAAAAGAACCATGATTTTGAGTCTCATTTACCTTACTTTATGGCCCCTATGTTTCCAGAAACGTGAGATGCGGATCGCTTCAGTGTCAGCTCGGCAACCGGTACCCGATAGTGTCGGGAATGGATGAGTACTTTACTCGGACCGTCATCAACATCAAGAGTACTGAGTATGAGTGCAAGTGAGTTATCTGTGTACTTCTGTGTACTATACATATATTTTGAATGTATACTTTATCGTCATGCTTCGTAAGGTTGAAAATTTGAAAGCAGAACTAGACACACCATGCTACATTTTTAATTGAGATTTTCATACAATACTATGCTAATTTCTGACATATTTTTAACTGACTTCCAAAAGGGAGTCAGAATCAGAATCAGAATAAATTGATTGATATAACTGACTAAGTAATTTTACATGCTGGGTGATATTGCAGATTGTGTACGTCAGTATACTCACATCGGGCATTCAATTTGGCTTATTATTATGATTTATCTCAACTAAACATTATTAATTAATTACACATACATTTGAAGTAGGTTCTGTTCTGTTTCGTGTATGTTACTCGATATCAACTTAAGTTAATGTTTTTTTTTTCATGAATAGGCATACAGGACTACAGGTTGTAGGTCATTTTAATAGATTTTATCACGATCTGATAAGGTATCTTCAGTGATAAAATGGAATACTCTACCAACGACGGTCTTTCCTCCGAAATACAACCTCGGAATGTTCAAGTCAAGAGTGAATAGGTATCTACTGAGCAATTGTGCTACACCTTAGGCTGCATCGTCACTTACCATCAGGTGAGATTGCAGCCAAACGATTATTCAGTCATTTGCGCCGCAGCTTGTGAAGTCGGTTCTGTTCTAAAGTTTGAAACGTTATTGTTTCGCGAAGCTTCGCTGTTACGAATGTTGTTTATTTAAGATATATTGTTTTAGCTTGTTTAATTTTGGCAACAACTCTGTTTATGCTAAATTCAAACTGCTCAAATTCCACAATAACTTCACAATCGCCTAGAAAAAACAAAACAATGAAATCAATCCAATTTTTATACTAAACCTGTGACCAACATTTCCAGAACTACAACTGGTTTACCGAAGCACTCGGAGATAGCTCCACTGGGGCTGGTCCGAGACGGAACCCCTTGTGGAGACAACCTGGTCTGCGTCAATCAAAGCTGCACTTCCATTTTCCCCTTCATCGACCACACCAAGTGCCCCACAGACCATAACAACAATGAATGCTCCGCTAAAGGGGTAAGTGATATTTAAGTGTGATCTTTTTCAGCTATAACTCAATGATCTTTTTTACCAGACTACGGATAGATGGGTTATGTTTCGTGGTTTTAAGCAGTATTTAGGGTTCCGAACCCAAAGGGTACCAACGGAACCCTATTACTGAGACTCCGCTGTCCGTCTGTCTGTCTATCTGTCTGTCTGTCCGTCTGTCACCAGGCTGTATCTCATGAACTGTGATAGTTAGACGGTTGAAATTTTCACAGATGATGTATTTCTGTTGCCGCTATAACAACAAATACTAAGAACAGAACAAAGTTAAAAGTTAAAGGGTTTAAAACAAAAAACGTGTTTTTTACGATAGCGCCATCTAGCTAGCTCATCATAAATGGCGCTATCGTGTTTACCTTAATCTCGGAATTTGAATCTGAATTTCGGAAACGGCTCCAATGATTAAATATAATTTAGTATTTCGGGGGCGAAAAATCAAATTAATCTAGCTAGGATTCAATTTCAGAAAATGTTGTTTTATTCGTACTTCATCGATAATCAACTTAAAATATGACTCTTCCCGACACCTATTGGCAAGTAGAAGTAGCTTTAGTGTTTTATTGTGTCGTTCAAGCAGTTAGTTACTCTCAATTAAAAAAAATAGTATTTTTATTCGTCAATAGATGTCGGGAAGAGTCATATTTTTCTGTTTAAGTGGCAAAAAATACCGAGCAAAGCTCGGTCAACCAGATATTTAATAATATTAATTACTAACAACTTTGTGTTAATGTTTACTTAGTTGGTGTTAGAAGTTCGTCAGATAATCTCTAGATGGCGCTCGAAACCCTCCATGTGCGGGACAAAAGTCTGACTCGCACTTGGCCAGTTTTATTAAGTTTAGTATGACGGGCGTCCAGATGGAGCGATGATATACGCAAGCTGGCAGCGGAAACAAAGAGCTGAAGATCGAGCTCAGTAGCGTGCCATAGGTGAGGCCTATGTCCAGCAGTGGACAGAGATAGGCTGATGATGATATTTAGTTAATATTTATATAAAAGAAGGTAACATGACAAGGAAGGCACTTGACATCAGTGAAATATGAGGGCCTGGTGGTGTAAGTGGTAGAACGGTCGGTTTTGATGCCAGAGGTACCGAGTTCAAGCCCCGCCGTGCACCAATGGATTTTTCTATCGAAAACATTTATGTGCGCTTTTCACAGTAGCCCTCCGGTGAAGGAAAAACATCGTTAAGAAACCAATAACCCCCGCATGGTGGTAGGACACTATATAGTGTCCGCCTGGCCAGCTACCACCCTAAGTTAGAAAATCTGTCGCCAAAACATCTAATGTGTTTCGTTAGTTATCCTTGAGAGCCAGTGCCCATTCTAGGCCTAGCGTGCTTACCATCTTCGACCGCATCATCATTTACCAACAGGTGAGATAGTATTCAAACGTTAGCCTATAAGATTCCTTAAAAAAATAACTTGCCTGAAAGTAAGCAATGAAATCAAGTAAAATATATTTTTTAGCTATGATCCTCTATGAAACCTAAAAACGCTGGAAATTCAGAACAGATTTTAGTAATAAAGCAAAAAACGAAAATGTTGAAACGTTTTGAAACGTTCCAAATTACACTGAAAATTAATAAAATTCATTCAACCGATTCGCGATAAAAAAAACTGAACGCTCGATTTACATTCCATTGTTTTTGTTTAAATTCAATTACGAAAAACGTCAAATTATTCATTTTTATTTCGGCATTGAGCTGTCCAGTTTGTTTTTTTTTTAACCTTTGGCATAAATAATAATACTACTAATAATATTCATGTTAAAGTTTGTAATAATATATTGTTGAAATTTATTTGTAAGTTTGTAAGAATAGCTTGTTGTAGTTATTATTACTAATCTTAGAAATGAGTTAATGTTTAATGTTGTTAGTTACTGAGTCGCACAAAAATGGCTGATCAACGACTGATTTGGATAAATTTTGGCATACTATAAAATATGTTTATTACCTGACTTCACACCTGACCCTGACACCTGACATAATAAGATATTTTAAGGTAGGTTAAACCGAACAGCTTGTGTTTATCAACGTTTCCAATTCTTACATCACTCACATACTCTATCCTTACGCTCCGCTGAAACCCTAGTTCTAAAGATACCTCTACACTCTTCTGAATATTTTGCCAATTCTTTTGCAGTACAGGCTGCACGACTCTGGAACGAACTACCTTTGGATATACGCAGTGCAAAATCATCATCCAATTTTAAAACAAAGTTGAAGAATCATTACCTAACACTTATATAACTATACTTATGCTAGCTTTCAAACTATTGAAAATATATAATATCTATTTGTATTTTATTTATGTATAGTATGAGTATTATATGTGTATATTGGAATGTATTATATATTTGTAATTTTGTATAAGATTATTTATTTATTCTATTATAAAATTTGTATAGCATCTTTTAAGATCTTATAATTGTACACCACCGTCTTCTACTTCCTACAATTCTCTGTCCATACAAAAGATGTCTGGTAGAGATCACTTTTAGTGATAAGACCGCCCATTGTTATACTAACCTTAGACGTATTTATAATATAAGTTAAATTTTTATAATGAATGGTATACAATAAAGAGTTTTGTATTGTATTGTATTGTATTTATCCACTGAATTGGACCAAGAAGAAAAAACCGGCCAAGCGAATTGGACGCGCCCACCGAGGCTTCCGTACCAACTTCGCAGATTAGGTTAAAGGTCACACTTAACTTTATAGTTCGATCTACACATAATAAGTTTCTATTAGTAAATTAACTTTTTTTTTAGTTAAAACTCTAGATATTTAAGGTTTTTAGATTTATTCTTAAATTTTATTTATATTATTTATTCTTAATTTTTGCTTTAGACCTTGCTTTATGCCACATTTCATGATCCTAAGGCAACGGATTACTTATATTTCAGAACCTAGCTCAACATTCTGTCTGTCACTCAAGAGTAGCACGCCTTAAAATTTTCCCCACCGCTGCTGGATGACTGGTAAAAAATGCTTTTAGCATTAAGTCCTCCTTTTGTACTTATTTTGTGCAATAAAGAATTTACAAACAAACGGAACGTACCCTATAGGATTTGATTCCTCTTGTGCAATCGCAAAATATGCGAAAAAATGCTACTTTAACATTCATATCTTTTGATCGCGTTGACTTACAGGTTTTATTTTTCCACAACCATATTATAAAGACATCGTAGACCTGAGAATTTGATATAAGTTTCAACTTTATACCTCCACGGGTTCCGGAGATAAAGAGTCTTATAAGGAGACAGACAGGCAGGCGGACATCAAAGTGATCCTGTAAGGGTTTCTTTTTAGGGTTCCGTACCCAAAGGGTAAAACGGGACCCTATTACTAAGACTCCGCTGTCCGTCTGTCTGTCTGTCACCAGGCTATAGCTCATTAACCGTGATAGTTAGACAGTTGAAATTTTCACAGATGGTGTATTTCTCTTGCCGCTAGAACAACAAATACTAAAAACAAAATAAAGTTAAAAGTTAAATTATCTTCTTTTTACCATACAAAAAACGTGTTTTTAAATGCCATCTATCTAATTAGTTTCGGCAAAGTGACATAGATGGCGCTAGTAAACGAGCCCCGTCTTTCTAGATCGCGACCAAACCAAATATTCTTGGTAATATCAATTAATCAAATATATGAGGTTGAAACTCTGTTATGTTTCGTATTGTACGGAACTCTCCCTAAGAGTGCGATAAGAGACGCGATGCTGACTCGCACTTGGCCAGTTTTATTTACAAGCTTTATCTCTACTTCACGGCGAATTTATTTGTCCGTCACAAATCATGCAAATTAAATTTAATAATATGGTTTAAATTTCATGTGTAAATCGCGTGCCAATGCAATATTATGATGACATGTCGCTGATGTGATGATAGAGCTGGAACTCCTAAACTACACATGTTATACCCGTCGTGTTTGGGCTCGTTGGATTTGAGAAGTTAAGAAACTTAATCTGGTCCGAAGTTATTTAAAAGCTTGTGTTTAAAAAGGTTTTTAAAAATATTACTTGTTTACAAGCTTTATCTCTACTTCACGGCGAATTTATTTGTCCGTCACAAATCTTGCGATTGATTTTAGAGCGACTTCCAGGGGTTCGATTGAGCTGAAATTTTGGGTACATGTGTAAATCGCGTGCCAATGCAATATTATGATGACATGGTGCTGATCTGATGATAGAGCTGGAAGGTGGCCAAAGGAACTCCTAAACTACACATGTTATACCTGTCGTGTTTGATTGTCTTGACTTACTCTGGTCCTAGGTTTCTTGTACTATTAATTATTCTGTGCCTAGGTTATGTTAAAGCTTGTGTTTAAAAAGGTTTTTTTTAATATTACTTGTCCTATTAAGGTACGGCCCCTAAAAAGCAATACAACGCATGCCACGCACGAGTGTGTTACAAATTATATAAAAATCACATCCTCAGTGTATGAGTGTAAAATGTTGATTTGTTTTTATAGGGCGATAGGCGGAAGCTAGGCAAACAGTTTGTAATAGTTTGAGTGCCTCTACGTGGGCTGTTATTAAATTTTTGCTTTACAAGCCGCGGGTAGTTACTAAATATCGGGCAACTGTACCATACTGTGTACCCTTTTAACCTCAACTTTACAGATAAGTTTGTATAGTAAGTAAGTATTTTTTTTAAGTGGGCGTTAAGGGTAAGAAGGTAGGTATATATATTTTATCCAGCGCTGTAAATTATCTTTATCGCTATTTCTTTTTAGGGTTCCGTACCTTAAAAGGAAAAAAAGGAATCCTTATAGGATCACTTTGTTGTCCGTCTGTCTGTCTGTGTGTCCGTCTCTCCGTCCGTCTGTTCCTCTGTCAAGACCCTTTATCTCAGGAACCCGTTAAGGTATCAAGTTGAAACTATATCAAATACTCGGGTCTACGGTAATTTTTGGTTGTAAAAAAACAAACCTGTAAGTCAACGCGATCAAAATATATGACCGTTTCAGTAGCATTTTTTCGCATATTTTACATAAAGATGAACATCGAAGTAATCCTTCCTATAAGAGACTTTTTATTTTTAAAAGAAGTTTAAAAATTAAGAATACATTAATTGCCTATATTATGTTTGTTTGAAGCGTCTCACACTTTATATTTTTGTAAATTGTTAAACACAATCCAAAATTTCATCGTACCGACGGGACTCGAACCCGCACTCCCCGGATTACACGTCCAGGTGCTCTGCCAATTAAGCCACGGTTCGATCCATCGATACGACGAAATTAGTGGATTGCATTTGTTAACCCAATTATGCATTGGTGGCGCCATCTATGACTACTTATTACGTAAGTTAATCATTCGGAAGAAATCATTACAGTTTTGAAATCCGACGAGAGATGTTGCACTGCGTAAATCAAATATTATGTTTGTTTAAAGTGTCTCAGTTTATATTTTTGTAAATTGTTCTCTGCCAATTAAGCCACGGTTCGAGCACCTGGACGTGTAATCCGGGGGGTGCGGGTTCGAGTCCCGTCGGTACGATGAAATTTTGGATTGTGTTTAACAATTTATTAATTGCCTATGTTAAGTACATTTTCCTTTCATGTCTGAAGTCAGACCCCATTTCGCTAGAAATACAATAGAGACTAGACTAGACCTACATACAAAGTAATTCAAAGTCCTGATACAAACAAATAAACTGGCCAAGTGCAAGTCGGACTCGCACTAGTAGGGTTCCGTACCACACTACAGTATTTTATAAGATCGAGCAAAAAATATCACTATCATTTTTCGCCAGCAAAAAATAACAATTAATAAACATTTTATTTCTTATAACGCTATCTAATGTCTAACAAAGGTGTTAGGGATCGACATTTTAATATAACGCCACCTATGGGACGTTTACCTAACTAAGCGTTCATAAAAAAAAAAAAAAAAAAAAAAAAAAAAAAAAAAAAATATATATATAATAAAAGCCGTCCTGGAGACCAGCTTAATTCAAAACAGCTTGGGCTAACCACAGATGTGAAATCACCTATTTATATTTCTGAGCGACTGACACCTAGAACCAGACGACTTCACTTCCTGGCTCGGGATATTGCAAAGTCGGAATCCTATGCCCACTGCTGGACCTCAAACGGTAAGGTGTATCTGCGCAAACAAGACGGAACTCCCTATATTCACGTCAAGAACGAAACACAACTTGAAAGCTTAAAAAGCAAATCAAAACCTAATTGACTATTATGTTATATACTAACTTTATGTCTCATTATTCTTAATGTACTCACCAATTATAAACAATCCCTAGATACACTAAACAATTATATATTAACACAAAACATAAACACATCACAATTACACTCACTATTTCACTACTATTACCTTATATACAACTATCACACACAATATTACATTTCACGCTTACATTATATACATACATCCTCTAATAACTACAACATATACAGTATAGTTACTATTAAAAGTGCACCACAACAACTTCTATTTACAAACATTTTTCAAAGTTTTTGTCTAATACTACGAGATGAACCGATAAATCACACCACTGCGCACGGGCGACGCTTCCTTAGGACTGACATTCAATATTATGCAACTATTACGGTTACAGAATGGGTTATTCTAATCGTAAAAAATAACTGGACTTTTGTGTGGCTTCACCGTGAGAACACTTTTTATATGCGTCTACCAATACCTAGTTATAAAACACGTGTTTTATAGAACTGTTTGTTATCACTAACTTATAGGATATTTTACAACCAAGAATACATTTTGGTATCACATTTTACCGTTAATGGATAGTTCGGACCTAATTGATAACATTGACAACACCTTGCTTATTGATAACATTCGAGTTAACAGAGCGGAAGACTGCTTACATACTCTTGGTGACTGTACAAATCAATTGATAATAATTACACAAAACATACGTAGTGTTCGTAAAAACTTTGACCAGTTTACGGTTTTATTAAAACGCCTAGACTTTCTCCCAGACATTATCGTGCTGACGGAATGTTGGACCGATGATACATTTAACCCTTTAATTCTATCGAATTATATCTGCCATCACTCGAAAACATTTTTGAATAAAAATGACGGTCTTATTGTATTATATAAACCTAATATCAAAGTCGACATACATGAACCATTATTCCAGGACGCCAACTGCCTAGTTATTACTGTTGGATCGAAAATATCGATAATTGCTATCTATCGATCACCCTCAATTAGAGACGTATCAAAGTTCTTGTGTTCCCTAGAATCCGTGATGGAAGCGACTAATACGAGTGAGTCATCGATTATTTTAGGCGACATTAACATAGATATTAAACTCACCGCCACAGACGCCAAATCTAGTGAATACCTCGATCTGACCTCACATTACGGGTACGTTCCAGGAAACACACTACCAACGAGAGGCCCAAATTGTTTAGATCATGCGATGATTAATACGACAAAGGGATGCCGCGTCGTGGTGTGTGATTCTGACGTCAATGATCATGATACTGTGATTGTTGGGTTGGATAATTATGTTTTAAAGGTTCCCTCGCATCCCACATTAACTAAGAAAATTAACTATCCTGAACTATTGGCAAATCTTGAAAAAAATGATTGGAGTTTATTTTATGAGGAAACTGACGTTACTAGTGCTACCAACTTATTAATTAATCTTATAAGCTCTGCAATCAGAACAAGTACACATCAAATTAAGTTACGAAGTTCTGAAGTCATACTCAGACCCTGGATGACGAAAAAATTAATTGATAAATCCGTAAAATAGACTCGCTCCACTTACAATCTAAAAAGTCACCAATTAATATCTCACTACAGAAAAAATATAAACAGTACCGTAACCATTGCCATACACTTCTAGAAACAACTAAAACTAATTATGAAACTAATCAAACAAATTCACACAAAAATAACATTAAAAAACTTTGGAACACAGTAAAAGATATATGTAACTTTAAAACTATTAGATCTGATTCATGTGATTTATTAAAATATGAAACTGATAAAATTAAAGCACTTGATTCTATTAACAACTTTTTTTGCAGTATTGGTAATGATTTAGCAAAAAAAACGCTGCAAATGCTGAATAGAACTGAGGCTGATTTAGCTTGTCATACCAGAATACTAAATACCCCCACAGAGTCTTTATTTTTCACCCCTACAGATACTTCAGAAATTAATAAAATAATTTCAAATTTGAAGACCTCATCTTCCTCTGGGTTTGATGGCATTAGCAATAATATTCTCAAACGCGCAAAACATATTTTATCTTTCCCCATATCACATCTATGCAATCTTAGTATTTCTACGGGCATAGTACCTAGTTGCCTAAAAGTTGCGGATGTTTGCCCAATTTACAAATCTGGTGACAAACTTTTAATCTCCAATTATCGACCCATATCTCTACTACCCTCACTCTCTAAAATACTAGAGAAAGTAATAAATAAACGCCTACTTGATTTCTTAGAAAAACATAAATTACTATCCCAAAACCAGTTTGGCTTTAGAGCAGGTAAGTCTACAGAAGATGCTGTGGTCTCTCTTGTGGATCATGTATCTGAACAACTAGACTCAGGGCGTAAATGCATAGGTGTCTTTCTAGATCTAGCCAAGGCATTTGACACAGTGTCTTGGCCGATACTACTTTGCAAGCTCGAGCTACTTGGTATTCGTGGTGTTACTCTAGATTGGTTCCAGTCATACCTATGTAATAGGCATCAACGAGTTCGAATAGCTCAGGAGTGTAGTAGCTATGCTTCAGTTACTTTTGGCGTCCCCCAAGGATCTGTGTTGGGACCAACCCTATTTCTGGTCTACATTAATGACCTCTGCCAGCTTAGACTAAATCAGGCTAATATCTTCACTTTTGCTGACGATACAGCGATCATTTTCCACGGGCAGAGCTGGCAAGAGGTTGTTGATGTGGCCCAGGAAGGACTGGCGGCAGTCGAGCACTGGTTACGAGTTAATCTCCTCACATTAAATACAACCAAAACAAAATACATACCCTTCCATATTTCTCAGCGCTCGAAACCACCAACTATCAATCTGAAACTCCACTCTTGTCACACAGTACTAAACTCTTTATGCAATTGCTCTGAATTAGAGTCTGTAGAAAATATAAAATACCTAGGCATTGTCATTGATAAGCATCTTAACTGGGAAACCAATATTTCTTACTTATGTGCACGACTACGTAAAATGACTTACATCTTCAAAAAACTTAGCAGATCCGCAGACCCTGCAACTAAACGCATTATTTATTTAGCCATATGTCAATCGATTCTCAATTATTGTATAGTTTGTTGGGGTACTGCATCTAAAACACAACTTCTAAAAATTGAAAGAGCTCAACGAGCCCTACTGAAAGTTGCATATAGAAAACCTTACCGTTATCCTACTAACAGTCTGTATGAGGAAACTAAATATCTTCGTGTTCGTCAATTATACATCCTAGCAACCACACTACGATTTCACAAAACCGCCCTCAGTACTGTTTGCAATAACGACTCAAGACGATCCACAAGACGTAATATTTGGATGCTCCCCAAAACAAATACCCAATTTGCCCAGCGCGCATTTTCCTACAAAGGAGTATTCTTATACAGATCTCTTGATAGAACATTAAAACTTTTAAACTCAACACGATACGTCTGTAAGAGCAAAATAACCACCTGGCTCATGGCTTTGGGCTATGAGGAGACAGAGATGGTATTACGAGTAGATAGATAACGCTGTGGGGCCTGTCCCTAAGTATGGAACGGCAGAGACCTATGAGATCTTTAGCAGGTATCTGCAATTCAGTCTTCATGAGTTTACTGTGCCCCCTATTGACCTTTATTTATTTATATTTTATATTCTGATAAACAGATGTCTGCTAAAGATTTACATCGTGTCGTCTAGTGCTGGGAACAGGCCCCTATCTCAAAGATCTTAATTTTTTTACTATTCTCTCTGCTATTTAAAAAAAAAAAAAAAAAAAACGCACACATAGAAACATTCACGTATATTCACACATAGACATACACACACAAACATACACACACATACATACACACACATACATACACATACACACATACACATACACACACACGCACCCACACACATACACACACACACACACATACTTACACATATAACACATATAGACACCTATGGGATTGTTAAGCTGTTAATATTTTACTGTAATCTTTTGTTTTTAATTGGACTAGTATATTGGTCTGCGGTATAAGATACTGTTTAGTCTTTTTCTTTATTTTTTTTGTTCCACATCTCAAAGAATCACGACAGGAAGAGACTGAATCTTACAACACAGAGTTTTCTCTAGTGTGAGATTCAGAGCTCATAAGCTTTGTTTTAGAATATAAGCCTTTGAAACTCTGTTTTTAATGTGCTAAGTTGCAAATAAACAATTACAATTACAAATGGCGTGAAATGCCGAAAAAAACACGTTTCTTGTATGGGGACCCTCTATTATTTTTATTTTTATTCTGTTTTTAGTATTTGTTCTTATAGCGGCAACAGAAATCTGTCATCTGTGAAAATTTCAACTGTCTAACTATCACGGTTTATGAGATACAGCCTGGTGACAGACGGACAGACAGACAGACAGACAGACAGACGGACGGACGGTGGAGTCTTAGTAATAGGGTCCCGTGTTACCTTTTGGGTACGGAACCCTAAAAATCGTCCATAAACCAACTCCGGCAGTCTACTAAAGCGGATGTAGGTACAGGTCATTGAACACACGTTAATGTAATTGCTAATTAAAGCCTCGATTGAAATGCCCTCAATGAGACCTCTGTCCAAACTTTACTGATCCGGAATTAAATTAAAGTTGCACGTATATTATTATTGTATTTAAAACGTAATTGGTGTCCGGGAACAGATACATGAAATTTCCTACTCTTGTTATGTCAAAAAGTTTGACTTTTTTTAAAGAATTTATTCAGTAGGTGTATTGGTAAATTAAAAATCTGCACTTACACATGTCAAATATTATTAAATAGATCAATATCAATAATCATTATTTTAAATATAAACAAAACATAACTTGTAACTTTGAATTAGAGAAAAAGCGAAGCGAAGTCTCAGTGATAGGGTTCCATTGATACCCTTTGGGTTCGGAACCCTAAAAAACAGTATATTAAAACGACCGATGACTGACGCAACCTCAATTTCTACGACGGTTCCTCTTTTTGCACAAACTCTACACGTGAAATTCTATCTTAATGCAGTGCATTATAGGATATAGTTTTAATTGAATATCATTTAATTAGCGGTCGGAGCTGAGCTCGGACATCGTTAATTATAAGTTGGCCGATGTGCCGGTAAAGGCGCTTTTACTACCTATAGACTTTGGTTTAACTTTACGGGTTGGAGTTGAAATTTCGCATAACGAGTAATTTACGTTAATATATTTATAGTAGAGTATTTAAGCGGATCTAGTAGGGTGTCGCTTTTGTTGGATTTTCCGTGATTTTTGTAGAAACTTTACGAGCACTTTCATGATTTTTACAAAGGGTAATCTACTGTAACAAAGCTCTCACCATTAAAGTATAATTTTGACTAGGTAACAATAAAAATCTAATATTAATGTCTGTATATTTTAGTTTTCAATCGACTTCCAAAAAGAAGGAGGTTATCGAATCGTCTGTATGTTTTTTTTTGTGTTTGTTACGCGATTACTCCGTCAATTGTGAACCGATTTGAATTATTCTTTTTTGAATCGGTAGGGTACGTTTTTTTAATGGTCCCAGTTTAATTTCATTGAGATCTGATAAGTATCTCCAGAGATATGACAATAAACGTCTCAAACTTGCTACTGAAATTGACTCGCGGGGCATAGAAGTCGGTTGTTTTCGTTTTTAAACTATCTTAATTATGTAACATAAATATTTAAAATGATAAAACATATAATTTATTTTTACTATACTTATAAAATTATATTCATTTTGCGATCCAATATGATAACATATATACAACGTGCATTAATTTTACCGTGAATACCGTATTACCCTAAATTTTCAACCGACTTCAAAAAAGGAGGAGGTTCTCAATTCAACTGTTTCTTTTTTCTTGTTTTTTTTTTGTATGTATGTTACGTGATTACACCGCCAATTGTGAACCGACTTGAATGATTATTTTTGTTACAAGTAGGGTTTATCTCCAAGGTGATCCCATTTAAATTCATTCATTGAGATCAGATAAGTATCTTCAGAGATATGATGATAAACGTCTCAAACTTGCTACTTAAACTAACTCCCGCGGCATGGAAGTCAAAGGTTTTTTTAGTTTTTAATCGACGTCGAAAAAGAAGGAGGTTCTCAATTCGTCTATATGTTTTTAAACTATCTTAACGTACCACGTAGGTATATCAAAACATTATTCTATGATTTAAATTCACCATGCTAATTAAAACACGTCGTCCATTTCAATTGGAGAAAAGGGACAAATTGAAAACAAATTTGCCTAACCCTTGTCGTTTTCCTTTCAAAAACTTCTTGCTGCCGCTCCGTGCGAGTACTTACACTCGGATAATTAGCATCTCATAGCGAATTCGGTTAAACTCCCCTCTCCACCCACTCTCTCATCCGCCGATCTCTCACTTCCCCTCTCCCTTCCTTACCACCACCGCGTGAAGTTACCTCGCTTTTAAATAAACTATTATCTTAGTTAAACAACACCCTTACAGGTAATCTGTTTATACAAACGATATATATGCAAGGTGGATGAATATGCAACCGTTATGAACGCTCCTAGATTAATCGAGGAAAATTAATTAAATATGAAACGTGTTTTATTGCACATAAACTTGACCATCATTTTAGAATTAGCTTTCTAAAATTACAAGATTTACCATTAATAAACATTGGGAAGACCTCAAGTCTACAAGGCAAGATCGTGCAATAAATTTTTGAGAAGCTATGCAGTTTGCATTGACAGTGTTGATTCAACAGTATTATAGTTTGGTTCAATTTTTTATCATAAATGTGGCTAGCAACAGTAGTAACTCAGTAGTGAGAGAAAAACAGCTATAATTTAACTTAATGACGGTCTTACCCTTAATAATAGAGTATGCCGATCTTACCCGAGTTGAACTTACTTACAGTGTATTTTAAGGTAATTAATTAACGTTTAGCTAATTTTATATGTGGTGAGATTGGTAGATACTCCAGTTCGTTGAAATATAATGCATGTACTATAGCTACGCTTAAATCTTTATTTGTGTATTTCACTTAAAATTACTATAAGTATTTAAATGTTGACATAAGTGTTTTACTCGTAGCGATAAATTTAAATTTTAAACCTATTTTCAAAATGTCTTACTCACACTCCTTACATAATACATTATTAATAATATCGTTTAAAAAACTCGGTTATTTTAACCGACTTCAAATGCCGCGCTGTCAATTTTTAATATCAAGTTTGAGGTGTTTATCTCCATATCTCTGGACATACCAATCAGATATTGATGAAACTACTATAGTACTACTCCAGGGATATTTCCCTTCCAACAAAAAAAGAATCATCAAAATCGGTTCATAAACGACGAAGTTATTCGCGAACAAACATAAATATATATATATATACGGTCGAATTGAGTAACTTCCTTTTTTGGAAGTCTGTTAAAAACCATTCCGCAATGCAAACTCTATAGTACTAAAATATTACCAAGTAAATTTTTCAAGTGCCTATCTTCCTTTTCTATCATTATTTCTGCTCGATAGTGCCCTAGATCTATAAACCAGATCTAAATAAAACCTGCCAATATACATACCTTAAAACACCCTGATTTCAGTCCCTAGAAACTCAGTTCCTTTGACTCAATAACAAAGTTAAGTCTGTCTAGTCGAAGCTCGGTATAAGATATTGTATCTAGAATCTAGTAATGTTAAAAAACCTTCAGTCGCAGGGGACGAGACCACTTTAACTCTGTGCAAGTGAAGCATAACTAAATCTGCGGCAGACGGCAGGAGTAGGGCAACTCTCACAAATCGAGTTGTGCCCCCCATTCACCTGGATTGGGTTATACGGGCGAATTGTTCATTTTGAATTTATGCTCCATGGGACGCCGATTGTATCGGAAACGATAGCTTTATGAGATATTATACCTATAAGGCTTCCTTCCGCCCGAAATTCGGGTCTCGCTCAATTTTGTAGGGAGAGAAAAGCGTGAATTTGTTGAGCTTTTTGTTCGATTGGTTACGAGCGTGACTCAATGAGATTTCTCCATATTGAATGGCTCTAGATTCGCCTGCTTTGACTATGACATATTACGTACTAGCGACCCACCCCGACTTCGCACGGGTAGAGCATATACATTTTTTGCAACAGTTTGTGGCGTCTTCAATATTTATCGTCGAATTTCAACCACCACATACAACCTTAACGAATCACACATATAAACCTTTCTCATGAATCATTCTGTCTATTGGTGAAAACCGCATGAATATTTGTTTAGTTGTTTTGAGTTTATCACGAATAGACAGATAGACAGACAGACGCGGCGAGGGACTTTGTTTTATAATTTGTAGTGATATTTTGCGAACATTGGTAATAAAGTACCCTGATATATATTGTAGAGCCGTAATGGTACAAGCCAATTTACATCTGGCTTTTGTATTGTGTTTATTACCTCAGCAACTAATATTAAGTTAAGCACAAAATGTACGTCCAAATTCACAAATCCAATGCTAAATTAGATACAACTTAGTATCCAAAGCATTGTTTTACAAAATAATATGGCACTTACCGTGACTTGGCATGGTTCACCTTTCAATCGGTATGTTGCAAACAATTTTCCATGTAAGTACGAAAGTGCACTCAGCACGCGCAGTGTAGTTTCTAACTCGCGCTATCCATATTCCTGGCTAACCCACACGTAACAATACGCTTCGTTATTAACTAACCAGTTACGCTAACTTGTATAAAACTATCTTAATGATTCTCTAACTTTATCCTGCAGAGCCAACCTGCATAAGTGGGCAACTGCATAATTTAGACTTACTCGGTTTTGTGCATATGTCGCATATGGAATAACCACTGAGTAAAATTAACTAGAAGGTAATACACAATAGGAACTGTTTTTATTTCCAAGATTCTTTTTAATTACAATTCTTTGATTCTTAATCTTTAATTTTTTGTATCTTATAGGCTATATATCTCGCCTTTTGGTAAGCGATGATGTGGTCGAAGATGGTGAACACGCTAGACCTAAAATACTTTGACTATCCGCGGTTTCACACGCGTAAAATTCGATTTTACCGTCAAATTTTACCCGCCATTTTACCTTTCTAAGAATGACTTTGTAAAACGTTGAGTTTTATTTTTATTATGTTTCATTTTTGTAGAGTATGACAAAGTTTTGTGTACCTTGTGTAATTTGAATAAATACTTTTATACAATTTTCACCCCTTGTTTTTACCCTCTTAGAGAATGAATTTTCAAAAAGCTCTTGATAGTTAATTAGTCATTTATGTCATATTATATAAGAAACCTCCATGCAACAAGCTTAACAAACTTTAGCTATTGCAAAGCTGTGCATTTATAAAATAGTCCGTTCGCTTTGCCTTTTAGAAATATAGATGAGTGTTCTCAGAAAGTAGTTAGTACTCTTAAAATCCACACTGCATCTGCATACAATGCTCTATTTCACATTTCCTGGATCTTATTGTAAGTTTGTAACTTAACACAAATGTAGGAACACAAACTCTGAAACAGCGTACGCGATAGGTGCACTTACCCACTTATGAACGTCGCTCCGCAACTTCGCTGAAATGAAAATGTAAGATATATTGTATTAAAGGTGTTGCCTTTTTTTTAAATCACTTGTATGCGATGAATAACTTGTGACAGCACTATCGTATACAAACTCAATTAATCTTTGTGTGATTGCGCAACTTTTCTCCAGCAATAGACACCTGTGACTTGGTGCTCGGCTCGCGGGCGGCTGAAGGGGACGCGATTTCGAGTACAGACAAATTTCTTGTCCGTTTTCGTGAGCGCGATCTAAGATCCGCAAGCAAGAAAGGCAAGGTTTCCTGTCAAAAACGGAATTTAGGTAGCTGTACCCAAAAAACTGGTGACATTACCTCTTTGAATGGCGAAACGAATGCGTTGCCCGAGGTAGGCGCCAGCTCTTTGGTCGTGGGAGACATCTATCAGGCGTCTGGATAGCTCCTTAACAAAACCACATGCTTGTTGAAATAAGCAATAATAATAATAAAACCAATATTCAGTAAGAAACATTTTATTATAAAAATAGTTCCCAAAGTAGTTGACCATCCAATCTCAACTCAAAGGTTTCCAACAAGGCCCAAGTAAAACTGAATCAAATAATCTCCATCAATTTAAACTAAATTCGAGTATCTCGAAACTTGGTTAAAGTGGATTCGAACAGTGATTTCAGACTAGAAGTCATCAATTTGTACCTAACTCGATCTACAATGCGACCGCTACTGCGTGAACTCGACACATTATCGCTTAGAGAATTTAAAATTAATTTTTACTGGACCACAAAGTTGGTACGAAAGCCTCGGTGGGCGAGTCCAACTCGACTTGGCCGGTTTTAGTTAGGAATATGTAATTTAAATGAATAATAATTTTATGTGTTTTTATTTTCTCATCTACTGTAATATAGCAATTAATAAACTACTTATATTTTGTTTTTACGTTTTCGGTTTGTATTTGAATTTTAATTATTTGTCGCATACATTTAAAGTGTTTTGTAGTGTATTTATAATATACAATTTTAAAATCGTTTCTTCAATTAATTAATAGAATAGTCACTACGATTTAGTCACTACTGAACTCCAATTAGTGTACTTATCATATCCTTATCCGTATAGGCAGCTATCCTCGAGATTTTCCCGTTCTAGACCTAGCGTGCTTACCATCTTTGACCGCATCATCACTTACCACCAGGTGAGATAGTGGTCAAAACGCTAGCCTATAAGATATAAAAAAAAACTAGAATCTGATTCCACAACCGAGACCATAGTACCTATTCCTAGTCCAATTTGTGGCAGTTAGGTAATACGATTCGATTCACAACTCTGAAATTAATTCCGTAATATCGGAACTTGTTCCCGGTCTCCCCGGATTTGTCCGCGCTCTGAATTAGGCATGACGTGTGAACGAATTATCGACGCTACTTGGAATTTCCCGGGACCTACCTTACTTTGATGCTAATTAATGGTTTTAACTTATTGGGAATTCTCGATTACATAAACTCGCTTAGTGTATTCAAGTACGAGTATTCGACTCGACGTCCTGTATTAAGTTTTATTTTTGGTATACATTTTAATATATTTTTTTTAAGATTACTCGCAACGTGGGTTGCACATTACTAGTATTCTTGTTAACCCCTCCAACTAAGCTAAATATGCTTGTGTCTGGAGTGGGTTCACGTCAATAGTACAGTGGGTGGGTTGGGGATCAAACTCACGACCTCTCGATCGCCAGTCCGACACCTTATCCATTGGGCTATTGCCGCCTCTATTTTGTGTTAGTTGTGTTCGTTTACAAAGGCGTTTGACTACGTAATGATGTAGAAAGAAGAGCTGATAATGACACGTGTAGTATAATAAAGCTACGACGTAGCACTATGTGTAGCTCATCGTAGCATCTTTGACGTAACAAGATAATAAAAGATAGATAACTCTTTATTGAGCACCACAACTTATAAGATGTGCAGTGGGCAGACTGCTTTAGTTTAAAAATTTCTTAATGAAAGTTTAACCTTGTAATAATTTTATACCTATAGATTTAAGTCTCTAATTTTCAAATGAAAATATATCCTTCTTCTTACTTAATATTAACACATTTGTAATTATGGGTGGATGAATGGATGCTGTTACACTTTGGCGCAAAAACTACGCAACGGGTGTTGATAAAATTTAATAATTTATCTGCATAAGGTAGACTTTGTTTATTTATTTTAAGGTTCCGAACCTTTAAAGGAACCCTTATAGGATCACTCTGTTGTCCGTCTCTCTGTCTGTCTATCTGTCCGTCTGTCAAGATACCTTTTTCTCAGCAACGCGTAAAGATATAAAGTTGAAAGTTATATCAAATACTTGGGTCTATGGTATCTTTTGGCTGAAAATTGAACTTGTAAGTCAACGCGATCAAAAGATATTTCTGTTTAGATTCGCATTCCACGAGGGAATCATAAGTTATAGGGTACTTCCCGTTGACCTAGAACCATGAAATTTGGCAAGAAGCAAGGTGTTGAACCACTTATATAGGAATAAATATGTAGTGTAATAACTAAATAAAAGTTAATTTAAAATTACAAGCTTATCATTTGTAGTTAGTGCAATACATCTTGCTATGGATCGAACTACATAGTTAAGTTTGTCCTATAACCTAGTCTGAGAAGTTGGTACGGAAGCCTCGGTGGGTGAGTCCAACTCGACTTGGCCGTTTTTTTAATGTTTAGGCCGTTTTTGTCCCACTGCTGGGCAAAGGCCTCCCTGCTCTCTTTCCATTGATCTCAGTCGGCAGCTGCCATTTGCCAGCTTGGTTGTCAGTCAGACTTTGTTGACAAGACATTTTAAAATCAAGTTAACTAGCACACACGGAGCGATCCAACGAAAGTGAAGTGCTACACGAATTAAATCCCCTTCCATCCCATTACGAAGGCCCCACTGATCCTCGTGTAAAATTACAACTTTATTTCAACAGTTCCATGCAAATTACCGACATAGCAATTTAACTTTACAAACTGTGTCCAGTTATTAAGGGCGGTTATGTTTCTGGATCCTCGCGAGCCCTTTACAGAAGTAAGACGGTCGGCCAGAAGGTCGACGTGCATTTTATCACTATGGAATGTGGAGGCATGTATTAAGTAGATAAAAATAACATGTAGAAACTCTGAGCAATAAAATTGCAAAGCGAGTTTGAGTTGCAGTGGTAAATTTTAATGCTATAAATACTTAAAGAGTTAGGACTTCTGCTAGTCTGAAGCGATAGATAGATAGAGATAGATGTTTATTTTATTGAACACCAAGACACTCTGAACTGAAACATTTTTGTTAAAAGCGCTATAAAGCGGATAAAGCGGAGAAAAGAGGATAAAGCGCGGGTTAAAAGTTTGGACAGTCATTTTATTCGACATTTCACACAAGTACTTCTGTATATAAATAAGTAAATACAAGTTTCATAATTTTTAAAAATGCCACCCTAAGAGGTAACAAAGTCTAAAAATTAATATTGCTAAGGATTGCGCTGAAATTTAGAATGCAGATAGTTATAGTGACGTAGGTATCTGCTCAGAAAGGATTTTCTAAATTTTTTTCCCGGATACGGAACGGGGATTCAAAGATGAGATAAAGTATGTGTCGTAGGATTTTTCGAAATGGGGGAGGTAACAAAGTCTGATAATTTGGGTTTTTCGGGTTTTATAAATATGAATCCCAAATTGCCTTAGTCACGCCATAACATAAAAACGAGTGAACCGGTTTGCTAATTCTTATTTGATGTATTTTTGATAGAATCGTTTTTACAAAAAAAAGCTTTAAGTAAATAAAAGAAGTTTTTAACGCGGGCGAAGCCGCGGGGCACTTCTAGTTAATTATAAATTATTTAAACAAATCATCAAATGTGCATGTATCGCCCTCTCAATAAGCAACTGTTTCACTTTACTTTTGAAGCAATTCATTGAGGTGGTGGTACAAATATCATTTGGTAACCGATTGTAAGAGTAGGAGAGGAGGGGTAGGAGCCATTACATGGACTTGTTTCGACATTTTTGCCAGTCGGCGCGAGACCGCTCGTAGTCGGTTTGGATATTGCGTACTGTGGTCGTTATCTACTCCAAAACGAAAGTACTCCGCTAGAAGCTCCCTGGCGTTAAGAGCCATTATACATACATATTAGATACACAGACATAGCCTTACATAATTAAGATTTTAAGATAGAAAGATTTAAGTTTAAAAACTAAAACAACCGACTTCAATGGGGCATTGCGAGTCAATTTCAGTAGCAAGTTTGAGACGTTTATCATCATATCTACCCTACCGATTACAAAAATAATCATTCGAATCGGTTCACAATTGACAGAATAATCGCGTAACATACAAAAAAAAACATACAGACAAATTGAGAACCTCCTTTTTTTTGAAGTCGGTTGAAAAAGCAAGAGGCATCTCAAGACTACTTTTAAAAGTATGAATATTTAATATCAAATCGAAAATCTTATACGATCAGATGTCTTTCTGTACCAGCAATTAATTAAGATAATTATTATATTGAGTATGAATTGTAAAAGCTTTTGTGTGATGATGACGATCACCGAAATTACATACGTACACTGGTTTTAACAGTTTTGGATAAGAGTAACTTTTCGGATTGTCATCTTTCGACTTTTTAAGGCAAGGACCGAAAGTTTATAACTGAATCTAGGCCTCTCTCAAACCACGACACCTGATCTTCCACTCGCCTTCATCTGTAACTCAAACCAACTCCCCTTAATTCCAGGACTGTTCAAACCTGAACAAATGTGTTTGCCACCGCGGGTGGACAGGGCCAGACTGTTCCCAACACGATGCCCTGCCCCCCTCGCCGACGCCCTACGTGCCGGACAACGCCACCAAAGCTGCCTACAACATGACTAAGAAGGAAACACCGTATGGTGAGTCAACGCCAGTGTGGAGCTAGGCTAGCCCATGAAACATGATCTGCTCGTGGATTTGTAGAATTTTTTCATTAGATAAAGTCAAACGTTATAGAAATTCATTGATTAAAAACAAGCCTAGTGTAAACCCTCGTCATCATACTATAATACTTTTTTTTAAAGCTTACACTTAAAACTTACTAGCTGCAGCCTGCGGCTTTGCCCGCGTTTAATCCTGACTAAAACCTTCCTCTTGAATCACTCTATCTATTGCTGAAAACTGCATTAAAATCCGTTACTTAGTTTAAAAAATCTAAGCGTACAGACAGTATAAGCGACTTTGTTTTATACTCATGTAATGTAAAGATTGTAACAAAAAATACAAGCCTTTTTTCTGGCCATTATAATTACATTCGGCTAGCTTACCATTTACTATTAGGGAGTTCTAGCCCCTAGATTACCCAGTAATACTTTTTTTTACGCGGGCCAAGCCTCGAATACTGTTGATTTATTTATAATTGAATTCACGTTTTGTTAGGTAGGTACCACGATCATATCATGTTTCGTTTCGTGTTGTTTTTTTTTATTTTGTTTTTTTCTAGTATTAGAAACGAGTTTTCTTTTTCCTTCAATCTAGATCATTTGTAGCTATTTAACATACTACCAAATGAATTGCATATTAAAGCTTTAATGCCTTTAAAAGTAAGTAAATGAAATGACAAATGTTTTATTTAAACTTAAGCCATTTCACCAGTCAATTCAAGTCTTTAAACAATTGTAAAAGCTCTTACTTTTTTGCAACTAACATTAAACATTGAACTTAAGAAATGAATGAAAGTTATAAAGATATAATTAGAATTCACTTAGTTAACTTGCCAGTCTTTCTATAATTACAATTATATGATTGGGAAAAAAACATTTCCGACGAATCATGGATCTGTTAATTTTATTGTTACTTCTTCTAATACTTTAATCTTTTCTATATTTTTCAGGTGTCTTGTCTTACTCTATTAATGTTCCCCCTACATTATAATGTGTATGTACAATTAGCCAAACGAATCCGAGCACTGCTTGCAAAATCCAAAATTCGTTGAAACTTAACCTCACGCGTCGCATAATGTAGCAATGTTTTTTTAAGTTTTTTTTAAAGTAGGAAGTAGCACCGCGGTCGTAACGTAGAACGAGAGAGAGAGCACAATCGGCTGCGAATTGGTTGAGGCAGTGCTCGGAGGGGCAGACGCGGCGGCGCCGGCGCACTAACGCGCGGGACCCCTCTCTTGCAGGTGAGCACGAAGGCAATAAGATGAGCACCATGAACATGGTCATATTGTTGCTCGCGGTCGTGCTCTCGGTGTTCGTGGGGTTCGCCTGGATGGCGTACTGCTTCAGGTAACGGGTAACTCGGTGTTGTGGCCCAGTGTTGCTCGCGCCTGTCGTGTGTCTCGTGTCCCGGCGTGCGTCGGCGCCGCGCTGTCTGGCCCGGCTCCGGCGCGCTCACACTCACCCCCTTCTCTTTGGACGCAGAGAACTACCACGGCTCGAACACGGTGTTCCTCGTGGCGGTGCTCATGTCTGTGGTAGGGGGGGTATTCATAGTATTTGCCCTGAGCGCTCTCTGCTACAGGTCAGTCGTAGTACACAAAAACTTCTCCCTGTGCCTAAGGTTAGTGAGCAGAAAACAGACCAAAGGTAGTCTTTAAGAAGCAAATTTAAATCGTCACCTTCGTATACTTGTATGTTAATTTAGACGTTAGCGTTGGTGTTTCTGTTCGTTTTATTACGTCGGCGATTGGTTTTGTTTCGTTGTTACTCTTTGGACGTTATTTTATGTCGTTTACGTTTTATGTGGTAGAGCTAGAGTTGCGTGGTGGCCCGCCGGCGCGGCGTCGGCGCGCCACGACTGCATTTGATCTGTGGTTCTGTGACCCGCGGCGGCCCCACCCCCGCTGCATGCCGCCAAGGCTTTCCTCGTTGTACTCGAGACGCAACTCGACTCAAACCCTTAAGATTCTGGGCTCTTGGATGTATGCATTGGCTTATGTGAACTGTGACTCGTTTTTCGTTTCCTTTCTTTGGTCGGGCGCGGGCTGCCCCGCCGGCGCCGCGTCTATATCTTCAGGCCCGCCCTCGCCGGCAGACCGGGCCGCGCTAATCTGGAGGGACGTACGAGCCGAGCCGGAGGCTAACCGCTAACCGCCGTCCGCAGAAGATATAGACCGCTCGACTACGTCACCACTCACTCTCACTCCACTAAACTATTTTGCACGAGAAGCGAATGTGCGCTGCACGATCTTCTTTCAAGCCGCTGTCTATATAGTTAGCAACGCCTTATGTTACATTGTAAGACATTCGGTTCTTTCCAGTATTAAATGTATCGGTGCTTCTTGAGTTATTGACTTTGTCGCCTGTTTTGCTCCTTCCTGAAAAAGCCGTAACTTATTCATCATATAGTAAATTCCTTCGATATTCAAACGCTTCAACCAGGAGTAGAAACAGGCTTTGTTAAATTCGATTTATTATTTTGCTTTCGCTACTCACTGTCATATTAAATGTGCTTACTGGAACGAACTTCTTTATCATTAAGCTCTAAGATCGATCTTTTTGATTATTAATATCCATACAACATCAAATTCCCACGAGGAATGAAACGAAAAGTTGATAAAAGTCCAAAGACCAAAATTGATAAATTGATGAAATCGATTGACATATCCAAAAGCCTGGGTGCTTTCAGTCAAATCTGATGTCTGTAGTCAACGAGGAACGAACGGTGAAACCTCCAAGTTATTGTTCGGTAGTTTATTTGCAGAGACGATAACATAGTGACTGCTAGTGCTATGTTTGCGGGTCGAGGTAAGGGACGTACGTCTGTGCTCTGTGCTCTGTACTCCGTCGACGTTCACTGAACCCGGTAAGGTCAAGGTAGTCCTCAACTACAGCCGAGGTATTGTCACAGAAGCTGCTAGCTGGAGTGCATTCTATTTGACAAGTAAAGCGCGAGAGTTATCCGTCAAAATGGAACTTGTTCCCGCTAACAGGTTTCCGCGCAATCGGGCGTCGTATCGATTTGCTTCATCATTCGTTCCTACAAAGTTTGAAGTCTCGTAAAACTCGGTTTACATCCCGTTCGATGCGATGTTGTAAACGTAATCGATTGATCTGAGTGTGCGTTCCCACGCCACGCCTGCTACAGGAAAAAGAGTACGTCGCGCAAGTACGACCCTCCGTACGTGAAGAAGCCGATCGCCAAGAGCTTCGCTGGTGGCTCCACCACTTCCAACAACTCACAGGAGGACATCTCCATGGAGGGCGGCAAGTTGCACTCCTTCAATAACACATTCAGGTAACTTCACTCCCACTTCTTCCATTTATCTTGTGGATGTCCATGTGAAGTCTGTTTTTACTTTGAAGTTTTCCTGGTTTCAATAAACGAAGTTTTCTTTCAGAATGATGTGTACTTTATTTTGAAATAAAATGGATATTGTTTTGGTCTGCCCCTATTTACTTTTATGCAGTTCAGCAGTTACCCCGTTTGAGATTTCAAATTGCTTATTAAATTGAAACATAATTGCAAAGACATCGTTGTACTTATACATTACGTAATATGGTTTTTGAAATTTGAAATCAGACGTTGTAATTGCTAAGTTTTATTCTGAAATTAAACTTTTCTTTCCTCTTTTTATCGGATCTGGTGTTCTGTCAGAAACCTCCTGAGGTATGTCGGAAGCTTGGCCAGTCCCCACGCTTGGTTTTATTTGTGCTCACTGAGTCTAGCTTCAATCACTGCGCTTGGACAAACGCTTTGGACAGCAACGATATCAAATGGCAACTTTTTGTATCTACATGTAACTGAGCACAGTCACTTATATCGATGACACGCTTCTTAAAATAACTTTATTTAGTTTGATACTATCTGTTATGGATCACATTTACGACTAGATAATGCCAACACAGAAATGGTGCTAGTGCATTTAAAATTAACTTGCAAGGTAATTAAATAACTCCAAAAGTATTAGAATCGCACAGTGCGATTTAGAAAAGACAAATTTAGTCATAGAGCTTATTAGAATAAGTACAGAATTTGCAACCCCTCCTAATAGATTATTTGCTGATAGCCCCCTTATAGGTATCGAAAGTATTTTGGACTTTATACTACAGCTTATAAGAACTCTTTCATATTTGGCTACATCGTTTTTAAAATATCTTCGTATGATTTGCTCATTACCACTGTAATATGTAACATGTATCATGTAACGTAGGAATTGAGTTTCAAGACTGTACGAATGGTAATACTTATTATCTCATATATCTATTGTTATTTGCAGTCGGGGAGACTCGCAGAGAGTGATCTTTAAACACGGGAACCACATGGCTGGAGCAGGCTCTACGAGCAGATACCCGTAAGTTGCATTCAAGTTTAACATATAACACCTAAATTAACATAAAGCAAATCAGGACTTTTAAAAGTGAGTCAGTTGACTTAAAATTGATATTAGAAGAACTTGAACAGATTTCGACATTTGGATGCAAGTTGAATGGCTCATTTCTTTTGTTTTTAAAACTCAAATCAATAACTAATGCTTTTTTTATTATTATTTATATAATATATTTTATGTTATTTGACGTGTGTATAGTATAGTGCAGATTTGTAATCTGCCCATATACTTACTGAATAAATGCTTTGACTTATGACTTTTCAAAGAATCAAGGATCAAAGAATCGAAGCATTTATTCAGTATGTAGGCAGTATTAATATACGCACAAAATACACAAAATCATAAATAATAAAATAAATCATAACCAATTATCAAGTAAACATAGCAAAAGCAGAATTTTATCGCTTTGAATTAGAAAAAAAAAACAAAAGTAATGAACCATTCAGCTGTCATCCAATCGTTTACGACAGAATATTAAAAAAAATATAAAAGTAGGTTAAAACCAACCATACATGTAACTATGTGTTTCAATACTTCAGACAATTTATATATTTAAAAAAAAAGTGAAATAGTGAAACACAACTTAAAGAAACGCTTATAATTTAAGAAGATATGTTTCTTCTGTAATCAATTCCATATTTTAATTATTAAAGCATTTCCTCATATATTTTCTATTGATGTTGAGAAAAGGCATTTGACTCAGTGCGTACCGTACCAAGCATCTTTGGATCACCCATAGTTTAGATTACCCAAAGATTAGTAACCATCAACAATAGCATTCCCTAAGAAGGTTGTAAATATTTGCTATAACTTTAGGTGACGTGCGAGGTATTCATATTACATTGACCTAAATTCGGTTTGCCAAGACGAAAACGAAAATCGTCATCAATAAAAAACTTATGAGAGACTACTATATTTCTCCTAATGGGTTATTTCTCTGTAATTCCAGTGATCACAAACAGATGAAAAGAGTACATTCTGGAAGTGAAGATGAGCCTACACATTCTGGTAAGCAATCTTTTATACCAGCCATGATGAAATTACTGTAAACAATCCTAAAAATAACACTCTAGTGTAAATAACATTGTTAAGAAACCAACAACCCCCGCATGGTGGTAGGACACTATCTAGTGTCCGCCTGGCCAGCTACCACCCTCAAGTTAGAAAATCTGTCGCTAAACATCTAATGTGTTTCGGCAGCTATCCTTGAGAGCCAGTTCCCATTCTAGGCCTAGCGTGCTTACCATCTTCGACCGCATCATCACTCACCAGCAGGTGAGATAGTGGTCTAATGCTAGCATATAAGATATATTTAAAAAATCTCTAATTTTATGTAAATATCTGAAAGAAATTGACGCTTTTCCATTGTATTCTAAAGCTCCCTAATAATTTTTACCGTAGTTACCTTAAAACATCAATCATCTTCAAAAATGTAACACTTTTCTTATTGGTCTAATCCTCCTAATATTATAAATGTGATAGTGTGTCTGTTTGTTACTCAATCTAGATTATTAAACTGGCCAAGTGCCAGTCGGACTCGCACTAGTAGGGTTCCGTACCACACTATAGTATTTTGATTTTAAAATTATCGTGAATTTGTAACATTATTATTGTTATATACCGGCTGTAATTCACGTACCTTTAGTCAAATTTTCTCGACCTAGGTTTCGAGCGAGTCAGTCGCTCTTCCTCGGGAGTGAGGTCACGCGGTGAGATCGCGATGTTCACTGAATTACAGCCGGTATATAACAATAATAACACACTATAGTATTTTATAAGATCGAGCAAAAAATACTACTATCATTTTTTGCCAGCAAAAAATAATAATTAATAAACATTTTATTTCTTATAACGCCATCTAACGTCTAACAAAGGTGTTAGGGATAGACATTTCAATATAATGCCATCTATGGGACGTTTACCTAACTAAGCGTTCATAGATGGCGTGAAATGCCGAAAAAAACACGTTTCTTGTATGGTGACCCTCTATTATTTTTAACTTCATTCTGTTTTTAGTATTTTTTGTTATAGCGGCAACAGAAATACATCATCTGTGAAAATTTCAACTGTCTAACTATCACGGTTCATGATATACAGCCTGGTGACAGACGGACAGACAGACAGACAGACAGACAAACGGACAGCGGAGTCTTAGTAATAGGGTCCCGTTTTACCCTTTGAGTACGGAACCCTAAAAACGGCTGAATGTATTAAAATAAAATTCTGCATGAATACATATGATACTTTCTAAAAGTATTAAAACGGGGAAGTTACCGCAGTTTTACCCGCGTTGACATCGATCCCGTGGAAACATCTGGATAAAAATATTTTACGCATAATTCTAGGGTCTAGGCTATCTATATTATATCAAATTTCAGCTCAATCGGTTGAGTAGTTTGAGCGTGGAGAAGTAACAAACATACCTACACACTCACAAACATACCTACACACTCACAAACATACCTACACACTCACAAACATACCTACACACTCTCAAACATACCTACACACTCACAACTTTCGCCTTTATAATATTAGTAGGATAAAAATCTCAAGTGAAGAATATCCAAGTACAACTAATTTTTATCTTTTTAGGCGAGAAACAGCTAGTTTGCATGTAAATATTTTTAACCGACTTCACAAAAAGGGGGAGGTTCTTAATTCGTCGGTTTTTTTTTTGGGGTTCCGAACCGAAAGGGTATCAACGGAACCCTATTACTGAGACTTCGCTGTCCGTCTGTCTGTCTGCCTGTCTGTCTGTCTGTCTGTCTGTCTGTCCGTCTGTCACCAGGCTGTATATCATGAACCGTGATAGTTAGACAGTTGAAATTTTCACAGATGATGTATTTCTGTTGCCGCTATAACAACAAATACTAAAAACAGAATAAAGTTAAAAATTAAAGGGGGTCTCCATACAAGAAACGTTTTTATTCGGAATTGTACTATAACGCCATCTATGAACGTTTGACTGTATTAATTATATTAAATACCTATGTGTTTAGTTAGACAGTTGAAAATTTCACAGATGATGTATTTCTGTTGCTGCTATAACAAAAAATTCTAAAAACAGAATAAAGTTAGAAATTAAAGGGGGTCCCCATACAAGAAATGTGTTTTTTCGGCATTTTACTAGAACGCCATCTATGAACGTTTCACTGTATTAATTATATTAATTACCTGTGTGTTAACTTTCTCTTAGTTGGCGTTAGATGTTCGTAAGATGGCGTTGTACTAAATAATCACGCGGCTCCTGTTTTAATAAATGTTTGGAATTGACACGTTAATGTAATCTAATAATACCTATACAAGTGACCGAGCTTTGCTCGCATTTTTTTTTCGGTAAATCGTGGTTTATGTAAAGTTTTGGCTCCCAATAATTCTCTCACAAAAGAACAAACTTGGAAAAATTAATCATCTCGCCTGGATTCGAACCGAGTCCTTCTGATTGCCATCCGATCGATCTTCCACTGAGCTATCATAACAATGTAACATGGCGAAATTTACCTTCATGTTTTAATTATATTGTAGAAGTTCTTCATTATCTGAAAACAGGGATAAAACAACATTTTCTGAAAATAAAAACCTAGCTAGATCGATTTATCAATTTATTACGTTATTTCATTCAGCATTTTATGCTCGATTTTATAAAATATTGTAGTGTGGTACGGAATCGGAACCCTACGAGTGCAAGTCCGACTTGCACTTAGCCAGTTTATTTATGTTATGTTCACCGATAACTCGAAGATGCCTGAACCGATTTGAAAAATTGATTTTTTGTTTAATAGGGTATAGTCACAGGTAGTCCCATTTAAATGCCATCGAGATATGTACAGATATCTCCAGAGATATGTAGATAAACACCACAAACTTGGTACTGAAAATTACTGGCGCGGCATTGGAAGTCGGTTCTTTTAGTTTTATAAACGATCTTAAATTATGTTATAACAATTGCAGGTGAAGAAGACATAGCGTTCATCGACGTACAAACGAACTCGATGGCGAAGCTGCCCGAGAAGGGCATCCTCAAGAAGCACGGGTACGGCGCCGTGGACGGCAAAGACAAGTGGGGGGATGACTCTCAGTCTGAGCAGCTAGAAGCTGGCTCGCAGTCAGATGGTCAGGAGCCAACCGGTGCTGTTGCCGATATGGAGTATAAGTTTAAGGTGACATATAGTTTATTTATTACCTTAATAAAACTAAAATATTAACTATATGACTAATAATTAAAATAAAAACTACAAATATAAAAATGGAATTTAGGTCGCTTTCTACTGGTAGAGTACCCAAAAAGCTAGTGACATTACCTCTTTGAATGGCGAAACTATTGAGTTGCCCGAGGTATCTCTTAGGTCGTGGGAGAAGTCGATTAGGCGTCTGGACAGCACCTCAACAAAACCACATGGTTGTTGACCCCATGGTTTCAACCCCAAACAGAAGAAAAGCATAGTGGTCGCCAATGATTATATATTTCCTCCGTTTGAGAGCCTCTGCCGCGTCTGCAGCTGCTCCTGCCGCCCTAAGTGACATATATTTTCACTCATAGACTTTATATTTTTTACAATAAAACTCAAGGTATTCGTCTTCGCAAGGTCGACATAATGAGGCTGATATTAACTGAATATAAGTACTTGAACAGGCAAGTTGATGATGATATTCTTAAAAGGTTCGAATAAATATATCTCTATTATAAAATGGAATTCTATTATATTATAATATTAAGGTTCTAATTTTCAATTCTTGAGGCGTTGGCCTGGCGATGGAGAGGTCGTGAGTTCGATCCCCACCCATTGCACTATTGACGTGAACTCTCTTCATGCAAGCACAAGCATTTAGCTTAGTTGGAGGAGTTAATAAGACTATTATGAATGTGCAATCCTAGCTGAATATAAAACGATCTGGCTCGCAAAAGCCATTTAAAGTCTTTATCGATTTGAAGTACATAACATATTCAAGTATACCTTGATATATCATTGTTTGCAAAATGACAACTTACTAACATTAGTAAGTTGTCATTTTGCAAACAATGATATATCAAGGTATACAAACAAGGTATACAAGGTTGACAAACTTTTATATGCAATGTTAAGTACATACTTAACATTGCATATAAAAGTTTGTCAAAGAGCCATCATCTATTACATCTATAGTTGGCAACCCTACATTAATATATTTTTAATAATCTGACGTCAACGATTAGATGACAGCTGAATGGCTCATTACTTTGTTTTTTTTTTTTAATTCAAATCGTTAAATTCTGCTTTTGCTATGTTTACTTGATAATTGATTATGATTTATGATTTTGACGTGTATATGTGCGTATATTAATACTGCCTACATACTGAATAAATGCTTTGATTCCTGATTCTTCTTGATTCTATTACGTACAAGTATTCACTTATATTCTGCAATGTTATTCCAGGATCTAAACGGTTACCACGAGAATATAATCGTGGCGCTGAAGACTGCGGCGGCGCAGCGTGCGAGCGCTGGCGTGGCAGCCGGCTCCGGTGACCTCAGGGCGTTACAGGTATACTAACTTTATAGAATTTATATAGGACAGACGAGAACTTGACCACTACGATGTTAAGTGATGTGGTATTTTTATTGCAAACTGTGGCCGCTATCTCACTTGATGGTAAGTGACGACACGGTCTGAGATAGAATCGTGCTTGTTTGGAATGGGGGCTATTGTACGTGAATTATTAGCTAGAGACGCTAGCATGGATAAAGACAGATTACCGATAAAGTTTAGAGTATATTCTCCTGTGGACGCTAGGGCAGTCCCGCGACACTGCATACATAATTAAATAACTCAGAATTATGTACGTACTTTGTACCAACCAACACTGCAAAAAAAATGTATAAGCATAATACCACAGATTATATAATAGTTACTACGTAAGTAATACTTTCCGTTGTTAGGTTGGCTACACAGTGCTTTCATAATTCGGGTATCAACAATGTAGGGAAGTGCCAACTCTTATAATTTAGTAGAGTGATTCAGTACTCTGTGCGCTAGTGTCCTAAATATTCCACTAAATGTCAAAGTCATTTTTTGTTATTTTTTTATTTTATTATGGCTCCATTAGTGAATTTAGCCAGTGTCAAGTATTAACATTTTTCAAGTTTTGAAGAATTGAAGTCATAATGATGGGTCAAAGTCACATTTTAGGTTACGTTGAAGTCAAGATCTAGTCCAAGTCATACCCTCAGTAAAAATGTGGATTTTACTGAAGATTTTCAGTGGAATTTTGGTGAGAACGCAAATAGCATGTTTTTCATCATTGTGCTGTTTCCCTACACTCGCACACATTCACCGGCACTTAATGGTTAATAATCCACATTTATTACACATTAACTCGCGGAAGAACACAAGTTTTAGGAAAAAATACAATGAGAGCACACTCTTTTCCACGTTCCCGCCAAAAAACGTTTTGTTCTTCTTATGTGTACTACCCTATGTGATATTCCAGGGTTTAGGGCCTAGGCCCTGGAATAACACTAGACTCTAGGCTCTCGACATACCAAATTTCAGCTTAATCGATTCCGTGAAGAACAAACATACACACAAACGTTTACCTATACAATATTAGTAGGAAGTAGGATAGTAGGATTGATGGACGGCTCGGAAGGAGTAGAAGAGGAATTAGATAGTTTTGTATCCAATTTGTTTTCGAATGATTGTTAATAGCCGTGCTGATAATCAGCTGTGACAATTCTAGGAGTACGAGTACAAGCGAGAGCGCGCGCCGAGCGCCGAGAAGCTGCACGAGGCGGAGCTGCGGAGGCAGCGGGACGAGGAGGAGGACGAGGCACCGCCGTGCGGGCCCATCCGTATCCGGAACCTGGAGGACCTCATCCGGCAGGTGAGTTCAATACAATTGCATCCACTAGCTGGATCATACAAGGTCAGGAGGACAAGTGGCCGCCGTGCGGGCCCATCCGCATCCGGAACCTGGAGGACCTCATCCGGCAGGTAAGTTCAATTCATTTGCATCCACTAGCTGGATCATACAAGGTCAGGAGGACAAGTCGCCGCCGTGCGGGCCCATCCGCATCCGGAACCTGGAGGACCTCATCCGGCGACGGCATCGGTACCGCGATTCGCGGCGTTTCGGTTAAGGTGGTTAAATTTGAGGTTATATAACCTACCGATGTTGGAGTTCGAATCTCATGCAACTGGGGTTTTCACTTCCTAACAATGGATGTAATCACATTCAATTATTAAGATTTTGTGGTACTTCCCTGACTCGTCGTCGATGAAGTCCACGTGGCTTGAAGATCACAAGTTTCACCACAATACGCGAGGTTATGTCCAAAGGTTTATAATTACGACTGCGCCCGGTTTCGCTCGAGTCGTGTTAAATCACAAATACACAATTGAATAATTAAAAAACAACAAAATGCATACGTGATGCCAAAGCAAAAAACGATTCGTCACCCGAATAATTCACACAGCTGGGAGCCGGCGAAAATCACAGACCACGCTAAGTGATCACAGACTAACTCACTCACGTTTCATTGCGCCGCGTATAGCGCGAAATCAAATGACGGGATAACTGCCCATTCGTATTCTATATTAGAAACTATTTTAGTTTTACATAGTTATTTTGCGGATGTGTTGTCGTGGATGTTTCTTCAAAATGTCAATGTCGTTATTTGTATACGTTTCCAGTTGGAGCACCACTCTAGCCGGCACATGAGTCCCTCGGGCTCCGAGGACATCCGTATGTCGGAGACGGAGGCCGACCGGCACTACCGCATCGACCCCAACGAGATGCCACCGTGAGTACCTATATACTCTTGACAACACCTTTCTTTAAAACTTTCAAATTTTATATTCACGTGAACTTACGCAATGCCAATGCAATGTTGAGTCTCTCAGCACTGAACATGTTGAGTCACAGCACTGACATTTTGCTTGCTTAAATCAGATCCTTATACAAGTCATAGGAAGAAAACATAGGGTGACCACAATATTTTATTAAAAGAAACAGACTTTACTTTACAGAGACCATTTAATTGAGTCCTGCTCTGGTTGTCAACAGGGTGATCCTCTTGGACCTGCTATCTTCGGTCTTGCCATACACCCGATTATTTCGAGTCTAAATTCAACATTAAATATGTGGTATCTAGATGATGGGACCCTAGGAGGCGATGCAAACATTGTTTTGAAGGATTTACAAATATTAATTGAGAAATTTCATTCGATTGGTTTGGATTTAAATTTTTCTAAATGTGAAATATTCTTTACAGACACTGCAACTATAGAAAAAAACGATGAGATGTTCGAAAAATTTAACAGTCTGGCACCAAATATTAAACTCTTAAATAAAAATAATCTTCGCCTCCTTGGTGCACCAATTCTAGAAGAATCGTTTCCAGATTTTGTTCATGAACAACGCCAAAAATTTGAAGATGCATCAGAGCGTCTTACTAAAATTCATTGCCACATAGCATTTCACATAATTCGGTTTTGTCTTTTTGTACCAAAATTCACCTACATACTTCGCTGCTGCCCGTTTTGGAACCATTTGATCTTACTATCAAGCTTAGATGAAACTATTAAAAATATCCTTACCAAAATTCTAAATTGCTCTCTTTCGGACAATTCGTGGTGTCAAGCTTCCTTGCCTATTCGGTTCGGGGGCATAGGCATACGCAAAATTTTCAGTGTTTCGCTACCGGCTTTTTTATCTTCTGTCCATGGTATTACCGGTATTTTTGATAAAATAATAAATAATTCTTTGACAAAAATATCGATCACTCTAATGGAGGAAGCTAAAAATGCCTGGTCCTTGGCATGCCCGGAGGAAGCCTTTCCGAGAAGTCTCCGTTCGCAACGGCAATGGGACGAGCCCTTATGCAAAAATGTACAGAAATATCTTTTAGACAGTTGTTTAGATAATAGGGACCGGGCTCGTCTTCTTGCCACGCGCGAACGGGAATCAGGATACTGGTTGCAGGCGTTACCTTCGTCCAATATAGGGACGTTTATGGATAACAATAGTTTTTCTGTCGCCGTGGGACTGCGTCTGGGCATCTCTAGAACAGAGCCGCACCGCTGTCGCTGTGGCGACGAGGTTGATCATCTGGGCCACCACGGCCTATCATGTCGCCGCAGTGCGGGGCGGCTTTCACGACACGCTTCACTAAACGACGTTATCCGTCGGGCCCTTGCCACCGTCAACGTGCCGGCTATTTTAGAGCCGAACGGTATTTTACGTGACGATGGCAAGAGACCTGACGGCATGACGTTGATTCCTTGGTGTCGTGGAAAGCCGCTAGTGTGGGATGCAACGTGCGCCGATACGTTAGCAGCATCCCACCTTAATAGTACCTCACGGGCTGCAGGAGCAGCCGCAGACGCGGCAGAGGCCCTTAAGCGGAGGAAATATGTAGACATTGGAGACAATTACGCATTTCTTCCGTTTGGGGTCGAAACCATGGGCTCGTGGGGTCAACAAGCACGCGGTTTTGTAAAGAAGTTGTCCAGACGTCTAAGTCACAGTCAAAGTCAAAGCATTTATTCAGTATATGGGCAAATTAAAAATTAGCACTTACACATGTCAAATAACATTAAATAGATCATATTCAACAAAAAATATAGATATAACAGAAACATAACGCTTTGAATTTACAAAAAAAAAACAAAGGTATTGAGCCATTCAGCTTTCATCTAGACGTCGAACGTCACACTTAAAACACATGTTTAATTCCCCTTATTAATGTAGGGTTGCCAACCGTACCATTACGTGCACCCGCAACCCTGATAGATGTCTCCCATGATCAAAGAGCTGGCGCGTACCTCGGCCAACGAATTAGCCTTGCCATTCAAAGAGATAATGTCGCCAGCTTTTTGGGTACCCTACCAGCGGACAGCGACCTTAATTCAGTTTTTTATTTGTAGATTTTATATAGTCTGTATTATAGTTTTAGGAGTAGTTTATATTGTATACATAGTTATTTACAGTTTAGGTAGGCACTTGAACATTATTTTGGTTTGTTATTATCATTAAGGCAATATAGTTATTAAAATGTATAAAATCTTATAATATTTTAAAGAAACATAGGTAAACATATTTCTATTGTAAAAACCAAAAAAAATTAATTATTACAATATAAGTATGATTTAACATAAATTATTTACCTATTTCATATAAGTTCTATTCTGTACTGTATTTTTTTGTTTGTAAATATTTGGAGGCAAATTAACTTGTTATGGTATATTATTTCTTTTACTAATTGACTCGTGACAATATTTGAAATGTCAACTTATAAATATCCAGTCGTTGTCGGGGCCGCATCGGCGGCGGCGGCGAGGAGGAGTCCCGGTTCGGGTACGGTCGGTTCCGCGGCAGCGGGCGGCATCACGGTGCGCTGTTCCCCGCGGCCGGGCACGCGCCGCTCCCCCCGCTCGCGCCGCACCCCGCGCACTCCCCGCACGCGCGCCTCCCCGACGACGACGCGCTCTACGAGACGGCGGATGCCGAGCGCCTGCGCGACGCGCCCGACAGCGAGAGGTGAGTCCGCACACTGACGCACGCACCATTGGCCGTTAACGCGCGGACAAAACACCGACTTTTCAAAATTCGCTTCTGATCATGATTGCTGCCGAACACTCCACACGAACACTAACCGCCCGAGCCGAGGTGCGCCAGCCGCAGCCCGGCCGGGCCCGTCGACTGTCCGTTCCTCTTCTCTATCATTTTCTAGTGATGAATTTATTCAAGCTCAACAACAGTTAGCCCGGTGGGCGAGTGAGGAGGCGGTGCCGGCGGCGGCGGCGCAGCGCGAGTACTTCCCCTCGCCGGGCGGCTCCTCCGGCAGCGAGGCCACGCTGCGCGCGCCCGCGCCGCCCCCGGGCCCGCCCGAGTACACGCACTGACCCGCCCCTCCTCCCCTCCCCTCTCTAAGGCACGGCTAGGGTAATCACCGATACATATAGTTTAACCGTTAGTCCGAACACGATAAAGTCTTCACACGTGTAGTATGAATATAGTGAATTCGACGTCGGGTGGGGCTCGAGCCGCCGCTTGTGTATACTTAGTTATCGTTAGCGAATCCGAGTGTAAATATTATGAACTATGAATATTGATTGCACTATATAAAATATATGACTGAACTTTAGTATTGACGATTTAGAGTAAACTGTCGAATGGAAGTCTCGATTCGGTGAAGTGTGTGGCCCGCCGCGCCGTTCCCAGGACGCGCGTTATGTTGAGATGTTTAATAAGTATATTAGTTCCATTTAAATCGATACGCTTTATAAGTCTATATCTGTTCGAGGCGCCTGCGGGGCGCGGCGCGGCGGCGTGTATGTCTAAAGTACCTATATGTAAGGAGGTGTTCGTCGCGTGGAGGTAGCGTGCGGTGCGGCGCGGTGCCGAGGTCGCGGCGGCGGCGGCTCCCCTAGCTTGCTAATTAGATAGGCGATTAACAAATTCCGAGCTCACGTTATCATAAGCGAAGCTTTAATGTAACAAGTGTTAGTTCGAGGGCCGCGGCCTCCTGGTACTACCAGCCCGAACGTTTACTCGTAGACTGTAATTTAAGTGTGTATGGTTAAATTCAAACGCATGTACATTGTACACTGAGCCGAGACAGAGCGCGACAGTGGTAGAAGGTGGGCGTCAAGCAACCGTCCCCGGAGAGAACAATCGCTTTCATCCCGTATCACCTCTCCGACATACGCCCAGCTTCGTCTCTCATCGGGCGCGACCACCGATGCCGACACGCACCCGACCGCGTGTCTCCGTTCGTTCACTTCTCGCTTGCGTTTGTTGCGTCGCCGCTCGCCGTTGACCGGTCTCCGCGGTCGTCCGGTCGTCCGGTCGTCCGGTCGCTCGGTCATCATCCGGCGATCTCGCACCACCGTGTATCTACGATTCGATATAACTAGTCTGTAACGTACACATATTCTAAAAAAAACTTTAATGTGAATAAAAGTTACTTCAATTTTATCAGAATATCTATTATTATTATTGTATTGACTTTAAACGAATTTATGCCGATTTCTGACGAGGAAAGGTGTATGTTAAAGGGACATGTTATAGTTTTCGAGTTTATTTTATTGTGACAATTTAGAAGGTTACGTTTCATTCGCGTTTACGCTAGGTTAGGTGGCGCGGCCACGGGTGTAACACGTAGCTATTAACGGTTAAATTATTGAATAAATGTAATGTCGGAAACTTGTCGACTGCCGTATTGGCCGGAAGGAAGCTGGCGCTGCGAGGCCGGCACATCCAGTTCCCAAAATATTCATAGATATTCGTTAACTTTAAGTAAGTCTAAATAAATACTGTAAACACGTACAGGGTAGATGTGATTGCAATACTCTGTAGCTGGGTACGGCACCCGCCGGCTGCGCGAGTGTCTACATCGCCTCGACCATGGTCACCCTAGTCGCGTCACGACCGCTGTGAGACAACATACTCTATCTCTGTCTACCTACTAAAAGATACACAGAAAAGTTTAATTACTCTCGCTCGACAAAACAGCCTTGCGTAGCCGGATACTTAAGACACAGATAGTCAAAGCTTAGAATACTCGCAATGTGGGTTACACATTACTAGTATTCTTGTTAACCCCTCCAACTAAGCTAAATATGCTTGTGACTGGAGTGGGTTCACGTCAATAGTGCAATAGGTGGGGTGGGGATCGAACTCACGACCTCTCGATCGCCAGTTCGACACCCTATCCATTGGGCTATTGCCGCCTTGAACTTTTGTTGAATTGTTAAATACTTTTTGTTGAATACTATAACTACAATGCTAACTGCAATGCTAACTGCAATGCTAACTACAATGCTAACTACAATGCTAACTACTATGCTTTGCGAATAAACCCAAGTAATTTATTATATCTCGACTTTTTAAATCGTAGATCATATTTTTAGAGCCCCGTTCTATTTGCACAAAAATCTGCTCTTTAAAGTTCAATATTTCGTAAATTCAATCGAAAAATGGTATATGAATATATGAATAGGTCTTTTAAAATGATGACCCGGAAGTCATTTTAAAAGACCTATTCAACGATACCCCACACGATGGGGTAAACGATAAAAAAAAAAATTCCCCACTTTTTATATAGGGGAGCTACCCTAAAAAAATATTTTTCACAATTTATTTCAGCATATTGTCGGCGTAATATATATACATACCCCCACAAAATTACAGCTTTCTAGTATTAACGGTCTCTCAGCAAAACCTCGGACAGATAGACAGACGGACATGACGAAACTATAAGAGTTCCGTTTCAGGACTACGGAACCCTAAAAAATAAGTTTCATAAATCTCCGTTAATAAAGAAGCCAAAAAAGTGTTTATATGTCAGCTCCGATGCATGATTTCAATGTGTGTAAGTACGATTGTCTTTGAATATGACGTCATAACATAAGAAGATTGACATTTGATATTGACATTAAACGTAACGCTTTTGCGTTAACGCTTGTATTAATTTCACGCCTCATAAAATTTCCATATCAGTGGCTTTATATGAAAATCACTAAACTCCAAAAAGTTTTAATTCGCACATCGGTGCTTATAAAACACTACGCCTTTTTGTGCGCTGTTTCATGTCGCTACGGTCTGTGCAAAAAGAGAACCGTCGTGGCGTTAGGACGACCTAACTTTCAAAGGTAAGGAAGGAAGGTACATATCTACCTAGCACACGATAATGATAAGAGTAGGTACCCACCAAGTGTCAAACACTTTTAGTCGTACTAGTAATGACAGCAGTATTGTCAATGCAACTAAAACAGTAAATTAAAACGACCGACGACCGACGCGACCTCAATTTCTACGACGGTCTTTTTTTGCACAGACTCGAGGCAGTGGACTATCACTCATCGCTTGCTACCTGGCTATATAGTGGTAAAACATTGGCCTAACAGATATTAGAAAAAAACTTTACGTTGAATGTAGTTACACTTCTTGCCTACATAACAGAGTTGATTTACTCTCACAAATTAGGCCTTACTATGTTCTCCCTGGAACTGTTGGAACTTAGTAATAGTGACCTGGGTTCAGGCGAGGTGATGACGTCATCACCGCTGTAGGACGGCGGGTGGTCGCGCCCAGCAGGCGTCGCGTGCGCGCGGTCATGTTCTCAGCCACGTCTGCGAAGACCTTGCGACCTTAACACCTTTCGTCTTTCTTCTTTTTAAAAATACTTATTCACACCTTCAAATATCTGCTTGTGAAAAGATTCTATTAACCCCATTAACTTTCTTCTTGCTAAAAGATTCTATTAACCCCCTCAACTTTCTTCTTGGTAGATAGAAGCTCCCATTCTGGGCCTATTGTGCTACCATCTTTGACCGCATCATCACTTACCAACAGGTGAGATAGTGTTCAAACGCATAGCCTATATGCTACAGAATAGGTGCACGAAACTAACTATATCTCTACGGTCTTACATAAAAGCATATGAACGAATTAATAACATATATAAATACTAGCTGCAACCCGGGAATGCCCGAGTTTAATCCTGGATTATTAAGAACATAGTATCCAAATAAAAATAAATAAGATAATTATGTGTATAGGTTAAAACTATGCGGTGTACTTCCGTTACTCGTTAAATGCCCCATTAGCTTTGATTTTCTCATTATCTAAATTATGTGTAGCCAAACGTCTACAAGTGCTACGACAAAGATCTCTGCGGTAAAGTCTAACTGATTCGTAGCACTATGCTGATATAGGGTCATTGTGACTCATTTATTAAAACATCGATTTGCTTAGTATAATAATAACTACATACTATACTTAGATTTCTCGTAAAAACTAATTCTGAAAGCATTAGGCAGTTTTTAAAGCTCTACCATACTCTGGAAAGTTTGTCGCCAAACATATAATGTGTTCCGGCAGCTGTCCTTGAGAGCTAGTTCACATCATCACTTTCCAACAGGTGAGATAATGGTCAAACGCTAGCCTATATGATGTAAAATAGTGCTTTAAAATCTCAAGACAAATCTTTAATCAAACAAACCTTTAAATGAAAATACTTTAAGGCTGTGTTTTAAACAAGGTCACGAGGTCGCAAGTTCTACGCAGGGTCTGTACGCGTAGGCCTAAAACGTCAATTGCGGACGGCGCCGTAACCCGACATTGCTCACGGTAGTGCTCTGTACTTTACACGAATTCTCGTAACCTATGTACATATGGAGAAATGTATACTAACATATAACTAGAAGAAACCAAATACTTTATTATGGTCATGTATAAGTCAAAAATTACAAATCCTAATTGAAACGTTCTTTGCGTCGCATTACTGCATAAATACTTATTACCCTGCAACTGGTGGCTCTAGTACAAAAATAAATCTTGGATTAAAATGATCATGACTGCCTTGTTAAGCATCTAAGTTTAAGTAATTATGTTGTAACTTATTTGCATTGTGTACATTTTTCTAACAGTATTACAAGCAGTATTATTTACGTAGATAATAAATATATTTTGACGCTACTTGAACTATTGTAACATTGGTCTTAAGGTGACGCGATTTCTTAATATACCTATACAAAACCTATCTACTAAGGACTAACCTAACTTAATTTACAAAAGACTTAGAAGTTTACCTGTCCATCGATGTAATGTAGCCGTGCAATATATATGTGTAAAATGATTGCCTGTAATGGATCCTTGTGTGAATATCTGTATGTTGGCATAGTTAAGTATATAAGTGACACACACTCGAGTTGACCGCGACATTGCTCTGTGTTCAAGTTTAGATGATAACCTGTAGTTCATGTCAGAATACACCTTGACCTTTAGGGAATTGATAAGAATAATTGTAGACACCTAGTCATAATGAAACGTGTTTTTTGATTAATACGTGAGGTATGTCAACTTGCTCAATAAAACTCCTCGGCGAAACGGTTACGAGAATTCGTCGAAATAAACATCACTGCTGAACTACTGATTTAGAAATGTTATAATTAAGTGATATTATGTAATATAAAAATACGAATTTTAAACGAAAAAACGTTATGACGTTGTAATTTTCCGTTTCATTTGTCCTTGTAAATAAATTTGCTATATGATTTACTAAATGAATGTAACATATTATTAATGAAAAAATAGATGAACACACATTTTACGAGTCGTTTTATTATCCACTTTTAGTTTTACCGCATATGGGCTACCTTCTATCATTTGAGCTAATTTGTACACTGTTTACATTGAGAGTCAGAGTATTCTAGGCTTAGCGTGTTTGCTATCTTTGACAGCATCATCACTAACCACCTGGCGAGATAGTGGTCAAACGCTAGTCTGTAAGATATAAAAACCCGATTAAGTAAATGCGACAGCGTATGTGAAACTGAACATCAAACAGTCTCAAAGTAACGGGCGCAATGTAGTGACGCGCTCAATTCAAAGTTACGCTTGCCACTGTTTTTCTGGTTTTAACAGACGTCATTGCTTACCATCAGGCGAGTGTCTTGCTTAAGTTGGTTATCCCGTTAATTATGTATATGAGAGACCGAGCAGCTAGTAGCAACTACCTAAGATATAAATAAGCTATCTATATTTCATGTTATGTAATGTTTGGCAAACAAGCTGACGTCCCGCTTCATGTTAAGTGGTCACCGTAGTCTATGCTCATTTGCAGCATTGTGAGTGTTGATGATGCGTTGCCGACATTTAAGGAAGTTATGGATATACCTTCTTTAAAAGTCTTCATTCTATAGCTCAAAGGTTTTCCAGTCGTGGTAGTCCACCTTACAGGTGCGAGGCAGGAAGCCACGGTTAAAACAGGTGGTACAAGACTTCCAAGTCTGTAAGATATGGGGGTGGACTTTTTACCAGTGCCAAGCAGGTGGTGTATTCAAGTCAAAAAGCTCTTCAGAGCATTCCCCCATTATAAAGACTGTAGAAGATGAACAGCGCTCCATGTCTTTTCGGAGGCTGAGCTCCAACCTTTCGCAGAGCTATGGATCATCGACAATTTCTAGTAGTTCTAAATAATATAAGTTAACTAAAATATTAAGCCACCTAAAGCTGAAGCTGTAGGTAGATCACGCAATAGATGTACGATGTACGGTAAGTATTTAATGATACTAGAGCGAAGAGAAAATTAAATAAACTGGCCAAGTGCAAGTCGGACTCGCACTCGTAGGGTTCCGTACCACACTACAGTATTTTATAAGATCGACCAAAAAATACCACCATCATTTTTAGCCAGCATAAAAATAATAATTTATAAACATTTTATTTATTATAACGCCATCTAACGTAACAAAGGTGTTAGGGATCGATATTTCAATATAACGCCATCTATGGGACGTTTACCTAACTAAGCGTTCATAGATGGCGTGAAATGCCGAAAAAAAACACGTTTCTTGTATGGGGACCATCTATAGTTTTTAACTTTATTCTGTTTTTAGTATTTGTTGTTATAGCGGCAACAGAAATACATTATCTGTGAAAATTGTTAATGACTAACTATCACGGTTCAGATACAGCCTGGGGCCTTATTCAGTATGACCATTTTAAAGTCTTACCGTGCCGTGTTACGTTATCTCTGCGTTATGGTATTCTCTATGCCAAGTAAATCGCGATAGGGTAAGGTTATGAGCGCGTTTTGAGCTGTCAAAATATCGTGACATATGAGGACGTGTAACGCGCGCGTTTTGTATAATTTACCTAAAGTGTGGCATACAGAATACAATTTATCAATAACGTAAAGTGACGCGTTAAGGAACACGTTATCTCATTGGTCATACTGAATAAGGCCCCTGGTGACAGACGGACAGACAGACAGACAGACAGACGGACAGCGGAGTCTTAGTAATAGGGTCCCGTTTTACCTTTTGGGTACGGAACCCTAAAAAAGAGAAAAAAGATAGATATAATAAAAATTATATGCTGCGATATAATGAGATGGGATGTAACGTAGCGTCGTCAGAGATCTTTGGCAGTACCCATATATTTTGTATTGAAGCAAATATATTGTAGCTTTTTAGGGTTCCGTACCTCAAAAGGTAAAAAAGGAACCCTTACAAGATCACTTTCTTGTCCGTCTGTCTGTCCGTCTGTCCGTCTGTCCGTCTGTCCGATAGTGGTCGGAACAACCTAATGGTGATGATATCGACACTGAGTAGCGGTCTGGATCAGTTGTCAAAATTAAAGGGTGTGCCCATACATACATAGTTTCGCCAATTAAGATAGGCCTCTGAGTTATATGAGCGGTCATACAATTTAGAGGTCTAGCTTAATTTGTAAAACCAACGTTGGTACGGAAGCCTCGTTGGGCGAGTCCAACTCGGCTTAGCCGGTTTAATTTAGTGTTAGGATTATTCGTACGCCTGGCCACACCCTTTTTTACAAGTTTTTATTTAACTTGCAATGTATGTATGTATGTATGTATGTATGTATGTATGTATGTATGTATGTATGTATGTATGTATGTCACTATGTATGTTCGGGTGGAATCTTGGAAGCTAAATTAGACCCACTTCCCGATGTCCGATTGGACTCAAATTTGGTATACTTATGTATCTTCGGTGACAATACAATGATATGGTACCATGGAGCTGGTCTGATGATGGAGACGGAAGGTGGCCTCGGCATCTCTGTGATAAAACAACATAACCCCACCGAGTTTGGGCTCGATTGATTTGTCTTGAAGAGAACTTTACGTCTAGATGATATCCAGGGTCTGAGGATGAAGCTGGAAGGTGGACACGGCATCTCTGTGATAAATCAACGTAACTCTACCGAGTTTGGGCTCGATTGATTCGTCTTGAAAATAACTTTACACCTAGATAATATCCAGGGTCTCATCATGAAGCTGGAAGGTGGCCACGGCATCTCTGTGATTAATCAACGTAACTCTACCGAGTTTGGGCTCGATTGATTCGTCTTGAAAAGAACTTTACATCTTTATAATATCCAGGGTCTGATGATGAAGCTGGAAGGTGGCCACGGCATCTCTGTGATAAATCAACGTAACTCTACCGAGTTTGGGCTCGATTGATTCGTATTGAAAAGAACTTTACACCTATATAATATCCAGGATCTGATGATAAAGCTGAAAGGTGGCCACGGCATCTCTGTGATAAATCAACGTAACTCTACCGAGTTTGGGCTCGATTGATTCGTCTTTTAAAGAGAACTTTACACCTAGATGATATTTAGCGATTGGTGATGAAGCTGAAAGGTGGCCACGGCATCTCTGTGATAAAATAACGTAACCCCAGTGAATTTGGGCTCAAATGATTCGTCTTGAGGAGCACTTTACACTTAATTGATAGCCAGGATTTGATGATGAAGCTGTAAGGTGGCCATGGCATATCTGTTATAAAGCAACATAGCCCCACAGAGTCGATTGATATTCCTTGAAGAGCACTTTACCCATAATAACATCAAATATCCGTGGAATATTTTAAAACATCATGCCTTTTCTTAAATACTTAGGTAGTAGGTAGGTAGTCGGTTTTGCATACCTACCTACTAAAAAGTTTAAAATAAATTATAAGTAAAAAATATTTTTAAAAACAAGCTTTTATCTGGGACAATGAACTAAAAAAAGGCACTGAAGTATAGTAATTACCTAGTCTGAAAAACGGGTAGCGCTTCAAGTTTTTAAGAATATAGGTAAGTACCTACACGCCAAATACTTACTAGAATTTATTTTTAACATTTTAGTTCATTGTCCCAGATAAAAACTTGTTTTTAAAAATATTTTTTACTTATAATTTATTTTGAATAATTTAACTATGCATGTGGTATGGAGGATAAAGAGATCTGTGAAAACAACAGGTTGAATCGCACTCAACCTAATGTTCAATCGCCTAATGTTTCAGGGTAATATGCAATAAGAATAATTATTGGGTTCAAATCACAGTGACCGGTGAAGTAAAAATATCGTTAAGAAACCCACGGCTTAGTAAGCTGGCGGGATACAAGTGTTGGACAAGCTCGTATCAATCTTATAACAGCCCCTACCCTTTGGGTTTCTAGGCTGAGTGTGCTACTATTCTCGACCGCATCGCCACATACCAACTGGTGAGATAGTGGTTAAACGCTAGCCTAGCCTAGTGATAAAATTATTGGTGCGAACACCAAGAATAGTTCCGTAGAACTAAGTCGCAGGTATAATCTTAGTATATCTATACTAATATTATAAAGAGAGAACATTTGTATTTATGTATTTTTGTATGTTTGTAATGATTTGGCTCAAAAACTACTGAACCGATTTAAAAAATGCTTTCACTAATACATAGAATGGATTTTTGGAATGAAAATAGGCTTTAAATTATCCCGTTTAAATCAAATGTACATTCGTGGAGACCTAATTTGCAACCTAAGTCGGCAAAAAAACGTTCGAAAAAACACGTTTCTTACGAACGCTGCTCAATTGAAAATAGATAGAAGAATATTTTCTATGGAAGAGTTTTACAACTTAATAAGACCTACAAAAAGTCCGGGACAGCATATGTCTATCTCTTAAGGTTGACTCACAGTAACCATTTTAATCTTAATTTTTTTGTTAAAAATATTACATAACTTCCAAGGCTATTTTCAAGTATATTGTATTAATCCTTATCCAAATAATTACGTTAATTAGCTTGGCCACACATTATAGATTAAAATTGTCACTTACAGTATATAATTCAAATGGAAACTCTAGAAGATATCACGAATTTCACATACACACATCGCAAAATTAATACAATATTTGCAGTGAAACCACAGATTATGTCATAGTTACTGCGAAAATATTATTATAAGCTTAGCTATGCTGTAGATCCCCATCGATCAAAATCAATTTGAAGTCAATATAGTATAATAATATGATCTACTGTATAAAATAATATTCATCTATATATATAATAATATAATATAATATTTTAAACCACCCCGACTGATCTATGTATAATTTTTTCATCAAAAGCATTCCAATAACTCTAAACACGACATTTAAAATCTGAGATGTATTTTGGTGAGGATTTGAGTATTCTGTAGAGTCCAGGAGATGTCCCAGCAACAGGTCAATGTTCCATGTTCTTACAATATCGTTGGAGAAGAAGATTTTCGAATTGATCAGACCTATGAAAGTTGATTTCATAGCGCAATTAACTAGAAAAAAGCTCATAGTTTTATAACGATTGAACGAATTTTCACGAATCAAAGCTAAGAACACTCTCGATGAAGACATCAAACAAAAAAAAACTATCGATAATAAAAACAAAATCGGTTGATCCGGTTAGGTGCTAAGATGCTACAGACAGACACACAGATACACACATTAAGCGTATATTACCTCTACTTTTTGCGTCGGTGACCGCCGTAAGGTTAAGGTGGCAGATGTTCTCCTTGGTGGTAAGCTACTTTTTGGTAGATTTAATGATCCCACTACCACTGTACGAAAACTCATGATTCATGAATGTACATAAAACATTTTTCATTGGTAGGTATATAGCTAGGATTAGAACTAACGACCGTCGGGTCAGAATCAGGGTAACTATCCTTTACGCCAAAGGGTCGTCCAATATCACTACGTAAGTATTATAAAACAAAGTCCATCACTGCGTCTGTCTGTCTGTTCGCAATAATCTCAATAGATACTGAACGGATTATCCTGCGGTTTTAACCAATAGCCAAAGTGTTTATGAGGAAGGCTTAGGTGCATAATTCGTTAAGGTTTTGTGTAAATTGGTTGAAATATGACGATGATTGTTAAATATGTTCATATTTTATATTCGATGCAACAAACTGATGCAAATTTTGTAGGCATATGTTCTACCCGTGCGAAGCCGGGGCGGGCTGCTAGTAATTGTATATAATAAATTATGCTGATGCGATCACAGTTGAAAGAATATTTTAGAACTGAATGCGTAATTATTATCTAATTTATTAAAATAACATAAATTGTACATATTATAAGAACATTAATTCATAATCACGAAGATACCTACATAATAACATAAAATATACCTATAGAAGATAACAAGATAAGAACTAAAAAACTGAATTGGCAATATCAGAACTTTCACTCCTTCTTCTAATAAGATATTTAGCGAAGTCATCCTTCTGAGGATCGAAGGTGGTGATCTTCTCACACTGGGCGGCCGCCGCGGCTTGCTCAATCTGTTCTCCGAAACCTTTCACGTCGTCTCTCTTCAGCTCCACCATGTACTTGCGGGACTCCATCAGAATAATGGCATTATCCCGCGCCATCGACCACACGCTCGGCTTCACGCGCGGCAGCATGTTGTGTCCCACGTAGACCCCGTGGAACAACCCTTGGAACTGTGGCTTGTGAGGGTAGTGCTCCAGTGCGGACAACGACAGAAAGTGCACCTTCCCGCAATCAACATTAATATAGGTATCGCGATCTTCACGCAACAAAAGCGGAGCTTCCGGCCCCGCCGTAGAAATCTTAGCGTCGAGCTCGCTCATCACCACCATGCCGAGATTCTTATCGCTCTCCAGATTGAACTCGATCGGATCAAACTTCTTATGATTCTCCAGCTCGTACAGCATCCGCATCACGTTCCTCTCGGAGATGTCGGTCGCCCGCTTGTAATTCATCCCGTGGTTAGATTTCAACATATCCTCATCCTCACATTTCAACCCGTACGTTATGAAAGGAGAGGTGGTCATATCGCCCAAGTACCCTCTGTGCAGATACCTGTCCCCACATTGGTAGACCCCCGCCGCTAACGTGACGTTAGGGCGGCACACCTCCGTCTCAAGCCACGTGAAGGCGACGCCGTGCTCTCGAAAATGCTTGTACTCCTGGAAGCATATCTGGCTCGCCACTTCTTTCATCCGCATGTGATAGTCCCAGTCGTAGACTCCGGCGCGGTTGTCGTAGCGAACACCGAGGCTGTGTCGGATGCGATGTTCCCACAGCTCGCACGCGTTGAACTGATTCGTGTTTCCTGTCGTCCAGAAGTTCATCAGGTTCTCCATGTAGTCTCGCTCTCTATACTTCATCTGCTCGGTGGACAGACATGGCACCATGCAGTTCATGTATTCAGGATTCGTCACCATCCCGATCAGCTGCCGCGCTTTCGCAGTGACGTACCTCGTCGTGGGCGGGCGAAGGAGGAGATTACCGTAAATTTCGAGGTAGCGTCGAGTTTTCTCGAGCAAGCCACAGTAGGTGGTCTTTTTTAATGCGAGCGACATGAGGAGGATCTGCCTGGCGACAAGCTCGGGGCAGCCGTCGACGACGAAGATGTTTATGTAGCGGCGAGAGTGGCGGTGCGCCTGGGAGAGCGTCTTGAGGAGATGGCGCGCGTCGCAGCCGCCTATCACCAGAAAGTTGAGCTCGTAGGCGCCTTCATCTCCATGCTTCAGGTACTCCTGTTGCAGGTCTAACGCGGGGCTGATTCCCCAGAACATTATTCCGTGTTTTCCGTTCACGTATCACAACACAAATGGCAGGATTGTCAATGTAGCGACGTAAACAAGCCGATGAAGCGTGAGGTCCGGAGGGCGTTTCTATGGTTACGAGTTATTTATGTGCACCGCCTTGGTACTAAAATAGTATTTTATCTCTGACTGCACTTGAAAGCCTCCGCGTAGACTTAGCACACGTGCAAACTGCACCGACGCCTGAACCTAACAAATGTTTGAGGTGTTCTGAGGTTGCTCGAGTATGAATAACAGGCAAGTTAGCAAGTATCGACGTTTTTACACTGCGAAGCTTTGGTTCCCTAGTCTGTAATCCTTAGCTGACCTTTACAAATATTATGATATAAGTTAATAATAACTAGAACCCACAAGTATTTGAGTGAACATATGAACTTTTTTAAGTTATGCATTAGAATAATAAATATTCTGCCATATATCACGGTGTGGGTGCTGGATTACCACTCACTTAAGAAAGCCAACTTACTACTTCGTTCTCGTTCACAAGAAAGATAAAGATAATACTTACAGATCTGATCAAGGTCAGTAGTATCCTGAATTCATTTCAATTTCAATTTCACAGATTATTGAAAGAAAACGACGTTTTTAGTCTTATTATAGGATCACTTTGTCTGTCTCTCAATACCCTTTTTCTCAGGAACGCGTAAAGGTGTCAAGTTAAAACTTATATCAAATACTCGGGCTTATACCCGAGTATAGGTATCTTTCAGTTGTGAAAAAAATTAACTTGAAAGACTATAGGTTATCTGTGATGTGCACCATATAATATTTTCTATGCTGAATAGGTGAGCGATTTACCACTATCTCAGCTGATGGTAAAGCAATCACTCGCGACTTGGAGACCCCAGATGATAGTTATCGGAAAATAGGACTCGAGCAGAGAATTCCATTCCTTGGCAGCGCGCAAGGAAGTTGTAAGTAAGGTCCTTTGCCTGGCATCATCAGATGACTTATTGTATCTAGTAGTATTTCAACTAAAAGTCTGATATTCTAACGCCTGCAACTAAGAAAGTATGAAATAAATCAAACAATACAAAACTTTCATAATCATATTTTTTATTAATAATAAATGCCTCTGTGCTTTTCAACAATATTCTTTTAAAATAGATTCAATACATATTTCGAAAAAATATTATAATGTATTGTTCTCTGTATGTACATTAAAGTGTGTAAATATTTACAATAATATAAATTACCTATTCCAAATTTCTCATGTATATCTATTTGATATCCCAGGAGAAAAAACTAAAAAATGTTTTTATTATTGTTAATAATAATTCTTAATTATTACAATTTATAGGTATAAATATGTATAATATAAACCAATTAATAAACAAGATTTGGCATGATGATAATATAATTTAATTTTAAACTATTTTATGGATAACAATAGTTTTTCCGTCGCCGTGGGACTGCGTCTGGGCATCTCTAGAACAGAGCCGCACCGCTGTCGCTGTGGCGACGAGGTCGGTCACCTGGGCCACCACGGCCTATCATGTCGCCGCAGTGCGGGGCGGCTTTCACGACACGCTTCACTAAACGACGTTATCCGTCGGGCCCTTGCCACCGTCAACGTGCCGGCTATTTTAGAGCCGAACGGTATTTCACGTGACGATGGCAAGAGACCTGACGGCATGACGTTGATTCCTTGGTGTCGTGGAAAGCCGCTAGTGTGGGATGCAACGTGCGCCGATACGTTAGCAGCATCCCACCTTAATAGTACCTCACGGGCTGCAGGAGCAGCCGCAGACGCGGCAGAGGCCCTTAAGCGGAGGAAATATGCAGACATTTACAACATTACGACAATTACGCATTTCTTCCGTTTGGGGTCGAGACCATGGGCTCGTGGGGTCAACAAGCACGCGGTTTTGTAAAGGAGTTGTCCAGACGTCTGATAGATGTCTCCCATGATCAAATAGCTGGCGCGTACCTCGGCCAACGAATTAGCCTTGCCATTCAAAGAAGTAATGTCGCCAGCTTTTTGGGTACCCTACCAGCGGACAGCGACCTTAATTCAGTTTTTTATTTGTAGATTTTATATAGTCTGTATTATAGTTTTAGGAGTAGTTTATATTGTATATATAGTTATATTGTATATATAGTTATTGTATATATAGTTATAATTATTTTAAACTTATAGACTATACCTACATACAAATAAACGTATCTATCAAAATCGCTACAGTACTGAAATATCTTTAAAACTATTATATAAATTAACAGGATAGCTTAATATTTGGTAACTATCTTTGATAATATACATTCGAGACGGTCGACGTTCTTAGGACATTCACGGAAAGTCGAGAGTGAAAGATAATTTTGGCCTCAAGATCAAAATAAATAAGATAAATCAAAGTTATGCATACATCACATCTTGGTATGCCTCATTTCAGTAATACATAAAAGACATCTACTTATTTCTAAATAAAAGACATCGGATTCAACGATCTCTAACGTAAGTGGCCATTCTTTTCTACAGCAAAGTTCTTATCCATTCTAATCCATTATCAGATGCACTGGAAAATAATTGGGAGGAACTGAAACGATTCAATCAAAACTACACAAACGACAGACTAGAAACAAGGATACAACCATCGAAGAAGCGCTCTTAAACAATATTCGAGACTTCACATCGGATCAACATCTACCCTTCTCCGAGCGGGGCTTCGTCTTTCGTCAGGAGAACCTCGAATTATCGGAAGAGCTCAACGACCTCGGCTTGGAGGCGTTAGCTTCTATAGCCGCGGGAGCGTTGTTCCCTCGCGGCGGGACGTTCACTCCCGTGCTGCGGTTGGTGTAAGTGGACGAAGTTACGGGCACCTTCCTCGTCTGCTTTATCTTCAACTTATTCAGCCAGAGGTCACGCGTCTTCTTATTCCCGACCACGAAAAACAGGAACAGAATCAACCCTTGGAAGCTGACTAAGATCGTGAAGCAGTAGGAGGCGACGATGTTGAAGGCGAACAGGCCGAACAGCCAGGGCAGTCCGAACAGGAACACAAGCAAGCAGCTGACGGAGGCGCAGCGCAGCGCCTCGTTCACGTTGCCGTGCATGTGGGGGCGGACTCCCTCTCGTCGGGAACAAAACACGGAGCGCACTATCAAGACGAATAGCGTCCAGTTTGCGAGCAGCATTACAGCTATAGGAGCGTACACCCCGAGCCACTGAGCCAGCCCGGAGGGGTAGCAGAAGGCGCCGCTCGGGGACTTGTCGTCGAAGCGGCCCGCGTAGGAGCGCGCGTCGATCGCAAGCAGCAGGCCGACCGCGGCGCAGGGCGCGCCCCACGCGAACGCGGACGCTTTCAGCAGCTTGTGGGAGGTGTCCCGCGAGAACACCGTCACCAGCCGCCGGTACGACAGCACGGCCGCCACTAACATCCAGCAGAAGGACGCCAGCACGGAGTAGTGCAGCACCACGCCGGTCAGCATGCACACCACGTCGCCTTCCCCGAACTCGGCGAATATCATGATCAGGAAACAGACGCAGAGGAGGAAGATCGAGATGCAGAGGTGAAGCCACACTTTGTTGCTGTAGTCTCGACGCCAGGACCTAAAGAGCAGAGCGGTCAACCCGACCAATAGGAGGCCGATGATGGATAGACAACATCCGATGATGGTTAGTATTTCGAGGGCAGCTTCGTTCTTCTCGGAGAAGACGGTCCGGGGGATCAAGATCTCCGCGAAGTGCGTGAGATGGTTACAGCTGCAAGTGTCGAGCTGACCTGCCTCGGAGGACCGTCTGAAGGTACACCCGTCCTGCGACCAGCTGCCCGAGTCGTCCTCGTTGAACTTCCAGTAGGCGCACGCGCGGCTCTGGTTCCTCTCCGGATCTGACGAGGGCCGGAAGTGGATGTCTATTACCTGTTGAAAAGGACCATTGAATAGGGGGACTCAAAAAAAAATTATTCGTATGAGATAGGTACGGTTAAACTGCCCGTTAAAAGGAATAGAAGGAAGGTTAAAAGGAAATAGGTACTTACATCTCCCTCATAGAAATCCGTGATGTTTTCAACGTTGACACTGAGAATCCGGCTGTTGACTGCCATCATGTCGTGAGCTGCAAACGCGCGGTCATTTCTGAAGACTACAAAGCTGACGCGCCGCTTGCTGTTAGACACAGACAGTGGGAGGGAGACCACAGCCTCACTCTCCTCCGCCGCCAGCTGAGTAGAGTTGATGTCTTCTGCAATGGACACGTTTGAAGTTGTACATCAAAACTGTTGAGGGTAAAGTCAGAGATAAGTAAACATTTCAGATAATCAATCTTAAATTATTACTTATCTCTGACCCCATACATATACATTTTATGTGCGCTTTTCACAGTAACCCTTCGGTGAAAAAAAAACATCGTTAAGATACCCTCGACCTCCGCATGGTGATAGGACAATATCTAGATACGTTCTACCATCATTCGGGCGGACACTAGTATCCGCCTGGCCAGCTTTCACCCTCAAGTTAGAAAATATGTCGCCAAACATCTAATGTGTTCCGGCTGCTATCCTTGAGAGCCAGTTCCCATTCTAGGCCTAGCGTGCTACCATTCTCGACCGCATCATCACTAACCGACAGGTGAGATAGAGGTCAAACGCTATATGATTTAAAAAATCATTATTTCTTTTTATCGTCGCCGGTAGTTCCACTTATTATAATGTGATGACGTTACAGTACATACTAAAATACACAGTAGTGATACACATACACATTATTGTATTATTATGAAGTGAGCTATTTTTACGTTACTTATCTCTATATTATGTAATAATTATGATAGTTTAATAACTAAAACAACCGACTTCCATGCGAGTCAATTTCAGTAGCAAGTTTGAGACTTTAATCGTCATAGCTCTGGAGATACTTATCAGATCTCAATGAAATTACAACGAAACCACCTCAGAAATGTACCCTACCGATTACAAAAATTATCATTCGAATCAGTTTACAATTGACGGAGTAATCGCGTAACATACATACAAAAAAAACATCTCTTTATGGAAGTCGGTTAAACTTTCAGGAAAATTATCGCGCCAGCTAAATCTAAATTCTAAGCAAATAATAATATTTCAAGAAACAGCAATAAATAAACTCACCCCTTATAATTTCAAACGTGTCATTAGTGAAGGTGTTGTTCAAGTCTGTGGCAGCGACTCTAAGACCTCGCACCGGTTGATCAGGCTGAGCATCCGCTACCAACAAGGCTATGTTATATCTAACAGTAGCTTTATCGAGAGCTCCATCGAGGTCCAGTCTCGTACCTAGTTCGTCCAGGAGGTGTAAGAGATTGCCTGTGATGTTTACTTCCAACTCTAGGATCTCGTCTACCTGAGAATAGATGTATTATGCTATGTTAATAACAAGTAACCATCAGGTGAAACACTATGTAAAGTGTTCAAACGCTAAACTATTTTAAATGTCAAAAGATTGTATGTTTTTATGTTCATTTTTCCAGCACGCAAAAACGGCTGTACAGATTTGGATGAAATTGGGTACACAGATAGTTTATAACCTGGATTTATACAATATATTTTTACAAGTAGTTTTAAACTTAGGCGGAGCTGCAGGGCATAGCTAGAATCACTGTATATGATTATAAAATAAAGCCCCTCGCCGCGTCTGTCTGTCTGTCTGTTCCCGATAATCTCAAAACTACTGAACGGATTTTTATGTGGTTTTCGCCAATGGACAGAATGATTCATGAGGAAGGTTTAGGTGTATAAATTGGTTGAAAGGTTGAAATATGAAGATGATTGTTAAAGATGTTAATTTATTTAAAAAAAAGGTAGGCAAATATGCTCTACCCATGCGAAGCCGGGGCGGGTCGCTTGGCCTATATAAATAATGTTATTATGTTATTGTACCTGAGTGAATGTTTCTGAGATATCTTCCACCAGAACAGGGTCGGTGCCGTTCAGTAATCCTTGCAAGTTACTGATCACTTGATCCAGTTGCTCCTCCGGCTGCAATCAGAAGATACCATATCATCAGCACTCGTGTTCTAACCAGGTAGGTTACAGAGCAGATAGGATGGAATCAACTAAAAGTTTTGTACAAATCGAAAATTGCTATCCCTTGGGTCTCGGTGTATCCAAATACCCTTTGTATCTTGGCCAATTTTATTTTAATTTTCCGAATGTATTTTTTTTTTAATCTTCGGCAATTCATATGAATTATACCACGTACGCTGTTCACGTAAATTGTACAACAAAATAGTACGTACGTAGTAAAGTAATATAGGTGCTAATAGAGCTTCTTAAGGTAGAAATAAAATTTACAAGATTATCTCAATAAAAAATTACGTCGACTCAGCGGAATATTTCTATAAAATTATTTAAAAAATATTTTAAAAAATATTATATTTGGGGACCCAGAAACATCAGTGCCAGAAACAATAAAATCGGGCTAAATACTGGGACCCGATCTCATATTTTCAAACCGTTTACTAATTTTTCATCCCATCTATTCGTAAAGTGATGGTTTGTTCCTCGATAAGCGCGCGCAAAGTAGGTCATTTCTGTCCTAGGGCGGGAAAGGATTTTTTTAATTTTTGGCTTATGAATGTCCTTCTATAGTGCCCGGTCTAAGGAGGAGGAGGAGATTTTTCATGACATTTTATAATATTACCTGACATTTATTGATGTTAAATGACATGTCATAACATTAAATGACATTTTGTGACATTACATGACATGACGTGATGAGCCTTTGAACTATTTCCTTTTCTCATAGAGGGGGATGAAAAGCAGAGTGTATAACTCAGCCGCAAAATTATTTTCCCTCGGCCGACGTACTTTAAAGCCCTTGCTACGCTCAGGATTCTACTTTAGAATCCTTCACTCCGCTCTGGATTTAAAAAAGCGGCCTCGCAGAAAAGTACTATTTTGAACCCATGTTATACAATCTACTATTAAATCTAAAATCTTTTCTAGACTAGCTGACCCGGCGAACTTCGTACTGCGAATATAAATAAACTGTCCAAGTGCGAGTCGTAATAGCCTGCACACGCAGGGTTCCGATTAAACAAAATTTGCCGGAAAAATACGTTTTTTGTATGGAGATTTGTAGGATGTATTTTTAATGTATTTTTATTATTTTATCGAATAGCATAATTAATAAACACCATGAGTAAACTTCAAGTCTCTATCTATATGAAAGGTACAAACCTTAATTACTTAGTTACTCATGGAAGATCGAGCATAAAAAGCCTGAAAAACACGTTTCTTGTATGAGGAACCCCTTTATTATTTAATTTTATTTTGTTTGTATCGGTTTTTATACACAAATAGCTAATACCCATGTATGGAAGCGCCATAATGACGAATATGTCGATACAATGACAAATATTTCTGAACGATTCACCAATGACAACCTGGGACAACCATAAAAATTCAAAATATTAAAATGTAAATACCTACGCGATAATTCAAGTAATGTGGATATATTATAGTGTCGATTCAACACCATTAACCTTCGAGCATTTACCAATGGAGATGTTAACGTTGTAATCCGCAAACATTTTTTTCTGCCGATACTTACGGGGGACGAGGTAAACACGCATTGCACACACACAAATCACTCACTTTTACGATCCCGCACACTAGCTTGAAACACGCACACAGTATTAAAAATACAGCGTAGTCACGCACGTTCATATGGCCAAAAATGGCTGTATGGCCAGCAAAGGGGTACGCCTTGCGTTAACATCTCCTTTAGTAAATGCTCGAAGCCCTTAATATAATACGTGCTTCAAATTTCAATTCGAGAGTGGGACATAGTCTACTCTACCGTACCGAAGAGACGATTGTCAAATGTTTGACAGGAAAGTAGGTAGAACAGTTTATATGGGAAAATTAAATTGTTGTTTTTACTATCTTCCTCACAATTTTTCCATACTTTCAGACCTTTTAAACCTTCCCTGGATTACGACAAACATTACAAAACCAAAATCAGCCAAATCGGCCCAGCCGTTCTCGACTTTTAGCGAGACTAACGAACAGCAATAAAATTTTATATATAAGACTAGAAGTGCCCCGCGGCCCGCGTTAAAAACTTCTTTTGTTTACTTATAACTTTTCTTTTGTTTAAAAACTATCAGTAATACGATTCTATCATTAAATACATCAAATAAGTATTAGCCAAATCGGTTCACCCGTTTTCATGGTATTGCGTGACGAAGGCAATTCGGGATTCATATTTATAAAAACAGAAAACCCAAATTTTCAGACTTTGTTACCTACCCCATTTCAAAAAATCCTACAAATCCTAAAAATCCTACTTTATCTCGTCTTATTTCGCCATACAAACTTTGAATCCCCGTTCCGTATCCGGGAGGAATTTTTAGAAAATCCTTTCTGAGCGGATACCTACGTCATAATAACTATCTGCATTCTAAATTTCAGCGCAATCCGAAACAATATTGATTTTTAGACTTTGTTACCTCAATTTATCCTCTTAGGGTGGCATTTTGAAAAAGTCTGAAACTCGTATTTACTTATTTATTTACAGAAGTACTTGTGTGAAATGTCGAATAAAATGACTATCCAAACTTTGAAACCCAGCTTCATCCCCTTGAAGAGTGAATTTTGAAAAATTCTTTCTTAGCGGATACCTAAGTCAAAATAACTATCTGCATGCCAAATTTCAGCGCAATCCAAAACAATATTGATTTCAGACTTTGTTACCCCACTTCACCTTTTAAGGGATGCAATTTCGAAAGAGCCTGAAACACGTATTTACTTACTTAAGTACTTGTGTTAAAATTCAAATATAAAACACTATCTGATCTTGTTTCTCCATACAAACTGAGGACCCCCGTTCATCCCCTTCAGGAGTGAATTTTGGAAAATACTTTCTCAGAGGCAATCAACTTCGTAATAACTATCTGCATGCCAAATTTCAGCGCAATTCGAAACAATATTGATTTTCACACTTTGTTACCCCATTTCACCCTCTAAGTGATGTAATTTAAAAAAAACCTGAAACACGTATTTACTTATTTTTTTACAGGAGCACTTGTATGAAGTTTCGAATAGAAAATACTATCTAATCTCGTTTCTCTATACAAACTGTGAACCCCCGTTTCATCCCCTTCGGGGGTGAATTTTGGAAAATCCTTTCTCAGAGGGCTATTACGTCGTAATAACTATCTGATAATGATAATGATAATGATAAAATGTTTATTTACCAAATGAAACCTTATTTTCTAATTTTAAACATTCTTAGTTATTATACAGTACAGGTAATTATATGTTTAAACAATGTGTTCACTAACGCTTTAACTAGCCGTAGCTGTGCGATAATGGGCTTTATTTATTTGAGTTGTATAAACTATATATTACAAAAAAAAACAAAGAACAAATTATATGAGATACAAGTGAGATGCAAATTGTTTTGTCGGCGAGACCCAAACTAGGCGGTAAGCCTGTGACTTGGGGCTCTGAGGTGCGATTTCTACAGAGATTTTATCTAAATGTTTGGTGATTTACCACTTTCATACATTGATAATTGATTTTTACTGCGTGCATTGTACTGTTGTAACTTAGATAATTTTATCTAAAATTGGTTATGAAAGTAAAAGTTGCCTGTCCTTGATGTGGATGATGTGTGTAAGTGTGTGGGTAGGTGTGCGTGGTGCGTGCAAGTGTAAGTGTGTGAGTAGGTGTGTGTGTGTGTGTATTGTGCGCGGATGTGTGTGTGTATGCTCAGTTGATTGAGAATAAGGGTGTTTAATGGGTAAAACGGTACTTAAATGTAATTCTCTGTCTCTTCATATGAGATTTGGGAAAGCCATTGTGATACAATATTTTTACATTTGTAGACAGTGCAGTCTTTGATGTCACAAACTGTGCTTACTTTGTTGTATGTATTAACCAACGCATATTCTGGACTTCTATGATCTGGTCGATTTAGAAAGTCTTTATGAACTTTTGTGGTAGCCCTTTGTATAAAGAGTTTTCTTACGCTCAGTACTTTAAATTCTTCATAAAGCGCGGAGGTTGGAAACCGAAATGGTTTATTTAGGGTTACTTTTATAAGAGCGCGCTGTGCTCGTTCAATAGTGATGAAGAAACTCTTTCCGGCACTTCCCCATATCGGTATGCAATACTGCAAAATGGACTGGCATAGCGCTAAATACACATCGCGTAAAACGTTTACAGGAGCACAGTGTCTAAGCTTCTTCATAACAAAGATGAGCTTTCTAACTCGACCTGATAAATCTAAAATTTGGTCTTTGTGCGACAAATTCTCATCTATAATCAGACCTAGGTATTTGATTTTATTGACTCGGTCAAGTGGACTGCATAGGCAGTTATTTTGTTGGCTGCTTGAACACGAGTGAATTTTTAAAGTTAAATTATGGGCGGGACTGTTTGCTCGGGTTTTGGAAAAAGCTATGTATTTAGTCTTTGAGACATTTAATGTCAGCAAATTTCGGTCAAGCATAGTAGAGATCTGAGAAAGACCTATTTCGGCCGTTTTAAATACTGTATCCCAGTCTTTTTCGTGAAAAATTAGTGCTGTGTCATCAGCGTAGGTAATTATTTCAGCATTATTTAAAGAGCAGTTGACTATATCATTAATGTACAGAATAAACATGGTGGGGCCGAGAATGCTTCCCTGCGGAACGCCATAGTCTATAGGAAGACAGTCACTAGCGTACGTGCCTATTTTTGTATACTGTCTACGATTCGTAAGGTAGCTTCTAAGCCAGTCAAGTGGTACTCCTCTTATGCCTAATGTTTCCATCTTCTTTAAGAGAAGGCCAACCGAGACGGTGTCGAAGGCCTTAGCTAAATCGAGAAACACTGCGACACAGTTTTCTCCCTTTTCAATGTAAGATGAGACTAGGTTGACAAGTAATGTGGTAGCATCTTCGGTGGATCTTCCCCTACGAAAACCATATTGCCTGGGGGATATGACATGATGTTTTTCTAGAAACGATGATAGCCGAGCATTTACCACTTTTTCTAAAATTTTAGATAATACGCTTAAAAGAGCAATAGGTCTGTAATTTTCCGGTTGATTTTTAGGACCGTTTTTATAGATCGGGGATACCGCAGCCATTTTCCAGCAATCAGGGAAAATGCCAGACCCAAGGCTTAAGTTTATAATGTAAGTTAATGGTGTATGTATAATAAGGCTTTGAGAGATTTTCTAAGTAGTGCAGAGCTAAATCGGTCAGGGCCAGGTGCACTGTCTAATTTAAATTGTGATAAAATTGTGGAAATTTCGAAGGCGTCAGTCGGGTGCAGGAAAAACGAGTCTGAGGTTGATGTTGGCGGGTTATATTCTGCAATTAGAGCGTTCTGTGTCGTTGATAACTTATTTAAAATAGAATCGGCAAGTTTCTTTCCCACTGTCACAAAGTGTTTATTACATTCTGCGAGGGATGCTTCAGGACTGGATTGTGATTTTAAAAGGTCTGATGCATCGCTTGTCTTTTGAGAGATTTCACAAATAGATTTTATAGACTTCCAAAGCTGTTTTGTGTCATTTTTAGATTCTCTTAATTGTTTTGAATGATATTCGTTTTTTAATTTCCTAAGGAGTTTGTTGCAAAAATTGCGGTATCGGGTATAGATTTTTCGGCACGTGTGATCATCTGGATGCTGCCTGACATAAATATTTAATCCTGCTATGGTAATATCATGATCTGTAATTGATGATTTACAGATAAAACCTATTGTCTTTGAGTCAGATCTTATAAAAATATGATCAAGGCAAGCTTGGCCACGAGTAGGTTTAGAGATAGCAGGTATAAAGCAATGAGAAGCCATAAGACATAAGTAGTCACTTGCTAAATTGTTGCATTCATTACATATATCTATGTTCATATGACCTGCTACGATTGCCAGACGATAGGATTTTATAGTGTTTAGTATAATATCGAGCGAATGAATAAATGGTGCAAGATCAGTTGTGGATGGGGATCTGTAGATTCCTAAGATAGCTATTTTGTCAGTCAGTATTAAAACGGAGTCTGCGTCAACTAGATTAAGGGATTGTATAGTTGCTCTGAACGAGTTTTTAATATAAATAACTACGCCACCGTTTTTATTCTTCTGTACTGAGGAGCGATAAGCATTGTAACCAGGAAGATAGTTTATTGTCTGTCCGTCAGAAAGCCAGCACTCTGAAAGGACTATAACGTCTATATCAGAGTTAGTACGCGTAAGAGTAACAGCTAAATCATCAAAGTTACGCTGTAAACTGCGTATATTTAATGAGAGAATTTTAAAATTGTATACCGTATTTATTAGAACGCTCTTGCACAAGTCAATAGATTCAAGTGTATGACATTCAGTGTTCACTATTTCATCGAGATCTTCGACAATACTAAGTAAACCCATCTTTAAAATACAAAAATTGATTAGAAGAAGGTTTCAGGTGCGAGTAAGTCATACTTGAGCTTCTGATCTTCGTTGCAAGAGAATTCCAGAGGATTAATGAGGGTGTGTGCTTGCTTATGTTAGTGTAATTGAGTAACTTATGTGTGTGTTTAGTGTTTACTTGAGTGCAAAGGTTTGTGTGTGGCATTTGTGAGTATCTTATGAGGTTTGATTTAGGTGAATAGGACGTAAGTGGCGTTAAAATAATGGTTGAAATAAGAAGTAAAATAAGCATCGATTTAAGTTTTAAGTAAGGGATGGTTACAGAGTACCAATGGCGCTTAGTCCAATGGTGCGGGAAATTGTCGTTGCAGGTCATCCATTGTTTTGAGGGAGACAGCTGGATTTCCCTCCTGTTTTCGAACAAATACGGTCCCGTTTTTGGTCCAACAGAATCTATATCCTGCCGACTTTGCGTGCCTCCTGGCCATCCGAAATAAGTTTCTGTTTACCGATGTGAGCCGCTCGTTTATATAGATGTTGCGCTGAGCTCCCGGCACGCCGATGTCGGAGTTAGACAGATTTCGTCTGCTCTTTGCAGTCCTCAAGAACGAGTCCCTGTTGTGCCGTCGAACGAAGCGGACTATCAGAGGCCGGGGAGAGCGGGTTTTGGTGTTTTCAGGATTGGTGTGAGATGTCAGACTGTCCCTGATACGTGGCCCAATACGGCTAACAAAGTCGATGTCGCTTACATCGAGTGCTGCGCCGACTTTTTGAGCGATCAGCTGCACTAAGTGTGTTGGGTTTTCTTCCGAGCACTCTGTAACTCCTATGATTTCTATCTCATTTCTGAGTTTTTCCTGAGCACGTACGTCCAGTTCGTGGTTTATTTCCACGATTTTATTTCGACACATGAACATTTCGCATTCCCTTTCTTCTAGACTTCGGAGCCTGGATTCATAGTCCCCGAGCTTCTTATCGTATCCGTCTAGGCGCTCGAAGCATTGTTTAATGTGGTCTGTTAAAGTGGACACTGAAGACTTCATCCCGCTTATGTCACCTCGGAGTAGCTTGATTTCTTGTGTCAGCGTGGAGAGCTCGCTGTCCGGTTGAGTGGTTAAGTAAGGGCTGGCCTGGTCGGGAGATTTTTGGATGCCTGTGGTCTCGCGTTGAATCGGAGTTGTGCTTTGTTCGGTTTCAATGGCGGGTACCAACGTCGGTTGCGATGAAGTGCGGACTGGCGTGTTAGAGTTATCTCTTCTTGGCTCCTTGCATTGGCACATAGGGCAAACCCAAGTTACTTTTAAATCCTCTGAAATCCTTCTGTCTGAGATGTTTACGCACATTGGGTGAAAGTAGCTACTGCATTTCGAACATCTTATGATCGGAGTATTTGTCCTGATAGTTTTAGTACAGGCCGCGCAGCATTTCACCATTTTAAACAATATACCTTTGTCACTAGTGGTATGAAGTGAATGCAACCTGACCAAAGCCGAATATCAAATTCTTAGGTGAGTTGCTCTTGAAAAGTTACAGGCGTTTTCGTCGGTAGCTGTGTTGTGGTAGATCAGTTTATCTGCTATAAGTTTGGGGTAGGTGCTTGTTTAACTGATGAACGTTAATCTTTATTTTGGATATAAACCAATTAAATGTTGTTGAAATTAGTAGAAAAATATGTTGTTGTGCACCTTAAAATTAGTCCCGTCCAGTAGCTTCCTTTGCGCACAAGTCACTTTTGACACTAATACTCATTAATTTCCTCGGAGCAAAAATAAACACGTCCTACATTAATGAACTGCTACGCTACCTCACGTGCTCATCTGCGTGCCAAATTTCAGCGCAATCCGAAACAATATTGATTTTCACACTTTGTTACCCCGTTTCCCCATCTTAGGGGTGTAATTAAAAAAAACCTGAAACACGTATTTACTTATTTTTTTACTGGAGCACTTGTATGAAGTTTTGAATAGAAAATACTATCTAATCTTGTCTCTCCATACAAACTTTGAACCCCCGTTTCATCCCCTTCAGGGGTGAATTTCGAAAAATGCTTTTTAGAGGTAACTAACGTTGTAATAACTATCTGCATGCCAAATTTCAGCGCAATCCGAAACAATATTGATTTTATTATTGTTATATACCGGCTGTAATTCACCTACCTTAAGTCGAATTTTCTCGACCTAAATTTTGAGCGAGTCAGTCGCTCTTCCTCGGGAATGAGGTCACGCGGTGAAATCGCGTTGTTCACCGCGTGACCTCATTCCCGAGGATAATCCTCACGATAATTTTAAAATCAAAATATTGATTTTCACACTTTGTTTTGAAAATTCACCCCTAAGAGGGTGAAATGGGTTCACCATCTTAGGGGTGAATTTTCAAAAAAAAACAGAAACACGTATTTACTTATTTTGTTACTGAAGCACTTGTGTGAAGCTTTGAATAGAAAAGACTATCTAATCTTGTTTCTCCATACAAACTTTGAACCCCCATTTCATCCCCTTTAGGGGTGAATTTTGGAAAATCCTTTTGTAGTACACCCTTACGTACTAAGACAAATATACCCTTCAAATTTCAAGTCTCTACGACCAGCGGTTTAGACTGTGCGTTGTCTATCAGTCAGTCAGTCAGTCAGTCAGTATGTCAGGACAAAGATTCTTATAGTATTAGATTATAAAAATTTCAAATTGAAAAACGAGAACATTGATAGAAGCAAGAAAAATGTTAAAAATAGATTGAAAAGAACAAGCAAGTAATTAAAATATTTTTTTGTAAATAAAGAAATAAGGGCAAAAAACAATAATACATAGAAACCATGAACCCGTAAATGTATAGACGTAAGTGAAATATTACAAAACTAGCTAACGCGGCGAACTTCGTACCGCGAATATAAATAAAATGTGCGAGTTAGACCCGCTGGGTTCCAATTGAACAATATTGGCCGGAAAAATACGTTTCTTCTATGGGGACCCCCTTTAATTGTAAATTTAATTTAGATTTTATTATTTGATATTGCAGCCATTGCAATACACACCATGAGTAAATTTCAAGTCATTATCTATCGTTAAGGTTTGTAAGATCGAGCATAAAAAGCCTCAAAAACACGTTTCTTGTATGGAGGGACCCCTACTATTTAATGTATTTATTTATTTTAATTTTATCATTTGTATTTAATTTTATTTTGTTTTTATCGGTTTTTATATACAAATAGGGAATACCCACGTATTGAATCGCTATAATGACAACCATCAAAATATGTCAATACAATGACAAAAACATCTGAACGAACCAACAATGACCAAATTCAAAACATTAAATTTTAAATACCTACGCGATAATTCGAATAATGTTAATATATTATGCTGTCGATTAAAACCCTTAATTTAATACGTGCTTCAAATTTCAATTCGAGAGTGGAACAGAGTTTACCCGTACCGAAGGGACGAACGTCAAATGTTTGACAGGAAAGTAGGTAGAACAGTTTAAATGGAAAAATGAAATTGTTGTTTTTACTATCTTCCTCACAATTTTTTTCAAATTTTCTCACCGTTTAAACCTTCCCTGGACAATGACAAACATTTCAAAACCAAAATCAGCTAAATCGGCCCAGCCGATCTCGAGTTTTAGCGAGACTTACGAACAGCAATTGATTTTTATATTTAAGAAAGAATAAACCTCACTGATTCTCATTTCAATCGGATACAGTCGAATTCGAAAGCTGCCGATTTTCGCGGATCGAACAGAAAGAAACTAACTGGAAACGTCTCAAGCAGATGAACCCTGATAAAGAAGTGACATTTATGGCTAAAATAATAACTATAAATCGAGACGCAATAAGTCGACTGCAATTTGAAAACAAAACTATTTATATTTTTGACCGCCCTTTGGCGTAATAAAGGATATATAGCCTGACTTCTAATCGAAGTCGCTGGTTTGAATCTTAACACGGGTGTTCATCCACAGGTGGCAAGAGTATTGTATCTATGTTTCACCCGACATGCTACTAACACTCAAGTAGCTCACCACCATCAAGGAGAAAATCTGCCGCCACAATCTTACGGTGCTCCGGCAGCACACAGCCCTTGAGAGTCAGACCATTATAGACTTCATAGTCTTCAACCACATCATTGCTTACCACCAGGCGAGATATGGGTCAAACGGTAGAATATTAAATAGAATAAAAATAAAATGTCATCAATATAATAGGTATAGAAAAAAAATACAGGTATATGTGTATAAATATACACCTTGAAATCGACAACAGATATCAATAATGTAGACAAGACAAAATACAACACTACTCTAAAAGGCAAACAAGAACAAGAAACAAGACAAGTAGCTGAGACGAGAAAGTATACATTGATACACAGAAATATGCATATACAATGAACTTACAGGTGGCCTTGTAGGAGGCAAGATGGGCTCAATAGTAGGTGGCTTGGTCGGCGGAGGCGTAGTAGGCTTGGCTGGCTTAGGCGGCGTAGTTGCTGTCAACACCTCGTTCGTAAATGTGGATACCTCATACGAAGTCGCCACTGTGGTCGTCTCTACTTCAGGGTATATCGTGATGATTGGTGCCTCCGGCTTAAGAGTCATGTTCTCCTCGGAACTATCAGAACTGCCTCCACCTTGCTGCAGTTCCCTCGTCTACAAATGTTAGTGTGTTAGCACATTCAGTCGAGCAATGATTGTTAAACAATAACAGCCTAGTTTAATAATACGAGTAGCATGCTTTCTGCAATTTACCTTAATGGATTGACCTGGGTGTGTTTAATTAGAATCTAGATATTTTTAAATATGAGCATAATTATTATTTGAATTATTACAAATGGAACATTGTTATGGTTTACTTATTCTGATATATTTATATTTCAGATTTATATTTATATGTATTATGTTTATAACAAATCCAGATTTTAATTCTATATATAATATGAATATAATATTTGACAAAAAAAATATTATTGATTCAACTACATGTTCATATCAGAATATGAAACTTTAACTACGCTGCATTCAGCAGTTTTAAGCACATGAATCTATTCTTATATAAACTAAATGATAGTTTTAAGCTATCATATGTACCAGGATACAATCCTTGTCATCAAGTTACATATTAGTGGCATAAAGATGATTTATTATTAGCAAAGACTAGCACTGACCTGAGGAGCTAAGCTATAGACGAAGATCATCTATAAGTCACTCTGACACAGATGAGCATATATTTATTATTTTTTTACTGAAATAGTTTTTAAATATCTCAAATCAACGCTACTCTTTCAAAGATTAAACAAAATGTAATTAATTAGTGTAATTATTAATAAAGCAGAAGCACCTACCGTGGATATCTTAGAATCAGGATCGAATAACGGCGGAGCAACAGGCATCAATGGAGTGACATCACTTATATGGACAGCCGTACGCACCGTACTAGCTGGGAGGTAGCACAAATCCGACTTCATGATAAGAGTTTGGACGCCGATGTTGTAGTCCCCGGTTGTGCACGTGTAGATCTTGCAGCTGTTGCGATCTTCGTACGTTTTGCCTGGAAGATCGGTAATATCGGTAATTAGATGTGGAATTTTTTTTGCGAATTGAATGCGACTTCATTAACTTATTCTTCTGATTATAGTACTATATGTATCTCTTTTTAGGTATTCAAGGCGACAAAGGGAAACTTTGGAACCAGGTGCACGTGCATATCACTAAATGCTCTTCATTTCAAAGTTAACTATCAATAACCGGCCAAGTGCGTGTCGGGCTACGCACAGTGTAGGGTTCCGTAGTAGCCTGTTATTCAATGCAAGTCTTTACCCGTTATAAGCACACAACTAGGTACTCCATCTTTGTTACTTTTGAGGATTTATTCTAAGGATTTTGTATTTGGTACAAAATTATCCAACACCCAAGTTCAACGACTATTACTGCTAAACTAATAAAGTCATCTTAACCGCTATAATTTTCTGGCTCTGAATAGCTTTGGCAGATAGAGGATTTAAAGATCTCTTCAATATATCCGCATATCATTTTACATTTAATCATAAGCCATGTAGGGCTGATGATCAAAATTAATTATTCCAACTATTCCAGATCACAAAACAGAACAACCTTTCCAAGTGGTCTCCACTAAACTAGATATTTAGCTTGATTACACTCAGCTACTGCACCACTTAAGATCATCGCTCCATCTAATCTTAAGTCGTCCTACGCTATTGCCTTGTCAATCTACGATTCTGTGGTCTTCACAAATAAACTCATGAACAATCGATTTGATGACGATGTGGAAGAGAATGGTAGTATCCTAGGCCTAGAATGGGAACTGGCTCTCAAGAACAGCAGCCAGAGTACACTAGTGTTTGGCGACAGATTTATCCTACTTGAGGTTGGTAACTTGCCAAACCGACACTAGACAGTGTCCTACCACCATGGAGGGCGTTATTAGATTTATACAAACTTTACCCAAACCTGTATCCAGCCAGCTCACTACTAGCCATTTACTACCATCTTCTCGATCAAATCGCTACTCTGTTAATACGCAGATATAAAAGTTGCAATAGAAAAATCTATTGGTGAACGGCGGGTTTCAACCTACTTCTTTGAAGACAACCGTTCTCCCAATACAAAATGAATAGAATTTGCCTACTTATCTCATTGCGTTAGGTCGATATCCCGAGAACATTGTTTACCTGTAATAAGTGATTGAAATAGCGATGCTTCGGTACTTATGTTACTTGGATTACTATCCTGTATTGTGAATTATTTACCTTGCTTTTGTTTTCATGAAACAAGGAGCATATTTATAAGCGTGTTATCACAGACAAGGAAAGCCCTCTATTCATGTTCGCTTGGAACTGTTATGGAAATTAATTATATCGCTATGCTCAAACAAATAATTGTAATTTTATTTGGTAAAAAAAAGAATAAACGTTAAAAGGTAATTTTGGTAAATTAAAGGCAAATATGAGGTATCTCATTCATGAGCCAAAGGTTTTGAGGTAACGTTTTGAAAAGGTACAAGATTGTTTTAATTATTAAATAGATAAAAAGAATTTAAAAGCATACGTTAAATTAAAACAAATTTATAATCCGTTGTTTAATGTCTGTATAGGTTCTCATCACCAATGTGCTATTTCTAACTATGCCTATGGTGAATTAATATTTATTGATTTAAAAACGAGAATTTAACGTGACTTACGCAATGTCGATGTCGATATAGCGATCGACAATTGTTTGGGCCTATATTATAATAAATAAAACCGGCCAAGTCAAGTTGCACTCGCCCACCGAGGCTTCCGTACCAACGTTGGTGGTACCAATTAAGCTAGACCTCTATATTGTAAGAGCGCTCATATGACCGCGACGAGGTCTATCTTAACTCAGAGGCCTATCTTAATTGGCGTAAACAATGTATGTATGGGGACACACATTAATTTTCAACTTTTTTATTTTTTTGTATTTTTTCTTTATTTGTGCTGTAAGACCTTGCTTCTTACCAAATTTCATGATTCTAGATCAACGGGAAGTACCCTATAGGTTTTCGACCCAAAACCTATAGGGTACTTCCGGTTGACCTAGAATTGTCAATTTTGGTTAAAAGCAAGGTAAGCAGCACAAGTAAAGGAAAAAATTTCGAAATATGAAAAAAATTATAATTAATGTATATTTTGGTACTTACAAGTTTTCGTGAAAATCTAACTTTGCCCATATCTTTTTATGGTGTTGACTCAGGACCTTGATTTTTATACACCTAATAGAGACTATAGAAATCAGTATTTGGTATAAATTTCAACTTGCTAGGTCCACCCGTTCCTGAGAAAATCGCTGGTGACACATGGACAGGCAGACAGACAGACAGACAGACAGACAGACAGACAGACAGACAGACTGACGGACAAGAAAGTGATTCTTATAAGGTTTACCTTTTGAGGTATGGAACCCTAAAAATGTGATTGTAATTCCGTAGTCTACCAACCTATAAGTTTTATAGACTGAAAATTCAATTTTGTAAAGCGATTGCAGTTTTTTATCGATTTATTTTTTAAGTTAAGGAAAATACTTCACAAAAATCAACTGTGAATAAATAAGTTCTAAAACGAATAACAATAAGTTTTAACAACTGACTAGCCATTATAATCGAAGAGCTTGATATTAAAACAATAATAGTAGATTAGTAGCCAAGGGCTGTAAGCATCAATTGCAGCCCGAAATATTTAGGCGCACGAGCGCAGCGAGGGCGCTTGAGGGAGGCTGATGCTTACACCCGAGCTAACTACTCTGCTTTACATCTCGATTGTGAGGTAAGTAGAAAAAAACCGGCATTACAAGAATAAAACATTTTATTAGTTAAAATGTATAGTGAAATGATTGTTAATTGCTGCTTCAGCTTCCATTTTCATTGAATCGGGAGTGCAGCTTATTTCTTCATCACTTGCAGAACTCATGTTTTTTCCTAATTAGCACGTAATTATAAACGTAGCACGTAAATAAAAGTTTTCTATTCCCGCCTTTTTTCATCTTTTTTGAATATTTTTTTTCAAGAACGAAATTGAGCTTTGCCGTTTCGATATTTAAAATTGATGACTATTATACTCTTACGAAGACAAGGCTGAATAGCGAAGCGACCTCTTTTGTCATTGGGCTGAATGCATGATGTCTATTGCCAGTATGATGGTTAGATGTACGCGAACTTTTTGAAAGAGTGAAAAGTTTTTTTTTAAATTACTTACCGCCCTAGGGCTTTTTTAGCTACATTATTACCCTAGAGCGCTAACTGGTTACCTACAAGCCCCATTTGGGGGTAATAAGGACCTACTTACCGAATATGAGAGATGTAAATGAAATTTAGTGTTCCATTATGGAATCTAAGCATGGAAAATTTAAAAACAGTCGAGAGAATCTCCAATGACGTAGAACTCATTAAACTATTACCATCGTTGTGCTAGATAAAATATTCATCAGCTATTATGCTACGATTGATTGTCTCAGTACAGTAATTACCTGAGTGGTTAAAATTAATAGGTCAAGTAAATACCTAGGGCAGGCACAATAGTGTCCGACGTCGTGGAATTATTCATCAGGAGACTGCTATTATCTCCTGAGGAACTGTGTACGCTTTTTCAAACACTTATTTGCAAGCAAGGTAAGGCAATACCTAATAAAAATCGTATCGACTAAATGGCAAGGTGTCGCGATATCTCATGTGTCAAATTCAGAAATGTAGTCAAAATCATTGAAGGAGGACTAGTTGTCATGCTTCACTACAAAATCATCAAGAATAGTTTAACTAAAAAGTTCTTGAATATTATGTACCTAGTTGTAGGTTTTGCCTTTTCTAAGTCTTTGTCAGTTTTCACTTTTCAGAAACGAAAATATATTTTAGTTTGAAAGATCAGTGATAATACAGGACGTGTGAGAATCCAAATCAAGATGATATACAATATTTCAGGACCCAGGTGCGAAGCATAAATTTTGCAAAAAGAATTTTAGACTACGCTGTAATATATAGCCAATACCATATAGTTTATAGCACAAGAATATCGTTGACCATAGCTATACTATTTATTATGAGCCGGTTTGCTCGTAATTTGCCTGTCATGCTGTACTATATAGCAGAATAGTATAAGCGTATTCTGAAATGCGCTTAAGACACTAACTAGTAACTACCGTATTCAAGAAGGTTTTGACAAAAGCATAGCGTTAGATTTGACACAAGGACACAGGACATTATGCATGCATTTTGAGACCTCATACACAGTGTGTTTGGCCTTTGAACTACACTTGGTAACAAATAAAATTGACCGTGTAATTGGATTAAACTCAGGAGCACGGCTATTTTAGTTAGTACTCGTAATTTTTTAACTGTTTAAAAACATCAACGATTTTAATTGATAGAACTTATTTAGAATATTACTGATGCAGTCAATTTCCATTTCGAAAAGTCAATTCACTCAAGAAGATAAGAGAACAGAGCGATGTCATAAAATTGGTCAAGGTGAGCACCATGGAAATCATAGCTTATATATAATATTTAAAATTGAAAACTACATTAATTAAAAATAATTGCAAATTACATATTATTTAGAATGGACAACCATAATTGATAATAATAATTTAGATAGTTTAAAAACTAAAACAACCGACTTCCATGCCCCGCGAGTCAGTTTCAGTAGCAAGTTTGAGAAGTTTATCGTCATATATCTGGAGATACTTATCAGATTTCAATGAAATTACAAGGGGACTACCTCGGAAATGTACCCTACCGATTAAAAGAAGAATCATTCAAATCAATTCACAATTGACGGAGTAATTGCGAATTATACATACAAAAAAATAATTTAAAAAAAATACAGACGAATTAAGAACCTCTTCCTTTTTGGAAGTCGGTTGAAAATGCACGATCATTGGAACAACAAACGTGTAAAGTTTCATCTCCCTACTATAAGTGAAAGTGATTCTAATTAAGATTGCAAGATTTTACCGATTTTTCAGACATGACTAGACATGACTCTCTTTTACATCTAGGGGTTGACATTCATTCTTCACCTCAAATATTTGCTGCAATTACCTAGACTCAAGTCCTTCTCCTTGTCACAGTAGTAAACTGGCTTCATGTACTCTATCACAATCTTCTCCCATTGTCCCGGCCGCACTGGTTGCATGTTCGGGTGAAGCTTTACGTGGACAATTACTGTCTTCGCATCCAAATAAAGCCGTTTGAGGTATACATTCAGAATTATCTCATTCCTATCTTTCACTTCTTTGAAAGGGAGACCTGGGTGTTCCTTTCTGTGAAATTAAGTTAACTATATTAGTTTGCTGCAAGCTAGCTGGCAGTGGCTAGAAAAAAAGAGCTGAGGGTAAGGAGAAACTTGTACCTCTTCTAAGGCACGTATGGTATAAGTTTAGCAGTGGATGGAACTTAGTTGATAATGGTGATGATTTTAATTTATCTGGAAGTGGAAGGTTACAGGTAACTATAATATTGCAATAATGATAATCAGTCTGTTGCCAGTCCGTCAATTGCAGTGTGACGTCTCGGCGCACTGTGTGATTTTGGTTTGAACGCGTCCGTTCTAAAAATGTTGATTTAAACGACGAGTCTCTTGGCATTTACCAAGATTATTTTTCGATAGTAGACAAATTTGCTGCCAAGCAACCGAGACTTGCCAACTGCTCTAGACCTCCTAACTTCGTAGTTAGGAGTGCACACAGTGCACGGACCGTCTGAACCTATAAGAGTTACGACCGCTAATTATCCGTCACCCAGTTCCCAATATCTATAACCACTATTGGTAGGGCTTCTTCTGGTTTGCCTGGGCCACTTGTCTATGATTCCGTGACATAGAAATGTTAGGTTGAAAGGACAAAGTGTCCAGTTACGGGACGTTTAAGACTTATCATCCTAATGTCTCAAGAAAACCGGCGCAGTGACGATGCAGCGACAAGCAAAAATTCTGTCAGGTTTACATTGTTAGACAGATCATCGTTTACCATCAGCCGCTTTGCTAGTCACGGGAAAATCGCTAGGCTGTAGTCCAACAGATTTTTGTTTTAGAATAAGATTAAGATATTTATCCAAAATTTATTTTTAAACGAGCGCCTCGATTCCCGTTCCTAGGATTTTAATATAGCAGAGGCGTCAATGAACTTCAATTAAAATGGCAATCAAAATGAATCGAAAATAATGGCCAATTTATTGTTTGATTTGTTCTACCCAAAACGAAAATTCCGTTCGTCAAGTAATGAAAGACCTAATAATAGGTATATCTTTCCAAGTTCATTTCTCTGGATATTTCAAGTTTTTATTTCAGGTCAGTTATACCTGTAATATAAGTAACTAGCTGTGCCCCGCGGCTTTGCTCGCGTTAAAAAGTATCCTATAGCCTAATCCATGATAATGGTTATCCCTGTGCAAAATTTCAGCTGCATCGGTCTAGCAGTTTGACTGTAAAGAAGTCCCAAACAAAAGAAATAAACTGACTTTTGAATTTATAATATTGGTGTTGGTAATGGAATGTTCTTAATGCGGCGACAGAGTAATCTGAATTAGGAAAATGAATTTTTTAAATGGATACTAAAAATAACAGGTTGACAGCTATTAAGAAGAATTGAAATAACTGAAAAGTGTGTACCAAAAAAAAACCTTTTATAGCTTAGTTTTCATTTCCATTAGCTTCGAGTTTTTTTATCGTAACAATTTTTTTTTCAAGTGGAAATGTTGTAGCTGATCGAAAGCGGTAAATAAATAGACATTAAAAAGTATATAACTGAGTCTATTTCAGTAAAGTAATTTAATGTAAATAAATATGATCGATATCTTAAAATACATATTTTTGTTTACACGCAACATTTTAATAACTATAAATAAAGTCAAATTATGTTGCGTCTACAATTAGTGGATTGAAGTAGATGATATTTATGACACGAGTAATGCTGGAAGACAATTATGGTATACCTAGCTGTACAATGAAGATAAGAACAATAGCCGCGTCAGCATTGTGCATGCTACAAAGGTAGACACGCATTTCACCGCCATGTAAACGCTTTCTTAGCTCCGTTATCGCCAACGAATGGTAACTCTGTATTTCTTCTGGTATTACCCCTGTTCCATGCAAAGACAATTTTGCTGTAATGTCTTTGGTTCCATGGATATAGATCGGGAGTATATTATATAGTACTAGCAGCCCGCCCCGGCTTCGCACGGGTAGAACATGCCTACAAAATTTGCATCAGTTTGTTGCATCAAATATAAAATATTAACATATTTAACAATCATCGTCATATTTCAACCAATTTACACAAAACCTTAACTCCTTCACCTTAAACCTTCCTCATAAACACTCTGGCTATTGGTGAAAACCGCATGATAATCCGTTCAGTAGCTATTGAAATTATTGCGTACAGACAGACAGACGCAGTGATGGACTTTGTTTTATAATACTTACGTAGTGATATTGGACGGCCCTTTGGCGTAAAGGATAGTTACCCTGATTCTGACCCGACGGTCGTTGGTTCTAATCCTAGCTATATACCTACCAATGAAAGTTTTATGTGCATTCATTAATCATGGGTTTTCGTACAGAGGTAGTGGGATCATTGAATCAAAATCAATGAAATCATGGGATCAAAGAAGGGGTATTATACGTTTAACGTGTGTATCTGTGTCTATCTGTAGCATCTTAGCACCCAACCGGATGAACCGATTTTGATTTTATTATTGATATTTTTTGTTTTGTTTTATAGATGTCTTCATCGAGAGTGTTCTTAGCTTTGATTTATGTATTATATATTAAATTCGTTCAATCGTTATAAAACTATGGGCTTTTTTCTAGTTAATTGCGCTATGAAATCAACTTTCATAGGTCTGATCAATTCGAAATTCTTCTTCTTCAACGATATTGTAAGAACATGGAAGGATTGACCTGATGCATCTCCTGGACTCTACAGAATACTCAAATCCACACCAACTTACAGCTCAGCTTTATTGTGATCGGTGGAGATCTACAGCATCGCTAAGCTTATAATAATATTTTCTAGTAACTATGACCTAATCTGTGGTTTCACTGCAGATATTTTATTAATTTTGCGATGCGTGTATGTGAAATCCGTGATATCTTCTAGAGTTTTCATTTGAAGTATATACTGTAAAGGACAATTTTAATCTATAATATGTGGCCAAGTTAATTAACGTCACTATTTGGATAAGGATTAATACTATATACTTGAAAATAGCCTTGGAAGTTATGTAATATTTTTTAACAACAAATTAAAGATTAAAATGGTTACTGTGAGTCAACCTTAAGAGATAGACATATTCTGTCGCGGACTTTTTTGTAGGTCTTATTATGTTGTACAACTCTTCCATAGAAAATATTCTTCCATCTATTTTCAATTGAGCAGCGTTCGTAAGAAAGAAACGTGTTTTTTCGACCGTTTTTTAGTTAACTTAGGTTGCAAATTAGGTCTCCACGAATGGACCTTTAATTTAAACGAGATAATATATAGCATATTTTCATTCCAAAAGTCCATTCTATATATTAGTGAAAGAATTTTTTAAATCGGTCCAGTAGTTTTTGAGCCAAATCATTACAAACATACAAAAATACAAATGTTCTCTCTTTATAATATTAGTATAGATTAAATTCAAAATTTAAAACCACCCCCGATTAATCTGTGTCTTAGTCAAGTAAGTTGTTGAGATTTTTAATTTAATTTTTATTTAAGACTATACTAGTGTGGTGGATATCCTGGCTGCAGCATTAGCTCATAGTGTTACCACCATTGCATTTTATTTAAAATGAATAACAATAAAATACTGATCAAAACGAATCTGAACACGACGTATCTGCTATTATTTTTTCAAGAGTAGGTATACTACTATACTAGATATCCTGATTGCAGCATCAGGCCAAGAATTTCATAACTTTGCATAGCATATAATTAAGCATAACGGGGTGATTCAAATTTGAGGTCACACATGTTTGAAAGTAAAGTCAATAAGTACGCATTATGCGTCTAAGATTTCTACTGCAGCTAACAAAATAGCTGATGATTTTGAAATCGCTGAACCAATTTTTGATAAAACGTGTCTAAGAACCACCACTAGAAAACCTGCTTTCAAATAAAACCGCATCCAAATCGGTTCACCCATTTAAGAGCAATGGTCAAAGAGTATATATAACTGTCCATACATGAAGCAACGGTGCCACAGACAGACACACACACACTCACACCCCTTTGTACGTTGGGGGTTAAGGAGGAACTGTACCAAGGTTATGTGACTCACCGAAAATTCATTATGGTAGAATTGTTGTATGAATCCGACTCGTTATAAGTTTCCAAGTATTTTGAACTAAAATAAACGTATTCTTCCAATCGATTCTTCCATTTCTCCAAACTTTTGCTGATGTTATCCATCGAGTACGCTTGGAGCGAGTGAATTCGGACAGCGTACATGTTCTGGGTTGATTCTTTTACCTTCACGTAGAGAAACTTGTTAGACTCGGACACGTAGAAGTTCTTTGTGTCTATATGTATGCACCAGTAGTATCCGTCCTGTTTAGCTGGCACGATGTAAGTGTCAGATGTAAAAGATTGGATATCGACAGGTGACGGATGGTATTTGATTGCGTCGGTGAAACATATGATGTCATCTTTGTCTAGAGTGGTGTCGTTTACTGTCAGTATTAATTTGTCTTTGCTGGAACATAAAGGTGGGTTTTGTTATCTGGAGCAATACAGGGGTGGAAATCTCTACATTGATAGCGATGCGTGTTGTCATCGCAAACGCCTGCTAGAAGGAGATGCAGCTAGACAGTTGTTATCTGCATCTCTTTTCTTATCGACGATTATCAGTCGAAATTTATCGCTATTCATGTAGAGACTACCGGCCCAGGGAAAATTATAAAATACTGTGAATCATCACTTATTAATGACCATCAATATTAATCGCGAAAGTCAGTTTGTTCGTTTGTCTGTTACTTCTTTACAACCACAAATTTGACGTTATCTTGAGTGACGATGCGAAACAATGAATCATGTTTGCTAGAGCTAGAAGATACTTATTCATTTGTGACTTGAAATCCTTTAAATTGTATCGATAGAGAAACAAGGCAAGGAATCACATTATTCTAGCGCATTGATAGAATGTCTCCACTAAGTAGCAGCGTCCCGCGTTTAGATAAATATTGTATTAGATTCTTACCTATTTAATGTAACAGTAAGATTTACGTGCTTGAGTGTTACTGGTTTTTCACAGATGACATTGTGAAACACGTAGGAACTGTCCACTAAATCCCAGTAATTATTTTTGTTTATCGCACCATAAACATTAACACCATTCATTGTAGTGCTGTTTTCGAAATATCTCTCTTTTTGTGGAATCTGAAATATAAAATTGTTCATAAGATTGTGTGAAGTGGTATTATATCGTTCAAATCAGTAGGGATTGTACAAACGATGATATTTTGATGAGCCAAATCATCACAGCCTTTCTTTGATAGAATGAAATATAAGATTGACCAAGAACAATGTTATTACTATACTTACAATATTTGTTTGAAAGTGAGTATACTTTAATTGCCTGACATTTTCAACATAATTATAATAGAAGGTGATATAATTCAAGGAAAAATTATAATTATAATTGAACCACTCACCTCAGCATTGTCATAACCATATCTGAGAGTTGAACGCTCAGAATCAACTACTACATTCAGCGGATACAACATGTCTTGATCCACCGACGTGGATGACTCGAATTTGTTCGAGTATCGCCATCCTGGCCCTATCAAGGAACCTCCTTTTCGTTTGCATGATTCCTGAGACCGGTTCCAATTAGTCCTCAGTTTGCCGCTACCATCGGACGCTTCTAGAGCTAACAAGCACGTCGGCAGGGGACTCCAGAATCTAGTCCCATCCCTCCAGTCATCGCAAGCATCCGAATCTTTCGAGTAAGGTGGGACGAAACAATATCTGTAATGCATGTCGCTGCATCTGACGGCCGTGAAATTGTTAAACGGATCCATTACCACGCACAGTTGTTCTTCGATACTCAAGGAGGGATGCCTCTTGACTTCATACGTAGTGTCCAATATGTCTCCTATATTAGGGGAATCGTACGACCAGTCTACGAAAGGTCCCCCTGGGTAGAGGGACTTATAATCTGTCCACCGCGTTAATAAATCATCGGACGATGGGAATTTCAAATTGTTATATCTACTCGTTGAGAACAGATTGCCTGCACACTCGTCGTACCTGCTCTCCCAGGTTCCTTCTATCAGGGAATAGCATATGTTATCGTCTTCATGATCCTTATCTAATGCTAGTTTGAACCCTATGGGACATTTTGCTTTAGTTGTTTTAGTTTCTGTGATTTGCAAGCATATAATCAGAAACACGGCTGCCTTGACTATTGTATGTCTTAAATCGACCATCTGAAAATAAAACCAGTGATATCGTATCAGGACGAGCTCTGTCACGGATGATTGGCGTGGATCTGCCCGATACGCTATCTTATCAGTTTCTAAATTGCCGAACCTATCGACAAATAGAGCGTTTATTAACATTATAGGTATGACAACTGATTGCTTTTATGCTGAAGCGGTTTGTTTTAGAATGTCATAAGTTAATCACTACTATTCTTTAATGAATTTACACCGATTCATGTATTAGTGAATAAACTGGCCAAGTGCAAGTCGGACTCGCACTCGTAGGGTTCCGTACCACACTACAGTATTTTATAAGATCGAGAAGAAAATACCACTATCATTTTCGCCAGCAAAAAATAATTTTATTTCTTATATTATAACGCAATCTAACGTCTAACAAAGGTGTTAGGGATCGACATTTCAATATAACGCCATCTATGGGACGTTTACCTAACTAAGCGTTCATAGATGGCGTGAAATGCCGAAAAAAACACGTTTGTTGTATGGGGACCCTCTATTATATTTAATTTTATTCTGTTTTTAGTATTTGTTGATATAGCGGCAACAGAAATACATCATCTGTGAAAATTTCAACTGTCTAACTATCACGGTTCATGAGATACAGCCTGGTGACAGACGGACAGACAGACAGACAGACAGACGGACAGCGGAGTCTTGGTAATTAGGGTCCCGCTTTACCCTTTGGGTACGGAACCCCAATAAACAACAAGGATTTTTTTACAAAGATGGTAAGAGCATATTATATCGATATTCTGCCTGACTTGCTACTAAAAGTAGCTTACTACCATCAAGAAGAAAATTTGCCGCCACATAACCTTACGGTGTTCCGGTAGAACAAGGCCTTGAGAGTTAGAGTAATCTAGGCCTGGCGTGTTCACCATCTACATCATCACTTACCACCTGGCAAGATAGTGGTCAAACGCTAGCCTATAAGATATAAAAAAAAATTATAAAAAGTAAGAGTCACATTCTTTGTGTAATAATTAAAAATTGTATGCATGTACAGACACCTTAAATGAATCCTCTGAAAATGTTTTTATAATTACAATGAAACTTATCGTACAGTATGCTTGTGCAACTGACTTTATTTAAATCAGGTTCTCCTACAACGCAGTGAATGTGCTCCACTTTCATTGTTAAATGGCTACGACCAACATAAAATGACAATGAACGGCGGGTGTGTCCCATCTAGCCATTATGAAATATCTAACAGCAGAGTGACTCCCGATGTAAATGTATTTATTATTTAAACGCACCAATACTTTGACATCGTTGCAACGTACATTGTCGAAAGTTTGGATACTGAAACTTTCCATATTTTTGTAGTGGTAGGACTTCTGCTAGTCCGCCTGGGGCGGTACCACCACTTTGCCAATAAATTTTCAGCCGTGAAATGGGAATGTTTTTCGGTTGAAATGGCAAGGTATCCAGTGAAATTACAGGGCATGTGAGACTCAACATCTTTATGTCTCATGGTAATAGGCGCAGTGCAGTGACATGCAAAATTCCGGTTCTATTGGTAGACGTCATCGCTTACCATCAGGCGAGCGCCGTGCTTGTCCTGTTACCTTATACCATAAAAAATAATCTACTGTATCTCTAGCCACTGACGTTAACCAAACCCTAATTCTTTCAAAATCAAATCGTACCCAATTTTAAATCAGCCTTTTATAAGTCTTTGAAAGTTTAAATAAATCTTTTTTAGAATAGGGGTTTTTATCTCCATATCTTTTAGTGATAAAAATTAGGTTTAAAAAAAACTGACTTTCAAGACAAAGTAAAAGACAATCAACAAAAGAAGCAGAAGTTCGCTGTAAGGAAGTGTTTAGGTAGATTTCCGTAATGACTCTCATAATGGATATAAACTGCATCCGCTATCCGCTACTTAATATTACCTGGAATACTTTTTAAGTACTAGTTCAGGTGCCAAAGGTCATTCAAATTTCAAATTTACTCGTCATTATTATTATGATATCAACTTGTGTTAAGGTACGACCAAACTGCGGCGTCCTGAGTCCGCGTGCGCGGACGCGATCTGATTTTCAATCGTTTTCTCATCGCCGTAGATTGCGTTTGGTTTAAATCTCTCGATACAAATACTACTGCACTTTATGATCGCGGACGCAGGAAGCCGCGGTACAGAAGAGATATTGTATCTCTTCTGTACCGCGGCCGCGATGTGGCCGTACTTTGTCTGCAAATTTTAATGTTATACTCATACATTTTTAGCGTGGGTAATCCGATGTTTTTAGTTATAATAGTTGCGAAACCGACGTCTACCGCACCTACGGCCATTTTAATGGACTGGCTTGCTAGTAAACGAACCAAATAGCCCTCTGTTTGGTATAATTGTAATTTATTAACTGTCCCTACAGAGTTAAAATTACAGTATACAATAATACGGCCACAGAAAAAGTGAAGTGTAAAGTATTTTCGAAGCATTATGTAACTTCTATATGTTTAACTTAGAGGCTTCGTCTGTATGGCAGTTTTGGCAGTCCTTGACGCGTCTGGCGCCAAATGCCACCTGCCATCTCGCATTCAGCTCAGTGCCTTACCACTATTGTTGACGGTAGGTACATAATTAAAACATGAGCATAATCATCGGTGGCCTTAATCGAGTAAACGACAAGGTTCGCCAGAGACCTGACAAAAAATCTCACCTTCACTTAGGGTTTGCCAACCATCATTTCCTTGAGAAAATTACTAAAGACTTTATTCTTGAATACTATGGATAATGAATAAATAATATCCAATTAAAAACCTACTGACAATTGATGAATAAAAGATTCATTCAGTTATTGACACTTTCAAGAATCGAATTTATGTTTATGGTAAAAGGTAACAAGCACGGCACGCGATGACGTCTACCTATTACAGATACAGCAGCATGCAAAATTCTGGATAGCTAAGATTTTGCAGGTCACTGCTCTGCGCCTCGAGACATAAAGAAGTTAAGTCTCGCATGTAATTTTACTGGACACATTGCCATTCCAACCGAAAGACATTCCTATTCCACGGCTGAATTAATTGCGAAAATTATGGTACCGCCCCAGGTTAAAATTAATTAAAATAATAAAGGTTATAAAATTTGTTATAGTAAGTGACAACCCTACCTTTATGCCTTTAGTGGTTCAAGTGATCAGGGTGTAAATGTAGCACCAAGCACCGTGACCGAGCATTTTACGACTCTATTCCTTGGACATAAAGACTGGAATGCTGTAGCCGAGATCCTCTGTTGGTGGTCGGAAAACCTGAAACAAAAAACACGTATTATATTATCATTTTTAAAAGTACATGATTACAGTGATCATGTATCAGTTATCTTTATTCGAAGAAAAGGGCAATATCACTTGAATTTTAAGATAAAAACCGGCCAGGTGCGAGTTGGAATCGCGCAACAAAAATTCCGTACAACTCTTCAAACTAACTTAACTTTGCTGTTCCATCTATAGACACGGTAATTGTACTAAGTGACACTAAATTATTAGTTTTTTTTTATTGAACTACATATTTACCGTTTCCAGAGTGTTTCCTTTATATGTGCTATAAAGACTTTGCTTACTTTGCAACGGTAAGTACGCCATAGGTTTCGATTCGTTTGTGATATCGCAAAAGATGTGACATAATCGGTCATATGTTTTGATCACGTTGACTTACAACTTTGATTTTGTTACAGCTGAAAGGGACCGTAGATTTGATGTTTTTACAATGATATTGTATGACAGAAGGACAACAAAGTGATCTTATAGGATTCTATAAGAGGTAAGAAAGTGATCCTATAGGAGGGTTGTTTTTTTTCCTTTTTAGGTATGGAACCCTAATGAAAACAAATAGGCATCGAAGTATGGACTATTATATCAGACTGTTTAACTTGTGTTTTGAACTATACTTTCTCATTATAAACATTTTACTATGATCATATCCTCAAATAAAATATAATTTAAACACTAGCTTATTTATTGTATTTTTTTACACGAATATAGACAGGATGTTACTGTAAAACTATATGTATAATCTAATCAGTAATGACTCACCGCTTTGCAATTTTACACAATACAATGCAAATACAAAATTGAACTCGATTCTGTAAAAAAATGACGATCGAAGCCACGATAATTTGAACTGAGATCATAAGATAAGAATTATTAGAACATTTCTATTCGTTATACAGCATTTACCTTTCTACTATATTTTACGCATTGTTTACAAATATGTCATAACACGTTCTGTTTTCCCGATCCATATCTTTGTGGCTTTTTTAGCTTAATACACTATTTTATCATCTAATTATCTAATCGGTAGAGGCCGACCTAGGCGAACGTATCACCACCAGATCGGAGACGTTTTAAAGAAAGGCCAAGTCATAATATCGTTTAAAAACTAAAAAACAACCGACTTCAATGCCGCGCTATTCATTTTCAGTACCAATTTTGAGATGTTTATCTCAATATCTCTGGAGATACTTATCATACCTCGATAAAATTACCATGGTACCACACTTGGGATATCTCCTTTCGAACAAAAAAAGAATAATCGAAATCGGTTCATAAACGACGAAGTTATCCGCGAACAAACATTAAAAAAAAAAATATATATAAAAAAAAAATACGGTCGAATTGAGAAACCTCCTCCTTTTTTTGAAGTCGGTTAAAAAGTACCTATAACCGGCGAGCATGTATGAAGGCGCTCATGAAAGTGGAAGAAGCGAAAGAGGTATGTCAGGATCGTAGCATGTGGAAAGAAGTAGTCTGTGCCTACCCCAACGGGAAAAAGGCGTGATTGTATTTATGTATGTTATGTTTTTTTTGGTGAATTTTGTTCAAGGCACTTATGCATAAAAATTGCTTCCGGATATTATTAGACGCCACATCCTGTTTTCTGATTTATTCAACTTCATCATTGGGTTTCTTGTCCATTGTTCGACAAAAACCTTCAATGGCATAGCACATTTTTATATCCACGAGCGTTTCCAGTTCACATTCAACTTTTAGCCGAATAACAACCTTGGGTCCAGAGGTTAAAGTCTTAAATAGAGCGTGAGGAGCTGGGCTATTAATCGCCCTGGCGTGATTGCGAACAATTAAACGAAGGAAATGATCTGCCCACCGCGTCACTGCCATTCGGTGAATGCGAAACAGATACAATATATTTTATAGCCTCCACGAATAATCTTTGACGACCACGTCAATTTATAGGAATTTCCTAATTTACGATAACGTGGGTAACATCGTGTATATTGTGACGTAGCTAGAGATAAATATAATATGAAAACTAGTATCACCGACTCAAATTGATGGCTTTGCAATGGCTTTTTACATAATTTAACGCACTGTCGAAATAATAATTGGTTTTAATAGCAAATTTATTTTCAGGCTATTTTTAAGAGGTATATTTTCCTATGGAGATAACACATAATGCTTTATATTATATAGTGTTCTGAATAAAGATCGTAAATACTTTTGATATTACAGTTACGTCCAATCGTCTCAAATTGCAGTTGTGAGCGATTATAGTTGGAGGCTCGATATCAATAATTAAGTATAAATAATTATTTATATGATCTACTTATTTAATGTTATTTGACGTGTGTTAATGCAGATTTTTATTCTGCCCATATATACTAAAGAAATGCTTTGAGTTTTTTGAGTTCTGCGTTTAGGTCTTAGGTCTTACTTAGGTCACAGTTTTAACGATTACTTATATGGGGTAATACTATCTTTACCTAATTATCTTTGGCGAACTGTTCTTCGAAAGCTCCTCCCTTAATATTTAATACTTAAGTCCAGTTTCACCGGTTCCTGATAGCTCTATTAGGAACTTATTTAACAGATTATTGACAAATTTTATGTGGCGTCATCTGATAACTATTTGACACAATAACTGTAGGGCTATTTTGTAAGCTATCTCGACAGCGGAATCCGCGGTGAGATTCGAATATCGTACTACGAAATTCAATCGTATCACGTTCGTAATACGGTTGAATTTCGTAGTACGAAATTCAAATCTCACCGCGGATTCCTCTGTCGAGATAGCTTACAGAATAGCCTAGCAGGAACCGGTGAAACTGGCCCTTTCTGTTTGAATATTCAAAATCTATGACTTAATGTATCCGTAGGACTTAATCTACGTGATTTATCAGATCTCATTACCAGTGTGACTCAAACGGTAAACATACAATATACGAGTACAAATATATAACTGTGGGTCATTTTCATAAAAAATACGTCATCAGCTCGTCAGAATAATACGTATATAATGTATACATGTTTCCGTGTATAAATAACTGTTGAAAAACTCGTGTTCGAAAACAGACTTTACAACATTGAGGTACTTTTATTTATTCTATGATAGAGGATAACTAAATACATTTACAGAGTATTTGAAATGGGTTGAAATGGTACCTCTTTCACTGTACTACTGTTAACCTGTATGTTACGTGACAACGTTACTTTACAGCTACTCTAAACGTTCTGAGGAGACTTTGAATCAACGCCTTTTCACTATATATTATGTACACTAAGCGCAACACAGTGTGTATTGTATAACATATTTTAATATTACCTAATAGTAAAGTTGAAATTACTGTAGTTGTCTATAGATAAATTTAAATATTTGCGCGTCTGCTTGCAGGCAGAATACATGCACAAACCATATTTTAAGAACCTAAATTTTAACTATATTCTTGCAAATAAATACTTGCTTTGAATTGATTTAATTTGATATTTTTTTGTTTAACTTACAACAAAATCATCCAGTGAAATTACAGGGTTTGTGAGACTCAACATCTTTATGTCTCAAGTTCAAGTCTCAAGTTCACTCACGTCACTAAGGTCACTGCACTGCGCCTATAACAGGCGCAAAATGCAAAATTCTGCACTGCCAGAATTTTGCATGCCGCTGTATCTGTAATAGGTAGACGTCATCGCATACCATCAGGCGAGCGTCGTGCTTGTTCTGTTACCTTTGACCATTAAAAAAATATATATATTGTGTAATTTGTCGGTGTGGCGTATTTCGCATAATTACCGATTAGTATAAAGTTGCACAATGTAGGTAAACATTACTTACAGACGGCTTGCTACACATATTTCAAGGTTGAACATTAATTTGAGCGGATACAGTCAAAGTAGGTAAATAGGAGTCGTATTTCATTCTCGTAAGTATATTTAATCGAAAAAATTTCCTGTCAATCAACTAATCAACATCCTGACAAATATTTTAATTATATCCAAAAGTGAACTAGAATGTATTATTTATTACCTGTTTAAAGTCGGATCGTTCAACAAATTTTCATGATGGATAGGTGAAAAAACACTCGTAAATGCGTATAATTTGTTGCTCAACCCATACGAGTATATCACAATCACGTAGCATGTTCGCCATCTTCGACCAGATCATCGCTTACCACCAGGCGAGAAGGTGGTCAAACGTATGGATGAGGACATAAAGAGGCGGGTTCCCGGTGCACACAAACAGGTACGGCTAGGTACCGATCCGTACAAGTAAAATATTCCATTGTTTCTTCATTTTCGCCAACCTGTTGCTTTATGCGTGAGCGTATATGATAACATTAGAATATTTACCAGTACGGATCGGTACCTACCCGTACCGGTTTTTCTGCACCGGGAACCCGCCTCTATGTATTTACTTACCTTTTATTTATTGTACCTCACCCTAAGCCTATAAGATAACTAATATGCTTATTTCCTTCGTTTTGGTTTCACGCAGTTGCATCTTTTGTTTTTTTTATAATATCATATAGACTAGCGTTTGACCACTATTTCCTGTTGGTAAGTGATGATGCTGTCGAGGTAGCACGCTAGACCTATAATACAAATAAACATAGGTGAATGAATGATTCTATTTGTAAAATTTATTTCTTCACGCGAATCATTTCCAGTACCAAATTTGAGGTGTTTATCTTCTAGATCTCTTCTAGATCTATCTGAAGATACTCATCAGATCTAGATGTCAGTTAAAATTAGACGGAAAAATAAGACGAACATAAAGTACCTAATTATGATACATTAAAAACTAGAATGGTCGATCTAAAGTGTTAGCTATATAAAAAAAACTTCTTCAAGAAATTGACCTTCATTTTGTTGTACCTATCTACATTCTAGTCTGAAAGTTTCCATTGTACAGAAGTGAGGTCAGCCTTGAACTCAGACTCGGAGATATGATAGCAATGCCACCGAACATTACAAGCGTGTAATGTTCGGCAACATTTATTAGCACAACCGTGTATAATAAATATTGCTGAATCAACAACTATTGTTCACATACCTACATGTACTTATGTAGACGGCATTTCATTTTATTGAAGTTATACTTCTTTTGGCGCGATAGAGAAAAATGATGAGAGTGAATTTTTACGATGCGCGCGCACACCGAAACCTAAATTTAACACCGTGAAGTTAGTTCTAGGTGGTACGATGCGCGCGCACACCGACACCTAAATTCTACACCGTGAAGTTAGTTCTAGGTGGCATGACTATGTTCAAGTTGTATGTGTCATTTCGTAAGAACTTCATATTTACCGTCATATTTTTACGTTAATAAAACCTTTTTTAACCGACTTCAAAAAAGGAGGAGGTTTCTCAATTCGACCGTATATTTTTTTTTTTTTTTTTTAATGTTTGTTCGCGGATAACTTCGTCCTTTATGAACCGATTTCGATTATTCTTTTTTTGTTCGAAAGGAGATATTTCAAGTGTGGTACCATGGTAATTTTATCGAGGTATGATAAGTATCTCCAGAGATATTGAGATAAACATCTCAAAATTGGTACTGAAAATGAATAGCGCGGCATGAAGCCGGCATGAAGTCGGTTGTTTTTTATTTAGTTTTTAAACGATATTATTATCTTCGCGAAACAGAGCGCACTGGTGCGCTTCGGTCGGTTTCCTGATTTACTACACAGATGGCGGAACATGCTTGGGAGTCGTATTGTAAGAAGATAAACATTTTTGTGTAGAATATAAATAGATGTACTAAAACATCTAGTAGACCGTATGTCGTCAACTAAATTTTAGTTGTTGAAATTGTATTTGTATTGTATTTGTATTTTATGTACTTAAATTAATATAATGGTTTTTTTTTGAGCTGTGTACTTTTTAGTACATATTACTGCAGATTATTTTAATTAGTGTTTTGACTTATTTTATTAGTTAAATGAAATCTTTTGATTAATTTTAATATTTATCGTTAATCACTACTGCATTTTAGTTATTTTTTTTCCATACGCCACAGAAGTATAACTTCTAACGCGTGTACATAAATACACACACGATTTTTTTTTATAGCCCTCGTACTGACGCGCTACTAATGTAATCTATAAATTCGAGTACAAGTAAGTTAAAAGATCTATCAGACCACATTGGACCTATTGACCCGTACTATTTGTCCGTATAATTTATACCACACGAAACAGTATTTAGCATGCAGTACTGTTGACTCGGAGACGAGTATTTGGGTGGTAAATGGGCTATAAACCACGACTACGAGGCTGCGCCCTGCCGCGCCCTAGCGCCATTGCTCGCGATTGCCGATACCGCCCTGCCTATTTCTTGGGCTCTTAAGGGGTGGTCCGAACTCCTCAAATATTATCCAGTGAAGGAAAAACATCGTTAAGAAACCAACAACTCCCGCATGGTGGAAAGACACTATGTAGTGTCCGACTAGCCAGCTACCACCCTCATGTTAGAAAATCTGTCGCCAAACATCTAATGTGTTCCGGCAGCTATACTTGAGAGCCAATTCCCATTCTAGGCCTAGAATGCTTACCACTTCGACCGCATCATCACTTACCAACAGGTGAGATAGTGGTCAAACGCTAGCTTATAAGATACAAAATTATTTGTAAAAGGACTTTGGCTAGTCCACAAGGATCGGCTAGGATAATACCACCTCTATTCTATTAAATTATCAATAATGTTATTCTGATGGTGTGAACGTGCAGAAGCTAGCTTAGAGTAGAATTGGTAAAATAAGATTAGCGTTAGACGCGTTTAGATATGCGTCTTTGACAACATATTATTTCCAGTTTCATTCCAGTAGCAAAAATATTCATATTAAAAATAAAAATACAATTAAAAAAAAAAAAATACAATCATATTATCTCCCAGACAGTCCATCCAAACTTTCTTCGGTATCTTCTTCTTCGTCTATATGTAGCCGTCCAGTTATTAGCAATTTTGTGCAATTTTTTGTTTGAAATTTTATATAAACGAAAACAATGTAAAAATTCAAACGTGAACAAGAAGTGTAATAATATTGTTTAAAAACTAAAAAAGAACCGACTTCAATGCCGCGCTATTCATTTTCAGTACCAATTTTGAGATGTTTATCTCAATATCTCTGGAGATATTTATCAGACCTCGATAAAATTACCATGGTACTACACGTGGGATATCTCCTTTCGAACGAAAAAAGAATAATCAAAATCGGTTCATAAACGACGAAGTTATCCGCGAACAAACATAAAAAAAAAACATATATACGGCCGAATTGAGAAACCTCCTTCTTTTTTGAAGTCGGTTAAAAAAATCCAATCATATTATCCCCAGACAGTCCATCTATATCTAGCCGTCCACTTATTAGCAATCTTGTGCAATTTTTTGTTTGAAATTTTATATAAACGAAAACTATGTAAAAATTCAAACGTGAACAAGAAGTGTAAAAACAGCGTATGTTTGTCATTAGATCCCATTGCAGTATCTGGTACCCTGTATCCACATTTACTGATAAGTTGATAACACTGTATCAGTCGCAGTATTTGTTTCTTATGAATCATACCCTGTAGTACCCAATACTGTAGAGAAACATTGTATCATAATTTTAATTGTAACCTGTTTCAACCTTTCGGGTAATGCATTTTTTTTTTAAATAAATTTTCTTTATCTTAAAATTTTTTTTTTTAAATACCCGAGTTTCTTGAGGATCGATATTACGAATATTGTGATATTTATATTTAGAAAGTACAGTAGATTACCAATATAGTTCTAATAACTATACCGGTCAAATGCGAGTCGATCGCTGTGTGCGTATGTATGTATGGAATGTATGGCAGCCTTCGTGTCGCCTTGGGTCTGGTTACGGACTCCTAAAACGTATCTAACGTAACCGTATATTAAAACGTAATAAAAAACCGTAACGTAAACTTATATTGTGCGTTTGTGTTGGTTTTGTATCTGTGTGCTAAATTTTATTCAAATCCTTACGGCCGTTTTTTTTCTAGATTGAGTGATAACATTTCAAAACATTTAAAATGTTTCCATTCATAAATAAATATTCGTAAGATTATTAGTGGAATCATAAGAGAAGATAGTGGTCAAATATGTGCTAAAACAAAAACTCGACTCAAAAAATACTTACATAAATGTAAAACCACCTCCGATCTAATATATGATTATCTTGTTTACTGTTTATTGAGACCATTCCATTGAGCCTAAACATAAAATCAAAATCAACATTAATTTATTTGTTTCAACTGTTAGTTGGTGAGAAGGTATTCTGCAGATTCCAGGAGATGCCCAGCATCAGAACATGTTTATCATGTTCAGTTATAAATATTAAAAAACGGGACTTATCGCGCCTAAAACATAAATTTTTATTTAACTCGACGTTTCGACCAAGTTACATTGATCGCTGTCACGAGACGACTGAAAAAAATTTATGTTTTAGGCGCGATAAGTCCCGTATTTTAATATTTATAACTATGTTTCTTCTCTCATGGGAGTACTTCCGAAACACTAGTAGATTCAACAGTCAATCAGTTTTCATCTTTTGTTTGCAGATCTAGGGTAGCCTGTTAAGACGGTATTATGCAGCTGATAGACGGACAATCAGTTCCATTCTGAATATGATTTGTACTGCAAGTATTAGTCTGCGTTTTATTTATTTATTATGTTTCATTATTTCACAATTTTTTGGATACAAATTGTCTGAAGTACTGAAACTTGCACTGGGTTGCGGGTGCACGTAATAGTACGGTTGGCAACCCTACATTAATCAGGGTAATTAAACATGTGTTTTAAGTGTGACGTTCGAAGTCTAGATGAAAGCTGAATGGCTCAATACCTTTGTTTTTTTTTGTAAATTCAAAGCAATAAGTTATGTTTCTGTTATATCTATAATATTTTTAACCGACTTCAAAAAAAGGAGGACGTTTCTCAATTCGACCGTTTTTTTTTGTTCGCGGATAACTTCGTCGTTTATGAACCGATTTTGATTATTCTTTTTTTGTTCGAAGGGAGATATCCCAAGTGTGGTACCATGGTAATTTTATAGAGGTATGATAAGTATCTCCAGAGATATTGAGATAAACATCTCAAAATTGGTACTGAAAATGAATAGCGCGGCATTGAAGTCGGTTCTTATTTAGTTTTTAAACGATATTATTTATTGAATATGATCTGTTTAATGTAATTTGACGTGTGTAAGTGCAAATTTTTAATTTGCCCATATACTCAATAAATGCTTTGACTTTTGACTTTTGACTTATATGTTCAAATCGCGAAAGTTTAAAGTTTACAGATGTTTATCATGTTCTTGCAATATTATTGAAGTAACAGGGTACTGAGTTTCAAATCAATCAGGCCTATGAAATCTGCTGTCATCTCATCATTAACTAGAAAAGAACTCATAATCTTCAAAACAGTTGATCAGATTTTTTAAAAGCCTAGAACTAAGAACACTCTTGATTAAGTCACCTACTATTAAGTCAACTAAAGAACTAATTCAACATCGGTTGGGTCGTTTGGGAGTTACGATGTCACAGACCTTTGAGTATTTCTGGCTGAATACTTAAAGCCACAGGCAGACACACATAGGTATGTATACACAGATACACAGACACAGAGATGCACATGTCAAACTTATAACATCCCTCTTTTTAGGGTTCCGTAGGCAAATGGCAAAAAAATTACCGTCAGTATATGTCACAGCCACTATATTCCGAAACTATTAGAACTATACATACACAATTGAAACTTGGTAGGCAGATGTATTCTGTAAACCGCTTTACGATTTTATACAAAAATAAAAAATAAAAGATTAAGGTAGGCTCTTTTTAGGGTTCCGTACCCAAAGGGTAAAACGGGACCCTATTACTAAGTCTCCGCTGTTCGTCTTTCTGTCTGTCCGTCTGTCACCAGGCTATAGCTCATTAACCGTTATAGTAAGACAGTTGAAATTTTCATAAATTGTGTATTTCTGTTGCCGCTAGAACAACAAATACTTAAAACAAAATAAAGTTAAAAATTAAAGGGGGTCCCCATACAAAGAACGTGTTTTTAAACACCATCTATCTAATTAGTTTTGGCAAAATGACATAGATGGCGCTAGTAAACGAGCCCCGTCTTTCTAGATAACGACCAAACCAAATATTCTTGGTAATAGCAATTAATCAAATAAATGAGGTTGAAACTCTGTTATGTTTCGTATTGTACGGAACCCACCCTAAGTGTGCGAAAAGAGACGCGATGCTGACTCGCACTTGGCCAGTTTTATTTAGGCTCTGTCTGTCTGTTTGTCTCTCTGTCCGTCTGTCACCAGGCTGTATCTCATGAACCGTGATAGTTAGACGGTTGAAATTTTCACAGATGATGTATTTCTGTTGCCGCTATAACAACAAATACTAAAAACAAAACAAAATTAAAAATTAAAGGGTACCATACAAAAAACGTGTTTTTATTAAAGCGTCATCTATGAAAGATTGTTTACCTCAGTGTTTTTCAACCTTTTTCGTGACGCGACCCCCTTAGTATGAAAAAAAATTCACGATCCCTACTTGCACTGCTTATAATCTGTATTTTGTTACATTGCTAGCTTCTGCCCGCGGCTTCGTTCGTGTGGCCTACAGGAAACAAATTACATGTTTTTCTTTTGAAACAAATATTATAAGCACTCTCAATCAAAACACCTACAAATGAAAAAACACTACAAAACACATCTTTAATTAATATTTTCTTTAAAAGTATATTTTCAAACATTGTTTTTTTCTTTTACTGAGGCTTCGCGACCTCCCGCGACCCCCTTATATATTTAGCTTATATATTTACCTTATATATCTATTATATATTATATATATAGAGGGTCGCGACACGTTGAAAAACACTGGTTTACCCTACCCTTTGTATTAACTAGAGATGCGCCGAATATTCGTTTTGTATTCGGTATTCAGCGTATTTGGCATCTTTTCCATTATTTGTATTCGGCCAAATTATTCGGTTTTGTTGCCAAATATATTCGGTTCAAGCATTTCTATTTTCTTGGCTCATGTAGCCGAGGTGCCAACTAAAAGACAAAACTTCTTATATACGATTCATGTTATATTATAAGTCAAAGAAAACATATTGACTTCTTAACCTATAGTTAGTAGGTAATAGTCAACATTTATTTTAAACCTTAAATCAACATTTAGTTTAAATCGCACAACAATATTTATTTTTGAACATTAAATCAACATTTATTTTTAATCTTAAAATCAACATTTTTATAAACCTCAATTAAATACACATCTCGTTCCTCATCTAAACAGCAGCGGCACGTAGTGTACATGTTAGAACTTGTTTACGCGGCAAAACAATGTAATTGTAAACCGAATAATTCAGCCGAATATCTGGTTCGGTAAAGGTTAAACCGAATAATATTCGGTATTCGGTAATTCGGTGAAACCACTATTCGGCGACCACATCTCTAGTGTTAACGTTCTCTTAGATGGCGTTGTAGTAAATAAGCATGTTTAGTATTGGCACGGTATTTATATTATCAATGTACTTTGTACTTTATTTTACCGGCAAATTTTGTTTAATCGGAACCCTACTTGTGCGGGTCCGACTCGCACTTGGTCAGTTTATTTATATCTTATAGGCTAGCGTTTGACCACTAGCTCACCTGTTGGTAAGTGATGATGCTGTCGAAGATGGTAAGCACGCTAGCGGGCCTAGGCCTAGAATGGGAACTGGCACTCAAGATTAGCTGCCGGAACACATTAGATGTTTTGGCGACAGATTTTCTAACTTGAGGGTGGTAGCTGGCCAGGCGGACACTAGATAGTGTACTACCACCATGCGGGGGTGGTTGGTTTATTAACGATGTTTTTCCTTCACCGGCGGGCCACTGTGAAAAGCGCACATACATTTTTCGGTAGATAAATCCATTGGTGCACGGCGGGATTTGAACTCGGTACCTCTGGCATCAAAGCCGACCGTTCTCCCGATTACGCTACCGGGCCCTCTAAATTTGGAACTGATTTTTAGGGTTCCGTACCCAAAGGGTAAAACGGGACCCTATTACTAAGACTCCCCTGTCCGTCTGTCTGTCTGTCTGTCTGTCTGTCTGTCTGTCTGTCTGTCTGTCTGTCTGTCTGTCTGTCTGTCTGTCTGTCTGTCTGTCTGTCTGTCTGTCTGTCTGTCTGTCTGTCTGTCTGTCTGTCTGTCTGTCCGTCTGTCACCAGGCTGTATCTCATGAACCGTGATAGTTAGACAGTTGAAATTTTCACAGATGATGTATTTCTGTTGCCGCTATAACAACAAATACTAAAAACAAAATGAAGTTAAAAATAATAGAGGGTCCCCATACAAGAAACGTGTTTTTTTCGGCATTTCACGCCATCTATGAACGCTTAGTTAGGTAAACGTCCCATAGATGGCCTTATATTGAAATGTCGATCCCTAACACCTTTGTTAGACGTTAGATGGCGTTATAAGAAATAAAATGTTTAATAATTATTATTTTTTCCTGCGAAAAATGATAGTGGTATTTTTTGCTTGATCTTATAAAATACTGTAGTGTGGTACGGAACCCTACTAGTGCGAGTCCGACTTGCACTTGGCCAGTTTATTATAATTTTTTTTTCATAAAACCTATACGTCTTTAGAATATCTTTAAAAATCACATTGAGGTTTCTAAAACAATTTTTTCTCAAGGTGAATTGTTTGATAGACACTCCTAAAGTGCTAAAATGTGTCAGCCAGTTTATTACGTCGAGGGTTAAAACTGAAGGCAACATAAACATGATACATAGGTAAAGTACTAATATAAAAGGTCATCTACATATATTTTACGACGTTGCAATACTATTAGTGACTATTGGTCTTCTTACACAGTCCGTAAGTTTAAATTACACTCGACTTCATAGTACAGTCATATTTATAGTTTCTAAGAATGTGAGTAGCAACATGATACCTTGTTGTAGGAAACATACAATAGGTATGACTTAGTACTAGCCGGAATATTGGCAATACTGCACGTACTGAGATAGCTGCATTTAGAGGTGACTTGTCCATTCGAACTCAATACCATAGTTTTACAAATCATTGATTGTAAAACTGTGGTAATCAACACCAATTTTAAAAAAAAGTCAGTTTGTATATTTTTTGTATGGGACTTCTTCACAATCCAACGGCTGGACGGATATAGTTGAAATTGTGCACAGAGACAGCCAGTATTATGGATTAGGCTAAAAAGCTACTTTTTAACGCGGGCAAAGCCGCGGGGCACAGCTAGTACCATAATATCTGAAGACTCGATTTTACAAGCCACGCGAGTAATTTTACAAGCCACGCGAGTAATTTTACAAGCCACGCGAGTAATTTTCAGTAACTAGTTAAAGTAAAGTAAAGTAAGTAAAGTTAATCTTTATATTCCAAAGTATTCTGAAAACACTAATAAGATAAAAAAATAATAATTAAAGGACAACCGCTGAGACTGTTCAACAATATTATTTCAGCAGGCATAATCCAGACCTTATATCATAAAAAGTTTGTAACTCTGTTACTCTGTCTCTTTCTGTTTTTAGCTTTCTATTAGCTTCACCTGTATGTTTGTATGTTTGTAACCGACTTCTTTGGGCTCGATTTTGATCCACTTTAAACGGCCAGATTTCGTTCAAACTTTGTAGATCGAGGACCGATGACAATACACTAATTTGATAAAAAAATATTCCATTTTTCAACTAAAAAGTAGAAAATAAATAATAGTTTTAAAAAACACGCTTTTTATAGAAAACCGAACTAAAAATAGAAAAAATAATTTTAATAAATTTAAATTAAGAATAGTGTTAAAAATATCAATAAATATAAATTAATAATAGTGTGAATTAAAAAAATATATTTGTAAAAAAGCGTGGAGTGCTTTTAAGATATTATCAAAATTATAATCACTCTACTCATATCTGTCAATAAAATATTTATAACTATTGACTATTGAAAAATTTTTTTTTTTAAATGCATGAGGTACATGGTCCTCACGCATTTAAAAAAAAAAATTTTTTTATTCACACTATTATCAATTTATATTTATTGAAATTTTTTACACTATTCTTAATTTAAATTTATTAAAATTTATTTTCTATTTTTTAGTTCGGTTTCTATAAAAAGCGTGTTTTTAAGTTTTTTTTAACTATTATTTATTTACCTAAACCTTATTACCTTCAGGTAATAAGGTACGTTCCGACGACGACCCGATCCTACTGAAATTTGACAAGGAGATACTTTACAGCATATGGATGATCATAGGCTACTCAATTTTAGGTGTACGTGAACGAAGTCGCGGGTATCAACTACTTTGTTTCTACTTTTGATAATAAAAGTATAAATAAATAAATTAATTATCTCCGCGATGTTTCCGCTCGTGGCATAGCCTCCGCCAGAATGTCTTCGCCTCCAAAACTTTGTACAAAACAAACGATTGTTTTTAATTACCTTCTGGCTCGTTTAGAGTTCGGCAAAGCTATAAAAATAAGCTGTAAAATGTACGCTGGCTGGATCATATCAACTGGTTACAGCTAATAATTGTACTCGAATATGTTCTTCCTTTAATAGTTAATGCCTTTTACTTCCGCTTATTTAAAAGCAACTTAGATTTTTTCGTGGTGATGACGTTTAATTATACAATATATATAATATACAAGAATATGTGTACAACATCGAAATATAAATATATTTTTATAATATATATGCATATATATCCTCATAAATGTGTTTTTTTAAACGCATATATAAAATCATGACCTTATGTCATGACCCACCACAACTTTGATTTGATTAATGATTTCTCAGTTATAATGTACTTAGATGTGAGTTTTTACGGGGTATACCTTATCATTTTTTCATTACATTGTGATCATCAGTACTTCGTCTCCCACCATGAGGATGACTAACCACACAGACTGACCAGTTATTGCTAAATTATCGTTCAAACTGTTTGCTTAAGGCGAGAATATTAAAAAAGTCGTTGATACGTTTTTTTGTCCCTACGGAAAGGCTCACGGCCTCACGGCCATACGCGCCAAGTCATGATGTTATTAGACATTTTCAAGTTTTAGTAGATAAAGTCGTCAAGTCAAGTGAAAGTCATAGTACAGTCAAAGTCCATACCTTTAGTAACCGAGTGAGTGTGTAATGTTTGTGTGTGTGTGTGTGTGTATGTAATGTCGGCAACCTGCAGCAGCGCACCAAATGGCGGGCGTCGAAGGGACCCGGCCTGGCAGTGGGGACGATGGTGATCGTGAAGGACGACCGACTTCCACCATGTCTATGGCAACTCGGCCGGAAAATTAAAAACAACGACGGTCAAGATCAAGTCACTCGAGTCGCGACGATCAAGACGGCCAAGGGGACTATCAAGCGAGCTTTTAACACAATATGCCCACTACCAATGGCATCTTAAATTACGTTACATTGTTTACGTTTACTAAAAAATCTAATCGCCTACGTTTACTTATATTAAATTCATAACTTAGTCGTACATTAAATTAATATATTTATATAGTTGTACCTTGTGTGTGTGTGTGTGTGTGTTGGTGTGTGTGTGGTATGTGTGTGTGTGTGTGTGTGTGTGTGGTGTGTGTAGACATTACTGAAGGCTTTCTTTCTTTTTTGTACATTGGTGTAAACGTGAAATGGCTTCAACATTGCGCTGTATCCCTATACTCGCACACATTCACCACATATATTAAACATTTGCGGAAGAACACAAGTTTCAAGAAAAAATACAATAAAAAATACAATGAGAGAGCACCCCACCAAAACTCCACAAGTCATTAAATTCGCATTAAAGTTTGTTTAGTGTATATTGCCAGACAGTTGGTAGTACTTACGTTATTATTATCTACTGTTTATTATTGAGCACTGGTTGTGCCATAGAAATAGGAATAAATTATTCCTTTTTCTGTGAGTTGTGCTCATCTTTGATTAATTAATAAATCCTTGCGACTTCATCCCTGTTAAAAAGCGCTTGTAAAAAGTATTCTAAGGGCCAATTTCACCAGTTACTGATACTCCTATTATGAACTTATTTGACAGATTTTTGACAGCGTTTGTATGTCGTCATCTATCAGATACTATCTGAAACTTTATTAATTACCGGTGAAACTGGCCCTAAGTGTAATGCAGATTATAAGCTATCTGTGGGCAGTATTTTTAGACATGGAGATCCATTTTAAATTCGTCAATTAAAAAGTGGTATCCATCGTCTAGGAATTTGCCTGCATGATCTCATCTATAATTATTTTCAAGAATACTTATTGTAATGTCACGTCTATTTACATAGATAAATCTGCATGATTTATTATCCTGCTCTACACAACACAACAAACACTACTAGTTAAGTACAAACCTACTAGTTACTTTGACTATTATTTATACTACTTATTACTATTTTATACCCACGACGGAACGGAGACTGTATATGCGTTTGGGGTGAGAGGATGTTTGTGTGTTTGTTTGTCTGTGTGTGCAAATCCATGTTGCCATTTTTCTCCAAAACTACTAGTCCGATTTTGATACAGTTTTCAATTATGGGTTCGGGTTTGATTGATGCTTGGTCTTAGACAGGTGTTACGGTAACAAATCACCAGGGGCGCTGCAGTAAACATTTGTTTGTGCAAATCCATGTTGCCATTTTTACCTAAAACTAGTTCGATTTTGTCTTTAAACGGTTCGTAATTAATCAGTGCTGGTTCTTAGATAGATGTTATGACGTTAATTTTCAAAAGGACATTGTCGTGGGTGTTTATTCAAAATTTTAATTTTGTTACTTGTATATAAGTTTTATGGTATGATGTCATTTGTATAATAGCAATGTTTCTCAGTAGTGTCCAGTGAAATAATAGAGGGCCCTCTTTTATTATTTTAGGCCCTTTATTAGTGCGAGTTTCTTGCAGATTTGTATGGAAATTGCAATATTGCATAATAATGCACCACGCTTTTTAATAAAATTTTCAATAATCAACCAAATAATAATTTAAGATCGTTTAAAAAACTAAAAGAACCGACTTCTAACGTTGCGCTAGGCAAAGTAGACGTAGTAACTATCATATAATCTGTGTCAGTAGTTAGTATGTCATCCAGGGTATGTAAATGTGTCGTAATACAAATGTTGATATATTAAAAACGGCTCGACCGATTTAGTTAAAATTTAAATGGGACCACCTGGAAAGGGTACCCTTTGAAACAAAAAAAAATCCAAATCGGTTCAGGCATCTTCGAATAATCGGTGACCATACATTAAAAAATAAACTGGCCAAGTGCAAGTTGGACTCGCACTCGTAGGGTTCCGTACCACACCACAGTATTTTATAAGATCGAGCAAAAAATACCACCATCATTTTTCGCCAGCAAAAAATAATAATTTATAAACATTTTATTTCTTATAACGCCATCTAACGTCTAACAAAGGTGTTAGGGATCGACATTTCAATATAACGCCATCTATGGGACGTTTACCTAACTAAGCGTTCATAGATGGCGTGAAATTCCGAAAAAAACACGTTTCTTGTATGGGGACCCTCTATTATTTTTAACTTTATTCTGTTTTTAGTATTTGTTGTTATAGCGGCAACAGAAATACATCATCTGTGAAAATTTCAACTGTCTAACTATCACGGTTCATGAGATACAGCCTGGTGACAGAGGGACAGACAGACAGACAGACAGACGGACAGCGGAGTCTTAGTAATAGGGTCCCGATTTAACCTTTGGGTACGGAACCCTAAAAAAGGTACCGATGAATTGAGAACCTCCTCCTTTTTTTTGAAGTCGGTTAAAAATAATATATCTGTCTCAAGGTAGCAGACACTACTATATGGCGTTATCCGTGGTAGCAGGCGCAATACATTGACGCGCAATATTCTTGTTTGCGTGCAACAGTATTTGTTAAAGGAGGATGTAATCTCTTACTCCTTTGTGAAATATTTCATTTCATTTCATTTCATTTCATTTCATTTCATTTCATTTCATTTCATTTCATTTCATTTCATTTCATTTCATTTCATTTCATTTCATTTCATTTCATTTCATTTCATTTCATTTCATTTCATTTCATTTCATTTCATTTCATTTCATTTCATTTCATTTCATTTCATTTCATTTCATTTCATTTCATTTCATTTCATTTCATTTCATTTCATTTCATTTCATTTCATTTCATTTCATTTCATTTCATTTCATTTCATTTCATTTCATTTCATTTCATTTCATTTCATTTCATTTCATTTCATTTCATTTCATTTCATTTCATTTCATTTCATTTCATTTCATTTCATTTCATTTCATTTCATTTCATTTCATTTCATTTCATTTCATTTCATTTCATTTCATTTCATTTCATTTCATTTCATTTCATTTCATTTCATTTCATTTCATTTCATTTCATTTCATTTCATTTCATTTCATTTCATTTCATTTCATTTCATTTCATTTCATTTCATTTCATTTCATTTCATTTCATTTCATTTCATTTCATTTCATTTCATTTCATTTCATTTCATTTCATTTCATTTCATTTCATTTCATTTCATTTCATTTCATTTCATTTCATTTCATTTCATTTCATTTCATTTCATTTCATTTCATTTCATTTCATTTCATTTCATTTCATTTCATTTCATTTCATTTCATTTCATTTCATTTCATTTCATTTCATTTCATTTCATTTCATTTCATTTCATTTCATTTCATTTCATTTCATTTCATTTCATTTCATTTCATTTCATTTCATTTCATTTCATTTCATTTCATTTCATTTCATTTCATTTCATTTCATTTCATTTCATTTCATTTCATTTCATTTCATTTCATTTCATTTCATTTCATTTCATTTCATTTCATTTCATTTCATTTCATTTCATTTCATTTCATTTCATTTCATTTCATTTCATTTCATTTCATTTCATTTCATTTCATTTCATTTCATTTCATTTCATTTCATTTCATTTCATTTCATTTCATTTCATTTCATTTCATTTCATTTCATTTCATTTCATTTCATTTCATTTCATTTCATTTCATTTCATTTCATTTCATTTCATTTCATTTCATTTCATTTCATTTCATTTCATTTCATTTCATTTCATTTCATTTCATTTCATTTCATTTCATTTCATTTCATTTCATTTCATTTCATTTCATTTCATTTCATTTCATTTCATTTCATTTCATTTCATTTCATTTCATTTCATTTCATTTCATTTCATTTCATTTCATTTCATTTCATTTCATTTCATTTCATTTCATTTCATTTCATTTCATTTCATTTCATTTCATTTCATTTCATTTCATTTCATTTCATTTCATTTCATTTCATTTCATTTCATTTCATTTCATTTCATTTCATTTCATTTCATTTCATTTCATTTCATTTCATTTCATTTCATTTCATTTCATTTCATTTCATTTCATTTCATTTCATTTCATTTCATTTCATTTCATTTCATTTCATTTCATTTCATTTCATTTCATTTCATTTCATTTCATTTCATTTCATTTCATTTCATTTCATTTCATTTCATTTCATTTCATTTCATTTCATTTCATTTCATTTCATTTCATTTCATTTCATTTCATTTCATTTCATTTCATTTCATTTCATTTCATTTCATTTCATTTCATTTCATTTCATTTCATTTCATTTCATTTCATTTCATTTCATTTCATTTCATTTCATTTCATTTCATTTCATTTCATTTCATTTCATTTCATTTCATTTCATTTCATTTCATTTCATTTCATTTCATTTCATTTCATTTCATTTCATTTCATTTCATTTCATTTCATTTCATTTCATTTCATTTCATTTCATTTCATTTCATTTCATTTCATTTCATTTCATTTCATTTCATTTCATTTCATTTCATTTCATTTCATTTCATTTCATTTCATTTCATTTCATTTCATTTCATTTCATTTCATTTCATTTCATTTCATTTCATTTCATTTCATTTCATTTCATTTCATTTCATTTCATTTCATTTCATTTCATTTCATTTCATTTCATTTCATTTCATTTCATTTCATTTCATTTCATTTCATTTCATTTCATTTCATTTCATTTCATTTCATTTCATTTCATTTCATTTCATTTCATTTCATTTCATTTCATTTCATTTCATTTCATTTCATTTCATTTCATTTCATTTCATTTCATTTCATTTCATTTCATTTCATTTCATTTCATTTCATTTCATTTCATTTCATTTCATTTCATTTCATTTCATTTCATTTCATTTCATTTCATTTCATTTCATTTCATTTCATTTCATTTCATTTCATTTCATTTCATTTCATTTCATTTCATTTCATTTCATTTCATTTCATTTCATTTCATTTCATTTCATTTCATTTCATTTCATTTCATTTCATTTCATTTCATTTCATTTCATTTCATTTCATTTCATTTCATTTCATTTCATTTCATTTCATTTCATTTCATTTCATTTCATTTCATTTCATTTCATTTCATTTCATTTCATTTCATTTCATTTCATTTCATTTCATTTCATTTCATTTCATTTCATTTCATTTCATTTCATTTCATTTCATTTCATTTCATTTCATTTCATTTCATTTCATTTCATTTCATTTCATTTCATTTCATTTCATTTCATTTCATTTCATTTCATTTCATTTCATTTCATTTCATTTCATTTCATTTCATTTCATTTCATTTCATTTCATTTCATTTCATTTCATTTCATTTCATTTCATTTCATTTCATTTCATTTCATTTCATTTCATTTCATTTCATTTCATTTCATTTCATTTCATTTCATTTCATTTCATTTCATTTCATTTCATTTCATTTCATTTCATTTCATTTCATTTCATTTCATTTCATTTCATTTCATTTCATTTCATTTCATTTCATTTCATTTCATTTCATTTCATTTCATTTCATTTCATTTCATTTCATTTCATTTCATTTCATTTCATTTCATTTCATTTCATTTCATTTCATTTCATTTCATTTCATTTCATTTCATTTCATTTCATTTCATTTCATTTCATTTCATTTCATTTCATTTCATTTCATTTCATTTCATTTCATTTCATTTCATTTCATTTCATTTCATTTCATTTCATTTCATTTCATTTCATTTCATTTCATTTCATTTCATTTCATTTCATTTCATTTCATTTCATTTCATTTCATTTCATTTCATTTCATTTCATTTCATTTCATTTCATTTCATTTCATTTCATTTCATTTCATTTCATTTCATTTCATTTCATTTCATTTCATTTCATTTCATTTCATTTCATTTCATTTCATTTCATTTCATTTCATTTCATTTCATTTCATTTCATTTCATTTCATTTCATTTCATTTCATTTCATTTCATTTCATTTCATTTCATTTCATTTCATTTCATTTCATTTCATTTCATTTCATTTCATTTCATTTCATTTCATTTCATTTCATTTCATTTCATTTCATTTCATTTCATTTCATTTCATTTCATTTCATTTCATTTCATTTCATTTCATTTCATTTCATTTCATTTCATTTCATTTCATTTCATTTCATTTCATTTCATTTCATTTCATTTCATTTCATTTCATTTCATTTCATTTCATTTCATTTCATTTCATTTCATTTCATTTCATTTCATTTCATTTCATTTCATTTCATTTCATTTCATTTCATTTCATTTCATTTCATTTCATTTCATTTCATTTCATTTCATTTCATTTCATTTCATTTCATTTCATTTCATTTCATTTCATTTCATTTCATTTCATTTCATTTCATTTCATTTCATTTCATTTCATTTCATTTCATTTCATTTCATTTCATTTCATTTCATTTCATTTCATTTCATTTCATTTCATTTCATTTCATTTCATTTCATTTCATTTCATTTCATTTCATTTCATTTCATTTCATTTCATTTCATTTCATTTCATTTCATTTCATTTCATTTCATTTCATTTCATTTCATTTCATTTCATTTCATTTCATTTCATTTCATTTCATTTCATTTCATTTCATTTCATTTCATTTCATTTCATTTCATTTCATTTCATTTCATTTCATTTCATTTCATTTCATTTCATTTCATTTCATTTCATTTCATTTCATTTCATTTCATTTCATTTCATTTCATTTCATTTCATTTCATTTCATTTCATTTCATTTCATTTCATTTCATTTCATTTCATTTCATTTCATTTCATTTCATTTCATTTCATTTCATTTCATTTCATTTCATTTCATTTCATTTCATTTCATTTCATTTCATTTCATTTCATTTCATTTCATTTCATTTCATTTCATTTCATTTCATTTCATTTCATTTCATTTCATTTCATTTCATTTCATTTCATTTCATTTCATTTCATTTCATTTCATTTCATTTCATTTCATTTCATTTCATTTCATTTCATTTCATTTCATTTCATTTCATTTCATTTCATTTCATTTCATTTCATTTCATTTCATTTCATTTCATTTCATTTCATTTCATTTCATTTCATTTCATTTCATTTCATTTCATTTCATTTCATTTCATTTCATTTCATTTCATTTCATTTCATTTCATTTCATTTCATTTCATTTCATTTCATTTCATTTCATTTCATTTCATTTCATTTCATTTCATTTCATTTCATTTCATTTCATTTCATTTCATTTCATTTCATTTCATTTCATTTCATTTCATTTCATTTCATTTCATTTCATTTCATTTCATTTCATTTCATTTCATTTCATTTCATTTCATTTCATTTCATTTCATTTCATTTCATTTCATTTCATTTCATTTCATTTCATTTCATTTCATTTCATTTCATTTCATTTCATTTCATTTCATTTCATTTCATTTCATTTCATTTCATTTCATTTCATTTCATTTCATTTCATTTCATTTCATTTCATTTCATTTCATTTCATTTCATTTCATTTCATTTCATTTCATTTCATTTCATTTCATTTCATTTCATTTCATTTCATTTCATTTCATTTCATTTCATTTCATTTCATTTCATTTCATTTCATTTCATTTCATTTCATTTCATTTCATTTCATTTCATTTCATTTCATTTCATTTCATTTCATTTCATTTCATTTCATTTCATTTCATTTCATTTCATTTCATTTCATTTCATTTCATTTCATTTCATTTCATTTCATTTCATTTCATTTCATTTCATTTCATTTCATTTCATTTCATTTCATTTCATTTCATTTCATTTCATTTCATTTCATTTCATTTCATTTCATTTCATTTCATTTCATTTCATTTCATTTCATTTCATTTCATTTCATTTCATTTCATTTCATTTCATTTCATTTCATTTCATTTCATTTCATTTCATTTCATTTCATTTCATTTCATTTCATTTCATTTCATTTCATTTCATTTCATTTCATTTCATTTCATTTCATTTCATTTCATTTCATTTCATTTCATTTCATTTCATTTCATTTCATTTCATTTCATTTCATTTCATTTCATTTCATTTCATTTCATTTCATTTCATTTCATTTCATTTCATTTCATTTCATTTCATTTCATTTCATTTCATTTCATTTCATTTCATTTCATTTCATTTCATTTCATTTCATTTCATTTCATTTCATTTCATTTCATTTCATTTCATTTCATTTCATTTCATTTCATTTCATTTCATTTCATTTCATTTCATTTCATTTCATTTCATTTCATTTCATTTCATTTCATTTCATTTCATTTCATTTCATTTCATTTCATTTCATTTCATTTCATTTCATTTCATTTCATTTCATTTCATTTCATTTCATTTCATTTCATTTCATTTCATTTCATTTCATTTCATTTCATTTCATTTCATTTCATTTCATTTCATTTCATTTCATTTCATTTCATTTCATTTCATTTCATTTCATTTCATTTCATTTCATTTCATTTCATTTCATTTCATTTCATTTCATTTCATTTCATTTCATTTCATTTCATTTCATTTCATTTCATTTCATTTCATTTCATTTCATTTCATTTCATTTCATTTCATTTCATTTCATTTCATTTCATTTCATTTCATTTCATTTCATTTCATTTCATTTCATTTCATTTCATTTCATTTCATTTCATTTCATTTCATTTCATTTCATTTCATTTCATTTCATTTCATTTCATTTCATTTCATTTCATTTCATTTCATTTCATTTCATTTCATTTCATTTCATTTCATTTCATTTCATTTCATTTCATTTCATTTCATTTCATTTCATTTCATTTCATTTCATTTCATTTCATTTCATTTCATTTCATTTCATTTCATTTCATTTCATTTCATTTCATTTCATTTCATTTCATTTCATTTCATTTCATTTCATTTCATTTCATTTCATTTCATTTCATTTCATTTCATTTCATTTCATTTCATTTCATTTCATTTCATTTCATTTCATTTCATTTCATTTCATTTCATTTCATTTCATTTCATTTCATTTCATTTCATTTCATTTCATTTCATTTCATTTCATTTCATTTCATTTCATTTCATTTCATTTCATTTCATTTCATTTCATTTCATTTCATTTCATTTCATTTCATTTCATTTCATTTCATTTCATTTCATTTCATTTCATTTCATTTCATTTCATTTCATTTCATTTCATTTCATTTCATTTCATTTCATTTCATTTCATTTCATTTCATTTCATTTCATTTCATTTCATTTCATTTCATTTCATTTCATTTCATTTCATTTCATTTCATTTCATTTCATTTCATTTCATTTCATTTCATTTCATTTCATTTCATTTCATTTCATTTCATTTCATTTCATTTCATTTCATTTCATTTCATTTCATTTCATTTCATTTCATTTCATTTCATTTCATTTCATTTCATTTCATTTCATTTCATTTCATTTCATTTCATTTCATTTCATTTCATTTCATTTCATTTCATTTCATTTCATTTCATTTCATTTCATTTCATTTCATTTCATTTCATTTCATTTCATTTCATTTCATTTCATTTCATTTCATTTCATTTCATTTCATTTCATTTCATTTCATTTCATTTCATTTCATTTCATTTCATTTCATTTCATTTCATTTCATTTCATTTCATTTCATTTCATTTCATTTCATTTCATTTCATTTCATTTCATTTCATTTCATTTCATTTCATTTCATTTCATTTCATTTCATTTCATTTCATTTCATTTCATTTCATTTCATTTCATTTCATTTCATTTCATTTCATTTCATTTCATTTCATTTCATTTCATTTCATTTCATTTCATTTCATTTCATTTCATTTCATTTCATTTCATTTCATTTCATTTCATTTCATTTCATTTCATTTCATTTCATTTCATTTCATTTCATTTCATTTCATTTCATTTCATTTCATTTCATTTCATTTCATTTCATTTCATTTCATTTCATTTCATTTCATTTCATTTCATTTCATTTCATTTCATTTCATTTCATTTCATTTCATTTCATTTCATTTCATTTCATTTCATTTCATTTCATTTCATTTCATTTCATTTCATTTCATTTCATTTCATTTCATTTCATTTCATTTCATTTCATTTCATTTCATTTCATTTCATTTCATTTCATTTCATTTCATTTCATTTCATTTCATTTCATTTCATTTCATTTCATTTCATTTCATTTCATTTCATTTCATTTCATTTCATTTCATTTCATTTCATTTCATTTCATTTCATTTCATTTCATTTCATTTCATTTCATTTCATTTCATTTCATTTCATTTCATTTCATTTCATTTCATTTCATTTCATTTCATTTCATTTCATTTCATTTCATTTCATTTCATTTCATTTCATTTCATTTCATTTCATTTCATTTCATTTCATTTCATTTCATTTCATTTCATTTCATTTCATTTCATTTCATTTCATTTCATTTCATTTCATTTCATTTCATTTCATTTCATTTCATTTCATTTCATTTCATTTCATTTCATTTCATTTCATTTCATTTCATTTCATTTCATTTCATTTCATTTCATTTCATTTCATTTCATTTCATTTCATTTCATTTCATTTCATTTCATTTCATTTCATTTCATTTCATTTCATTTCATTTCATTTCATTTCATTTCATTTCATTTCATTTCATTTCATTTCATTTCATTTCATTTCATTTCATTTCATTTCATTTCATTTCATTTCATTTCATTTCATTTCATTTCATTTCATTTCATTTCATTTCATTTCATTTCATTTCATTTCATTTCATTTCATTTCATTTCATTTCATTTCATTTCATTTCATTTCATTTCATTTCATTTCATTTCATTTCATTTCATTTCATTTCATTTCATTTCATTTCATTTCATTTCATTTCATTTCATTTCATTTCATTTCATTTCATTTCATTTCATTTCATTTCATTTCATTTCATTTCATTTCATTTCATTTCATTTCATTTCATTTCATTTCATTTCATTTCATTTCATTTCATTTCATTTCATTTCATTTCATTTCATTTCATTTCATTTCATTTCATTTCATTTCATTTCATTTCATTTCATTTCATTTCATTTCATTTCATTTCATTTCATTTCATTTCATTTCATTTCATTTCATTTCATTTCATTTCATTTCATTTCATTTCATTTCATTTCATTTCATTTCATTTCATTTCATTTCATTTCATTTCATTTCATTTCATTTCATTTCATTTCATTTCATTTCATTTCATTTCATTTCATTTCATTTCATTTCATTTCATTTCATTTCATTTCATTTCATTTCATTTCATTTCATTTCATTTCATTTCATTTCATTTCATTTCATTTCATTTCATTTCATTTCATTTCATTTCATTTCATTTCATTTCATTTCATTTCATTTCATTTCATTTCATTTCATTTCATTTCATTTCATTTCATTTCATTTCATTTCATTTCATTTCATTTCATTTCATTTCATTTCATTTCATTTCATTTCATTTCATTTCATTTCATTTCATTTCATTTCATTTCATTTCATTTCATTTCATTTCATTTCATTTCATTTCATTTCATTTCATTTCATTTCATTTCATTTCATTTCATTTCATTTCATTTCATTTCATTTCATTTCATTTCATTTCATTTCATTTCATTTCATTTCATTTCATTTCATTTCATTTCATTTCATTTCATTTCATTTCATTTCATTTCATTTCATTTCATTTCATTTCATTTCATTTCATTTCATTTCATTTCATTTCATTTCATTTCATTTCATTTCATTTCATTTCATTTCATTTCATTTCATTTCATTTCATTTCATTTCATTTCATTTCATTTCATTTCATTTCATTTCATTTCATTTCATTTCATTTCATTTCATTTCATTTCATTTCATTTCATTTCATTTCATTTCATTTCATTTCATTTCATTTCATTTCATTTCATTTCATTTCATTTCATTTCATTTCATTTCATTTCATTTCATTTCATTTCATTTCATTTCATTTCATTTCATTTCATTTCATTTCATTTCATTTCATTTCATTTCATTTCATTTCATTTCATTTCATTTCATTTCATTTCATTTCATTTCATTTCATTTCATTTCATTTCATTTCATTTCATTTCATTTCATTTCATTTCATTTCATTTCATTTCATTTCATTTCATTTCATTTCATTTCATTTCATTTCATTTCATTTCATTTCATTTCATTTCATTTCATTTCATTTCATTTCATTTCATTTCATTTCATTTCATTTCATTTCATTTCATTTCATTTCATTTCATTTCATTTCATTTCATTTCATTTCATTTCATTTCATTTCATTTCATTTCATTTCATTTCATTTCATTTCATTTCATTTCATTTCATTTCATTTCATTTCATTTCATTTCATTTCATTTCATTTCATTTCATTTCATTTCATTTCATTTCATTTCATTTCATTTCATTTCATTTCATTTCATTTCATTTCATTTCATTTCATTTCATTTCATTTCATTTCATTTCATTTCATTTCATTTCATTTCATTTCATTTCATTTCATTTCATTTCATTTCATTTCATTTCATTTCATTTCATTTCATTTCATTTCATTTCATTTCATTTCATTTCATTTCATTTCATTTCATTTCATTTCATTTCATTTCATTTCATTTCATTTCATTTCATTTCATTTCATTTCATTTCATTTCATTTCATTTCATTTCATTTCATTTCATTTCATTTCATTTCATTTCATTTCATTTCATTTCATTTCATTTCATTTCATTTCATTTCATTTCATTTCATTTCATTTCATTTCATTTCATTTCATTTCATTTCATTTCATTTCATTTCATTTCATTTCATTTCATTTCATTTCATTTCATTTCATTTCATTTCATTTCATTTCATTTCATTTCATTTCATTTCATTTCATTTCATTTCATTTCATTTCATTTCATTTCATTTCATTACTCCGTCAAATACACAGATCTAGGATTTCACTACATTATAATTGAAATCCTAGATCTGTGGTCAAATACCCTACGGAGAAATTATAAGTCAATTTCTTCGTAGCAAATACCAGATTCACAAACAATCATTCATATTTATCGTTGTTTAAGCACATTACTCTTCGAGCATCAATGGAGATGTTAACGCAAGGCGTACCCCTCTGCTGGCCATATAGCCATAATTGGCCATATGAGCGTGCTTTTTAATACTGTGTGCGTGTTTCAAGCTAGTGTGCGGGATCGTTAAAGGGAATGATTTGTGTGTGTGCAATGCGTGTTTACCTCGTCCCCCGTAAGTATCGGCAGAAAAAAATGTTTGCGGATTACAACGTTAACATCTCCATTGGTCAATGCTCGAAGACATTACTGGACAAGGATCTTTCCAAAAACATAGGTATATTGAACTCGATCATCCATTTAATTAAATATTTATTTATAATAAATAAGTCATTTATTGACACACTTAAAAAATACATACAGTTACCGTAAACATGTATGGTAATCAAGACTTAAAAATATAATGTTCATTGTTACAAGCAATCCAAAATTTCATCGTACCGCCGGGATTCGAACCTATAATATTACATAAAAAATAATTAAGATAGTTTAAAAACTAAAACAACCGGCTTCAATGCCCCGCGAGTCAATTTGCGTAGCAAGTTTGAGACGTTTATCGTCATATCTCTAGAGATACTTATCGGATCTCAATGAAATTACAATGGGACCACTTCAGAAACGTACCCTACCGATTACAAAAAGAATCATTCGAATCGGTTCACAATTGACGGAGTAATCGTGTAACATACACACAAAAAAAACATACAGATGAATTGAGAACCTCCTTCTTTTTGGAAGTCGGTTGATAAAAGAAACATAATTTAAATATAACGTTGTTCAAATATAGCCTGATTTTAGAGTACATTTGGCGAGTAAACTAGAGTAATTAAACTGTAATATTTCAGACTCCAAAGCCTTCCATTTTAAGAGCGAACGCGGGGTGCACTTGTCCATACAAATGTATTCCCCCGTTTCCTCCCTGGAAAACGCTTCTGGAGAAAAATGTGTTTCTATAAAAAATCAAGGACTGCAATAGCTTTTTTATATAGCCCTATCATTTGCTTTTTTTTACCACCCAATTGCAAAAAATAATATAAGCATTCTAATTAACGATTAACTACTGACTACTTAACGATGTTTTTCCTTCACCGGAGGGCCACCGTGAAAAGCGCGCATACATTTTTTAATAGAAAAACCCATTGGTGCACGGCGGGGATTGAACTCGGTACCTCTGGCATCAAAGCCGAACGATCTCCCGATTACGCCACCGGGCCCTCAAATTTTTTCATAGTAATCAAACTGGAAAATTGGAAATAATAAAATTTTGATGTCCGAAGTGTTACCACAGATAATTATAGTATTTCTGTCAAGTCGAGCGAGATAGAATGGAATCATTACAGAAAACTGATATATTAGCATTTAGGTAGGTACTACGCTTAGATTAATCTATGTCTGTGATTGCCAACGACTTGACGTGTCATTGCTTCTTACTAAAACTCGTCCTACACCTTGTTTACCGAGTATCTTGACACTCCACAATCAATAAAGAATAAAGGAAAATGTATGATGTCTAATAAACATAATAAACCAAATCAAAAAATTATCTTATCAACATGCGGTTAAAAATGGGTAGCGCTTGTCCACTATCTTACCTGATGTTAAGTGATGATGCGGTCGATGACGTAACGCTCATTTAAATCATTCTGAAGATTGTTCAATAACAACCCTGTGGTCATATTTAATACAAATCGATCAATAAATACCAAAGTATGTTACATATTACACAGAAAATACGAGTTGTCCTAATTCGACGATTGGATGACAGCTGAATGGCTCATTACTTTTGTTTTCTTTTAAATTCAAAGCAATGTTGCGAGTTATGTTTTTGTTATATAGTACCTACCTCTGATAAAGGGAGGTATCCCTTTATCTTTTGAGAAGTCGGTCAAGATATTGGTATGTATTTAAAGTATAATAATATCGTTTACAAACTAAAATAGAACCGACTTCAATGTTCATTTTCAGTACCAATTTTGAGATGTTTACCTCAATATCTCTGGAGATACTTATCAGACCTCGATAAAATTACCATGGTACCGCACTTGGGATATCTCCTTTCGAACAAAAAAAGAATAATCAAAATCGGTGCATAAATGACGAAGTTATCCCCGAACAAACATAAAAAAAATATATATATACGGTCGAATTGAGAAACCTCCTCCTTTTTTTGAAGTCGGTTAAAAAGCGCGAAGTTAATCGATTTATCACACCGATAATGTACAATGAATGGCCAATGCCTTAATCGGATTGTAATCTCTCGTAATTGACTCGGTCTATTGACCTTAGAACAAATAAATAATACGTATATTATGGAATGTAGGTATTGTGGTTAGCGTTTTAACTTTGAACACGTTTTCTGAGGAAAATCACCTGCGCCATAATCAAGTCGTCAGTTTGAAATTATACCTACTAATATAAAAATAGGAATCTATAATATATAATAACACTAGCAGCCCGCCCCGGCTTCGCACGGGTTGAACATATATGCCTACAACATTTGCATCAGTTTGTTGCATCGAATATAAAATATGAACATATTTAACAACCATTGTCATATTTCATCCAATTTACACAAAACCTTAACGAATTATGCACCTAAACCTTCCTCACAAACACTCTGGCTATTGGTGAAAACCGCATGATAATCCGTTCCGTAGCTATTGAGATTATTGCGAACAGACAGACAGACGCAGTGATGAATTTTGTTTTATAATACTTACGTATTGATATTGGACGGCCCTTTGGCGTAAAGGATAGTTACCCTGATTCTGACCCGACGGTCGTTGGTTCTAATCCTAGCTATATACCTAACAATGAAAGTTTTATGTGCATTCATGAATCATGAGTTTTCGTAAAGTGGTAGTGGAATCATTAAATCTACCAAAAAGTAGCTTACCACCAAGGAGATGGCAGGACCGGCGGCAGATGTAGCCGCCGTAACCTTACGGCGTTCCCCGACGCAAAATGTAGGGGTAATATACGTTTAACGTGTGTATCTGTGTGTCTGTCTGTAGCATCTTAGCACCTAACCGAATGAACCGATTTTGTTTTTATTATTGATAGTTTTTTTTTGTTTGATAGATGTCTTCATCGAGAGTATTCTTAGCTTTGATTCATGAAAATTCGTTCAATCGTTATAAAACTATGAGCTTTTTTCTAGTTAATTGCGCTATGAAATCAACTTTCATAGGTCTGATCAATTCGAAAACCTTCTTCTTCAACGATATTGTAAGAACATGGAAGCCTCCTGGACTCTACAGAATACTCAAATCCTCACCAACTTACAGCTCAGATTTTAAATGTCGTGTTTAGAGTCATTGGAAAAAGCTATTATACATAGATCAGTCGGGGTGGTTTAAAATATGATATTATATTATTATATATATAGATGAATATTATTTTATACAATAGATCATATTATTATACTATATTGACTTCAAATTGATTGTGATCGGTGGGGATCTACAGCATAGCTAAGCTTATAATAATATTTTCGTAGTAACTATGACCTAATCTGTGGTTTCACTGCAAATATTTTATTAATTTTGCGATGCGTGTTTGTGAAATTCGTGATATCTTCTAGAGTTTTCATTTGAATTATATACTGTAAAGGACAATTTTAATCTATATTATGTGGCCAAGCTAATTAACGTAATTATTTGGTTAAGGATTAATACTATATACTTGAAAATAGCCTTGGAAGTTATGTAATATTTTTTAACAAAAATTTTAAGATTAAAATGGTTACTGTGAGTCAACCTTAAGAGATAGACATATGCTGTCGCGGATTTTTTTGTAGGTCTTATTAAGTTGTACAACTCTTGCATAGAAAATATTCTTCTATCTATTTTCGATTAAGCAGCGTTCGTAAGAAACGTGTTTTTTCGACCGTTTATTTGCCGACTTAGGTTGCAAATTAGGTCTCCACGAATGTACCTTTGATTTAAACGGGATAATATATAGCCTATTTTCATTCCGAAAGTCCATTCTATGTATTAGTTAAAGAATTTTTTTAATCGGTTCTGTAGTTTTTGAGCTTACTCATTACAAACATACAAAAATACAAAAATACAAATGTTCTCTCTTTATAATATTAGTATAGATTATAAAAGAGGAAAGATTTTATTGTTTGTGGTTTTGTTTGTTTGCGTCGAATAGGTTCCGAAACTACTGGACCGATTTGAAAAATTCTTATTTCTTTCACCGCTGGGAAGCTTCACTATCCCCGGGTGACATAGGCTATATTATATTTTCCAATAAATAAGGATCCTTATAAAAGTCCAATAATGTAACCCAATGTGTAAAAAAATTACCTAAAAATACCTTACATCGCATGCCCTGCGAAAATTATTGATGATAAGACAAAATAATGTACTACGACTATGCAGAACATGATCTGTCGCTATAACCTTACTGAGTGTTCTGGCAAGACAGCCCTTCGGAATCGGCCCTTCAGAGTCGACCCTCAGAGGCCTCAGAGTAAATATTATTATTTTAGTACCTATAGTATAGTTACTCTGCGGTCAGACCGTTCTAGGCCTAGCGTGTTCATCATCCTTGACCACATCATCGCTTACAACCAGGCGAGTCGCTATCACATTTATAAAAAAAACATTAGATTATACTATGAGTATTCATATTAATAACTAGCTGACCCGGCGAACTTCGTACCACCTAACAGACAATGAATGTTACCGTTTCGTGTTACCTTTTAGATGAACTTGTTTTAGGCTTTTATGAACGTAATAAATGAATACAAAAGAGATATTATAATAATGGCAATACAGATATAGAATAAAAATTGGTAAAAATGGTTTTTGGAAATATAAACTTTTTTAAGTTGCTTGTAAGCATACATTTCTGAACGCACGCATATTTGACAATCAATAAATATGTCAAACAATTATCATTTCTGACAATATTTGACATTTTTAAAATCTACATGACTTGAATTCACAAAAACTTAAAGAATTTTTACTTGACTTACTACTTGACACTGGCTAAATATACTAATCGTGTAGAGCTACAATTATACAAAAAAAAATACGGTGGGATAATCAATTGAACATCAAATAATCGGCAGTTTTGAAACCCAGGAACATTTTGGCAAAATATTTATTCTTATATAATTTTTTTAGGTCTATTATTCATTGTTTTTAATACTTATTATCCTATTCCTGACAAAGACAATTCCAAAAATACAAAAATCATAAAAATTGAAAGAAAGAAAGAAAAATAATTTATTTGACATATAACACATTAAAATACTTACTGAAACAATGAAACAAGAAAAAACAAGAAACAATGTGAGGTGTCAAAAAGGCTTGTCTCAGCACATTATGTCTAGATTTATACCTGGACGCTGATTTTCAGACAAGCCTGCGGGTGATGAAAAAAAATGCGAAATGTTTATAAATAAAATAACAAAAATAAATAATAAATTGATACATAGATAAAATAGGTACACTTAGATAGATATTAAATATAAATATATTTATTAATATTAAATATAGATATTAGATACTAAATATATGTATAAAAATTTATATGTCGGAGCGAAAAAAAAAATATAATAAAACTTATAAATATGTATTTCAGGTTAATTAGGAAAGGAACAACATTTAGAGGCTTTTAATTTAGAAAGGAATAGCTGGGTCATTTGGAAGGCAGAACTAAATAAATAAAATTATTAAGATGAGCGAGAATATATTGTATATGTCTTGTATGATCGACATATCTTTATTTACATCAGCATTTTTCCGCTGCTCAACTATCAGGTACTGCTTTCACTTAAACTTGAAAGAACTTAAAGTTTTAGTACTCCTTATCGGAGGAGGGATGTTATTCCAGCACCTGGTAGCGAAGTAGCGGAAAGAGCCCCTAAAACCGGCTGAGTGATGATGCGGTGTGGAGAGCTGCTGTGAGACCTGTCTTATGGGACACGACCTTCTCTGAGATCTCCAGATGAGCCTGTCGCATAAGTATGACGGTTGTCCGTAATTAAGAATCCCGAAAAGAAGGGACGCGAGGTGGAGTTTTCGTCGAGATTTCATTTTCAAAGCGTAGTGGTTGTTAAGAAAAGGTGTGACATGACCTCTAGCGGGGATATTATAGCAAAATCTTGCACAGGCGTTTGTTTTGTTTCTCTTTGAACTAAATGTTGAGTTCGAGACAGCAATCGTGATCCATACACAGTGTCCGCGTAATTAAGCTTAGACAAGATGAGTGATTCAACCAATGCAATGCGAAGGTCTTCGCTTAAAAAGGGTCGAAGCTTATAGAGCGTTTTTAGTCTATAAAAACAGTTTTTAATTGACTCTGCAATATGCTCTTCAAAACGCAAGTGTACGTCTACTTTAAGACCTAGATTGCGAGCTACGTATACTTAAATTGATCCAGCCTTTCTTGAGTTATAAGTGTAGTAACTAACACGACTTTCTTTTATATATATACATGAACGAAGCAAAGCATTTTATAATTACATAATGAAAGTATATAAATAAATACATAGACGGCATTATTACACTAACGTGACCACACGTCCCGTTTTGAACGGGAGCGTCCCGTTTTTAGGTAATCTGTCCGGGTGTCCCCAAGAAAATCTCTGGGACGCATAAATGTTCCGTTTTTCGAAACCTTGGGAAAATTGAAGATATAGAAATAAGACCACGCGCTTTCGGTAACCTTACCTAGCGTCACGTCGATGCAGAGAGGTACGCGGACAGGGAGTATGATTGGATTATTTGATACTCATTTGTTGGTATAGCCACGCGAATTTCTCACTATTACTTTTTTTGCTAGAGGCAGATAGGCGACATGATTGGATTATTTGTAATTAATTTGTTCTTTATCTAATATCCACGCGAATTTCTCTGTACTGATTGTTTTTTCATTACGTATATAAAGTAATGTCCCGTTTTGAGTGATAAAATAAATGGTCACGTTATATTACACGCACAAGTCTGAAATATAAAAATATAATTAAATATCGTTTACAAAACAACTAAAGTTGTTTTTTCGTTTTTTAAACGACCTTATGTTATATTTCACCAACTTCACAAAAAGAGGAGGAGGATTTCAATTCGTCGGAACCTTGTTTTTATGTATGTTCAGCGATTACTCGAAGACGCCTGAACCGATTTAGAATTTTTCTTTTTAGGGTTCCGTACCTCAAAAGGTAAAAAAAGGAACCCTTATAAGATCACTTTCTAGTCCGTCTGTCTGTCTGTCTGTCCGTCTGTCCGTCTGTCCGTCTGTCTGTCCGTCTGTCCGTGTGTCACCACTGATTTTCTCAGGGACGGGTGGACCTAGCAAGTTGAAATTTATACCTGATACTGAGGTCTATAGTCCCTATTGGGTGTATAAAAATCAAGGTCTTGAGTCAACACAGTAAAAATATATGGGCAAATTCAGGTTTTTCACGAAAACTTGTTAGTACCAAAATGTACCTTAATTTTCAACTTTTTTTTTTTCGGAATTTTTCCTTTACTTGTGCTCTAAGACCTTGCTTATAACCAAAATTGACAATTCTAGGTACCGGAAGTACCCTATAGGTTTTGGGTCGAAAACCTATAGGGTACTTCCCGTTGAGGTCAACGGTCAACGGTCAAAGGTCTAGGTAGAATCATGAAATTTGGCAAGAAGCAAGGTCTTACAGCACAAATTAAGGAAAAATTCCAAAAAATAAAAAAGTTGAAAATTAAAGGGTGTCACTATACATACATAGTTTGCGCCAATTAAGGTAGACCTCTTATATGAGCGCTGATACAATTTAGAGGTCTAGCTTAATTGGTTGGTACAGAAGCCTCGGTGGGCGAGACTTAGCCGGTTTTATTTCATTTGAAAGGGGAAAAAATAATTAGAAAAAAAAAAAAATACTTCACAGGTGGTCCGATATAAATTTCATCGAGATAAATATGCCCAGCATCTCCAGAGATATGGAGATAAATACCTCAAACTTAGTAAGTAAAAAAACTTGGTAAACTTAGTAAGTAGTAGTACTGAATGACGTTTGAAGTCTAGCGTGATACCATCCTCGACCGCATCTTCACTCAACAACAGGTGAGATAGTGGTCAAACGCTAACCTATATAGGGTAGCGTTTTATTATATAATATTTTGTTTTAAATAGTCGGGTCTTTTAGTTTTTTAAATATTGGTATAATATACGCTGTAACAATTGTAGTTGTGAGCGGAAGTCACTTCGGTTAAAATCGGTTTCGGTTTAATCACGTCACGTTAAAACCTCAGACTATCGTTAAAACTTAATTGTAGGGAAGTGTAGTGTAGTGCCATGTATGAGCAATCTAGATACGGTATAGACCATAATATGGCGTTTCTCACGGAAAACTATACCACTTCCAGTTCACTTCCCTGTGAGTTACGAACAATGAGAAGACCCTCACGCTACGTCCGTTGTTTCAGTATTTTTATTAAAAAGTGGACTATTGTGCTGTGATAGATAATGTGCACAGTGTGTGCACCTACGAACAAAAAAAAAACAGTGTGCACTTAATTTAAATACAATAGCTGTAGTGGTAGAGTTGAGCATTCTATTCGCAGTATTTTTAGGGTTCCGTACTTCATAAGTAATAAACAGGAACCCTTATAGGATCACTTTGTTGTCCGTCTGTTTGTCCGTCTGTCTGTATGTCTGTCCGTCTGTCAAGACACTTTTTCTCAAAAACGAGGAGAGGTATGAAGTTGAAACGTATATCAAATACTTGAGTTTATTGTATCTTTCAGCTGTGAAAAAATCAAAGTAGTATAAAAGTAGTATATAAAAGTTATGACCGTTTATGTCGCATATTTTGCGCTTTCAGAAGGGATTCAAATCTACAGGGTACTTCCCGTTGACCTATTTTCATTGAATCATGAAATTTGGCAAAAAGCAAGGTCTAGAAGCACTTATAAAGGAAAAATCTGAAATCCAAAAATATGTAGTTCAATAAAAAAAACTATATAATATACTATTACAAACTTGTTATTTGCGGGTAGTTCATGGATAGTGTCGAGCCATTGGTCGAGGGATCGAACTGCAAAATCAAGTTTGTACGGAAGCCTTGGTGTGCGAGTCCAACCGGCATTTGACCGGTTTATTTTATTCCGGACATATACAATTCTTGTCCACGATCTCAGCTGATATTAAAAAACTGGTCAAGTGCGAGTCAGACTTTTTCCCGCACACGGAGGGTTCCGAACGCCATCTATCGAATTTCTAACGAACTTCTAACACCAACTAAGTAAACGTTTACACAAAGGTAGAATAGTATTATATAGTAGTAATAGTAATTGTAGTAATTAATATTATTAAATATCTGGTTGACCGAGCTTTGCTCGGTATTTTTTGCCACTTTTTTTTGCAAACAGACAAATATGAAACTTCCCGACATCTATTGACGGATAATAAAACTATTTTTTTTAATTGAGAGCAACTAACTGCTTTACTGATACAGTACTTCTACTCGCCAATAGATGTCGGGAAGAGTCATATTTTAAGTTGATTATCAATAAAGTTGATTATTGAAAACACGAATAAAACAACATTTTCTGAAAATGACTCCTAGCTAGTTCGATTTATCGCCCCCGAAATCCCCTGTAGATATACTAAATTTTATTTAATCGTTGGAGCCGCTTCCGAGATTCAGATTAAGGTAAAGACGATAGCGCCATCTTAGCAACTAGATAGGTGGCGCTGCGCTATCGTAAAAAACTTTTTTTTAACTTTTCTTTCATTTTTAACTTTGTTCTGTTCTTAGTATTTGTTGTTATAGCGGCAACAGAAATACATCATCTGTGAAAATTTCAACCGTCTAACTATCACGGTTCATGAGATACAGCCTGGTGACAGACGGACAGACAGACAGACAGACAGACAGACAGACAGACAGACAGACAGACAGACAGACAGACAGACAGACAGACAGACAGACAGACAGACGGACAGCGGAGTCTCAGTAATAGGGTTCCGTTGGTACCCTTTGGGTTCGGAACCCTAATAAAAACGATGCGGTCTAGAATGGACCGTTTTTCCCACTATCTCGCCTAATGGTAAGTGATGATATGGTTCTAGAGTGCAGACCCTGAATCGGTAAACGTAGCGTAAGACGCCCTGTGGAGCGACGACATTCGCAAAGCGGTGGGCAGTAACTGGAAACAAAGAGCCGAAGGTCGGGCTCAGTGGCATGACTTGGGAGAGGCCTATGTCCAGCAGTGGACTGATACCGGCTGATTATGATGATGATGATATGGTCGAAGGTGGTAAACACGCTAGGCCTTGAATGGTCTGACTCTAAAGGCCGTGTGCCAAACTAGAGCATACATAAAAAGTTTGTCTTGTAGTAGATTGCATTCTGAAGCTTATTCTCTCAAGGTCATTAGCTTCATCAATAGTGTAATACAATCAAATCAAAACATCGTTATGAAACCTCCAACCCCCGCATGGCGGTAGGACACACTATCTGGTATCCGCCTGGCAGGCTACCACCCTCAAGTTAGAAAATCTGTCGCCAAACATCTAATGTGTTCCGACAGCTATCCTTGAGAGCCACTTCCCATTCTAGGCCTAGAATGCTACCATCCACGACCGCATCATCACTTACTAACAGGTGAGATAGTGGTCAAACGCTAGCATATATTATATGAAAAAAAGAAATAGTGTCTTCGATAAGTTATGTGCATAATGCCTCCCTATTGGGGAGCTGGTTTATCATACAACAAAACGATAAGTGTGTTTTGTTCGCTCTGGAATGTTTATGCAATTATGCTTAAAGATTACTATAAACGTTGGATTACCTTTTTAGGGTTCCGTAGCCGAATGGCAAAAAACGGAACCCTTATAGATTCGTCATGTCTATCTGTCTGTCTGTCTGTCCGTCCGTATGTCACAGGCATTTTATTCCGAAACTGTTAGGACTACAGTATTGAAACTTGGCAGATAAATGTATTCTGTGAACCGCTTTCTGATTTTTTTACAAAAATAAAAAATATTAAAGTTTAAAGGGGGTCATCCCATACATGGAACTGAAACAAAAAAAAAAATTTTCTTCAAATTCAAAATTCAAACCTATACGTGTGGGCTGTTTATGGATAGGTCTTCAAAAATGACATTGAGGTTTCTAAAATCATTTTTTCTCAAAGTCAATCATTTGAAAGATAGGCGCGTCTAAAGTGGTAAAATGTGTGTCCCCCCCTCTAACTTTTAAAGTATAGGAGTGAAAAATCTAAAAAAAATATATGCTGTAGATCTCAATAAAAACTAACAACGAAAATTAGTTTGAACGAGATACAGTCAGCAGTTTTAGAGATATGGCGACCGCAAAGATAACTTTGTTTTTCATACATACACTATGAAAAACAAAGTTAATTTGGTAGTTGCGAAAAATCATAGTTATGGATTACTTAACTGTGTTACGGAACCCTACGAGTGCGAGTCCGACTTGCACTTGGCCAGTTTATTTTATTACTGCTAAATAAACACTTGACATTGTCAAGTATTTAGTTGTGAAGTTGACAACTGGATCACCTGATGTTAAGTAAAGATGGAATCTGGACGGAATTTCAGTCGGTAAAAATACTATAGCGCTATCTGATCGCCGCCTAGATCTCGCACGCAGGTCGCTGCGGTGTGTCCGTATATAGTTACGTGCCGAGGCCCAAGCGTAGCGAACGGGCTTGTAAGCAAAACTCTCAGAAGAAGGAATTCAAGAATGTCCGAAACTGGTCGGAGTTAATTTTTCGGTACATAAAATTTTAATGTGATAATAGCCGTTACAAACTATGCTATCCCAACCCGTCTTCCATACATTCAACATCCAACATAAGCCTATTACTAAAATTTACTAGCTGTGCTACGTGGCTCCGCCCGCATTAAAATGTATTCTATAGAGTATAACCTAATCTATAGTATTGGCTATCCCTATATATCAAAATTCAAAATTTTAGCTAATTCGGTCCAGCCGTTTGACCTTGAAGAAGTAAGTAAGTAAAAATGTTTTTATTGACATACTAGCACCCGGCTTCGCACGGGTAGAACATATATGCCTACAACATTTGCATCAGTTTGTTGCATCGAATATACAATATGAACATATTTAACAATCATCGTCAAATTTCATCCAATTTACACAAAACCTTAACGACATATGCACCTAAACCTTCCTCATAAACACTCTGGCTATTGGTAAAAACCGCATGATAATCCGTTCAGTAGCTATTGAGATTATTGCGAACAGATAGACAGACGCAGTGATGGACTTTGTTTTATAATACTTACGTAGTGATATTGGACGGCCCTTTGGCATAAAGGATAGTTACCCTGATTCTGACCCGACGGTCGTTGGTTCTAATCCTAGCTATATACCTACCAATGAAAGTTTTATGTGCATTCATGAATCATGAGTTTTCGTACAGTGGTAGTGGGATCATTAAATCTACCAAAAAGTAGCTTACCACCAAGGAGAACATCTGCCGCCGTAACCTTAGCTTTGATTCATGAAAATTCGTTCAATCGTTATAAAACTATGAGCTTTTTTCTAGTTAATTGCGCTATGAAATCAACTTTCATAGGTCTGATCAATTCGAAAATCTTCTTCTTCAACGATATTGTAAGAACATGGAAGCATTGACCTGATGCTGGGACATCTCCTGGACTCTACAGAATACTCAAATCCTCACCAACTAAGAGCTCGGATTTTAAAAGTCGTGTTTAGAGTCATTGGAATGCTTTTAATGAAAAGATTAGGTATACATAGATCAGTCGGGGTGGCTTAAAATATATTATATTATTATATATATAGATGAATATTATTTTACACAACAGATCATATTATTATACTATATTGACTTCAAATTGATTGTGATCGGTGTGGATCTACAGCATAGCTAAGCTTATAATAATATTTTCGTAGTAACTATGACCTAATCTGTGGTTTCACTGCAAATATTTCATTAATTTTGCGATGCGTGTATGTGAAACTCGTGATATCTTCTAGAGTTTTCATTTGAATTATATACTGTAAAGGACAATTTTAATCTATAATATGTGGCCAAGCTAATTAACGCAATTATTTGGATAAGGATTAATACTATATACTTGAAAATAGCCTTAGAAGTTATGTAATATTTTTTAACAAAAATTTTAAGATTAAAATAGTTACTGTGAGTCACCCTTAAGAGATAGACATATGCTGTCCCGGACTTTTTTGTAGGTATTATTAAGTTGTATAACTTGCATAGAAAATATTCTTCTATCTATTTTCAATTAAGCAGCGTTCGTAAGAAACGTGTTTTTTCGACCGTTTATTTACCGACTTAGGTTGCAAATTAGGTCTCCACGAATGTACCTTTGATTTAAACGGGATAATATATAGCCTATTTTCATTCCGAAAGTCCATTCTATGTATTAGTGAAAGAATTTTTTAGATCGGTTCAGTAGTTTTTGAGCCAAATCATTACAAACATACAAAAATACAAATGTTCTCTCTTTATAATAATAGCAAAATTAATAAAATATTTGCAGTGAAACCACAGATTAGGTCATAGTTACTACGAAAATATTATTATAAGCTTAGCTATGCTGTAAATCCCCACCGATCACAATCAATTTGAAGTCGATATAGTGTAATAATATGATCTATTGTATAAAATAATATTCATCTATATATATAATAATATAATATAATATTTTAAACCACCCCGACTGATCTATGTATAATAGCTTTTTCCAATGACTCTAAACACGACATTTAAAATCTGAGCTGTAAGTTGGTGAGGATTTGAGTATTCTGTAGAGTCCAGGAGGCTTCCATGTTCTTACAATATCGTTGAAGAAGAAGGTTTTCGAATTGATCAGACCTATGAAAGTTGATTTCATAGCGCAATTAACTAGAAAAAAGCTCATAGTTTTATAACGATTGAACGAATTTTCATGAATTAAAGCTAAGAATACTCTCGATGAAGACATCTATCAAACAAAAAAAAACTATGAATAATAAAAACAAAATCGGTTCATTCGGTTAGGTGCTAAGATGCTACAGACAGACACACAGATACACACGTTAAACGTATACTACCCCTACATTTTTCGTCGGGGAACGCCGTAAGGTTACGGCGGCAGATGTTCTCCTTGGTGGTAAGCTACTTTTTGGTAGATTTAATGATCCACTACCACTGTACGAAAACTCATGATTCATGAATGCACATAAAACTTTCATTGGTAGGTATATAGCTAGGATTAGAACCAACGACCGTCGGGTCAGAATCAGGGTAACTATCCTTTACGCCAAAGGGCCGTCCAATATCACTACGTAAGTATTATAAAACAAAGTCATCAACAAAGTCATCATATATTATATAAATTGATATATCATATCACTGCGTCTGTCTGTCTGTTCGCAATAATCTCAATAGCTACTGAACGGATTATCATGCGGTTTTCACCAATAGCCAGAGTGTTTATGAGGAAGGTTTAGGTGCATAATTCGTTAAGGTTTTGTGTAAATTGGATGAAATATGACGATGATTGTTAAATATGTTCATATTTTATATTCGATGCAACAAACTGATGCAAATTTTGTAGGCATATATGTTCTACCCGTGCGAAGCCGGGGCGGGCTGCTAGTCTTAAATAAATTAGTACAATGTTAATGACAAAAATTAGCGAGTAAAATACAAAATAAGATAATTGTATAAAATTGTACAAAAAAAACCTGATATAAGAATGAAAAAATAAATCATTATATAATTTTTACAATGTTTTTATTATTATATTTATTAGGTTAAATATTCATAAGTTATACATACATTTTACAAATTATTTATTAGTCAAAATATTTTCATTTTTAAATTCAAACGTAAATTATAATTATTTAGTAAGTTAAAATTTAGCTCATTAAGGCTGAGTTGCACCATCTTACTTTAACCGTAACTATAACTATTAACCGGGGATTTTATATGGAATTTGAGAGATTTTTGATTTTTGTTATCGTTAAAGTAAGATGGTGCAACTCAGCCTAAAAGTGGTGGCGTTATAACTATAAAAGTGTGTGTGTGTGTGTGTGTTGGTGTGTGTGTATGTGTGTGAGTGAGATGCTTATTATTATGATAATTATTTAAAACAAACAAACAATGAAACAAACTGACTTTCGTATTTCAATATTGGTGTTCTTTGATGATGGTATTGATTCCAGAACAAAATTACAATTGTGTAAGCTACATCTAGTTGCACTGTAGAAAATGAAATGAAACTGGTGGCGACTAGGCTTACATTTTGGTTTACTCCTTTTATTACAAGAGCAAATGCCTTCCACAATTTTTTTATAAAATTCTTATTTTGTCCTGCGTCCAAATGCGCGGGCGCGATTTGATTTTCAATCGTTTTCTGATCGCCGTAAATCGCGTTTGACTTGAACTTGTTTGTACAAATACTACTGCATTATCTGATCGCGCCCGCGCACGCGGACGCAGGACGCCGTGGTGTGGCCGTACCTTAGCCATTCTATACGTCGTAGTGGGTTTACCCCAAATCGTTTTAAAAATTGATGCTAACATTAAACCTACAAAAACAACTGTATAGTTTTAAAAAACAAGCTCACAAAAAAACAACTTAATTTTTTTGCTTGCGTATTTAAGCCTCCGCGTGAATATTACAACAAAAAATAAGTAATAATAGGTACTCATCATTTAAATGTCATAAACGTGTTTCGGATGCAGTGACGTCATAACTTGATCTCATTTAGGTCCACATATTTAAATACCTGTTTTGGTCAAAAGTCAAAAGTCAAAGCATTTATTCAGTATATGGGCAAATTAAAAATCTGCACTTACACACGTCGAATATCATTAAATAGATATTATCAATTATAATTATTCAAAATATAACAAAAACAAAACTTATTGCTATGAATTAAAAAAAAACAGACAGTCGGACAGCGGAGTCTCATTAATAGGGTTCCGTTGGTACCCTTTGGGTTTGGAACCCTAAAAAACTGGCCGAGTGCAAGTCGGACTCGCACTCGTAGGGTTCCGTACAGCACTACAGTATTTTATAAGATCGAGCAAAAAATACTTCTATCATTTTTTCCCAGTAAAAAATAATATTTAATAAAAAAATTATCAAAACAGAGTTGTGAGTCACGTGCTTATTTCTTATAACGCCATCTAACGTCTAACGCTATCTAAGTGAAAGTTAACACAAAGGTGTTAGGGATCGGCATTTCAATATAACGCTATCTATGGACGTTTACCTAAGCGTTCATAGATGGCGTTATATTGAAATGCCGAAAAAAAATACGTTTCTTGTATGGGGACCCCCTATAATTTTAAACTTTATTCTGTTTTTAGTATTTTTTGTTAAAGCGGCAACAGAATAATATCATCTGTGAAAATTTGAACTGTCTATCACGGTTCATGAGATACAGCCTGGTGACAGACGGACACACAGACAGACAGACAGACAGCGGAGTCTTTACTTATATTATAGGGTCCCATTTTACCCTTTGGGTACGGAACCCTAAAAACCAAAAGTAATGAGCCATTCAGCTTTTATCTAAACGTCAAACGTCACACTTAAAACAAATGTTTATAATTCCCCTGATTAATGTAGGGTTACCAACCGTACCATTACGTGCACCCTCAACCCAATGCATGTTTCATTACTACAGACAATTTTTAATTTCAAAAATCGTGTATAATTGAACGCAATAAGTAAATAAGTATTATTTTAAAAAACCTTTTTAAACACAAGCTTTAACATAACCTAGGACCAGAGTAAGTCGAGACAAATTCAACGAGCCCAAACACGACGGGTATAACATTTGTAGTTTAGGAGTTCCTTAGGCCACCTTCCAGCTCCATCATCAGATCAGCACCATGTCATCATAATATTGCATTGTCACGCGATTTACATGCATGTCAATTTTCAGCTCAATCGAACCCCTGGAAGTTGCTCTAAAATCAATCGCAAGATTTGTGACGGACAAACAAATTCGTCGTGAAGTAGAGATAAAGCTTGTAATAATAAAACTCAAACTAAATTGCTGTACAAAATTGCTGTACTAAATTGCTGTACAAACTAAATTGCTGTACAAATCATATTCCGAATGGAACTGGTTGTTGATTGTGGTACAAGTACCATATTGGGACTTAAGTTTAGGTAAGTATCGCTTCATCCAATCATGCAACGAGTTACAATGACTACATAACGAAATAAAACTGGCCAAGTGCGAGTCAGCATCGCGTCTCTTATCGCACACTTAGGGAGGGTTCCGTACAATACGAAACATAACAGAGGTTCAACCTCATATAACGATTAATTGATATTACCAAGAATATTTGATTTGGTCGCGATTTAGAAAGATGGGGCTCGTTTACTAGCGCTATCTATGTCATTTTGCCGAAACTAATTAGATAGATGGCATTTAAAAACACGTTTTTTGTATTATTATTATACTCTTTATTCAATTCACATCACGGGCTGCAAATCGCCCGGTCCTTTGGAAGGCATTGACGGAGCCGAAGCCAACGTCAAGAGGCCCTTTACAATATTAAATTAAATAAAAATATGATTTGTGGATGGAGACATGAAAAACTATAAAAAGATGGTACTATAATTTATTATGGCTATGAATGTGTGCTGCTTGATGACTGTTTTCTGGTCTATGGGATGAGGTACGGCACCCGCCAATTATGCCTCATTTCAAAATATTAAGGCGAGTGGTGACTAGCTATACACTGAATGGACCCCCCATAAAGGCGGACCGTTATGTCGGCGCCGAGGGGCAACATTGGCGTGGATAGCTAAGGGTGTTGAGAGGTGTGCTGCACTTTCACTAAACGCTACTAGCGGCTTTATGCCTTTAACACTTCCACCCTGGAGCTTTGGTCTTAGCTCTTGCGATTCCCACCACCGGCCGGCCGGTCAAGGCTATTATTATTATTATTTTTAAAGATTACTCGCAATGTGGGTTACACATTACTAGTATTCTTGTTAACCCCTCCAACTAAGCTAAATATGCTTGTGTCTGGAGTGGGTTCACGTCAACAGTGCAATGGGTGGGGTGGGGATCGAACTCACGACCTCTCGATCACCAGTCCGACACCCTATCCATTGGGCTATTGCCGCCTTAAATGTGTATGTATGTATGGGGACCCCCTTTAATTTTTAACTTTATTTTATTTTTAGTATTTGTTGTTCTGGCGGCAACAGAAATACACCATCTGTGAAAACTGTCTAACTATCACGTTTAATGAGCTATAGCCTGGTGACAGACAGACAGACGGACAGCGGAGTCTTAGTAATAGGGTCCCGTTTTACCCTTTAGGTACGGAACCCTAAATACCTACCTCAAATGCCACGCTAGTAATTTTCAGTACCAAGTTTGAGGTATTTATGTGTATATCGCTGGAAATACTTATCACATCACTTTGAATTAATTATACATAATTATGTCCCATTAGGAACGGTGGGACCTCAGGCAGAGAGAGAAATCGCATACATACGCACAATAATTTACGATAGTTAAAAAAAACTAAAAGAACTGACATCAGATGCCGCGCCAGTCATTTATAGTACCAAGTTTGAGGTGTTTATCTCCATATCTCTGGAGATACTGAACATATCTCGATGAAATTCTAATGGACCACCTGGAAGGTATACTCTTTGAAACAAAAATGAATTTTCCAGATCGGTCCAGGCGACTTCGAGTAATCGGTGAACGTACACAAAAAGAAAGATTCCGACGAATTGAGAACTTCCTTTTTTTGTGGAGTCGGTTAAACAAGGGATAGATAACCTTCTTTTTCTAGAAGTCGGTTAAAAACAAGTAAAACTAAGTTGTTTGTAACTTTGTTTAAAACAAACATACAAAAAGGTCTTCTAGTAAAGATAGATCACGTATTATAACGTAACAATAAGCAATAAAGTTGATATACCCACGTGTAAGCTCGCATCTGAATGGATGCAGATTTAAGATCAAAGTGGCTTTATTAGTAGATAAGCTGTAATAACTTGAACTTTGTGGAGAACTGACCTACCATTAAATTTTAGTGGGTAATTTACCTACTTGCCTAGTGTAATAAAGGGGAAGACGGGTATAAAAGAGACAGTTGACAGTTGTCATGCCCCTCGTCTTATACCAGAAATTACGTTAAACGGAGGTCCGTACGGTTACATATTAAAATGCTCCGTCACGTCGTAGGCATCCAATACCAGACGAGCTAGCTCCTAATTCTAACCGACTTCAAAATGAAGGAGGTTCTCACTTTGTAGGTATTTCTTATTTTTTATGTTTGTTCCCCAATTACTCAAAGACGCCCAGATTGATTTGGAAAATTATATAATTGTTTGAAATAGTAATCTTTCCAAATGGTCTTAGTTTTAGTTTTTAAACGATCTTAAGTTATCTCCGGCTTTTTGCTATAAAATATAAATTTATTAGTAATAATATATACATTGTCTGCTCTACAAAAGGCTATAATAAAATAGAAGTAAAATGTCGTGTCTATTAGGCTTCCACCGAATATCTCTAAAGATTTCTATCGAGTTAGTTACCTGAGTATGCAAATTGACTATTGGAATTCACAAATCTGCATTAAGTTGGAAGGTTCAGTAGCTTAGGTCTTAGGTTAAACTTTCATAAAAACGTAGGTACGTGAATTCTCCTCCTTCGAAATAGTATAAAAAGTACATAAGAAAAGATAACGCGCTTAACTAAATTGAAAGAATCGACAGGGTGGAACCGTTTTCAAGGTGAATACAAGGGTAGCGTAGGGTGGGTCGGACCATGGCCATAATTATTAAGCGCATTTCAGACTACGCTATAATATCATATTGTTTATAGCACAACAACCCTACATTAATCAGGGGAATTGAACATTTCTCTAAGTGTGACGTTCTATTATTATCTTTTCTATGGTTCTACGTTTGGATGAAGGCTGTATGAATCATTACTTTTGTTTTTTTTTATATTTTTTTATTATACAGCAATTAATAATGCTTTTCGTATTTGAATAATTATTACTGATAAATTATCTGTTTAATGTTATCTGACGTGTGTAATTGCAGAATTTTAATTAGCCCATATACTGAATAAATGCTTTGACTTTTTGAGTTTTCAACAATATCGCTCACCATACATTTATTTAGAACACGTTCACACTTAGCTATATTATTGGATAATAAAAATTCAGCCAACTTGCTTGTATTGCTGAGCTATATAGACTATACAAGAATAGTTTAGCGTAGTCTGAAATGCGCTTTATACTTATACACCCTGCGACCACCCTGTATCACGCGAAGAAATCAACCGGTCGAAGTATTTTTTTATATTTGCTAGGCAAGCATTTTACCAATATCTCGCCTGGTGGTAAACGATGATGTGGTAGAAGATGGTGAACTCGCTGTACACTAACGGAACACCGTAAGGCTAAGGCGACAGATTTTTAGGGTTCCGTAGTCCTGACAAGGAACCCTTATAGTTTCGTCATGTCCGTCTGTCTGTCTGTCCGAGATTTTGCTAAGAGACCGCTAATACTAGAAAGCTGTAATTTTGTGGGGGTATGTAAATGAATGACGCCGACAAAGTGCTGAAATAAAATTTTGGGGATTTGGGGATGGGGATGATTTTTTTTTCATCGTCTACCCCATCGTGTGGTGTATCGTTGAATAGGTCTTTTAAAATGACTTGAGGGTTGCTAATACCATTTTTCGATTTAATGCTCCATTTACGAAATATTAAAATTTAAAGTGCAAATGTTTGTTCCAGTAGGGCGTCCCCCCCCCCCCCCTCTAAAAGCTAAACTGCTGGCTTGAAAAATCTGGAAAAATTCGTGATAGTAGCGCATTTCATGAACTTTAAAGGAAAATTATAGCGGTTACGATAACTTCATTAGTTTAGCAGTAATAGTCATTGAACTTGGATGTTGGATAATTTTGTACCAAATACAAAATCTTATAGATTTAAAAAACGGGAATTTAACGTGACTTACGCGATGTCGATATAGCGATCGACATATGTTTCGGCCTCATCCGGAGGCCTTCTTCAGGATCTTGAGTGCGGGGCGCTCGCCGACGCGTTCAACCTCGCACAACCAGTGCGAAGTTGTTACATATGTCGATCGCTATATCGACATCGCGTAAGTCACGTTAAATTCCCGTTTTTTAAATCTATAAGTTTAAAACGAACGTGAGTTTTTATAATAAATACAAAATCCTTAGAATAAATCCTTTAAAGTGACAAAGACGGAGTACCTAGTTGCTTGTTTATAATGGGTTTAAAGACTTGCATTAAATAACATGCTACTACGGAACCCTACACTGCGCGTGGCCCGACACGCACTTGGCCGGTTATTTTCTTTAAGATACTTTGAGAAAGTAAGTCAGGTAGAACATCGATATAATTTACTTGCCACTAGCATATCATATATATGCATGTCATAGTATTGAAATTTACAGATATATTAGGTACATTCATTTAATGTCCATATTATATACCTTAGGCAAATTTAAATATTACCTACTGACCTAAAGTTTCACAAACTAGCTCCAATTGAAATACAGTAAGTGAAAGTAACAAGTGTAACTCAATCAACAAGAAACCAACGGCACATTTAGTGGAATATCCTTTCATACCTCACATGTTCTGCCCGGAGATATATTTTTGTACCATATAAGTAGTACATACGCCAAAATTAACAAAATACTTTAGTCGAAAATTCAAAATCAAATCAAAAATCAAAATTAATTTATTTCAGGTTCTTTACACCCATAAACACAATTTAAAATCACCCTCGACCGATCTATTCCTCCTGCCTGAGTCTATGTTTCCGATTAGGTTCAATTCACCGGTTTTTAAGTGATAAGTGAATAGTAGTAAAATATTTTTAATTTTGATTACGAATTTTGATGCCATTTGCTGCACAGATATTATAACTCTTAGAATACTTTTTACATAGACGAAGCCGCGGGGCACATCTTGTTTAATAACATTTATGACTTAAATATAGAAATAACAATAAAGATTTAACAACAATTCCACGAATAAGCAATTTTATGTCAACAATTGGCAATTTATGTAGGTAGGTAAGTGCTTGCATTACGATAAGTGGTCATCATCAGGCATCAAGTATCATCATGTTACATCAGCATGTCTCTAACGTGCGCATTTCGAAGATAAATGTCGCAAACATTATAGAAAATGTTCATGACCATTATTCAACCGACTTCCAAAAAGAAGGAGGTTCTCAATTCGTCTGTATGTTACTCCGTCAGTTGTGAACCGATTTGAATGATTCTTTGCTTAATCGGTAGGGTATGTTTTCGTGGTGGTCCCATTGTAATTTTATCGAGATCTAATAAGTATCTCCAGAGATATGACGATAAACGTCTCAAACTTGCAACTGAAATTGACTCGCGAGGTATGGAAGTCGGTTGTTTTAGTTTTTAAAATGAACGATTGAATTGATTTTTATTGATTTAATGATTTTTTTTTTTTAATTGGTAGGGTCATAGAATAAAGACAACATAGAATGCTTATTTAGTGCTTTCGTAAAGACCTAGCCTAAGACTTAATATCGTCGCTGGTACCTCGTGGTTCCGCTTAACGCCGCTAGAGGCGTAACATGTACAACAAAGTGTTATTTTTTAGTTCCATCTATCTGGCGTTACCGGCGACACTTGGCTTAAGGTCCATCGAATCCATATTTATATATAAGCGGTAGATGGCGTTAATATGCCACTAGCCCACGTAGTTGGGCTAGTGGCATAGAAAAGATAATAATACTACGTATAGTTGTGTTAGTGGCACTGGCCACGAAACCAAAGGTCGAAAGTTCAAAACCTACACGGGCCAATTCTTTGTGTGATCTATACTCTGTTCCGAGTCTGGTTATAATTATGTCCTTGTTAATGTTATTGTTACTGTTAATGAAGTAAATCCTACTAAACTTCTTTTCAACTTGTGGGTGATTCAATTTGACTTTAAACTGTGAATTTAACTATTTTCAAATGCCGTTCAAGTTATTTTCAGTTGCAAGTTTGAGGTTCGTTTGAGGAGTTAATACTCCGCATATGTCTGACGATACAATGTTAAGGTCTTGAGATGGTTTGCTTTCGGGACCCCACCCGTAACTTTTATCTGTTTTTTATTTTTTTGTTTCATAGCTAACAATTAGGGCAATTAGGATGAGTATCACAGTTTCCAAATCCACTTTACCTAATCATATCTTGTATATAAATACATCTTATAATATCTATAAGCCACGCATTTACACGAATTAACCTTTTTATAAAAACAGAACCAATTTTCATAAAATCTTACGTGATCCCTAAGGGCATAGATAGGGTACATTTCTAAGGTGGTCCCACTGTAATTTTAACAAGATCTGATAGTCAAAAGTCAAAGCCCGCCCCGGCTTCGCACGGGTAGAACATATATGCCTACAAAATTTGCATCAGTTTGTTGCATCGAATATAAAATATGAACATATTTAACAACCATCGTCATATTTCATCCAATTTACACAAAACCTTAACAAATTATGCACCTAAACCTTCCTCATAAACACTCTGGCTATTGGTGAAAACCGCATGATAATCCGTTTAGTAGCTATTGAGATTATTGCGAACAGACAGACGCAGTGATGAACTTTGTTTTATAATACTTACGTATTGATATTGGACGGCCCTTTGGCGTAAAGGATAGTTACCCTAATTCTGACCCGACAGTCGTTGGTTCTAATCCTAGCAATATATCTACCAATGAAAGTGTTATGTGCATTCATGAATCATGAGTTTTCGTACAGTGGTAGTGGAATCATTAAATCTACCAAAAAGTAGCTTACCACCAAGGAGTACATCTGCCGCCGTAACCTTACGGCGTTCCCCGACGCAAAATGTAGGGGTAATATACGTTTAACGTGTGTATCTGTGTGTCTGTCTGTAGCATCTTAGCACTTAACCGGATGAACCGATTTTGTTTTTATTATTGATAGTTTTTTTTGTTTAATAGATGTCTTCATCGAGAGTTTTCTTAGCTTTGATTCATGAAAATTCGTTCAATCGTTATAAAATTATGAGCTTTTTTCTAGTTAATTGCGCTATGAAATCAACTTTCATAGGTCTGATCAATTCGAAAATCTTCTTCTTCAACGATATTGTAAGAACATGGAAGCCTCCTGGACTCTACAGAATACTCAAATCCTCACCAACTTACAGCTCAGATTTTAAAAGTCGTGTTTAGAGTCATTGGAAAAAGCTATTATACATAGATCAGTCGGGGTGGTTTAAAATATTATATTATATTATTATTTATATAGATGAATATTATTTTATACAATAGATCATATTATTACACTATATCGACTTCAAATTGATTGTGATCGGTGGGGATTTACAGCATAGCTAAGCCTATAATAATATTTTCGTAGTAACTATGACCTAATCTGTGGTTTCACTGCAAATATTTTATTAATTTTGCGATGCGTGTTTGTGAAATTCGTGATATTTTCTAGAGTTTTTATTTGAATTATATACTGTAAAGGACAATTTTAATCTATAATATGTGGCCAAGCTAATTAGCGTAATTATTTGGATAAGGATTAATACTATATACTTGAAAATAGCCATGGAAGTTATGTAATATTTTTTAACAAACATTTTAAGATTAAAATGGTTACTGTGAGTCAACCTTAAGAGATAGACATATGCTGTCCCGGACTTTTTTGTAGGTCTTATTAAGTTGTACAACTCTTGCATAGAAAATATTCTTCTGTCTATTTTCAATTAAGCAGCGTTCGTAAGAAACGTGTTTTTTCGACCGTTTATTTGCCGACTTAGGTTGCAAATTAGGTCTCCACGAATGTACCTTTGATTTAAACGGGATAATATATAGCCTATTTTCATTCCGAAAGTCCATTCTATGTATTAGTGAAAGAATTTTTTAAATCGGTTCAGTAGTTTTTGAGCTTACTCATTACAAACATACAAAAATACAAAAATACAAATGTTCTCTCTTTATATTATTAGTATAGATTAGTATAGATATAGATATGGGCAAATTAAAAAAAATTGCACTTACACACGTCAAATAACATTAAATAGATCATATTCAATAAAAAATATGATAGATATAACAGAAACATAACTTATTGAGCCTTTGAATTTCCAAAAATAAAACAAAGGTATAAAGCCATTCGGCTTTCATCTAGACGTCGAATGTCACACTTAAAACACATATTTAATTCCCCTGATTAATGTAGGGTTGCCAACGGTATTATATCTCCATAGATATGACGGTAACGTCTCATACTGACTCGCGCAGCATGGAAGTCGGTTCTTTTAGTTTTTAAACTATCTCAATTAATATATCTATACAACTCTACGTGTCCTTTAAAGTGTTCGACTTATATAAACAAATCTCGCACTAGGTATTAGGTACTTACTCTGTAGGTTTCGTCACTCGATATAAAACTTGCTAATTGATAAGAAACTGTTGATAAAGTTTATTGCACTCGTTCTACTAGGCCATTTTTGAAACGCCTTATTATAAAATTATTCTTTGGAAAGGCGAACTCGGGAAAAACCGGTATTCCAAATCCCTTCGACTAAAATTTATTTTATTTTTTAGTCGAAGGCAAATCCCTCAGATATCATCTGTGAATTAGCCGATTCTTTAAGTGCCAGTTTCACCGGTTTTTAATAGCTCTAGTAGGAACTTATCTACAGATTTTTGACAGCTTTTATATGGCGTCGTCTGTCAGATAAATATCTGAAACTTTATCAGGCACCTAACACTGTTAATGTACAGTTGAAGTGATGGAATGGGCGACCTTCTCGCCGACTGGCAGCCTTCGCATGAAAACATTTTTTCTTAAATAATAGTACTTGTACTATTCATTGTTCTGTGACACATTTAAGAGATTTTATTTAAGTATTTAGTTATATTCAGTAACGATAGTTTAATATATAATTAAGATAGTTTAAAAACTAAAACAACCGACTTCAATGCCCCGCGAGTCAATTTCAGTAGCAAGTTTGGGACGTTCATCGTCATATCTCTGGAGATACTTATCAGATCTCGATGAAATTACAATGAGACTACCTCGAAAACGCACCCTACCGATTACAGAAAGAATAATTTGAATCGGTTCACACGGTACTGAGCCGTAAATTAAAAACATTTAAATAAAAATGTAACACATTACTGTACATGACATTACTTTTACTTACTTTCGTACCTACTCATACCAAATAAATTATAAGTAAAAAATATTTTTAAAAACAAGCTTTTATCTGGGACAATGAACTAAAATGTTAAAAATAAATTCTAGTAAGTATTTGGCGTGTAGGCACTTACCTATATTCTTAAAAGCTTGAAGCACTACCCGTTTTTCAGGCTAGGTAATTACTATACTTCAATGCCTCAAGCTTTTAAAAATATAGGTAAGTACCTACACGCTAAATACTTACTAGAATTTATTTTTAACATTTTAGTTCATTGTCCCAGATAAAAGCTTGTTTTTAAAATTTTTTTTTACTTATAATTTATTTTTAACTTTTTAGTAGGTAGGTATAGATACCGACTACCTACCTACTACCTAAGTATTTAAGAGAAGGCATGATGTTTTAAAATATTCCACGGATATTTGATGTGATTATGTGTAAAGTGCTCTTCAAGGAAAATCAATCGACTCGGTGGGGCTATGTTGCTTTATAACAGAAATGCCATGGCCACCTTACAGCTTCATCATCAGATCCTGGCTATCATTTAAGTGTAAAGTGCTCCTCAAGACGAATCATTTGAGCCCAAACTCTGTAGAGTTACGTTGATTTATCACAGAGATGCCGTGGCCACCTTCCAGCGTCATCATCAGACCCTGGATATTATCTAGGTGTAAACTTCTCTTCAAGACGAATCAATCGAGCCCAAACTCGATAGAGTTACTTTGATTTATCACAGAGATGCCGTGGCCACCTTCCAGCTTCATCGTCAGACCCTGGATATCATCTAGGTGAAAAGTTATCTTCAAGACGAATCAATCGAGCCCAAACTAGGTAGGGTTATGTTGATTTATAACAGAGATGCCGTAGCCACCTTCCAGCTTCATCATCAGACCCTGAATATCATCTAGGTGAAAAGTTATCTTCAAGACGAATCAATCGAGCCCAAACTCGGTAGGGTTGTGTTGATTTATCACAGAGATGCCGTGGCCACCTTCCTGCTTCATTATCAGACCCTGGATATCATCTAGGTGAAAAGTTATCTTCAAGACAAATCAATCGAGCCCAAACTCGGTGTGGTTACGTTGTTTTATCATAGAGATGCCGTGACCACCTTCCGTCTCCATCATCAGACCAGCTCCATGGTACCATATTATTGTATTGTCACCGAAGATACATAAGTACACTAAATTTGAATCCAATCGGACATCGCGAAGTGGGTCTAAATTAGCTTCCAAGATTCCACCCGAACAAACATAGTGACATACATACATACATACATACATACATACATACATACATACATACATACATACATACATACATACATACATGCATACATACATACATACATACATACAGACATACATACATATATACATACATACATACATACATACATACATTGCAAGTTAAATAAAAGCTTGTAAAATGTTTTCTACCTAAAAAGATAAATTATATTTTATCATGGATGATACATATTACAAGCTTATGATTGTGTTCTACTACTTACTTTTGGCTAAAAGAAGGGGTGTTATAGGTTTGACATGTGTATCTGTACTGTACTCTCTATGTCTTTCTGTGGCGTCGTACCGCCGAAACGGATGAACCGATTTTGATTTAGTTTTTCTTGTTTGAATAGGTGTTCTAATCGAGAGTGTCTTAGCCTTGATTTAATGGAAGTCTGTTTAGGACCACTTATGAGCTATTTTATAGTTGACTAGCAGCCCGCCCCGGCTTCGCACGGGTAGAACATGCCTACAAAATTTGCATCAGTTTGTTGCATCAAATATATAATATTAACATATTTAACAATCATCGTCATATTTCAACCAATTTACACAAAACCTTAACGAATTATGCACCTAAACCTTCCTCATAAACATTCTGGCTATTGGTGAAAACCGCATGATAATCCGTTCAGTAGCTATTGAGATTATTACGAACAGACAGACAGACGCAGTGATGGACTTTGTTTTATAATACTTACGTATTGATATTGGACGGCCCTTTGGCGTAAAGGATAGTTACCCTGATTCTGACCGACGGTCGTTGGTTTTAATCATAGCTATATACCTACCAATGAAAGTTTTACGTGCATTCATGAATCATGGGTTTTCGTACAGAGGTAGTGTGATCATTGGATCAAAATCAATCAAATCATGGGTTCAAAGAAGGGGTATTATACGATTAACGTGTGTATGTAGCATCTTAGCACCCAACGGGATGAACCGATTTTGATTTTATTATTGATATTTTTTTTTTGATAGATGTCTTTATCAAGAGTATTTTTAGCTTTGATTTATGAAAATTCGTTCAATCGTTATAAAACTATGAGCTTTTTTTTAGTTAATTGCGCTATGAAATTAACTTTCATAGGTCTGATCAATTCGAAAATATTCTTCAACGATATTGTAAGAACATGGAAGCATTGACCTGATGCTGGGACATCTCCTGTACTCTACAGAATACTCAAATCCACACCAACTTACAGATGTCGTGTTTAGAGTCATTGGAATGCTTTTATTGGAAAGATTATACATAGATCAGTCGGGGTGGTTTATATATAGATCATAACTATATTATACAATAGAATTTTATACAGTAAAAATATATTATTATACTATATTGACTTCAAATTGATTGTGATCGGTGGGGATCTACAGCATCGCTAAGCTTATAATAATATTTTCGTAGTAACTATGACCTAATCTGTGGTTTCACTGTGGATATTTTATTAATTTTGCGATGCGTGTATGTGAATCCGTGATATCTTCTAGAGTTTTCATTTGAATTATATACTGTAAAGGACAATTTTAATCTATAATATGTGGCCAAGCTAATTAGCGTAATTATTTGGATAAGGATTAATACTATATACTTGAAAATAGCCATGGAAGTTATGTAATATTTTTTAACAAACATTTTAAGATTAAAATGGTTACTGTGAGTCAACCTTAAGAGATAGACATATGCTGTCGCGGACTTTTTTGTAGGTCTTATTAAGTTGTACAATTCTTTCATAGAAAATATTCTTCCATCTATTTTCAATTGAGCAGCGTTCGTAACAAACGTGTTTTTTCGACCGTTTTTTAGTCGACTTAGGTTGCAAATTAGGTTTCCACGAATGTACCTTTGATTTAAACGGGATAATATATAGCCTATTTTCATTCCGAAAGTCCATTCTATATATTAGTGAAAGAATTTTTTAAATCGGTCCAGTAGTTTTTGAGCCAAATCATTACAAACATACAAAAATACAAATCTTCTCTCTTTATAATATTAGTATAGATTGAGACTAACTTATGAGACTAACTTTCAATAGATCCTATCAATTCAAAATTCGGTATCTTTCTGCCTACTTTCTACTTTAATTATATTGATATGATAGGATAGCATTGACCTAATGCTAGGACATCTCCTGAAATCTGTAGAATACTAAACTCATCACCAACTTACTTATTACAGCAGAGATGTCGAGTTTGTGTTTATTGGAATGGTCTCAATGAACAAGTTATACATAGATCAGTCGGGGCCGTCGGTACGTAGTATTATTGCGTATTCTCTGCTGTCGGGGTGGTTTAAAATTTGAATTAAAGTACTTATCATTAAAAAAAGAGTGTGTGTACTTATGTACACGCGTTAGAAGTTATACTTCTGTAGCGTATGGAAAAAAAAAAAACTAAAATGCAGTAGTGATTAACGATAAATTATAATATTATAATCAAAAAGATTTCATGTAAATAAAAAAAGTTTTATTAACGTAAAAATATGACGTTAAATATGACATATACAACTTGAACATAGTCATGCCACCTAGAACTAACTTCACGGTGTAGAATTTAGGTGACGGTGTGCGCGCGCATCGTAAAAATTCACTCTCATCATTTTTCTCTATCGCGCCAAAAGAAGTATAACTTCAAAAATAAAACAATTTTAAACACAGAACAATTAATTTGTGTAACTCCTTGGTACTGGTAAAAACTTAGTAATATCTATTTAATATATTGTGTCACTTAACAGGTTTAAAGTACGACTCAAGCTATGTAAGTATTACCTCCTTATTCATCTTTTTAGTCTGGATTCGATAATCATTAAATACATGAAAAAATATATTGAACAATAGAATTGATAACAATTATATAATAACCTTTTAAAATATAAGGTGTAAACCTTTAAAAATGTGATATACAAAGAAATATAAATATTAAGGTATTTAAGAAATATAAGAAATAATTTAAGAAATATAATTAGTAAGGTAATATTAAGGTATTCATATATCTGTGGTGATATAATTCAATACAAAACGTACAATTCCTTCAAAACACATAAAAATATTAGACAAATAATTAGCAAACTTACCTGAAATATTATAATTTAAAACAATCACTGTATTAATCCAACCCAACGCTCACTTTCAACAACACATAATTTCTGGAGTCTCACTATCTGTAAGCAACTTTAATTATTTAATTGCTGCAATATATTAGCATACAAATTTTCTTAATAGTTTTACGCGCCACTACGATCCAAGAAGAGCGTCGGTCGTGCGTCGCGCGTCACAACTTTCCACAGACTAATTTACTTTTTCCCTCATTCAGGCGCTTCGCAAACATTGGATGTAAACCGACCAAGGTAAATAAAATGTTTAATGCGACCAAACTGAGCAGATCTGTTTACTTTTGCACGTAGCTGTGTAACAATTTGTGTGATTGCGGTTTTGAAGCAAGGCAGTAGGTATTTTGTTTAATTAGAGTCGTTTATCGGATTTATTTGTATTTGTTACTGCTAACAATGGGTTTTCTGTCTTCCTTCAGAGGAAACTATGCTAATAACGGCATAAAAGTGGTCTTGACTCATAACCACATGTTACGTCTATGTTTGTTTGTTTGACAGACATACACTTGACCGCTATTCCAGCGAAGATTCGTTCTAAAATAATATGGCACTTGTCTAGAAATGAAAAACGGCATTAGACGATGAGGCGCTAGACAACTGAATTCAGGCCAATCCACAGAACGTAACTAACTATTCTAACCCATTTTCCATACTGGCTGACCGGAGGGTCATGCCATTCATGCCGGTACCACAGCCAACGTATCCGGTATCAAAGAACAGATTGGCGACATGTCGTTGTCCGGTGGGTAGTTCGAAGGACCTTCGAATCCTACCCAGTTGTATGCCAGTGGTCACCCATTTAGCAGGGTTCCCAGGGTAGGGTAGATATTTGTTCTTATATATCAAAAACATTACTTACAATGTGTATTGCATATTACTAGTATTCTCGTTATTAAATTAAAAGGTCTAAACCACAGAGCATAAAAGTCTGCGGTCTAAGCCTAGGGATGAAGATATAGGCAACAATGACCTTCCCATGGGTCACAATTGCCCCCATGTATGTATATTTATGGGATATGTATACAAAAAATCCTTACTGCATTTTCCATCCCATAAGTATTTATGGGATGGAAAATGCAGTAAGGATTTTTTTAATACTTAATAAATATATATAGGCTAGCGTTTTGAGCGCTATCTCGCCTGGCGGTAAACGATGATGTGGTCGAAGATGGTGAACACGCTAGGCCTAGAATACTCTGACTCATAACGGCTGCCGCAACACCGTAAGGTTATGGCGGCAGATTTTCACCTTGATGGTGGTAAGCTACTTTTCAACCGACCCCTAAAAAGGAGGAGGTTCTCAATTCGTATGTATGTTTACTGAATAGTAAACACTGACTCAGGCAAGAAATTCCACTTCTTGGCAGTACGTGTGATTGATGGATGTGAGAAGCAAATTGCTTCTTGCAGGTTGCATATCTATCTAAGTACATCTATCTATATTTGAATAAAGAGCATGGCGGGATCAACTACGCTAAATAACACAAACCAAAAACTCACTTTATTTTTTAACCGACTTCAAAAAAAGGAGGAAGTTTCTCCGTATATATTCGACCGTATATATTTTTTTTTTTTATGATTGTTCGCGGATAACTTCGTCGTTTATGAACCGATTTCGATTATTCTTTTTTTGTTCGAAAGGAGATATCCCAAGTGTGGTACCATGGTAATTTTATCGAGGTATAATAAGTATCTCCAGAGATATTGAGATAAACATCTCAAAATTGGTACTGAAAATTAATAGCGCGGCATTGAAGTCGGTTGTTTTTTAGTTTTTAAACAATATTATAATTTTACGCTACGTTCGTTACATAGAAATATTAGATACTACCTACCTAGAAAAAGTAGCCAACATTAACAAAAAAAGTGTGGTGTGGGTTTATAAAACTCAGAAAAACATCCTCGACCGCATCATCACTTACCAACTGGTGAGATAGTGGTCAAATACTAGCCTGTATGATATTTTTTTTTTAAAAACACGATGCAAGTAAAACTTTTGAAAATTATTCGATTATATTTAGCGAGCGCCTTGTAAGCGATAGAGGAACGAAAACATTGAAGGCGATGTAATAAAAATTTCTCTTAAGAAGCAACATACAGGTATTTTATCATACTATTCATCTCTTCGTCCGAGTCTTAGTTTTATCTTAACTAAAGATAACGTCTTAGTAGGTAAGTACTTGTGCAAAACTCTTCAAATTGAAGATAAAAATATCAAGAGAATTGCACAAGCTGAAGATCGATGACATAGGTATTTCAACACCTAGGTTCGATGTCTTGTGTCCGTGCCTAAGAAAACTAGAGTATCAATATTTTTAACCTACTTCAAAAAAAGGAGGTTTCTCTTATATAGGTATATATATTTTATGGGTGTTTGCGGATAACTTCGGGTTTTAAGAACCGATTTTGATAATTAAAATAGTAATTTTATCGAGATCTGATAAGTATCTCCAGAGATATGGAGATAAACACTTCAAACTTGGTACTGAAATTTAATAGCGCGGCATTTGAAGTCGGCTCTTTTAGTTATTTAAACGATCTTATCCTACGATGACTTGACATGTTCTATCTCACAAACACGTTAAGTAGGTACTGTCCTAGTGTGTGAATCAGTTAGTATACAAAAACAGCTTCTTTTTTGATGAATTTTAAAACATATCTGAGTTCAATTTACTACAAAGCTAAAAATAGAAACCTGCTTCTTGATTTGATATAAATTGATTTAGTTCATTTATAGTATGTATTATAGTTTTAAGAGTAGTTTATATTGTATATATAGTTATGATAGCATATGTTGTAATGAAGTTGGAAATTGTTTATTTAATAAAATGTTACCCTATTCCTTTATGAAGATAAAATATGAATTGCCGGGTGTATGACTTATCCTCATGCAAGTTGAGTACCTACAGTTCGACCGATACTTCAACCGACTTCCAAAAAGGAGGAGGTTCTCAATTCGTTTGAATGTTTTTTCTTAATTGTTTGTATGTTTGTTGATACACGATCACTCCGTCCATTATAAACCGATTCGAATGATTATTTTTTAATTGGTAGGGTACATTTTCAAGGTGGTCCCATTGTAATTTCATTGAGATTTGATAAGTATCTTCAGAGATATAACGATAAAGGTCTCAAACTTGTTACTAAAATGGCGGGATGGCGGTTGTTTTAGCTTTAAAAGTATCTTAATTATAACACAGCTGATTTTAATTAACCCCAGTCTTCTTAAAAATATTATATGTTACCTATACTTGTAGTATTACTTATTCTGTGCCTACGTGGCCTGCATCTGACGTTATATACCTATACGTAAAAGATATTAATAAATTATGTTTTGAAATTATTTGGACCAGCTGAAATATCAACTTTCTTTAGAACGTTCTGAGAAAATATTGAATGTCTGTGCCACGTCATATTCTATTGAACTTTTGATTTCAAGGTAGGTAGATTTCCTGAAATAATTCACAAACGAGTTTGCACAGGTGTTCCTTTTTATCAGGGGCGTACTGAGGATCTATTATTTGGAGGAACAGGGCGGCAATTATGTTATTTATACGTACTATGTTCTTGCAATATCAATATATTGTCAGTATAGATTATATAGGTATAGATTAATTTCTGCAATATATTGAGCATCGCACTTTCGAGGCTGGACGCGTCGGCGAGCGCCCCGCACTCGAGACAGGATCTCGAGTGCGGAGCGCTCGCCGACGCGTGAAGTCGTCCGAATGAAGCTGAAACAATTGTCAATTACTATATCGATGTCGCAGGCAGATAGCTTAATTAGCCGTTCAATTAACAGCCTAGCCTCTGAACTAAACAGCACCGTTCAACTAGATTCCTGAATGATATTTAACCATTTGATCAAACAGCTAGGCAAATGACTTGGATCGACGAAGTTTTATTACTTGCCTAGCCTGTTCATTAGTCTAACACTAAGGCAACACACTAGATACAGTGACCACCGCGTGACGTGCGCCGACGAGCGGAGCGAGGAAGGGGGCCGCGGTAACGGCCGCGCGTCACCAGAAATATTTGTATATGCATATCTATATATGCGTATACATATATACCAGAAATATATGCATATACATATAATTCGCGCACGTCACGCGGTGGATAATGTTTCTAGTGTGTTGCCTTAGTGTCAGACTAAGAGATTATATGACTGGTCTGAGCATAATTAAATTTTGTAACAAACGCTACGACTGGATATCATTCAGAAATCTAGTTGAACGGCGATGTTTAGTTAAGAGGCTAGGCGGTTAATTGAACGGCTAATTAAACTATCTGCCTGCGACATCGACATCGCAAAAACACCTTGAATTCCCGTTAAAAATTAATAAGTTTAAAATGAACGTTAGTTTTTGTAATCAAATTCTTGCAATATCTTTTAGGGATGTAAGGGGGCACAAATACGACCTCGGTGCTCCCAGCCAACCTCACCTGCCCGTGGTGCATCATGCTGACCAACAGACGGGGCTCTGGCGACCGACAAATGGCGGTATAAACATTTCATATCTATGGCGTAGCTAAATTCTACAGGGCGGTGACGGGCACCAGCGTCACCGGTGCAAGAAGCTACGTCCTGGGATCGCCAACACGCCTGCCCAGCGTGGCGATTAGGGCATATCCCTCCCAAGGGATGCAAAGTAGTATGGAAGGACAACTAAAGCCAAGGCCCCCAGTTCCCGGCCGCCCTACTATTCCTGACCACGGCGACGGTCACGCGGTAACGGCAGGGCAGGGGGTGCTAAAAATCCCCGGGCTACGGTAGGCCGCCAAACCAAACTGACCCTTGCAACCTACAATGGACACACGATTCGGCTGGACGATCATCTGGCGCAGCTGGAGGAGGAGCTGAAACACATAAGATGGCACATACTGGGGTTATGTGAAGTCCGAAGACAAGGGAGGAGAGGACACCATAACCTTAGAATCGGGCCATCTTATGTACTTCAGAGAAGGAGATCAGCCATCCCAAGGCGGCGTCGGGTTTCTGGTCAACAAGGTTCTCAGTGACAACGTTGTAGAAATCTCCAGTGTATCGACCAGGGTAGCGTACCTCATAATTAAGTTAACCAAGAGGTAAACAGCCTCAAGGTTATCCAGGTCTACGCACCGACCTCGACACACTTGGATGATGAGGTGGAGAGCATGTATGAAGATATCTCCAGAGCTTTACACACCACCTCCAAGGCTCACTACAACGTTGTCATGGGAGACTTTAACGGCAAAGTGGGAGTACAAACTTGCGGCGAATCGTCTAAAGGACCACATGGATTTGAGAGTAGGAATCACAGGGGGCAAATGCTAGTCAATTTCCTCAAAAAAGAGGGGCTTTTCTTGATGAACTCGTTCTTCAAGAAACAGCCCCAAAGGAAGTGGACGTGGCAAAGCCCCGACACTGTAACTAAAAACAAGATTGACTTCATCATTACGGACAAACGGCGCATATTCAGAGACGTCTCAGTGATCATTAGGTTTAATACCGGAAGTGATCACCGACTTGTACGAGGCTCTCTGGATATCGACTTTAAAGCCGAGAGATTCCGAATGATAAAGTCTACGCTCCGTCCAAACCTACTCCAAACCGTTTTTGGGTCCGAAACATTCCAATTAAAATTGGAAAATCGATTCGCTGCCTTGGAAACCACAGATGTCGTAGACCAGAAACTCGAAGAAATGGTGGAAATCCGCAGGGATGAAGGGACGAAGTTTTGCGAGAGCAAGCGTACGGGCAAAAAGTCCAAGCTTCCGGCAGAAACACTTCGGCTAATGGAAGAGAGACAAACAGACCCTTTGTCAGCTTTGTCAACTAACCTGGTGCGCATCAAATCCATTAAGAAGCTGGTACGACGCGACTTCCGATCCTCTAACACGCTCTTGATTAAAGAATCAATCGAGCAGAATCGGGGGTCGAAAGTGTTCGTCCAGCCTCTGGGTAGAAGCCACCTTACAAAGCTGACAACGTCAACGGGGAACGTCGTCGCATCCAAGTCGGAGATTCTGTCGGAAGTTGAAGACTTCTACGACCAGCTCTACGCATCGCATGCTTCAAGGCCCGAACCCGATACTGAAGATTCTAGAGCCACCTTAACCAGCCACTTCACAGAAGATGTGACCGAAATTAGCCGAGACGAAATCGTGATGGCCCTTAAACAACTCAAAAATGAAAAAGCCCCAGGAGAAGACGGAATCACAACAGAGCTTTTAAAAGCCGGAGGAGCTCCAGCAGTTCAACAGCTACAGCAGCTCTTTAATTCCGTTCTTTTCACTGGCTCTCCAGAGAACTCCACAGGCATGGAACAGAAGCATGGTGGTTCTGTTTTTCAATAATATCGTTTAAAAACTAAAAAAGAACCGACTTCAATGCCGCGCTATTCAATTTCAGTACCAATTTTGAGATGTTTATCTCAATATCTCTGGAGATACTTATCATAGCTCGATGAAATTACCATGGTACCACACTTGGGATATCTCCTTTCGAACAAAAAAAGAATAATCAAAATCGGTTCATAAACGACGAAGTTAACCGCGAACAAACATAAAAAAAAAAAAAAAAAAAAAAAAAATATATATTTATGGTCGAATTGAGAAACCTCCTCCTTTTTTTGAAGTCGGTTAAAAAAGGAGACAAAACCCTCTTGAAAAACTACCGCCTGATTTCGCTTCTGAGCCATATCTACAAGCTGTTTTCAAGGGTCATCACGAACCGTCTTCATCTTCTCCGTCTTCATTCTTCGTCATCAACCCGGAGGTTGAAACTCGTCGAGTCTTCGCGCAATGTGCGTGTTCCGGAGAACAGGCCGGGTTTCGAAGCGGTTACGGCACCATAGACCACATCCACACGGTGCGGCAGATTGTACAGAAGACCGAAGAGTACCATCGGCCCCTGTGCTTAGCATTTGTGGACTATGAGTAGGCCTTTGACTCAATCGAAACCTGGTCTATTCTCGAGTCCTTGCATCGTTGCCAAGTCGACTGGCGATATATCGAAGTGATGAGATGTCTATATAATGCCGCAACGATGACTGTACAAGTACAGAACTAGCGAACTGAACATGTCCACCTGCGTCGAGTAGTGATACAGGGGGACGTCATATCCCCGAAACTGTTCACTAACGCCTTAGAAGATATGTTTATGACGCTGGACTGGAAAGATTGGGGCATTAACATCAACGACAAGTATATCTCTCACTTACGATTCGCAGATGACATCGTCATTATGGCAGAGACGCTTTTGTCTTTAGACACTGCGGTATAGGCGACGAGAAGACTCGAGTCGGAGAGACGGAGTTTTCGAATGCTGCCCAGCCCAGATGAATTCTTCTCTGGATTTCCTTCTCGAAGTTGTGTTTGCCTAGTTGGAGAGTCTGCCCTAGGTAAACATATTAAGTGACAACTTCGAGTGGGATTCCATCTACGGCAATCGGTTTCGGAACAACGTGCTCGTTGTACATGACTTTGGTTTTATCCAAATTCATCCGGAGACCGATGTGACGAGAAGAATCAGCTAGGCCATTTAAAATCCTTTGTAGGTCCAAAAGTCTTTAACCAGTGCGTCCTACCTGTAATGACATACGGAACCGAGACGTGGACACTCACAGTTCGACTGGTCCACCAGCTTAAAGTAGCTCAGCGAGGTATGGAGAGAACTATGCTCGGTATTTCTCTGCGGGATAGAATCTGGAACGAAGTAATTCGCCAGAGAACTAAAGTTATCGATATAGCTCAACGGATTAGCAAGCTGAAGTGGCAGTGGGCTGGTCATATCTGCCGCAGGACTGATAACCGTTGGGGTAGACTTGTCCTAAAGTGGAGACCGCGAATCGGCAAACGTAGCGTAGGACGTCCTGTGACCAGGTGGAGCGACGACATACGAAAAGCGGTGGGCAGTGACTGGAAGAGAAGAGCCGAAAATCGGGCTCAGTGGCGCATCTTGGGAGAGGAGTATGTCCAGCAGTGGACTGACACGGGCTGATGATGATGATGATGAATATCTTTTAAATGATCAAATTAATGTCGAAATGACCGATTAAAGTTTCAGTTCAGTTTAAGTCAGACCTATTAAAGTTTCTCTCATAGCCTCACCAACTAACAAAGAGCTCATATTATGAGTTTTTTTCAGCCCTTCGTCTTTTCAACCTTTTATAGCAATTGCTATGATGTCGATGGGTTGATGATGTTTCAACCCGTTCAGTCACTTCAAACGGGCTGAACGGCTTTTCTTGAAACTAAGCTAAGAACACTCTCGATTAAAAGTCACTTAACAAACAAAAAACATTTCAACAAAACCGGTACATACGCACGCAATCAAATTTATAACGCCTCTTTATTATGTCGCAGTTAAATTATTACTTACGACATGAAGGGCGCTCGCCTGATTAAATAGGTATGGGAACGGTTTTGGTAACATTGCGACCCTAATAAAATGTATATAGTAATGTAAGTCAGTCTGTGTATTTAGGGTTATTAATTGAGCATAGTTAGAAGGGTTAACAAGACTACTAGTAATGTGCAACCCACATTGCAGCAGCTAGGTGCATACTCACCTAATTTACTCAATTTCATTTACTTCTAATTTTAATAATAGGCTCAGGTTCACAAGTGTGCATAATCTTATAGTGCCGTCTATTTCTCTGATTCTTCCGACACACCGGAACTACCTAGTATGATAATGCTTGCCTGACAAAATACCGAGCAAGTACGATACCAATGCTCCGTTTCCATTGGCTAACATAACAGACTACGCTGTTAAAATTCGCGAACGAGATGCGAGTGGCTTGCTATATAGCAAAACACTCGCATCTCGTTCGCGAATAGTAATAAACTACTAGTAGTAGTAATACTACTAGTAGTATTACTATATAGTAGCTCGCTAGCTTACAGAATTAAGGCCCGATACGTCATGTGGTTGACAGTACGTCATGCAAGCCGTTGGAGAGTCCCCCGACCCTCCAACAGTTACCCCACAATGACAGAGGAGTATTCCACCTGGCCTCACATCCTCCGTCCCTCTGATGACACATGTCATTCGCAAACATGTGCGAAGAGCAAATACCCCTACTCGCAAACCGTCCGCTATTCGACTCGCATGCCAGTGCCAGTGGCATGCGAGACTCCACTCTGCGACCGTCACCGGCCCCACCACTTGGCCCGAGCATGTCAGACCCACAGTCTAAGAGGAGTGTGGCTCGTCTTTTCCTCAAACTCACCACAGCCTCTATCCCTCACATGACAGGTGTGCGAAGGGCAAATACCCCTACTAATCGTCACACCGTCCACCGACCGGCTCGCATGAAAAGACCAAGCGAGCAGCCCTCTTGCAGCCGTTACCGACCCTGCCACTAAGTCCGAGCATTATGCTCAGACCCACCACCGGGCGGCTCCCACCACCGAGCTCGCCCTGCCCCGTCACGATTATATTGTCGGCCGATACCCAGGGTACACCTCGAGGAGGTGTTCCGACCCGCACCCCCAACCTTTTTGGCCTGCACTAGATCTATTGAGCCCACGGAACAGCAAATTGTTCCATGATTGAGACTGTACTGCGTTGTCAAATATACTCTCAGTTACTCTTATATACTCATAATAATGTAGACAGTCACCCTCTAATATTATGATACTATCATTGTGTAAATGAGAGAAATTGTCTTGGATGTTTGCGATGCCTCTAGCGACATGCGCACGCGACTGTTCCGAGAAATCGCGTGCGTCAGATTGCGCGTCGTGCGACAAAATCTATTACCTTGATTGTACATCTTGATTAGCGGTTGAATTGCTGTTCAATTGTGATGGATTGTTATCAAGCCGGCGCTATATAAAGTGGTATTTCTCTACCGACTTCCAAAAACAAAGGAGGTTCTCCATTCGTCTGTATGTTTTTTTTTGTGTGTATGTTACGCTATTACTCCGTCAATTCTGAACCGATTCGAATGATTATTTTTTTTGTTATCGGTAGGGTACGTTTCCGAGGTGGTGCCATTTTAATTTCATTGAGATTTGATAAGTATCTCCAGAGATATGACGATAAACGTCTCAAACTCGCTACTGAAATTGACTCGTGGGGCTCGAAGTCGGTTGTTTTCGTTTTTAAACTATCTTAATATTATTAATATATCTGCTAAGTAGGCTAGCGTTTGACATCTGTTTCGCCCGGTGGTAAGCTAGTACCTAAGCGATAATGTGTTTGAAGATGGTGAACACGCTAGGCCTAGAATGGTCCAACTCTCAAGGGCTGTGTGCAGCTGAAACACCATAACGCTGCACGTTTTCTCCTTGTAAGCTACTTTTTGGTAGCAAGTCGGGCGGAACATCAATATAATGCTAGGAGCATTCTTCTGGATCACTCTTCTCGACGCGCAGACTCGTCGAATTCCAGCCCTCCCGAACAGACCTGCCCCCGGATTCTCATTTATTCGAAATTTTCGGATTCGGAAGCTTCTGTTTTAATTTTTAATATTGATAATTCCGTGAGCTATTTTGTCGCGGAAACCTTTCGAAGCACTGATTTTTTAAAATTTAAATATCAAAAGTAACCGATCAGGGCATTGTGAATTGTAAAGGTCCAAGTTAAAAGGCAGGTTTTTACTTTCGAATGATTAAGAATAAGTGTTTTTTTAAATATCTTATAGGCTAGCGTTTGACCAACTATCTCACCTGTTGGTAAGTGATGATGCGGTCGAAGATGGTAAGCACGCTAGGCCTAGAATGGGAACTGGCTCTCAAAGATAGCTGCCGGAACACATAAGATGTTTGGCGACAGATTTTCTAACTTGAGGGTGTGGTATCTGGCCAGGCGGACACTAGATAGTGTCCTACCACCATGCGAGGATTTTGGTTTCTTAACGATGATTTTCCTTCACCGGAGGGCCACTGTAAGTAGCGCACATTAATTTTTCTATAGCAAAATCCATTGGTACAGCGGGGTTTGAACTCGGTACCTCTGGCATCATAGCCGACCGTTCTCCCAATTACGCCACCAAAAAAAAAGGTACGGTAAAACCTTTAAAACCGTGGGATCTAGGTCAAATCCTTTGAGCGATCAAAGGATTTTTTTTTACTTACTGTGCAGTAAGTTGCAGACAATCCCACCTATTTCCCATTGTCCTATGTTCAACGTTCTGCTGAACATCCTGTATAACTTGTTCACTCTTCGATTATTGAAATAAAATGGCCAAGTGTAAGTCGGACTCGCACACGTAGGGTTCCGTACCACACTACAGTATTTTATAAGATCGAGCAAAAAATACCACTATCATTATCAGTTGTGAGCCGCGTGCTTATTTCTTACTAGCAGCCCGCCCGGCTTCGCACGGGTAGAACATGCCTACAAAATTTGCATCAGTTTGTTGCATCAAATATAAAATATTAACATATTTAACAATCATCGTCATATTTCAACCAATTTACACAAAACCTTAACGAATTATGCACCTAAACCTTCCTCATAAACACTGGCTATTGGTGAAAACCGCATGATAATCCGTTCAGTAGCTATTGAGATTATTGCGAACAGACAGACAGACGCAGTGGTGGACTTTGTTTTATAATACTTACGTAGTGATATTGGACGGCTCTTTGGCGTAAAGGATAGTTACCCTGATTCTGACCCGACGGTCGTTGGTTCTAATCCTATATACCTACCAATGAAAGTTTTATGTGCATTCATGAATCATGGGTTTTTGTACAGAGGTAGTGGGATCATTGAATCAAAATCAATCAAATCATGGGATCAAAGAAGGGGTATTATACGTTTAACGTGTGTATCTGTGTCTGTCTGTAGCATCTTAGCACCCAACCGGATGAACTGATTTTGATTTTATTATTGATATATTTTTTTTGTTTGATATATGTCTTGATCGAGAGTGTTCTTAGCTTTGATTCATGAAAATTCGTTCAATCGTTATAAAACTATGAGCTTTTTTCTAGTTAATTGCGCTATGAAATCAATTTTCATAGGTCTGATCAATTCGAAAATCTTCTTCTTCAACGATATTGTAAGAACATGGAAGCACTGACCTGATGCTGGGACATCTCCTGTACTCTACAGAATACTCAAATCCACACCAACTTACAGCTCAGATTTTAAATGTCGTGTTTAAAGTTATTGGACTGCTTATATTGAAAAGATTATACATAGATCAGTCGGGGTGGTTTATATATTGATCATAACTATATTATACAATAGAATTTTTTACAGTAAAAATATATTATTATACTATATTGACTTCAAATTGATTGTGATCGGTGGGGATCTGCAGCATCGTTAAGCTTATAATAATATTTTCTTACTAACTATGACCTAATCTGTGGTTTCACTGCAGATATTTTATTAATTTTGCGATGCGTGTGTGCGAAATCCGTGATATCTTCTAGAGTTTTCATTTGAATTATATACTGTAAAGGACAATTTTAATCTATAATTTGTGGCCAAGCTAATTAACGTAATTATTTGGATAAGGGTTAATACTATATACTTGAAAATAGCCCTGGAAGTTATGTAATATTTTTTAACAAAAAATTAAAGATAAAAAATGTTACTGTGAGTCAACCTTAAGAGATAGACATATGCTGTTGCGGACTTTTTTTGTAGGTATTATTAAGTTGTACAACTCATCCATAGAAAATATTCTTCCATCTATTTTCAATTGAGCAGCGTTCGTAAGAAACGTGTTTTATCGACCGTTTTTTAGTCGACTTCGGTTGCAAATTAGGTCTCCACGAATGTACCTTTGATTTAAACGGGATAATATATAGCTTATTTTCATTTCGAAAGTTCATTCTATATATTAGTGAAAGAATTTTTTAAATCGGTCCAGTAGTTTTTGAGCCAAATCATTACAAACATACAAAAATACAAAAATACGAAAATACGAAAATACGAAAATACAAAAATACAAAAATACAAAAATACAAAAATACAAAAATACGAAAATACGAAAATACGAAAATACAAAAATACAAAAATACAAATGTTCTCTCTTTATAATATTAGTATAGATAACGCCATCTAACGTCTAACACTATCTAAGTGAAAGTTAACACAAAGGGATTAGGGATAAACACGTCTTTTGTATGAATATATGTCTTGCATATTGTGTATATAACCCCCTACAATTTTAAATTTTATTCTGTTTTTAGTATTTCTTGTTATAGCGGCAACAGAAATACATCATCTGTGAAAATTTCAACTGTCTAACTATTACGGTTCATGAGATACAGCCTGGTCACAGACGGACAGACGAACAGACAGACGGACAGCGGAGGCTAAGTAATGGGTCCCGTCTTACCCTCTGGGTACGGAACCCTAGAAAAGGGCAATAAAATTTGGATTTTTACAAAAATAAATTTTACCTGAATATATAAATAAAAATCTCAGAGTTATGAAAATAGCAATAAATAGATGTTACATCAATTAATAAGAAACAAAACAAAATTGTGTATTTAGCCAATGTCCAATGCATTATTATGTTTAAATTTTAACCGACGAAAAAAAACAGAGGAGGTTATCAAGTCAACGTGTATATTTTTTTTTTAAGTTTCAAGTCGTAAAGTCCAGTCAAAGCACAATCAAGTCAAGTTTAAGTCATAGTATTCTAGTCTCCATGGTCAAAGTCCAATCCAAGCCAAATACTGGTTAATAATCCACATGTATTACACAGTAAATTGCGCAAGAACACAAGTTTTAGGAAAAAATACAATGAGATCACACACATTTTTCCACGTTCCCGCCAAAACCCTAAACACATTTTTCACTTTCCCGCCAAAACTCATTATTATTTTTTTTAAGTTTCATTATGGCTCCACACGATTAGTGTATATCTCATTATTATTTTTGGCCGGTCGGCGCTGCGACACGTCCACACGAGCAATTAGTCCGGAGCGCACCAAATTCGATCTGTGATCGAACCAACCGGATTACTTATAGTTAAATAATGTACGAATACTATGCGCTACGCGATCGAAAGTACAATGCGTTTGTGGTTCGGCCGCACCATATTCGATCGTTAGGTATAAGTAAGTAAATGCCATAGAATGGAGCACCGAGCCAATAAAATCATTCGAACCGCACGGGCACAGCCGCAAGTGTGGAGTGGCCGTTATTGATGAATCAATGACATCATACGTGCATTTGTCACGTCTTGCAGTGTTGCCGTTTTGACATTTATAGTTACTCTAGCATTATTTTGGACCCTGCTAGCATGAAAAAATAGCGTAAACACGCTAAATTAGTTTTTAGCATTTGACAACATATAACAAATCTGTAGTTGTCTATGGACAAAGTTGCATTCAAATTTTCTGCATGACGGTTGTTTAGTTATTTTGCAACTCGCTCGAAGGTAAAGCCCTCAGAAACAAAATTCAGTTTCCGTGTCCATTCACGCACGCTAACGCAAGTTCAAAATGTATGGGAATATTAACTTTGTAACGGAATAATAATTGTCATTCCTATACATTTTGAACTTGCGTCAGCGTGAATGGAAACAGAGATTGGATTTTGTCCAGGGGGCCAAATGACTACGGTTGTTGTGAAAAAATTGTACTCCGAATATATAAACGAATATAGGACGTGAGTCCTATTTTCGTTTTTATTTCGTTATTATCAAGCATACTTGCGTGTTCTGTTTTACCATTACCATCTATAGTATGTGCTGTAGACATGCTCAAATCATGTTCGGCAGTGAATTGATTCTTGAACGATTTCTCGCCCTGCCGGAACGTTTTTGTAGGGGAGTGAAATATCTGTTACGTAGTAACTATTACATAATCTGTGCAGTAACTATAGCTATACAATATACGTATCGACTCGCACTTTTAGCAGTTCCACTCTTCAGTTACCACTCTCAATTCCGGAGCGGCCGCACCGCGCGCAGTACTCTATTTCTTTCTCGCCCTGTCGGAACAAGGTGGAACCAGCTTCGCGGAACTAGGTAGTTCCACACTCACAGTTCTGGAGCGGCCGCACTGCGCGCAGCGCTCCATTTCTTTCTCGCCTTGCTGCAACTAGGTCGAACCAGGTTCGCGGAACTACGTAGTTTCACACTCAAAGTTCTGGAGTGGCCACACCGCGCGCAGCGCTCCGATTCATTCTTTCCCGTCTCCGTCTGCATCTTGCATCTCCGGAACTAGTCGAACCGCTGTACTGGACATTTGGGAACGAACTGCCATAGTTCCGATAAGATACATAGTTCCTGGAACTATTTAGTTTCGGAACGACACATGTCTACTATGCCGAGTTAATATTATTATTCAACATTAATTGAATAAAAATTGTACACCTGTAAATTATATATTACAATAATATTTCGTAATTTTTTCTCTTTGATAACCCTATTAATCCTTTCATAACTAACAGTTATACCTAATTTGATAAGTATTTATTTTATTTGAATTTATGTATAATAAATAAAATTCGGCACTTAGCATATATTTTCTTCTTCTTCTTCTTCTTATGGCTTTTAGCCATATCGATTTTGATTTAGAATTATTTTAGAACAATCAGAGCTTAGCACATTGCCCATTTCAAAAGTGGCAGCACTGATGTCTTGTCAACAGTCAAATATAATGTCATTAATGTCATTTTTGTCTTTGACTCTTTGATTAAGTTTCTGTCTGTGTTGGTTTGGTAATGGTAATTTAGTAGAGTTTTGTTCGTTCGATTGGTTTCGCTGGACGACATTGGGTTTACGACGATAATTTTCATCCTTTAGTGATGAAACAGAACATTCGCAATAATTAGATTTTTATATCCTGAAATGCTCTTTCCAGTAATGTATATTCTTTAGCGATCAGAATCGACCCGTTCGCCCTAAATTGCACAGTATCCCCATCAATCTCGCACGTCGCGTTAAGTTAACATATTTAGCAACATCGTCAGAATCTGTGATGGAATCATACATCGAGTCGGTCTCGAGGCGCAACAAATCGGGCGCGGAGGGATACAAATGAACTAGGGACGAGGGAGTCGCGTCGTGGAAGTGCATCGCGGAGAAGAACAGGTCGACCGTCGATCGACCGTTTTATGGTCGCGTGACGGTGACATGAGCACAAACAACAAACGGCGTGGAGCTAGCAGTTCCAGTTGTTCAGTGCCCGGCGTGCCAGCCCTGGTGAGCGCGCCCACCGCCATGTCCGCCGACCTCGCCTCGCTGTTCGAGTGCCCCGTATGCTTCGACTATGTACTGCCGCCCATCCTGCAGTGCCAGAGCGGGCACCTGGTGTGCTCGTCGTGCCGACCCAAGCTGTCGTGCTGCCCCACGTGCCGCGGCCCGCTCGGCAACATCCGCAACCTCGCCATGGAGAAAGTGGCCAGCAACGTGATGTTCCCTTGCAAGCACTCCAACACTGGCTGCACTGTCACACTGGTCCACACGGAGAAGGCCGAGCACGAGGAAGCCTGCGAATTCAGACCCTACTCCTGCCCCTGCCCTGGTGCCTCCTGCAAGTGGCAAGGTGGCCTCGACCAGGTCATGCCTCATCTCATGATGTCGCATAAAAGTATAACCACATTGCAAGGAGAAGACATTGTATTTTTAGCTACGGATATAAACCTTCCTGGAGCGGTGGACTGGGTGATGATGCAGTCCTGCTTCAATCACCATTTTATGCTAGTTCTGGAAAAACAAGAGAAGTTCGATGGTCACCAACAGTTCTTTGCGATCGTTCAACTTATAGGTTCTCGGAAGGAAGCTGAAAATTTTGCATATAGACTGGAGCTGAATGGGCACCGTCGTCGGCTCACGTGGGAGGCCATGCCGAGGTCCATACATGAAGGAGTGTCATCTGCCATCATGAACTCAGACTGCCTGGTGTTCGACACGTCGCTGGCACAGCTGTTTGCCGACAATGGCAACCTCGGTATCAACGTCACAATATCCATCGCCTAACCGGCACTGTCACTTTGTTATTTATACAGGTTGTCTTTCATTGGCTGTCAAAATTAATTTAATTATATTTGAGAAGCCAGTGAAATTTGCCGTAATCGATTATGATAATATAATATTTAGAGATGTACAATATTGAAATGAGTCCATATTTTTGTTACAGTTGCCAAGTCTGTGCACGGAGCTGATGTTAGATATTGAATTTATGAGTAACAACATCAAAGTAAGCCAAAAATATTGTTTCCTCTCATTTTGTTTGTAAATGTGTGTTCAACTTAGGTTTAAGTAGTGGAAGTTAAATTCTCCATGTGAATGTAACCGTTGGCTTCGGGGTGGCCACGTTTGTTAATGTGGAATCAGCTGGAGTTCTTTCCAAATGAAAATAACATGATACATGGTTATTTTCTCCTATTTTTATAAATAACAGATGATCGATCACCACCCAACCTCCCATGCGTTCCAAGTGACAAATACACGTGTCAGCCCCTCAGCGTTGCCTTGTGAAATGTAATACATAGATTATTATTATAACGTCTAATTATGACATCTCGAGCGAGAATGTGATTATCTTATTCCAAACAAAGAACAAAATAAATATATTGTGTTGGTGTGTATATAAATGCATGTGACATTGAATTAATGTACAATAGTGAAGCTACGAGGATATTTTTTTGATGCAAATTGTGTTGCCATTTTTTGTTCTCGGATATCCAGATAGAGATGTGGTCTATCAATAAAAATAAATTTGTTATACACCCATACAGGGTTTTAATCTTTATGTTAATACTAAAAAAAATAGGAAGTATAATTTTATAGAAAACATTCATTTTTTTCTGTGTGTTGTCTGACCAATTAAAATTATTTCATTTATAAACATGGTATCCACTGCTTAACTGCCCCGACATAGCAAATGGCCAAAAAATTAGGCTGACATATCCTGTTCATTAAAATTTCCATACTGGAAATCCAATTGTATGACTTAATCCCAGCATCCCCTTTCTTCTATCAGACATCCAGACATACCGATGTGCACCATCGCTTTATAGTGGCCATTCCATCTACCCTCATAAAACATTTTGCTTCAACATTTTTCATACATACTGCCAAGGAATGGAATTCCTTGTTGGTGTCTGTGTTTCCCAGTAAATACAACCTGGGGGTCTTTAAATTGCGAGTGGACAGGTATCATGTAGGTCAGTATGCTACATTGTTGATCGGATCGTCACTTAACATCAGGTGAGTTAGAGGTCAAACACCCTATCTAGAATTAAAAAAAATACCACTACCCAACCACTATTAATTTAAAACATGTTTAAAATTATAATATGATTTCATTCTGTTCCACGATTATAATTTCTAAATTTCTTCAAGAATCTTTCTTGTATTTTTGCTGTAGCCCAAAATTATTTACTTTTTACTATTAAAGCAAGAACACTGATTTCATTTTGTGAATATAAAAACTATAATTCGATGATAAAAAAAAATTAAGCAATAGATTAATCTTTCATTTTCGTTCATTAAGTTTCTGATTCAGACCAATTATTTTCTGAGAAAAATTTACAATGAATGAATTTTCTTTCTTTTAGTGATTTTATATTGAAATTTTACAATAAAAGTCAAAACCCATATTAAAAACTTGTCTACTTTATGGATATGCATTTAGCAAAATTTCATGTAAAGTATGGAAGAGTCAAAAATGAAAAAAAAAATGAATATTTACTTTCACAATAAGCTAATAACTAATCTGTAATATCGACAGTTCAAGCAAAATGGCAAAACATAAGTTTGCGTGCGCAAAACGAGCGCAAAATTTTCAGATTTTCTGAAATCTATGTTCAGACTTTACCTTAAGCTTCCCTAATTTTTTTATCTGATAGGTTCGACCACTATCTAGGGTGGTAAGCGATGATGTGGTCAAAGAATGGTGGACACACATTGGCCTAGTGTGATGACTTTACAGAATGTGGACGCCCTGTTAAAGGAAGTTGTAAATAATGTACAGACAGTAGGGTCAGTTTTAAAGGGCCATGTCTCAAAAAATCATCAAAATGGTTGCTCTAAGCAAAAAAAGTATAAACTACAAAATTATTAAAAAATGTGTACATTTAAATTTTTTGATAGAATCTAACTGTTACACAGGCTCTTACGACACTATTATGTCTATTTATCTGTGCTCAGGATGGCAATGCAGTTTTGCACACAAACTAATCGATTTTACAATTCTTTTTAAGTTGTTGTATTATATATTGCTGCATTATATTAAACACTTCTGTAGTTTAGTCATATGACTCACGCCCGCCAGACTTACTCCAAGGTTTGCCGAGGAAGGGAGATGGTATTTTTTTTAACCAGAATAGGCAAGCATCATCATCATCAGCCTGTATCAGTCCACTGCTGGACGTAAGCCTCTCCCAAGATGCGCCACTGAGCCCGATCTTCGGCTCTTCTCTTCCAGTCACTGCCCACCGCTTTGCGTAGCACCCCCTGCCCTGCCGTTACCGTGACCGCCGCCGTGGTCAGGAATAGCAGGGCGGCCGGGAACTGGGGGCCGCGGCTTATTGTGACTTTCCATTTTGGTTTCATCCCTTGGGAGGGATATGCCCTAATCGCCATGCTGGGCAGGCGTGTTGGCGATCGCAGGACGTAGCTTCTCGCACCGGTGACGCTGCTGCCCGTCACCGGCCTGTAGAATTTAGCTACACCATAGATATGAAATGGTTATACCGCCATTTGTCGGTCGCCAGAGCCCCGTCTGTTGGTCAGCAGGATGCACCACGGGCAGGTGAGGTTGGCTGGGAGCACCGAGGTCGTATTTGTGCTCCCTTACATCATAATAGGCAAGCGATTGACCACTATCTCACATGTATCCAATCTGATTAGATACATCATCAGGTATCTTCTAGGCAAGCGTGCTACATCGTCGATAGCATCGTCACTTAACATCAAGCGAGTAAATAGTCAAATGCTTGCCTTTTTTGGTATTAAAAAAAAAATCTCCACTAGCAACCGCTTTCTGAAATGGTACATTGTAGAGAGTAAATTTCTTATAACCTATTGGGTAATATTGAGTCTAGAGAGAGTAGTTGTATCTACTACCATCTGCAGAGTGAAACCTTGCTTTTTATTTTTTTAGTTAATTATTAGCATAATATTACTTTATGTAATTGACTCACACTTACCTTGACATAGAGCCCTTGAGAGCTGCGCCTGGAACAGTAGCGCGCATGCTCTTGTGGTCGCTGGCGAATTTATTCTTATTGACTGTATGTCAAGGTAGTTAAGGTTTATATTAAATTGTTGTCTTCAAATGCGCTCCGCCACGCTTTCAGCGGTGTGCGCTGGCCCTTAATGGCCTGATTTTTTAATACCCAAACCTATTATTATTACTGATTGTACCGATTTATTTATATTTTTTTAAATTGACTCCCTTGTTAGTTCAGAACAATTTATCTGGGAGCCTGTCATAAGTTCTCTTTCATATTTTCTTCCTAATTTTTTTATAATTTTTCTACACTAGAGAGTGTGGACTACCCTCATTGTTGTTGTAATATTAAGAAATGTATAAATAAATCTATCGATACATCAGTTGTAATGTAATATTAAGACCTTGTGATAGGCCCCCCGGTCAGCTTAGACACAATACAAAGAATGAAGCTCAATATTACCATGTTTTTTTTATTGTTTTCTAATTTCATGACATGTTGATTATTATTTCATTTTTATTGAGGGCCTCTTCCACAATATTCAATTAAAGTTTCTAAAAGGCTTTGCTTACCACTGGTGAATGTATCTGCATTCTCAATAGCTGTGTCACAAACTAACCGAGAGAGTTAAAACTAGCCTTTTGAAAAGTGAGACTTACTTCGCCGATTATTATGAATGAAGAAGTAAATCGACGCTGTAATCGGACATGGTGAAAGAGGCCCTAAATCTAATTATAATTTGTAATATCATTTTATTTATACGAGCCATGATGTTACTTAAATGTAGAATTAATTGCCACTGTACCCTACGATATGGCAACACTACAGGCGGCAGCAGCGCTGCGCGGTAATACCTACGTCTTATTTTATCGACCTATTGTATCTCATAAGGTGAAGCTGGTAACATTTATGAAAGAACATTACTAGGTAAAATAAATTTTTGTAATGTAATTAATGTGTTCTAATTTTATCTGTTCTTCTGTAGTCATTTTCAACCCCTCGAATACTCTGATCAGCTTTTCTAAGATTATCGCCGACTATGACAGTATGTTTCCCACACATATTTTACCCAAAATCACAGAATACTTAATAGTAAAAAATCGTCCAAAATGCTTCCCTAAAACGAGATTAGAGCGAATATTTTTATACGCTATGGTCGAATACTACCTTACCAACTCTATGGAGTCGAATTTCGAAGGCTCAACCCAACTGAACACAGCTGGCTTCTTCCCATCTGGTTGTCACCAAACATGGAATTAGACTTGTCCTGCTTTGTTGTTGAGTAGTTCGAACCACAGCCGATATGCCTAAACGACACGACCCCCTAAGTGAAGGTAAAAGAAAATTGCCTCATAAAGATTCTAACATTTACCAACTCGCTGGTAAATTCTAAGACTTATTATGTACTACCTAAAACTTCATATACAGTCCACTGATGGCCACAGATTACCCCGAATTGCGTATGTCGTCGCTCCACCTGGTCACAGAGCGTTCTACGCTACGTTTGCCAATTCGCGGAACTCGCTTGGACCATTATACCCCAATCACAAATACCCTTAGCTATAGGATATCTATAACCCCAACGGTTATCAGTCCTGCGGCAGATATGACCAGCCCACTGATACTAAGTTTGCCTATACAATGAGCTATGTCGACTTTATATACATACAATAACCGGCCAAGTGCATGTCAGGCCACGAGCAGTGTAGGGTTCCGTAGAAGCCTGTTATTCAATGCAAGTCTTTACCCGTTATAAACAAGCAACTAGGTACTCAGTCTTTGTCACTTTAAAGGATTTTGTATTTGGTACAAAATTATCCAACACCCAAGTTCGACTATTACTGCTAAACTAATAAAGTTATCTTAACCGCTATAATTTTCCTTTAAAGTTCATGAAATGCGCTATTATCACGAATTTTTCCAGATTTTTCAAGCCAGCAGTTTAGCTTTTAGAGGGGTGGACTACTGGACTACGCCCTACTACGCCCTACTGGAACAAAAATTTGCACATTAAAGTTTAATATTTCGTAAATGGAGCATTCGTCTTTTTCGTAGCAGAGCTTAAGTCATTTTAAAAGACCTATTCAACGATACCCACACGATGGGGTACATGATGAAAAAAAAATTCATCCCCACTTCTTCTTATTCATATAGGGGCGCAACCCTAAAAAAAAATATTTTTCAAAATTTTATTTCAGCACTTTGTCGGCGTCATTTATTGACATACCCCTACAAAATTACAGCTCTAGTATTAACGGTCTCTTAGCAAAACCTCGGACAGACAGACAGACGGACATGACGAAACTATAAGGGTTCCTTGTCAGGACTACGGAACCCTAAAAAATCACACCTTTTTTCCATTGGGGTAGGCAGAGACTATTTATTTCCACATGCTACGATCTTAACATACCTTTCGCTTCTTCCACTTTCATAAGCGCCTTCATACATGCTCTCCGGATAAAAATAACATTGAAAAAAATAAACTTAAATTCTCTCTTTTAAATTAATTCGATGCCTAAAACGTATGATGTACCAATATAGGTACAATTGTAACATCCTTTCATTATCAGTCAAATATTATCAGACAAAGGAATGTAAAAGTCACTTTTTATCTAATCTCGAGATATGCTCAGATTCTTGAGACAAGTTGACACACTACCTATTCTATTTACAATATCTAACCTAAGTAACCTATCTTCTTGTATATGTCGCAGCCAACTAGCTTAATTAGCCGTTCAATCAACAGCCTAGCCTCTTTACTAAACAGCGGCGTTCAATTAGCGGCCTGAATGATATTCATCCATTTGAAAGTTTCCTGTACCTTCGTCGGTTCTGGCGACTGTTCGCGGTGGTCACTGTTCTCTAGTGTGTTGCCTTAGTGTCAGACTAAGCCAGTTTATTAAATGTAACAAACGCTACGGCTGAATATCATTCAGGCCGCTAGCTGAAAGTAAAGAGGCTAGGCTGTTGATTAAACGATTAATTAAGCTAGTTGGCTGCGACATTTATACCACAGATTAATTAATAGTATTAAGGTACAGAAGATTCATTCTTTCATAGCAAACATGCGAGATTAAGGTCCAGTTTCACCGGTTCATTATAAAGTGACAGATAGTTATCTGAAAGATGTCACCATATAAAATGTGTCAAAAATCTGTAAGACAAGTTTCTAGCGCTATAAGGAACCGGTGAAACTGGCCCTTAGTCTAGATACAACGTTAGTAACGTTCGGGTGTCATGTGTCAGATAACTATCTATCTATCGCATTATCAGGAACCGGTAAAACCGGCCCTCAGTGTAGTATACTTTCAGAACGTTACTGACGTTGTATCGGCGTTGACGTTATGACGGTTTGATCTCGCATATTAATTAACGCGGCAAGTACATGGAGTACAACGGCCTGTATATACGCAAAATCCTTATCCATGCGAAAAGCAGATAAATTATAACTGATGACGATGACGATGAAGAATATATTATTTTTAAACTTTACAACACCCATTTTATTATTTCCTTATTTTATTATTTCTACATTTATTTTTTAATGTTATTTTTATCCATGATAGGTAAACGTTTAGAACATTATCTCACTTGACGCTAGGTGACGATATGATTAACAATCAAATGAATTACTTACCTCATCAAAACTTTATAAGTATATTATACTGGAATACAAATAATGCAGATCATTTTAAAACGAAAAAAAACTGACTTCTAGGGCCGCGCTAGTCATTTTCATTACTTATATGTTCCGGCAGCTATTTTTGAGAGCCAGTTCCCATTCTAGGCCTAGCGTACTACCATCCTCGACCGCATCATCACTTACCAACAGATGAAATAGTGGTCTAACGCTGCTAAATGATATTACTTATCAGATCTCGATAAAATTACAATTAGTCCAAACGGAAAGCAAACTCTCTCAACCAAAAACATATTTTCTAAATGAGCTTATAAATGACGGAGTTCTGAGGTAACAAACACAAAAAAAAACATTTTACGTGAAGTCAGTTCAAAATTAACACATATACATAATCATTCTCACAGAATTTAATTCTCTATATAGTACAATGATAAACAATAATAATCTTTATAATTATATACTATTTGTAACTAAATAAATATTATATCACCAATTTGCTTCAACGCAAGTTTCAACCAAATGGTTGTAGATTCATTCTTTCCAAAAGTCCGAATATCGCAGTTCAAATTTCTATATCACGTTAAGGGACAAGCAAGACGCTTGTCCGGTGGTAAGCGACATTTATATTATCACCATAGACGTACTATAAAAAAAAGGTGCACTGCAGATGTTTTGACAAATACAATTGAATCCGTATGCTCAAACAATAAGGTCGTAATTCCTTTGTAGAACAAAACAGCCTAAACGAAAGGCATCCCAGTGGGAGTGTGTCCTTGTCTAACAACCTGCTAGTGCTATATATGTTCTATACTATATGTAAAGTATATATAAGTTGTCCATACAAAAGAAAGGGACAAACTCCGTTGAAGGTCGGTCTCATTAGGGCCGGTTTGCACAGTCGAGTATAATATTAGAAAGTCTTTGATTATCAATGCCGAAATAATCTGTGCCAAAATTTTGCGTTTTTTTTGCAAATGTTTCCAAATCAACTCTTCCGACTTAAAGTCTCACATGCTCTGTATTTCCACTGGCTACTTTGCCCGATACAATATTTCAACAACAAAAAACTTAGAAAGCTTTAAATAACTTAAGTGGCTTTTCCGGAACTTTGTGGTTGTAAAGGGGACGGTAGAAGGCAAACGCCAGTAGGCGAATCGCCCGCGTCAAGAATCGACGTGTCTTTTGCAAATGACTCAGGTTTATTTTGGCGAGTAGGTGCGAACGGATCAAACTCATTCTTAGATGTGTCTTCAGCAAAACCCCCAAGTTCAGTCTGGCTAGTATTTGCAGCAAACGGATCAAACTCAACTTTTGTCGAGTCTTTTGTAATTGGATCCGTTTTTAATTGGTTGTTCGGTGCGAAGGGATCGAATTGTTGCTTTAAATCCGGACTGAAGGGATCCTGGTTCCTGTGGACTACTTCGAAAGGATCTGCTGTTTTGTTGGTCCGCGGGTCTAGTAGACTGAACTCGTCGAAGGTTTCCAGCTTGGTGTATTGTTCCCGAGATGCCTGCGGTTGTGGAGCGAATGGGTCGAAGCCTTTCTTTAAACCTGCAGAATATAATATTTTATCAAGGACAAATCAACTTAAATAATAAAATAGTAGAGGTAAAATTATATATATTTGTAGGCTTTTTGCTTTTTAATTAAATCTTTATTAATACAATAGTCAAAACAATTTTAAAAAACTAGTTAAACTAAAATATTAACTATGACTAATAATTCAAATAAAAACTACAAATAATAAATGGAATGTAGGTCGCTGTCTGCTGGTAGAGTACCCAAAAAGCTGGCGACACTACCTCTTTGAATCGCGAAACTAATGCGTTGCCCGAGGTAAGCGCCAGCTCTTTGGTCGTGGGAGACATCGATTAGGCGTCTAGACAGCTCCCTAACAAAACCGCGTGCTTGTTGACCCCACGGGCCCATGGTTTCGACTCCAAACGTAAGAAAAGCATAGTTGTTACCGATGCTTATATATTTCCTCCGTTGAGAGCCTCTGCTGCGTCTGCAGCTGCTCCTGCCGCCCGTGAGGTATTATGGAGATGGGAAACTGCCAATGTGTCGACGCACGTCGCATCCCACACTAGCGGCTTCCCACGACACCAAGCAACCAACGTCATGCCGTCAGGCCTCTTACCATCGTCACGTGTGATACCGTTCGGCTCTAAAATAGCCGGCTCGTTGACGGTGGCAAGAGCCCGACGGATGACGTCGAGAAAGCCGTCCCGCACTGCGACGACATGAAAGACCGTGGTGACCCAGTCTATGCACCTGGTCACCGCAGCGACAGAGATGCGGTTCTGTTATGGGGATGCCCAGACGCAGTCCCTCCGCTATACAAAAACTGTTGTTATCCATATATGTATATATATGTTTTGTAGGCTTCAATATAATCTCTCGTGTTCCGACCTCATTTTAAAAATGTTTTATCTGATAGAAATCTACACTATTGTTTAATTGATGTGGTGTTTTAATCTCCTTGAAACAGGATCAATGGCATCAAAAATATGTTCGCGGAAATTATTCATATTTCCACCTACTAAGAAATGTTGCAAATAGTTTTTTTTGCGAATTCTGAGTTTTCTAGCACCCTAAGCTCAGTTGATCTGACAGTGTTTTGATCGTAATGGATCCTTTTTTTGATGATCGATCGAATCAATACTCAAAATCGGCATCAAAAAAAGTTTTTGTGTCTATAGCCAATTTTATTGATGGCCGTACATTTTTTCCTAATTCCGCGAATGTAGTTCAAAATGTGACCAAAAATACTGGATAGTCGTTTCAAAACATTTTACTGTAGCTTGAGCAGAAAAGGTTACCTACCATTACCAGTATTTATAAGTTTACAATATTTAATACTCGCTAAATAATCATCCAGAGACAATAAAAGGCGCCACCGATTTATGGTGGATATACCATCTACCCGAACGAAGCGATTTGCTTCTTCGTTCATCATACGAACCGCCAAAGAATGGAATACTCTGCCTGAGTCTGTGTTTCCGGTTAAGTACAATATGGGGGTCTTCAAATCGCGAGTGAATAGGTATCTTCTGGGTAAGCGCGCTCCATCATCGATCGCATCATCACTTAACATCAGGTGAGATAGTGGGCAAGTGCTACACAGTTCGGGGTAAAAATAATTAAGATAGTTTAAAAACTAAAACAACCGACTTCCATGCCCCGCGAGTCAATTTCAGTAGCAAGTTTGAGACATTTATCGTCATATCTCTAGAGGTACTTATCAGATCTCGATGAAATTACAATGGGACCACCTCGGAAATGTACCCTACCGATTAAAAGAAGAATCATTCGAATCGGTTCACAATTGACGGAGTAATCGCGTAACATACATATAAAAAGAAACACAGACGAATTGAGAAACTCCTTTTTGTGATTTCGGTTGAAAAAAAATACACTAATCTATAGTCCCCGTCACGAGAAGCTATAAATTATGTACACAAGTGTTCAGGAGTTCACAACATTTGGACCAACAAAAAAAATGAATTTGTGAAAATAAACTCGAAACTCGAATGACGCGTTTATTTCAAAATGGCGTCCCGATAGTTTACAATCCCTGCGTCCGGTACCAAGAAACACAAACGATAGCGCTTTGCGTCGTTAAAATATGATCCGACTAAATTAAATAGGTTGTTACTTTCATATAACCCGTCTATATTTCATGTCGATTGAATATGGTCAATTTATTATTATCTCGCAGTATAAAATGTTTACTTAGTAAAAGATGTTTGTTTACATAATTTATAGCTTCTCGTGACGGGGACTTTAGACAATAGTTTATAAGCCATAAAAAATATTAATAAAAGTATATATATATAGTTCAAAAGTATTAATAAATACCTTCAGGACTAAAAGGATCCTGCGACTTCGGCGCGTCTTCCGCCAAGCTGTTATCATTGCTGAAGTCAGACAAGTCTAGGTCGTAGTTTATATTGCCGAGGCCGGGAGCCACATGCTCCGACACGAAGTCATCTGGAGTCATCAGCTCGTCTATCGACCGCGAGTCGAACGGCGTGAACCCTAGAGGAGACGGCGTGAGCAGTTCTAGAGAATTCTTCAACTCCCATTGGTCCATTTGAGGGGATTTTGATGGAGACTCTCTCTCGATGACTTCAAAGCCGAGAATATTGAGTTTAGTGTCGTCTTCTGTGACTGATGGTTCTCTTTGAATTTGAGGTACTGGAGTAAAGTTTAACTTTTGAGGCGCTTCAGTACTTGTATTCCCTTTTGCATCAATTGCTGGAACTTCTTGTGTTGATTTTGATTCGTTTTCTTGTGTTTGTGGTTTATTTTTGTCAGTGTCGAGGTCTATGAGCGGGGCTGATTGTAGATCTTTTAGTTTTCCGATTCTGGGCAGTTCGCGTCGCGGTAGAATCTCGAGCGGGGTTTTGATTAACATGTCTTGAACTTTCTTTGTTATTTGCTCCTGTGGAAGAATATAGACTTGTTAACATTTTTATCAAACAATCAATCATTTATTTGTTAAACAATTGTTTCGGATTTTATGAATCGTATTGTGTTCAGCCTGCAGGCAGGCAGGCAGGCAAATACATATATTCATTAAAGTTAAGTAGGTATACAATAATATTTATTATTTTAATTTATTTTTATAATATTATTATATAATTAAGATACTTTAAAAACTAAAACAACCGACTTCAATGCCCCGCGAGTCAATTTCTGTAGCAAGTTTGAGACGTTTATCGTCATATCTCTGGAGACACTTATCAGATCTCGATAAAATTACAATGGGACACCTCAGAAATGTACCCTACCGATTAAAAAAAGAATCATTCGAATCGGTTCACAATTGACGGATATATACAGATATATATAGATATTACGGATATATATAGATATTACATATAAAAAATTAAGAAAAAAAAACGGACGAATTGAGAACCTCCTTTTTTTTGTAAGTCGGTTGAAAATAAATGTACAATAATGCGTGTCCAGCAAGCCAGTCCAGCAGCCTTTTATTACTTCTTAAAACCGTAAAAAACAATTATATTACGCGATTCCTCCGTCAATTTCTGAACTGATTCAAATTATTATTTTTTTAAATGATAGGGTACTTTTTCAAGGTAGTATTTTATCCACCATTGTAATAATTGTAAACACCATTGTAATTGTTTACCATTGTAATTTTATCGAGATCTGATAAGTAGCACTGGTGGCTAAGCCTCAAATTTAGTACTAAAAATGACTAGCGCGGCGTTTGAGATTTTTTTCGTTTTATAAACAAATAAAAACCTTAAATTAGGTTTTAAAATTATATATATTTTGTTTTGTATGTATTTGCCTCTAAATGTATATATTTGTATTATGTATGTATGTGTTTATACATGTACATTATTAGTAAGTCTATGTATTTCATATTTATTTAAACCCTTTCCTCGTCATAGCTATCATGCCACCGTCCATGCTCCACATAGTTAAATATCATTTCCATCCTAAGGTTGTCCGGAAGACATCGCTTTTAGCGATAAGACCTTCCATTCTACCAGTAATTTACTTAGTGCAAATGTTTGTATCTTCTTTTTTGTGCAATTTGGTGTCAATAAAGAGTTATTGGTTTGGATTGTATTGTATTGTAGGTGTGTAATATCCTTGAGTAGGATTGAGCATATATACAGATAGATATATGTTACGTTGAAAGTATCAGCGTTGGTAGCAAGTAGGTCAGCTTGTTCGCGAACTTGTTGGGCTTGCTCGAGCAGTTGTCTGATCTGCCCGCGTTGCTCGTCCGCCTCGCGGGACGCGCCGCAGAGAGACAACGCCGCCGCCTGTCGGTGCAATACACTTATTAGTACTTGCAGAACCTCGCAGTTAGAACCGCGTAGTTCCCATTCCCGTGAGTATACGGGGATAAAATATAGCCTATGTTACTCGCTGATAATGTAGCTTTCCATTGGTGAAAGAATTGTTTAAATTGGTTCAGTAGTTTTTGAGTTAAATCCATACAAACAAACATCAAATCTTTCCTCTTTGTAATATTAATTTACATAAAAGCATCTAGATGGCGCTAGAGTGGGTTGAATAGCTTTCCGCCTATATGTATGAGGTTCAGCATCGCGCAAACGATATTTTCCGCGATGTTGAACCTGATGCACTTGCTTCGTGATCAAACATCTTAAACTTTTAACTCGTTCTAAAGAGTTTTCTTTTTATAATATTAGTATACTAGCAGCCCGCCCCGGCTTCGCACGGGTAGAACATATATGCCTACAAAATTTGCAGCAGTTTGTTGCATCGAATATAAAATATTAACATATTTAACAATCATCGTCATATTTCAACCAATTTACACAAAACCTTAACGAATTATGCACCTAAACCTTCCTCATAAACACTCTGGCTATTGGTGAAAACCGCATGATAAGCCGTTCAGTAGCTATTGAGATTATTGCAAACAGACAGACAGACGCAGTGATGGACTTTGTTTTATAATACTTACGTAGTGATATTGGACGGCCCTTTGGTGTAAAGGATAGTTACCCTGATTCTGACCCGACGATCGTTGGTTCTAATCCTAGCTTTAAACCTACCAATGAAAGTTTATGTGCATTCATGAATCATGGGTTTTCGTACAGTGGTAGTGGGATCATTAAATCTACCAAAAAGTAGCTTACCACCAAGGAGAACATCTGCCGCCGTAACCTTACGGCGTTCCCCGACGCAAAAAGTAGGGTTATTATACGTTTAACGTGTATATCTGTGTGTCTGTCTGTATCATCTTAGCACCCAATCGGATGAACCGATTTTGTTTTTATTATTGATAGTTTTTATTGTTTGATAAATGTCTTCATCGAGAGTGTTCTTAGCTTTGATTCATGAAAATTCGTTCAATCATTATAAAACTATGAGCTTCTTTCCAGTTAATTGCGCTATGAAATCAACTTTCATAGGTCTGATCAATTCGAAAATCTTCTTCTTCAACGATATTGTAAGAACATGGAAGCATTGACCTGATGCTGGGACATCTCCTGGACTCTACAGAATACTCAAATCCTCAGCAACTTACATCTCAGATTTTCAATGTCGTGTTTAGAGTAATTGGAATGCTTTTAATGAAAAGATTATACATAGATCAGTCCGGGTGGTTTAAAATATTATATTATTAAATATATAGATAATTATTATGTTATACATTATATCATATTATTATACTATATTGACTTCAAATTGACAGATCTACAGAATAGCTAGCTAGAATAGCATATAATAATATTTTCGTATATTTAGTAACTATGACCTAATCTGTGGTTTCACTGCAAATATTTTATTAATTTTGCAATGCGTGTATGTAAAATCCGTGATATCTTCTAGAGTTTTCATTTGAATTATATACTGTAAAGGACAATTTTAATCTATAATATGTGGCCAAGCTAATTAACGTAATTATTTGGATAAGGATTAATATTATATACTTGAAAATAGCCTTGAAAGTTATGTAATATTTTTTAACAAAAAAATAAAATTTTAAAATGGTTACTGTGAGTCAACTTTAAGAGATAGACATATGCTGTCGCGGACTTTTTTGTAGGTCTTATTAAGTTGTACAACTCTTCCATAGAAAATATTCATCCATCTGTTTTCAATTGAGCAGCGTTCGTAAAAAACGTGTTTTTTCGACCGTTTTTTTGTCAACTTAGGTTGAAATATATAGCCTATTTTCATTCCGAAAGTCCATTCTATATATTAGTGAAAGAATTTTTTATATCGGTCCAGTAGTTTTTGAGCCAAATCATTACAAACATACAAAAATATAAATGTTCTCTCTTTATAATATTATTAGTATATTAGTATATAGATCAAATATGCACAAAACATGGGCGAAATATGCACATTAAAAATACTACTACAATATGGGGGTCTTCGAATCGCGAATGAATAGATCTTCTAGGTAAGCACACTCCATCATCGATCGCATCACCACTTTACATCAGGTGAGATAGTGGGCAAGTGCTACCCAGTTCGGTGTAACAAAAAATAATTTTTAGTATGTAGGTTTATAAATTGGCCAGCCAATTTCTGTCCACTGCAAGACATATAGTTACAAAGTTATAAATTAAATCATAATAATAATACAATTATAGTAAATAATATGTTATGTAGAAAACAAATTATAATTTACCCATGAGCTGCCTCCGATAGAAGCCGGCATCGCCATATAGCAGTCGAACTCCTTCTTGTCCATATTCAGAGACTCCGCGTTTAGATTCTCTATGAACGACACTGCGCAACACTAGAATCCACAAATAACAATTAAGAACGTTCACAAAACGAAAAAAATCGACTTCAAATGCCGCGCTCATCATCGCCAGTACTAAGTTTGAGGTGTTTATCTCCATATCTCTGGAGATACTTATTAGATCTCAATGAAATAACTATGGTACCACCCTTGGGATATCTCCTTTCCAACAAAAAATAAACATTAACATACAGATTATCAGATCTCGATGAAATTACAATGGAAATGTACCCTACTAATAAAAAAGAATCATTGCAATCGGTTAACAATTGACGGAGTAATCGCAACATACATACAAAAATAATTGAGAACCTATATATATATAGGTATATATATATAGAATATATTTATAGAGTATATATATAGAATATATATATAATTAAATTATTAACTTGAAACTTCGTCAAGATACTCTTGCTATACAAATTGGTGGTGTAATAAGGTCTAGTTTAGGATCAGACGAAACGAAATGCGTGGTGCAGATTGCAAGTTGTATTGGCGGCTAACTTATTGAGCGGGACGCGCGAACTTAAATACTTAACAGAATAGTAACGCCACAAATAATAGACATAACATGCGATTCAAAGTTTCCAGAACTTACCAAGTTGGTGAAATAATATCCCCCCTCCCCGGTCATGAGTCGCTGCGCGTTACAGAACCGAGTCACGAAGTTTATGTTACTGGTCAGACGAGGGGGATTCGCCTTCAGGACCTGGGAGTATACATATATTCTGTTTCATATTCAAGAATCTTTTTTACAGTTCCGTACCTCAAAAGGAAAAAAGGAAGCCTTATAGGATCACTTTGTTGTCTGTCTGCCAGAACTTGCCAAGTCGCATTAGACTCGCCCACCGAGACTTCCGTACCAACTTCTTAAACTAGGTTAAAGGACAAACCTAACTTTGCAGTTGGATCCATAGAAAATGTACTGCACCAACCGCAAATAGTAAGTTTGTTATAGTATCTTAACTTTTACATATTTATGGTTTTCAAATGTATTCCTATACAAGTGGTTCAAGACATTGCTTCTTGCCAAATTTATTGATTCTAGTTAAACGGGAAGTACCCTATAGGTTTGAATCCCTTGTGAAATCGCAAAATACGCAAAAATATGCGACATAAATGGTCAAATATTTTTAATTTCTCAACTGAAAGATACCGTAAGCACAAGTATTTAATATGAGTTTCAAGTTGATATCTCTACGTATTCCGGAGATAAAGGGTCTCGACAGACGGACAGCATACAGACAGAGGAACAAAGTGATCCTATAAGACTTATACTTTTGTATAGAAATCGTACCACCTTAAAAATACGTATGTATAGCTCTGTAGTAAGTTCGGCTGCCGCGGCCTCATTACCGTCCCGCCGGCTGCGCGCGTCCGCTAGCACACGAGCTCGCAACTCATGTGCCGAGTGCGAATGCGAATAAGAGTTTGTTTTTCTTTAGGTGCGGAACCCTAAAATTGCCTGGTGTAAACTCGGCAAAAGACAAACAGAGACAAACTATTATAGACACATGGTCCTCCCACACAACGCGTTTTATTTTTTCCGCGTACGTGCGAGATGTTGAATAACCTTCCTTCCGATGTTTTCCCGCAGAAGGTTGATCTGAGTTGCTTCAAAAGGAGAGTTAACAGATTCCTCTTTCAAAAGAGCAGGCAACGCACTAGCAGGGCTATTTTAAGGGGACTATTTTGTCTTTCCACCTATCCGTGTTTTATTTGGTGGAGGGAAAAGGCAAATTATAAGTAAAGTTTTTCGACAATTATAAATGCCCGCTGACTTTTAATCAATTCTTTTTTAAACTTTTTAATACGAAATTAAAATCAAAACTCGGGGTTAAACTTCACCAAGCGTTTAAATTGTTGTGTTGATCTCCTGTCAGTGGCAAAAAACAGGGAAATAATTTTGTCTTTCCCCCGGGGATAAGGCCATGCCAGCCCTGCAGTATTGCCCCATGGCATTGCAGGTGTTAATAGCGGTAACCACTTACCATCAAGTGTGCCGGATGCTTATTTGCTTCTCTATATCTATTAAAAAAAAAGCTAGGAAGCGCGGGCGATACGACGTGCGTTGCCGCCATCCTAGCCGCTCCCAGAGGATGACCTACATACTACGTATTAGGTTGAAACCTGGTCGGAGCATATCCGAAGTAAATACACGCGCTCACATTAAAATGAATGATTTTCGCGAAAACTTTCTAACTAAAAGTAAAACTGACCGTGAATATAAGTGCAGGCAGCAGGTCGTCAGCGGAGGCGGGCGCGGGCCCGCACAGCTGCAGCACGTGCCGGCAGCAGCGCCGCACGCGCGCCAGCTTGCCGCCCGGGGACAGCGCGCTGTCCATGCCGAGCAGCTCTGGAAACGAATGTCTCATTTTATACAAGTGATACTTCATCAGGCGCACAGGGGTAAAAATGCAAAAGTCAAAGCATTTATTCAGTATATGGGCAAATTAAAAAATTTGCACTTACACACGTCAAATTACATTAAATAGATCATATTCAATAAAAAATATTATAGATATAACAGAAACATATTTATTTATATATTGCTTTGAATTTACAAAAAAAACAAAGGTATTGAGCCATTCAGCTTTCATCTAGACGTTGAACGTGACACTTAAAACACATGTTAAATTCCCCTGATTAATGTAGGGTTGCCAACCGTACTATTACGTTCACCCGCAACCCAGTGCATGTTTCAGTAGTTCAGACAATTTTTATCCAAAAAATTGTGAAATAATGAAATATAATAAATAAATAAAACGCAGACTAATTGCAGTACAAATCATATTCCGAATGGAACTGATTGCAGCGGAAGTCACGTGAGTCACGGTCCGAATGCAACGGAAGTGACGTGCGCGTCATATTTTATGTTTATAAACGCCCTCTACTGTTGAACGGCGTAAATACGAAGACGTATTCGCTATTATTCGGGCATTTGTCCCGATAAGTGTTGAACTTAACGGGACGAATGCCCGAATGATAGATGGAGAAAGAAAGGAATTCTCACTCCGTTAATGAAGTTTCAAGTTCTACCTAAAGCCGGCTTTTTCACTATGGAATATAATGTAAATGACATCTTGAGCTATATATTACATCCCGCGATTGCTGTTCACACTGATAGTCCAGCTTTGGTTGTCTATGGTTTCATTCAAAGACTGGCTAAATACACTAATTGTGTAAATCCATAATAAAAAAAAACACCAAAATAAACTGAGGGCGAGGCAGGGGGAGGCGCCGTGTCCGGGGACGTGAGGTAAAATATAAACCTTCAAATATCGGTCAGTTAGTCGAAAAATATTTATAGCTTGGGATATAATATATATTATAGCATAGTGTAAACAGTCTCATACAAAATAAATGACGAGCGATAAAATGTTGTATCTCAAGATATTATTTAAATTATATTATATCCCATAGCATGAAAAGCCAGCTTAACGCGAAGCTTTTTACGCACCCTCTTTTTTTCTAGTGCGACATTTTATAGTGGCGTATCGTGACTATTATACATTTTTAATTATTGTTTCGGTTAAACTCACGCGAAGAGGTCGTCAGTGCAGGTGCGGCGCTCACTGGGAGCTCACGTGCTGACCCATGAAGATGAGACACTGATTGTGAAGCCGGTCAGACAGACTGTCTTACAGACAGTCGAACTCACGAAGGGGGTTGGATTAGGATAGGGGGAAGGGTGATTTCATCGGTAAAAATGTTGAATGTAGAAAAAACGTTTGTAACTCTGTCACTCTGTTTGTTACCTAATCATAATCACGCCTAAACGGACGATCCGATCTTACTGAAATGTAACAAGGAGATACTTTATGGCATGAGGATGAACAAAGGCTACTTTTGTGAAAATAAAATCACGACTTTTTAACATATTTTAAATAACTCAGAACACAAATGTTGATTGACAGAGCTTTTCAGTGATAAAATTCTTGGTGTACGTGAACGAAGTCGCGGGTCTCTGTTAGTCTTGTATACAATACTGACCGCTGATAGGCCTGTCGAACTCCGCGCGGTAGTTAGGAAAATGCTAGTACCTCTGCGCAGAGGTACTAGCTCGATTGTAGGTACTCGATTGTAACAATCGATCGATCGAGAATCGAGGCGATCGGAGGCGCGCCTTTACTATTCAATCTGTTTTCTCACAACACTCAACCTTACAGTAAGAGACAGCTGACGGCCCGCGAGCTGACCGAGTGATACAGACTCTCGCCAAGCGGACTTACGGTGCATTTTACGGTGCGCAACACGCGGTTCTTAGTTACTATTAATTTATTCTGTGACGCAAATTTAAGATCGCATTCGAAGCGTGTAGCGTATTATGAACGATACCGACATTGTAACTAGGTTTAATCTCGCATTTTTGCTTGCAGAGAGTTCATCTTCTGTACTTGTACTATTAATTATTCTGTACCGCTGATAGCCTTGTACATCATGTAGCGACACTGGGCGCTGGCCTGCTGCAGCGAGCACTCGAGGTGTCTCTCACACACCCAGCTGAGCTGCTGTATGTATATATATATAACACTGACCGCTGATAGCCATGTACAGCATGTAGCGACACTGGGCGCTGGCCTGCTGCAGCGAGCACTCGAGGTGTCTCTCACACACCCAGCTGAGCTGCTGTATGTATATATATATAACACTGACCGCTGATAGCCATGTACAGCATGTAGCGACACTGGGCGCTGGCCTGCTGCAGCGAGCACTCGAGGTGTCTCTCACACACCCAGCTGAGCTGCTGTATGTATATATATATAACACTGACCGCTGATAGCCATGTACAGCATGTAGCGACACTGGGCGCTGGCCTGCTGCAGCGAGCACTCGAGGTGTCTCTCACACACCCAGCTGAGCTGCTGTATGTATATATATATATATATATAACACTGACCGCTGATAGCCTTGTACAGCATGTAGCGACACTGGGCGCTGGCATGCTGCAGCGAGCACTCGAGGTGTCTCTCACACACCCAGCTGAGCTGCTGTATGTATATATATATAACACTGACCGCTGATAGCCTTGTACAGCATGTAGCGACACTGGGCGCTGGCCTGCTGCAGCGAACACTCGAGGTGTCTCTCACACACCCAGCTGAGCTGCTGTATGTATATATATATAACACTGACCGCTGATAGCCTTGTACAGCATGTAGCGACACTGGGCGCTGGCCTGCTGCAGCGAGCACTCGAGGTGTCTCTCACACACCCAGCTGAGCTGCTGTATGTATATATATATAACACTGACCGCTGATAGCCTTGTACAGCATGTAGCGACACTGGGCGCTGGCCTGCTGCAGCGAGCACTCGAGGTGTCTCTCACACACCCAGCTGAGCTGCTGGATACGTTCCGACATGGCGCGGTCCAGGCGCTCGTCATCAGTCCCCGCGGGGGAGAACACCATTGATGGTAGTCTGAAACAAACAGGAAGAGGTTAGTGAGATAATGTGACGGACATCTCACGTCAGTTTATACACAGTGAAACATAGAACCTACTCCTTTTTTGAAGTTGGTGAAAACTAAAAGGGTAATAGCAGCGCCATCTGCAAAGTGTGTACGTCCGTTAAAGTAAAACATGACGATCACTTGATTATTTTTGTCACAATATTTTGTTAAACGCATGTTTTACGTAAATAAATTATATTTTAATAACATATCTTTACAAAATAAACTCACTCGTGTAGATAGGTCATGGCGTGTTTCTCAACGAAGTCAATGAGCCGCTCCTTGGTCTCCGAGTCTATGTTTGAGAAGTGGGGGGACGTATCCATGTGCTTCATGAACCACTGGGGACAACAAACATCAAATTTGTAAGTGTGAAATCACATCGATTAAATTTTCATAATGGAGGCTACTGCGTGTGAATTTGCCGCTAGGGGCGCTACTGGACTAAGAGGTCCGCGAAATGTCAAATGTAATTTTGATTTATACAAACTGAACCACTGTTTATCGTCATATCTCTGAAGGTACTTATCACATCTCAATGAAATTACAATGGGACCACCTCGGAAACGTACCCTACCGATTACAAAATCATCATTCGAATCGGTTCATAATTGACAGATTGATTTAATCGCGTAACATACACACACAAAAAAAGAAATAAAAAAATATATATACGGTCGAATTGAGAAACCTCCTCCTTTTTTTGAAGTCGGTAAAAAAGAAACATACAGACGAATTGAGAACCTCCTTCTTTTTGTAAGTCGGTTGAAAAGTAGGTTATCACCAGGAGAACATCTGCCGCCGTAACCTTACGGTACGGCGTTCCCCGACGCAAAAAGTAGGGGTATTATACGTTTAACGTGTGTATCTGTGTGTCTGTCTGTAGCATCTGAGCACCCAACCGGATGAACCGATTTTGATTTTATTATTGATAGTTTTTTTTTTATAGATGTCTTTATCGAGTGTTCTTAGCTTTGATTCATGAAAATTCATTCAATCGTTATAAAACTACGAGCTTTAATCAACTTTCATAGGTCTTATCAATTCGAAAATCTTCTTCTTCAATGATATTGTAAGAACATGGAAGCATTGGCCTGATGCTGGGACATCTCCTGGGCTCTACAGAACACTCAAATCCTCACCAACTTACAGCTCAGATTTTAAATGTCGTGTTTAGAGTCATTGGAATACTTTTAATGAAAAGATTATACATAGATCAGTCGGGGTGGTTTAAAATATTATAATTATATATATATAGATCATTATTATTTCATACAATAGATCATATTATTATACTATATTGACTTCAAATTGATTGCGATCGGTGGGGATCTACAGAAAAGCTAACCCTATAATAACATTTTCGTAGTAACTATGACCTATTCTGTGGTTTGACTGCAAATATTTTATGAATTTTGCGATGCGTGTATGTGAAATCCGTGATATCTTCTTGAGTTTTCATTAGAATTATATACTGTAAAGGACAATTTTAATCTATAATATGTGGCCAAGCTAATGAACGTAATTATTTGGATAAGGATTAATACTATATACTTGAAAATAGCCCTGGAAGTTATGTAATATTTTTTAACAAAAAATTTAAGATTAAAATGGTTACTATGTTAATATAGGTTAATATGTATGTGTATTACAGGTCATATGAGACTTGATCTTTACGTCCCAAAGTATTCTGGCTATCCAGAATATTGCATGTTGCTGAATCTGTAATAGGTAGACGTCATCGTTTACCATCAGACGAGCGTCGTGCTTGTCCTGTTACCATATATCATAAAAAAAAACATACGTTTGACATTTCTTATAAAAATTATAGCTTAAACATCAGACAACTGTCATTAGGACCATTTTACTCAGTGGCGCCACCTGGTGAGTGAGAATACGTATATATGTATGTACCTACGTAGGTACATTCATACGCATTCATGTCATCATGGCGTAGGCCATGATTGGTGAATGAATGATTGTTTTGCAAACATTGACCACCTTTGTTCGGCGACGAATCTTAACTGGTTGGGACTCTGTTTTGTCATTTGTTTTAGCTTAACCCTAGTGGTACTAATTTATGGTGCGCGCATTTAATCGATACACGGGTAACGTTTAATTGTAACGGCATCAAAGGTAGCTAACAATATATACAAACATAAGTACATACAAACAATCTATAAGCAAGATACTGTTCATTACAATGTAATTGACACGTGTTGGGTTTATTTTATCTCAGGATTTATCTATCACTATCTCTGCGGCTGACCGAACCAATATCTTAGGCGTTGCGCTCATATTATATAGAGGTGGGGAGAATTAAGGAGAGTGGAAGGTCTATGTAAGCCTCATACAAATATAGTCCAAAATAAGAAGCGCGAAGATATTGTAAGTTTTTTGTGTCGTGAACGAGTTTCATCAATAGCAAATAGTAGCGGCTCTGAAGGACCGAAACGAGTACAAAAGCGGGTAGGTAGATCGCTTCGTTTGCTCGTGATACCCTCTTCACCCGCAATTTGAGGGCCCGGTGGCGTAATCGGGAGAACGGTCGGCTTCGATGCCGTGGTACCGAGTTCAAACCGCCGTGCACCAATGGATTTTTCTATCGAAAAATGTATGTGCGCTTCTCACAGTGGCCCTCCGGTGAAGGAAAACATCGTTAAGAAACCAACAACCCCCGCATGGTGGTAGGACACTAACTAGTGTCCGCCTGGCCAGCTACCATCCTCAAGTTAGAAAATCTGTCACCAAACATCTAATGTGTTCCGGCAGCTATCTTTGAGAGCCAGTTCCCATTCTAGGTCTAGCGTGCTTACCATATTCGACCGCATCATCACTAACCAACAGGTGAGATAGTGGTCAAACGTAGCCTATAACGTATAAAAAATAAAAAAAAATCTACAGTCCTTCCGTGAACATGGCGCTTGTAACCGCGCCGAAATATCAAAATCTCACAATAAACTAAAAACATAGTAAATATACCGTAAATAATTTCAATAATAGTGTCAGTGACCATGAAAAAATATATAAAATGTGTCTTTATTAATGTTATATACCGGCTGTAATTAACGTACCTTTAGTAGAATTTTCTCGACCGAGGTTTCGAGCGAGTCCATCGCTCTTTCTTGGGAGTGAGGTCACGCGGAGAGTGAACTAGTGAATCAGTGAACATCGCGATCTCACGCGTGACCTCCCGAGGAAGAGCGACGGACTCGCTCGAAACCTAGGTCGAGAAAAATTTACTAAAGGTCCGTGAATTACAGCCGGTATATAACATTAATAATGTTACAAATTCACTATAATTTTAAAACAAAAATTAAATGTGTTAGAAAGCTATATTCCATACCTGATATTGCCTCTGCACTCTCTCCGAGAGTTCATCGACCGTCATCACGCTGTGATATTTGATGACGTCCAAGATGAAGTTGTGCACGAAGTGGCGCGAGTCTCGGTCGACGGACGAGGGTAGTCGAGAGAAACGTCGCCGGAAGTCTTCCTTCATTCCGTCGTTCACTTGTGCGGGTATTTTGAACTCGGGCGGACGTTTCTCTGCTTGGTGGTCGTGCTCTTCAGCTGGGGAATGGGTATTGTCATATATTCAGTATTGCTTGATTTATTATTAATAGTTATGTAGGGTACTTTTCCACTTTGTATTTATATAATGTTGGCTAATGTGGGTAGAAGATTTTTTATATGACAGCCTCACTTCTGTACTATGGCTACCTAGCTCATTACACGATTTACATTTTAAATGTATTTTATTTGATTAAGGACTTAATAGGTATATTTGTCTTTGTTTTGGTCAGTGATAAAGACTATCAGCCCCCTAATACTCAATCATTTAAAAACCTATTCGGATTCGGAAACTTCCACTCCTTCGACTCAGATCTTTGCAATTCACAATGCTAAATTGCTATGCAAATATATAACTTTTTATATTTCAACTCGAACAAATCAGTGAATCCAATCGGAAAGGTTTTCGCAACTAAACAGCTCAAGGAATAATAAATATTCGAAATTCAATATGACGCTTCCGAATGTATCCGATTGAAATAAGAATAACTATGCAGGTTCTTCATCAGTCTCAATTCGTCATCAGTCTAGTTTTTTTTTATATCTCATAGGCTAGCGTTTGACCACTATCTCACTTGTTGGTAAGCGATGATGCGGTCGAAGATGGTCAGTACGCTAGGCCCAGAATAGGGACTGGCTCTCAAGCATAGCTGCCGGAACACATAAGATGTTTGGCGACAGATTTTCTAGCTTGAGGGTGGTAGCTGGCCAGGCGGACACTAGATAGTGTTCTACCACCATGCGGGGGTTACAGGTTTCTTAACAATGTTTTTTCTTTACCGGAGGGCCACTGTAATAAGCGCACATTTTAGCTAGTATAGATGTAGACATATTTAAGGGCATTATCTTCGACTACTCTCCGCAATAATGTGGCTAACATAATGTTTCCAGCCAAAAGACACTATTTTATTAAATTTAAAACAAAATAAAACACAAGTTAAATTGGCTTTTTCTGGAATAGGTAAACAATTTAAATACACCCATTTTTGAAAAGTGTCTCAATTAGATTCTATAGTGCTAAAGAACCACTAAAAAATTCACAAAATATTTATCCAATCGTTAAGTGCCATAAATATGCATTTAAATTTTGCATTTTTAAATTTCGCGCGTAATTCGACGAAAACGCTGGACGCAATGGACGCCATATTGCTCTGTGGTCATGACGTCAGTTGGCTGTGTAAGCAAATGCAGGGCTGCGTTCACGACCTACGCTCGGACGTCAAACCAAATGCTCTAACCCCGTTCACGACCTCAGAGCGTCGCACTCGGTTGTAGCAACTGTGTCGTTCACGACCTCGGTTGTTTCACTCCGGTTGCAACTTTTTAACCATCAAATTCGCTGGTTAAAAAACGCTCTAACGTTTGTGACAGTAAATTTGGCGGGAAAAGATTTTTATTGCAGATTAAGTGTATAGGAAGAAATTTGCACATGACGAGACACGGAAAATAATCAGAATAAAATAAATAAACATAACCTCGAAATTCGAATCTAAGCATGAAGTATAGTAACACTCACATAAAGTAAAATACCCTATTAGGCTTACCCGCATGGCTCTTCTTGAACAATGTATTGAATTTAAGCAAATTAGCTTTCTTTAGGGTCTCGCTCTGACGAAGTCTCTTCTCCTCAAACTTGGAGAATGAAGAGTGCGTGGTTGGCTTCAGGCCACGCTCTGGTCTGCGTTGTTCTGGCCGGGGCAGAGTTGCTGATTGTGAGGAGGCTTTCTCTGAAACGGAACAACTGATTTCAGAAGTCTTTTTATGAAAGACTAGTTGTGCCCCGTGGTTTTACCCTCATAGACATAATTCCCGTGGGAATATTTGATATAAAAGTACACTGTGTTATTCCAGGGTCTAGGCTATCTCCATATTAAATTTTAAGCTCAATTGGTTGAATAGTAGCGTGAAAGAATAAAAAACATCCATACACACTTTCACGTTTATTATTTTAGTAAGGATTATTTATATCGGATTGATCGGAAGCATTTCATTTTTAAAAAGTAAAAAATATGGTGAATACTTCGTTTAAATATGTTGTTGTATTGTGATAATTTAACATCGTATGCAAAACGAAAAAAAAACCGAATTCAAATGCTGCTAGTCATTTCAGTACTAAGTTTCAGGTAATTATCTCCATATCTCTGGAGATAATAATCAGATTTCGATGTAATTACAATGGGATCACCTTGTAAATGTACTCTGCCAAGTATAAAAAGATTCATTAGAATCGGTTTACAATCGACGGAGTAATCGCATAACATATATTAAAAAAATATATATATATAATATACAGACGAATTGAGAACCTCTTCCTTTATGGAAGTCAGTTGAAGATGATTGTACCATTTCAATCATACCTCAATGATACCACTACATAAAATCAATTGGAATTTCTAGTTACCAGATTACGCAATAGAATAAAATATATATCCTTGATCATAATCAGTGATACCAGTTCATAAATGTGATAATAATCTGGATTCTGACCATAACAATGGAACCTTGAGGGGTTCACTCACATTTATCGTGCCTATTTTAATTTTTTTTATCATTTACTGATAATTATATAGGAAGGTGAAGTTCATTTATCTAATAAAAATGTTAAACCATTGTTATATTATCTTTGTTGATCTATATTGAATGTTACACAATCTTATGTTGAAGGAACTGCAATGCAGTATTTGTTTAAATATAGAAAGTAAATATTATTTAATTTTATATTTTCTATATAAAATTAATTTCTTAGTTCTGGAAATTCCTTGAATTTTTTTAATCTATTAAAATATCCATACATCTTAACTGTCTTAAGTAAAGTACCTATGACCGGCGAGCATGTATGGAGGAGATCATGAAAGTGGAAGAAGCGAAAGAGGTATGTCAGGATCGTAGCATGTGGAAAGAAGTAGTATCTGCCTTTAGATAGGGGTAGGCCCCAATGGAAAAAGGTGTGAATTGATGTATGTATGTAGGTCTTTAGTTCCAATCGTAATTGTATTGCTCATAATAGTGTGTGGATAAAAAATGGAGCATAAAAATGGGCAAGATTATCATACTTTATATTCTTGTCAAGTTGTCACACAAAAGCATAGCAGCTGGACAAGCAGTAATTTGTACGTCTTCGTGCGAACTACCATCACGTGACCATTTAAGGGGAACAAATAAATTTGTTCTGATTGTTATTATAAATTAAGAGTTACACAATAAACGCTACAAGGAATGTAATGAAAAATACAAAGGAATGGAATAAAGGTTATAAAAGTTGAAATCTATATACTTTCTTTACTTATGTGAGAATATTTAGAATTTCCCACTATTACATATAAGAGGCTAAGTCCAGCAGTGGCTGGAAATTGACTGATAAAGATGATGATGATATTAGTACCAATGGAATGAATTCTAGTATTTATCATAATATCTATCTAAGTCATAATACCTATTTTATCTATGTATCAATTTATTATTTATCATTATTGTTTTATTTATAAATATTTCACTTTTTTTTCATCTGCAGGCTTGTCTGAAAATCAGCCTTCAGGTGTAAATCTAGACATATGTGCTGAGAGACAAGCCTTTTTGACACCTCACATTGTTTCTTGTTTTTTATTGTTTCATTGTTCTAGTTAGTATTTTAATGTGTGATGTATAAATATGATAAATATGATGTAGAAATAAATTATTTTTCTTTCTTTCTTTCTTTCTAGTATTAGCATAGTATCATAATCAACACCATCACCATTTACCAACAGGAGAGATAGTGGACAAACGTGAATCTTCAAATAATAAAAAACCCTCACCTGCTCTCCTCTGCTTCTGCATTTGTTCCCGGTGACACTTGGAGCAGTACCCCTGCCACTGTGGGTTGCCAAAGTAGTCACAGCCATTCTTACACTTCAGGTCACTCGGCTCTATCCGCAGCGATGGCATCTTTGACGCAAACATCATGTACTTGTATGACCGCTGCAGATTGGGACCATACCACATTGTTGATGATTTATTAGATCTTTATTGTTTATTGTTGTAAATGTTATTTTAATGGGAAAAATACAATATTGCACAGTTATTGAAATAATTCAATTGTTGTTGAGAGTTTGCTTTTGTTATTTAATGGACTTTTTTATGAATTAAATCGAACTGAAAGTGTCTCTTACATTTTATCATCCCTTTGTTCACTTTTTCATTTGTTAGTTACAAATTTATCAACCCGAAGGTCGTGAAAACTCTTACCCAATAATTTAATATGGATACAAAGTGTCTAATGACAAAATTTTGCCTCCAATTCTAGGTTGAACCATTTAAAAGTGGTGAAAAAGAATTCAGCCCATTGTTGCGAAATTGAGCCACAAAATGGTTTTGTAACGATCACAATCTTGTTCATATCAATTTGCGACTCTAACGGCGAGCGAACAACGATCTTACACCGTTATATAGGCTACTCTTATCGTGAAAACGTCGAGTATCTTTGATAACCAAATGGATTTATAAATCTGAATACGTAACAATAGCGAACGAGGACGCGATACTAAAAGTATTTAATACAGAAACAACTTACCTCGTTATAACCAAAGCTGGACACTTTTCAGCATACTTTTATTAGTTCAAAATATATTTTGATTTAGTTTTTATTTTATTATTTTATTTTATTGTAAAACAATAAACAAAACCAACAAAACACAGAAGGGAACACAACACATCCATTTATTTGACATTACAATGACAGCCAATTTGACATTTATAAGCGTGACATTGACAGTAAAAATAAGATTTTTTATATTACATGCTAATAAATTTAAATAAATCATCCGATTCTTTCTACACACGTTGCGAGTTATTTCCTCATCTTCATCATCACTTGATGTGTTGTTGTTGGCTACCACGCATTTTTCGAAACGTTAAATTGATTCGAGCGCCCAACAACTTTTTCCTAGTTGGTAAAGAATGATACCACACTTCGTTCGTTGGCGGGTTCATAAGTAGTATACTTCCATTTTCCAAATTAATCTTCACTGAAAAAAAGTGAGGTTTACCTAATAAATAATAAGTTGGTCACCCATATGGCATCGTACAGGTGTAAAATTCACGGGTCTAAGCATGGGGTCTAAGTCTACGGACGCAGAACCATTAAATGACATATGGAACTTTAATGATAATAGCAGTCAAGTGCTTATTGCTCAGCAATAAAAAAAAAATGATTATAAAGAAGGTACCAAAAGAAGTGATCCCGCGGAACATTACTTACATTACATATAATATTTATAGTCTAGCTAGTGTCACAAGTGAGATATGGGTGCAACGTGTTTGAGGGACTTCTACCTTCGTATCTGGGCAATATATTTAAGTAAGCACTATTCATCGTTTTACAATAAAATAAAATTGTCAAATGTAGAACAAATACCTAGTTATACCTTGTCAAAAAAGACTTGAAATTAAATAATGGCATGGCAATGCGAAATTTATACCTACACCCATGGAGACGAAGCACGCTCCATCATCGATCGCGTAATCACTTAACATCTGGTAAGATAGTGATCAAGTGCTACCCAGTTCGGTGTAAAAAAAATGTTTGCCTGCCCTTACCCTTTGAGTATTCAGCCAGAATCAACCCTCAAAGCCCTTACCACATGAGTATAGAAAAGGTACAGAGACAAAGCTTCATACAACTGCGCTGTGATCATGACGTAGTCGCGCGTGTGCGCCTGAGCACTAGCGGCCTGTGTGCCGCCTGTCACGTACGGAGTGAAACCGGTTTATACTGGCTCGGCTGGTGAGTGAACCTCGATAAGTGCGCGCAAAGTACAAGTTTATAGGTCTTTTCTACCCTAGACGACCCTAGGAAAATGATTTTTAAATTTTTGGCTTAACAATGTTCTTTTATAGTGATCTGTCTAAGGAGGTTCAATGAAATTCCTTGAGATTTCATAACATTACATGACATTTCGTGACATTTCATGAAATTTCGTGTCATTTATGTCATTTCGTGACATTCCATGACATTTCATGACTTAATATGACATTTCCTGACATGTCATGACATTTATGACATTTCATGACATTTATGACAAATCATGACATTTAGACATTTTATGAAATTTAATGACAATTCGTGACATTTCATGATATTTTTGACATTTCATGACATTTATGACATATCATGACTTTTCATGACATTTAGGACATATCATGACATTTATGACATGTCATGACAATTATGACATATCATGACTTTTCATGACATTTATGACATTTCGTGACATCTCATGACATTGATCGTTGTCGACAATTATGAAGCTTGAAAAATAAAAAAGCAGGTCATGTTTACTTGAAGGAGGATTTTATTACGATGAAGATTTTTTTTGTTTTTTTTGTACCAACCCAACTAGAATAGGTAAACGTTTTGTCGGTTCCTTAGAAGGTTTGTCTCTGTACCGTTTCTTTACTCATGTGCCCTTACCCTATGCGGGCATAGAACTAATAATCTATTCGAATAATCTCAGTTCAATTTAAACATTTTTTTAGGAACCCACATTTTTTAGGAAAGTTGACTATGAATGTAGAACACGCGTTACCAAGCAGGTGGAGTACATCTATACACGTTACCATGACAACGGTGTATGACAACAAATCGCTTTTCCCAAAGAGAATATAAAAACTACGTGCTAAATAATATAAAAACTATCTGCTTTCCTCAAACATTGCTAATTAAGTACGCACTTAAATTAAGCAATCTTACCAAATTTAAGCTTAATTTTCATATTGGTTTTACTCGTAAAGACGATGGATTATATGCAGATAAAAGATGGTCAATATACAAAAACGATATACACCATGGTAAGTTTCACGTTATGCGTACACGCGTCACATTAGTACCTACCTACCCTTAACCTTATGTAACCTTCCCAGTCTACCCTGCTGTACCCTAAGAGAATATAAACGTCTAACCTTTACCTTCAATCCTTCGAGCATTTTCGAAGCCTTCAACCACATGATCGCTTAACATCAGTCGAGATAGTGGTCAAACGCTAGCCAATCAGATAATAAAAAAATAGCCGTAAGTATAACTGCGGCTTTCCATTCTTGTTTTGAGAACTGAAACAGGAAAAGTACCCTATGTAGGTACTACACTTATTTAAAGAAAGTTTATTTGCAGTTTATTATGTCTTCCACGGCGATATTGATCGATGGCTCTCCTCCATTACTTATCACCATAGACCTGTGACACAGAAATTCTTAATCTTCTATATCTATGATTTCGCATTTATGCTATACGCTACGCTTATGTAGGTACATAGGTCACGCTTACAAATCTGTCATGATCTCTTAGCTTATTAAAGTTGTATAATTTTATTTTATGTTGCTAATTGTAACTACCTACTTCTAACTAAAATTATTCAATGCACTGTTTAATCCATAATTAAATAGTTTAAAAACTAAAACAACCGACTTCCATGCCGCATGACTCAGATTCAGTAGCAAGTTTAATACGTTTATCGTCATATCTCTGGAGATATATATCAGATCTCGATGAAAATACAATAGGACCACCTTGGAAATGTACCCTACCAATTACAACAAGAATCATTCGAATCGAATCACAATTAACGGAGTGATCGCGTAAAATACTTAGGTACAAAAAAAACATACAGACGATTGGAGAACCTGCTCCTTTATGAAAGTCGGTTGAAAATAGCGACAATATTGCACAGATATTTTCATAATTTTATATTTTAATTATGTAACTGGGTAGACATGATAAGATAACAAATAACATAAGGCATTCCAAATTCCAATATAATATCATCAAACAAGGCGAAGGTACCTGTAAAATTCCGTTTTTCGCAATTTAACGATAACGCGCCCATCCATTGCATAATAATAACGATTACAGAATTCACATATCGGTGACATAAACAAGCCAATCCCATGTTATATAAACCAGGAAATGTTTATTCAAGGTGAATGAATCGTTGGTTATTCGTAATATTTATCAACTGCGGCAGTTGCAGTTACTTAGTCACTATTACATTATCTGTGGTTGCAGCACTGTTGGTGATAAGACTAAGTAAAAGGGATTATTATGCGCGGCCGCTTTTCGTTACGAGTCGAGGTAACGATTAGATTAACGATTTACTGAGACATAAATTATATACCTATCACCTACTGGTATTCATCTAGACGTTATAAATAACCTACCTTTGAATTGAAAAATATTTTTATTATTGTGGATTCATCATGTTTACTAGTCCACAGCTTGCCATACACCTTTCCAGGTTTACCTACACTACTGCAAAGCAAACTCTTGCTAGCCACCTTGCGAATTTTCTCCACCTAAAATGTGGGCGTCCTACGCGACGATGTTGGCCAATTCGGTGTTACTAGGCAATTAATTTTCATTATCATAGATAACACTTAGTTTATACAAGTACCTATTTGAATAACCATCGCGCCGCGAGGTCTATGCTTAGATAACTATGGCTAGGAGTTTATTTCACAATAACTGATAACTGAACACATAGACAAAGACAATAAGCCACGCCACATACCTACAGACGAGGGGTTATATAAAGGATAGCAAATACTTAGATAACCTATTTTCAATCTCAGAGGACATACACGAGTAAACTTATCATTCGACACGTTACCTTCGGATGTATAGCTATTATCTGTATTTACTTATACTTAAGTATAACAATAAATATAATAAAGTGTATAAGTAGGTACCTACGCAATTTCTAATGCGCGCTAAAATGCAACTTACATTTTATGATAGGTAGTTCTGTACACAAAGAAATATGTGAAATTATCTTAATTGATTACAATCAAGAAAATCCATATTTAACAGAAAGGTATAATTATGGTTAATATATGGTTGATTGTTGATTGTGTGTATGTATATGAGTCTAAGTAACTTGAAATAAACTTATTTTATTTATTTATTTTATTAATATCTGTTTTGCGAATATTTTAATCACGGAAGTCACTAAGTAAAATGTCTTATTTACAGATAAAAGAATCGAGATTCGACGACGCGATCAAAGCATTAAACGAGGCTATTAATTTCACACCTAACCGGGCAGGCTTGTCACTTCTGGGCTACTGTTACTTCAGAACTCAAGCTTTTGTTGAAGCGGCCAACTGCTACGAGCAACTCTCGGCAATGCACCCAGACATTCCTGAGTACAAGCTATACTTTGCCCAAGCTTTGTACGAAGCGTCTATGTTCGACGAATCATTCAAAATTACAATGCAGATTACAGCACCAGAGTTGGAAAGAAAAACAGTCAAGTTGCAATCCGCCATCAAGTACGGGGAAGAAGATACAATCACAGCTAAGAGCCTTGTCGACTCTTATCCTCAAGAAGACCCAGATAAGGATATCAATCTAGGTTGTTTACTTTTTAAAGAAAATCAATATGAAGAAGCTTTACAAAAATTCTCACGAAGCCTGAACGTGGTAGGTTTCAATGCGCACCTCCATTACAATATCGCTTTATGTTACTTCAAACTAAAGGAGTACCCTCAGGCTTTGAAACATATTACTTTAGTTATCGAGAGAGGCATTAGAGACCATCCCGAGCTAGCGGTGGGAATGCAAGCTGAGACTTCTGAAGTGAAATCTGTTGGCAATACATTAACACTTCACGAAACAGCACTTACAGAAGTATTCAATCTCAAAGCGGCTATCGAGTATCAATTGAAAAACATCGAAGCGTCGAGAGAAGCATTAAGTGATATGCCGCCGAGACATGAACATGAGTTAGATGCAGTGACATTACATAACATCGCCTTGACTTCAATTGATATAAAACCCACCGATGGCTTCGAGAAACTACATTTTCTTCTGCAACAAGACCCATTCCCACCAGAAACTTTTGCTAACCTCCTCCTCCTATACTGCAAGTTTGAATATTTTGACTTGGCGGCTGACGTTTTAGCAGAAAATACACAATTTACTTACAAATATCTGACACCTTACTTGTACGACTTTTTAGATGCTATTATCACAAGTCAAACTTCCCCGGTGGAAGCGTTCCAAAAATACGAAGACATAGCTTCTAAGCATGCTGAACAATTACGTAAGTTGACGAAAGTTGTGCAAGAAAGCCGATCTCAAGGAGATAACGATCAAGTTAAAAAAGCTGTAGTGGAATACGAAGAGGCCTTAGAGAGGTACATTCCTGTCGTAATGGCGCAAGCCAAGATCTATTGGGATATGGAAAACTACGGACAAGTGGAAAAGATATTTAGAAAATCTGTCGAATTCTGCAATGAATCAGATGTCTGGCGCCTCAATGTAGCTCATGTCTTATTTATGCAGGAGAGTAAATATAAGGAAGCGGCAAGTTTTTACGAGCCTATTGTTAAGAAGCAATATGATAATATTTTAGATATAAGCGCAGTCGTATTAGCCAACTTGTGCGTTTCATACATAATGACATCTCAAAATGAAGAAGCTGAAGATATTATGCGTAAGATAGAAAAAGAAGAGGAACAACAAATATTCGAAGATCCTCATAAGAAGTTTTATCACCTTTGTATAGTAAACCTGGTGATCGGAACGCTCTATTGCGCCAAAGGAAATTACGAATTTGGCATATCTCGTGTGATCAAATCCCTAGAGCCTTTCAATAAACGGCTCGGAACCGACACGTGGTTCTACGCAAAGCGTTGTTTCTTATCATTTCTAGAGAACTTAGCGAAGCACTTGATAGTCGTGAAAGATAACACTATTAAGGATTGCCTTCAGTTTCTCGAAGGTTGTGAGACGTACGGCAGACGCGTGAGTACTGTCATTGAGAGCCCTTTTCAGGAAGAGGATGCAAATACTAAAGCCAAACAAACTGTGACCTACGAAGCCCGTCTACTTCGGTACATGTTCTACAAGCTTAGAAATATCGACGATTCTGTTACTATAAATAAGTATGAGGATCTGAAGTAAGCAAGTCTTATCAATAAGAAGTGTTAAAATTACCTGTGGGTATCGGTTTCTTTTCTTTTCCTGGTTTCCTAGCATCCTTGTGTTTGAGGACAAACTCCCTTTCTTGCCCTAATGATATTGAAGCTATGGGGTAGTTTGGGTCCAACTCTGGTTCATTGTCTCGATGCTCTCCCATGTGATCATGCCCATTTCTGTATCTAATAAAATAAGCGTTAACTACTATTTCTACGGCATTGTTCACGATCGTTCACGTTTTTAGTGGTAAGGTTTCTACTAGCTTGTCACCACCACTTTTTCTGGTATTTATCCGTTAAATAGAAATGTTTTGCGCTTGATGGGCAAAGTGTCATGTTAAATAACAGGGCATGTGAGACACCATCTGCTACAGTGACAGTTATAGGTATAGTCTTCGTCTACATCGCATGTGCGTCTTTCTGTGTCGTATGTCCAGTCACATCACATCGTAACTATCATAAAACATTAATATATAAAATTGAACTCACTTGTTGACTAGTACGAAATCATATTTAATGCCCTTCAGTTTAAACAGGAAATTACGAAGAGCTAAAACAGGTTCGGGCCATGGCAAAGCAGGGACAGTTGTCCTTGAATATGTGTAGGTTATACCGGGATCCCCGTATGCTACTTGTTGACGCGGCAACGGATACATTTTGCCAAACACCCTAGAATAATGTTAATATTTTATTTCAGTAGTTAACTAGGCCAATATACATATTTTATCTAAACTAATATTATAAAGAAGACGCCCCCTGATTCTCAATCGTTCGAAAGCTAATTCGGGTTCGGAGACTGCCTCTCCTTCGACTCGAATCTTTGCAATTCACAACGCTCCGATTAGAAACTTTTTATATTTTAATTTAAATAATCTGTGAATTTTATCGGAAAGGTTTCCGCGACCAAATAGCTCACAGATTAATAAATATTCTAAATTCAAAATGACGCTACCGAATCCGAATAGATTTTCGAATGAATGAGAACCAGGGAGCGATTTATTTTTTGTTTGTTTGTCACGTTTTTAAGTCAAAAAATTCTACACCGATTTCAAAATTTCTTTCACTAATGGAAAGTTACATTATCAGCGAGTAGTTAACATAGTTATAGAGCCAGTTCTTATTCTAGACCTAGCGTGCTAACCATCTTCGACCGCATCATCACTTACCAACAGGTAAGATAGTGGTCAAAGGCTAGCCTATAAGATATAAAAAATGTATATAACTAGGTAGGCTCAGAGTAGAATATATTTACAAACATACGAACATTGCAAGTCATTTGCAACATAGCACGAAGTTCAGGCATGAACGAAATGAACTAAATGACGGGGACGGAGCTATACAGCCTACAAAGCTGCGTCTCCGTCATTTCGTTCATTTCCTTCATTCAATGGTTTTCGTGATACGGGTGGTAATGATAGTAACAGTAAAAACTCACTTTATTTGCGCCAATTCTCCAGTAAAATATTGTACTGTGTTTTCCATCTCATCATAAACGTTTTTAGCAATATTATGAGGTAAGGCTACAGTGTAATCAAGATCTAGCCCATCTCTTTTAATTGATTTCCACGAAATTAAATTTAAATCAATCTTGTCTAATTTATTCATTGCTAAAATTGCTAAAAGGTGAAAAAATTAATTAATCAATTTGGCAACATTTTAAAGCTGATAAAATATTTAGTTAAAGGCCTTATTCACGATCCATCCCAGCTGTACGTCAGTCAGTCAGTCTCAATGCCGCGGCGCTGGATGTAGCATACTGACTGTCGTGCGCGCATCAAGCGAGCAGAGTAAATAGAGTAAATAGAACGAAAAATGTTTTAAATTATAAATGTATATTATACGTATATGTTAAATCTGCTGTACAGCAAGTCTATACACCATCAAGCCGCACGATGCTGGACTGCTCTGACGTACGCCCGCGTTATTTACCTTTGAGTATATAGTACTCAAAGTATACAAGTATACTCAAAGTTATTTACTGTCCATCTGCACGACGCTCGCGGTGGTGGGGGTGCTCGCTGGATGCAAAATCGGTCGTGCAAGTCCAGCAAACAATTAATAATAATTATCGACGTACGTCAAGCCTATTCACGGTACTTTTGCACGTGCATCGTGCAAGTCCTTGAGCTGACATACAGCCGGGATGGATCGTGAATAAGGCCCTTTACACTAGCTGACCCAGCGACGTTGTACGTCGCTGGGCTGACCTTTTCAATAAATCACTATCGCATTCAAGTCAAGTTAAAGTTATATAAGTGTTCTCATAGTCTATACGCTATCACTCTAGTCAATCAAAGTCATACTCTCCCTTAGGCGCACTTGGATAAAATTTAACAAAAGTGACGTAGCGTCACGGCATAGAAAAGATAATACTGTACTGGTCACGGTCCAAATCAACGGAAGTGACGTAAGCGTCATGTTTTATTTATATTTATAAACGCCCTCTATTGTAGAACGGCGTAACTATGAAGACGCTATCATTCGGGCCGGGCATTCGTCCCGCTAAGTTCAACAGAATGACGGAGTTGTACATATAATAATAAGTGATATTGAGAAATAAATTGACCTTGGAAGTTTCTCTTCTAACGCGTAGCTTTCTACGTACCCTCTTTTTTTACTTTATTTATTTCAGTAATATAAAATAGCATATTTTTTAACGTGGTACTGTTTCCCTACACTAACACACATTCACCGGCACCTAATAATGGTTATTATTAAACATTAACTAGTGGAAGAACATAAGTTTTAGAAAAAAATAGAAATACGATATAAACACGCCTACGAATAAATATAAATTATAAGGTACTAGCAGCCCGCCCCGGCTTCGCACGGGTAGAACATATATGCCTACAAAATTTGCATCAGTTTGTTGCATCGAATATAAAATATGAACATATTTAACAATCATCGTCATAGTTCAACCAATTTACACAAAACCTTAACGAATTATGCACCTAAACCTTCCTCATAAACACTCTGGCTATTGGTGAAAACCGCAGGATAATCTGTTCAGTAGCTATTGAGATTATTGCGAACAGACTGACAGACGCAGTGATTGACTTTGTTTTATAATACTTACGTAGTGATATTGGACGGCCCTTTGGCGTAAAGTATAGTTATCCTGATTCTGACCCGACGGTCGTTGGTTCTAATCCTAGCTATATACCTACCAATGAAAGTTTTATGTGCATTCATGAATCATGAGTTTTCGTACAGTGGTAGTGGGATCATTAAATCTACCAAAAAGTAGCTTACCACCAAGGAAAACATCTGCCGCCTTAATCTTACGGCGTTCCCCGACGCAAAAAGTAGAGGTAATATACGCTTAACGTGTGTATCTGTGTGTCTGTCTGTAGCATCTTAGCACCTAACCGGATGAACCGATTTAGATTTTATTATTGATAGTTTTTTTTTGTTTGATAGATGTCTTCATCGAGAGTGTTCTTAGCTTTGATTCATGAAAATTCGTTCCATCGTTATAAAACTATCAGCTTTTTTCGAGTTAATTGCGCTATGAAATCTATAGTAAGTATTACCTAATCTGTGGTTTCACTGCAGATATTTTATTAATTTTGCGATGCGTGTGTGCGAAATCCGTGATATCTTCTAGAGTTTTCATTTGAATTATATACTGTAAGGAACAATTTTAATCTATAATATGTGGCCAAGCTAATTAACGTAATTATTTGGATAAGGATTAATACTATATACTTAAAAATAGCCTTGGAAGTTATGTAATATTTTTTAACAAAAATTTTAAGATTAAAATGGTTACTGTGAGTCAACCTTAAGAGATAGACATATGCTGTTGCGGACTTTTTTGTAGTTCTTATTAAGTTGTACAACTCTTCCATAGAAAATATTCTTCCATCTATTTTCAATTGAGCAGCGTTCGTATGAAACGTGTTTTTTCGACCGTTTTTTTGTCGACTTAGGTTGCAAATTAGGTCTCCACGAATGTACCTTTGATTTAAACGGGATAATATATAGCCTATTTTCATTCCGAAAGTCCATTCAATATATTAGTGAAATAATTTTTTAAATCGGTTCAGTAGTTTTTGAGCCAAATCATTACAAACATACAAAAACACAAATGTTCTCTCTTTATAATATTAGTATAGATAATACTATACGGATCACATCACACATCATGTTCCTGCCAAAACTACTTGATATTGACAAAGATTATGCGCAGTCAATGTCACAGGACAAACACATAATAAATTGACACAAAGTACATAGCAATTACAACTACAACCTTATGAATCATACGGATTAAATTGAATTTGTCAAAACATCAACAGTGCATCATCCATTTATATTATTAAGTCTATAGCTTATAATTAATATATTACTTTAGTCAATAATCTAAGGTCTATTATAGTGACGAGCACACCATTCCACAGATACCTACCTAGTTCATCTCTTTGGAGCATATTCACTTTTTCCTTTTTTTCCTATTTCCATGACTTTTTCAGGTTCCCGCCAAAACTTTCCTCCGTAGCAGTCCCATATTATAGTACCTAATGTGTAGCAGTTTAGTTTAGGAAGCAGATTGTAGCAGTCACAGGTCACAAAGTAGAGATACTACGCAACAGTTGCACGAATTGCACGCAAAACAATACTAATATAATACTAACCTACCTAACCTACGTACGTTACGTATCACAGATTACTATATGTGTATAGCACAGACTAAGTAAGTAGAGTAGAGACGCTACGAATGCCTAGTACGTATGTGTAATATCTATTGAAATGAAATGAATGTTTATTCCACCAAAAATAGAGATTCCGAGTAATTCCGACATATTCATAGTCTAGTCTAGGATGACGGTCTGCGCAAAAAGAGAACCGTCGTAGATATTGAGGTCGCGTCAGTCGTCGATCGCTTTAATTTACTGTTTTTGTTGCATCGACTATACTGCTTTCATTACTAGTAAGACTAACAATGTTTAATACTTGGTAGGTACCTACTCTTATCGTTATCGTGTGCTTCAGGATGCTTATGCTTATGTACTTTCCTTCCTTACCTTTGAATGTTAGTTCCACACATAACTGTATGGTTAGTTCATCCTAACGCCACGACCACGGGCCACGACGGTTCTCGTTTTGCACAGACTCTATCACGTATTTTTCTTGTATGCGCCTGCCATACTTGGTCAATGAACACCAATAATATCGTTTAAAAACTAAAAAAGAACCGACTTCAATGCCGCGCTATTCATTTTCAGTACCAATTTTGAGATGTTTAGCTCAATATCTCTGGAGATACTTATCATACCTCGATAAAATTACCATGGTACCACTCTTGGGATATCTCCTTTCGATCAAAAAAATAATAATCAAAATCGGTTCATAAACGACGCAGTTATCCGCGAACAAACATAAAAAAAATATATATATATATATACGGTCAAATTCAGAAACCTCCTCCTTTTTTGGAAGTCGGTTAAAAATTGGCGAATACAGCAAATATTGTCATTGCCAATGTTGCCATACCATGAGTAATTTATCCCTACACGTACGAGAAATTAGCGCAGAATGCTAAATGAATAAGATCGTTTAATAATATCGTTTAAAAACTAAAAAACAACCGACTTCAATGCCGCGCTATTCATTTTCAGTACCAATTTTGAGATGTTTATCTCAATATCTCTGGAGATACTTATCATACCTCGATAAAATTACCATGGTACCACACTTGGGATATCTTCTTTCGAACAAAAAAAGAATAATCGAAATCGGTTCATAAACGACGAAGTTATCCGCGAAGAAACATAAAAAAAAAAAAAAAATATACGGTCGAATTGAGAAACCTCCTCCTTTTTTTGAAGTCGGTTAAAAAACTAAAACAACCGACTTCAAATGCCGCGCTATTGATTTTCAGTACCAAGTTTGATGAGTTTATCACCATATCTCTGGAGATACTTATCAGATCTGGATGAAATTACTATGGTACTGGTATGGTTATATTTATGTTTGTTCGCTGATAACTTCGTTCATTATGAACCGATTTTGATTATTATTTTTTGTTAGAAAGGGAATATCCCTAAAATGGTACCATATGCTATAGTATATGCTTGAGTATATGCATAATATGCATATACTCAAAATTGAGTATACAGGGGATTTCGGGGGCGATAAATACAAGAATTGCTCGTTTAAAGGTATTAGATATACGGTCGAATTGGGAAACCTCCTTTTTTAAGATGGTTAAAAATAACAGGGTTGTAGTTAACTAGTAGAAAAAATATGTGTAATATAAGTAATTTTATTTTTCGTAAATAATACTCAATTCCAAAACAAAACGTATATAAAATTAGATATTTAATGTTGTATGTGGATCCAGATGTATTGAAGACACGATGTTAGAATTATTACTTTGTAAAAAGTTTCGGAAGACTCTTGAGCCTGTGACTATTCTGTGATAACCTCCCAAAGAATGATCAATAATAAAATGTCGACTATGGCACGGAGTTACTATATTCAGCGTACTCTCACTTCTGAAATGCAAATAAAATACTATTTTATGTTACCAAAATAACTACAGTATGAAGCAAGTCACGTCAGTTTTACGATAAGACCGCCATTATACCTAATGTTAGAAAGATAAATCAAGAAGGTAATGTGAATGTTGATAGCGACAGATATCTTATACCAAAGAGGAAAATACTTGTCAGCAATACAATAATAAATATTTAATACACATAGCTGCATAGTTATATAGCTGATGAGTACAAAAATGTAAAACTCACTTTTTTAAATCAAGTAACCAATCTTTATCATGATAGACTGAGTACTGTCGAATCCTTCTCATGTTTTCTCCGTTATTTGAATAATCGGAATCGTATTCACATTCGTACAACTTTTCAATCAGTCCATCTTTGTCTTTAACAGTCCAGACATACTCTCCTGGGAGACCCCTAAGTTTAGGTGCGTCTGAAACCAGCGGTACTAATGCATAGTCTTCATTTGATACTTCTGTAATATCGACAATATTACACATAGAATCAGTTTTAGCAGTTGCAGCAATCACTTTAGATTGTTTAGAACGTGTATCCAACATGAATTTTTTGGGTTTGTGCGATTTCTCTAAGAACTCTTCTATCTCGGCGTTCACGTCTGAATTTAATATTTTATCTTTCGTTTTCACAATAAAACGACTGCAATATGAGCTGAGTTCCTTGTGATTAGTCTTATAGACTTCATTTATTAAGTTCAAGAGATTTTTCTCAGCTTCGTCTTTCTCTTTTTTCAATTTTCCTACACGAGCTTTAAGAAACGAATTCTCTTGATGCGTGGTTAAGTATAATTGCTGAAAACTAGAATATTTCGTTCGGTTTTCTTTTAAGTGCTTTTGGATTTCTTCTATTTGATGCATAAGTCGTTTCTTTGACAATGTTTCCAGTTCATATTGCATTCTAATATTTTTATTTTCATTTATTGCAGAGATCAAAAGCTGGCCAAGATTCTTTCTCTCGTCTGCCATTTGTTTTAGTTTGTTAAGCAATATAATATGGATCTTATTTTGTTTCATAGTTCGACTTACCTTGTAACTTTTAAGTTGATATATAATTCTTAGAAAAATAATCTCAATGTTTACCCAAAAAACATGAAATAAATTTGCGATGGCAGCATTTACATTAGCAGCGGTATTTTTCAAATGCGATGCTAATATTCTAAAATTAATCGAAGCAATCTTTCGGTGTACAAAAGATACTAATTCGTGTTTCCTATGAAAAATGGTAACTGCCAAAGCACCACATAGAAACATAATTACATGTAAAGCTGCCATGTCTTGTTCTCTTTTATTGTATATTCTATTAACTGTTTGAATAAAATCTTGATCAGCCTCAGATTGAATTGTTTTATTCTTGAAAGTAAAGTCATTGTTAATACCTAGAAAAACATAATGATAAAACTTAATATTCAGATTTACTTTATCTATGAGAACGAGACGATGTACATTAACACAGCCTCTCCCTCTTTCTGGTGAAGTGAGATTCAAAATGAAATAAAATGTTTTAAATTCCATTGATTCCGGAATCCGAAACAATATTGGTTTTCAGACTTTGTTACCCCATTTCACCCTTTTAGGGGTAGAATTTTGAAAAAGCCTGAAACACGTATTTAGTGATTTTTTTACTGAAGCATTTTTGTGAAGTTTCGAATAGAAAAAACTATCTTATCTTGTTTCTCCATACAAACTTTGAACCCCCATTTCATCCCCTAACGGGGTGGATTTTGGAAAATCCTTTCTTACACCCTTACGTACTAAGACAAATATACCCTCCAAAATTCAAGTCTCTCCGACCAGCGGTTTAGGCTGTGCGTTGTCTGTCAGTCAGTATATGTCAGGACAAAGATTCTTATAGTATTAGATAGATGATGGTGATGGTATCATGCCACAAACGTCTATTTATTAAACTTCTTTAGGCGCACTGGGGCATAGAATAATGAATAGTACAAGTAACTGGGGTAAAAGTTCGTCACGGTCCGGATCAACGGAAGTGTTATATTTTATATTTATAAACGTCCTCTATTGTAGAACGGCGTAACTTCGGGGGGGTCGTTTAATATGCGAATACTTTTTGGCACTTTTGGATGGATTTGAGCTGGCTTGCACACTAGGTAGGTAAGTTACCACAAGCAAAGTAAAGTTTATAAGTACCTAGATACATTACGGTGCCACAAGTATACCTGAGTACATCTACCACAAGGTCTAAAACTCTAAAACATTTGAATCCATACCGTAGAACCGTACAACATTGCCCGAATTTCTTGCCTTTTTTTGTTCAATGCTTTTTTTTAATTATCTTTGATATCAATTCGTGTTTCAGGTAGATCATTGTTAAATGTATTGTTCCTTGCACGGAATATATGATAATATCAAGAAAATGCAAATGTATACCTCAAAAACCTAAATTTAGAGAGCGAAAACCAAATTTGCCCATTTTGCAAAAATAATCATGCTTCCGCTGTTTTCAACCTTATGATTATGACAATCAAGGTATATTTTAAATAAATAGTCTTAGTAGTATTGGGTACCATCATTAAACGTTTAAACTTTTATATTACCTACTAAACTTGAATGGGCAAAGTCACAATTTTTTTTTTGCGCCATTTCATAGAAATAAAACGATGGGCTAGGGTTGTCACTTTTTATTGTTAACATGTAATAAAAATTAAAAAAAACTGACGGAAATTACGCACATACATTATAAAACATTATTAATAATAACTCACAAAAGGTTTTTTAGAAAACAATATGTACTTAATATTTCAATAATCAATACGATATCAAGCAATCCTTATAAATTATATAAAAAAAGAAGCAATTCAAAAAGTTTTTGAATACTTCTACCCAGCAGTAGAAATACTGTTAATGATGATGCTGGTGTTATAATGTAATACATTGAATGGTTAATACACCCAAAGTTAAAGGTTTCAATACCCTCTTTCTTTATAAGTCAGGTAAAAACATTAATAGAGGTGAAATCCCTGATGGCAATATTTCGGTGGGCAAAGTCGTAAGCAGTGCAATAGGAAAAGTAATTTTACATTGCCCACCTTCCATTTTTCAAATCTAGTTGAGTTTTTGCGTATTATCATCGATGTATATATTTTATTTGTTACAAATTGACAATTATTCACAAATTTCTTGCCTGCTGTAACCTCTAATGGACTTCTGGAAAAAGTTTTTGGCACTGATTTTGGCCCGCGAATCACACCTCCAGCTTTGAGTGCTTTGACAAGTTCTGCCCTTCATCTGGAGTTACGTTGCCGACTGACGTTTACGCAGTGCTGCCAGAAATATTCTACTATTGGCAAAAAAATAATGCTACTAGGATAAGTTGAAATTTTTTTATCAATATTTGTGAAAAATACTCAACCGGGCAAATTTAGATCGGTTGGGCAATCTTGTAAGGTTCTACGGTACTTATATATTTAAAAAAAACGTTTGTAACTCTGTCTGTTTGTTACCTAGTCTAGTGACGCTTAAACGGACGATCCGATCTTACTGAAATTTAACAAGGAGATACTTTATAGCATGAGGATGAACATAGGCTTCTAAATTCTTGGTGTACGTGAACGAAGTCGAATCTATTCTTTATTGAACTCTACAATGCTTAGTTTTGAGACTAACGATTTGCTAACAACAGTGTCAATGGGCGGTCTTATCGCTCAAAGCGATCACAACATTCTCTCTACATACGGCTGTATCTGCCACAGCATCTCTTTGTGCTAACGTAACCTTAAGCGAAGTAAGATTAATAAATAATAATAATCTGTCGCCAAACATCTAATGTGTTCCGGCAGCTATCCTTGAGAGTCAGTTCCCATTCTAGGCCTAGCGTGCTTACTTCGACCGCATCGTCACTTACCAACAGGTGAGATAGTGGTCAAACACTAGCCTATTAGATATTTAAAACAGATGCATACGAACGTTTTAGATTACACCTTATGACGGGCGCCCTCTGTCACGAAAAATAATCCTTACCACAGAGCACTTTATAAATACTCAAAACTAACTAGTTAGGTAGGTACTAATTATTTTTGTGTAATTTACTGACCCATATCCTTAAATTTTGCGACGTCTTTTAGAAACACGTCTATCAGGCACATGGCCAGCCACATGGTCAAGGCTAGAGACACAAGCCATTTGAAAGCAATATACATGCCTTATTATTTTTACAGCTATCTCATTCCAAAGCAATACTAATCCTACATTGGATCATAGACATCTAAAGTTTTTTGTTATTTTTCACACTCTCTATTTATACACTAAATTTTAAATATCCTAAGGAAAAAGCAGTTTATAAAATTTCTGCAAATTGTCATTTTTATCTCCAAAATAAATATTGAAAATTAATGTCACTCAATGTCATGTCATCAACAACATACATCCATAGAGAAAGTATAATCCATGCATACATCAAAGATAATATAAATACTACAACATAAATAATGAGTTCCAATTTGACTAGGTACAAGTGCCACAAGTATAACTTGGCGGTGGTGGTTTTTGGAACTAATTCTATTACTGTGAGTTTGACGTTTGAGAGATTACCGCGACATTGTTGTTGATAAATCTGCTACATTAAAATAGTTCAATAATGCCAAAAGTAATTAAAAGTAGTTTAAGAGAAACTGTTATCAAAGTACAAAGTAAAAGCACAGTGGCGCACAGGCACGCCAAGTTATACTTGCCGGACTGTACCTACATTATGCATTATTAGTTCATCCAAGTTAATCTGTGGCGTAGTATTATTATCTTTTCTATGTCTGTGGACTACAATGTATGTAGTGGCCACGGATAAAGACAGTCTATTCTCTGTGGTTGTGGCGGACTTCTGCTAGTCCGTCTGGGGCGGTCTTACCAATTTGCCAATAAATTTTCAGCCGTGGAATAATGTTTTCCGGTTGAAATGGCAAGGTGTCCAGTGAAATTACAGGGCATGTGAGACTCAACATCTGTATGTCTCAAGGTAACAGGCGCAGTGCAGTGACATGCAAAATTCTGAACTGCCAGAATTTTGCATGCCGCTGAATCTGTAATAGGTGGACGTCATCGCTTACCATCAGGCGAGCGCCGTGCTTGACCTGTTACCTTTTACCATTTAACAAAAATACAATACTTTGCATGAAGACTATCTTCTATTCTCCATGAAGACCATGATTAAGTTATTTCTAGTCTCAAAGACCAAGACCATTCATGGATGACGTGTCATATCTCTGCATTCACAGCAATCAGCCTTAGATAATGTAAATTATCCAAGCAATCAGCATGGCTCTCCTCCAATTTAGATCTATTGTACAGTGCTTCTGATTTTTAGGCAACATCTTCAATATTTAGAAACCAATCCTCAGATACAACTATGAAGTAAAAAATCACTATCTATATCTATATGATGTGACCAATGTTCTATACGTTGGTCACATTATATAGATAGTCATTTTTTTTGTATATATATAGTGATTCTCTAAAAGAAAAACATCGAATATTTATCAGATAATTGATCTAGCTTACCCACAGAATAATGAATAGTACAAGCTTACCTAAAACATAAATTGAAGAATATTATTCCTTAACTATATTCTACTCCGCATTGGCCGCCTTTTATACTGGTTGAAATTGAATTAATAGTAACTAAAAAGCGTTCTGTATGAAATTCAAAGGCTGATAGTTATAGACAGTTGTATCAATAGAATTTATTCAACATCATTCATAATAGGAATATTTAAGATAGATTAAAAACTAAACCAACCTATTTCCAAGCCACACGGGTCAGTTTCAGTAACAAGTTTGAGACATTTATAGTCATATCTCTAGATATACTTATAAGATCTCGATGAAATTACAATGGGACCACCTTGGAGATGTACACTACCAATTAAAAAAAGAATCATTTGAATCGGTTCACAATTGACGGAGTAATCGCGTAACATAGATACAAAAAAAACAGACAAATTGAGAATCTCCTCATTTTTGAAAGTCGATAGTAAAGTACAAAACAGCATTTTACATTACATTTATTCTATTTACATTCGTCAATAATTTGTATTTGGATTTGTCAATTCTTTATTCTAAAGAGTCTTCGCAGTTTAACTTGTATGGTGAGGCTTAACAATGTTATATTCTTTTTGTACCACTCTATATTGTAGTCTATATGAGATTTCCAGTTCTTATCAAGGAAGGCTTTGTAAAAAACGCTCATTTCGTCAGCCGTTAGGTTTTGTTTGCCCTCTGGAACGTGTTTCTTTAGATATTCTTCTCGCTCCTGAAAAAAAAAAAAAGATAACATATTGGCATTCATGACCTGTTCAAAGATATGACTTATCTATACTTTATTCGGAGAAAACATTTTATAACAAGATGCAGGATCTCATACATTTAAGCAATATTTACAAGGAGAGCTATTCAACCTACTCTAGCGCCATCTAGATGTTTTTATCTAAACTAATATTATAAAGAGGAAAGATTTGATGTTTTGTTTGTATTGATTAAACTCAAAAACTACTGGATCGTTTTTGAAAATTCTTTCACTAATTGAAAGCTACATTATCAACAAGTAACATAAGCTATATTTTATCCCCGTATTCTCACAGGTACGGGAACTACACGGGCGAAACCGCGAGGCACTCCTAGTGTTTGATAAATCTACAAAGAGGTATGGTATATGTTTGATTTAGTCTGAACTTTCTAGTTTATTTGTAAGATACTAATTGTACACCCTATATTAATCAATATAATATAGGTATTTACTTGTACATTTCGTGTAGAACCAACCTAAAGTATTAATTATCATATCATCATTCATATCATTATAGTTTTGGAGATTTTGTTATGTAGCAGTCAGTGATATTGTGCTTTTATAAATGTGTATGTAGTAAGGCAACGGATTAAATTGCGGTTTTCATTGATAAACAGAGTGATTCGAGAAGAAGCTTTGTAACCAGGATTAAAAGCGGGCAAAAATTAAATAAAAAATTGTTTTTAGTTATCAGTAAAGTTGATTTATGGACTATAGTTTAACGTGACAATGTCATAACAAAACATTGATGTTCATGCTCGAGCTCATGCTCATGTTCATATTAATATGCATATTCACATTCATACAACAAAACATTGACCTCTTCAATGGCTCTTCTGATTGGCCTCTTCATGAACAAAGACAAAACTAAATTACTTACAAACTCTGAACCAGTAATCATAGATATTGACAACCAGACGCTCGAATATGTGACAGAATACATCTATCTAGGGCAGATAATCTCTCACAAAGACCAAAGCTCCAATGAAATTGATAGGAGAACTGCAAATGGATGGAAGAGATACTGGTCCCTGAAAGAAGTCATGAAATCAAATGAGTTAAGCATGCAAATTAAAAGGAGAGTCTTTGACACATGTACTCTTCCAGTCATCACCTATGGATGCGAAACTTGGGCACTCACCAAACATCATATTGAAAAGCTGAAACGCTGTCAGAGAGCTATGGAGAGAAGCCTTACAGGAATAAAGAAAATAGACAATGTAAGAAGTAGCATTATAAGGGAAAAAACTAAATTAGTCGATATAATTACCCAAATTGACAAACAGAAGTGGAGATGGACAGGCCACATGATCCGAGATCCTCAAGACAAATGGGTCACTGAATGGTACCCCAGAGACGGCAAACGCAATAGAGGGTGTCAAAAAACAAGATGGGAGGATGACCTAAAACTTACAGCTGGACAGCACTGGAGAAGGGTAGCACAAGACAGAACCCAGTGGAAAGGGTTAGAGGAGGCCTGGCTTATTATTATTATTATTAAAGTTGGTTTATGGACTATAGTTTAACGTGACAATGTCATAACAAAACATTGATGTTCATATTCATAAGCACATTCACATAAGAAATCGGCGCATGCATACAATGAGGCCGGCATTATCGATTTATTAGACGTTGTTACTTCAAAACCTCTTACATACATTCTACTACAAAAAATAAAAAACCGGCTAAGTCAAGTTGAACTCGCCCACCGAGGCTTCCGTACCAACCAATTAAGCTAGACCTCTAAATTGTATCAGCGCTCATATAACTCAGAGGTCTAAATTAATTGGCGGATACTATGTATGTATGGGGACACCCTTTAATTTTCAACTTTTGTTATTTTTTGATTTTTTTCTTAATTAGTGCTATAAGACCTTGCTTCTTGCCAAATTTCATGATTCTAGGTGTTGACCTTTTTTTCGACCCAAAACCTATAGGGTACTTCCGGTTTACCTAGAATTGTCAATTTTGGTTATAAGCAAGGTCTTAGAGCACAAGTAAAGGAATTCCGAAAAAGTTGAAAATTAAGGCACACCCCGGACACTCGCTAAATCTCCATACAAACTAGCGTTTTAACGACCGACACTGTGACACCGACACAGACACTACACACATGTCATTGTTCTATACGTGCATTTGTGTGCGTGATGTCTAATGTTGTCGCCCGTAATCACCGTATCACAGATTATATAATAGTTACTTCGTACATACGTACTACATACTGACCGTATGAATATTTTTTGTACACTTACCCAAAAAGCTTTTAACACTAAAAATATTAGTCGCTATTTCGTAAGCCATCATCTCCAGGTCCAGTCGACTTGCATAGAACAAACTGCACCACAGTAACTATTTTTTATTCTGTGTTGGGCGGCCAGCCAGAGCTGTACGAAACAATGTCGTGTGTCTTGCTCGCACGTTATGTAATAAAAAAATTTGGGTTATAAAAATATAAACGTTACTAGTTGTAACATGAAGGTTATAGAGTATAAAAAGCTAAAAATTAATGTTAGGTAGACAGTATTTATGAATATCGAGCGCCCTTGTTCTACCAAGATCTAAAACTTACCAGGATAAATCAGCGGTGTCATTGAGACTTTTAATCTCGGACCGGGGGACAGGCAAATGATAACACGGTTTGGGATTGTATGACAAATTTTAATACTTCAAAACGTCCCTTACCTCCAGAATGAGATACACAATATTTAGTTAAAGCCGGAATACTATGTCTAAACATTTGACTATAAATACCATTCGGTTTTCGTTACTTTTTAGGTTAATTTATTTTACATTTTACTACTGAAATTTGGTTATTGTCTTTCTTGCATCTTGCTAATATGAAATTAAAGTTTTAAGGGTAATAAAAAGAGTTATAATGAAATTAGCTTATCTGCAGCGTCCGGTGGCGTCTGAACACACCGTTCAAAATAGACGACGACATCTAGCGTCGCTCAAACAGCTCAAAACTACGACGACATCCAAACGTGGTGCGTCGAACAAACATCTCAAAATAACGACGTCTTCCGGCGTCGTACAAACAGTTGACGACACCCATAGTCGCACAAACAGTAGACGACAGTCGTCCAAACAAACAGCGCCAAAGGCTGTAACCAAAAATCCGATTGTAAATATATTTGTCGCCATGAAGGATGACGCGAAACATTTTAGGTTATCAAAAATTGACTCACCGCAAAATCACGACGTTATCATATGGCACTACGCCATAAGCACGCCGAGTATCATCGCAAATTTAATTAACAAGATGGATTAATCTTGTAAAATCTGATTAAGAAAAAATACAAAAAGTTTAGCTCTTTGTAGGCCCCAGGGACAAGAAAAAGTGACGTCTCCGATCGAGAATTGACAGATGTCAAAGTCATTTTTTTTAAAGATTGTCTATAGGATATGGAATGATCCACAGACCAAGTAATAACTCGATTATTTAAAATCGACTAAAAATGGCTAAATACGAAAATGTTCTAAATTATTTAAAACCAAAAGGTAATTTTGTCAGTCTTAGAAGCTGAAATGTGCTTCCAAACGAAAAATATGTAACGAGTCGAAATACCTCGTTACAGTACATACCTTCCCAAAAAAAAATAAAAGAATGAAACTTCTTTTATTTTTGAGAAGAACTCCCAAAAAATTCCTAACAAAAACTTATTCAAAAAAATTAATAAACAGAAAATATTCCGCCACCAAAATATGAAATTTATTCAAACTAAAAGAAGACACTAATAAAGCATAACATTAAATCAGTTAAGCTTCTAGCCACTGACTAAGTTGCTCTAGAAAAACAAGTTATAAAAACTTTCTAACCAAGTGAAAAACAATGTAAAGGTTTACCAAAACTAATCCATCAATATGACTCAATCCTAAAATCCATCACAAATTAATTATACTCAAGAGTGGATAAGCACCATAGCCTCCATCTACCTATCTGTATTACAAACCAAATAAATATTTCTGAAATATTTAACAAAAGTGTAGATAAGCACCATCGCCTCTATCTTTTATAATCTCAGAACGATTCTAACTAAATTAAAAGGTAATAACAAAGTTTATCCATATTGTAGTACGGTTAAGCATTAGCTGCCGACTTTAGATAATTATTCACTGCAAAAGATTCAGTGAACAAGTTTTCAATGAAAAAGTTGAACAACAAAAGTTCAAATTATTCTCATAAAAATAGAGAACCAAAAATAATAAGTAGTGACCGGCTCAACTCTACCGACTTTCCGAACACTAACAAATTAATAAAAGGGTTTGTCAAAAAGACCAAAAATTGTATATTGTGACCGGCTCAACACCACCGACATTCCGTGCACAAAAACAAGTTAACAAAAGTTTGTTGGGAAAACAACAAAGTTGTATTGTGACCGGCTCAACACCACCGACTTTCCGTTCACAATATCTAAAAAGTTTTCAACGCTTGAACTAAAAATGTCAAAGCGAGGAAAAAATGAAGAGTAAAAAATTACCCAAAAAGGTTAACTGAGACAAAAGCTCAAAAAGAGTCAAATCCGAGAGGCAAATCCGGGTAAAAATTATATAGAGCTCTAAGTGTCAAATCCGAGGCTTAGGTCTACAACAAACACAAACTAAATAATCTAAATAATATATAACATGCTTCACAAAGACTGAAACACATTTATATTAAAAATGTATTTACACTATGTGCAGGCTATTTGAAAAGTGGAAAGCTTTTCATAGCAATCTAAAACAATATTTATACTAGAAAAGTGGAAAACTTCTCAAAGTATCTAAAAGAAAGTTGAGTACTTGAAAAGTGAAAAGCTTTTCAAAGTAACCAAAATAATAAAATATACAAAAATATACATAAGATCTTTTGATGCCAAGAAAATTTCTAAAAGAAAATATAATCGTTAGATGTAGTTTCTAAAGTTGGGTAAAAGTTCAAAAGTAGGATAAAAGTACTAAAATAAAATAAAATTACCAAAAATAGAATAAAAGTTCCAAAAATAGACCTAAGTTAGGTTTAATATATTTAAAGTTGTATTTGAATAAAGTGTTGGTTTCCTTTCAGATAATCATCTTTCATCCTGCACGTCCTCTTCCATACATCAAATCTCATACTTCCACAATCAACGTGCCTCCCAAAACAGAATACCAAAACAAAGTTAAATAAAAGTTAAATCCAAAAATGAAAATTTTAATATTTAATTATATCTTTAACATGGTAACGTCCAGTACTTGTTTTATTAAATTCCTTTAGTACATAAACGTTAGGAGAAATTCTCTCTACAATTTCACATTTAATAAACTTAGGTGCTAATTTAGCCGAAAAATATGCAGGTGCATTTGACTGTACAAAACTTCTACGCCAAACTACATCACCGACATCAAAAGAAATGACTTTTCTTCCCCTATTATAATAAAGAGCATTACGCTTATAAGCTTTCAAAAGATAAGCTTGAACTTTAACAAAAACTTCACTAAGTGAATTTAAAGAGTGAGCATAAGTATCTCTAGTACCAAGCTCAAGTTGATCTAAGTTGTCAAAAGAGTTACTAAAACGGTGCAAAGATGCATCAAAAATAAGTTCTCTACCGAACATCAAAAAGTTAGGAGTGTACTCTGTAGCAAGATTTACACTACTATTTAAAGCTAATTGGACATGAGGCAAAAACCTTGACCAAGTTCGATGATCATTTTTAACAAAACAAGAAATACATGTTTCTATTGTCTTATTATATCTTTCTACTGGATTATTCTGTGGAGTGTATAGTGCATTATAAAATATTTTAGTTATGTTGAAATTTTTTAAGAAATCTACAAAATATTTAGATATAAATTGGGGTCCGTTGTCGGCCACTAAAATTTTAGGTACACCAAATTTAAGAAATATTTCTTTTTCAAAGATTTTACAAATTACTTTAGAAGTAGCATTTATCATTGGAAATATCCAACAATATTTAGTAAAAACATCTACAATTGAAAGAATGAATCTATGTCCAGAATAAGATTTAGGTAAAATCCCAATAATATCAACAGATAACATTACCATAGGTTGATCAACTTTCTTAGGGTTAACCATCTTACCAGCAGGAGCAGAAGTTGAATGTTTATAAGCTTTACAAATGTCGCAAGAAGAAATATATCTTTGAACGTCTCCGAACATTCCTTTCCAATAATAATGTTGTTTTATTTTATTAAGAGTTTTATGTATTCCAAAGTGACCAGAATTAATATCATCATGATTAGAACGAATAGTATCTAAAACATGTTCTTTAGGTATAACAATTTTCCAATTTAAACGACTATTAGGGTCAAATTTATTTTTACAGTAACGATATAAAGTATTATCTTCTACTCGAAGGTTTTTCATTCTAGAAGGGTATTTTTGACAATTTATAAAGACTTTTCTATACCAAGGGTCTTCTATATCTTCATCTGGTGAGACAATATTTATAGCGGAAACTAATATTGAAGTTATATTGATTCTAGATAAAGCGTCAGGAACTTGATGTAAAGATCCTTTTTTATGAACAATATCAAAAGTAAATTGAGAAATACGTGCAGCCCATCGAGCTAAGCGTCCACTAGGGTTATTAAGTTTTAAAAGCCACTTAAGACTAGCATGATCTGTCACAACTGTGAATTTCATTCCTTCGACATAAGGTCTAAAATGTTCAATTGAATCTAAAACTGCCAAAAGTTCACGTTCAGTGGTACTATAATTTCTTTCACATTTATTTAAAGATCTTGAATAATAAGCAATTGGATGTTGTTCATTATTTTCGTCTTCTTGACTCAGAACACTACCAATTCCTACAGAACTAGCATCGCAATGTAAAAAGAAAGGTTTTTCAAAATCAGGACACTGTAAAACAGGTGTAGTTATTAAGGCATTTTTTAAATTAATGAAGGCTTCTTCAGCTTCTTCATTCCAAACAAAAGTATGTTTTATCTTTTTACTTCCGGAAGTTAATTTAGTTAAAGGGGAGGCAATATCAGCGAATTTACAAATGAAACGTCGATAATATGAACATAATCCTAAAAAGCTTCTAAGTTGTTTTACGGACTCTGGTCGTGGAAAGTTCTGGTTCCACCATCTTTTTTATCGACGGCTAATACAGGGGAACACCAAGGAGATTTTGAAGGTTCTATAATTCCTTCCTTTAATAAAACTTCCACTTCATCATAAAGTTCTTTTTGTTTAGCAGGACTCAACGGCCAATATCTACTTTTAAAAGGGTCGCCAGTAACGTTAATTTTATGTTCCACAAGGGTGGTAATTGAACCTGTTTGTCAGTCATGATGAATAATCAAAAATATTAAAGAAACAAAGACAAACAACCAACTAAAAATTCAAAGAATAGTTAAAACTCATCAAAGTTTATAAGATTTTTAGTTAAAACCGATTTAAGTTATTATGTTTTAAAGTTTATGTTAATATTTAATAATGTTCAAAAGTATTTAAAGAAATTTGAATGTACAAAGAAACATTCAAATTGTGAAGTATGTAAGATGCAAAAAAGATTCACAATTTATCTTAATTTTCAAGATTATTAACAACGGCTAAGGTTATATCTATTTGTGAAAAGTAAAATCAATAAACTAGTTAATAATTATGTTAAAAAGCTAGTATTTTCTAATATGAATGTAGCTTAATGCTTCTCAACAGTAAACAAACGTTATAACTTTATATAAGACAAAGATTATATCAATTCAAACAAAAACTTAGCACTTTTAATGTGGTCAAGGTCAGTTCCTTACAAAATGTAAACAACGCATATCTCAAATGTTATTATATAGTAAGTACACACTTAGATTAGTCTATCCAGTATATAAGACATATAAAGAACATTGTATGTTAATTAGTTTTGTTAAAATACAAAAAAAGTTGTAAACAAAGTTACAATTGTGTTTTCAAAGTACAAAAACTGTAAAAATGCTAAAAAATAACAAAAATTGCACTAAATTGTGACAAGAAAAACAAAAATAAGATGCAAGAAAGATTATATATGTGGAGGTAACTCCGGTCCCTGTTCTCGCGCTAATTGTAATAAAACAATTTTGTTTATAAAAAATATAAACGTTACTAGTTGTAACATGAAGGTTATAGAGTATAAAAAGCTAAAAATTAATGTTAGGTAGACAGTATTTATGAATATCGAGCGCCCTTGTTCTACCAAGATCTAAAACTTACCAGGATAAATCAGCGGTGTCATTGAGACTTTTAATCTCGGACCGGGGGACAGGCAAATGATAACACGGTTTGGGATTGTATGACAAATTTTAATACTTCAAAACGTCCCTTACCTCCAGAATGAGATACACAATATTTAGTTAAAGCCGGAATACTATGTCTAAACATTTGACTATAAATACCATTCGGTTTTCGTTACTTTTTAGGTTAATTTATTTTACATTTTACTACTGAAATTTGGTTATTGTCTTTCTTGCATCTTGCTAATATGAAATTAAAGTTTTAAGGGTAATAAAAAGAGTTATAATGAAATTAGCTTATCTGCAGCGTCCGGTGGCGTCTGAACACACCGTTCAAAATAGACGACGACATCTAGCGTCGCTCAAACAGCTCAAAACTACGACGACATCCAAACGTGGTGCGTCGAACAAACATCTCAAAATAACGACGTCTTCCGGCGTCGTACAAACAGTTGACGACACCCATAGTCGCACAAACAGTAGACGACAGTCGTCCAAACAAACAGCGCCAAAGGCTGTAACCAAAAATCCGATTGTAAATATATTTGTCGCCATGAAGGATGACGCGAAACATTTTAGGTTATCAAAAATTGACTCACCGCAAAATCACGACGTTATCATATGGCACTACGCCATAAGCACGCCGAGTATCATCGCAAATTTAATTAACAAGATGGATTAATCTTGTAAAATCTGATTAAGAAAAAATACAAAAAGTTTAGCTCTTTGTAGGCCCCAGGGACAAGAAAAAGTGACGTCTCCGATCGAGAATTGACAGATGTCAAAGTCATTTTTTTTAAAGATTGTCTATAGGATATGGAATGATCCACAGACCAAGTAATAACTCGATTATTTAAAATCGACTAAAAATGGCTAAATACGAAAATGTTCTAAATTATTTAAAACCAAAAGGTAATTTTGTCAGTCTTAGAAGCTGAAATGTGCTTCCAAACGAAAAATATGTAACGAGTCGAAATACCTCGTTACAGTTAGAGCGACATCAAGTAAAGAGAATATAAATACTACGTACCTACATCAAGTTCCCAATTGCTGTGTTATAAAAATGTTCAAACGTGAAAGTTTTTTTAAATATTTTACACATTAAGCGTTATTTACGCACGAGTATATATATATATATATCGTTGTTTCATTTATGAAAATGAATTCTAAAATACGAATATGTAGGTAGGTATACTAATATAATTAAGTGTTTATTATATACCTACGTAATAAGAACCTACGTAAATTTGAACCTCCAGTGTCTACTGGTCCCAACATAAATGTATGAAGTTGAGGTTCTTCTCTCCGTGAGTAGTAATTTTTCTATAGTCGTACGCGTGTGGCGTCCTTGCTCAGCGCAGCTCCTCGACAGCTCCAGAGCGGTGGCGGGGTGAGAAAGCCCGGAATTGGTGGGGGGAACAGAGTGTCCGTTCTATACGTAGTATTATTATCTTTTCTATGATTTTGGTACTAACAAGTTATCGCGAAAATCTAAATTTGCCCATATATTTTTAATGTGTTGATTCAAGAGACCTTGATTTTTATACACCCAATAGGGAATATAGACCTCAGTATCAGGTATAAATTTCAACTTACTAGGTCCACCCGTTCCTGAGAAAATCAGTGGTGACACACGGACAGACAGAAAGACAGACAGACGGACAAGAAAGTGATCTTATAAGGGTTCCTTTTTTACCTTTTGAGGTACGGAACCCTATAAACAGCAAAATGCTCTTTCAGGTCATCAAAAAAAACCCTAGATTTAATTTACATTATATATAAACTAGACCTTGATAATAATATGATGCAATGTAATTATGTTAAAGATAAACTACTTATCTAAACCAAAACAAAACTTCTATGTACTTGTACCGAAAGATTATTAATAACTTTGTTTAAAAAATGCTGCGCTATTAATTTTCAGTACCAAGTTTGCGATGTTCATCTCCATATCTCTGGAGACAATTATCAGGTCTAAGGTCTAAAATTACCATGGTACCCTAGGGATAACTCCTTTCTAGCAAAAAAATAATCTTCAAAATCAGTTCATAAACAACGAAGTTATCTGCAAACAAACATAAAATATATATATATATATATGCGGTCGAATTGAGAAATCTCCTTTTTTTTAAGTCGGTTACAATGTAAAGCAAAAAAATATATAAGTACCTGAAAGAATCGCGAATTGTGTGCAGTCCAAAACTTTTGATTCCATTCCTGAACTTCAGTCCTCATTTCTCTGTACTTTTTCTCTAGCATGGTTTCGTCAGAGCGCTGCCTGAACACGATTCTTCTTAGATTTGAGACTGGATCTGGAGGACCAACCATATCACTCGAAATGTTCTTTGGATTCGGAGTTTGAGATGCCTTGATCTCTGCCGTTGTGCTCATTTGTAAGAAAGCACATTTTCTTTGTGATTTAATAGCGCAGTGACGAAAAGACAACATATTATTTGATATTGATGTAGCTAACGTCGCATGCGGCACGACGCACTTAAGAAAATAATTATTTTCTTTCAATTCAATTATTTTTTAAATTCTGATCTGAGTTCTTTTTTGACAAGACTTGAAGACATTAGACAACCAACTGGACGGAGACTTTGCTTTTGATTGACTGATGACATTGACATAAGTGACATGCCAGTGATGACATGACTGCATGAATTTAACAGTGGATGTCATAGATTACACTGTCAATGTCAAAATCAGCTGATGGCAACCGTAGATGATTTTCCCTCCACGATGGCACAGAATAATGAATAGTACAAGTACGATGGCAACATCTATCGTCCTAGATGGCAACAGTACAATCCGCAAAATTTGCTTGCAGTAGTTTTGGCGGGAACGTAAAAAGTGTGTGCACTGTATGCTGTGCTCTTCGAGCATTTAGCTCGAAGGCTGTGCTCCATTGAAATACCTCAATGGTGTGCTCTCATTATTTCTTTGCCAAAACTTGTGTTCCTCCGCGAGTTAATGTGTAATAAATGTGGGTTATTAACTATTAAGTGCCGGTGAATGTGTGCGAGTGTGGGGAAGCCCGGGAAACAGCACAATGTTGAAAAACATGCTATTTGCGTTCTCACCAAAATTCCACTGAAAATCTTCAGTAAACACCACATCTTTACTGAAGGTATGACTTAGACTAGACTTTTACTTGAAAACTGACCTGAAATGTGACTGTGACCCATCTCTATGACTAAAATTCATAAAAACATGAAGTTTCAATACTTGACACTGGCTAAATACACTAACCGCGTGGAGCCATAATAAAACAAACAAAAAATATATACGTCAACCGTCTTTAGAATTTTAATGTCAATGTCAGTAAGAAGGTGACTTTGACTTCACTCACAGTCAGTCAGTTACACTGTCAGACCAGCTGACGATTTTTGTTGAATTTTTTTTTCAATGCCGATTATTATGTAAAAGTGTTTCAGTTGCGGCTTGCGATTACGAAAGTTAATTAAGCTATTATCTGGCTTTACGGTGTTGTTCTATTGTAGTTTAATTAACCGTAATATACATACACCAGCAAAATGGGTAAACCAGAAACTGAAGATCCGTTCTCAGCTAAGCTGGACATGTGTCTCACTGATGCGATTGTAAAAACAGGTAAGTAAAGTAAATATGCTCATCATAGAGTGATAATATATACTGCTCATGTATCACCCATTTTTATACCAAACAGTTACTAAATAAATTACGGACATCATTGTCGATGAGATTGTGTTTAATGAGCTGTAAACTATTTCAAATTCTTTACCACAGAAATGTCACTATCACACGCCGGCAATCCCGCCCTACGCTTCTCTGTGAATGCTAACAATGCCTTTCTGGACTACTACAGGCACAGTTATTAATATACTCAATCAGTACATAAGTTGTATTTTTATACATTAGGATCAGCTGACTGACACACTTTGCCACTCCAACCTGATATCCTGATAAGTAAGGATGCATCCTAAGAACATTTTGCTATAATAATGTCAAATGCTTGCTATCCATTGTGCCAAAAATTATCAATTGGGACATACTAGTAGGTAGAGTGTAGACATACTAGTAGATCAATAGGTACAAACCAGTGTAGTACATCACTTCTTTTTCATAATATTAACATTGACTCAAAATGGTGTATTGATATGCTCTCTGTAAGGCTCTAATTGTTTATAGTTAACCTTTTGAGCACCACACTACAAATGCACTCCCGGGCCCTGTATGCCAAGCAATACGGTTTTGTACAGTTTTCGTCTTCTATAGATGTCGCTGGCGTACATGGCCCAAGCACGGGCCTATGCTTGTCACATATATGTGACTTTAGCTCACCAAAGGTTAACTTACAGTTATTTCCAAGCCATTCTTAATACTGTATTTGCTTAATAATTATAATTTTAATATAATTTCAGGTGGTGGAGTCCTGATAGGAGCACTGTCTTCGATGCTTTTCTTCCGCGGACGAAGATGGCCCTTAATTGCTGGTATGGGCATTGGTTTAGGACATGCATATGCCAACTGCGAGTATGAACTCAACCCTAAGAAGAAAAATGCACAGTAGCATAGTTGTTGCATTAGGTTAATATCAGGTAATTGATATTTGATTTTCTTATTATTATAGTTATGTGAATAGGTTTTATGAGAGCCTCATCATTATCTTCATCATGCACAGGCACAGTGCCAAGGAATAGGATTGATCAATGCTCAAAATATTCCATAATAAACCCATATTTAAATAAATTAAAAACCAATAAACGTAACTCTAATATCCTATCCTCCTCCTATCCTATACTCCTAACTGTATATCCTCGATAAAATCTTTGCGTATAATATGTCTACCTCGAGAGTCAGAGTATTCTAGGCCTTGTGTATTCACCACCTTGGACCACATTATCGCAGCAAGATTGTGTTCAAATACTATAAAGTATATATTTAAAAAATTAAAATTATAACAGACAATGTGGTGTGCAAAACTCTGTATTGGTGGAATATTGCTTATTTTAAGTTGGTCTCATGCAATTTATCTAACACTATCTACTGAGCATGTGCTGTTTAACTAACAGTTGAGACGGTAAGAGGCCGTCCATTAATCACGTGATCTTTTTTAAAGCATTTTTTAACCCCCCCTCTACCTTGGTGATACATGGTGAGGTTTAAGACCCCTCCACCCCCTACCCAACATCAAGTGTATTTTTAGTATCTACAAAAAATCATAATTTTTTTTAAATATTATCCAAAACGGCGCGTGAGAAGGTACTTCGTTCGTTGCCTAGCAACGGCGAGTAAAAGTCACACTACACGCCGCTTATCGATTTAAAAATCGCTCGTTTGAAAAAATAAATACACGTGATATCTTACTACACGCCCCTCCCCCCTTGTGACATTTCGTGATTTTTGTCAAACCCCTCCCCCCCCCCCCCTTTCAAGTCTCACGTGATTAATGGACGGCCCCTAAGGTGAAGAAATAACAACAGCCTTTTCTTGTTGCAGATAAGGGCTTCAAGTTGTGAAAATCGTGGCAGGACAGAACAGCATTTCAACATAATTTACCAAAAGTCTAGTAGTCATCTTTAGAGGAATTATGTAATTTTGTTGTACAAATAATTATTTAATTATTATGTAATACACATTTTATTTAACAATTGTGTGGTTTAATATTACATTTTAAGTAAGCTCTTTACAAATAATGTAATAAAACCTATTTATATATTTAAAAAGTTGAACTCTTTCATTCATATCAATGTTTGAGCAATTTTATTTTTTTTTATGTAACTTTGACCACACTTACTAGATGGCATTTGATGTGAATCTTCCGAGATGCCACTGTCATGCGTCGAAGCGAATCTTTATTGTAGTTTAGCCAAAATATCTTTTTCTTTTTTAAAGCTTGCTGGCAATGCGGGTTGCACATCACTAGTAGTCTTGTTAACCCCTCCTGTGTCTGTAGTGGGTTCACGTCAATAGTGCAATGGGTGTGGATCGAACTCACGACCTCTCAATCGTCAGGCCGACGCCTTAGCCATTGGGCTATTGCCGCTTATTATTAGTATATTTAATAAAGCAAAGGTTGTCGAAAAATTACAAATGAATGGAAACGGTGTAAACAATAAACATCAATCGCAAACATATTAATATAAAACATGTTTGTCACATTTATCCAGCATGACAGTGTCAGAGCATTGCATTCATTTTGAAAGCCATCTGTAGAGTCCAGGAACTAAAATGTTTGTTTTAAGAAAAAAACCACAGTTTGTTTTATTGATTAGTTTATAAATAACATTACTTTAAGCCGTCTATTTAATATTTACCTGCTCCTGAGTAAAGACAGTATAATTGGCATTGAAATGTGTTTGTGAAATTATTGTAGTTAATATAGTTAGGTATACACGATACTTGAACTTTGTAAATTTTGTCTGGTGTTTGATGCCACTGGTGTTACGGTTACGGTGTCAGAACCACACAGTCCTTGATTTTTTAATAGGCCGTATAAGCCGCCGCCGTGGCTAGGGGCGGCAGCGTCCTATCCTAGAGGCGGCAGATTTCAGAGGATAAAAGTAAAAAATAAAACTGGCCAAGTGCGAGTCAGCATCGCGTCTCTTATCGCACACTTAGGGAGGGTTCCGTACAATACGAAACATAACAGAGTTTCAACCTCATATATTTAATTAATTGATATTACAAAGAATATTTGGTTTGGTCGCGATCTTGAAAGTCGGGGCTCGTTTACTAGCGCCATCTATGTCATTTTTCCGAAACTAATTAGATAGATGGCGTTTAAAAACACGTTTTTTGTATGGGGACGCCCTCTAATTTTTAATTTTATTATGTTTTTAGTATCTGTTGTTCTAGCGGCAACAGAAATACACCATCTGTGAAAATTTCAACTGTCTAACTATCACGGTTAATGAGCTATAGCCTGGTGACAGACGGACAGCGGAGTCTTAGTAATAGGGTTCCGTTTTACCATTTGGGTACGGAACTCTAAAAAGGTACATGGGGCGGCGGAAATAAAGTGGCCTACACTCATAAAAAAATGAAATCCGGCACTGCGACCCTTTCCCGAGACAAAATAATAAGAAGGCAATAAATATTTAGTGATACTCATCAGATCTCGACCAAAATCATCTTTAAAAAAAAATTCCAAATCGGTTAAAAAAATGGAGTCCTGAGGTAAAAAACTTGCAATAATTTCAGATATTGGCAATCCCGATTTTACCATTGCACCTCTTTTCGGGATTCACCTATAGTCGGGATTGACTTCGCACACATCTCGAGTCAAGCGGTCATTTCTCTTCTACAGGTTTAAAATGTGGAACCAGCTCCCGTCTGCTATTTTTCCCTCAGAAGACAATCCTTCAAAATTGACGTAAAGAATCGTGACAGGTTATCAACGCATGAGTGACACCCCTAGTGTTGCAATTATTAATAGGCGACGGTGACCATTTTCAATCAAGGTGGCCGTTTGCTTGTCTGCTACTATAATATAGGTAGTAAATTTTATGATATAGGTCCTTTATCATTAAAAAAAAACACGTTGGAACAATATTTAATAATTTATTGTACAAATCGATACTGGAATAAGATAAAGGGTATAATTTAATGATTCTTAACAGTAAACATAATTTAAATACAACAATGTTTAGTATGCACAGGCAAAAAGTAAACAACCCATATACAAACACCTCTGACGTCACCTACTATAATTAAACACTTTATAACAACTTCATATCAAGGCAAGCTAGGGCGGTACTAAAAACATGGCAACATCAAACAACACATTTTGTACGACACAGATTTTTGACGTTTGGAAGTACGAACGAACGAAAAACAATATGAAATACAATAAATATAGTAAGTACTTCACGGCAGAATAACCTACAGAGAGGTGTAGTGCAAGGGCGTGGCCAGCCCATGGCCCAATGGGGGGGGGGGGGGGGGGGGGGGTAAAGTTAATATGTATTATGGTGGTCGAGAAAAATATGAATTGTAGTTACAACTCGACCAAGCTAAGTTTGCACCTCGCGTCGACTACGACACACTGACGCTTAGGTAAAAAAAGTGCAAAAATGGATTAGCTACGACTTTAAAAAAGTAAACAAATTTTTGTCACATTTTACTTTGCATTTATTGTTTTTAACATTATATAACATTATACAGGTACTGTAAAATATACACAAAGAAAATGCGGGGCGCCGCATTCCAGCGAGGTGCAAACTTAGCTTGGTGGAGTTGTACAGTCAAGAGCTTTACATTTGTAGTAGTTTGACGTGTGGGATTTATACAATACAATTGCACGGCCTTAGGACTTTGGTTGCTTTGCAGTTGGCAATTTTTTTTTAATCTGGGGGGGGGGGGGCACCTGCACCTCCCTTCCCCTTGGCGACGCCCTTTGTGTAGTACACTTGTTAAATCTATACATACAATATAACGAGGACAGAAATGATAGTGAAGTCAGCAGCTCCTCAACTATTGTATAAGTAGCAGAAAGGGAAATGTCCAATTATGGGCATCCCAAACAAATTGCTTACGAAATAGCCGAGAAAACCGTACAAAGTGGATGGACTTTGGTCCTTTATTTTACATTTCATGCATACTTTTCATTTCACACGCGAGCAATCAATAAATTGCCTTAAGTTACAAGAAATACATAAAAAAAAACGTGTTGTCATGTCAGTGTGCATGTTGTCTTTTCATGCAAATAATTTAGTTTCAAATGCAATCAAAACATAACATAATTAATGCGTTATAATAACCACTGATTACAATCCACTTACTGAGATTAGATAAAACGAATATTAGACAAAAATAATACACAAAACAGCTGCAATGCCTACATTTATTAATGGCAGTGGGTAAGAAAAAATGCCATGATTTAGTTACAAGTAAAATACAATGGACTACCTACGTTAACTACTAAACATATTTAGCTAAATTACAAAATAACATTTTGGTATTTATATATTTGACTAGTACATTTTGTTTCACTCAATGTTTGTTTGTATAACATTTGAAAGATTCCAAAAAGTATGGCAATTATTTAGCACTTTTGGTATTTCGTCACAGAGACTTAATACTAGGTTCAGACCAGGCGAATTTTGTTGTTCAGCTTCCTAGGGATGTATGATACGAGTTACAACAATACTCATTCGATACATTTCTATCGATTAAATCGCGCTTGATTAGCCAATCAAATAGCTTAATTCTAAACCTTATCATCGCTCTATAAAGCCGGACTAAATGTTCTTCCGAGACTATAATAATTGAGTAACGAGATGAGTACTTTTAACTGGTACCTACTCGGTATCGATACTAACTTGGAATCCAAAGAAAAATACATCCCTAAGAACATGAACAACAAAAACTGGTGTTAACTCTCCCTAAAGACATTCCGCTATGAGCGCTGAACCTATTTGGGAAGACAGAAAGGTTTATGTTCTGATTTAGCTGCACAATCAATATTTGTAGACTATCCCGTCCATCCCATCAATAACGTTGAGGTCAAGGGTTTGCCAGCGTGCTCGTATAACAATTTCGAGAGCTTAGTAACAATTCTTACAAATTATTAACACAATAGGCACTGGATAATTCATACTTTATTTTACGTGAGTAAATAACGCAAACATTACTGAAGTAATCATTTCCTTCACATAGATTTATCATCGAGCTATAAACTTAGTAGAGTAGTGTTGGTTGTGCGCTCTATTTCGCAACTAGCAAGTGATATTGCACTCACAAATATATTGCGATGCAATCTTTATGGCGACTGCGCAGGCAGTCGAAACTATAGACCTAATCCAATCAAAACGAACATAGGGAGGTATCACTCACACAAGCACATACATACTCGCTCTAGGATCGCGCGGGTGTGCAGCGGAGAGCGGGGCGGGTGCCGCCTCCTCACCTCTCTGCGACCCGTTCACAAGTGACACATAGAATTCAGTACTGCGTCTAGCGCTTACATTCACAGCTGCCATTAAGTTTGTATCGTATTGTACCAGTGTACTAAGCTCTCTAGGTTGCTAGCCAATCAGAGCGCGCTTTCTCCGCCGGCTGGCTAATCAGAGTACATAATAGAAATGGCGCCATTTATTTACATGTACAATTATCGAAGATCCATTTAAATGATTAGCAACAATGCTTTCCTCACATCAAGCTCGACATTAGAAATTAGTGTTGTCATGTAGTTGTTTCTAGGTCCATTATGTTTACGTGGCATACGAGTGAGTCCCGCATCTACTTTTTTATATCGATGGAAACGTTCACTGCCACTACTAGGTTTAAAGCTCGATTTAGTTTGCTAAAGAAGATACTTGCAATGGCAAATCAAACTATATGAGCTCGAAATAGTTTTTCAGTATGGTCACAGGCACCAAATTGTAATTATTCTGAAGTCAGAAAGTCGGTTGGTTAGACTTTATTGTTGTAACATCTGTATACCACAGAACAATTATATCCTGTACTTTTACAATAGTAAACTATACTAAAATATAAACGCGTTAGTATTTATCTTCGAAAACATGTAGTTACACTTCTAGGGTGTACGGTTCAATTCACACTGAGATGAGATGGCAGCGGCCGTCAGCGTAATGGCAAACAGTATCATGCAGAACAGTGCATATAGTCTAGCGCTTTACCATATGCGATGTTATCGAGCTTATCTCTTCATTAGTAAAGTGCAAAGTAACACTTAAGAGTGCCGAAGAGGTAGCGCATATGTCGACGGCGTAGCGATCAGTCTAACAACCACTGCTTTCTTAGCGACATTCGTCAAGCGAGACGCTGACAGCCATTGCTCTCTAAGTATAGATCGACCTTAAAGGACATCGCGAGGAATGCGTCGCGATTTGCTTGCCACAAATGCTTTAGGCTCGAACTTGTAATGTAATGTATAAACAGAGCGTTCAATCGAACAGCACATGTTTAAAGTAAGCCTGCAAATTACCTGACCTGCTAATAAAACAAGGCGACATGTTCAGGTTGTGGTTATTACTCAGTGCTTCTGAATGGAGAGTATGAAACTCTTTAATTATTAATTTGTGTTATGGAAACACTAACTAATATTTTTCAGCTTGAAGGACAAAGTGTTTAGTGAAATTCCTGGAGCTATAATGCCCAGTGTTCGTACTTTATCTCAACATTTCAGTGCCTAGAAAAATTCCCTACGTCCGCGCCGCGTGCCTCGCAATGTTTGACCGCAATTTTACAAATATTCTTCCTTAGCCCCGGCACACATGTAGCGAAGCGCAGCGCAGAGCATTTATCAAAGTCAAACTATTACGACGTGCTGAAGACGAAATAAAATCGAAAACCAATTCCTCCCGTAGTCTCTCCGACGTTATACCGCCATAGGAAATTATTTTTTGTGTTAATAGATTTACAATTTCAACGTAAATAATGTCGAAAAAAGTTGGACAGTGAAAAAAGCTCTCTGCTGCGCTTCGTCGTATGTGCGCCGACCTTTAGACACGGTATTACATATAATCGTTTACATATTATATTATTTTAAGCACATAATAATAACTATTTTATAAAGATCCAAAAGTGTAAAGTTATATTGCCTATGTGTGCAGTGTAATACTGGCTTATTTCACTAAGTCTAGTTATTGTGATTTGTCGTGAGAGAAATGGCAAGTTTACAGCTAAGTTACGAAGTAAAGTGTTTCTATGTACTTAGATTAATACTTAACGAAGATCATCGCTTCCCTAAGTAAGTTGAAACTATAATGATATAATTCCTAATTTTTATAAGAAATTAATTCACAAGAGTCGAATAAAATCATATTTTATCAGTATATTTTGAGACGTTACAAATTCACAAGAAAAATAATTTACAAAAAATAAAAACTTATAATAATTTTCATCTCCTTACGGCGTATTTTTAATACATTATTTATAAATATGGTCACAAACAAAATAGGCATGTCAGTACAATTAATTACTCACTACTGTATAGAAGGCAATCAATCAATTTTCAAGATGATAGTACATTACTACTGGTCTTAAACTTAAGACAGCCTGATTTAAATAAATGTAATACCGTATAAGTAATCATTTTAGTAAAGAGATTGCATAATTTAGAGAGATTTTGACTTTATTGCGTTTGCTCGTCTTGATTCATAGAAAACACAACACAAAAGTAAATCAAGTTATGATTTTAAAACGGTCAAAAGAGTGCATTTCCAAGTGGCACATCACTGTTGGAAATTCTAACAGAGATGTATTAGTCGCACATCTCTGTTGGAAATTCTAACAGAGATGTATTAGTCGCACATCTCTGTTGGAAATTCTAACAGAGATGTATTAAGCGCACATCTCTGTTGGAAATTCTAACAGAGATGTATTAGTCGCACATCTCTGTTGGAAATTCTAACAGAGATGTATTAGTCGCACATCTCTGTTGTAAATTCTAACAGAGATGTATTAGTCGCACATCTCTGTTGGAAATTCTAACAGAGATGTATTAGTCGCACATCTCTATTGGAAATTCTAACAGACATGTATTAGTCGCACATCTCTGTTGGAAATTCTAACAGAGATGTATTAGTCGCACATCTCTGTTGGAAATTCTAACAGAGATGTATTAGTCGCACATCTCTGTTGGAAATTCTAACAGAGATGTATTAGTCGCACATCTCTGTTGGAAATTCTAACAGAGATGTATTAGTCGCACATCTCTGTTGGAAATTCTAACAGAGATGTATTAGTCGCACATCTCTGTTGGAAATTCGAACAGAGATGTATTAGTCGCACATCTCTGTTGGAAATTCTAACAGAGATGTATTAGTCGCACATCTCTGTTGGAAATTCTAACAGAGATGTATTAGTCGCACATCACTGTTGGAAATTAGAACAGAGATGTATTAGTCGCACATCTCTTTTGGCAATTAGAACAGTGATGTGCAAGGTAGGTACGACCGTTTCTATTTTTTCTATCATTGGGTATTGCCCAATTTTTAGATGCTCACAAATCTATTTTGTCTAAGACTGTGCGCGCAATGCGGTTTTTATAACAAAACCAACGTACAAGAGTCCGCGAACTGCGGAAAAAAAACGTAGGTATGTTTTGTACGTAATAGTGCGAATTATTTTCGCAACGAATAAAAGCGCTCAGACTAAAAGTTTACACAAGTAAATAATGTAATGTGAACTTTTTCACGTGATTCTAATACCTTGAGCCAATTTTGGTCCATCAAAAAAGACAATATAAAAAATCAACAAAAAAAATATATATCAAAATCGATTAACTTTTTCAAACATATTTAAACTATAACTCAGGCAAATTACAAATTTAAACCTTATACTCCAATAAGAACTGAAACAGACAATAGTAACATTACAATATACACCACTATATTTGACCACCAAAAACAAGTGCTGTCAGAACTGTTTTGAAGTGATACTCCTTTAGGCGCGCTGCAGTAACATTTGACGGATGTGACGTAGTGTCACGCTCCGAATCAACGGAAGTTACTTAATCGTCACGTTATATATTTACTTTATAGGCTAGCGTTTGACCACTATCTCACCTGTTGGTAAGTGATGATGCGGTCGAAGATGGTAAGCATGCTAGGCCTAGAATGAGAACTGGCTCTCACGGATGGCTGCCGGAACACATTAGATGTTTTGGTGACAGATTTTCTAACTTTTATATTTTATATTTATAAACGCCCTCTATTGTAGAACGGTATAACTAGGAAGACGTATTCGCTATAATTCGGACATTCGTCCCGCTAAGTTCAACAGATGGAGTTGTACAAACACATAATTAGTAATGTTGAGAAATAAATTGAATGAACTTGAAATTGAACTGTGACTGATAGCCCCATTTAATATTTTTTTGTAATTAAAATTGAGTGGTGTATACTATATATTTAGTGGTGTTACTAGATAGTACCTTAAACCTTGTAATATATACCTGTAATATATATACGGTTACTACCTGGTAACTGTTACTTAGTAACGGTCTAATACAGGTAATCTGCCTGAGTTTATAGTTTACATTTAATCCATTTTCGATAAGTTTTCTTTTGTTGATTGGTATAAGTCTTGGTCGTTTAAATATAACAGAGTGGTGAAAATACAACTTGCCAGACAAATGTAAACCTTACAGTAAGGCTCATAAGTGCAAAAATCGAAAGAACATAATTTTTTACATTTAACATAATATTTATTGATTTCAAATACAGGTATGTCAAGAGTCACCTTGGTCGTTTTTGTACACCAGAGAGGTTAAAACATCGACATTGCCAAACTTAAACTCGACCTACGAACAAATGAAACAGAAAGTAGTTACCATTTCTTGGTCGTTTTTTGGTGAAAACATCAAATTCCCAGACAAATTTGCACCTTACATTCAGGCTGATAAGTATTAAAACAGAAAAAACTATTAAGTGTTAAGTTGGTCGTTTTAGTACACCAGTAGTAAAACTATCAACGTTGCCAGACAAATGTAAGCCTTATAGTAAGGCTGATAAGTGTTGTATCGGAACGGAAGGGTACCTGTGGGGTGTTCATTTGGTGGTCATGTCTGGCCAGTAGTTGATGTAGTAGCGGTGGGTGCTGCCTTCGAAGAGACGGTCCAGCCAGTTCTCGAGCCCGTCCAGGAGGTTCTCTGAAGACAACACGATTTTATGAAATGTGTATGATATGGTGATGAATGTGGTACAGAAACGGAATACAAGAATACCTAACGTCCTATTCTTACAGTTTAAGATTTCACGGTATCAGTGAAAGAAGTTGTTTATGTATCTCAGGAGTTGTTTATGTAACTTTGATAAGTTTGATTAAGTATGTAAAATGCTTACCATAGTGACTCAAACACGTATGAATCCTCGACTTTTTGACCAACTTGCATGCAAATTATTTATTATTGTATGCATTCTCATGTATGAACAAATAAATGATATTTATCTTTATCTTTACGATGAACTGGGCCCCTAGACAAAATCCAATTTCCTGTTTGCCTTCACGCTAACGCAAGTTCAAAATGTATGGGATGACATTTATGTTTCCGCAACAAAAATGTCATTCCCATACATTTTGAACTTGCGTTAGCGTGAAGGCAAACAGAAAAATGGATTTTGTCTAGGGGCCCAGAAGTCTCGAGGAGCATTAACTAAAAATAGAACCGAATCTATCCTTTAACGGATCATTCCCATACCTAAACACAAACACATACAGTGCGACATAAAAGAGTTGACAATGAATGAGGGCGCCACTATTGCTTTTGTATCTTGTATGTAGCAACACAGTCAGTTAGAAACAAACGTTTTTGATACTTGTATTATTTTTGCAAATGTAAGTACCGATACATACATTTTATAGTATCTAGATACATTATATATATATATATATATATATTATTTCTATACAAATTCTTCTTTATTTATTTATATGCTTATTTCTTACATGCATTATTCAATGAGTGAAAACAAGTATCAAAATTCAGTAGTCGCGCAATAATACTAATTTTTTGGTGTTGCCTGTAAGAGTGACTAGTTAGTTCTTTAATAATTAATTTCCACTCTTTTATGTTGCACTGGACACATCACACCACAAATAACATACTAATTTATAAGTTATAATTTAGTTAGTTAACTTACCATAATTAAATACAATTATAATATACAAATGTATAAATAATATTACTTAAATTAATCGTAAATATAATGTAAATATATATATATATATATCAAAATGCATGTAATGATACACTATATTGTAATTCTGTAAACAGAACAAACAGCCGGAAGAGGCCTGGTACTTATCATACGGGTTTAGAGCCTAGTTTAAGTACCAGGTGATCATTGATTTATTGTATTAATGCTAATTTTTCCCAACATGTTTATCATTTTATTTATTTAACCATCAACACATGCACCCTCAATTTCTACGACGGTTCTCTTTGTTCTCTGTCTGTTCTGCTCTATGTCTGTTTGTCAGTGGAATGAGTTACCTTGCAACAAGACGGGCGGGTCCGGACCCTCGTCTTGACTGGAGTCAGGTTCGGTGGTGAACCCGATGAAGGCACCGGCTTCAGGGTCGACGGCCGCACCAGCGCCCAATGATCGCGTCATACGGGACATACGCTGCAAATTATTATGAACAGCAAAATATAGTACAACATACTCGTACATTGGGCTCATTGAAATGGTCTTAATGTACTTGTTACACACAATCCAAAATCATAGAAAAGATAATAATACTACAAATAGAACGGACACTCTGTTCCCCCCACCAATCGGAGCTTCCTCACCTCGCCACCGATTCTGATCTGTCTAGGCGCAAACGTGAGCAAGGACGCCGTACGACTACAGAACAATACTACTCACGGGGAGAAGAACATCAACTTCATACATGTACGAATATGAAACAAATATTAATAGTAAGTATTAGGTATGTAATATTTATGGGACCAGGTAGACAGGAGGTTCTAATTTACGTAGTTTCTATATAATATACATACTTATACACTTATATTTGTATACCTAACTAAAGTCCCCGTCACGAGAAGCTATAAATTATGTAAACAAACATCTTTTACTAAGTAAACATTTTATACTGCGAGATAATAATAAATTGACCATATTCAATCGACATGAAATATAGACGGGTTATATGAAAGTAACAACCTATTTAATTTAGTCGGATCATATTTTAACGACGCAAAGCGCTATCGTTTGTGTTTCTTGGTACCGGACGCAGGGATTGTAAACTATCGGGACGCCATTTTGAAATAAACGCGTCATTCGAGTTTCGAGTTTATTTTCACAAATTCATTTTTTTTGTTGGTCCAAATGTTGTGAACTCCTGAACACTTGTTTACATAATTTATAGCTTCTCGTGACGGGGACTATATGTATTCGTATTTTAGAATTCATTTTCATCAATGAAACAACGATATACTCGTGCGTAAATAAACCTTAGTTTTAAATATTGAATTAAAACTTTTTTTATTATTTATTTATTTTTGTCACTTTTTCAAATCCAGTGTAACTTATATGAAATGTCCCTACCTAACTCTACCTACACTACACTATTCAAATAATGTAATCAAATACTTAGATAATAGATCAAATACTTAAGATTTTAGTTTGCAAAAACTTTCACAACTGTTTCACTCGCGTAACGGTCTTCGTTCGCAGCGGGACAAATGGCTAAGTAATGGCGTATCACGTATAGTAAATGACAATAATTTTATCATCTATATACTTTTGAAACCATAGCGAAGTACTGGCTAGCAAGTCTAAACCCACTTTAAAATGAAGTAGGTTCTTACAGTGACATCCTTTAACTTCACGTGGGCGTGTAGAAAAACGACATGTGTGTAGTGTCTGTGTAAGAGGTCGTTAAAAAGCGGCTTTGTATGGGGATTTAGTCAAGTATCCGGGGTGTGCTAAAATGTTCATCGTACCGACGGGATTCAAACCCGCGCCTCCTGGGAAATATGCCCTGGCGCTCTAACCATTCAACTGTAATGATTTCAACCGAATGATGAACTTCGGAACAACGGATCGTCCGTTTAGGCGTGATTTGGTAACAAACAGACAAAGTGAAACAGTTATATGTTCCGCTGTTAATAGTCCTCCGACATGGGGCCGGAGACTTTTTTTGAGCAGGTTTAAATATGTAGTATCACGTGCAATTGACTTCGTAGAGCTTTAGTATCACGTGCAATTGACTTCGTAGAGCTTTCATGCAATTTAAAGTGTATATTATTTTTATTCTTTGTGTGTTATGTCAGTTTTTGTAATACAATTATGGAAGTATGGATATGTATAGAGAGAGATATGAGGTTTAGCACACTCGGGATGTTTAGCATGGTAGATGCAGAAGTATTTCCTGTGCGGGTTGAGAGCTAGCACGGTGCCCACACAGTTGTATATATAAGATACGCACCTTATGAGGTTTAGCACACTCGGGATGTTTAGCATGGTAGATGCAGAAGTACTTCCCGTGCGGGTTGAGAGCTAGCACGGTGCCCACACAGTTGTATATATAAGATACGCACCTTATGAGGTTTAGCACACTCGGGATGTTTAGCATGGTAGATGCAGAAGTACTTCCTGTGCGGGTTGAGAGCTAGCACGGTGCCCACACAGTTGTATATATAAGATACGCACCTTATGAGGTTTAGCACACTCGGGATGTTTAGCATGGTAGATGCAGAAGTACTTCCCGTGCGGGTTGAGAGCTAGCACGGTGCCCACACAGTTGTATATATAAGATACGCACCTTATGAGGTTTAGCACACTCGGGATGTTTAGCATGGTAGATGCAGAAGTACTTCCCGTGCGGGTTGAGAGCTAGCACGGTGCCCACACAGTTGTATATATAAGATACGCACCTTATGAGGTTTAGCACACTCGGGATGTTTAGCATGGTAGATGCAGAAGTATTTCCTGTGCGGGTTGAGAGCTAGCACGGTGCCCACACAGTAGTATATATAAGATACGCACCTTATGAGGTTTAGCACACTCGGGATGTTTAGCATGGTAGATGCAGAAGTACTTCCCGTGCGGGTTGAGAGCTAGCACGGTGCCCACACAGTTGTATATATAAGATACGCACCTTATGAGGTTTAGCACACTCGGGATGTTTAGCATGGTAGATGCAGAAGTACTTCCTGTGCGGGTTGAGAGCTAGCACGGTGCCCACACAGTTGTATATATAAGATACGCACCTTATGAGGCTTAGCACACTCGGGATGTTTAGCATGGTAGATGCAGAAGTACTTCCTGTGCGGGTTGAGAGCTAGCACGGTGCCCACATTGTATATATAAGATACGCACCTTATGAGGTTTAGCACACTCGGGATGTTTAGCATGGTAGATGCAGAAGTACTTCCTGTGCGGGTTGAGAGCTAGCACGGTGCCCACACAGTTGTATATATAAGATACGCACCTTATGAGGTTTAGCACACTCGGGATGTTTAGCATGGTAGATGCAGAAGTATTTCCTGTGCGGGTTGAGAGCTAGCACGGTGCCCACACAGTAGTATATATAAGATACGCACCTTATGAGGTTTAGCACACTCGGGATGTTTAGCATGGTAGATGCAGAAGTACTTCCCGTGCGGGTTGAGAGCTAGCACGGTGCCCACACAGTTGTATATATAAGATACGCACCTTATGAGGTTTAGCACACTCGGGATGTTTAGCATGGTAGATGCAGAAGTACTTCCTGTGCGGGTTGAGAGCTAGCACGGTGCCCACACAGTTGTATATATAAGATACGCACCTTATGAGGCTTAGCACACTCGGGATGTTTAGCATGGTAGATGCAGAAGTACTTCCTGTGCGGGTTGAGAGCTAGCACGGTGCCCACATTGTATATATAAGATACACACCTTATGAGGTTTAGCACACTCGGGATGTTTAGCATGGTAGATGCAGAAGTACTTCCTGTGCGGGTTGAGAGCTAGCACGGTGCCCACACAGTTGTATATATAAGATACGCACCTTATGAGGTTTAGCACACTCGGGATGTTTAGCATGGTAGATGCAGAAGTACTTCCTGTGCGGGTTGAGAGCTAGCACGGTGCCCACACAGTTGTATATATAAGATACGCACCTTATGAGGTTTAGCACACTCGGGATGTTTAGCATGGTAGATGCAGAAGTACTTCCTGTGCGGGCTGAGAGCTAGCACGGTGCCCACACAGTTGTATATATAAGATACGCACCTTATGAGGTTTAGCACACTCGGGATGTTTAGCATGGTAGATGCAGAAGTACTTCCTGTGCGGGTTGAGAGCGAGCACGGTGCCCACACAGTTGCGCGCGTTGAGCTGCAGCTCGCCGCCTCCCAGCGACAGTTGCAGCACGCGCCGGAACCACGAGATGTTGCGCTCCACCATCAGGTAAGCGAACAGGAGGGTTTTGTTCCTGGAATAAATAAACTCGTTAAATATAATCGTAATTACCTTACCTCGCTGACTCCTTCTCCAGCGCTGAGTATCAAAGTCAGACTCAAAGCAGGTGTCATTGACTCGCGTTTCATATCTACCGCATCGCGTTTCGTCCACGATACAACCGACGACAGTCGTATTTTGAACGTTATCGACGTCGTTATTAGGTTTAATCCCGCATGTTTGTTATCAGAGAGAGCATGCTCTGTCCGTAAGACTATTTCTTTTCTGTTCTCAAAGTATTTATTTAGTATATGGCACGGAGGTAGGAGTACATATAAAGAAGGAAGCGCCGCAATACATATGCCTGTAGGGAAATAACTTCAAAAAACGACGCATATGTAAACGTCATAATGGAACTTAAAATAACTGCCATTGATTGTCTATTGGTCCATAGATGACCTTGAATGACACAATCCTAGCAATGGACCAATGGACAATCAGTGTCAGCCATTTTAAGTTCCTCTTTGACATTTAGGTATCCACCTTTTCTTAAGTATATCGTGTCCTTATATATACGTCAATAGTATATGGGCAGATAAAAATCTGCACTTACATACGTCAAATAAAATTGCTTGACGTCTTTGTCAGTTTGCAAAAAAAAACATATTAATAAAACTGTTAAGACGAAATTAAGTAGAGGATACTCTATCCACACAGTACCGTGTGCCCTGTTATTTTACTGGACACATTGCCAGTCACACCGAACAGCATTCCAATTTCACGGCTGAATTAATTAGCAAAGTGGTGGTACCGCCCCAGGCGGACTAGCAGAAGTCCTACCACTGCAAAATAACTTCCTACCACTATAAAATATTATTCGGTTATAACTTATGTAAACACTTTAAACAGTAGTATCTAGTTATCTACAAAGCTTCATCAGAAAAGCCAAGTCCTCAACACCAATATTATAAATGCAATGAAAGTCAATTTGTATTTTTTTTTTACACCGAACTGTGTAGCACTTGCCTACTATCTCACCTGATGTTAAGTGATGATGCGATCGATGATGGAGCGTGCTTACCCAGAAGATACCTATTCACTCGCGATTTGAAGACCCCCATATTGTACTTAACCGGAAACACAGACTCAGGCAGAGTATTCCATTCTTTGGCGGTTCGTATGATGAACGAAGAAGCAAAACGCTTCGTTCGGGTAGATGGTATATCCACCATAAATCGGTGGCGCCTTTTTATTTGTTAGGGACCTCTTCACGGTCAAACGCCCGGACTGATTTAGCTGAAATTTTGCACAGGGATATTTATCGATGAGGCTATGGGATACTTGCCACTTGCCACCAATGCATAATTAGTTAAAAATGCAGTCAATTAATTTTGTCGTATCGATAGTATCGCACCGTGGCTTAATTGGTAAGAGCACCTTGGCATGTCTTCCAAGGGGATACGGGTTTTAATCTGTGTGTAACCATGTATGGGATAGGGAACGCGGACAAAGCCGTAGGGCACATCTAGTAATACATACTTGCGGTAAGGCCACACGATCTTGTGGAACTTGGAGAGCAGCATGACGCGGCTCTGCATGTCGACCAGCAACACGATGGTGCGGCACCCGGGCTTCAACAGTCTGCAACGGTATTCTGCTATCATCATCATCATTAACAGCCAGTATTCCTCCAATGCTGGACATAAGCCTCTCCTTTGGCACGCCACTGGTATTATCATTATCAGCTAATATCAGTCCACTGCTGGACATAGGCCTCTTCCAAGTCAAGCCACTGAGCCCGAGCAGATCTTAGGTATAGCGTTTAACAAATCGGCGAGAGAGAGAACATTTGTGAGAAAGGCCTTAATTGTTGATTTAAAAAAAAAAGAAAATGTATGAAGGCGCTCATGAAAGTGGAAGAAGCTACAGAGGTATGTCAGGATCGTAGCATGTGGAAAGAAGTAGTCTCTGCCTATATCAACGGGAAAAAGGCGTGAAAAGGGCTTAAGACCGATTTGGCAAATTCTTTTTTTGTTGTGTATATAATTGTCTGGACAATTTTTTTATGAAATAAAAGTCTTAAATGAATGAAAGTAGTTCTTAACGCGGGCGAAGCCGCAGGGCACACCTAGTTGTATAATAATTGGTATTACGATTCCATACATTAACTTCAAATTGCAGTTCAGAGCGCATATTTGAAAGACACATACATACATTTTCTTCAATATATTTTATTTCTTTTTTAGAAACTATTACATACATACAGATTACAATCACGGCTTTTTTCCCGTTGGGGTAGGCAGAGACTACTTCTTTCCACATGCTACGATCCTGACATACCTCTTTCGCTTTTAGAAACTATCAATCCATATAATATTTGTCAGGTGACTCCATCGTCAGACAAAGCCCTGGAGAGTGATACGTAGAATACGGAAGACATTAACCCAGCAGCGGAATACACAAGTTAAATAAATAATATATTGTTACATCGCGTCGTCGAGTCGCGATGTTTCGCCAAGCTTCTCGAACAAAAATACCGTGGGAAAGAATAGACTAATTAGGGGCTATAAACACCCGACCCGACCGTCATAAAAGTTAACCTTCCGGGAATTCAGACCCTAGTCAATGTACCTAGTTTTGTAGTTAAGATTGAACCTTATTCATAAGTATTTAGAGATCAAATTAGCATGTATGGTAAAGTTGTTTACGTCAGATGCTCAAAGGAAAGCCGCCCCTTTTGTTTGTGATTGTTATTGCTTTGTTTTGAACGTCTTTTGTCTATTGTTTCGAGTCAATACTGGAAAGTTCTGTAGAAATATTCTCGTCCTATATAAGACGTTGAAACCGCGGCTTGAGGCAGTCTTTCTCTGGAAGCGACAGTGTAACTATCTAAGCGCAGATAGCGACCAAGTGATCGTTAAGTGTTATCAGTGAACTCGTGTTGTGAACTGTGAACAGTGAAATCAGTGATTGTGAACTAACGACCTCAGTGTGTGTTAACGGACTTTTGATAATTGTGCAAGACGATTTGGACAACTACTGTGGAACATTGTGCTAACCTAGTGATAAGTGGAAATAAACGTTCATCTCATCGGATTGGCATTTTAATACCACCCCGCTCGTAACAATTGGTGTCAGAAGCGGAATGCCAATCACTCCGAGGGAAGGTACTCCACGCACCAGGCGCCAGGCAGAGATGGATGCAACCCGGCAGAAGGAGCTCGAAGCTTCGGGAGGAGGAACATCCACATTGGAAGAGCCAGCAGCAACACCAATGGCACCCACCATGGCAGCGCCATCTGCAGCAGCGCCAGCGAGCCGAACTACGGATGGGGGCTTGGAGGCCATGCTAGCCGCTATCCTAGCAGGACAACAAGCTGCACAGGCTGCACTACAAGATGTGCGGCAAGATCAACAAGCTGCACAGGCTGCACTACAAGAAGCTAGCCGCAAACAGGAGGAGTCTCGCCAGGAACAACAGGCTGCACTACAGGCTGTACAGATGGCCCAACAAGAAGCACGCAAGGAACAGGAAGAAGCTAGCCGCAAACTGGAAGAGACAATTGGACGTCAGTTGCAGAGCGGGCTTGCCGGCATGGGAGAGAAGATCAAAATGGTGGAAACCAGTATCAAGGAAGTAGAAGGGCGGCTTGACATACATGAGCAGACCGTGAATGACTTGGCCAACGAATTTCAAAACTGAAGTTATGAGGAATTGGACATAGCTGCCAGGGTCCCACTATGACCTCGCCCTTCAAGCTAGATTTGCCGCACTTCGACGGAACATCTTCGTGGGCAGCCTACAAATTCCAATTCACAACGCTGTCCAAAAGTTGCGGCTGGACAGACGAGCACGCAAATACAGCGCTCACATTAGCGCTGAAAGGAGACGCTCAGCTTATCCTGGAACGCATACCTGAAGAGGAAAGGACCCTGAAGACCCTGCTGGAAGCCCTCGAAACGCGCTATGGAGACAAGCACATGGAGCATGCGTACAGGGCACAACTACGAGAGCGCACCCAGAAACCCACAGAGACATTGCAACAGTGGGCAGACGAAATCGAGAGGTTGGTCCGACGAGCCTACGTGTCGATGCCATCAACCATTGAAGTGACATCTCTACAGAGCTTTGTGGATGGAATCAGGGATGATGAGGTACGCGCTGCGGTACGATTGGGGCATCATCAGACACTCAAGAACGCCCTCGCTCATGCCTTGGAAGTGGAAGCAGTGCGACGAGACACCAAACCATACAGAGTTCGGGAGCTAGTGACTGAAACCAGGAAGCCCCGTTATGGACCGACATGTTATGGGTGTGGAGAAAAAGGGCATATTCGGATTGATTGCCCGAAAACGAAGAAACGGGTCAGAAATTGCGAGACCCAAGTGGATGAGGAGGCGTTAAACTAAACGTCGCCAGGGCCGCGGGGCGGGCGCTGGCTGGTCAAGAGAGAGCCCCCACCATCACTGTGACACAAGTGTGCAACGGGAACAGCTTAATCGTCGAGGGCACCCTGAACAACAAGACCTGCAAGTTCACAGTGGACACAGGAGCATCGCGCACAATTGTGAAGCCTGAATTCCTGCAACGATTTATATCACGGAAACATCGATCTGCAGCATGCTCACTACGCACAGCAACCGGCCAGTCAGTTCCTGTCCTTGGCGATACAGATGTGGAGATAGTCATCGGTGAGCACTCATACATTCATCCTGTGCTTATTGCCAACATAACTGATGATTGCATTCTGGGATTGGACTTTTTGGAGAAGCAGCATTGCATATTGGATGTGGCCCGTGGTGTTCTCCGGTTTCCCGAGCAAGAAGTGTTCTTCGAAGAACGGCACCGTGTAAGCTTTACTGTCTCAAGGACGTCGTGTTGGCTCCAAAATCGCAAAATATTGTTCGAGTGAAATTTCCAAATACAGTCAAGAGTGGACTATGTGTAGTTGCCGAAGATGAGGGCACACATCCGACCTGGATTACTGCAAGAACATTGCTCATGACAAACAGAACGGCCAGTGTGCGAATTCTCAACCTTGGCAATGAAGAAGTTCATCTGAAGAAAAACAGCATAATTGGAAAATGTCAAGAAGTGAAGTACCTGCGACGAACGGATATTACTTCTACGGAACCAAGCTCGGAAGACCAAATATCACAGCTGCTGGAATCATCCAAAGACAACTTAACGTTCGCTCAGCTGTCACAAGCAAAACGTCTGTTGATGCGGTTTAAAGACGTCTTCGCCGCTGGAAACAACTGTGGACGTACCGGACTTGTTAAACACAAAATTGACACTGGCGACGCAAGACCTATACGACAGAGGCCACGAAGGATTCCATGGGCGAAAGAAGCTGAAGTTGCAGACATGATACGAGACATGGCCAAAGAAAAAGTCATCGAACCATCTACAAGTCCTTGGTCATCGCCAGTGGTTCTGGTGAAAAAGAAAGATGGCTCCACCAGATTCTGCGTAGATTACAGAATGCTTAATGAAGTCACAAAGAAGGACAGCTACCCCTTGCCTCGAATAAGACGATACACTGGACATGCTCAGTGGAATGAAGTGGTTTTCAACGGTTGACCTGAAAAGTGGCTACTGGCAGGTAGAAATCAGTCCAGAAGACAAAGAGAAGACAGCATTCAGTACGGGCATTGAAAATAGACTCTGGCAATTCAACGTCATGCCATTTGGACTGTGTAATGCTCCAGCAACGTTCGAACGTCTCATGGACAGAGTAATGGTTGGATTACTGGGAGACGTATGCTTGGTGTACCTGGATGACGTCATCATTTTGTGCCGTGATTTTACTGAACATCTGCAGAATCTGGAGAAGGTTTTGAACCGTCTACGTGAAACAAACCTGAAGCTGAGTGCCAAAAAGTGTGACTTCTTGGACACATCATTTCGGAAAACGGGGTACAAACTGATCCTGACAAAATCAAGGCTGTTCAAACTTGGCCTACCCCGAAGAATAAAACTGATGTAAGGTCGTTTTTGGGACTATGCGCTTACTATCGGCGGTTTGTCAAGAACTTTTCTGGAATTGCCAAACCCTTACATCGGCTGACAGAAGAAAAGCGCACATTTGTATGGGACTTGGAGTGTGAAACCGCCTTCAACGATCTAAAGCAGCGACTGTGTGAAACGCCGATCTTGGGATACCCTACCAGAGATGGAAGATTTATTGTGGACACTGATGCCAGCAACACGGGAGTTGGAGGAGTTCTCTCACAAATCCAAGGAGACAAAGAAGTGGTCATAGCATACTTCAGTAAATCATTATCCAAACCAGAACGAAACTACTGTGTCACCCGCCGCGAGTTGCTAGCCGTGGTAAAGACTCTTCAGCACTTCAACAAGTACCTCATCGGAAGGGAGTTTACGCTCAGAACTGACCACGCTGCTCTAAAATGGCTTCTACAGTTTAAGAGCCCGGAAGGTCAAGTGGCACGATGGATCGAGCAACTTCAAGAGTTCAACTTCGTGACAGAACATCGCAGTGGAAAGGGCCATAGCAACGCCGATGCCCTGTCAAGAAGACCTTGTGCAGATGACTGTAAACACTGCGAAAAGCACGAGTGTAGAGAAGAAGTCAGAGTCATCAGGATGGACAGAACAGATGACGAATGGAACGGCGAAAATATGACACAAGCACAATTGGAGGACAGAGATTTACGACCTGTACTGGATCGGATAAAGTCTGGAAACAAGCCCCAGTGGAGCGACGTGTCAGCTTGCAGCCCAATCACAAAAAGTTACTGGGCTCAGTGGGACAGCCTGACTCTGGAACAAGGAATCTTGTACCGAAAATGGGAAAACAGCAATGGAAAAGAAACTACGATGCAGGTCGTTGTTCCCCGGAGTAAAGTGGCATCTCTACTGCGACACATTCATGATGGAGTTTCTGGTGGACATCTAGGAGTCAAGAAAACTCTTGTGAAGGTTCGTCAACGATTCTACTGGGTACACAGCCGCGAGGATGTAGAAGATTGGTGCAGGAAGTGCACCGCTTGCGCGTCAGTAAAAGGACCGAAGACAAGAAGTAAAGGACAACTAAAATTGTACAATGTTGGGGCACCATGGGAGCGCATTGCCGTGGATGTTGCCGGGCCATTTCCCGAGACTGAAGAAGGCAACAAGTACATCATCGTAGTGCAAGATTACTTCAGCAAATGGCCCGAAGTTTTCGCGACACCAAACCAGGAAGCAAAGACAGTTGCAAAGAAGTTGGTGCAAGAAGTGATCTGTCGATTTGGTGTACCGATGGAACTGCATTCCGATCAAGGAAGGAACTTCGAGTCTGCCCTATTTCAGGAAATTTGCACCCTCCTCGGGATCCAAAAGACGCGGACAACGGCAGCTCATCCACAGTCAGACGGAATGGTTGAGAGGTTTAACCAGACGTTGGAGAATCACCTGGCTAAAGTCGTGGACGCACATCAACGTGACTGGGATCAGTACATACCTCTGTTCTTGTTGTCATACCGTTCCGCTACCCATGACAGTACTGGTATGACTCCTGCAAATGTGAATTTTGGACACGAACTAAGACTTCCTATCGACGCCATCACTGGTTCCCCGCCAGATGCTCCGAAGCCTGTAACCGACTATGTCAGTGATCTTCGTAGTCAGCTGGACGAAGTGCACAGGATAGTTCGAGAGAATAGTTTAAAAACTGGTGAAAAAGTGAAGACCCGGTACGATCGTAGAGCGAATACGATGGGTTTCGAAGAAGGAACTCTCGTCTGGTTGCACAACCCACTACGAAGGAAAGGAAAAAGTCCGAAGCTGCAGGCTCATTGGGAAGGACCATACCAGATTATCACGAAGATAAACGACGTTACCTACCGCATTAAACGAGGCCAGAGAGGAAAGCCGAGGGTAGTACACATCGATCGACTTACACGATACCATGGAACAAATGATGATCGGGACGATCATAACTAAGAAGGGGATAATGTTACATCGCGTCGTCGAGTCGCGATGTTTCGCCAAGCTTCTCGAACAAAAATACCGTGGGAAAGAATAGACTAATTAGGGGCTATAAACACCCGACCCGACCGTCATAAAAGTTAACCTTCCGGGAATTCAGACCCTAGTCAATGTACCTAGTTTTGTAGTTAAGATTGAACCTTATTCATAAGTATTTAGAGATCAAATTAGCATGTATGGTAAAGTTGTTTACGTCAGATGCTCAAAGGAAAGCCGCCCCTTTTGTTTGTGATTGTTATTGCTTTGTTTTGAACGTCTTTTGTCTATTGTTTCGAGTCAATACTGGAAAGTTCTGTAGAAATATTCTCGTCCTATATAAGACGTTGAAACCGCGGCTTGAGTCAGTCATTCTCTGGAAGCGACAGTGAACTATCTAAGCGCGGATAGCGACCAAGTGATCGTTAAGTGTTATCAGTAAACTCGTGTTGTGAACTGTGAACAGTGAAATCAGTGATTGTGAACTAACGACCTCAGTGTGTGTTAACGGACTTTTGATAATTGTGCAAGACGATTTGGACAACAACTGTGGAACATTGTGCTAACCTAGTGATAAGTGGAAATAAACGTTCATCTCATCGGATTGGCATTTTAATACCACCCCGCACGTAACAATATGATCGTACAACACGAAAAAACCGACTTAACAAGCCGCTATAGTGAAAATATTCACTAGACATAATCATGTCGTCAAAGTATCATCATCAGTTTAAATTCTTTATCTCCATATCCCCGTAGATGATTATCAGATATCGATAAAATTTGAATGAAACCAAACGGGAGGCATAATCTCTCAAACAAAAAAAGTTTTTTTTTAGGGTTCCGTACCCACAGGGTTAAACGGGACCCTATTACTAAGGCTCCGCTGTCTGTCTGTCTGTCTGTCCGTCTGTCACCAGGCTATAGCTCATTAACCGTGATAGTTGGACAGTAGAAATTTTCACAGATGGTGTATTTCTGTTGCCGCTAGAACAACAAATACTAAAAACAAAATAATGTTAAAAAGTAAAGGGGGTCCCCATACAAAAAACGTGTTTTTAAATGCCATCTAATTAGTTTCGGCAAAATGACATAGATGGCGCTAGTAAACGCCGTCTTTCTAGATCGCGACCAAACCAAATATTCTTGGTAATATCAATTAATTAAATGTATGAGGTTGAAACTCTTTTATGTTTCGTATTGTACGGAACCCTCTCTAAGTGTGCGATAAGAGACGCGATGCTGACTCGCACTTGGCCAGTTTTATTTTTAATCGTTTTAGTTTTGACGGAGTTCTGAGGTAACAAACATACAGTCGAATTGAGAACTATCCTATCCTTATTTTTGAAGTCGGTTAAAAATACGTTGTTTCGTACCTGACAAGTCCATTATATTTCTCAGCTCGAAGTTCGTGCAGTCTCATTTCGGGCTGCGGTTCGTTGTTGTTCTTTTTCGCGTTGTTTAGTTTCTTCCTCTCTTCTTTCTGACGTTGCACCGCCTCTTCTTCAATGCGACTGAAAACGTGCATCAAACAATCAACATCCATCGACACACATGTTATAAATGCGAAATTATGTTAGTTTATTTCATCATCATCAAGATCACAGGCAGTCCACTGCTGGACATAGGCCTCTCCCAAGACACGCCACTGAGCCCGAACTTCGGCTCTTCTTTTGCATTCACTGCCCACCACTTAGCTAGTATCGTCGTAGGACGTCCTATCCTAAGCTACGTTTGCCGATTCGTGGTCTCCACTTTTGAAAAAGTTTAATTAGTTTATTTATTTTGTTACAATTTCAATTTCAGTTAAAATGTTACACAGATTTCTGTCTAGTCATTATTAATGCGTACTGTTACAAATGAAACCAAACTTTAGGTTTTAAAAAAGGAAATTATATTCCGAACACGAGAAATAAAATATTACAATAAAATAAATGTCTTAGAGACGACCGCTCGCGGTTAAGGATTGAGACAGACTACTGTGTTCAACCCTATATCCATAGCCTTTGAGTTGTATTGCTGTATATAAGTGCAATTCAGCCCCAAAGCCTACAGACAAGGGGTATAACACCTCCCCCTTTAAGAAGAGACTTTCGATCGGAATGAAAGTCTCTAAGAAAAGACGAGGATTTAGATTTCAGTTCTGAGTGGAGCAAAATTTGCAGATTCTATGTCGGATGATGTCTGTTCGTCTGTCTGTGGGTTATTTAATTTACGAGCTGATTTTAACTCTACTATTTCAAAGGATTTGCGGTTGTCACTTGACTTACAAAACTTAAAATATATTTTAAAACTAATATATACCACTACGAAAATACATAGAATTATAGTGACCGACGAATAATGTGTCCCGTATTTAATAAAATGGGGTTGATTTTCTATTTTATTTATTTTTTTTAGTAGTGAGTCTACTTTAATGTGATTTTTCATATGGAATTCATCCAGATCTATGTTTTGTAACGTAATAGGGGATACATTATCAGCAAAATTGTGAAATTGATTGATATTACAACAGGTATCATTAATAAGATTAAAATCCGATAAATGCTTCGTCGGTGAAGAGACGTTATACATGTTGTGTTTAGGTATAAATGTCGTACTTTTACAGAAACCGGTACATTCATTAGGAATGGTAAGTATTCCTGTGCCTAAAATGTCTATTTCTATGTCTACAGAGTTGACACAAGTTATAGTAATTTTACTTGGTTGTGATTGAACATATAACCATCTATTGTTTATCAATGGTTTCCACAAGTCCATTCCGCCTAAGAAGAACTTCGTTTTGCACTCCTTTGGCTTTTCAGCAATCACTTTCGACAGTAATTCACTTTCACAACACTGTTTTGCTTCAGTTGCGTAAATGTTTGTAATGTCACATATGTAACTTCCGGGAGTTATTGTTTTGCACTTGTCTAAGGTGTCAAGGTTGCAGTAGTTAGATTTGTCTTTGGTCATTGCTATATATTTATTTTCGGGGATTATAAAGCTAAATTTATTCGGCGTATTACTGTCGTATGGTGTAGGTAGAGCTATAACTCGATAAAACATGTATTCAGTAATACTAACTAAAGGTACTTGTAACACAAATACAATTCTGTTGTTCAAATAATAACATACCAGTGTAGAAATGCTTAGAATGACATGTACACTATTTATATCTAAGTTAACAGGCAGTTCTAAGTTACTAGGTAGGTATCTATAATGATCGACAAATTCTCGATATAACTGTTTAGGTGTCATAATTGATGGATGCAACACATTTTGACTGCTAAACAAAAGGGCATTAATTACATCTTCTAATTGGAAGGACAGTACAAGTATCGCGGTTTCGATGTTATCAAATATTTCGTTAACGTTAGCTAGTATCTGTAGTCCGTTAGTTATTTCTGAAATATTTTTTGTATTTATTGAGAGTTTGTCGATGGCTCCAATCAGTATAACTTCATTGTCTTTAATTTGTGTTATGGTCTTATTGTAAGTAGTCAGTATAGATTTGGTGACCAGGATGTTTTCTTTCATCAATGAGAGTATCTGTTTTTCATTCTTTTGTAGCGATTCTATTGCCTCATCGTATCTCAGGGCGTCATTCTCGTCTAAGGTGCCAAAGATTTGTTTCAGCACGGTGCCAACACCTGCTATCCAAGCGCTACGTTTACTGCGATTATCTATCAGGTAAGAGATAGACTCAAACTCTTTTACAATGTCTCTATAACGAACTGTCAGAGGTTTTAGCATATTACGGCACTCTGCGTCGACCTCAACTATTCGTGTCTGGTTACACAAATATTTAGTAGTTGTTAAAGCAGTTCCAATGTTTTCAATATGTAAACTGAAGTGTGATATATCTATTGGTATCAGAACCTTAAGCTGGGCGTTATTAATTTTTAATGTGCCTAAATTATCAAAAAATAAGCCTGGGCTTGCAGTGATCGGCTGGATGTAATCCTGAGGTGATTGACCTGGGGTCGGAGCTCTGCAAATATAAACAAGGCAAGTAGGCATTTAATGTCTCAGGGTTCCGTGTTGACGTAGTGGTAAGTATTAAACCTTAAAGTATTATTTATTTATATCTAGGTTATTTCTTATTCATACTCCTTACTTTAGTCTAACGTATCTTAATACCTACTCCCTTTTACTTTTGCTGCAATATTCAATTAGGCTAACTAAGTTAACCCCTATAAGGCTAACTTATAGCACTTCCCGACCTTTATCTTTAGCCTATATATATATATATATATTTTTTTTTTTAATTAATTAATTTATGTATTTTTTTTTTTTTTTTTTTTACGTTTTATTTAATTTTATTTATATTTATTCAAATTTTAAATTATTCTATGGGTAAGTGTAAATTCTATTTATGTATCTATGTTTATAAACTATTCCTTATTCTCCTAAGTTACTCTTATAATTATATTTTAATTTTACAGGTTGCTCACATCGGCTGGTTTCAACTGATCGAAGTGATGTGTTACATGACGTCGGTTGATGAGCAAGGTAAGTGTATTATTTCCATTTATTTTAACTACTTTATAAGGGCCTTTCCAGATAGGAGAAAGCGCTTTCCGTAGGCGTAGATGATTTTTAAGGTATACATAATCACCCACTTTGTATTTGACTGGGCGAGTGTGGCTATCGTAATAAGTTTTCGAGTTCTCTTTGGATTTCCTTATGAAATCTAGAGCTTTATCTCTAGAATATTTTAGTCGGCTCTGTAGCATACGCACATAGTCAGGGTAGGATGCCCCAGGGTGGTCATCATAGATGGAGTTAGGGATGAATGGCTTACAGCCGAACATCAGTTCGTGAGGTGTGAAATGCGTCGTGGAATGAACGGATGTGTTGTACACGAGCATAGCTGTGTATACATATCGTGGCCAATTTGACTGTTCCTCGTTTATGTAAGACTTTAAATACTCTTTAAGGGTAGAGTGGCTCCGTTCTAAGGCGCCTTGCGTTTGCGGATGATATGGGGATGACCATAGATTTTTAATTTTTAGGAACTCGCAAGTCTTTTTGAAGAGGTCGGAAGTGAAATTTGTGCCCTGATCAGTAAGTATCGTTTTAGGAATACCGAATATTGAAATGTAGTGGATTAAGCATTCGCTAGTTTCTTCGGCTATGGTGCTACGGATAGGATATGCGGATGAAAATTTAGTAAGGTCATCCTGGATGGTTAGTATAAATCTTAGTTTTGCTGGGCCGGCTTCGGGAAGAGGACCAACGATATCGAGAGATATTCTTTGGCCTGGAGTTGTGGATGTACTTGTTATCTGCATTGGGGCACGATTAATCTGTCTGAGAGCTTTATTTTCTTGGCAGGATTTGCACTGTTTGACATATAGCTCGATGTCACTTCGCATGCCTTTCCAATAATAAGTTTCCTTTATTCTATTGTACATTCTAACAGACCCTAAATGGCCTGCAATTGGTATGTCGTGGTTGTCATTGAGAATTTTCTTTATTTCAGTTGGAGTTGGGTAAATAATATTATTGTGGTATATTTTGATTTTAATATTAGAGTTATGGAAAAGGTAAGATAGCATATTGTATATTTTTATAAAGGAATGTTTCTCAAATGGATTTTTCATGTCTGAAATACCAAGTTCGTCAACATTCTCGAAAACAAGCAATTCATTTCGGATTGTCTTTAATGTCTGAAATATTTCAGGATAAGATGATTCGTCGAAATGGTGAACTTTGGTGAATATAAGGTAGACTATTTTGGTTTTATTTATTTCAATTCTTTGGAATGAAAATAGTTCTTTTTCAGCTTCATGGACTTTTGTATATTTTTCAGGATCTCCTAAGATCTCCTGGATGTAGGGATTGGATTCATCCAAATCTAGCGACGTAGGGACTAAAATGATTTTAGAAGAACATTTCATTAAGCTCTCGTTGTGTTCTTCAATTGCCGTATTGAAAGATATGTCCTTGTTTGACATAGTTTTTAAGAAAGTCGAGTAGTCATCGACGGGTGTATTAGGCGATGTACTGGTGGAGGGTAGAGGATCATCAATCAGCATATTAGGGATCTCTATTTGTTGTGGAAAGATAGTGGGGTCTAATTCGATTCTTTCTTTGGAAGTATTTGATGTTCCAGGGGGAAGATCAACATCGGTGACTGGGACGGCTTCTATTGCGGCATCGAGAGTTTCAGGGGATAATACCTCGTCAGGGTGAAATGATGGTGGAGAAATCAATAGATCCATGAGATCTCTATCTAAGGTTCGATCCGGATTCGCCACCAGTGAATCGGCTTCAGTTGAGGTTGTAGCCTGGATTGGATTAACAGGGAAACGAGACAAAGCGTCAGCGTTGGTATTGATTTTTCCTTTTTTATAATGGATTTCATACTCAAACTCTTCTAGTTTGAGACGCCACCGTACGAGTCTAGATCCGGGGTCCTTGCAGCTGAAGAGCCACTGCAAAGGTTTGTGGTCAGTGACAATTTTGAAGTGGTGACCGTACAGGTACGGCCTAAAGGTTTTAGTGCCGAAAATGATGGCTAGGCATTCCTTTTCCGTAACACTATAATTGCATTCAGCCTTGTTGAGAGTGCGGGAAGCAAAAGCTATAGGGCGATCTTGTCCTATAGGCCCTTGGGATAGTATAGCGGATATTGCGTAGTTCGATGCGTCACAGGTTAAAATAAAAGGTTGATTGAAGTCTGGATATGCTAATATCGGTGCGGTAACGAGTTTGTTTTTGAGGGATTCAAATGCTAGCTGTTGTTCGTTCATCCAGTTGAATGGTATATCTTTCTTTAACAATGAAGTTAGTGGTTTTGCTAGTTTTGCAAAGTTTGGGATAAAGCGTCGATAGTATGAGACTAGGCCGAGGAATGATTTTATGTCTTTCGGCGATTGAGGAATAGGATATTCCGATACGGCTTTAGTTTTGTCGGGGTTAGGCTTTACGCCATGCTCCCCAATGAGGTGACCTAAGTAGGCAACTTCTTTCCGGAGGAATTCGCATTTATCTGGTTGTAATTTTAGATTAAAGTTACGGAGTCTATCAAATACGGCTTTTAGGTTTTCGATGTGTGTGGTTAAATCGAAGGAATATATAACAATATCATCAAGGTACACAAAACAACGTGTGCCTTGCAGTCCAGATAGGCATGAATTCATAAGCTTTTGGAAGGTTGAAGGTGCGTTTTTCAGCCCAAAAGGCATCCTATTGAATTGGTAGTGACCTTGAGGTACTGAGAATGCAGTTTTTGGTTTATCCTCGGCAGAAATCAATATTTGGTGAAAACCGGAAGTGAGATCTAAAGTTGTGAAATATTTAGAATTTCCTAGTTGATCGAGTATTTCAGTAATTTGTGGAATTGGGTAAGTCTCTCCAATAGTCAAATCGTTCAATTTTCTATAGTCTATGACTATTCGCCATTTACGTTGGCCTTGTGCATCTAGTTTCTTTGGAACTATCCAAATCGGTGAGCTCCAGGGTGATGAGGACTCTTCAATTATATTTTGGTCTAGCATTTTATTTATTTGAGTTTTAACCTCACTTTTATGGCATTCTGGGAAGCGATAGGATTTGGTGTGGATAGGTACATCGGAGCTTGTTTTTATTTGATGCTTTAAAGCGGTTGTAAAGGAAAGTTGGTCATTTGGTAGATAGAATATGTCAGAATATTTAGAGCAAAGATCGACGAGCGCGTCAGATTCTTCGCTATTCAAATGAGATGTTCGTAGTGATTTAATTACTTCTGCCGTCCGTGTTGAGCTGTCTAGCCGGCTTGTTGTTTGTGAAGCGCAAGGGCTTAAAGGCTCTAGTTTAAGGTTTAGGTTTGAACTAATACGAGCAGGATTTTCAGACGTGTTGGCAATAGTGATGTTAACCCTTCTATTATTTTTTACTTTAACTATGCAGTTTGCGACTAATAGAGATTCTGACAAATGTTGGTCCAGGACCATACCTTCTTGTAAGCTGGAATTCTGGATGGTACATTCAATTACGGTTTCGGTACGTGGTGGAATGATGTAGCATGGGTCAAAGAAATATATTTTTATTTTAACGTTACCCGCTCTGAGTGTGTCTTCATTATAATCAATATTACAGCCAAACGATGTAAGGAAGTCGGTGCCAATAATACCATCGTAAGGCAGGTCTATGTCTTGAACCATATGGAATTTGTGGCTAACATTTTTATCTTTAGTCAATTGTAGCCTTAATTGGAAGTGACCTAGTGTGGGTGTCGGTTCGTTACCAGGGTCTATTCCCTTAAGATTTATCGTTTCCTTGATTAACGTTGGGTTGCGTTGCACACATGATTGTTTTATGAGGCATATAGCTGACCCTGAATCTACCAACAGAGTGAGGGGTGTATCGGATATCTGAGTATTAAGTAACACATGCGGTAGTAACCGTTTGGTTGTATCGATATTAATTTCGAAGACTTCTTGCCTTGGGGTGTTGTTCTCCAAGATCTTAGGATGAGCACTTATTCGGGACTGATTAACCCTGTGGCTTTTGGGTATTGAAGGCAGGGCGCTTATTTGGGGCTGGTTACCCGTGTGACCCTTGGGCTTTGAAGACAGGGTTCTTGCTTGGGGCTGGTTACCCGTGTGACCCTTAGGCTTTGAAGACAGGGTGCTTGCTTGGGGCTGGTTACCCGTGTGACCCTTGGGCTTTGAAGACAGGGTGCTTGCTTGGGGCTGGTTACCCGTGTGACCCTGGGGTATTGAAGGCAGGGTGCTTACTTGGGGCTGGTTACCCGTGTGACCCTTGGTTACATCGCTATATTTTAAGGTAGTGTCGACTTTTAGGTATTGTCTCGGGCGACACAGTGACGAGACTTTTACTCGTTTAAATCATCACTAGGAATGTCGGGAGAGAGTTCCGCCTCATGATTATCGGTGACATCTTCTCCCAACTCTGTTACAAAGTTAACGCGGGGTGGTGGTCCCAAATTTTGAGGGGCCCTGAAGCGGTTATTATTGTACTCCCTTTTTCGGCACACTGAAATATCATGCCCGGGAGTTTTACAGTACCGACAAATCGGGGCTGAACCAGAGCCTGATGGACCAGGTTGGAAATTATTAGAGGTTGACATTGGTCTTTGGAAGTTATTAGAGTTTGCCATTGGTCTTTGGGGGCCTCTGTTAGCCATAAATTGATTCTGCCTAGCGTTATTGCTGTAATTGTTGTTATAATTTGGATTTTGAATTATTGGTCTCGGTTTTGAGCCATTTAGGTTGTTATTTTTTCTGTACATGGTTTGTTGGATTCTTTCCTCAGAAATTGCTAAGTTAATAGCTTCGTTAAGATTTTTGGGTGATCTGCACCTCACGATATTAGATAATCTAGGAAGTAGTCCCATAAGAAAGTGATGGAGGGCGAGGTCCTCCATTGAGGCGACCCGGCCGGCTACCTCTTTGACTTTAGTATCAGATAAAGAAATCTCCATTAGGAGTTTTGACAGTGCTGTTTCTACTTTTAGTGCGAATTCGCTTACAGTTTCTTGAATTCCTTGCTTAATTTCTTGCAGGTCTGTAAGTAAGTAGGAATAATGTTTTCTTTCACTGAATTGAGTTTTTAAAAATTCTTTTAGTTGATCCCATGTAGTGAAATTTTTTATTGAACACGCGATTTCTGCTTTACCTTGTAGTTGGCAAAGGATATATTTGAATAACACTGGCCTTTGCGTATCGGTGGCCAGTTCGTATGCATTGTTGCAGTTGACTATAAAAGAGTTTAGCTTCTCTCTCTCACCATCATACGGCTTTATAAATTTTAATAAAGTGTTTAAGTCCATCTCTAATTTTACGTTAGTAGCGGTTTTAGGACTCTTAGTCTGAGGCGCAACAGGCGCAGAATGACTCCCTGAAGTAGACGGTAAATCGGTCGTAGGAGGTATATTTAGCGTGAGTTTAGATTTCTCCTCATTAACCATAACGTAACAATTTTAAAACACAATAAGTAATTATTTACTGGTACAAGAACAATTATAAAACTCTATAGAAATATTAAGAAACACTGCATAAATATAAATTAAGAAAAGGTTGACAAACTATGGTTTCTCAACCGTAGTCTAAACAATGACCAAAGACTTACTGTTGCAATGCGTGGGCGACACAGATAAGCACGGCGATCGAGACCAGGAGCATTTTTGCTGATAAGGCGTAGCTGCGTCGAATAGTGATGGGATGGATTTCGGCACCGAAATCCCGGATGATCACGATGATGATGTGTTATGATGACGAATGGAGACAGTAATCGTAGGTACTGTCTTCGATGAATGGGGCCGTAGCAGGAGATAGCTGACACTTGCAGCTGAGGGGAGGTGATCGCGGTTCAGGATGCGACCTCCTCTAACTCGATGAATGATGAGATGGTCTCCTTTCCAGGAGCAGGTGAAGTCTTCACACAGGTTGGCCGTCCGGGCCGCGTCGAGGTAAATAGATTCCGGGATTATCCCGGATGTGGAGCACGCACCGGGACGACACGGGTGAGTACCTCTGGGTATCTTCTCTTTTAGGTACAGGATACAGTGGTTTCCTTTTCGTAGGACGAGTGGATCCCTTCCGGGATTAAACAGGATTTCGTGACGACACTTCGAGGATAGTGGTAAGTTATATTATATCACTTACACTGATTTTTTATAATAACTGTATGTTAATCATTTGGTTCTTTTTAGGATACGGATCCGGAGCGAGTCTGCGGAACGGTTTTTCGGGCACTGGGAATTTCCGGATCCCACCGCTGCCACCAATTGTTACAAATGAAACCAAACTTTAGGTTTTAAAAAAGGAAATTATATTCCGAACACGAGAAATAAAATATTACAATAAAATAAATGTCTTAGAGACGACCGCTCGCGGTTAAGGATTGAGACAGACTACTGTGTTCAACCCTATATCCATAGCCTTTGAGTTGTATTGCTGTATATAAGTGCAATTCAGCCCCAAAGCCTACAGACAAGGGGTATAACAGTACGAAGCCGAGAGACAAAGTAACTATTTTTTAATAATACTTACGAAATAATCTCGGCCTCGATTTTTTTAAAATATTTGTTAGGCTAGCGTTTAACTTCTATCTCGCCTGGTGGTAATCGATGATGGTGAACACGCTAGGCCTAGAATACTCACCGTCAGAGTACTATTACTTATTCTGTGATTTTAGGTATGTATAGGTCGGAGGGGTAGAGGGGCGTGCTTGCGAGTGATTGGTCCGTCAGTGACAGTTTGCTTCCCGCATTGTCATCACGTGACAGTACCGATGCGCAATATTTTTGCCTCGCGCCTGTAGATCTGTATAAGGCGCGCGCTCCACTGTCAGAGAGACACTATACTCACATAAGATGCGCCATCAGGTATCCCGCGCCGACCACCAGCGCGGCGGTGGCGACGGCAGAGAGCGCGGGTAAGGCGCGCGCCCCACGCAGCGCGGCGGCCGCGCGCGCTGCCCACTCGCAGACGCGCGCCGCGCCGCGCCACAGAGCGCCGCGCACCGCCTCGTCTAACAGCTCCTGAAAATATAATACGGTATTTAACACTCACAGCTCGACTCCTCCACCAATAGGGTATTTTACTCTACATGAGAAAAAATCTAAAAATATATTATTGAGATAGCTTAGGCAAAAAACAGTCGGAAAACGTTAGTTTTAGTTCATAAAATAACAAACTAAAATTTTAAAATTCAATTGAAAGGTTTCAACTTTATCAATCTGTCTAATAACACCATTAAATAGTTGTCGCCCTGTTATTACGTCATACGGCTATGTAAACTTAGAAGTGTCGACTGTAAACTATCATATTACTGCATTTGTATACTAGAACACTGACGTCATGAACGCGGAGCGATATGGCGTCCACTGCGTCCAGCGTGTTCGTCAAATTACGCGCGAAATTTGAAAATGCAAAATTTTAATGCATTTTTATGGCACTTAACTATGAACTATTCACAAATCGAATAAAAATGTTGTAATTTTTTAGTGTTTTATTAGCACTATAAAATCTAATTGAGACATTTTTCAATAAAACCGGCCAAGTCGAGTTGGACCCGCCCACCGAGGCTTCCGTACCAACGTTGGAAGGTACCAATTAAGCTAGACCTCTAAATTGTATCAGCGCTCATATAACTCAGAGGCCTATCTTAATTGGTGTTACTATGTATGTATGGGGACACCCTTTAATTTTCAACTTTTTTAAATTTTGGAATGTTTCCTTTATATGTGCTGAAGACTTTGCTTGCCAAATTTCATGATTCTAGGTCAATGGGCAGTGCCCTATAGGTTTTCGACCCAAAACTTATAGGGTACTTCCGGTTGACCTAGAATTGTCAATTTTAGTTAAAAGCAAAGTCTTAAAGCACAAGTCAATGAAAAATTCCGAAAAAAAAATTAAAATTGAGATAAATTTTGGTACTTAAAATTTTCGCGAAAAACTAAATTTGCCCATATATTTTTCGTGTCGTGTTGACTCAGGACCTTGATTTTTATATACCTAATAGGGACTATAGACTTCAGTATATGGTATAAATTTCAACTTGCTAGGTCTACCTGTTCCTGAGAAAATCGGTGGTGACACACGGACAGACAGATGGACAAGAAAGTGATCTTATAAGGGTTCCTTTATTACCTTTTGAGGTACGGAACCCTAAAAATGAGTGTAATACCCTATTCAGATAAGCAAACTGAAGTGGCAGTGGGCTGGTCATTTCTGTCGCAGGACTGATAACCGAGGAGTTCCCGCCTTGGCATGGGGGGGGGGGGGGCTCTAGTAACCGTGGCTTGGACAACCACGGTGAAGCGAAGAGGAACCCGGGGCCAGACCAGATTAGAGAGCAGGCTGGCCCCAGCGGGACCGCTCCACCAGGCTTCCCCGCAAAGCATTGGTGTGAAGGGTGTAGGAGGTAGGTCGCAGTGCTGTATGGGCGGTACTGCGAATGAGGCGGGCTGCAGGACTGGGGGCCACGGCAGGAGAGGGGTGCCCCCTGCCTTCCGTGGCTCCGACGGGGCCGCAACCGTTAGATGGCGGACGTGGTGGGGCCGCAGAAGAAGAGGACTGTCGGTATGACGCTTTCCCTATCTTCTGCGGCCGAAGTGGTTGGCGGTGGGGCTACTTAAATGACCCATCGCAGGGGACCACGGGCGTCCAGACATGGGGTTGTCTGGTGTTCATTTGCTTGGTCCCCGGGAAGGTTGCGACGTGCCTATGCTCTGGCGCGTCATGACAAGGGGGAGGGGCGAAAGCTTAGTAACAACACACCCGAGGAGGGGAGGAGGTCCATGGACAAACGCTGTTGGGAGTGTTGGGGCTGCGGTTGCATGCGACAGCGACCCCGTAGCCCGACACAAGGCATCGAGACGGAGCATCCTGGGGTTTTAGTCGGTTGTAGCGCGACATAACCACTTCGTTAGCCTCACAACGGAGTGGGACCCGACCGGGTTTCCCCAGGCTAAAAAAAAAGGTCCCATACACCCGTTATTGATAACTTCAAGCAAACTCACCTGCACTCGAGCTTCATAGGGCAGCACTTCAGTAGGCTTCAGCAGTCGTTTGAGCATCAAAGTCAACGCTCGGCGAGTGTCGTTAAGTCGCGCTTGGTACCGTACGGCCGCCTCTCCCCAACACGCGGGGCACACCGGCCACGTCTCGTTGAACCACGAGTATTGGACGCGGGTGCTCTCGCGACGCCAGATTATCACTATGCGGTGCTCCATCTTTGATGAGTCGACGCCTGTGAATGAATGTACATAATAATAGCGGTCAACCGCTAGCCTTTTTAGGGTTCCGTACCCAAAGGGTAAAACGGGACCCTATTACTAATTCTTCGCTGTCCGTCTGTCTGTCTGTCTGTCTGTCCGTCTGTCACCAGGCTGTATCTCATGAACCGTGATAGTTAGACAGTTGAAATTTTCACAGATGATGTATTTCTGTTGCCGCTATAACAACAAATACTAAAAACAGAATAAAGTTAAAAATAATAGAGGGTCCCCATACAAGAAACGTGTTTTTTTGGCATTTCACGCCATCTATGAACGCTTAGTTAGGTAAACGTCCCATAGATGGCGTTATATTGAAATGTCGATCCCTAACACCTTTGTTAGACGTTAGATGGCGTTATAAGCAATAAAATGTTTATTAATTATTATTTTTTGCTGGCGAAAAAAGATAGTGGTATTTTTTGCTCGATCTTATAAAATACTGTAGTGTGGTACGGAACCCTACGAGTGCGAGTCCCGACTTGCACTTGGCCAGTTTATTTATGGTATAAAGTAAACTGCTTATGACGCGCAACAATTTAGCCTCGCGCCACAATGCTTTGTGTAATATAGGATGATATTTATGACAGGTCACTGTATGGATGACGCAGTGTACAATCCTTAATGAATTTATTGTATTATGGACTATTTTCATGGAACTTAGAATCGATAGTTGCATGGCATGATGTATTATAATGTTAAATAATTGATTAGGTATTGTGTATATACAGAACCCGGAGTAAAAATAAAGTACTTCGAGCTAAAGATGAATACAATTCTAGTTAGTAGTAATGGGTAGTTTCGCCTTCAATTTTTTTTACAAATAATTGCGTGATAGATAATTATAGAGCAATAACTTTTAATACATACAATAAGATCGTTTAAAAAACTGAAAACAACCGACTTCAATGCCGCGCTATTAATTTTCAGTACCAATTTTGAGGTGTTTATCTTCATATCTCTGGATATACTCATCAGATCTCGATAAAATTACCATGGTACCACACTCGGGATATCTCCTTTTAACAAAAAAAAAATAATCAAAATCGGTTCATAAACGTCGAAGTTATCCGCGAACAAACATAAAAAAAAAACATATATACGGTCGAATTGAGAAACCTCCTCCTTTTTTTGAAGTCGGTTAAAAAATAATATTGTTACTTAAATACACATTTGTATAATGTTCTATTTATTTTATTTCATACCAATCATCGATAGTCTATGGTGTTCTTTATGCGTGGCACTTTATTAAGTGGGTTGTACCGTCTTTGAATTACGACATTACTCTAGTAGATTTTACCAGAAAAAAATAGTAACCTTCATGGGCGTGAGCTGTCAAATATATCATCCTATAATAGACCTGCAGGGCTAGCATATGGTCTTAACCCCGGGGGAAAGACAAAATTATTTCCCTGTTTTTTGCCACTGACAGGAGATCAACACAACAATTTAAATGCTTGGTGAAGTTTAACCCCGAGTTTTGATTTTGTTTCGTATTAAAAAGTTTAAAAAAAGAATTGATTAAAAGTCAGCGGGTGTTTATAATTGTCGAAAAACTTAATTTGCCTTCTCCACCAAACAAAACACGGATAGGTGGAAAGACAAAAAAGTCCCCTTGCCATGCTAGCCCTGAAGGTATAGATCCGTATCAGGATGAATAAGTTACCTGATCCGTTAGCCAATGCTTGTACGAAGTCCGGTTGTTTATGTGTGTACACGTATGCGTAGTGCAGTCTGTCGGGAGCTTCCCTGGCCATCTCCCGGAGCTCGGCCCGGGCGGCCGCGCCGTACGAGTCGCTGCTGCACACCAGCACGCAGCAGAGACGACGCCGCGCCGCGCGCCACTCCACCGGGCATACGGACTCTAGCACGCTCTGAAAATTACAAATATTGGGGTTACATTAGTCTAAAAGTCATGTCATGAGTTTGGGTAAGAGAGGCAAGGGACCGAGGTGAATGGTATCTGGCATCAATTGACTGTTGTTTCACTAGACGGGATAGGTACACTCTGAAAATTTTACATTTCAGTAAGACTAATTGTCATTGTCATTTCGAGGCGAGTGCCTCCTTCTGGAAGTGAACACATCATGCTTATAAATGTATTTACAATATTAACCTAAAATAGATGGACACAGTTCAGCCCCACAGTCCCCTGCCCAAGATCCGCTATTTCTAGCAGAAGTCTCTTGAACCCAGCAACTGACGGATTCAATATGTCCACCTCCTGACAGATTTCATTATACATAGAACAAATGCGATACAGGCTAGAATGTTGACCATAATTTGTGCGTGCTTTAGTAGATTGAACGTTTTCCTATTTTTAAAGCGGCTACAATGCCGCGGGAAAGTCAAGTTAATTTAACTCAGTAATGGAGGACTGTCTATGAGGCCATGAATCAGTTTATGTAAAAAAACAAGATATATATACTGACATTTTACTATAAATATTTGCACGCCTGCTTGCTGGCTGGATTCTGGATATACTGACCTACATATTATAATTAATAAAAACATGCATACTTGTTTTTATTTATATCTATCATCTATGTTTTATTATATTATGCTATTCTTGCAAATAAATCTTTTAACTTGAATTTGATACTAACTAGGTTGAAATTTCTTGAACAAAAATTACCGGGAAATTTGACATTCCTTGAGACGAGGAAATGGTGTCGAATACTCGTCTCGCGGATAGAGGTAAATAGAAGATAGTGAGTGACATATTGCATCGATCGACCCTGCGTACTTGGGAAATAGGGCAAGATGTTGATGTTCGATCTGATAGTAGACTAGCCTTTGACCACTTATGTGAAGTGGTCCTCTAACATGTAGTGAGATACCTGAGAGGAGAGCCGCGGTAACAGCAACAGCTGGTTGGGCTCTATCAGCTGACGCAGCGTCTGTGTCGGTATCTTTGTGGTGGACACGGTGGCTCGCTGTCCTCCTTGAGTAGCACCATGGTGTCCATGTGATGTGATCCTATATTGTGAAGTGAGATACCTGAGAGGAGAGCCGCGGTAACAGCAACAGCTGGTTGGGCTCTATCAGCTGACGCAGCGTCTGTGTCGGTATCTTTGTGGTGGACACGGTGGCTCGCTGTCCTCCTTGAGTAGCACCATGGTGTCCATGTGATGTGATCCTATATTGTGAAGTGAGATACCTGAGAGGAGAGCCGCGGTAACAGCAACAGCTGGTTGGGCTCTATCAGCTGACGCAGCGTCTGTGTCGGTATCTCCGTGGTGGAGACGGTGGCTGCTGGCTGTCTTCCTTGAGAAGACCATGGTGTCCATGTGATGTGATCCTCTAACGTGCAGTGAGATACCTGAGAGGAGAGCCGCGGTAACAACAACAGCTGGTTGCGCTCGATCAGCTGACGCAGCGTCTGTGTCGGTATCTCCGTGGTGGAGACGGTGGCTGCTGGCTGTCTTCCTTGAGAAGACCATGGTGTCCATGTGATGTGATCCTCTAACGTGCAGTGAGATACCTGAGAGGAGAGCCGCGGTAACAACAACAGCTGGTTGCGCTCGATCAGCTGACGCAGCGTCTGTGTCGGTATCTCCGTGGTGGAGACGGTGGCTGCTGGCTGTCTTCCTTGAGAAGACCATGGTGTCCATGTGATGTGATCCTCTAACGTGCAGTGAGATACCTGAGAGGAGAGCCGCGGCAACAACAGCAGCTGGTTGGGCTCTATCAGCTGACGCAGCGTCTGTGTCGGTATCTCCGTGGTGGAGACGGTGGCTGCTGGCTGCTCGCTGTCCTCCTTGAGAAGCACCATGGTGTCCATGTGTCGCTGCACCTTGTACCGAGTTGTTACATTGTTGGACTCCCGGACTGTCATGTCTACGAATCTGGGGGGAGGACATTGGGGTGTTTTATTGGCTGCCTTTATAATTTTTTGTTCATTTTAAAACCACATAGTCTCGTCATGTGTGATGAAAACTACAAATAATAACAAAATATACTACCCCAAAATTAACTGTACTATTATTTGCCATCACGCCCTATCGTCAGATCAGCTCGATTGTACCATAATATTTGTATCGCAATATTTTTGTACTGCGAATTTCTAACTTACACAAACATGCCAAATTTCAGCTCAATCCACTTCGGATAACAAAATGGAAAACATACCTACATTATGAACAGGATGTTCATAATGTAGGTATGTTTTCCATTTTGTTCTTCTTCACTTCCTACTAATATTTTAAAAGCGAAATTTTGTGTGTATGTTTGTTACCTCTTCATGCTAAAACTACTCATCGCATTGAGCTGAAAATTGGTATGTAGCCTGGCACGTTGCCTGCTGAAAACACATATGTTGTGTTTTTCGTAACGTTACGCGAGTGCGGGCGCTCACACATAGTGTGAGAGCTAAATTTACGTTACAGCATTGCGGCGCCACACAGACGGTGTGTGTGGCGCGGCGCTACTACAATGTGGCTCACACACCACCTGTGTATTCCTCAACAGTATTAAAATTGGTAAAACACGCCTGGCGTGTTTCCGCACAGCTGTACCGACAATTTTCTCACAACTGGTGTGTGCGCCCGCACTGCTGTTGAATTCTAATTACGATCCGACGCCAGTGCTACGAAACACACACGTCGTGTGTAGATTCGTAATGCTGGAAAATTGCGGAAATGGCACCGCTGTACCGCGGTACTTTTAATCCCGATATTCCCACGGGAACGATGTCGACGCGGGTAAAACCGTGGGGCACAGCTAGTTTGACTAAGAAAAGTTTGCAAACATAGAACTATCAACTATCTATATAAAATAACAGTAACAGTGAACAGGTATCTATCTACTAGGTAACCGTGCTACATCATCGACCGCATCGTCACTTAACATCAGAGGGCCTAGTTTGAGTTTCTTCAGATTTATTAACTCACTCAATCACGTTAAAGTAAATGCAGATTTGTATGAAAATTACAACGTTACCAATTATACTCACGAGATGGCGCTTTTTAATTCCATACAAATCTGCGTTTACTGTAACGTGATCGAGTAAGTAAACCAATCTATAAAACTTGCACTAGGCACTCGGATAAGATAGAGGTCAAACGCTTGACTATCCACCATTTAAAAAAAACAGACTTACCCAAAAGCGACTCTATCCCTGTAATGGTACGCAGTGATTAGATATCGAAGTCGCATGGTGCGCCGCTCCTCGAATATCAGCGCCTTCACCTTGTTGTCTTCGAAGTCAGACACGAACGAGTCCACGTTGCTATCCGCTATGGACGTCACCAGCTTGTATGGGAATTTCCAGCGGATAAACTCTGGAAGAGGGTAGTGGTCATAGTTTAAAGGAAACGCAGTTGCTAGGAATTTGAAATATAGGTATTTTAAAGAAACTATTGCTGTCGCGCAGTGTCCGAACAAACAAACAAGAGTGCAAAAAACCCATATTGTATACAAAATTTGACTAAAATAGGGTTTCTTATTCCCCTATTTTCTCCTCCAAAACTGATCCGATTAATAAATTATTTTTTGCACAACATTTTTGCAGTCGAGTGCATGCGTGCTCCTATAATATTTTTTTTCTTAAAACCCTTTCAAAATTCTCTGGTAGCCGTTTAGATCAGGGGAGTAAAATAGGCCATTTTTCAGTTTTTTGAAGGGTCATATTTCTTTTTGCATTTGGTTGGTCAAAAAAAGCAAATAACAGGGGCGTAGCTACAGCAGACCATGATGTTTTTAAGAAAAAAAATGTCCATGGAGAAAACAGGGGAAATACTTAATGGAAAAATACACCCCATGTTCCCTCAGAAGTAGTTGGCGAAAGCAGATATTAGAAACTATGGCCCAATCCACTATGCTGGCTGTAAATGTACCAATTTTCAGTCAAATCGGCCAAGTTGTTTGACCGTGAAGAGGTCCCAAACAAACGCATATACAAATTGACTTTAGCATTTATAACATTGGTATTGATTCATGACAGTTTTGATTTATGACCAAGATATCGGATGATGGTCCTCTCTAATGTTTCCACAGGTGGTAGGGAGTATATTATACCGATGTTCCGCCTGACTACCTACCATAAAACTAGCTTACCACTATCCAGGAGATAACTGCCGCCATAACCTTACGGTGCTCTGGCAGCACTCAGACCTTAGAGTCAGAGTGTTTTAGCCCTAGCGTGTTTACCGTCTTCGATTCGCCAATTCGTCATTTACCACCAGGCCAAATAGTGCTCAAACACTATCAAGATATATAGACCGATATATATATATCAATAAGATAAAAATATATGAAAATTTGTCTTCAAAATTCTACTCTTTAAATCACTCACCCAAAATCTTCGGCATGGACTGCAAGGAGTCCTTATAAATGTAGATATTCTTGTCCAGCACAAGTGTGAGGCAAGGGACTCCATGTATGCCGATCCTCCTTGCCAAGCTGGCCTCATGGCCCGCGTGGACAGTGGCCATCGTCAAACCGAGAGGTTGGAGAGCATCCACCAGTCTCCTCCAGGCGGAGGCTGAGCGGACGCAGTCGAAACACCAGTCTGTGTAGAACAGCACTACAGCTGGTGTGTGGATGCTCTTCTCTAGGATATTGTTCTCGAAGTGACTGAAATTTAAAGTTTTCATAAATGTTATAAATATTAATATAAGGGAGCGCAAACTTAGCACTCTCAAAACATTAATTTTTATTTAACTCGACGTTTCGACCAAGTTGCATTGATCTTGGTCAGAAGACGACTGAATATTATAAACACAGTTTCATTACAAATACAAAATGTATTCATTGACATAATAAAATTACTTGTATTTGGAATCTATAGGCTCCCCAGCTAGCCAAGCTGTGTGAGCTTAGTGGCTTCTCCCATTATTTTATGGAACTAAATTATTATGTTAAAACAATATCTCTTACCAAGTATGTTTATTTTATTTATATTCTTACAATGCTTATGCAATCAAAAATAAAATAATAAGATAGTTTAAAAACTAAAACAACCTTCCTTCCATGCCGCATCGTCATATCTCTGGAGATACCTATCAGATCTTGATGAAATTACAATAGGACCACCTTGGAAGCATGACGAACTAAAAAATATTTTTTAAATCGGTTCACTATTCGCGAAAATATTATAAAAAAAATATTTAGTACATACAGACGAACATAGAACCTCCTCCTTATTGGAAGTCGGTTTAAAACATTAAATTTCTGAAAAATAACATGCTGCCGAATTTTGATAGCAAGTTTTTAGGTGTTTATCTCCATAACTTTAAATAAGTCGGTCAATAATGCACCACCACAATTTGCACAACAACAGAGAAAAGCGTGTGTCAACAACAGAAAGGATTCAAACTAGCTGTGTATATCAAAGAATCAAGAATCAAAGCATTTATTCAGTATGTAGGCAGTATTAATATACGCACATATACACGTCAAAATCATAACTCATAACCAATTATCAAGTAAACATAGCAAAAGCAGAATTTAACGCTTTGAATTAGAAAAAAAAAGTAATGAACCATTCAGCTGTCATCCAATAGTTTACGTCAAAATATTTAAAAAAAAAATTAAGTACGTTAAAACCAACCATACATGTAACTGTGTGTTTCAGTACTTCAGACAATTTTTATATAAAAAAAATAATAAAAGTGAAATAGTGAAACACAACTTAGAGAAACGCATACCGATCACAGTACATATCATGATCCGAATGGAACTGATAGTCCGTCTGTCAGTTGTTATATAAGTTGATCCTGCTATCTTACTAGGCCGTACCACCGCTTTGTCTTCTATTCATACGTGAAAAAGAAACAAGATACCCTAATGATTAAAAAAAAGAATTATTCGAATCAGTTCACAATTGATGGAGTAATCATGTAACATACATACAAAAACAATATATATATATACAGACGAATTGAGAACCTCCTTCTTATTGGAAGTAGGTTCAAAAGGACACGGGAGAAGTCAGCCAGGGATAGGATTCATTGGAGGAAACTAGTAGAGGAGGACAAGACCCACGTAGGGTTGTAACGCCGCAGGAAGTAAGAAGCAAGTATGACACCCCACATCGGTGTTTAAATAGGTGCAGACTGCAGAGTGGTCACACTCAAAATTATTACAATCCAGAGTGGTGCATGTCACAGTATCTGTCGCAGATGTCATCTTTACCATCAGGGTTTTGACACAACCTGAGAATTCATATAAAAAAATTGCAGCATTACCCAATTCCTATTAATCGGTCTTCACACATCATCACACAGCTTTTGAGGATACAAGCTCTAAACAAAAAGAACTTACCGTGCTGTGACTGACAATTTGTGGAACAAAGTAATGTCTTGGTCTTGGGTTCGGAAATGATTGCCAAAGAATTCTTCAAATGGATCATTACTGAAATAAAAGGTTATAAAAGTTTTAATTGAGAAATGACATCTGAAATATATTTATTTCATTAATTTATAACACTAAGAATACAATATTAATTACTCAAAAACATGTATGAAAAATCGGAAAAAAAAATTATCAAATTTGATATTTATATTTTTAACCGACTTCAAAAAAAGGAGGAGGTTTCTCAATTCGACCGTATTTTTTTTTTTTTTTTTTTTTTTTTTTTTTAATGTTTGTTCGCGGATAACTTCGTCGTTTATGAACCGATTTCGATTATTCTTTTTTTGTTCGAAAGGAGATATCCCAAGTGTGGTACCATGGTAATTTTATCGAGGTATGATAAGTATCTCCAGAGATATTGAGATAAACATCTCAAAATTGGTACTGAAAATGAATAGCGCGGCATTGAAGTCGGTTGTTTTTTAGTTTTTATTAAACGATATTATTATTAGCACCAAAAATACCGAGTTCTGTATATACCTCATCTACTATAAAGGATGTTTTTTTAACATCCTTTATAAAAGATTTCTCATGTGTTCCAACAGCAGTCCTTGAGAGCCAGTTCCTATTCTAGGCTTAGCAAGCTACCATCTTCGACCGCATCATTACTTATTGACAGGTGAGATAGTGGTCAGACGCTAGCCGCTAGCCTATACAATATTAAAAATATACATTTTACCATTTTCTATACAACCATTACTCACATTTCCTAATATAGGCTATAAGAAAACCATGATGTATCATATGTATGTATTACAACAAATAATGTGCTAAATCTGTTATCTATTTTAGAGACTAAAATTATATAACAATAGTTACTACACAACTAACTAAAAATGGGTGTTAAGATACATATTTTTAGATTACATACATACAAATACATACGAATTAAAAATTACCAACCAATAAATAGCATTTTACCTTTCCAAATTAACATATTGATAGCTAAGATTTCAGATCGCCATTATTCCATTATTGAGCCCAAATTCACATTTGAAACAAAACAAGAAATATATTATTCTTAATAGAGGCAATAAGAATACTATTATAACAAATTATTTGTAACCACTGCTTTGCCAGGAGTATGCCATGTTAATCTTTTAGGGATTCATGAATACTACCTACTACAGAATTGAGTATTAATAAGTGGCAATATATAATATATAATAGCCCAATAGATAAGGTGTCGGACTGGCAATCGTGATTTCGATCCACACTCATTTTGCTATTGACAAGAACCCACTCCAGAGACAAGCATACTTAGCTTAGTTAGAGAGGTTAACAAGACTACTAGTAACGTGCAACCCACATTGCTAGCAAGTTTTTTTTTTTTTTACTAAATTAAATTTTGAATCTTACTCTCTCTACAAACAAATTATAACTCTCCATTCTGAGTCTAAGAATAAGTCTAAGATGAACTGGATCATGCTTGCCTGGGAGCGGATAATCTAACATAAAATGGTTCTGAGAACTATCCCCAAAATCTTCCTTCAAATTCTTTAAATTGTAATGTTATGACTCAGAGCATCTTGAGCCAAGTTCATGACCTCATCGGCCTAAAGTGAATCAATACTCACTAATGTTAGCTATGTTACATATATCTGTGTTGTAAACATACTTGATTCATTTCAAGGGTGTACATTTCATGGATGTACCATGTGGCTGAAAACATTTATTACTTATCATCAGTCAAAATTCAAAGCATTTATACAAGTATAAGCATAAGCAAGTAAATGGGCAAATTAAAAATTTGAACTTACAAAGATCAAATAACATTAAATATCAATTCATATTCAATAATAATTATTATAAATAAAATAGAAACATATGACATCGTCATTATGGCAGAGACGCTGCCGCACCTACAAAGAATGTTGAATGGCCTAGCTGATTCTTCTCGTCGCATCGGTCTCCCGATGAATTTGGATTAAACCAAAGTCATATACAACGAGCACGTTGTTCCGGAACCGATTGCCGTATTTGGAATCCCACTCGAAGTTGTCACTTATTATGTTTACCAAGGGCAGACGCTCCAACTAGGCAAACACAACTTCGAGAAGGAAATTCAGAGAAGAATTCAGCTGGGCTGGGCAGCATTCGGAAAACTCCGAACAGTCTTCTAGTCGCCTTTACCGCAGCGTCTAAAGACAATAAAGTCTTTAACCAGTGCGTCCTACCTGTAATGACATACGGAGCCGAGACGTGGACATTCACAGTTAGACTGGTCCACCAATTTAAAAGTTGCTCAGCAAGCTATGGAGAGAGCTATGCTCAGTGTTTCTTTGTGGGATCGAATCCAGAACGAAGTAATTTGCCAGAGAACTAAAGTGATCGACATAGCTCAACGGATTAGCAAACTGAAGTGGCAGTGGGCTGGTCATATCTGCCGTAGGACCGATAACCGTTGGGGTAGACTGGTTCTAGAGTGGAGACCGCAAATCGGCAAACGTAGCATAGGACGCTCTGTGACCAGGTGGAGCGACGACAATCGCAAAGTGGTGGGTAGTGACTGGAAACAAAGAGCCGCAGATCGGGCTCAGTGGCGTGACTTGGGAGAGGCCTATGTCCAACAGTGGACTGATACTGGCTGATTATGATGAATAGAAACATAACTTATTGCTTTGAATTTACAAAATAAAAAAAGATATCGAGCCATTCAGCTTTCATCTAGACGTTGAACGTCACATTTCTTCTTCTTCTTCTTATGGCTTTTAAACGCTGCTTGGCGTTTTTCTGCCAGTGTCAAAAGTATGGCCAGTGTACAGTATATTTACAAGAAAAAAAAACCGACAAAAGAAAGAAAGAAAAAATAAATATGATCTTAAAACTTATAATTGCTTAGAAACATTGCATTTAAAATAGAAATTTATAAGCGAATATTATTACATTTAATAAAATTACTTAAAATATATACAAATGGAGTAAATACATATGAAAGGAGATATTTTATATTAAAGGGACGAGGAATTTTGGGGCTTATGGCATCATATAGGGAGAAAGATAATTTTGGACAACAGAAAAATATATGATCTAGAGTTCCTTCATCTAAACCACACTCACAGCGAGAATGGTCTCTGACCCTAATTTTGGCAAGAAAAACTGGAGAACAAACGTGACCAAGACGCAAACGAATGATGGTAGAGGAAACCCATTTCTTAGCTTTTTTAAATTTAAAAAACCATGGCTTTATTGGGATTTCAGGTTGAATTTCACACTTAAATCAAATGTTTAATTTCCCTGATTAATGTAGGGTTGCCAACCATACTATTACGTGCACCAGCAACCCAGTGCATGTTTCAGTAATCCAGACAATTTTTATCCAAAAAATTGTGAAATAATGAAACACAATAAATAAATAGAGATTATATTATAATAGATACTATATAAATAGATAATAAGAAGACATTGATTATCTTCAATAGAAAATAGCAGTTTCACAGTATTAACTTACTACTACGTACTAACTTACTATTTTACTTACCTATATCTTGAATACTGACTGTAGTCATGTCTCTGTTTATACATATGTTCATCCTCATTAGTTATTCCATACAAGTCATACGCTTGACGTCTCTCTGTGTCCGATAACAGCTCATACGCCTGTTTAATTTCCACAAATCTGGTCTCAGCATTTGGGTCCTCATTTTTATCTGGGTGCCTGCAATATATGAATTATGTGTTAACAATGCCATATCACCAATATTCCATGTACCAGCAACCGATCTATAAAAATTATCATAAAGTTGAAGATGAAGATTATTATACTCCTAAAGGAATTAAAAATGTATTTATCAATCACTTTTACATTTACTACAGCTGTTTTGCTTACATGTTAAATTATTTCATTATACATTTTGTTCTGCAAGTAGAAGTGATTGCATGTAAAAACAAATATGTACTAACCATTCTTTGGCAAGTTGTTTGTACGCTTTTCGGATTTCTGTGAGGGAAGCGCGCCGATGGATACCCAGTATCTTATACGGGTCACCGATCTTCTGCGCGGCAGCCAACGTCCACAGAACTACCACCAGCAACGCCCAGAGCCAAAGCCCCTTCCAACCCTTGTATTTCCATTGCATATTATCACACTAATTCGCTAGGAACCCTCGGCAACACCACCACTATGTTCAAGCATCTAGCACAGCGGCCTGATGTGTTCATCTGGGGAGCGCATGGCTGAACAATGAGAACTTACCACGGAAATTTTAACACAACGTTATCAGTAATTTGTCTTAAAATAGATCGGCTAAAATTTAAGAAATTGGAAAAATCTTCAAGAAAATACGTAAACGTCAATCGAGCCAGGGCGTACCACAGACTACTTAAGTAACGAAAGAGAATATCACAGATTACTTTATGTGTCAGAGAGAGAATATAATACTACGCTATTAGTAACCTATGACTAATGTAACTATATGCACAGACTACTATGATACTGCGTATACGAAGAATTAAAGCGCCTTATTCACGATCCATCTTGCTGTACGTCCCGCCAAGGACATGCACGATGCAAAAGTACCATGAATAGGCTTGGCGTACATCGATTATAATTATTAATTGTTTGCTGGACTTGCACGACTGATTTTGCATCCAGCGAGCGCAATTTTTTTCCTCTCTTCTGCTGCTGCTGACAACATCAGAAGAACTTGTAAACTTTAAACTTTCGCGATTTGAACACATAGTTAATAATAATAAAATACGGGACTCAACCGGGAGGATGGATTTAGGTTGGCCGCAACTTGGAACCCTGTAATTAGAAGGTGTTTTAATCGAAAATTAAAGCAGCAAAAATCTGCCGATATCGTCAGTGTTGTGTGTCGCAATGGCAACTCTGATAAAAATTAAAAATTAAAATAAATTGAGGGTTGCGGTTTAGTCGGGTAATAACCCGACTAAAATGATGAACACGTGATACATATGCCAGCTATAAGATAAAATGAACGACGTAATTTGGTCGGGTCATACACATGACAGCGGGTGAAAGCCAATGGGCGCACTAGAACTGGGAGCCAGAGCTGGCTCCAAACAATAAAATCGCATATGCTGAGAAGGATGAAAAAATGTTGTCCATCTCGCTCTCACAGATACAACTATACTATACAATCACTAGTATGATAAAGCGAGAACGACAACATTTTTTTATCCTTCTCTGCATATGCGATTTTATTGTTTGGTGACTACTACCCGACTACTGAAATATCACACTATAAAAAGTATGAAACAAGAAAATATTCTCATCTGAGATCGATATGTACAAACTATTCAATATGTATCTTTTATTATTTAAAATACTTACTTTTAATAAATATTTTATCGTATTTTATAAATATTCTTAGTGGTGTTCAGTGGACAACTTCGAGCATTTACCAAGTGGACACACGTGGTCGTATGCTACTTTTCAGAATGTATTGTTTTGTTACGGTAGGTGACGTACGACCACGGCTATCCTCTGAGCAGTGAGCACCACAAGAATATGCATAAAATACGATAAAACATTTATTAAAAGTAAGTTTTTAAGCTATTGCATAGCTTCTATCGCGGGCCTTGAGCGTGGAGACCGAATCCAGAAATTCCGTAACGAAAATAATCTAACACCCCAAATAATTTAATACCATTATCCAGCAACATTTCACTATTATGTTTCTTTGAAGTGTTTCACACTTTATATTTTTGTAAATTGTTAAACACAATCCAAAATTTCATCGTACTGACGGGACTTGAACCCGCAACAACCACCGGAACATGTCATTCCGGAGGTTGCGGGTTCAAGTCCCGTCGGTACGATGAAATTTTGGATTGTGTTTAACAATTTAACATTTCACTACTATTGATGAAAATACAGACGACCTTATCTCTACTACGCTAAGGCTTAAAAAATGAGGTTCGTTAGATCGAACTGTAGTGGACCGTTGGTTTTTGCAGTTTCACAGATTTTGTCTTCTCGTTCCTTTTTAACCTTCTTCAAAAAAAGGAGGATGTTTCTCAATTCGACCGTATATATATATATATATTTTTTTTTTAATGTTTGTTCGAGGATAATTTCGTCGTTTATGAACCGATTTTGATTATTCTTTTTTTGTTGGAAAGGAGATATCCCAAGAGTAGTACCATGGTAATTTTATCAAGATCGAATGAGTATGTCCAGAGATATTGAGATATATTTATCTCAATATCTCTAGAGATACTTATTTATTTTCAGTACCAATGCGCTATTTATTTTCAGTACCAATTTTGAGGTATTCCTCAAAATTGGTACTGAAAATAAATAGCGCGGCATTGAAGTCGGTTGTTTTTTAGTTATTAAACGATATTATTCAAATATAAATTCCGAATTCTATTTTCAAATTATGTCAAGGGAAAACAAGTCCTCGGAACTTTACATAATTCCTCCTTGTTAAACAATCACTGCCTTCATACATGTAGCCATGACACAGATAGGTGTATAGGTATTTATCATCTATGTACAACAGTGAATATCTGTACTCGTATAATTTGTGTACAAAGTGTTTTAAATATGAATAAACAAAGTGCATTTATTTGTGTACAAAGTGTTTTAAATATGAATAAACAAAGTGGTACCGTACCTCAAAATGTAAAAAAAAGGAACCCTTATAAGATCACTTTCTTGTCCGTATGTCTGTCTGTCTGTCCGTCTGTCTGTCCGTGTGTCACCACTGATTTTCTTAGGAACGGGTGGACCTATCAAGTTGAAATTTATACTTGATACTGAAGTCTATAGTCCCTATTGGGTGTATAAAAATCAAGGTCTTGAGTCAACACAATAAAAATATATGGGCAAATTTAGATTTTCGCAAAAACTTGTATGTACCAAAATTTATCTTAATATTAAACTTTTACTTTTCCGAATTTATTTGTGCTGTAAGACCTTGGTTTTGACCAAAATTGACAATTCTAGGTCAACCGGAAGTACCCTATAGGTTTTGGGTCGAAAACCTATAAGGTACTTTCCGTTGACCTAGAATCCTGAAATTTGGTAAGAAGCAAGGTCTTATAGCACAAATAAAGGAATAATCAAAAAAAATGAAAAAAGTTGAAAATTAAAGAGTGTCCTCATACATACATAGTTTCAGCTTATTAAGATAGGCCTCTGAGTTATATGAGCGCTCATACAATTTAGAGATCTAGCTTGATTGGTACTAACCAATGTTGGTACGGAAGCCTCGGTGGGCGAGTCTAACTTGACTTTGCCGGTTTTATTAATGAAGAAAGTCACGAAAAAAATAGTGAAAGAAAATGAGTGAGTACTCTATATACATTCATTTTATTATTATAATCACAAATGCAGTATTATTTTTTGTTTTGTTAATTCATATATAATACTGCTATAAAGATAACCAAAATTTTTGATATTAAAATAAATTATAATTAAAATATTTTTAAAAACAAGCTTTTATCTGGGACAATGAACTAAAATGTTAAAAATAGTACATACATACATACTTTCCGTATATATAAAGTACTCTATGATACATACATTGCAAGTTAAATAAAACCTTGTAATGAGCGATATTAAAAGTATCTAACTTCTCATTTATTTAATAAAAGAAAAAAAAATGTTTTATTATCGGTCACCACGCTCAAAAAATTTAACTTGAATTAATATCAAAGAGAAAAAAAAACTGCATAAATATAAATTATAAATAAAAAATATTTTTAAAAACAAGCTTTTATCTGGGACAATGAACTAAAATGTTAAAAATAAATTCTAGTAAGTATTTGGCGTGTAGGTACTTACCTATATTCTTAAAAGCTTGAAGCACTACCCGTTTTTCAGGCTAGGTAATTACTATACTTCAGTGCCTCAAGCTATTAAAAATATAGGTAAGTACCTACTTACCAAATACTTACTAGAATTTATTTTTAACATTTTAGTTCATTATCCCAGATAAAAGCTTGTTTTTAAATATGTTTTTTATTTATAATTTACTTATAACTTTTTAGTAGGTAGGTATAGATACCGACTACCTACCTACTACCTAAGTATTTAAGAGAAGGCATGATGTTTTAAAATATTCCACGGATATTTGATGTGTTTATGGGTAAAGTGCTCTTCGCGGAAAATCAATCGACTCGGTGGGGCTATGTTGCGTTATAACAGAAATGCCATGGCCCCCTTACAGCTTCATCATCAGATCCTGCTTATCACTGAAGTGTAAAGTGCTCCTCAAGACGAATCATTTGAGCCCAAATTCAATAGGGTTACATTATTTTATCACAGAGACTCCGTGGCCACCTTCCAGCTTCATCACCAGTCGCTAAATATCATCTAGGTGTAAAGTTCTCTTCAAGACGAATCAATCGAGACCAAGCTCGGTAGAGTTACGTTGATTTATCACAGAGATGCCGTGCCCACCTTCCAGCTTCATCATCAGACCCTGGATATCATCTAGGTGAAAAGTTCTCTTCAAGACGAATCAATCGAGCCCAAACTCGGTAGGGTTATGTTGATTTATCACAGAGATGCCGTGGCCAACTTCCAGCTTCATCATCAGACCCTGGATATCATCTAGGCATAAAGTTCTCTTCAAGATAAATCAATCGAGCCCAAACTCGGTGGGGTTATGTTGTTTTATCACAGAGATGCCGTGGCCACCTTGCGTCTCCATCATCAGACCAGCTCCATGGTACCATATCATTGTATTGTCACCGAAGAAACATAATTACACCAAATTTAAGTCCAATCGGACATCGGGAAGTGGGTCTAATTTAGGTTCCAAGATTCCACACGAACATACATAGTTACATACATACATACATTGCAAGTTAAATAAAAGCTTGTAAAAAAAATGCATGCAATAGCTTTACCGCGGCAGTCCCCGAGTGCCACACGTCTTTTTTAGGGTTCCGTACCCAAAGGGTTAAACGGGACCCTATTACTAAGACTCTGCTGTCTGTCTGTCTGTCTGTCTGTCCGTCTGTCACCAGGCTGTATCTCACGAACCGTGATAGTTAGATAGTTGAAATTTTCACAGATGATGTATTTCTGTTGCCGTTATAACAACAAATACAAAAAACAGAATAAGGTTAAAAATAATAGAGGGTCCCCATACAAGAAACGTGTTTTAATCGGCATTTCACGCCACCTATGAACGCTTGGTTAGGTAAACGTCCTATAGATGGCGTTATATTGAAATGTCGATCCTTAACACCTTTGTTAGACGTTAGATGGCGTTATAAGAAATAAAAGGTTCATTAATTAATATTTTTGCTGGCGAAAAGTGATAGTGGTATTTTCTGCTCGATCTTTTAAAATACTGTAGTGTGGTACGGAACCCTACTAATGCGAGTCCGACGTGCACTTGGCCAGTTTATTAACATAATAAACGATACATATTGAATAGTTTGTACGTTGCTTTGATTATTGGTGAATACTCAAAGGTACGTAGCGATCTCAGATGAGAATATTTTCTTGTTTCATACTTTTAAGAGTGTGCGTTCGCCCAGCAAAAAGTATCACCGTATCAAGAATTGAATGATGCAGATAATTAGTGCCTTATATCGTGTAAATGTGCCCAAAATTTTAAATTTGTGCCTCCAACGGCTTCGGAGTTATTTAGGGAAAACGGATTCTGCTGCACGAATGTTTTTTAATGTTTGATATTAATCGTAATATAATATTATATATATATATAATATTACGATTAAAAAACAATAACAAATTATTTCATAATATTATATTATATATATATAATATTACATATATAATATAATATTATGAAATAATTTGTTATTGTTTTTTAATGCTTTTTAATGTTCACTTGAGTTTGGTCGGGTAATCTACCAAAAATATTTCGTATGGTTTTTTATCATTATTGTCTAAAGTAATGGATATAAAATACTTGATTTTTTGCATGCGTATTCTTAAAATAGCGTTCTAATTATTTGTAGAAGCATGTAATAAGCGAGCTCACAGAAAACTAGTATTTTCGTATTCTAAGTAATTTCACTCAAGATAACCTCAAAAAAAATGACAAAATCGTTAAGAACTCGCCAATGATATGTAGTAGGCAGGCGAAACTTTATAGGATCGTGGGAATATATAACGGGTACCAGTTGGTACTAACGCAAAGTCCTTGGTCTTGTTCCTTCAAGAGCTAGAACATTTTTCCATTTTCTAGGAAATAAAATAATAGCTCCTGAACCATGCTAGTCATGTTATTGAAAAAAAAAAACATATATACACAAATTTACTTTATCTGTATACAAAAAATCATAACTGTGCTTTTTAACTTCCATTTCCGATATATAGCAATCGCCCAAACGTTCGCCCAGCAAAAAACGAAATATCTCTGGAATCTTAGGAGGCTCAAATTTGGCTTTCACGGCACATTTATACTCGTATTTAAGCTATCTTTTTACATATTTAATATACAGCTAGACCCATCTTTAAAAAAAAGTTTTGCTGGGCAAACGTTCGTGCAGCAGAATCCGTTTTTCTTAAATAACTCCGAAGCCGTTGGAGGCACAAATTTAAAATTTCGGGCACATTTACACAATATAAGGCACTAAATATCTGCATCATTCAATTCTTGAAAAGGCGATACTTTTTGCTGGGCGAACGCACACCTTTTTAGAGCGTGATATTTCAGTAGTCGGGTTTTAGTTTTTGAACTTATATTTTATTTCAAGTATTTTGGGGTTTTTGCATAAATGTAACATGCATACGTGTCAACATACTTACATACATACATAGCGATCATCGACTTCATAACAATTGCTATGAAGTCGATGATAGCGATCAACAAACACATAACCCTCCCTATTGCTTCTTTGAGACGCCGCGTCGTGGGGTAAAAATTAGTTTTCTTGACTTCGACGGGATAAATCTCGCTAACGCTGTATCAAGCCTTGCCTTTATTTTAAAATCCCTATTCAACGATACCCCACACGATGGGGTGGGGCGAAATTTTTTTTTAGTTCTTGACTTCGTGCCTTCTAGAGGGCGCCACATTCAATTTCTTGTGACGTTACATACATATAAATATATATATACATATGTAACGTAACCTATAACCAGCATACAAATAAGACGCGTCCAGCGTCATTCCTCATTTGTCAAATTTTGATAAGTAGTTTAGAAGTTATGAGGGAACAGATGAACATACATACAAACATACATACTTACATACATACATACATACATACCCACATACCGGTCAAAAACATAACGCTCCGTTTTGCTTCGCCGTAGTTGGCTTTTCCACGTTCCCGCCAAAACTCCTGTCACTAATTGTCAAATCAAATCCCTTCGATGAACTCATGTCAAATGATGTGTCAGTGTCGTATATATTGACTTGACAGTGCTGCCAGAAGATACTTTTGTAACCTTTTGGATGAATTTTATAACATCTGCTACTTCTAACTTCTTTTTAAACATTTTGTCGACTCTACTCATAAATAAACGTTGTATTATAGTATCAATTTAATTAACTCTTAAGTGATCATTGATTAAAATGCATAGTATGGGTTTAGCTTAGATTGATTTTTAAATTATTGTGATGCATTATAATTCTGTTATAAACTATTTTCATTACATTTGATTACTACTTTACTGATCGGCATCGGTAGAAAGGGAAATAGGGTATGTGTGTGGTACACTTTGGAAGGTCGTTAATATATAAAATTAACATTTAGCAAATTTTTTAAATATATCAATAACATTTCACATAACATTTTTTTTATTCAATAGAAGTCAACCTCAGAGCAGGTAGATTTTGAACCAGAACGTATTGATAATTTGGAAATTATTTTTTTATTATGACGAAAAACTAAAACAAATTATATATAACAATTAAGTCCTGTTATATTTTTCCTTTTATAAACTAACAGGCATAGCTTATTTGATGAGTACTACTGCTTTCATTTTAAACAATATAAATAAAATTCGGTAGTGGCATGTATTTAAGCTATAACTATACTGATTTAGCATTATTTTAGCATAATTTGTATCAGAGCTTAGCATATTCCTCATTTCAAAAGTGGCAGCATTGGTGTTCTAAATATATTTTAGTCTGCACTCTGCTTCTGCTCTGTGTATCGTATTCTAGTTTCTTCTTGTGAGTTGTTTGTACGTGGTTTACATTATATTAGATATTATAATAGTTTTTAATAGAAGATCGAAGAGTTACTAAACTCTATTTTAAGTGTATCAATATTTGATTAAGACCGAAAGTAAGTAAAATAACATAATATAGGTTATCTGGTTTCTCGAGTAGATTCTATAATCTACCATAAAATTAAAAAAAATTACGGTCTGCTATGGTATTTCATGATTTAAGTACAAAATAATTATACCATAGGATCTCGTCCAATGTTGTTGTATCTATTTATTCTAATTTACGTTTGGCATTACATCTAAAAATGAAAATGTAAAAAACATGCAAAAATTTGTTTCGATACTGGTTTGTGATCTCTAGAGACCAGCACTATGCCGAAGCGACCTCTGGCTACAATTATTTTCTTTTTAGTGACTATGATTAGACAGCCAGAGGAAGGAGAAATTTAAACAACCTTTAGGTTCTGATCTGGTTACCTTACACTGTTACACGTTACACTTATAACTCGCAGTTAGGCTACATACACAGGTTTTTTTTTTAACATCATATAGGCTAGCGTTAGTGGCAAGGATGGTAACACACTAGGCCTAGAATGGAAACTGGCTCTCAAGGATAGCTGCCAGAACACATTAGATGTTTTGGTGACAGATTTTCTAACTTAAGGGTGGTAGCTGGCCAGGCGGACACTATTTAGTGTCCCACCACCATGCAAAGGTTTCCACATATACGTATTTTTATTTACAGTAGGCCACAAATCTTAGTTCCTATACCTGGTCACTACCACATAAGGTAATGAAACTGTTGCCACACACCACACCATATAGACTTGGCTAAATTTGACGAACATTTTGCATAAAAATAGCTAATGAAATGGTGGAATAGGACAAAACAAGCATATAACCTATTCATTTATCTGATTTTTCTATACACCCAATGCTCAGTTGGATATATGCATACATTAGAATTTGGAGGGCATAGTCGTGGGTAAAATTTCACCAAAATGTTACAGGATTATTTAGATGTACAGAGTGAATTATTAAAAAAATAACTATTAGGGTCAATTCACATTAAAGTGAGTGGTGGCAACTTGCAGAACAGCAGCTGGCAGCTTTCAAATTATTTCTGCATTATCTCTATTATTAAAAGTTAAAGTAAATAGTAGTTTGTTTAAAGAATTACATAGGTTGTGCCATTGCCTGAGGCATTGAGGCATGAGTGAAATAATGCTTCATAGTATGCACACGACCAATACACACATAGAGAACGCTCATCATCATTTTCTGTCAATTTCCATCCTCTGCTGGACATAGGCTTATCCTAGAGAACGCTCACTGCTCTCGAAATCTTGGAGCATATCGGAACAATCCGAGTGCAAGTGCCTTCTGCTGCAGACACATGTTGCCTACTTAATTTTTTTCATAGAGAAATGGAGAAATGAAAAACAGTTATTGTATCTTTTAATAAAATTAATCATCATTATTTATGTACCAGATATTTAAGAGAGGTAGGTATAGTAGGTACTATTTAGGTGGCTAGGTGGTGTAAAGTACTTGCTATCTAGGTGGCTATTTTGTGAGTTTTAATGTTGCCATAAACATTAAAATGATGATGTACCTACCTAGTATAAAGTGTAAAATTATCTGTGATCATATAGGCCAGCTCTTATTCAAAAGTCAAAGTATTTATTCAGTATATAGACAGTATTAATATATGCACATACATATTAAATCAAGAAATAAATCATAATCATTTATCAAGTAAAGTAGAGTGCTAACCTCGAACCTAGTGAGATAGTGGGCAAATGCTGCTCAGCAGCGTATATGCCAGAACAGAATAAATAATTTAAGATTGTTTAAAAAACTATAAGATCGTTTAAAAAACTAAAAGAACCAACTTCAAATACCGCGCTATTAATTTTCAGTATCAAGTTTGAGGGGTTTATCTCCATATCTCTGGAGATACTTATCAGACCTCGATAAAATTACCATGGTAGCACACTTGGGATATCTTCTTTCGAACAAAAAAAGAATAATCAAAATCGGTTCATAAACAACAAAGTTATCCCCGAACAAACATTCACACATTGAACTTTGCAGTTCAATCCATAGGAAATGTTTAGCACCAACCGCAAATAATATGTTTGTAATTGTAAATTAACTTTTTTGGTATTAAACTACATATAAATATGCGAATATGTGCGACATAAACGGTCATATCTTTTGATCGCGTTAATTTACAGGTTTGATTTCTTCACAGCCAAAAGATACCGTGGATCCAATCATTAAATATAAGATTCAACTTAATACCTCTACGCATTCCGGAGATAAAGGGTCTTGACAGACAGATAGACAGACAGACAACAAAGTGATCCTATAATGGTTCCTTTTTTCCTTTCAAGGTACAGAACCCCAAAAAATAAACTTCTAAAAATAAAACCCCCAGCTAATTGTATCAATGACGAAACGTTTAGGTACCAACTGAGGTGCTAACACTGCTATCTCATCGAGTCTCTGACGTCAACCATCTCCGGCGGGTGTGTGAGTGACGCACTATGCTAACAGCCAATCTAACTGCCATTAGTTGTGATAAACGCCGGGAACTGATTCGCTCGTTGACCCAATATTACGTTGTTTCCAATGTAATAGGCTTGTTTATAGATCCTTCAAGTGGCGCTCGAGACGCTGTGTAACTGAAATGTGTTGATTTTATCACAATAGTACGTAGTTAGTATTTTTATATGTTCTGTGACAAAGCTTGTTTATTAAATTATCATCACTTTAAAGTCTTTAAAAAAAAAGTTTATTAGCAATGTGGGTTTCACATTGCTAGTAGGTATTCTTGTTAACTTGTGTTTCGAGTGGGTTCACGTTGATAGGCGCAATGAGTGGGGAATGGTGATCGAACTCATGACCTCTCGATCCCCAGTCCGACACCTTAGCCATTGGGCTATTGGCGCTTTTGATTTTTTGTAATAATTCACCCATTTTTTTCCTTTTATTTTTTTAAAAGCTTACTAGGAATGTGGGTTGCACATTATTAGTAGTCTTATTAACCCCTCCAACTAAGCTAAATATGTTTGTGTCTGTAGTGGGTTCACGTCAATAGTGCATTGGGTGGGGATTGAACTCACGACCTCTCGATCACCCATTGCTGGGATATTGCAATTATTTTCGTAAATTTTAAGCTTTAGTTGTGGTACTCATACCATAGAAAAGATAATAATATTCTCATACTCTCTCTGATCCGACCCTTGGTGACAACTGTTTAGCTGCACCTTCGTTTATCAGTATCAATATAGAATCAAGAATCAAAGCATTTATTCGGTACTAGAAGTGCCCAGCGGCTTTGCCCGCGTTAAAAATTTTCCTTTATTTACTTTAAACTTTTATTTTGTACCTTTCTATCATAAAAGACATCAAAGAAGTAAAAGCCAAATCGATTCACCTATTTTCAAGTTATTGCGCAACTAAGGGAAATAGGGATTAATTTTTAGAAAACCCGAAAATCCATATTGATTTTCAGACTTCACCCTCTTAGGGTGGCATTTTGAAAAAGCCTGAAACTCGTATTTACTTATTTGTTTACAGAAAAACTTGTGTAAAATGTGGAAAAAAATCACTATCCAAACTTTGAACCCCCGCTTCATCCCGTTAAAGAGTGAATTTTGAAAAAATCCTTTCGTAGCGGATACAAACATCAAAATAACTATCTGCATGCCTAATTTAAACGTAATCCGAAACAATATAAATATCAGACTTTGTACCCCACTGTAGCCTTTTAGGGGTGGCATTTCGAAAAGGCTTGAAACACGTAATTATTTATTTATTTACTGAAGTACTTGTGCGAAGTTTCGAATAGAACAGACTATCTCAGCTTGTTTCTACATACAAACTTTGAACCCCCGTTTCAACCCTTTTAAGGGTGAATTAAAAAAAAATCCTTTCTTAACAGACATTAACGTCATAATATCATTATCTGCATGTCAAATTTCAGCACAATCCGAAACAATATTGATTTTCAGACTTTGCTACCCCATTTCACCCTTTTAGGGTTGGAATTTAAAAAAAAGCCTGAAACACGTATTTACTTATTTATTTACTGAAGCACTTTTGTGAAGTTTCGAATAGAAAAAACTATCTAATCTTGTTACTCCATACAAACTTTGAACCCCGTTTCATCCGCTTAAGAGGCGAATTTTGGAAAATCATTTTTCAGATAGAACTAACGTCGTAATAACTTATCTGCATACCAAATTTCAGCGCAATCCGAAACAATATTGATGTTTAAACTTCGTTACCCCATTACACCCTCTTAGGGGTGGAATTTCAAAAAAGCCTGAAACACGTATTTACTTATATTTTTACTGAAGCACTTGTGTGAAGTTTCGAATAGAAAATACTATCTAATCTTGTTTCTCTTCACAGACTTCGAACCCCCGTTTTATCCCCTAAAGGGGTGAATTTTGGAAAATCCTTTCTTAGTACACCGTTACTTACTAAGACAAATATACCTTCTAAATTTCTCTACGACCTGCGGTTTAGGCTGTGCGTTGTCTGTCTGTCAGTCAGTCGGTCAGTATGTCAGGACACAGATTCTTATAGTATTAGATGTAGGCAGTATTAATATACGCACATATACACGTCAAAATCATAAATCATAATCAATTATCAAGTAAACATAGCAAAAGCAGAATTTAACGCTTTGAATTAAAAAAAAAAACAAAGTAATGAACCATTCAGCTGTCATCCAATTGTAGACGTCAGACTTTTAAAAAAATATTAAAGTAGGGTTGTCAGTCATACACGTAACTGTGTGTTTCAGTACTTCAGACAATTTTTATATAAAAAAAGGGAAATAGTGAAAGTCAACTTAAGAAACGCATACCGATAACTGTACATACGAGTATCATGATTCGACGCCAGATAACAGAATAATGAATAATACAAGTCAGATGTAGCGAGTTCAATCCCCGCCGTGCACCAATTGATTTTTCTATCGAAATATTTATGTGCACATCTGACAGTGGCCCTGCGGAGAAGGAAAACATCGTTAAGAAACCCCCAACCCCGCAATGTGGTAGGATACTGTTAGTGTCCGCCTGGCCAGCTGTTTCATGATTCTAGGTCAACGGGAAGTACCCTATAGGTTTTGATTCCCTTGTGAAATGTCAAAATATGCGAATGCGAAGTTTTTTACAGCTGAAAGAAACAATAAATAAATAATTTAATATGCGGGTATTGCGCGGCGGTATTTGATCTAAGTTTCAACTTGATATCTGTACGCGTTTCTGAGGAAAAGGGTCTTGACAGACAGACGGACAACAGGTGATCCTATAAGGGTTTCTTTTTTCCTTTTGAATTACGGAACCCTAAAAAACGACTCCAAATGCTGTGCTTGTCGTTTTCAGTACCAAGTTTGAGGTGGTTATCTCCATATCTCTCTGTTATTAGATCTTGATAAAATTACAATGGCACCAAATAGGAAGCATACTCTTTGAATTCAAATAATAATTATCCAAATCGGTTTATAATTGACGTAGTTCTGAGCTAACGAACAAAATAATTAAGATTTTTAAGTTTAAAAACTAAAACAACCGACTTCCATGCCCCGCGAGTCAGTTTCAGTAGCAAGTTTGAGACGTTTATCGTTATATCTCTAGAGGTACTTATCATATCTCGATGAAATGACGATGGGACCACCTCGGAAACGTACCCTACCGATTACAAAAATAATCATGCGAATCTGTTCACAATTGACGGAGTAATCGCGTAACATACACACAAAAAAATAACACAGACGAATTGAGAACTTCCTTCTTTTTGGATGTCGGTTAAAAACAGGCAAATTGAGATCCTCCACATTTTTTGTGACGGCTGTAAAAAATATCTCGCATGTTTTATATTACTTTTAAAAATATCAACCAATGAAGCTTGCTTCTCAGCTGAACCTTGTACTATTCATTATTCTGTGGCTGAATACAGGGTAATTATCATAATTTCGTTTGTCCGATCTATATCGGTAACAACAATACTCTACAATACTCTCGCTAGAATGCCGTGACCTCGAAGATTTAAAATGTTACGCTAGTTGTAGCTACGAGTACGTCATCAAATCAAACATTTCAGTCAGTCACTAGAATCAAGCGTGAATCTAGATATCGGGACTGGGGTGTTGGCACATAATACTTAATAGTACTTACTACGTTGGGATGCTCATTTCCGGTTGCTAATGTTTTTTATTAACCGACTTACAAAAAAGGATGTTACTCAATAGGGAATATGCATGTGGTATACATTTACTTGAAATCATTTATTTTCGAATCATTATTGTTCTGGTGTTGTATGTTAAACATTTTTTTATAAATAAAATACTCTTACATGTTTTAAAATATTAAATGAAAAATGCAAAAAAAGCGTGGGAAATTTAAATTTGCTAAACACATCGCCACTTGTCAATTAGAAAGTGACGTCACAGTACAGCACACGGTCTCCACAGATTAAATATTTTTCATAGAAATAGTATGCACTGTAATACGAATACGTAGTATTTCTATTAAAAATATTTAATCTGTGGAGGCCGTGTCGTGCACTGTGACGTCACAAAGGCGCGCGAAAATTTGGCAGCGTTTTAGGTACCTCATATTTTCTCAATGCTAAAACTATATTTTGTAGCTTAATTTGAACACTTTCAGTATTATTTAATTTTTTTACTGTGTTAAATGAATGTAGTCAGTGAAATAAACATATTTTAAAAAATCATGCATATTCCCTATTCGACGTTTTTTTTAATGGTTGTTCGCGGATAACTTCTTCGTTTATGAACCGATTTTATTTATTATTGTTTTGTTGGAAAGGAAATATACCCACGGTGGTACCATAGTAATTTCATCGAAATGTGATTGGTATCTCCAGAGATATGGAGATAAACACTTCCAACTTGGTACTGAAAATTAATAGCGCGGCGTTTGAAGTCGGTTCTTATTAGTTTTTTAAACGATCTTATATAGGTGTGTGTATGATTTTCGAATCATTTTTCCAATAGTTACTTTTGTATTTCCAAATAAAATATCGATAGTCACAATCCGAATCCGACTTTAATTTATGAAAAAGTAAATAATAATTGGCTTAAATTCTTATATGTATATCGACGGTAAAAATATTATTATAGTCAGTTTAGTAGTAATGTACTTATAGCATAGCCCTAGCGCATTGATGCGAGCTACGTGGATGGTGTCAAAAAAGGAAACCATCTCTTAGTCAAATTTTAGTACGCATAGTATAAGAATATCATAAAATTCCTACTTCAAAATGCAATCAAAAAACAATCGAGCGGCATGTACAGTCAATGCTTTTTAGGGTTCCGTATCCAAAGGGTGCCAACGGGCCCTATTACTGAGACTCCAATAAAAATGCTTCTTCGACTTACTATACGTACTATGTTAAAAGCGGCAATAGCCCAATGGCTAAGGCGTCGGCCTGGCGATCGAGAGGTCGTGAGCTCGGTCGTAGTAGTCTTGTTATAATAATGTGTAATGTGCAACTCACATTGCTTGTCTATATAAAATACTAGCAGCCCGCCCCTGCTTCGCACGGGTAGAACATATATGCCTACAAAATTTGCATCAGTTTGTTGCATCGAATATAAAATATGAACATATTTAACAATCATCGTCATATTTCTTTCTCTATACCTACCAATGAAAGTTTTATGTGCATTAATGAATCATGAGTTTTCGTACAGTGGTAGTGGGATCATTAAATCTACCAAAAAGTAGCTTACCACCAAGGAGAACATCTGCCGCCGTAACCTTACGCGTTCCCCGACGCAAAATGTAGGGGTAATATACGTTTAACGTGTGTATCTGTGTGTCTGTCTGTAGCATCTTAGCGCCTAACCAGATGAACCGATTTTGTTTTTATTATTGATCGTTTTTTTTTGTTTGATAGTTGTTTTCATCGAGAGTTTTCTTAGCTTTGATTCATGAAAATTCGTTCAATTGTTATAAAACTATGAGCTTTTTTCTAGTTAATTGCGCTATGAAATCAACTTTCATAGGTCTGATAAATTCGAAAATCTTCTTCTTCAACGATATTGTAAGAACATGGAAGCATTGACCTGATGCTGGGACATCTCCTGGACTCTACAGAATACTCAAATCCTCACCAACTTACAGCTCAGATTTTAAATGTCGTGTTTAGAGTCATTGGAATGCTTTTAATGAAAAGATTATACACAGATCAGTCGGGGTGGTTTAAAATATTATATTATTATATATATAGATGAATATTATTTTATACAATAGATCATATTATTATACTATATTGACTTCAAATTGATTGTGATCGGTGGGGATCTACAGCATAGCTAAGCTTATAATAATATTTTCGCAGTAACTACGACCTAATCTGTGGTTTCACTGCAAATATTTTATTAATTTGGCGATGCGTGTATGTGAAATTCGTGATATCTTCTAGAGTTTTCATTTGAATTATATACTGTAAAGGACAATTTTAATCTATAATATATGGCCAAGCTAATTAACGTAATTATTTGGATAAGGATTAATACTATATACTTGAAAATAGCCTTGGAAGTTATGTAATATTTTTTAACAAAAAATTTAAGATTAAAATGTTTACTGTGAGTCAACCTTAAGAGATAGACATGCTGTCGCGGACTTTTTTGTAGGTCTTATTAAGTTGTACAACTCTTGCATAGAAAATATTCTTCTAATTAAGCAGCGTTCGTAAGAAACGTGTTTATTCAACCGTTTATTTGCCGACTTAGGTTGCAAATTAGGTCTCCACGAATGTACCTTTGATTTAAACGGGATAATATATAGCCTATTTTCATTCCGAAAGACCATTCTATGTATTAGTCAAAGAATTTTTTTAATCGGTTCAGTAGTTTTTGAGCCAAATCATTACAAACATACAAAAATACAAATGTTCTCTATTTATTATATTAGTATAGATGTGTTGTATAGGATTTCTAAGGAGCCTATTTTGTCGATATTGTTTACGAATGTCATTCTGACCATGTAAAAGGTAATCTGTATCAATGTAATCTGAGGTGTAATCTCAAGGTTGCCTTATCATTCAATAAAATTATGTAGGTAAATATAATTTACCATACGTGAAGACTTATAAAAGGTCAATAGACGAGATTTCAGCGCAAGTTTTTAACCGACTTCAAAAAAGGAGGAGGTGTCTCAATTCGACCGTATATATGTTTTTTTTTATGTTTGTTCGCGGATAACTTCATTGTTTATTAACCGATTTTGATTATTATTTTTTTGTTGGAAAGGAGATGTTCCAAGTGTGGTACCATTGTAATTTTATTGAGGTGATATGGAGATAAACACCTCAAAATTGGTACTGAAAATTAATAGCGCGGCATTGAAGTCGGTTCTTTTTAGTTTTTTAAACGATCTTTTTTCTCTATTTACTTATATTGATGCATTATACTCTTGTATGGAAATCATATAGTACTTTTCATAATTAGTAACAAAAATGCTATTATGCAGTACCCCCTCCTCAGAAACTTTTATTTAATTGGAATTTTATTTATAAAGTCAAAGTCAAAGCATTTATTCAGTATATGGGCAAATTAAAAATTAGCACTTACACACGTCAAATAACATTAAATAGATCATATTCAACAAAAAATATAGATATAACAGAAACATAACGCTTTGAATTTACAAAAAAAAAAACAAAGGTATTGAGCCATTCAGCTTTCATCTAGACGTCGAACGTCACACTTAAAACACATGTTTAATTCCCCTTATTAATGTAGGGTTGCCAACCGTACCATTACGTGCACCCGCAACCCAGTGCATGTTTCAGTACTTCAGACAATTTTTATCCAAAAAATTGTGAAATAATGAAACATAATAGATAAATAAAACGCAGACTAATTGCAGTACAAATCATGTTTCGAATGGAACTGATTGTCCGACTATCAGCCGCATAATACCGTCGTAACAGGCAACCCTAGATCTGCAAACAAAAGATGAAAACTGATTGACTGTTGAATCTACTGGTGTTTCGGAAGTACTCCCATCAGAGAAGAAACACCAAGAAACTCTATGGGGCTTGTCACTTATTTTAATTCATTTTTTTTAATTCATATTAAATAAATGTTTAATGTACAATAAGTAATTCTATTATCATACAATTTATATTATATCTTGGAGCTTGGGGCATTCAGGCCAAGCATTTTTGTCATTCATATAGTCATTTATTGTATAGTACGATTTCTTCATTAAATTGGATTTTACAAAGGTTTTAAATCTGCTTATAGACAGTTGATCAATATCTTTAGGAAGTTTATTATAAAATCGTATACAGTTCCCCAGAAAAGAACCACTAACTTTCCACAACCTGAATTGAGGTAGAATTAATCTATTTTTGTGTCTTGTATTGAAATTATGTACATCGGACCTCTTATCATACTCATTCAAATTTTTGCGTACATACATAATATTTTCATATATATATTGACATGCCACTGTGAGAATTTTAATCTCCTTAAATTTTTCACGAAGTGAGTCTCGCGACTTCATGGTATATATAGATCGAATAGCTCTTTTTTGTAAAACAAATATAGATTGGATTTCGGCGGCTTTCCCCCACAATAAAATGCCATAGGACATTATACTATGGAAGTAGCTAAAGTAAACCAATCTAGCAGTGGATTCGTCAGTCAAGTTTCTGATTTTACGTACTGCGTATGCAGCGGAGCTCAATCTACCTGCCAGAGCCGATATTTGAGAACCCCATTGTAGTTTTGAATCCAGGGTGATGCCCAAGAATGTAGCGGATTCAACAAATTCTATCGGTACATCGTTTATTAATATCCTGCTATTAATGACACCCTTTCTTACATTTGGCAGCGAGAATTTAATACATTTAGTTTTTTTGGCGTTCAGTAATAAGTTATTGGTTGTAAACCAATTCAAAACCTGTGCGATTGATTTGTTAACATCGTCAAATCCAGGCGCAATCCTATCTATTTTGAATATTAAGGATGTATCATCCGCGAACAAAACAATGTCACATAAGTTTTGCACGAAAGACGGCAAGTCATTAATATAAACTAGAAATAAAAATGGTCCTAAGATCGATCCCTGCGGAACTCCCATTTTTATGAGGGATCCAGATGACCTGACGCCATTGACCTCAACCATCTGTATTCTATTACTGAGGTAGGATGAGACCAGATCAAGTGCTTTTCCGTTAACGCCGTAGTGTTTTAATTTGCAAATTAGCGTTTTGTGACAGACGCAATCAAACGCTTTAGATAAGTCACAGAAAACGCCGATAGCATCTTGTGCTTTCTCCCAGGCATCAAATATATGTTTAAGAAGATCTACTCCAGCATCAGTAGTAGAACGCCCCTTAGTGAAACCATATTGTTTGTGATTTAAAAGATGATTAATATTAAAATGTGCCAAAAGCTGGTCTAATATAACTTTTTCAAAAACTTTACTGAGCGCCGGTAATATAGAGATTGGTCTATAGTTTGAAGGGTCATTTTTGTTCACTGATTTGTATAGGGGAATTAATTTACTTTTTTTCATTACATCAGGAAAGACACCTTCATCGACGCATCTGTTAAAAATAAACGCTAAGTGAGGGCTAATTGCATTAATAATATAACTAAGTACTTTGGTTGACATACCCCACAGATCCTCGGTTTTCTTTTGATTGAGCATTTTAAAAGTTTTGATAATTGATATTGAAGTTATGTGTCTGAACTCAAACATAGAGTCACATACATTCACACACTTTGATAGTAAAACAAAAGCATCCTTAGGGGAAGAGTTTAAAGGCTGAGTAGTAATAATAGGTACTTGTGAGAAGTACTCAACAAATGTGTTAGCGACATCATTATTATCTATGATTAATTTATTATTAACTTTTAACATAATTTTACCGTCCCTCTGCTTAATTTTTCCAGTTTCTGTATTAATGACTTTCCATGTTGATTTTATTTTGTCATCGGCATGCTTAATTTTTCTACTTAGATGCAGTGATTTTGCTGTCTGACAAACAACTTTAAAAGTTTTTGAATACAATTTTAAGTGATTTATGAAAGTATTATGTAAATTAATGTTTTTTGTGAGTACAAGTTATACAAATTGTTTCTACTTTTATAAATACCAGGAGTTGCCCAGTCATCGAAACGAACCTTCGCACCCTTTCTAACCATTTTAATTTTAAAAATATCATTGAACTCTGCATCTAACATTTGAAATAAAGCACTGCATAGGTCATCAGGATCCTCAGAAAATCTTAGGTTCATTAATTGCTTGTCAATGATATCCACAAACTGTTCAACCCGTTTGGTGGTAATGGGCCTGTAAAAATGTTCTTGGCCTTTGATGGATAATTTACATGAAAAAGTGACACTTTGTCCCAGATGGTCCGAGCCAAGTTTATCAAAAATTGCAATTTTTTCGGGTTCACAGTTGCAGAACACATTGTCCAAGCAGGTAGCTGACGAGCTAGTGATTCTTGTTGGCTGATTAAAAAGATGCTTCAGATTGAAGCTTAGAAATAATTTTTTTAATTTGTCGCTGAGCGGAGACTGCTCAATTAAATTAACATTGAAATCGCCACAAACTATTAAAGATTTAGAGGTGTTGAAGACTTTGCTCATTACTTCTTCCATAATTGTTTCAAACATTTTATAATCAGCCGATGGAGGTCTGTATACACAGATGACTATATGTTGCCCCAGCTCTATACAAGATAATTCAACAATATATTTTATATTATAATATATTTTATATTATAATAATTAGCTTACATTGCACGGGTCATTTACATGAATAAGAGCCAATTTCACCGGTTCCTGATAATTCGTTAGATCTGACACATGACGCCATCTAAAAGCTGTCAAAAATCTGTCAGATTTCTTCATATTAGCACTATCAGGAACCGGTGAAACTGGCCCTAAGTCTCATCAAGGCTTCATACAGGTATCATGAGACGTTTTCTATAATAATTATGATAAGTTATCATCATTGATAACATTAGGCCACTACTACTGTACTAAATACGTTATAATACTACGCTGTACAGGTACATTATAATACGTTATAATACTACGCTGTACAGGTACATTATAATACGTTATAATACTACGCTGTACAGGTACATTATAATACGTTATAATACTACGCTGTACAGGTACATTATAATACGTAATAATACTACGCTGTACAGGTACATTATAATACGTTATAATACTACGCTGTACAGGTACATTATAATACGTTATAATACTACGCTGTAAAGGTACATTATAATACGTTATAATACTACGCTGTACAGGTACATTATAATACGTTATAATACTACGCTGTACAGGTACATTATAATACGTTATAATACTACGCTGTACAGGTACATTATAATACGTTATAATACTACGCTGTACAGGTACATTATCATTTGTCAAGCATGATATTGCATATTAAAACAAATTATAGTTTTTTATCGGAAGGACTCGAAATCTGGGAAAATATCATCACTGCGGGCAAATTTTCATGCTAACGCCATCTCGTGAGCCTATCGGCAAGAGATTTGTGTTTGAATTTTATATTTTATTTTTAAAAGTAATATTATGAAACCATATTGAAACCATACCACAGAATAATGAAAAGCACTGACCATACGAAGTCTAATGCAAAAATAATCATTAAAATCTGTTAATAAACAAAGAAGTGACTATCCTCTCCAAAATATATTCCGACGAAATGAGAACCTTTTTCTTTGGTATTTTTTAAACGTATTTTATTTGTTTATTTTATTATGAGCATTATCTTGCTTACATATATTTTGAGGCAAAATAACAGCATAAAAAGTACAAACAATGCTCTAAAAAGATCTTGACTCTTGAGGGACTTCTTTAATTAAAATCGTCTTAACTTTGTACCTATTTGTTAATCGATTTGTGTAATAATCAATCCTTCCATAATCATTTGCTTAAAATGGCGTCAAAACTGGGCCAGCCGTTGCTGAGTTTTGCGCTTTCAAATACACAGACAAACAGACCAACATTCAAGAATTTTTTAAAACTGTTGTTTAAGCTTAGGAGCATATATTTAAATGTACGGACGGACAGACAGACATGGCGAATCTATAAAGGTTCCGTTTTTTGCCATTCGGCTACGGAACCCTAAAAATTGTACTGTGAAACTGAACCCTACGTGTGCGAGTCCGACACGCATTTGGCCAATTTATTAAAGTTAATGATCTTATTGTCATACTTGTTCTCTTTATAGCCTCGAATAATAGGTATTTGATATAAATAAACGAGCCCACCCTAGTCAGTTCTTTCCCCACGTTCAGTCAGTTCAGTACGTTCATTCGAGTCAGTAGTCAAACTTTACTAACACTACTTAGTGAGGACGTGTAATTTATTCGTGCATTTGACTTAAAAATAGTGAGGTATGTATTACAATTCTCAAACTTAACGTGAATATATTGAATTGTAATGTATATATTTGCAACCGGTTCCGACCGAGGTTATCTGCTGTTGCGATGGAGTATGTTTAGAACTATACCTATTTATTTAGTTATTATAAATTACATATATTCATGATTATGTTATATTAATATGATAGATACTCTGGCTGTCTGTTAACTGTTAATAGTCTGGACTATAGACGGAATATGATTGCTTGTTAATTATGCTTCACCGATTTAACTGAAATTGTGCACAAGAATACCCATTTAATATACGAATATTACTGTGTTTTGGTAGTCATTCTTCTGTTCTGTGCACTGTGCAGTAAACGGAACAACGAATATACTGATTTTTTTATATCTTCTATGTAACGTTTGGCTTCTATCTCTTCTGGTGGTAAGCGATGATGTAGTCGAAGCTGGTGAAGGTGAACACGCTAGGCCTACAATACTCTGACTCTCAAGGGCTGTGTTCTGCCGGAACACCGTAAGGTTACGGCGGCAGATTTTCTCCTCGATGGTGGTAAGCTATTTTTATGGTAGCAAGTCAAGTGGAACACCTATATGGTCATGGTGGATAATCCATCGATCCACACGAAGCGATTTGCGTCGACATTCATGATACGTACTGCCAGAGATTGGAACTCCTTGCCTGAGTCTGTATTTTGAAAACGTACCATCTGGGGGTCTTCAAGTCGCGAGTGAATAGGTACTTTCTAGCCAAGCGTGCTTCATCGTCATTTAACATCAGGTGAGATAGTGGTCAAACGTTTGACTATAATGAATTTGAAATAAAATGTACACACTGACTTTTGCATTTATAATATTGGTGTTTTGTAGATTTATTTTTAGTGGCTAAATAAAGGTTATCTTTATTGTTTTTTGTAGTACCGTATAGCGTTGGAACTCTACCTCACTTGTTGGTAAGTGACGATGCGGTCGATGATGATAGCAGGCTAGGCCTAGAATGGGAACTAGCTCTCAAGGACAGCTGCCGGAACATATTAGATGTTTGTCGACAGACCAGACTTTCCACTTATATATCATACTAGAAGTGCCCCGCGGCTTCGCCCGCGTTAAAATCTTCTTTTATTTACTTAAAACTTTTCTTTTGTAAAAACGATTCTAGCATTAAATACATAAAATAAGAATTAGCCAAATCGGTTCACCCGTTTTCATGTTATCGCGTGACTAAGGCAATTCGGGATTCATATTTATAAAAACCGAAAAACCCAAATTTTCAGACTTTGTTACCTACCCCATTTCAAAAAATCCTACAACACGTACGTACGTACGTCTCATCTTGTTTCGCCATACAAACTTTGAATCCCCGTTCCGTATCCGGGAGGAATTTTAAGAAAATCCGTTCTGAGCGGATACCTACGTCGTAATAACTATCTGCATTCTAAATTTCAGCGCAATCCGAAACAATATTGATTTTTAGACTTTGTTACCCCAGTTTATCATTTTAGGGTGGCACTTTGAAAAAGTCTGAAACCCGTATTTACTTATTTAATTACAGAAGTACTTTTGTGAAATGTCGAATAAAATTAATATCCAAACTTTGAACCCCCGCTTCATCCTCTTGAAGAGAATTTTGAAAAATTCTTTCATAGCCTAAGTAGTAGTAGCGTTAGTCAAAATAACCATATGCATGCCAAATTTCATCGCAATCCGATATAATATTGATTTCAGACTTTGTTACCCCACTTTACCCTTTTAGGGGTGGAATTTCGAAAGACCCTGAAACACGTATTTACTTACTTAACTACTTGTGTGAAGTTTCGAATAGAAAATACTATTTAATCTTGTTTCTCCATACATACTTTGAACCCCCGTTTCATCCCCTTGAGGGGTGAATTTTGGAAAATCCTTTCTCAGATGGAACTAACGTCGTAATAACTATCTGCATGCCAAATTTCAGCGCAATCCGAAACAATATTGATTTCACACTTTGTTACCCCATTTCACCCTCTTAGGGTGGAATTTAAAAAAAAGCTGAAACACGTATTTGCTTATTTTTTTACTGAAGCACTTGTATGAAGTTTCGAATAGAAAATACCATATAATCTTGTTTCTCCATACAAACTTTGAACCTCCGTTTCATCCCCTTCAGGGGTGAATTTTGGAAAATCCTTTCTTAGAGTCTAACGTCGTAGTAACTATCTGCATGCCAAATTTCAGCGCAATCCGAAACAATATTGAATTTCACACTTTGTTACCCCATTTCACCCTCTTAGGGTGGAATTTCAACAAAACCTAAAACACATATTTACTTATTTTTTAACTGAAGCACTTGTATGAAGTTTCGAATAGAAAATACTATATAATCTTGTTTCTCCATACAAACTTTGAACCCCCGTTTCATCCCCTTCAGGAGTGAATTTTGGAAAATCCTTTCTTAGAGTCTAACGTCGTAGTAACTATCTGCATGCCAAATTTCAGCGCAATCCGAAACAATATTGAATTTCACACTTTGTTACCCCATTTCACCCTCTTAGGGGTGGAATTTCGAAAAAAGCGAAAACACGTGTTTACTTATTTATGTCCTGAAGCACTTGTGTAATGTTTCGAATAGAAAAGGCTATCTAATAATGTTTCTCCATAGAAACTTTGTACCCCCGTTTCATCCCTTTAAGGGGTGAATTTTAGAAAATCCTTCCTTAGCTGATACAAGAACCAAGAATCAAGAATCAAAGCATTTATTCAGTATGTAGGCAGTATAAATATACGCACATATACACGTCAAAATCATAAATCATAAAATAAATCATAACCAATTATCAAGTAAACATAGCAAAAGCAGAATTTAACGCTTTGAATTAGAAAAAAAAAGTAATGAACCATTCAGCTGTCATCCAATCGTTTACGTCAGAATATTTAAAAAAAATTAAAGTAGGTTAAAACCAACCATACATGTAACTGTGTGTTTCAGTACTTCAGACAATTTTTATATAAAAAAAAATAAAAAAGTGAAATAGTGAAACACAACATAGAGAAACGCATACCGATCACAGTACATATCATGATCCAAATGGAACTGATACACTAACTAACGTTGTAATAATTATCTGCATGCCAAGTTTTAGCCAATCCGAAAAATATTGATTTCACACTTTGTTACCCCATTTCACCCTCTTAGGGATGGAATTTCAAAAAAACCTGAAACACGTATTTACTTATTTTTGTACTGAAGCACTTGTGTGAAGTTTTGGATAGAAAAGACTATCTAATCTTGTTTCTCCATACAAACTTTGAACCCCCATTTCATCACCTTAAGGGGTGAATTTTGAAATATCCTTTCTTAGTACAACCCTACGTACTAAGACAAATATACCCTCCAAATTTCAAGTCTCTACGACCAGCGGTTTCGGCTGTGCGTTGTCTGTCAGTGAGTAACACCCATATACAGAGTTATTTTCTTGAGACCTCCTCCACTCGATCTTAGTCGAGGTCACCTCAAGGAATTCTTGAAAACACCCTTGAAATTAGTATGTTCAGTTACGGCTTCACCCTCCAGTGAGGAACCTCCATTCGAGACATTTATTATTGTCTTTTCTAAATCGAAATCTTCTAAAGAATTCCTCATCATCAGCTTTATGGGACGATATTTATTATGTATTAAAACTTGAAATAACCTCAGAAATAACGTACAAAGCGCTGATAACAAGCTTTGAGGAGACCTTAAGGTAGATCGCGACGTACCTTGATTTTTTACAGTTTTTCACTCGACTCGACTGAGGAATTTGCTCAAGTCGAGGATTTTTTTTGTATTCTGCATACCGATTTTATCCTTGAGGTTGAGTCAAGTCACATTCGAGTGGAGGAAATCTTGAGGAACCGACTATGCATATGGGTGTCAGTCAGTCAGCATGTCAGGACAAAGATTCTTATAGTATTAGATATATTTTTTTAATATCATACGGGCTTGCGTTGACCACTATCCTACCTGTTGGTAAGTGATGATACGGTCAATGATGCTAGCAGTGCTAGCACGTTAGACTTAGAATAGGAACTGGCTTTCAAGGATATCAGTCGGAACAAATTAGATGTTTGTCGACAGACCAGACTTTCCAGTTACTCTAGTGTTCAACATAAGTTTCTGTGTTCCAGGCAAGCATGGACATGTTAGCGGATGTACTCCAGCCGTACAAGGAGCTGGTGGGCTCGGTGGCGGCTGTCGTGACCATGGCACAGATGGGCGCCGGCGGGTTCATCTGCTGGGACATCTACAAGCAGGGCAACACCAGGGGCATAGGGATCATGCCCTTCGTTGGAGGTCTGATCATGTGAGTGCCTACTGCCTGTCGTAGTTTGTTTTATAAATTACTAGCAGCGCCTCGCGGTTTCACCCGTGTAGTTCCCGTTCCCGTGAGAATATGGGGATAAAATATAGCCTATGTTATTCGGTGATAATGTAGCTTTTCATTAGTGAAAGAATTTTGGAATTCGGTCCAGTAGTTTTTGTGTTAAATCGTAACAAACAAACAAAAATCAAATCTTTCCTCTTTATAATATAAGTTTAGGCTAGCTGTGCCCCGCGGCTTCACCCGCCTTCAAAAATTACACTAGTGAGAAGTATCCTATATGTTAATCCAGGCTACAAACAATCTAATGTGCTTTTTAAGTTTGAAAGTTTTCGCGAAAACTATTCATTTTAATGTGAACGTACCGGCTTATGTTCGCGTTGTATTTATTTTGTCGGAGCATAGCTAGTGCTAGCTAAATTTCATAAAAATCAGTTCAACCATTTTTGTGTTATTGCTTTATTAATATAGATACTCCAATCATCGTCATCAGTCCATTTCTGTCCGCTGTCGGACATAGGCCTTGCTCAAGGCACGCCACTGAGCTTGATCTTCAGCTTTTTGTTTTCCACCGCTGCCAGCCAGCTTGCGTATATCATCATTGATATACCGGCGATACGAAGACTCGATACATTTTAAACTAATTAAAAAAAGGAGGTTTCTCAATTCGACCATATAATACATATCTTTTTGTTATGTTTGTTCGCGGGTAACTTCGTCGTTTATGAACGCATTTTAATGATTATTTTTTTGTTGGAAAGAAGATATCCCAAGGGTGGTACCATAGTAATTTCATCGAGATCTGATACGTATCACCTCTCTCTAGAGATATGGAGATAAACACCTCTAAATTTTCTTCATTTGAAGTCTGTTCTTTTAGTTTTTTAAACGATCTTATATCGAATGCTGCCGGTAGTCTCTACATGCATAGCGATGAATTTCGAGCGATAGTCATCAATACGAAAAGAGATCCAGATAACAAGTGTCTAGCTGCATCTCATTCTAGCAGACGTTTGCGATGACAAGGGGGCGTCCATAAATTACGTGAGGTGTTTAAGGGGGGGAGGGGGTCGAGTCAAAATCTCATCTAATCTTACGTTGAAGAGAGGGGGGGGGGGGGTCTCGGCAAATATCACGCAATTTTTTTTCTAATTGAAACAAAAAAAAACAATACACTTATAATTAAACACTCAGCAATATTGATTACTAGTCTTAACTAGTCGTAAAGAAAAGCACGAAACAAATGATTTTTTCTTTTTACAATAACAATCTAACGCGTTTACGTAAGAAACCCACATTTTGAAAAATCTCACGTGAGATTGGGGGATGGGGGAGGGGGTTGAATAAAATCTCACGACATCTCACAAGGGGGGGAGGGAGGTACAGAAAATTAAAAAAACACCTCACGTAATGTATGGACGCCCCCCAAGACGCATCGCTATCAATGTAGAGACTTCCACCCCAGGTGTGTCTTACTGCGACCGTCTCAAAGTTGTTTCTACCCAATCGCAAGGTCTGCCCAAGCTGACAGACATATTCATGAACAAGGTGACAGAACATATGAACTGAACAACTTCAAGAAGAATTCGTCTTTTTCAACCGACTTCCTAAAATGAGGAGGTTCTCAATTCGTCTGTATGTTTCTGTATGTATGCATTTGAAGTCGTTTTTTTGAACGATCTTAAATTATCAGATTCCAACACAAGTAGTTGACCTTTTTCTCACCTAATGCTAAGTAACGATGCGGTCTTAGATGGAGTCGTGCTTGTCTGCAATTATAATTTAAGATCGTTTAAAAAACTAAAAGAAACGATTTCAAACGTCGCGCTACTCAAAGTAGCCAGTAGCCAGTATCAGCCATAGAGGTATATAAATGGATTGTATTACAAATGTTGATATATTAAAAACAGCTGGACCGATTTCGTTAAAATTTTAATGGGACCGCTTGGGAAGGGTACTATTTACCATTTACCCATACTCAGACATATTGTATGCATACTCATGTTTTAAGCAAATAATGATCTTTATCTTCACTCACTTCAGACACTGGACCAAAACGCAAGTCATAGCGTCACATCGTACTTGTAAATAATACTTTAAATATGAAATATGTGTATTAGATTTTATTTTATTTTTTGACATGGTCGGTACGGTTTTAATATATTATAATTTATTGTAATTGATATGAGATGGATACTAACATTAGATATAAGACGGTTTTTACTTATACAATGGAACTGATTTTGAAAATAAACTATTAAATTGAACTGAATTTAAAACAACAAAAGAATTTTCCAAATCGGTTCCGGCAAGACAAGGCTGAACATCTGTCCGCAGCACATAACGCAACTAACCTAACTCGTCTTCTGCGAACATGCTGGCATTTGAGGAACCGATTGAAAGCATGTCTTTGTTCGGTGAGGATTTCGACACATACTTAGACAATTTTTTAAATTTCTGATAGGCTAGCGTTTGACCACTATCTCGCCTGGTGGTCAGCGATGATTTGCTCGAGGATGATGCACACGCTAGACCGAGAATGGTCCGACTCTTAAGGGCTGTGTGATGCCGGAACACCCTAAGGTTATGGCGGCAGATTTTATCCTTGATGGTGGTAAGCTCCATTGTGGTAGCAAGTCAGGAGGAACATTGAAATAATGCTCCTACCACCATTGAGCACCATCCAGGATCACGTGTACGATTTATTACAATGTAAGCAAACACGCAGGCCGCAGGCAAGTTAGTTTCACTTACGTTTAAGAAAGAAAATGATTCAGTATCCTCTAATAAATCTCCACCTATTCTCCGTAGTGGTAGGACTTCTGTTAGTCCGCCTTGGGCGGTACCTCCACTTTGCCAATTAATTTTCAGCCCTGAAATTGGAATGTTTTTCGGGTAAAATGGCAAGGTGTCCAGTGAAATGACAGGGCATGTGAGACTCAACATCTTTATGTCTCAAGGTAACAGGCGTAGTGCAGTGACATGCAAAATTATGCCGCTGTATCTGTTATAAGTAGACGTCATCGCTTACCATCACGCGAGCGTCGTGCTTGTTACCTTATATCATTAAAAAAATGTTTCAGGAGCGTTCTCAACTTGAAGTTTGGCTTCATACTGCGCGACAACGCTATGATACAAGTTAACTTCTTCGGGTTAGCTCTCAATTTAGTGTACACCTTAATATACTTCAACTACGCGGAACAGAAGTTTAAAGTGTGGCTGAAAGTGGGAGCGGCTGGCGCTTTCTCCGCGGCGTTGGTCGCGTATGCAGAATATGAAGATCCGAAGCTCGTGGAGAATAGATTTGGAACTATCATCACCATCTTTATGTTCTACCTGATCGCCTCGCCTCTCTTCGAACTGGTGAGTAAAGCTTACAGCCTGCTTGACATAGCTCTGTTAGCGTTATGCGCTTCACGCTGAACGCAACTTCAGAAGTCAGTATGGGAATGTGGCGCTCGTAGCGTTGAAGTTCTATTATTTGTAGGTTGTTAAGCAATGGACAACCCGGTCAGTAATTGGATGGGTGACTGTGAAGGGCATTTATAACTGAGCGCTACCGTGGTTTGGATGACGTCTTAAATCACGTGGGCCATCAGGCAGCCAATAAACTCTGACAACAGGGCTAGGCTACCATCCTCGACCGCATCATAACTTAGCGACACGTGAGATAGTGGTGAAACGCTAGCCTATATGATATTAAAAAAAGTTGGCTAACCAGAAGCCACTTAGCCCAGACTCGAAAAATGTATGTGCGCTTCTCACAGTGGCCCTCCGGTGAAGGAAAACATCGTTAAGAAACCAAAAACCCCCGCATGGTGGTAGGACACTATCTAGTGTCCTCCTGGCCAGCTACCACCCTCAAGTTAGAAAATCTGTCACCAAACATCTAATGTGTTCCGGCAGCTATCCTTTAGAGCCAGTTCCCATTCTAGACCTAGCGTGCTTACCATCTTCGACCGCATCATCACTTACCAACAGGTGAGATAGTGGTCAAACGCAGCCTATAAGATTTATATTAATAAAAAGGCAGACGCAGTATGGGTATGAAAGTTATTTTTCACAACCTCACAATTTTTTTGTGACTTCGATGTGATACGATCGCCTAGGTCGGTCTCTACCGGCTGGCCCGTCCACACTCGTCTCATAATGATGATAATTTTTCTTTTATGTTAAAATTGACAAACAAGCAAGCGGGCACCTGATCGAAAGTGGTCACCGCCGCCTATAAACACCTGCAACACAAGTAGTATCGTCAGTGCTTTGCCTACCTTTTGCATAGAGGACTCTTTTTACCCCTCTCTTAAATCGCTGCACGTTGTACCGTAGCGAAAAAACCTCTGGTGGGAGGTCGTTCGACATCTTGCGGGTCCGTGGAAGAAACGACCACCTTTTGCATAGAGGACTCTTTTTACCCCTCTCTTAAATCGCTGCACGTTGTACCGTAGCGAAAAAACCTCTGGTGGGAGGTCGTTCGACATCTTGCGGGTCCGTGGAAGAAACGACCGCATAAAACGTGCCGTATGCGATATCCACGTGTCTACAATGTGGATGAGCTCCTTCGCAGTGATAGTAAAGCGCATTTCAGACTACGCTATACTATGCCGCTATATAGTATAGCATGACACGTCATAAAGCTATACTATACGGCATGGCGTTCACATTACGCGATGTAATCGCAAGCAAGTATGACATTAGGTAAGCTAAGTTGACATTTCAGAGAGTGTGTCATCTAATTGCACAAATTAGTCCCACCATCCCCTTTCCTCTATCGGACAACCAGACGTACCGATATGCACCATCGTTATGGTGGACATTCCATCTACCCGTACAAAACGTTTCGCTTCATCTTTTATATTTAAGGCTAGATTTTAATTGTAGTGAGATCTCTACGTCACAGAACAGATTGTAACACTACGTCATGTAGATAAATCATTATAAGAAAAATAAAGTTTCATCATCATCATCATCAGCCTATACTTGTCCACTGCTGGACATAGGCCTCTCCAATTGCACGACAATGAGCACGATTTTCGGCTACTCTCATCCAGCTCTTTCCAGCCGCCTTGCGAAGATCATCGCTCCACCTAGTCTGAGGGCGTCCTACACTACGTTTGCCGATCCGCGGTCTCTACTCAAGAACTCGTTTACCCCAATGGTTGTCGGTTCTTCGGCTAATATGGCCGGCTCACTGCCACTTGAGTTTGCTAATTCGCTGAGCTATGTCGATCGTTGACTTTAGTTCTTTGTCGGATCACCTAATTTCGGATTCGATCCTTCAAAGAAACTCCGAGCATAGCCCTTTCCATAGCTCGCTGAGTTACGTTAAATTTGTGGATCAGCCCAAGCGTAAGTGTCAACGTCCAAATAAAGTTTAAAGACCCCCAAATTTGAAGAGAATTCCCCAATCTGGCAGGTGCGCGATATAGCACAGCACATCGCTCAATTTCATAGCTAATAGCAACCCAATAATAAATAGTATAGCTAAGTGTGAACGTGTTCAAAGTAAATGTATGTTGAACGATATTGTTTCGCTATAAACTATATGCTATGTAGCTATATATTATAGCGTAGTCTGAAATGAGCTTTATGTTGATGTAAACTTTCAGAAAACAATAATAAAGAACAAGAGCACGGCCGGCATGCCGTTCCCCATCATCTTCGGAGGAACCATCGTCACCTTCATGTGGCTGCTCTACGGGATCATACTCAGGAATAAGTTCCTCATTGTAAGTATTACTCACACCATATTTCAATTACTTTTTATTATGCTAAAGCCGGCTTTTCACTATAGGATATAATGTAAATTACATTTTGTGCTATATATAATATCCCGCGATTGCTGTTCACACTGTAAGATATATATAGTTCACTTTTGGTTGTCTATGGTGTCATTCAAACACTGGGCTGAATACACTCATTGTGTGGAGCCATAATAAAAATAAAAAACAAATAAAAACTGAGGGCGAGGCAGGGGGAGGCGCGGGTCCGGGGACGTGGGGTAAAATATAAACCTTCAAATATGGCTCAGTCGGTTGAAAAAATATTTATAGCTTGGGATGTAATATATATATATATATATATATATACAAAATGTATGACGAGCGATAAAATTTTATATCTCAAGATATAATATACATTATATTATATCCCATAGTGAAAAGCGGACTTAATGAGTGCAAACACAAGCATTGAGATAATACAGAGAGAAGTCTATAAGTATATAATGCACAAACGTTTTATAGATTTTAAATGTATGTTTATATTGGTACAGCACACCACAACAGTACTAACCAAATTATGTCTACTTGTCATTGACTGCATGCATTGACTGCATGCTTACTAATTATATAGTTGTTATATTAATATTAATAGTCGTTAGTTTTCTGAAAATAAATTAAATAAATAAATAAATAGTATATCGATGTTCGGCCTGACTTGCTACCAAAACGTACCTTACCACCTCAAGGAGAAAATCTGCCGCAATAACTTTACGGTGTTCCGGCAGCATATAACCCTTGAGAGTCAGAGTATGCTAGGCCTAGCGTGTACAACATCTTCAACCGCATCGTCGCTTACCATCAGGCGAGATAGCGGTCAAATGCTAGCCTATATGATATAAAAAAAATTGATTTGATTTGTAATAAAAATATAAAAAACTAAAATCGAACAATATTGTTCGTGTCGGCCTTAGGTTTTACTCGCAATTATTTCGGATTGTAATATTTACATCTAAATTAGATGCAAACCAGACTCGCAAACGAGTTATGGTTTTTGTTAATAAGTATTAAAAAAATATTTTCGGCCCAAAACTTACAAAAAATGAGAACCTCGTACCTGTCTATATAAATAGAAACCTGAATATTAAAAACTGGTATCTTGTCTTGCAAAGGAGTAAAAAAACATGGTCAAACTGACTTAACAAAAATTTGTTTTTTCTAAATAATGAGCCGTGAATGAATTTATTACTGAATTTGTAAAATCCTTTGATAATATGTAACTACGTCATTTTATTATTTTTTCGTATAGGCTAGGTCGAGCATGGAAGCACGCTAGGCCTAGAATGGGAACTGGCTCTCAATGATAGCTGCCGGAACACATTAGATGTGTTTGGTGACAGATTTTCTAACTTGGGGGTAGTAGCTGGCCAGGCGGACACTAGATAGTGTCCTACCATCATGTGGGGGTTGTTGGTTTCTTAACGATGTTTTTCCTTCATCGGAGGGCCACTGTGAAAAGCGAACATAAATTTTTCTATAAAAAAATTCATTGGTGCACGGCGGGGATTGAACTCCGTACTTCTGGCGTCAAAGCCGACCATTCTCTCACTACACCACTAGGCCCTCTAAAATTACTCTACTTCGTAATTGTTCTTTATAATTATCGTTCTTAATATTTAAACAGGTTTAAAATTAAGCTATTAATTTAAAAGCTATAAATTAATTAAATGGTTAAATTGATTGGCTAAGGCTAATCAAGCGCCATTTAATCGATAGAAAAGTGTCGAATGAGTATTTGTTGTAACCTTCGAGCATTTACCAATAGAGATGTTAACGTTGTAATCCGCAAACATTTTTTTACCTGCCGATACTTACGGGGGACGATGATTTGTGCGTGTTTACCTCGGTAAACACGCAATGCACACACACAAATCACTCACTTTAACGATCCCGCACACTAGCTTGAAACACGCACACAGTATTAAATATACAGCGTAGTTACGCACGCTCATATGGCCAAAAATGGCTATATGACCAGCAGAGGGGTACGCTTTGCGTTAACAACTCCTTTGGTAAATGCTCGAAGGTTGTAACTCGTAAAAATAAGTATCTCATGGCTCGTCTTAATATGTGTATATTTGTTTGATTTCAGTTGCAGAACGTAGTTGCGTTCGTTTTATGTGCGTTCCAAATTTCACTGTTTGTTATATATCCTTCGAAGCCGAAGGGAAAAGAGAAGGCCAAAGCCAAGAAGGCCGATTAATGGATGGTAAGCGCAAGAATACGTAGTCCTAATTGGTTTGTAGTTTTAAGAAAAGAGCTGTTATGCTAAAATGCTATAAGTAAAGATTTGTTGTGAAATATTTTACTAAATATATTTTATATTATGTATTATAGAATCAATGTAGACTTAAACTATTTTGTTTTAGTTTTGATATAAGTGGTTGGATTCATTTAATACCTTGATTTCTATTTATATTCATAAATTAGTAAAACAATATCTAAAATATTCAAATCTAACATCCTGTTTGTTAAAGAACAAGCTAAATTTTTTTCTTCTTATATCTAGATTTTTGAATATGTAAGAGTATTGAATATTTGAGTATTTGAATATGTATTTTATTACCAATTAAATTAAAAAGACAAATCGCTGGAAGAATAATTTTAATCAATTTTAATGTAGTATTTTTTGTTGTTGTATTTGAATAAAGCTCGTTTGTGCCTCTATTTGAAATTGTCTGTGATTCTGCACATTTAAATGTAGCTGGTTCTCTCTTAAAGATAATTTCTTTTAAAATATCCAGCTAATGTTAATAAGATCAAGTTATACATAGATTATAGCCGTAGACAAACTAACAAGATATATATTTTTTAGGGTTCCGAACCCAAAGGGTACCAACGGAACCCTATTACTAAGACTCCGCTGTCCGTCTGTTTGCCTGTCTGTCCGTCTGTCGCCAGGCTGTATCTCATGAACCGTGATAGTTAGACGGTTGAAAATTTCCGGATGATGTATTTCTGTTGCCGCTATAACAACAAATACTAAGAACAGAACAAAGTTAAAAATTAAATTAATTACAATAAACGTGTTTTTACTATAGCGCCATCTATGAGCGATTGTTTACCTTATTAATAATATTAATTACTAACACCTTTGTGTTAACGTTCACTTAGTTGGTGTTAGAAGTTTGTTAGATATTCGTTAGATGGCGTTCGGGACCCTCCGTGTGCGGGACAAAAGTCTGACTCGCACGGCCAGTTTTTGTACATAACAATCTGACTCATTATTTATGTTGTCTTTGTCAAGCACCCTAAAAAAATGAATAAATCATTTAGTACTAAGCTTATTGTACACATACCAATTAAAAGAAAATCTTCGTAAAAAATCGCGCTCTTTTTTAATCGACTTCAAAAAAGGAGGAGTTTCTAAATTAGGATGTTTTTACCTTTTTATATATATATTTATGTACAATATTAAGTATATATAATATTAGAACTTAAATAAGTATAAACATATCTGTCAACATGTTTCTTGAATGCATTTGCAAAAAATAACATTCCAATTTTATTTTTTTTATTTTAGTTTTATATGGACTAATAAATCATGACTTTGCATACAAATGTCTGCATGTTTTACTCTTTCTGTATACATACTTGTATTTATAAATTTTTATCACTGAGGGCTAGTTTCACCGGTACCAGATAACTACTACTATTGGAAACTTATCTGTCAGATTTTTAAAATTTTATATGGCGTCATACGTCAAATAACTATTAGAAACTTTAACAGAAACCAGTGAAACTGACCCTGATAAAGTCTGTGCAAAAAGAGAACCGTCGTGGTATTACAATGAACTAACATTTAGGGGTAAGGAAGGTATATACCTACCTAGTACCCCCGATAATGATAATAGTAGATACCTACCAAGGTATCAAACATTTTTAGCATTTTTAGTGGCAAGGACAGAGCAATGTTGTCAACGCAACAAAACAGTAAATAAGAACACGCGACCTTCATTTCTACGTCGGTTCTCTTTTTGCACAAACTACTACAATTATCTAAATATAATTATATGTTTATAATTATTTAAAACGGCTTTACACTCACGGGTTAAGATGTCGAAATTACTCCGACACTCCGTGAGTGTAAAGCCGTTTTAAATAATTATATGTGTTATTCTCACGATAATTTTCATAAACAAATAATTATATGTTGTTACGTTTCCCAGTACGTGCGTATTTTTTATTTTACGTGTCGTAGTCATATGAATAATAAGCGGCTATATCCCAATAGATATGGCGTCGGCCTGGCAATCGAGAGGTCGTGAGTTCGATCCCCACCCAGTGCACTATTGTCATGAACCCCCTCCCAACTAGTTGGAGGGGTTAACAAGACTACTAGTAATGTGCAAACCACATTGCAAGTACGCTTCATTATTACCTGAATTAAAGATTTTTTTTTAAATGATGTGATTCCACTTAATCCCATATCTATGAAGTTTACTTAGTTCGATGCTTAACAGTGATTAAGTGGTCTGTGATTATACTATTTTTGGGGATCGTTCTGAATCACGTAATTATTAATATATATACAGGGTTTCTCGTAAATCAACGTCAAGCGGGCACGAGGAAAGAGAGGGGGATCACAGCAGTCCCGGGAAAAATAGAAAAAAAATCCATATCTGATCTGATGATGTTTTAAAAAAAAAAGTAATATTAATATGAATAGAACAGTAGTTTTGCATCAATTTAGAATCTTAACTAAATGAACGATCTTTTGACGTAACTTGCCGAGGGTGGTACAGAATGTTGTTTTTGTATTTATGTGGAGTCAAAGTTGGGTGATATTATTTTTGCATCTTCGATTCAAAGAGACTACGTTAATGTTAACTAACTTATCAAACGTTATTGCTTGATTTGTAACTGCGATTCGTTAGTACGTTAATTTAGCACCACGTCATTGAAAAAAACAACGTAAAATCGTGAAATTTGTGGTCTCAGGATCTAGAGATCTGGTGTCATAAGGTGTCAATTTTCCTTAATTTCATAAATTTGCCAGTTAAAAAACTGAAGGATTTCGTTTCTATTTTTCCCGGAACTGCTGTGACCCCTCCTCTCATCCCGTGCCCGCTTGACGTTGAGTTACGGGGCTGTATATAAGCAAAGCTCATTTATTTGCTCATTATTTACCTGCACTACGTCGGGGATGTAATAAAATCACCTTTATATGCAAATATTTGTAAGGTAAGGCTGATAGATTTAAAAACGGGAATTTAACGTGACTTACGCGATGTCGATATAGCGATCGACATATGTTTCGGCCTCATCCGGAGGCCTTCTTCAGGATCTTGAGTGCTTGGCGCTCGTCGACGCGTCGCACCTCGCACTGCGGGCCGCTGCTCGTGCAGCGCGGGCGGACGGAGCGGGCGGCGGCGGCGGCGGTGGTGGTGTTGGTGGGGGGTAATGATGCGGTGTACATAGTGGAGGCGCGGGATTAGGTTGGAGGGCTTCGTCTTCATCACTGCTGTTTACTTCAGACGAGACCTCATCCAACCGGCAGACGGAACTCACGGTGTCCTCCTCACTGTTGCCACTGGTGACGTGCTTTCCATGAAGAACGGTTTTCCACGTATTTGACAGGTACCACCCTCTGTCTCTGTTGAAGTTACGACGACGACTGATCTCAATGGCTTCTCGGATTTTGCGGGGTACAAAGTACTTTTCACGCGCCAAAATCCGTGCCTTGTCAAATCTGATGTAGTGCGTCGTCCCAGATGTGAGAGCGTGCTCTGTAACCGCCGAGCTACCGCTGTCCACGTTCTTCATGGAAGCAATGTGTTCTTTGAGTCTTGTGGACACGTTTCTTCTGGTCTCGCCTACGTAGCTTGCACCACAGTCGCAAGGAACGACGTAGACCCCAGGAGCTCCTAGGGGATCCTTATCCTTTGGAGAGCGCAACAATTGCCTGACACGTGAGGGGGGGCGGAATATCGTCTTGATGCTATATCTTCGGCGTAACAAGTGTCCAATTTTGTCCGTGACCCCCTTGACGTATGGTAGGTACGTTGCTGCTCTCTCAACCGATGTTATTCGGCACTTTGTGGAGTTGTTCGCAATCCGATTACTCTGCTTCCAGCTGTATCCGTTTGCCTCTAACACCGCCTTCACATGCGCGAGTTCCGTGTCTACATGTTGTGGGTCACATAATCTCAGCGCTCTGTTGATAAGTGTCCGAGGCAACGACGCTAGATGGGCGGGATGGTGATGGGAGTCAGCTCTCAAGTACCGGTCTGTATGCGTACTCTTGCGGTACACTGTGTGTGAGAGATGTCCATTCTGTTGTCGCTTGAGTAACACGTCAAGAAACGGCAACGCGCCCTCTATTTCTCGTTCGACAGTGAAAGTGATCGTCGGATGTTTGCTATTTAGATGTTCTAATAAGGGTGTTACATGGTCCTTATGTAAAATAGCAAACACGTCATCCACATATCGGATAATAATCGTAATCGGATTGCGAACAACTCCACAAAGTGCCGAATAACATCGGTTGAGAGAGCAGCAACGTACCTACCATACGTCAAGGGGGTCACGGACAAAATTGGACACTTGTTACGCCGAAGATATAGCATCAAGACGATATTCCGCCCCCCCTCACGTGTCAGGCAATTGTTGCGCTCTCCAAAGGATAAGGATCCCCTAGGAGCTCCTGGGGTCTACGTCGTTCCTTGCGACTGTGGTGCAAGCTACGTAGGCGAGACCAGAAGAAACGTGTCCACAAGACTCAAAGAACACATTGCTTCCATGAAGAACGTGGACAGCGGTAGCTCGGCGGTTACAGAGCACGCTCTCACATCTGGGACGACGCACTACATCAGATTTGACAAGGCACGGATTTTGGCGCGTGAAAAGTACTTTGTACCCCGCAAAATCCGAGAAGCCATTGAGATCAGTCGTCGTCGTAACTTCAACAGAGACAGAGGGTGGTACCTGTCAAATACGTGGAAAACCGTTCTTCATGGAAAGCACGTCACCAGTGGCAACAGTGAGGAGGACACCGTGAGTTCCGTCTGCCGGTTGGATGAGGTCTCGTCTGAAGTAAACAGCAGTGATGAAGACGAAGCCCTCCAACCTAATCCCGCGCCTCCACTATGTACACCGCATCATTACCCCCCACCAACACCACCACCGCCGCCGCCGCCGCCCGCTCCGTCCGCCCGCGCTGCACGAGCAGCGGCCCGCAGTGCGAGGTGCGACGCGTCGACGAGCGCCAAGCACTCAAGATCCTGAAGAAGGCCTCCGGATGAGGCCGAAACATATGTCGATCGCTATATCGACATCGCGTAAGTCACGTTAAATTCCCGTTTTTAAATCTATAAGTTTAAAATGAACGTGAGTTTTTATAATAAAAAAGGTAAGGCTGATAAAGCGGCTGATCAATGTGATGTGATATCCTTTCTATGTAAAATAAAAGTTTATTGTCATTTGTCTGAGTATTTTTTTTATTGATGAAACTTCCCTTTATTTTGCCTTGTATCAAAGTCAACACCAATGTTATAAGTTTGAAAGTCAGTTTGTATATTTGTTTGGGACTTCTTCACGGTCAAATGGCTGGACCGATTTACCTGAAATTTTGCACAGGGAAATTAAATTTAGCCGGTATTTTGGATTACCGTTATGGAACGAACCGTCTTGCGCGAAGACTCGACGAGTTTCAACCTCCGGAACAGGCCGGGTTTCGAAGCGGTTACGGCACCATAGACCACATCCACACGGTGCGGCAGATTGTACAGAAGACCGAAGAGTACAATCGGCCCCTGTGCTTAGCCATTCGTGGACTATGAGAAGGCCTTCGACTCAATCGAAACCTGGTCCGGGTCCGTTCTGGAGTCCTTGCAGCGTTGCCAAGTAGACTGGCGATACATCGAAGTGATGAGATGTCTGTATAACGAACTAAACATGTCCACCTGCGTCGAGGAGTGAGACAGGGGGACGTCATATCCCCGAAACTGTTCACTAACGCCTTGGAGGATATGTTTAAGAAGCTGGACTGGAAAGATTCTGTCATTAACATCAACGGCAAGTACATCTCTCACTTACAATTCGCAGATGACATCGTAATTATGGCAGAGACGCTGCAGGACCTACAAAGGATGTTGAATGGCCTAGCTGATTCTTCTTGTCGTTGGATTAGTCTCCGGATGAATTTGGATAAAACCAAAGTCATGTACAACGAGCACGTAGTTCCGGAACCGATTGTCGTAGATGGAATCCCAGTCGAAGTTGTTACGCAGTATGTTTACCTAGGGCTCCAACTAGGCAAACAAAACTTCGAGAAGGAAATCTAGAGAAGAATTCAGCTGGTCTGGGAAGCATTCGGAAAACTCCGTCGAGTCTTCTCGTCGCCTATACCTCATAGTGTCTAAAGACAAAAGTCTTTAACCAGTGCGTCCTACCTGTGATGACATACGGAGCCGAGACGTGGACACTCACGCTATGGGAAGAGCTCTGCTCGGTATTTCTATGCGGGATCGAATCCGGAACGAAATTCGCCAGAAACCTAAAGTTATCGACATAGCTTTTTTTTTTTTTATATTAAAATTTGTTTATTTCACTTTGAAGTACTTTACAATTCAGTGCGTCCCTAGCTACTAAACTAGGTGTTTAAACACCCGTATTTCAGCAATTAGTTCCTTCCGAGTAATTGATCAATCAATCTTGTGTACATAATAAAGTATAGATATTTTTAATGATTAGGTTTAAGATTAAATATACGGATTAGTAAGCTGAAGTGGCAGTGGGCTGGTCATATCTGCCGCAGGACTGATAACCGCTGGGGTAGACTTGTTCAGAGTGGAGACCGCGAATCAGTAAACGTAGCGTAGGACGTCCTGTGACCAGGTGGAGCGACGACATATACAAAGCGGTGGGCAGTGACTGGAAGAGCCGAAGATCGGGCTCAGTGGCGCATCTTGGGAGAGGCCTACGTCCAGCAGTGGACGGACACCGGCTGATAATGATGATATGGATTAGGCCATAGGATACTATATAACGCGGGCGAAGCCGCAAGGCACAGCTAGTTAGCAATAAATTAGTTAAAAATGACCCAACAATCATATACCTACACGTACTCGTAAATCGATATCAAATATTCGGCGTAGAGATAACTAGATACCTACTGGCGATATAATGCCCGGTAGGTATATTATATTACTCTATTTATAGTTATGCGAACTCGATGACGCTGTTTTTGTCATGTTCCTGACTCATCATGATAAATGCCGACCCATGGACACCAGGTGTCACCGCTCCGCTAGACCGACCATCTTCTTTTTCTATATAAAAATCAATTGCTGTTCGTTAGTCTCGCCAAAAATCGAGAACGGCTGGGCCGATTTAGCTGATTTTGGTTTTGAAATGTTTATCGTAGGCCAGGGAAAATTTAAACGGTAAGAAAATATGGAAAAATTGCGAGGGATATAGTAAAAACAACAATTTCATTTTTCCCATATAAACTGTTGTACCTATTTTTCTGTCAAACATTCGACGTTCGTCCCTTAAATTAAAAATTAAAGGGATACGAAATACATATTTTTCCGGCAAATATTGTTCAATCGGAACCCTGCGTGTGCATAAATATATTATAAATAAACTAAAAAACCCGCGAATATAAATAAACTGCGAGTTGGACCCAACTCGCAGTTTATTTATATTCGCGGTACGAAGTTCGCCGGGTCAGCTAGTAACCAGTATTTATTTTATTAGGTGTTATGTAATAATCTTAATAATTGTAATCATAATTCCTCGAACCGTTGTTAATACTATCTACTATAGTATTCTATGGCACGGGGTGTGGGGAAAATACTTGTTTATTTGCTCAACGCGCGCCGTCTCAAATATCATTTAAGTAACACGTTACCACATTTTTAAAATACTGCCCATCTTATACTCCATTAAATAAAATGAAACACTTTCTTGAATCTTGAACGGGATGTGTATCCAGAACAAAAAAAAACACGGCTTGTTCACAACTATACAGCTATTATATTACCTTTATTTACTCTTTAGCTATACATAGCTTTGAAAAAGCCTCGTTTGAACACTTGATAAAGTAAAAAAAATTATATCTACGAATTTATTATAAAAACTCACGTTCGTTTTAATCTTATAGATTTACGGCCTTACTAATAAAGTTTTTTTCACTCTGTACACACGTTGTATACCACAAAAGCTGACCAATAAAAATATTTTTGACGTAAGCCTTGGATAAAGTTGGTATACAGATGTGCCATTATCAAAGGAGGCTGTCCATTTCTTAAACAGCCTGAGACCCTAGTTTAGCGAGTGTGTTAAGGATTAAAATGGCGGATTTCTCTATTATCAGCTGATTGAAATCATGTCTAGAAATAGTAACTATTATTGAATCTGTGTCTAGTATTCTGTAAAAAAACGTTTTGATTCTTCAAACTTCAAAAAGTATGCTGTCATTTGAGGATCGTTTGCATGTGTTAGATTTGTTCTCATTGAAATGGATTACATAAATTATTTCGACATATTTGACCATTGGGAGATAGAAGAGGCAAATAAAAAAATCGTAAACATTATGAAGACCGTGCAGATCCATTATTTTGAACAATTCAGATTTTCCATTTTAAATACAAATAACGGGTTTACGAAAAGCTATGCGGAAGAAACTAAACGCAGTGATTACATTCTCTTTGCAAATTGACAGTTTATTCAAAGATGGCTACAATCATGTTTATATTGTAGCCATAGAGACCGCTAGTCTCCATGGCTACAATGTCAACAGCGTAGACAGAGGACAACAGTCAATTTGAGTGTTTCGTTCTAAAATTTGTTTTAATTCTTTCACTCCTACTAAAAGAAAATATTTTCTATTATGTCAACTAATTTCAATAAAAAGTTCCAAAAACAACGTAGTTTGATTAATATTGCATTCCTAAAATAAAATTTCATGACTAATATTAATAATTAGTAAACTTTATGAAATAATAATTTACGGAACTATTTAAGACGTAAACAGTTTCTAAACGAATTGACTAATAGTTGCCAGATGAAAAATAAAAAAGTGTTAAACGTCTATGTAGATACCCACCTCCTATTCAACGTTTATTAGTCAAACATTAGATTGACGCGTGTTTAGCGCTTATTCTTTGTGCAACTGCACAACCGTTTAACAGACGTATAGGCAAATTTTTATTAGTAAGGCCGTTAAAATCGGGAATTTAACGTGACTTACGCAATGTCGATATAGAATCGATATATGTACGATGCCATAGACTAGACATACGGATATCTCACAAATACACAAGTCAAACTTATTATAACACTGTTTTTGCTTCGGGTGCTAATCGTATAACTGAACTTGCATAACTTCAGATTCTACATCTAACTGACTCTAGGTAACAAGACAAGCGTAGTGCAAGTCTAGCATTTGACCACAATCTTACCTGTTGGTAAGTGATGATGCAGTCGTGGATGGTAGCACGCTAGGTCTAGAATGGGAACTGGCTCTCAAGGACAGTTGCCGGATAACATGTTTGGCGACAGATTTTTCAACTTTAAGCTGGTAGCTGGCCAGGCGGACACTAGACAGTGTCCTACCACAATGGGTTTCTTTACAATGTCTTCTTCACCGGAGGGCCACTGTGATATACGCACACAAATACGATACAAAAATCCATTGGTGCACGGCGGGGTTTGAACCCACTTCCACCTTTGGCGTCAAAGAAGCGCCTATCCGCTAATCCATGTGAATCATATTTTATCTTCAAAATTATTAAGACAGAATACCTTATCTCTGCAGATTAGAGTCGGTAGCGGAAAACAATGATATAGCGTTTACTTTATCAAATTTTATTTACAAAAAATACCTATTTAAAGAGTATTTATATAACAATGATATACTTACATCTACTAAAAATACGTTCAAATTACAACAACATTATGTATAATTTCTCCAAAAATATTGTACTCGATGTACCAATTGATTGATAAATAGAATATAATTTATAAATATTTACAAACTTTAATTGCTACGAGCACCTTACTTTATTTAGTATATTTTAGTCAATAGGTACGTATATAAAATAACAACTCGTTCTTTGAACCAAAGTAATCTATAAAGCGAATGAGATGGTAACTTACTCGTACATAAAATAAAAATTAAACTAAATAAGACTGTACTTATAGCTAATTATTTAGAACTTTATTATAATGTTTCCAAGATTACAATATAGTTTTCTGTATAATATATGTATATGTGTCATTTAGGGTTCATGATTTCTCGAGCTTATCAATTTCTCGGGTCTCGAGAATTCTCGAGGCTAATTTCCCGGGTCTTCTCGGGTTGTCGAGAAATTTACATTTACGTATGTTTTTGCAATCTTTTCGGTTCAAATAATGAAAAAAGTCGTCACAAAATTAAAAATGTGTATCGTAAAAAACATCTTATTTTAAATCACTAAATTAACTGGTTTTCCTCTCACATTAAGTATCTTAAAAATTTATTGCCAGTTTTCAACAAAGTTAGCTTCTCTAACACAAAACAAATAAAATTAGAACGTTACTAAAATTGTGAATACTATCATAATCAGCTAGTTTCCGTCCACTGCTGGACATAGACTTCTCCTATGGCACGCCACTGAGCTCAATTTTCAGCTATTCGTTTCCACCGCTGTCAGCCAGCTTGCGTATATCATCGCTCCACCTAGCTGGAGGTCGTCCTACACTACGGTTGCCGAGCCGTGGTCTCCACTCTAGAACTTGTCTACCACAACAGTTATCGGTTCGGTTCTACGACAGATGTGACCTGGCCCTTTGCCATTTCAGCTCGCTATTGCTTTGAGCTATGTCTATAACTTTGGTTCTGTGACGGATGACTTCGTTTCGAATTCGATTCTTCAGAAAAACTCCGAGCATAGCCCTCTCCATAGCTCGCTGAGCAACTTGGTGAACTAGTCGTACGGTCAGTGTCCACGTCTAGGCCCAGCAAGTAATAGCAGATAGGAAGCACTCGTTAAAGACTTTTGTCTTCATGCTTTGTGGTATGGGCGATGAAAAGACGCGACAAAGTTTTCCTAATGCTGCCCATCCCAGCTGTATTCTTCTGCGAGCTTCCTTCTCGAAGTTTTTTCTACCCAATTGCAATATTTGCCCAAGGTAGACGTATTCGTGAACAACTTCGAGAGGAACTCCGTTTAGGGCAATCGGCAATAACATGTTCGTTGAACATGTATGCAGCATGCATTGCAAGCCCTGTACGGTTTCAGCCATGAGGACAATATGATGATATTTTCATGTCGCAAATCTCAAATGTGAAAGGTAAATGCCGTTCATATTTATACCCCTTCCTTTCCAATTCAGCGTTTTGAACATATTATCCTCTAGAGCGTTAGTGAACAATTTGGGGGATATAACGTCCTTTTGTCTCACTCCTCGATGTAAACGGATATGTTCAGTCTGCTGATTTTGTACTTGCTGACTTATAATTACAATAACAACACAATTTTTGGCAGGTTAATTAGGAAAAAAATCAACTTTAAAATTTGCAAGATCAATAAACAACATCTGAGAATCTGAACATACGTACAAAACAATTAGGTCTGCTTACTCTGTCTAATAAAATATGTATTTAGAAAAACTAAAGCATTTATAGCTTTATCAGACAGACGGTTTCTTATTTTATTTACTATGATTAATATAATATGATTTCTCGAGTTCTCGACTTTTCTCGAGCTTAATTTCCCGGGAACAAAGCCTAACGATTTCCCGGGAATTCTCGAGCCGAGAATTCCCGAGGATGAACCCTAGTGTCATTGGGGATCGGATGCATATTTTATTTACCTAAAGTTAATTTTTGGGTATTATATTATGGAAGAAGCTTTTCAGGATATATTGCTTCATCAAAAATCGGTTAATATAAGTAGGGAAAAGCAACCTCATCACATTGTAACAGGGCATTTATCATTAATGTCAAATCGGGTATATTACATCTCACTCATACACTTTAATAAATAATTTTTTACTCCGCCCCCTAACCTAATTCTCAATGATTCGAAAACCTATTCGAATTCGGAAGCTTCATTTTTAATTTTGAATATTGATAAATCCGTGAGCTTTATTTTGTCGCGGAAACCTTTCCAATTAGAGTCACCGATTTTTTCAAATTGGAATATCAAAAGTAACCGATCGAAGCACTGTGAATTTGCAAAGTTTCAAGTCGAAGTAACAGCAGTTTCCGAATCCGAATTTGCTTTTTTTTTCTGACGATAAGCAAGCGTTTGACCACTATCTCACCTGATGTTAAGTGAAGATGTGATCGACGATGTAGCACGTTTGCCTAGAAGATACCTGTTCACTCGCGATTTGAAGACCCCCGGATTGTACTTCACAGGAAACACAAATTCTGGCAGGGAATTCCATTCCTTTGCTGTGCGTATGATAAATGTTGATACAAAGCGCTTTGTGCGACAGAATGGAATATCAACCATGTATCGATGGCGTATATCTGTGCGTCTGGGAGTACGATGGTAAAAGGGGGACGGTGGAATTAATTCGTGCAGTTGGTAGGCACACTCCCCGAAATGTATCCGATAAAAGACCGATAAACTGGCGACTTTGCGGCGATGCTCTAGGCTCTGAAGCCTTTTGCTTACTAGATTTTTGTCGTTAATGAGTTTCTTGGCTCTCCTCTCAATAACTTCCAACGCCTCCAGCTGGTATTTGGCTGACCCATCCCACAGGTGAGAACAGTACTCCATACATGATCGGACTTGAGATTGATACAAATTAAGCAGCTGTCCTGGTGTGAAGTACTGTCTCACCTTGGCCAAAACACCAAGCTTTTTTGAGGCCAATTGGGCTTTTGACTCAATATACGAGCCAAAGTTGAGTGTGGGTGTTAGCGAGATTCCAAGAAGCTCGAGGTGATCAGTTATCGGTACGGACACATTCCGGAAAGTAGGAGTCAGTTGGAACGGACTCCGTTTGGCGGAGAACAGACACGCCTGGGTCTTAGCTGCATTAAACTTGACCAGGCTGGCATCGCCCCATTCGGAGACAGCCTATAAGGACAAGTTCCAGCGCTCGACCATCGCCTCCCTATAACACTTAATTTGTGCTACACTAGTACGTGCACTGGATGTATAGCTCTCTACAACGGTTCTGTTATACCCAAAGATACCGGGCTTTAGCAGATCGTTAATATGCAGCAGGAAAAGAGTTGCAGAGAGCACTGAACCCTGAGGGACCCCGGCATTAATAGCCATTTGGTCAGAAGAGCAGCCATCAATGACTACTCTTATAGACCGGTCCCTCAGGAAATACGAAATCCAGACACATAAACCAGTAGGCAGTCCGTAGGATGGAAGCTTGCTTATAAGACTATCGTGCCAAACCCTGTCAAAGGCTTTTGATATATCAAGGGAAACTGCAAGAGCTTCCCCATGATTCTCAACAGCCTCGCTCCAAATGTGCGTGGCATACGCTAGAAGATCCCCAGTGGACCGATTTTGGCGAAATCCATATTGTCGGTCACTTAGGAGGTCGTTTGCTTTAAGGTATGCCAGGAGCCGGTTATTCAGTACACGTTCCATAGTCTTGCAGAGTATGGACGTGACTGAGATTGGCCTATAGTTGGCAGGGTCAGCACGACTGCCTTTTTTGGGCACAGGTTGCACGTTGGCAAGCTTCCATGATTTCGGCACTTGACCACATGTTATAGAGAGACGAAAGAGGCGTGTCAGAACAGGAGCAAGTTCAGGCGCACAGGTCCTCAAGACTATAGCTGGAATACCATCCGGGCCGCTGGCTTTGTTCACGTCTAGATTTTCCAGTGTTTTACGAACCTCTGTCTGACGGATGCGGATTTCCGACATTTGTGTCATACATCCAGGTAGACTTGGAGGTGTCTCACAAGCAGTGTCTAGACGTGAAGATTCCGCAAACAGAGAAGCATACAAATTTGCTTTCTCTTTGGCGGTGTGAGCCAGCGCCCCATCGGGTTTTAGCAGTGGAGGAAGTGAGGGGCGACAGAAGTTCGACTCGACCGACTTAGCCAGAGACCAAAACGCTTTACTACCCGCTGGATACGAAGCTAGTTTGGTCCATATCCGGCCTATGTACTCAAATCGGGACTTCCGCAGAGCCTTCTTGCAGGACTCGGCAGCCTTGTTGAACGCTTTCTTCTTCGCTGACAGATCTCTGGCTTTGCGGTTACGAGCATCAACCCAGGCCATGTATGCTTCTTGTTTCAGTGCTTCAACACGTCGATATTCAGCCCCGAACCATGGTTGAGCTTTGCTTGACATCGCTACATCAGAAAATGGAATATAGTACTCCATTCCTTGACGCAGCACCTCCGTCACAGCATCCGCGCAAATCGAAGGATCGTCGGAAGAGAAGCAAACAGGCCGCCAAGGATAAGATGCACAGAACGACCGCATCTCATCCCAATCTGCTGACTTGTATCGTCATACCCGCCGGGTGCCTCTTGGGCTGGGGTCGGGCGGGGAGTAGACTGATACAGATTTCACCAAACAGTGGTCGGAGCTACCTAACGGTGATGATACCGACACTGAGTAACGGTCTGGATCAGTTGTCAGCAGAAGGTCCAAGCAATTGGCTGTATAGGCGTCAACATCAGGAACCCGCGAATCTTGGACCAGCTGGGTGAGATTTAACGCTAAGGCAAGCTTTCGCGTCTCTCTCCCAGCGTGGTCGGTGCACTGGTATGGGAAAAGCCACTCCTGGTGGTGGGCATTAAAGTCCCCCAGTAACACTAGTTGGGCAGAAGGGTATTTGTGTTGAGCGGCGTCCGCCGCCTCACTCAAGTACTCTGTGAGCCTGGATGTCTTCTGATCTCCGCTGTGCGACCAGTATACACAGGCGTAGAGAAGTTTCTCTAGGTCTGTGTCCACCAGTAACCAAAGCACTGAATAGCGAGGGTCTTCAAGATGACGGAGACGCAGACAGCAGATGTCGTCCCGGGCGTACGCGCACTCACCTGACCGAGCTTTAAAATTGTGCTCCAGGGTGTAGCCGGGGTAAGTGAGGTACGCCACGTCAGACGGGCATTGTATCTGCGTCTCCGTGCTTTCGAATGATTGAGAATCGCGCAAAAATAGCATCGGATTTTTTTCCACAGAAAAGTGCTTTCCATAATAGCAAACATCTGAAGTTTGAGGTAAATATGCATTAGAATATCCAATATCTAGTCATTACGTCGTAATATACATACAAGTTTGTAATATTTAGTTAATGTTTAAATCCAGAACGTATACCTTAACTACTTGAATATGCGCGTAGACGGAAGGAATAGTTTAAATGCAAAAATATTTCATTAAATACGTAAAATTGTTAAAGATATGTCTGTATATACGTAAGTATATACTTAAATTTGTAAGAACCCCACCTGAATAATAAGGCAAGATATCATTATAGTTAGTTATTAGTTATCTTCTATTGAAATATATATAATTGAACCATGGCAGCCGAGTTATCTTCTCAGGATATGTCTACACATATCCCGAGAAGATAACTCGGCTCTTTGAGTATTATGGTACCAACCAATTAATACTCTTACTCTACCTACATAGTTACCGATGCTTTCTGTCAACGCAAAAGTTTAATAGAGAGAGAGTTTTTTTTTATGCGAAAATGGGTAGCACTTGACCACTATCTCACCTGATGTTAAGTGACGATGCGGTCGAGGATGTAGTGCGCTTACCCAAAGGATACCTATTCACTCGCGACTTGAAGGCCCCTAAGTTGTATCTAATCGGAAACACAGACTCGGGCAGGGAATTCCATTCCTTGGCAGTATTCATACAAAATTTGTTCGATATACTATATCAAGTTTGGTATGAAAACTCGTACTAAGGGTACTGACCGCTATAAATACGTTTTATAATAGGCGCGTGGCAAACATATTTGAAATCGTTAATCGACGTCCTACAACGTTCTAACTTGTGATGCGTGCAAAACATTTAAATTACCTCTTAATGACTACTCGAAAATATTCGCTCGGAAGTCCCAGGTCACTCGATGATACATCACAAAGCATCATTCCAAACTGACTCATCTGGGAAATGCTACAGATTTTCGACAGACTACCAAAAAGGAGGCCTGTATTTTTTTCGTCCGTTTCTTTTTTGTGTGTAAGTTACGCGATTACTCCGTCAATTGTGAACCGATTCGGATGATTTTTTTTTTATTGGTATGGTACATTTCCAAGGTGCTCCCATTGTAATTTCATTGAGATCTGATAAGTATCCCCAGAGATATGAAGATAAACACCTGAAACTTAGTACTGAAAATGACTAGCGCGGCATTTGAAGTCAGTTTTTTTTTCGTTTTGGAAACAATCTTAAATTATGGAAAAGCCTGAAACGTTCGATTCTGTGCAAAATGTAGGATTCTACATCTCGACCGTGCAAATAGTCTGTAGATGCTGTATAGATCATCTACATAAAATATAAAAAGCACTAATAGAGTCTGTTCAAAAAAAGAACCATCGTGGCTTTACTATGAACTAACGTTCAAAGGTAAGGAAGGAAGGTATATACCCACCTAGTACCACCAACCTACCAAGGTATCAAACATTATTAGCCGTAGTGGCAACGACAGAGCAATGTTGTCAACGCAACAAAAACAGTAAATTAGAAGCATCAACACGCGCGCCCTCAATTTCTACGACGGTTCTCTTTTTGCACAGACTCTATCCCGAAGTGTTCCCAGACGCGATCTCAAGTCGAGCTGTTATAATTCAGTGTCAAGTGAGATCAGTACGCCGGGACAGATTTAGACTTTTTCCTTTTAACCATTCTGTACATGGTTTTCAAGATGCCGGGTTTCTTTATTTGCCTCGTTTCGCTTGTGATGGAGCCGTCGGGCGAAGAGTTGGAGATCATCGGCGCAGTGGAGGCTTCGGTGGTCGCTTCTGAAGGTGCAGGGACCATTTGCGAAGGCCCAGGGACCGTATTGACAGGCCCGGGGTCCTCCGAAGGCGGAGTCGCCACCTCTGGCGGCGCGGCGGTCGGGACGGTCGTATTTCTCTCACTGACGCGAGGAATGGGAGTGTTCAGTCTCCAATTGCTACCTCCTAAGAAATGTGGATTGGGAAGTTCTATGATCCTCGCCGCTGAAGTAGACGCGGTCGATGACGTCACGTGGCCGTTCTGGAGTGCACTGAAACAATATAGATAGATAGATTAATACTTAATTGCAGCATTTCCCATTTGACCCGGTATCGGGCTATCAAATTAAAATACCGGGTCGCGACATTACTGCCTCGTTTTAAAAATAATGCCTACTATCGATCAAAACATATACGGCCTTACTAATAAAAATTTGCCTATACGTCTGTTAAACGGTTGTGCAGTTGCACAAAGAATAAGCGCTAAACACGCGTCAATCTATTGTTTGACTAATAAACGTTGAATAGGAGGTGGGTATCTACATAGACGTTTAACACTTTTTTTATTTTTCATCTGGCAACTATTCGTCAATTCGTTTAGAAACTGTTTACGTCTTAAATAGTTCCGTAAATTATTATTTCATAAAGTTTACTAATTATTAATATTAGTCATGAAATTTTATTTTAGGAATGCAATATTAATCAAACTCCGTTGTTTTTGGAACTTTTTATTGAAATTAGTTGACATAATAGAAAATATTTTCTTTTAGTAGGAGTGAAAGAATTAAAACAAATTTTAGAACGAAACACTCAAATTGACTGTTGTCCTCTGTCTACGCTGTTGACATTGTAGCCATGGAGACTATCGGTCTCTATGGCTACAATATAAACATGATTGAATAAAAATCTTTGAATAAACTGTCAATTTGCAAAGAGAATGTAATCACTGCGTTTAGTTTCTTCCGCATAGCTTTTCGCAATCCATTTCAATGAGAACAAATCTAACACATGCAAACGATCCTCAAATGACAGCATACTTTTTGAAGTTTGAAGAATCAAAACGTTTTTTTTACAGAATACTAGACACAGATTCAATAATAGTTACTATTTCTAGACATGATTTCAATCAGCTGATAATAAAGAAATCCGCCATTTTAATCCTTAACACACTCGCTAAACTAGGGTCCCAGACTGTTTAAGAAATGGACAGCCTCCTTTGATAATGGCACATCTGTATACCAACTTTATCCAAGGCTTACGTCAAAAATATTTTTATTGGTCAGCTTTTGTGGTATACAACGTGTGTACAGAGTGAGAAAAACTTTATTAGTAAGGCCGTTAGTGACTAAATAGGCGATACCAAAATATGTAAGCAGCCCGCCCCGGCTTCGCACGGGTGAAATTGATACATAATATTGGACGTACCGTTGGCGTAAACGATAGTTACCTTTACTTCTAACCCGACGGTCGCTGGTTATAATCCTAGTAATCCTACCAGCTAGGATGATAACCCTCGAAAATCGATTGGAATAAAGCTAGGACTTCGCTATATACCAATTGATTTTCTCATTTTCTATTTCTCTTGATTTTTTCATTTTCTTATATTCTCAGATTTTCTATGTGCATTCATGAATCATGGGTCTTCGGACACAGGTAGTGGAATAATTAAATGTAGGTTCTGCCTCACTTGCTACCAAAAATTAGCCTACCACCATCAAGGAAAAATCTACCGCCATAACCGGTGTTCAGTTCCGGCAGCACAGCTCTCGGGAGTCATCCCATTATAGGCCTACCGTGTTTACAAATTATAAATGCGAAAGTCAGTTTGTATATTTGTATTTTGTTTGTTTGGGACTTCTTTACGTTCAAACGGCTGGACCGATTTAGCAGACATTTTGCATAGGGATAGGCAGTGCTTATTTATGGATAACAATACTACTTCATCTTGTTTGTACTACATTTTCAGAAATAAAATTATTTCATTTTACCATAAGATATTTTTCAACACAGGAGAAGCCGCGGGGCACATCTATAGAATATATCTACAGAAATAACTAAGCTAATATTTTTAACGTAGTAAAGATTGCCTAATCTGTGGTTTCGCTGCAAATATTTTATTATTTTTCGATGAGCATAATTTAAAATTTGTGAATTTGTGATATCTTCAAAAATTTTCATTTAAATTATATACTGTAAAGGACAATTTTAATCTATAATATGTGACCAAGGTAAATAACGTAATTATTTTGAAAAGGATTCATATTGTATACTATAACATAGCCTTGGCAGTTACATATTGTTTTTTTTAATTAAAAATTCAAGATTAAAATGGTTACTGTGAGTCAACTTTAAGAGATAGACATATGCTGTCGCGGACTTTTTTGTGATGATGCGGTTGAGGATGGTATCACACTAGGCGTAGAATGGGAACTGTCTCTCAATGATAGCTGCCGGAACACATTAGATGTTTGGTGACAGATCTTCTAACTTGAGGGTGGTAGTTGGCCAGCTGCCACTATGCGGGGGTTGGGGTTTTCTTAACGATGATCATGTATATATATTTACATCATTTTTAAAACATACCACAGATGGTAGGCGCATATTATACCGATGTTCCGCCTGACTTGCTTCCAAAAAGTGGTTTTATTACCACCATCAAGTAGTAAATCTGGCGCTATAACCTTTGTGTTCCGGCAGCACTGATCAGATAATAATAATAAATAATGCTACGCCAAGCGTCAACAGTTTTCTAGGCCTACCGTCGCTATCGTGTTCGCCATCTTTAAACACATCATCGCTTACCACCAGGCGAGATAGTTGTCAAACCCTAGCTTATAAGATATATAAATATATATAATCAGGGGTAGCAAATCGATATAATGCTCCATTCAACTTTGGAGTAATATTAGTAAATGATTTATTTCAGATATTAAATCCATAATGTTAGTACAGCTGTCAGTGTCACATGCCATTCTTACACATATCAAAGTTAGTTCCTAATATGGCCGCTGGTGGCGCTGACACAATCGAATATAAAGGCTGACGCACCGGGGCTTGGCCTCTTTCTTCCCATTAACATTGTGATTCCATCCATTCACAGATCTATAATAAGCCGCATTGACCAAAATTAATGTCCTTTTACTCGATGAAATAGTATATTATTTTATAGCTGTCAGTGTGACATAAACCCGCACTTTACGCTTGCTACGCTTTTGCGTCAAATAGAAGATTATTGTACGGCGTGAAGAGGGCACCCGAGCGCAACGAGGGTGCTAAACGTCGTGCAATAATCGACTATTTAAGTTACGGAAAAGCGTGCGTAAAGTGCGCGTTTAGGTCAAACTGTGCTATAAAGACATTTTTGGTGACCCTCAAGCAAAGCAAGAACAGCGGCAGAGCGCGAGCATCGTGCCTACCGGCATTGTTCACCGCCTGCTTTGCTTAATGAATGACATGAACATAATAATAATGTATATATTACTTGGGATGTCGATACCGCGGTATGGCGAGCGACTGGCCCAGCTTGTCCCAGAAGGAGTAGAGCTTGTTCTCGTAGCGCAGCATGTGGTATATCGAGAGGTGGTGAGGCAGGTCGCACTGCCGGTACATTATAGGCAGGATCTTTGTCTCGCCGGACTCTGCAACGATGAGAACACTCTTCACTCACATATAATTTATACTGCTACCATAAAATTTAATCACATACCCCCATAAATAGTCACGTTTTACATACCCTTTGGGTAAAGAACCCTAAAAAGTTATTTTATTGAAGAACGTATTGTTATATTTGAATAGGAAAACGCAACATCGGTTCTTGCAAGTTCATTCAATGTATTTCTCAATATCACAATATATTTTTTTGTACAACTCCATCTGTTGTAGCGGGACGAATGCCCGAATGATAGCGAATACGTCTTCTTAGTTACGCCGTTCTACAATAGATGGCGTTTATAAATGTAAAATATAACATGATGCTCTCGTCACTTCTGCTGCCTTCGGACCGTGGCGCTACGTCATTTCCGTCAAATTCCAAACCCCAAACGTCAAACCCCACTTCAGAAGTTTCACTTCACAAATAAAATTAACTTTCTCACCAATATCCATGGCTTGTGAGAAATCTCTGAAGAATGCATCAGCACGACTTTCGATGAAGTCCTTCGAGTAGACGAGGATGATTCTGTCACATCTCTCTTTGAGGAGCTTGGCCACATGGGCGTACTGCCCGCTCACGCCAGGGCGGAGGTTTTCCTTAGTACACACCTGCCAACAACACACTTATAAACATACTAGCTGATACCCGCGACTTCGTACACGTACACCAAGAATGTAATCACTGTAAATCTCTATCAACCAACATTTGTGTCATCTGAGTTATAGAAATCGGAAAACAAAGCATTTCGATCGTTTATTTAGACAGAGTTCATTCGGGTTTGTAAACCAATGATAACAGCACATCGGCATCACGCCAAAATGAAGAAACCTGGAAAAGGTCCCAATTTTTCGGTTTCCACTAAATCTAAAATTGGTGCACTACAAGGAAAAAAAATCCATTAACGAATGAAGTTAAAACGGATAAGAATTTGCAAAAGACTTTTAGTTATTTTTATGTACTTGCATTAATGAAGGAAAATGCTCCCCTGTGACGCACTGTTTTCCAGATATAAGCGGAAACACGAAAATTGAACCATTATCCCCCTTTCTCCCTCCTTTCCTAGCCGGACGTAAACAAGCTCTTATCAGGCATTTCGGGCAGAGGAAAAACACTGTACACAATACAATACATGTATCAACTAAATTAACTAACTAAACACTAGTTACCAATACTCAATCGTTTATTGCGTTCATTTACATTTCATTGTTTAAGGTAGTCTTAGATATAAAATGACAACATTACAACCCTGGTAGGATATCGCAACATTTTAAAGAGCCAGCGGACCGGTTTATAACAAAGATTACATCATTCATATTTTAATTAAAATTAAATCATATTATATGTATTATCATTATCATAATATATTGTATTTATTTATTTTGATTTCTGTTCACTTTATTAAACTGTTTATTTTTAATGTTTTTCATCTAGGTATTCATTGAGCGTATAATAAGCTTTATTATTAAGCAAGTCCTTTAGATTTTTATTGAAAACATTATCCTTTTCTATAGTTTTGAGACAGTCGGGAAGCTTATTAAATATCTGTACCGCCATCACATATGTGCCTGAACTGTGAATTTTCATTTTAGACCCGGGATGACTGAGGTATAGGATACTTTTATCCCGATATTTCAATGGGAACGATGTCTACGCGGGTAAAATCGCGGAGCACAGCTAGTTACAAATATTACCTCCAATCCTTCTTTGATTAAGAAGTCTTTCAGCTGGTTTACAAACTCAATATCATTGTCAGCATATAAAATGAATACGTGGTAGTGATGTTGGTAACCCGGGCTGTCTTGTAATGTTAGTTCGGTGCCGTCTGCCGCTATAGCCACTGCACCTATAATATAATTTCATTTTTAAGTCATATAATGTTGCATGAGGGTGTAGTGTCCAGTGGCTTATTTTTTTTAATGTCTTATAGGCTAACGTTTGACCACTATCTCGCCTGGTGGTAAGCGATGTTGCGGTCAAAGATGGTGAATACGCTGGGCTTATAATACTCTGGCTCTCAAGGGCTGGGTGCTGCCGGAACACCGTAAGGTTATGGCAGCAGATTTTTTCCTTGGTTGTGGATGGTGATAAGTTACTTTTTTGTAATAAGTCAGGCGGAAAATCGATATAATATGCTTCTAGAAAAAACCACCACAAAATCACCACCTGTGGGAAATTACAGGATATTTGAAGTCTCAGCATCTAGCTAGAGGCCGTATTTTAGAACGACGATAAAGCGCAGATCTTCTCCCAGTACAGAATTAAGCCTTTGATTTTCTTTTTATAATTAATTAACTTTTGACTTAATTGCCTGTTGGTAAGCGATAATGTGGTCGAGGACGGTAAACACGCTAGGCCTAGAATCTCAAAAGCTGTATGCCGGAACACCGTCAGGTATATAAGGTATAGCATGGTTAAATGATGGCTGGTTAATTAACTAATGTAGTACCTATATAATTGTGGGTTGTGAAAAAATGGTTGTCTGAAAAGTAGGTTTACGGACAATCATTTCACGAGCAGACGTTCTATAGCTATGATGACTTTGCTGAGTGCAAATTATCATATATTTTTTTAAAATTTATTTGATACTCTAATAATAATATATGTATTGACATTTTTTTAAATATTATTAATAATAATTTAGTTTTTTGTTTGTTATAATATGATAAATTAATATCAAATGAATGTGAATTGGAGGAGAAGGCTATCTATATATATGAATGACTTGTAATGTGAATTATGAATAAATATATGAATATGAATATGATAACGTCATACGATCGTGCCTCTCTATCGCTTGTTCCGCGCTCTCGCTCGCACGCAGAACGTAACACTTTTTCGTACGTGCAGCCGGCATTAATCGATTTATGTCAATAAAAATACTATTAAGTCGAATTGAGAAACCGCCTTTTTTTGAAGTCGGTTAAAAATCTCCAAACTTTGTTCACAGGAGGTCATCAGCAAATTCGGTAGTATTTCGGTCGGGCCCTAACTTTTGGGTGTATAATTTCGGAGTTGGCCTCCAGGACAGCTAGTATAATCTAAATATAATTTGAACAGGTCACAAAACATGTGTTTTAACGGAACATAAGCATGATAACGTAAAAGCCTCACCTGAAGAAATATTTCCACTACTGACATGTATTGCTAGATCATTCCAAAGATCTAAAATAACGTCGTATCTATTCAGATACTTCAAGCAGTTGGTCAAGTCCAGCATAGTGGCCTGGTGGATCTGACACCACAGGTCTATCACTTTGCCAGTCTTGTCGGGGTGGCTGTGGATGCTTGCTACCACTTCTGATGAAAATTGTAGTAAGGCTACCAGTCCTCGCCAATCTCTGAAACAATTTTAATAATATACTGATGCTGGCAATACAACACATTATTTTTTATATTGTATAGGCCAAAGTTGGACCACTATTTCTTCTGTTGGTAAGTGATGCAGTCGAGGATGGTAGCACGCTAGGCCTAGAATTCGATCTAACCCTTAAGTACAGCTGCCGGACCACATTAGCGGCCTTACTAATAAAGTTTTTTTCACTCTGTACACACGTTGTATACCACAAAAGCTGACCAATAAAAATATTTTTGACGTAAGCCTTGGATAAAGTTGGTATACAGATGTGCCATTATCAAAGGAGGCTGTCCATTTCTTAAACAGCCTGGGACCCTAGTTTAGCGAGTGTGTAAAGGATTAAAATGGCGGATTTCTCTATTATCAGCTGATTGAAATCATGTCTAGACATAGTAACTATTATTGAATCTGTGTCTAGTATTCTGTAAAAAAACGTTTTGATTCTTCAAACTTCAAAAAGTATGCTGTTATTTGAGGATCGTTTGTATGTGTTAGATTTGTTCTCATTGAAATGGATAACATAAATTATTTCGACATATTTGACTTTTGGGAGATAGAAGAGGCAAATAAAAAAATCGAAAACATTATGAAGACCGTGCAGATCCATTTTTTGAACACATCAGATTTTCCATTTGAAATACAAATTACAGGTTTATAAAAAGCTATGCGGAAGAAACTAAACGCAGTGATTACATTATCTTTGGAAATTGACAATTTATTCAAAGATGGCTACAATCATGTTTATATTGTAGCCATGGATACCGCTAGTCTCCATGGCTACAATGTCAACAGCGTAGACAGAGGACAACAGTCAATTTGAGTGTTTCGTTCTAAAATTTGTTTTAATACTTTCACTCCTACTAAAAGAAAATATTTTCCATTATGTCAACTAATTTCAATAAAAAGTTCCAAAAACAACGTAGTTTGATTAATATTGCATTCTTAAAACTAAATTTCATGACTAATATTAATCATTAGTAAACTTTATGAAATAATAATTTACGGAACTATTTAAGACGAAAACAGTTTCTAAACGAATTGACTAATAGTTGCCAGATGAAAAAGAAAAAAGTGTTAAACGTCTATGTAGATATCCACCGCCTATTCAACGTTTATTAGTCAAACAATGGATTGACGCGTGTTTAGCGCTTTTTCATCGTGCAACTATACAACCGTTTAACAGATGTATAGGCAAATTTTTATTAGTAAGGCCGTTAATGTTTAGAGTCAGATTTTGCAACTTGAGGGTGGTAGCTGGCCAGGCGGACACTAAATAGTGTCGCCGATCACTGTGCCGGGGTTGGAGGTTTCTTATTTCCTATACTGTAGGGCCTCTGTAAAGTGATACCATCAGATCACATCATCACTTAACATCAGGTAAGATAGTGGTCAAGTGCTATCTGTTTGAAATGAAAAAGAAAAACTGCACAATTGGAGATAATTATATTCTATTAAAACTATGCCACCTATTGACTTAATTGAATAATATAGTTTAATTGCGAACAGCTGCAGTATAGTCCCACATTAATCCCAAGAACATCCGTTTGCTTCAGATAACTTTACATGATATAAACAAAGTCACTCCCGCAATCTGTATACACGCAACTGATTTTAATGGAGTTTTCAGCAATAGATAGAGTGGTTCAGAAGAAAGGTTTATAGCCAGGATTAAGCGTGGGCAAAGCTGTGGGGTGCAGCTAATATGATGATATACAAATCAAACATGCAAATAAAAATTAATGGTCCAGACGTCAAATTGCACTTAATGTTGTCGTACGAAACCAGAAGAGTAAATTGAAATGCTATGGTATGGCTTTGGTTTGGCCAATAATAATAAATGCACTGGTATGGTATCACTTTATACTCCTGACAATAGATTTTATTATGATTTAGCAATGAAGAGATGTTACCCGTCAGCAAATATTTTTTTTCTGTTATTTCATTGCTTTTCATAAGTGTCTTAAATTATGACTCCATCTAAGCGATACTTCAAAATATGTATTATTTGGAAGAATTAAATTAAATTCGGAACTTAGGTAATTGAGTTGTTGATTGTATTCCATTAATTGGTAATTTTAATAGTGTAACTTTAACTATGCACATAGTTTAGGCATTAGTATGCCTACATAACGATTTAAAGATAATAAAAGGGCCAACTAAAGTATGAGTTGACATATAATGAAAAAGTGGTCGATTTTGTATGTGTGTCCTTCAGTTTGTGTCCAGGACTGCATACAGATTAGTCAGCACAAATGTATGTAACATATCCTCTTTATGAAATGCCAACATGTAGATATACCATTTACACATACTAAGCAATTTGCTTCCTGTTTCATCATAGATAGATAGATAAAACTTTATTGTTATACCACAAATAAAACTTATAATAATTTATACACAATAGCTTTAAATTAATGTGTTACAATGGGCGGTCTTATCGCTAATAGCGATCTCTCCCAGACAATCTTTATAATAACCTAATAACCTTTATTTTTCATCATACGTACTGCCAAGGAATGGAATTCCCTGCCTGAGTCTGTTTCCGATTAGATACAACTTAGGGGTCTTCAAGTCACAAGTGAATATGTGATCTTTTGAGTAAGTGTGCTACATCATTGACCACATTGTCACTTTTACATCAGGTGAGATCTTCGAGCATTTACCAATGGAGATGTTAACGTTGTAATCCGCAAACATTTTTTTCTGCCAATACTTACGGGGGACGAGGTAAACACGCATTGCACACACACAAATCACTCACTTTAACGATCCCGCACACTAGCTTGAAACACGCATACAGTATTAAAAATACAGCGTAGTTACGCCACGCTCATATGGCCAAAAATGGCTATATGGCCAGCAGAGGGGTACGCCTTGCGTTAACATCTCCTTTGGTAAATGCTCGAAGGGTGAGATAGTCAAGAATCAGAATCAAGAATCAAAGCATTTATTCAGTATGTAGGCAGTATAAATATACGCACATATACACGTCAAAATCATAAATCATAAAATAAATCATAACCAATTATCAAGTAAACATAGCAAAAGCAGAATTTAACGCTTTGAATTAGAAAAAAAAAGTAATGAACCATTCAGCTGTCATCCAATCGTTTACGTCAGAATATTAAAAAAAAATTAAAGTAGGTTAAAACCAACCATACATGTAAGTGTGTGTTTCAGTACTTCAGACAATTTTTATATAAAAAAAATAAAAAAGTGAAATAGTGAAACACAACATAGAGAAACGCATACCGATCACAGTACATATCATGATCCAAATGGAACTGATAGTCCGTCTGTCAGCTGCATAATATTGTTTAAATAAAAATAAAAATGGCAAGCCTAGAAAGAAAATCTGCGGACAAAAGGGGAAAACTGAATGGCTGTTGAATCTACCGGTGTTTCGGAAATACTCCCATCAGAGAAGAAACACCAAGAAACTCTATGGGGCTTGTCTTGTCATTTTATCTTTTTTTTTTTAAATTAATTGTACATGTCAGCTTTAAAATTTTAACAATATATTATTAATTATAATACAATTTATATTTGTTCTTGGAACTTGGGGCATTCAGGCCATGCATTTTTGTCATCCATATAGTCACCTATTGTATAGTATGATTTTTTCATCAAATTGGATTTTACATAGATTTTAAATTTGCTCATAGGCAATTGATCAATATCTTTAGGTAGCTTATTGTAAGAGCGTGCACAGTTCCCCATGAATGAACCACTAACTTTCTGCAGTCTGAAATTAGGTATAATTAATCTATTTTTAACCGACTTCAAAAAAAGGAGGAGGTTTCTCAATTCGACCGTATATATATATATATATATATATTTTTTTTTTAATGTTTGTTCGGGGATAACTTCGTCATTTATGCACCGATTTTGATTATTCTTTTTTTGTTCGAAAGGAGATATCCCAAGTGTGGTACCATGGTAATTTTATCGAGGTCTGATAAGTATCTCCAGAGATATTGAGATAAACATCTCAAAATTGGTACTGAAAATGAACATTGAAGTCGGTTCTTTTTTAGTTTTTAAACGATATTATTATGTCTTGTATTAAAATTATGTACATCAGACCTTTTCTTATAATCATTTATATTCTTGCGTATGAACAAAATATTTTCATAAATGTATTGACATGCCACTGTTAGAATTTTAATTTCCTTAAATTTTTCACGAAGTGAATCTCGCGACCTCATCTATCTAATACTATAAGAATCTTTGTCCTGACATACTGACTGACTCACTGACTCACTGACAGACAACGCACAGCCTAAACCGCTGGTCGTAGAGACTTGATATTTGGAGGGTATATTTGTCTTAGTACGTAAGTACGATTTTCCAAAATTCACCCCTTAAGGGGATGAAATGGGGGTTCAAAGTTTGTATGGAGAAACAAGATTAGATCGTCTTTTCTATCCGAAACTTCACATAAGTGCTTCAGTAAAAAAATAAGTAAAGACGAGTTTCAGGTTTTTTTGGAATTCCACCCCTAAGAGGGTGAAATGGGGTAATAAAGTGTAAAATCAATATTGTTTCGGATTGCGCTGAAATTTGGCATGCAAATAGTTATTACGACGTTAGTTCCCACTGAGAAAGGATTTTCCAAAATTAACCCTCGAAGGGGATGAAACGGGGGTTCAAACTTTGTATGGAGAAACAAGATTAGATAGTCTTTTCTATCTGAAACTCCACACAAGTGCTTCAGTAAAAAAATAATTAAAAGGCGTGTTTCAGGTTTTTTTTAAATTCCACCCCTAAGAGGGTGAAATGGGGTAATAAAGTGTGAAAATCAATATTATTTCGGATTGCGCTGAAATTTGGCACGCAGATAGTTATTAAGACGTTAGTTCCCTCTGAGAAAGGATTTTCCAAATTAACCCTCACAGGGGATGAAACGGGGGTTCAAAGTTTGTATGGAGAAACAAGATTAGATAGTCTTTTCTATCCGAAACTCCACACAAGTGCTTCAGTAAAAAAATAAGTAAACACGTGTTTCAGGTTTTTTTGAAATTCCACCCTTAAGAGGGTGAAATGGGGTAATAAAGTGTAAAATCAATATTGTTTCGGATTACGCTGAAATTTGGCATGCAGATAGTTATTACGACGTTAATTCCCTCTGAGAAAGGATTTTCCAAAATTAACCCTCTAAGGGGATGAAACGGGGGTTCAAAGTTTATATGCAGAAACAAGATTAGATAGTCTTTTCTATCCGAAACTTCACACAAGTGCTTTAGTAAAAAAATAAGTAATCACGTGTTTCAGGTTTTTTTGTAATTCCACCCCTAAGAGGGTGAAATGGGGTAATAAACTAATAACTAACTAAGTAACTTCAAATTTATGTATTTTATTCGCTGATGACTTATCTCTTATTTTGACTTGCAAAAAAACCTGTGACATTCATACTTATACTACTGACATAAATAATTCTATAAAATCTATAATTGAATGGCTTTCCTTTAATAATCTACACATTAACCTAAACAAAACAAATTTTATACAATTCAGTACACACGGCAGGACATGCAGAGAACTTGAAATATTTTATGAGGATAAACAAATAAAAGAACTAGACAATACAACATTTTTAGGTATATCACTCGACAAGCATTTAAATTGGAAAACACATGTCGAGAAGGTATGCCAGAAATTAAACCGATTCGTTTATGTCCTTTACAAACTGTGTATAACCTCAAATGAAGAAACCGTAATAAAGGCATATCATGGTTATGTAGCTTCTACATTAAATTACGGTGTTCTACTATGGGGTAACTCAACCGACGTTCAATAGGCCTTTCTGGCACAAAAAAAGTGTGTAAGAGCTATTTCCGGTATACCGCCATGGGAATCGTGTAAGCCTCTGTTCAAAAAGTATCACATACTAACACTGCCCTGCATGTACATTCTGGAGGCGGTTAAACTGGTTAAAACTCACCCTGATCTATTTATAACAGCAAAAGAAAAATACTCTAGAAATACAAGAAACCCGGATAGAATTGTTTTTCCGAAGGCACCAAGGACAGCACTATATCTAAAAAGTTGTTTTATAATGTGTGGTCGTATATACAATGCTGTACCTACAGAAATAAAGGATTTAACAAAAGGGCGATTTTTACATACATTTAAAAAATGGCTGTTAGACAAATGTTTCTATTCTGTGACAGAATATTTAAATTGTAAATAATATTATTGGATTGTAAAATCACGGTAAAATCTCTTGACATTGATCTTTTATTTGTAAACTAATTGACATTTTAATTTTTTATATTTTTTGACATTGCCACAGAATAAACTTTTTCTTTTCATTTTGAAACATTTGACATGATAATAGGTTATATTAAAAACAATATGTGTATAAATAATATTTTAAGACCCCGATTATTTGATAATGATGTATGTATACTTTAGTTATAATTGTAAGTTCTATTTGCATGTCGCAATGCGACAAAATGTTTAAGGCACCATCGAAACATTGTAACATCTCTTGTACCAACATTTTGCAGTGAATAAATGACATTGTATTGTATTGTATTGTATAAAGTGTAAAAATCAATATTGTTTGGATTGCGCTGAAATTTGGCATGCAGATAGTTATTAATTACCACGTTAGTTCCCTCTGAGAAAGGTTTTCCAAAATTCATCCCTGAAGAGGATGAAACGAGTGTTCAAAGTTTGTATGGAGAAACAAGAATTGATTGTCTCTTATATTCGAAACTTTACACAAGTAGTTTAGTAAATAAGTGAGTAAATACGTGTTTCAGGCTTTTTGAAATTCTATTCCTAAAAGGGTGAAGTGGAGTAACAATGTCTGAAATCAATATTGTTTCGGATTGCGCTGATATTTTGCATCCAGATAGAAATTTTGACGTAGGTATCCGCTGAGAAAGGATTTTTCAAAATTCACTCTTCAAGGGATGAAGCGGGGGTTCAAATTTTGGATAGTCATTTTATTCGACAATTCACACAAGTACTTCTGTAAATAAATAAGTAAAACGAGTTTCAGACTTTTTCAAAATGCCACCCTAAAAGAGTGAACTGGGGTAAAAAAGTCTGAAAATCAATATAGTTTCGGATTGCGCTTTATTGGGTTTTTCGGGTTTTAAAAATATGAATCCTGATTTGTCTTAGTCACGCGATAACATGAAAACAGGTGAACCAATTTGGCTAATTTTTATTTGATGTCTTTAATGATAGAATCGTTTTTACAAAAGAAAAGTTTTAAGTAAATAAAAGGAGTTTTTAATGCGGGCGTAGCCGCGGGGGACTTCTAGTACTATATATAGAGCGAATAGCTCGTTTCTGCAAAACAAATATTGATTGGATTTCAGCGGCTTTCCCCCACAATAAAATGCCATAAGACATTATACTGTGGAAGTAGCTGAAATAGACCAATCTTGCAGTGGCTTGGTCCGTTAAAAATCTAATTTTACGTACTGCGTATGCAGCGGAGCTTAACCTACCTGCTAGAACCGATATTTGAGAACCCCATTGAAGCTTTGAATCCAGGGTGATGCCCAAGAATGTTGTGGATTCAACAAGTTCTAATGGTTCATCATTTATTAATATACTTCTATTAAGGATACCCTTTTTTACATTTGGTAGAGAGAAATTAATACATTTAGTTTTTTTTGCGTTTAACAATAAGTTATTGGTTGTAAACCAATTCAGAACCTGTGTTATTGATTTGTTTACATCGTCAAAGTTAGGTGTAGTCCTATCTATTTTGAATATCAAGGAAGTATCATCTGCGAACAAAACAATATCACATAGGTTCTGTACGAATGACGGTAAATCATTGATATAAACTAGAAATAAAAAAGGTCCTAGGATCGATCCCTGCGGGACTCCCATTTTTATGAGGGATCCAGATGACCTGACACCATTGACTTCAACCATCTGTGTTCTATAGTGGTCAAGTAATACCCATTTTCACTATAAAAAAAAATATTTCATGATCATTTTTTAATTAGTTTAAATTAGCTTATTATAAAATATAAATTAATATTATGAACTGATAATTAAGCCTAGTGTAGGTAAACAGTTATATAGAATTTTTGCATGGATGGAGAGGTGAAAAACTATAAAAAGATGGTATTGTACCTCATTTCAAAATATTATTTGTGCTGAGCCCTATGCTATTGTGGTTCAATATTTGCTAATGGAGCTTTGAGTCTGTGTTTATGTTGCATATATTGGTTTCTTTGAGTGTGTGTATGTGCTAGTAGATTCTAATTTAAGGTGGGGATACGTTCTGCACTGATGTCCCTCTTAAGTTGTAATGTGCATTCCTCCCTGACAGCAACTAACAAAACAATCCCAGCTCCTTTATGAAGCGTATGTAGCCTGGGGTCGCTGGCATCACACTTCCAGTGAAGAAGACGGTGATGGTGTTGACGATGTCAAAGCAGATGATATAATGGGCGACTCCCAGTAGATGTAAATACAATAAACTGATACATAGAATAAAGATACAATAAAAAAGAATAATCCGGTTTACTATAGGGATAGGTTGTAACAGGTTAAATTGAATACCTGTTACAACTGTTATTGTTATCGAGAAATAACTTATAGTAAAACGTATAGTAAACTTTACTATAAACTTTAATACTGTGTATTTCTCTATCGGTGTACAAGTTTGACGGCAATATGCGTAGTCTTGCTATTGTTCACAGTTTACCTGTACATCTTGAGTGGCCCATCGATCGGTATCACTTTAATAGGGTTCAGTAATGTTGATAACAATTGCCTCGACGATACAGGAAGGGTCGATAAAGGTATAGAAACGATTCTCCTCTGTAATTCCATTTCAGCAATTCACTGTAGCATTTCTTTGTAATTGATATAACAATTAGGTAAGTGTTCTTCGTTTTAACAAAGTTAAGGGCCTTGTTCTTGTTTATCGAAGATTTGACTTGCAATAAAAATGGTAACAAACCAAATTCTATTTTATTCACAATTCACATAATGAAAGAACAAATAACTTAGCACAATCTGTAATGTATTCTATTTTCTTTTGTAATCTGTCTGTGAAAAGCAAAGATAATATAATACTAGGGTGAAAAGAAATAGAAATAACTGACATGACAGATGCACTGGTAAGGAAGCACAGACTAAGTAGAGATTATAGTATACCCATATAGTAATCTGTGTAGTAGTCTGTCGTAGAAGGAAAATTAAATAGAGAACATTAGCGTATGCGAATGAAATAGCTATAGAGATATATATAACCCGACTAAAATGATAAACACGTGATACATATGCCAGCTATAAGATAAAATGAACAACGTAATTTGGTCGGGTCATACATGACAGCGGGTGTAAGGCAATGGGTGCACTAGAACTGGGAGCCAGAGCTGGCTCCAAACAATAAAATCACATATGCAAAGAAGGATAAAAATTTGTTGTCCATCTCACTGTCTCATACTATTGATTGTATAGTTTTATCCTTCTCATATTATTATTGTTGTGTTTTTACTGGATTTATTCATTTTTTTTCAGGATTGGCTCCAAGTTCTAGTGCGCCCATTTTGGTTTTCACCTGCTGTCATGTATGACCCGACCAAATTACGTTGTTCATTTTATCTTATAGCTGGCATATATTGCATCACGTGTTCATTATTTTAGTCGGGCTATATCTCTATAGCTATTTCATTCGCATACGCTAATGTTCTAACTTCTCTCTATGTATATTATTTCTCTATGACTCTATGGCACTTTGCATTTGAGTCATTTTAGTCTGACACATATAGTAATCTGTGCATTTGAGTGAGTGATGCGTGCGTATTGAGTCGCGGCACTCGCGGCGCAGGGCTGCGTTCACGAGCTCAACTTAATTCAAGTCTCTGTCTGTGATGTGACTGAATATTTTATGATTGATGATGATTTGATTTGAACCGGCTCTCACTCGCTCGCTCTGCTTAGTGCTTTGACCTCAGACCTGGGCCCCTAGACAAAATCTAATTTCCTGTTTGCTGAAATTGAATTTTGTCTGGGGGCCTTGACCTGACGACCCAGGGCTCCGTTCACGACTCGGAGTGCAACCAAACGCTCTAACCCCGTTCACGACCTAAGAGCGTCGCACTCGGTTAGCGCAACTGTGTCGTTCTGCGTTCACGACCTCAGTTGTTTCACTCCGGTTACAACTTTTTAACCATCAAATTCTATGGTTAAAAACCGCTCTGACGTTTGTGACAGTAAATTTGGCGGGATAAGCTGTAATTTTTGTTATAGATTAAGGGAATCGGAAAAAAATTGTATTGTCGAGACCAAGACGTGATATGACGAGACATTAATCGTAAAAACAAACGGAAAATATTCAGAAAAATAAATGAATATAACCTCGAAATTCGAGTCGAAAGCGAAAATGTCAAAGTCACAATTTTAGTGAAAAACACGTTCCGGTCGTTCCGAACCTTCGAGCGAGTTGCAAAACAACGAAAAAACCTTCTCCGGAGGGGAGGACGTGAACGCAGCCCAGGACATTTTACATTGGCGAAATTGTGGTGTGGTGCTTTATGGATAGTTATTTATTTATTATACTACTTGCATACTTTATTGCAAAGAGTAACATAATATATACTGACTCTTTAATGTCTTGTGAAATGTGAATTCTGAATAACTTCTTATATAAAATTATATTAATAAAATTTAAAAGTCTAGTAAAGTTTGATAAAATGGATAATATGGCTATTATTGTAAGAATTAAATTGGTTGATCTTCCCAACAGTTCTAAGATGTTGCTAAGTTCGTATTTGGATCCTATAAAAGTGATTGATTCTGATGGATATCCAAGATTGCCAAGGTAAGTGCCCAAATGTATATTTTATCGTTTATCGCGTAAATCTTGTCACTAACGCCTATTTAGTGCTCCCGTATTCTGCGGTACGGTACGGTGCATAGAATGGAATATATTTATTTATGCGCTTGTTTTTTCACTGCTGCAATGCGTGCACTTCTGAGACACTCCGTACTTAAGAGAATATGTGCTAAATAAAGTGGCCAAGTGCGAGTCGGACTTGCACACATAGGATTCCGATTGAAAAAATTTGCAAAAAAAATGAGATTTTTGTATCCCCTTTAATTTTTAATTTTATTCTGCTTTTAGTATTTGTTTTTATGGCAGCTATAGTAAAAATATTTTGTGAAAATTTCAAGTATGCCTATAGATTATGGTTCATAAGATCAAGCAAAAGGGCCGCGGAAGGTAGGGAGGCTGGCGCATCGCAATACTAGCACTCCTGTCCCGCCGCAGCCCCTCACCTTCAGTTGCATCCCATACTGCACCGCAGCTTGCCTCCCTCGCAGTGCTGCCCATACAGCACTGCAATGTACTTGTACCGCTCACACCTGAGTTTGGTGGATAACCCGGCGGAGCAGTCCCTCTCGTGCCAGCCAGCTCTCCAGCCTGGCATGGCCCTGGGTTTCATTTAGCTTCACCATAGTCCCTCAACTACTGTTACTAGAGCCCCCCACCACGAAGTATAAAAATGCATCGATGATTTTTGTTCATTTATTAAAAACTTCTCGACCGATTTCGTTAAAATTTTAATTGGACCACCTGGGAAATACCCTCTGAAAATAAAACAATTTTCCAAATTAGTTACGGCATAAAGGGGTCTTAAAAGGGTCTTCCCTTTTAATTTTTTACTTTGTTCTGTTTTTAGTATTTGTTGTTATAGTGTCAATAGAAATACATCATCTGTGAAAATTTCAACCATCTATCACAGTTTATGAGATACAGCCTGGAGACAGACGGACAGAGAGACAGACAGACGGACAGTGGAGTCTCAGTAATAGGATTCCGTTGGTACCCTTTGGGTTCGGAACCCTAAAAAGATTCCAATAAATTAAAAACCTCTTCCTGTTTTGTGAAGTCGGTTAAAAATAAATAACAAAAACTAGGTGGTCATTAACAACAAGTAGGTAGTTTAACTGTGTCTGTCTATCATTTAATGTTACAATATGCCCTCAAGGAAACCATAGACAAAATAATGACAAGGAAGTTTACTGGTGTTATTGTTTCATCATAGGCATAAATAATTAATATTTGATGTATTAGTTTTATTACAGCAATGTATTCAAAGAAGGATATCCACTGTATTGTTATCACACTAATATTATAATTACATTTTGTGTGAGTGTGTTCATAAGTCAAATCAGTAAAGCTATTGATTGAGGGTTAAAAATAAATTGCTAAGTGCAAATCCCGCTGACTTGATTGTACTTACATCTGAACGTTTCCATCCCATCATAGAATAATTTCAAACAACATCGACTTGACATACACAACATGAGAATGAAACACTAAACAGTGGGCTAATTTTACTACTAACGCCATGTAGTGAATGACACAAAGTAAAAAATGCTGAATAAAACATTATGGAACCCCATTTAATTTTTAACTTTAATATATCTTGTATTTAGTATTTAATACTATATGCAGTATAACAAAATATACTAAACACAGAACAAAGTCAAAAATAAAAGGGGGTCCCAATGCAAAACATTTTTTTTAGATGTTTTATGCTCGATCTTGCAATCCATAATAGAGACTTGAAATTTGCTTTTAGTGCAATAGCTGCAATAAGGTCAAATAAAACTAAATTAAATTAAAAATTAAAGTTAATTTGTAAAAACAATTTGTAATTAAAATAAATTGCTTGTATGGACAAGAAATGTATTTTTCTAACAATTTTTTTTCTCAAATATTCATTTATATGTATGGATGTTTCAGCATAACTTCTTTGTTTATGAACTAATGTAACGAGGTATTTCGACTCGTTACATATTTTTCGCTTGGAAGCACATTTCAGCTTCTAAGACTGACAAAATTACCTTTTGGTTTTAAATAATTTAGAACATTTTCGTATTTAGCCATTTTTAGTCGATTTTAAATAATCGAGTTACTACTTGGTCTGTGGATCATTCAATATCCTATAGACAATCTTTCAAAAAAAAAAAAATTTGACATCTGTCAATTCTCGATCGGGAACTTCACTTTTTCTTGCCCCTAGGCATACAAAGGGCTCATTTTTAGAAAATTTTATAAATCGGATTCAACCAAAAGAATCCGTATTTCAAATCGCTTTTGCGATGATACTCGGCGTGCATATTATGTTCAAGCATATGATAACGTCGTGATTTTGCGCCTTTGGCGCTGTTTGTGCGACGATGGGTGTCGTCAACTGTTTGTGCGACGATGGGTGTCGTCAACTGTTTGTGCGACGATGGGTGTCGTCAACTGTGTGTGCGACGCTAGATGTCGTCGTCTATTTTGAGCGGTGTGCTCGACGCCGAATTGCTGGGTTTGCTTTGGAAGAAATTTGTAATAGCAATGCCGCGCTCTCGATTCCACCGGACGCTGCAGCTAAGCGAATTTCATTATAACTCTTTTTATTACCCTTAAAACTTTAATTTCATATTCGCAAGATGCAAGAAAGACATTAGAAAAAAGATTATAGTAAGAAATAACCAAATTTCCAAATTTCAGTAGTAAAATGTAAAATAATTTAACCTAAAAAGTAAGGAAAACCGAATGGTATTTATAATCAAATGTTTAGACATAGTATTCCGGCTTTAACTAAGTATATGTAACTCACTTTGGAGGTAAGGGACTTTTAGAAGTATTAAAATTTGTCATACATTCCCAAAACAGTGTTATCAATTGCCTGTCCCCCAGTCCGAGATTAAAAGTCTCAATGACACCGCTGATTTATCCTGGTAAGTTTTAGATCTTGGTAGAACAAGGGCGCTCGATATTCATAAATACTGTCTACCCAACATTAATTTTTAGCTTTTTATACTCTATAACCTTCATGTTACAACCAGTAACGTTTATATTTTTATAACCCAAAATTTTTTTATTACACTATATGGTGGTAGGATCTAGTGTCCGCCTGGCCAGCTACCACCCTCAAGTTAGAAAATCTGTCGCCAAAACATCTAATGTGTTCCGGCAGCTATCCTTTAGAGCAGTTCCCATTTTAGGCCTAGCGTGCTTACCATCTTCGATCGCATCATCACTTACCAACAGGTGAGATAGTGGTCAAACGCTAGCCTATAAGATTAAAAAAAAAAATTAATGATTTTTTTAGGGAAGCACTTTGGACGATAAAAATGCCGAAATCAACACTATCAACACCAATAATATAAATAGAAAAGTCATTTTGTATATTTGTTTGTTTGGGGCTTCTTCATGGCTGTACCGATTTAGCTGAAATTTTGCACAGGGATAGCCAGTATTATGTATTGGGCCATAGGATAATAATGCGTCAGTAATAATAATCAAATCAATTCAAATACGAGGTGCATTCAATAAGTACCTCATCGCCAGAGGGCGCTGTAGTTTCAAAAGAGTTTTACTACAGTGTAGCACATTCTTTTTTAATTCTTTTTTCAAATTTTCATTCCAATCCCTTCATTTGTTTTATTTTGACAACTTATGGAAGCGAACGTATCGATCGGTTTTACAAAAATGGAAAAAGAGCAATATCGTTCGGTGATTCGATTCCTATTTTTGGAAGGGAAAACGCGCATCGAAATCAAAGAGCGCTTGGATGCTGTGTACGGTGACTCTTCTCCATCGATGGCCACCGTCAAGAATTGGTTCAACGAGTTTGCACGTGGCCGTACGTCGGTTTTTTAATGAACCACGTCCAGGTGCACCGAAAACAGCTGCTACGGAGGAAAAAATTAAAAAAATACATGATCTCGTATTGGCAGATCGCCGATTGAAGGTTAGGGAGCTAGCTGAGACTGTAGGCATTTCAGAAGGAACAGTGCATCATATTCTTCACGAGGAACTCGGCATGAGAAAACTGTCGGCGCGATGGGTGCCGCGTTTACTCACACCGGAAAACAAGTGCAACCATGAGACCACATCGGAGACGTGTTTGGCGCTGTTTAAGCGGAATCCAGCGGAGTTTTTGCGTCGTTTTGTGACCGTCGATGAAACCTGGATCCACTGGTACATACCAGAGACCAAGGAGCAATCAAAACAATAGATCCAGACCGGGGAACGTGCTCCAAAGAAGGCGAAAACTGTAAAATCGGCCGGAAAAGTTATGGCCACCGTTTTCTGGGATTCACAAGGTGTGATCTACATCGATTACCTCGAGAAGGGTAAAACAATTACAGGGCTTTACTATGCCGATTTATTGGGCCGATTCGACGCCGAATTAAAGAAAAAACGACCTCATCTGGCTAAGAAAAAAGTGCTGTGTCACCACGACAACGCACCGGTTCACACGTCTGCCGTTGCCATGGCCAAATTGGTCGAATTACGCTACGAATTGCTGCCCCATCCACCGTATTCTCCAGATTTGGCCCCTTGTGACTTCTTTCTGTTTCCTAATTTGAAAAAATCTCTCGCCGGGAATAGATATGGATCAAATGAGGAGGTCATCGCCGCCACGGAGGCCTATTTTGCAGAGTTTGACAAAAACTATTTTTCGAACGGGTTAAAAAAGTTGGAGCATCGCTGGGCTAAGTGTATCGAACTAAAAGGAGACTATGTTGAAAAATAAATTGCCACTTTTCCAAAATTTTCGTTTACTTTTTGTAGGTTAAGTATTTATAGAATGACCCTCGTATAATGTCAGTTCAAATCTAATTCAATTTACAAAAGAAAATATTTAACAGTTGTAAATTATGTTTTCAAAATTAAAGTAAATTACATTGTTGTATGTTCAGTTGGAACCGTTTATTTGAAATCGTTTATTTTGATACTTTTTATCTGGTTATGTAAAATGCAGGTTAAGATACTGATAATGTACAGCAGATGATTCATCGCCATGACTCAGTATGGGGGAAGTAATCTCTCAACTAGGAAAAAATGTGATGAAATATTTTGGCAAAGTATTAAGAGGATTATCGAGCGCGTGCGTATCCATACAAAGAGAAACAGCTTTGTTCTATCTCATAATATTGTCAGATTTCAATAAATTTTTTTAATGTTATTATCACACTATTATCTAGGATCATATGTCTTGTTTTTTCAGATTTTTTAAAAATGTTAAAGTTGCAAGCATCTAAGTCAGCCATGTTTTTACGCTGAAACTATGAATATTTAAAGTTAATATTCTCAAGAACCCAATTTTTTTTTTAATAATGGGACATAACTTCATATAAGCATAAAAAAGATTCTATACAAGCGATTGGCATCAATAATTAAACATTTTGTTATAATTTTGGGGGTGAAAAGAGCTTTCCCCGAAAGGTGAATATTATCAAAAAATGTACCTAGAAATATTCTGAGCAGCAACTCTCTATCGGAAATATACGTTTTCCAAATACCTACAACGCGAAAATATGCTCGCTCGGTTATCCCCTTAAATGTAATTATTCTATCTAATTTTATTATTGATGACATTGTATGGATAAATTTAATAATTTTGATATTATTTGTTGTTTTTGACATTCATAAGTGTACAATGTACTGAACGTACCTACCTAAATGATAAATAAATGATAATGATATGAAACGTAATTATACATATTCAGCGGATTTATAATGTCATTTATTTGTTTTTGTTTTATTTGACGTTATATTGGTTCAGGTGGTCCAATGTATCTTATTCAATTAAAGCCTTTTGGCGTTACTATTATGTTATTTAAGTTCGCGCGCCCCGCTCAATGAGTCAGTCGCCAATACAACTTGCAATCGGCACCACGCATTTCATTTCACCTGATCCTATTCAAAACTAGACCTTATTACAATCAACATAAATTTGGTCCAAACGACCCGAATATAAGAATCGGCTGTAGCAGTGAAGTAAAAAAAAAGACAAGTTTTTTTTTTGGACAAAAATCTACGTAAATACGTGAAGTGAAATCAGTGCGAGTGACAATGGCGCCTTCATCCGAACAAGAAAATATTTTACCTATTTTGGAAGACAGTGCAGAAAAACTAAGAAGAACTCAAATAAATTTAAAAAAGGCATCTAAAACAAGATTGACAAAAGGATATATACAAACGCGAATAAGTCTCGTAAAAGAATATTGGACAACATTTAAAAATGCACACGATGAGTTGGTAAAATCTACGCCCAAAGCGCAAAAAGTAGTACTGCCATATTTTGCAAATGAAGAATTTTACGGGACAGAAGAATTGTATAACGATTTACTAGGTGAGCTCAATGATTTATTGGATCCTGAAATAAGTAACATTGGCTCCAACCTTGGTTCCAACTCCCACAATACGTTTGTACATTTACCTAAAATTCAATTGCCTACGTTTACGAGCACTTATGAAGGATGGCCAGCATTTAAGGATTTATTTAATTCACTCGTCAATGAAAATTCTACGTTGAGCGATGTGCAGAAGCTACACTATTTGAAGACCAGTGTCACGGGAGATGCAGAGGTACTCTTAAAACACATACAAGTTACTTCCGCAAACTATAAAACAGCTTGGGAATTATTGAACAACAGATATGGTAACAAACGTTTGATTATTAATAACATAATGAAGAAATTATTCAATCAAAAAAAAGTAACCGCTCAATCAGGGTTGCAAATAAAATCACTGATAGACACCACGGTAGAATGCTTGAATAATTTACAAAATATGGAAATACAAACAAGTTCCTGGGATTTAATTATTATACATCTGCTTGTACAAAAACTGGATCCAGAAACCCACAAAGACTGGGAGGAACATATCAGCTACAAGATAACGGAAGATTTGCCGACATGGAAGCAGTTTCAGACATTTATGGAGTCGAAATTCCGTACATTAGAACTAGTAGCTGCAAGTACTTCTCAGACGAAGCCTATAAAGGAACGATCATTTCACGTTGCCACACCTGTTAATGAAAAATCATGTAGCATCTGCAAGGAGAATCACACTCTGTGTCATTGTAAGCAGTTTGCAAAGATGGAACCTGCGAAGAGAATCGAGTATGTAAAGGATAAATATTTGTGTTACAACTGCTTAGCTCCAGGACACACGGTTACCCGTTGTAAGGTACCCGTTTCCTGTCGCATATGTAAGAGACGACATCATTCGCTATTGCATGAAAACAAAGAGAAAACTACGGAAGCAGAGTCTTCAACACAAGTACATCATGCAGTAGACGAAGTAGAAGTGCAAGTCAATACAATGATATCGTCACACTATACAGCTGGGCAAGGAAAAGCACTACTGGCAACAGCGCTAGTGGAAACAACAAGCGAGGATGGTCATACAACTTCACTACGCGCGCTGGTAGATCCAGGTTCACATGCATCTTTTATAAGTGAGAGGGCGACTCAATTATTACAACTAAGGCGAGAACCAGTGAACGCAAGTGCATCGGGATTGGGGTCTATGAGAACCAGGATTAAACATGCAGTACAAATAAAAATCGGATCAAGACTGAACCTAAACTTTAGCTTACCTTTTCAAGCTTACGTGGTATCAAAGGTCTCTTCCACTGCTAAACACAACATAATCTCAGCACAACAATGGCCTCATCTCAATGGTTTGAAACTCGCCGATCCAAATTATCTTGAGGCAGGGCCTATAGACATGCTGTTGGGAGTTAAACAATATAATAAAATAATACAAGACGGCTTGATAAGAGGACCTCCTGATACACCATCAGCTCAAAATACAACTTTGGGTTGGATTATCTTTGGAGATTTACCTGACAATCCAGAAACCTCAGATGATACAGACTACCATGTCATGCATGTTGAGTTCGATGAGCTGATGAAGACTATGTGGGAAATAGAGCCCGACGACAACCGAAGACAAACACGAGAAGAACAGATTTGCGAAGAAATTTACAAAAATACGACGAAACGAAATGAAGAAGGGCGATACATGGTAAACTTACCTTTCAATACATACAGTCCAAAAGCTCCTGAAGGAAATACGAAAGATATAGCGACACGAAGATTTCTTCAGCTGGAAAGGAAATTTCTAAGAACACCGAATCTGAAAGAAGAATACACAAAGGTCATTAATGATTACATAGAACAAAATCATATGGAAGAAATACCAAAAGAGGAAAGAAAAGTAGAGAAATCAGTCTACTTACCTCATCACGCTGTAGTTCGCAACGACAAAGAAACCTCCAAGACACGCGTAGTATTCGACGCTTCCTGCAAAGGCACAAATAACATATCATTAAATGATGAATTACACGTCGGTCCCCAGCTACAAGATGACCTGAGAAATCTTCTGATAAGATGGCGATTAAAACAAGTCTGCTTCATGGCTGATATCAAACAAATGTACCGCCAAATACTTGTGACCAAAGAAGACGCAGATTACCAGAGGATACTTTGGCGAGCGGACGAAGATGACGACCTGAAAGAATATCGTCTTCTTCGAGTAACGTTTGGAACTGCACCTGCACCGTATCTAGCAGTTAGAACATTGCACCAAGTCGCAAATGATGAGGGATCGAACAATCCGTTGGCTGTTCAAAGTATCAAAACAAATTTTTACATGGATGACTGGTTAGACGGCGCAGATGATACCAAGTCTGCCATAACGCTAGCAATGGAAGTTACCCAAACACTACGAAGAGGAGGATTTGAACTTACCAAGTGGTCTTCAAACAATGTTGAGTTCATGAAAAGCATAGACCAAGACAAACGATCAACCAAAGCACATGTAGATATGAACCTAGATGGAACAATCAAAGCACTAGGAATAGTGTGGAATCTCAGCAACGACAGTTTCCATTACAACTTTGAACTTCCTCCTTCAACTAGCCATGACGTCACCAAAAGAGAAATTTTATCTGATATTCAAAAATTATTTGACCCATTGGGTTGGTTAGCTCCAAGCACTGTACTAGCCAAGTTATTGATGCAGAAATTGTGGCTTGAGAAATTATCCTGGGATGAATACGTCAGCAATGATCTACAAGAAGAATGGTTACGAATCAGAGATGACTTCACCAACGTCAACAGTATACAAATCCCGAGATGGCTATACACTACAGAGAAGACTAAAGCAGAGAATCAGCTTCACGGATTTAGCGATGCCTCGATGCGCGCATATTCGGCTACAGTATATTTGAGAACCAACGCTGAAACTCGAATCGTAACAAGACTAGTTGCTGCGAAAACTAGAGTAGCACCTTTAAAAACTGTCTCACTGCCACGTTTAGAATTACTTGGACTATTACTTCTCTCAAAACTAATGAAACAAGTTGGACAAGCAATGGAAATACCTACCTCGAATATGTACTCATGGACAGATTCTTCAATCGTTGTCGCATGGATGGCTGGTGAACCTGGAAGATGGAAACCCTTTGTGGCCAACCGTGTCGTAGAAATATCTGAAAATCTAAAAACTAAGCAAGTATATCACGTCGAATCTTCTCAGAATCCAGCTGACTTGGCTTCACGAGGTATGCTGCTGTCCGAGTTGAACACTGCTGCCTTGTGGTGGAACGGCCCGAACTGGTTATCTGAAACAGAAATAAAGTTTAATAAACAAGAAGTAATACCTACAGAGCTAGAAATGAAACAAGTCAAGTTGAAGACATACCTGAACACAGAAGATGAAAAATCGCTAACTGAAGAATTTGAAAAATTTGACAGTCTGACTGAACTACTAAAAACTATTACATACTGTAGAAGATTTTTAAATTCTAAGAAAAACTCCAGCACTGATGAAGACATTACAACACAAGAATTGGAAAATGCTTTGAACATTTGTATAAAGAAAATACAAGAAGAAGAGTTTCAAGCAGAAATAGATAGATTAAAGAATGATAAACAAGTAAAAGGTACAAGTACATTGCGATTTCTCAACCCTTACCTTGATGAACAACAACTCCTGAGGGTGGGCGGTCGCCTTAAACATGCAAACTTACCTGAAGATAAAAAACATCCAATTATCATTGGCAACAAGAACACGCTAGTTCCACTGATCATTGCTGATGCCCACGCTAAAACTCTCCATGGAGGCATCCAGCTAATGATGTGTTATCTAAGATCGAAATATTGGATCATAAAAGGTAAATCTATGGTCAAGAAACACAACCACAAATGTCTTCTTTGTGCAAAACTAACAGCTACAGCAAGAAAACAAATGATGGGAAACTTACCTAAGCAAAGAGTGACACCTGCGAGACCTTTTTTGAGCAGCGCCGTTGATTTTGCTGGGCCATTTCAAACATTGATGTCCAAAGGCAGAGGGTCTAAAACTGTGAAGACGTATGTTGCTATCTTCGTAGACATGGCCACAACTGCTATACACATTGAACTGGTCGGAGATCTTACTTCTGAAAGTTTCATTGGTGCATTCAGACGTTTTGTAGCCAGAAGAGGCAAATGCAACCACCTCTGGAGCGACCAGGGTCGAAACTTCGTTGGAGCCAACAAAGTATTGCGTGAAGCATGGAACGAGGCAAAACTGCAATTTACGGGTGAAATCGCGCAGACATTGGCTACAGATGGGACACAGTGGCATTTTATTCCAGCCTACAGCCCTTCATTTGGTGGTTTATGGGAGACTGGTGTCAAGTCAATCAAACATCATCTTAAAAGAATCGTCACTACACACCTAACATACGAAGAAATGACGACAGTACTTTGCCAGATCGAAGCCTGCTTAAACTCACGTCCATTATGCCCAATTGATGACACGGATCCAGACAACACTGATCCACTTACACCAGGACATTTTTTAATCAGTGAAGCACCTATAGTTGTTCCGGCACCTGATATGAAAAACGTCAGAATGACGACTTTATCCAGATGGCGACACACACAGAAATTGCTGAATGATTTCTGGCGGCGATGGCAAGATGAATACCTGACTAGACTCCAACAACGTCCAAAATGGTTGAAGAAAGAGAAGGAGTTTGAGATCGGAGACATAGTTTTGATCAAAACTGACAATCTGCCACCTGGAAAATGGTCGCTTGGTCGAATTCTCGACAAACATCCCGGATCTGACGGTTTAACCAGAGTGTATAGTGTTAAATCTGGTGATTTAGTGACAAAGAGAACAATTACGAAACTTTGTGCATTACCCATTGACTCAAAATAAAGTCTTAGTGCAGTGAAAGTGTTCAATTCAAGTTAACATTTCATGTAATATTTTTAAATTACTGCAAATTGCAATACATTTACAATGTGTACGAATACTGTATATTTTCAATTAGTAAGTTATACTTCTATAAAACTTGTTGCAAATGTTGAGGTTAAATATCTTAGTTTCAAAGATATGAATTTTTTAAGTTTTTGTTGATAACTCAGTTACAAAATGTTTCTCAGCATTATTCACTAAAAAGATTAAAATATATCATTTTGTAACTCTGTATTTTCTACATACTTAATACATAATATAACCCGTACAATATTTGTAGATAGCAAAATGTTCGTCATAAATTTATGTTACGTTTTAATTTTGATCGTATCAATTTTGAAATTTTGTTTTCGAAATTCAAAATAATGAATTTACATATCAAAATTGTTACGTAAAATTATTGTCAAGTTGAAAAATTGTAAGTTTTCATATGCCACTTTATTCGTCTAAATCCACAACTAAGTTGTTTACATCGCCGCGTCGTGAGGTGTCAGTCGGAAATAATTATTACCCTACCTACCTACCTTATTTTTTTTTTTCACTACATTTTGTTGTATGGTTATTTTATACAAGTAATTTATGTTTGTAAGGTAAATTTTAAGTTGATTTAAAAGGCCTATAGTCCTTTTGGTGGGCGGTATGGCGTTACTATTATGTTATTTAAGTTCGCGCGCCCCGCTCAATGAGTCAGTCGCCAATACAACTTGCAATCGGCACCACGCATTTCATTTCACCTGATCCTATTCAAAACTAGACCTTATTACAATCAACACCTTTATTGGGGCTATTTTTTTTAATGAAAACGGTACATTACATATTACATCCCGATAAGTAAGCTGGGCTGGCTGAGATGCGTATTACCATTAATTTACGATGCAGTGACATCACCCGAGGCCTATGCGTAATACGTCTCTGCATGGCATATAAAAATTACCGTCCGACCGAAGTCAAGTTAAGTTCTCATAGCCAAATGTTTATCAGTTATCAATAATCAAATCACTAATTGATACTGTTTCATTAAATATGTTTTGATTAAATATGTTTATTTAAATGTGTTTTGATTGAATGTATGTTTCTGTAATATTATTTATTTTTGTAATTTACTTCGTGTCCAATCCGCTTAGGTCCATCTGAAAATCAGCGTTCCGGTTAAAACCTGAACATATGTGCTGAGGTGGTCCTGTTCAGCACACACACACAAATAGCTTAAGTTTTATTATTTATGATTTTTTGTTTTATATAGTACTAGGTTCAAGTTTTTGTTTTTATTTAAATACCTACGTTTTTTAGTGTGTAGCTGAATAAATGCATTTCATTTCATTTCAAATACTAAGTATTGGTATTTTTAAAATCTACTTTGGTTTGTATTTCTACTTCGTACTTCGTAATCATCAATCTCTTTTAGGTACGTTAGTTTCGGTTTCGGTAAAAGTTTCGGCCAATTTTGGCCGAAACCGAAACTGCCGCCGAAACTTGATTTTTGGTCGAAACTCGGCCGAAACCGAAACCGAACTTTTGGTCGGGCACTACTAAAAATAAAACTAATATTATATTAGTTTTAATTATTAGTCATCCTAACTTCCTCACTAATATTATAAATGCGAAAGTAACTCTGTCTGTCTGTCTGTCTGTGTCACTTACACGCCAAAACCACTTAACCGATTTAAATGAAATTTGGTACACAGATAGTCTAGAGCCTGAGAAAGGACATAGGCTACTTTTTAATGCGAAAAAATGGTTATTAGGGGTTGAAAGGGGGGATGAAATGTTGTATGGAAGTATCGTTATTTTAGGAGCTAGAAGCTTGAAACTTATTCTTTAGGCTGTTATTCGATATAAATAAATATAACATTCAATGTTTGTAAAAGTTTTACCCTTGAGGGTGTAAAATAACAATAGGGGATGAAATGTTGTATGGAAGTATCGTCATTTTTGGAGCTAGAAGCTTGAAACTTACTTTTTAGGCTGTTGATTCGATATAAATAAATATGACAGTCAAAGTTTGTAAAAGTCTTACCCTCAAGGGTGTAAAAATAACAATAGGGAATAGGGGATGAAAATTTGTATGGAAATATGTTAGGTTTATGTGAATGTTCTACCGAACGGATTCAAATGAATTATCATTTTAATTATGTCATTTTTAAAGATAGAAGCTTGAAACTTATTGCTTAGGCTGTAGATTCGACTATATACATATATATTTAGATATGACTATATACATATATATTTAAAGATTGTCAGGGGGAAGGGGATGGGGGAGGGAGGAGAGGGGAGGGGAGGTGGAAGTGAGGGGAAGGGGAAGAGGGGAGGTGAAGGGAAACGGGAGAGGAGAGGGAAGTGAGGGGAAAGGGGGGTGGGGAGAAGAGGAAGGGTGAGGGGGAGGGGGATTTGCGCGGCGTGGTACGGTGCGGTGTAGGTGGAATACGCATGTGTCTTATTTATAAAATAATTAGCCTAAATCATTAAAAATGCTACCCAAAGACACTATGTCACGCGGGCGAAGTCGCGGGCACAGCTAGTAGTAAATATATTAGTAATATATTTACTATGACTAATAATTAAAATAAATCTTATTTACATTCTCAAGCAACTTACGCGGCAAATTATATTTAAAAAGAACTATTTTCAGGTATTGGCTGGGACTATCAGTGCTATTGCACTTATCTAGAGATGATGAAGCTGCAATTAACAACGCTGATGATAAAACGGGCAAGCTGATACAGCTGTGGTGTCAGAAAGATCTGTCGGCTACAGTGCTCCATTTGTTTACCGCCCTGGAAAAAATTGACAGATTTGATGTTAGAGATGATATAATAGAAGACCTCCTAGACCACATTCACAAAGACACTCTACCGGCAGGTGAGATATGTTTTCATTTAACCCAAGACGCAAAAAGACTAAAAAATCTGTGGCTCAGACTAACATAGATAGTCTGAGATCTGTGGCATCGTAGCGCCTAAACGGATGTACCGATTTTGATTTTATTTTATTTGTTTAATAGGTGTCTCAATCGAGAGTTTCCTAAGTTTTAAGACTATGTTTGAGCTTTTTTCTAGTTGACGAAACCAACTTTTATAGGTAGGTCTGTTAAATTTTAAATTCGGTATCCACTTTAACGATTTTGTAAGCACATGGTAGCATCGAGCTGATGCTGGTATATCTGGAATCTTCAGAGTACTCAACTCCTCACCAAAATATAGAGATGTCATGTTTGGGCTCATTTAAATGGTCTCAATGAACCGATTATACCTAGGTAGGTATAGTATCGTGATCCTGAACTAGATCAGGTGTATATCGTATATCGGGGGTGATTTTAAATGTTGAATTACAGTATTATTTATTCCGGACAGTCAAGCACTTGACGACGATAAGTAACGTCATGGCCATATCGCCGGGGGAAAGACAAAATTATTTCCATGTTTTTTTGCCACTGACAGGAGATCAACACAACAATTTAAACGCTTCGTGAAGTTTAACCGCGAGTTTTGATTTAGTTTCGTATTAAAAAAAAATAATTGATTATAAGTCAACGGGCGTTTATAAAAGTCGAAAAACGTAACTTATAATTTGCCTTCTCCACCAAACAAAACACGGATAGGTAGGTGGAAAGACAAAATAGTCCCCTTGCCATGCTAGCCCTGCTTGGTGGTTTCGGTTGATAAACACTAGGATATCAATGAAGGTTGAATAGTTTAAATAGTTTAGCGTGAAGGGGTAACAAAGTTTCGCCTTATGATATAATATTAGTAGGATAGGATAGGATAGTAATGCGCGATCTATTAATTTCAGAAATTTTAGGCTATCTGTACCCCGACTGCGACGTCTACATCTTGTATGTTAAACCGGACAAAGAAGTTGTTGATGCACTTGACAAGGAACTTAAATATCATCGAAAGACGGTAATTATCATCACCAATATTGTAAACTAGCTGATCGCCGCGGCTTCGCCTGCGTTAAAAAGTATCTTTATTAAAAATTATTTATATTACAGAATATGGTACATATAGGTCTTAACATTATTTTAGCCAGCATATACTACCGTTGCCGGTGTACAAATACTTTGCAAGCAAAATCTTAATAATTTAAATTGATTACCACAATTCCAAAAATTGGATCCTATAGCCTAATCTATAATACTGGCTATCCCTGTGCAAAATTTCAGCTAAATCGGTCCAGTAGTTTGACCGTGAAGAAGTTCCAAACAAAGAAACCAATATACAAACTGACTTTCTCATTTATAATATTGGTGTTGATGGGAAAGTCAGTTTGTTTGTTTGGAACTTCTTCACGGTCAAACAGCTGCACCGATATAGCTAAAATTTGGGACAGGGATAGCCAGTATTATGGATTAAGCCGTAGGATATTAACGCGGGCGAAGCTGCGGGAAACAGCTTGTACTTTATATTTATTTTATTGAAATCGTCCACATCTCATTAGTCAATCATCATCATTGTTTCTCTATCCACTGCTGGACATAGGCTTCTTCCTGACTATACCATTCTACACGGTCCTGAGCAATGCTCTGTTAAGTTCTGCTTGCAGTTTCATCACATCAACCATCCATTTAGCTGACGGTCTTCGTGCTGGTCTTTGGATATAAGATCCATCATTATGATCATTATTTTGATGCAAGGTTACCTCATTCATCATCATAATCAGCCGGTCAATCCACTGCTGGAGATAGGCCTCTTCCGAGTCATGCCACGAAGCGCGATTACCTCATTCGATGTTTGTAATTTAAGATCGTTTAAAAAACTAAAAGAACCGACTACAAATGCCGCTTTAGTAATGTTTAGTACCAAGTTTGAGGTGATTATCTCCATATCTCTGGAGATACTGAACGTTATTATCTCAATGAAATTTTAATGGGACCTCTTGGAAGGTATACCCTTTCAAACAAAAAAAGAAAAGTCTGTTAATAACTAGGTAAAATGAGGCGCTGTTCAACAGACATAAGTTTTTTTTAATGCTGTATAGCGAAACTGACTCAATTAGCCTTCGAATTGGCACCGAATTCGGAATATGGAGGAACGATTGGTGACATGCCTTTGTTCGATGACCATAAGTCGTACCAGCTCGGGCTCAAGCCTACCAGCATTGTTTTTTTTATGATATAAGGTAACAAGACAAGCACGACGCTCGCCTGATGGTAAGCGATGACGTCTACAGACACAGCGGCATGCCAACATTTTGAATAGCCAGAACTTTGCATGTCACTGCACTGCGCCTGTTACCTCGAGACTAATTCAGAATTTGCATGCCGCTGTATCTGTAATAGTTAGACGTCATCGCTTACCATTAGGCGAGCGTCGTGTTTGTCCTGTTACCTTTTATCATAAAAAAAGGATTCTTATATGTTGTATAATACATCATTATCATCATTAGTCGATATCAGTCCACTGCTGGACGTAGGCCTCTCCCAAGATGCGCCACTGAGCCCGATCTTCGGCTCTACTAGTGACTTTCCATGATTGGGAGGGATATGCCCTAATCGCCACGCTATGCAGGCGGGTTGGCTATCGCAGGACGTAGCTTCACGCACCGGTGACGCTGCAGCCCGTCACCGGCCTGTAGTATTTAGCTTCGCCATAATTTTAAATAGGTTTTTGCCAAAACCGCCATTTTTCGGTTGCCAGAGCCTCGTTCCTTGGTCAGCAGTTACACCACGCGCAGGTGAGGTTAACTGGGAGCACTGAGGTGTTATTGGTACTCCCTTACACCCCATACGTATAGTAGATCCATGTGTGAAGGTGATCGTTCTGTCCAGGTGGCCACGATAGAGGTGAGCAATGTAAGAGCGGGACAGCACGTGGCGCAGATGAACCTGGTCTCCCGGCGCTGCGAGAGCGTGGTGCTCGTCGTGTCACGGCACTTCATAGCGGCCGGCGCCGGCGCCTTCATCACCGACTGCCTGCCCGCTCATACTGACAGTGAGTATGACTGACTTCTACCACACAGTATTTTACGTAATTCGACTCTACCTATAATCCAGTTTTTTTTTTTTATTCAACCTAAAATACTATTTTTTATGTAAAAATTTTGCCAAGTCGGGACCATGCGGCTCGCACTTTCAAAAAGTTATCAGATCTCATTTAGAGCCAAGCTTCTAACTCTGCACGTCCTAACTTGACAAGCTCTACACCTTAGTGAAAATATGTGGCTAAATATATTCACATATGTGAATGGATAATGAAGACTGCACGGTTTCAGATGACATGAGACCGAAGGTGCTGCCGATAATGTGCAAACTGGAGTTTAGCTCGCTGTCGCAGCAATTACAGAGTATACACATGTTGAACTATGAGTCTACTCTCCTCAACTTCTGGGAGAAGCTAGCTGAATGGATCAACTACCCAGTCGACCCGACGTGTCAAAGGTAATCTATTTACTTTCAACCGACTTCACAAAAAAGGAAGAGGTTCTCATTTCCCCTATTTTTTTAAATGTTTGTTACGTCTGATCACCGTCAAATCTTAGACGATTTGGAAAATATTTTTTTTGTATGAAACACAATAAAATATTTATTACAAGTAAGTTGTTCATACAATACACTTACATATTGAATAGTTTGTACATAGCGGTCTCAGGAGAGAATATTTTCTTGTTTCATACTTTTTAGAGCGTGATTTTTCAGTAGTCGGGTTTTAATTTTCGAACTTAATTTTTATTTTGAGTTTTTGCATAAAAGTATACATGCATACATTTCAACATACTTACATCGATACACAGCGATCAACAAACACATAACCCTCTCTATTGCTGCTTTGCGACGCCAAATGGGGTAAAATTAGTTTTCTTGACTTCGACGGGATATATCTCGCAAACACTACGCATGACAAAAATATGATGTACCAAACCCTACCATTCATTAATTCTAAAATCCATATTCAACGATACCACACACGATGGGGTGGGGGGATTTTTTTTGTTTAGTCCTCTACTTCGTGCCCCCTAGAGGGCGCCACATTCAATTTGTTGTGACGTCACATAGCCCATAACTAGCAGACAAATAAGACGCGTCCAACGATACCCCTCAACTAAATTCAAAGGTTGTCTGGTAGAGATCGTTCCAAGCGATAAGACCGCCCATTGTATTACCATTGTTTTGTTATGAATTTTTTTCAGTATGTTTTATTTGGTGTACAATAAAGAATAATTCTATTCTTTTCTATAAACTGACCAAGTGCGAGTCGCACTCGCATACGTAGGGGTTACCTTAGTATTAAATTTGCCCAAGAAATATGTTCCTTGTATGGGTACCTTCCTTTAATTACAAGCTTTTATTTATTTTAACCTTTTCCGATGTTTGTCATCAAATCTTGCGAATTATTGATCCACTTCCCGGTTACCGATTGAGCTGAAATTTTGCATACGTGTGTAAATTGCTTGACATTGCATTGTTATGATGACATGGTGCCAATCTGATGATGGAGCTGGAAGGTGGCCAAACGAACTTCACAATGAAACGCACAGCCTCATCGAGTTAAGGCTCATTTGAATCGTCTAGACGAGATTTTTTTATTGCACATCATAATGTCTTTAGGATATTATAGATTTAAAAACGGGAATTTAACGTGACTTACGCGATGTCGATATAGCGATCGACATATGTTTCGGCCTCATCCGGAGGCCTTCTACAGGATCTTGAGTGCGGGGCGCTCGCCGACGCGTTCAGCCTCGCACTGCGGGCCGCTGCTCGTGCAGCGCGGGCGGACGGAGCGGGCGGCGGCGGCGGCGGCGGTGGTGGTGTTGGTGGGGGGTGATGATGCGGTGTACATAGTGGAGGCGCGGGATTAGGTTGGAGGGCTTCGTCTTCATCACTGCTGTTTTCTTCAGACGAAACCTCATCCAACCGGCAGACGGAACTCAAGGTGTCCTCCTCACTGTTGCCACTGGTGACGTGCTTTCTTTAGGATAGGCATGTGTATAATGTTTTTAACTTTTAATTTATCTTGTTTAATTAGTTATTATTATTTATTGTTGACGAGTGTAAGTGCACATTTTTTATTTGCCCATACACTGAAAAAATGCTTTGACTTTTGAGTTTTCAAGTCGTCCCCTAAACGTGATGTTTCGTGTATTTGCAGATGTAACCCCGTCAATGAATCCGTGGCCAACAACTGTCCGTCCTCGACCGCGCCGCTTCTGTCACGTGCAGCCCCACCCGTGTCACGTGCAGCCCCGCCCGTGTCACGTGCAGCCCCGCCCGTGTCACGTGACACATGTCACCACTCACCTCGCGTGTGTCTGCTGGACATTTTCAGCTGGTTCCACCGAGACTTGGAGCCGAAGATCGATGACGAACTAGAGCTCAGTTAAATACTTTGATGACACTGTGTCACCTGTCTCTGATTAACCTTCAGATAATAATCTAACAGATATTGATTGCAAGTGTTCAAGTATCGACGGTGACCACTCCCCATCAGGTGGGCCGTTTGCTTGTTTGCTACCTATATCATAGTAAGTAAGATAGTTTAAAAACAAAAACAACCGACTTCCATTCCCCGCGAGTCAATTTTTGTAGCAAGTTTGAGACTTTTATCGTCATATCTCTAGAGATACTTATTAGATCTCGATGAAATTACAATGGGACCACCTCGGAAATGTACCCGCCGATTAAAGAAAAAATCATTCGAATCAGTTCACAATTGACGGAGTAATTGCGTCTGTATGTTTTTTTTGTATGTATGTTATACAAAAAAACATACAGACGAATTAAGAACCTCCTTCTTTTTGGAAATCGGTTGAAAAAGATAATAAGTTAAAGAGTTGTCAAAAATCTTACAGATGTGTTTTTAATAGGCTTTTGATACCTAAGTACACTACGCCGAAGATACGTGACCGAACTTCGGCGTGATGGCACCTGCAATGCTATTTCATTACTCGCAACACTTTGCCGAAATTACCTCACGTTTTGGCGTACTACCGAATTTCGGTCGGGCGAAAGTTCGTCGAAAACGTATTCTATATAAACATATCATTTATACGCGACAGAGGGCGACGCATCTTCATTCAGATGTGGCTCGACCCTAAGATATTTAATTTAAATAATACTCCGCGTTCACACTGATCCTGTGGGAGTAGAATAAACTGCAAAAAATATTTGATTAGGACAAATTATTAAAGTAGCAATCAATTCGAGAGCAAAGCAATGGTAGTATCAAAATAACCCAATTAAACATACAGTCGAATTGATGATACATTTCAAAATACTGAATTATTTATCATTTGTTTAATTATATTCATTATAATCAGCCGATATCAGTCCACTGCTGGACATAGGCCTCTCCCAAGACATGCCATTGAGCCCGATCTTCGGCTCTTCGTTTGCAGTCACTGTCCACCGCTTTGCGAATGTCGCGTTGATTATATTAGACTCAATATTGGACATCTAGAGAGGTTGAATGACGGAATGTTGACTAAACAGATTTAGGGCCCGGTGGTGTAAGTGGGACAACGCTCGGCTTTGATGCCAGAGGTACCGAGTTCAATCCCCGCCGTGCACTAATGGATTTTTCTATTGAAAAATGTATGTGCGCTTTTTACAGTGGCCTCCAAATTGTAATACATCCAAGTAAAATGTTGTTCAGTTTTAGCGACATTGTTATCAGTGAAACAACTTTCAAAATCTGATCATTTAGTAGTCCCAACGACGTCACATATATTACGAAGAGGCTCAAGGCAGTTCCCATTCCATTCTCGACCGCATTGTCACATACCATCAGGTGAGATAGTGGTCAATATTTTCCTCTCTACTGCGCAATAAGGTTCAAATAAGAATATTTTAGTTGTGGTAGATCCACAATAGCTCCGAGTCAAAGCATTTATTTTTTGTATAGATAATAAAGTATATGCTCATACATATCACAGTTACTAGCTAAATACACATATCGACTGAAGAATATTTAGATACCTCGCTTTTATAACATAGGACGTTATTTATCGAAATAGTCACTTTAGTTTTCAATAATTATAAATATATTCATACAGAGATCTCTTGCAAGCATAATACTTAAATACGTTTTGGACCTTTTAGATTTTTAAGATATAATGTAATAAATATATAAATAGAAATAATTAAATAAGTGTAATCACATTTTTTACATGTCTACAAGTGTTAATTTACATGTGATTAACATGTTTACAAGTTTTTTACATGTTTACAAGGGTTAATTTACATGTTTACAAGAGTAAATTTTTACATGTCTACAAGCGTTAATTTACATGTGTTAATTAACATGTTTACAAGTTTTTTACATGTTTACAAGGGTTACTTTACATGTTTACAAGAGTAAATTTTTACATGTCTACAAGCGTTAATTTACATGTGTTAATTAACATGTTTACAAGTTTTTTACATGTTTACAAGGGTTACTTTACATGTTTACAAGAGAATTAAGTAGACCGGACCGCGAAGGCGCAAAAAAAACCGAAATAGTTTTCAATAATTTTAATTTAATTAAAAATTACAATATTTAAATTAAACTTAAATAGGTCACGATCGCTCGAAGTGTGAACAGAAAGTGTCTCTCAAGTCCCTCGTTCCCACCGGTGTTCGGACGATGTCGCAACGCGGCGAGTTTCCCGGTAATCGCTGGGCATGGGAACTGATGTTGCGAAACATGCAGGTGAATCATGGTCGTGTGTGGTATCTCGATGCTTAACACCTCCCTCCTGAAGAACAGCGACTATTGGCGGGCTAGGCTCGATAATATCGCTGATATTCCAGAGTCAGCTGGCTGGTGTCCTTCTTCTATTTCAGCGTATTGGGATGGTCCGACTTCAGTTATTACCTGTCGCGTTCGCTTTCTTAAGTGATTGCGTATAGCGAACCAGGTGATCAGTGCTACTGCACTCAACATCAATATGTACAGTGGGATTATAGAGTAGTACATACTGAATGTTTCAGGTCTGGATAGAGTTATAGGGGTTTCCATTGATATCGCTGTGTTACTGGCGTGAAGCTTCTTTAGATCTATTGAATTAAGTTTTAACAGTTTTTCTTCTATTGTATAATCCTTTTGGGTTGGTAGGTTCATGATGTTAATAACTTGTCCTTTAATTCGGTCTTCAATATTTATAATTTTGAATTCATTCGTTTGCAGTAAGCACCCTTTTGGTACCGTGGCTAGGAAACTTCCTCGAATGGTGTCATAATGATCTTGAGAACATGCTAAATGAACTTTTGTAAAAGTAGGAAAATTCAGTACATAATGTCGATCGTCAAGTTCTTCTATTGCTGGTGTTCTAAGGGCAACTGGGGTGAAGTGGCAATGCTCGCTGATCTGCTGCGTGGTGATGAGATGATATATGCAGTCAGTCTCAGGTCCGTGGTGGTTTTGCTTGTCTTCACATAGATACCCTAGGCTAGACTTCGGGCATTCAGCCTCCATGTACATAAAATCTTTGTCGTGAATTGCCAAGAAGGGATAAGGTGGGATCAGGATTCTATGGTTTTTATTGGGGACAATGGAAAGTTTATACAAGTCAAAGGTAGCAGGGCGGACAACCGGGAACTTGAAAACTATAACTATATTCTTATTATTATAATAATAACCTAACTTGATTAAATCAAAATACTCTCTATAGTCGGCCTGCAAAATCTGCTGTTTACTATAGAGGCTATTTAATCGATTTAACATGTCCTTTAAGGAGTCTATATTAAACATAAGATGGTGCGTACTTTTCGCACGAATAAAACCTAATATGTTTTCTAATCTATGTAACTCTTCCGACAAGTCGTCCACATTATCTGCCAAAATAATTATATGCTGTGCTAGGTTAGCATATATAGTGAGATTAGATTCACGCTTCATCTCACTTGTCTTTATTTCATTTAAAGCTAGTTCAATTTTCTTTTGATTTTGGATCAAATTATTAAGTATATCAGTATGTTGCATTATCCAATTTTTGCCAAGACTAATGTGATTATTCATTTCCGTAACCAATTTATTTTCATTAGCTTGTAAGCTTTTGATTGCGTTGTCGTACTTGACAGCATCAGTATAATCAAGGTTTCCCGAAATACTTTTTATGACTGAGCCTAAGCCATCTATGAGACCTCTCTTTACACGATTATTAGGTTCAAAAGTTTCTAACTGGTTGGACAATTTAATTATTTTAATACGTATATGCTCAATATGAGGTTGGTACAAAGAAATAGTCTTATTACGAAATCGGGACGATATGGAGTTCAGTTGTGTTTTTACAAGGTTAATACTATTACGGAGATCTTTTAAATTAGTAATTTGTAGGAAAGAGTGGTAGTGAGTCACGACTCTTGCCGTTCCAATGTTAAATGGTAAAATACCCGGTCCATTATCCAAGCTAGTCAGGGTTGGTTCTTCCGCTTGTACTAGTCCCAGGACCAGAAGGAGGATCCTGTAACAATTTGCCGCTATTAGGGACTCTTTTAAGTCTGGACTTGGCAACAGCGCCAGATTTTTTTCTAGTATATATGTGGATGGGAAGGTTAGCTAATACAGTATCATGTGTGTACCGGGGAGCTAGCTTTTGCCGGCTTGCCTGTGGGTTGCGTACAAAGACTTGCTGGTCCGGATAGTACTGTATCTCGGGTTCACGGTTTTTATTGATATTTTCCGTGATCTGAGTACGGTGGTGTAATGATGATTCATTTATCATTTCGAAAACCTTTTGCATACTATTGCGATGTTCCTGAACATATTGTTGTAAAACGTTTTCTGAAAGACTGATGTCTACAGGGTCACGAGGATCTAGGTGTCCGGTTATAATATCTAGAGGTCTGCACTTGGTGAAACTATGAATCGAGCTATTGTAGGCTAGAATGGCGTATGGCATTAGGTTGACTATTAAGTCACCTCGATGTTCGAGTTTTAATAGACGAAGGTGTTCTAGTAATGTCGAGTGAAGCCTTTCTACCATGCCATTTTCGTTCGGTGCGTATGCCAAAATCTTATGGTGATTAATTTTGTGAAGCCTAGTGAATTCTAGAAATACCTGGTTAGTGAATTCAGGGCCTTGATCTGTTACGACAGTAATAGGTACTCCGTGATGAGTGCTAAATGTCAGGAGGGCCTGAACTACACTAATAGCGGTGGCATCTCTCAGATAATATGCTTGAGCATATTTTGAGAACGCGTCTATGATGGTCAGATATTTTTGAGAGTCAATGCTAAGCAGGTCAAGATGTACTATTTCAAATGGCTTAGTGGGAGGTACCACGATACGAAACCTCTGTTGTACCGGTTTTCTATCATATTTACCTTGGCCACAGATACTACATTCGTTAATATATTTGCTTATATGTTCCTTCATCTTAGGCCAAAAGTATTTCCTAGATAGAGCTAGGTAAGTCTCATTTATGCCTCGATGGTTAGTTTTACCTTCGTGGTAATTACGGATTATTTCCTGTTGTTTTAAGTAGTCCCTCACATTTTCAAGTTCAACTTTCGTTAAAACTAAGTCCATGCAGGAACTCCTAAAATTTGCCTGTATAATTGGGACTATAGTATACATAGCGTCAGTAGGGTGAACAAGTATTGCTGTTTTTACTTTTGGGTTCACGTATGTTTTTATAGCTGTCACTACGTCCTCTTCTAAGTTACTTTTGCAAATACGAATGTCGGTCCTAGTATGATTTTCGAAAGGTTTTGTAACGGTTGGTATATCGAATACTTCGTCAACTAAAGTTATTACTATTTGTCTGCTGAATTTATTTAAAGGATAGTCAGATATAGGGATTTCGAGAATCGGATTTTCTGCGTCCGTATGTACAGTCACAGTATTTGAATGGGAGTGTACTGTGAGAGTATCTGACTCTGAACGAGCAGTGAGGGTGTCTGAACCAGAATTTACGGTGATGGTATCTGAACTTCGTCTCCTACCTATTGTGGGTGCTCCCTGAGTAGGGTTAACAGCTAGAGAACTAGTCTCTTCGTTGTTAATTTGGACTCGTGATAAAGCGTCGGCGTTTACGTTCTGTTTGCCTTGCTTGTATATCACAGTATAGTCATACTCACTGAGTTTAAGCCTCCACCGTGTTAGGCGAGAACTAGGTTCTTTTAAGTTCATGACCCATTGAAGGGGTCTATGATCGGTCATTATTTTAAACTTACGGCCAAATAGATAGGGTCGAAAGTACTTCGTTGCCCAAACTATTGCCAACAGTTCCTTTTCGATGGTGCTGTAATTTATTTCACTGCTATTAAGGGTTCGTGACGCATAGGCTATTGGCTTATCAGAGCCCACGGGGCCTTGGGATAGAACAGCACCTATGGCTAAATTTGAAGCATCGGTTGTGAGAACAAAATCTTTGTTGAAATCGGGGTATTGGAGGATCGGATCATTCATTAGGAGTGTTTTACACTTCTCAAAGCATTCGATGTAATTTTTGTCTAGTGTAATTTTTGAGCCCTTTTTTAAGCATTGCGTCATTGGTTTCGTTATCTTAGCGAAATCCGGTATGAACTTCCGGTAATAGCCTAAAAGTCCTAAGAATCTCTTAATGTCAGTAGGTGTCTTGGGGAGTGGGTACTTTTGGATGGCAGATATCTTATCTGGATTAGGCTTTATCCCGTCCTTGCTTATAACGTGTCCGAGATATGCAGTCTCGAGTTTTAGGAACTCGGACTTGTCCATTTGAATTTTAAAGTTGGACTCGCGCAACTTTTTGAATACTTTCTCAAGATTTATAATGTGCTCCTGCAGAGACGTGCTGAACACTATTATATCATCTAGGTACACAAGACAAATAGTATTCTGCAATTCTCTCAGTACATTGTCCATAACTCTTTGGAAAGTAGACGGACTGTTCTTAAGTCCCATTGGCATGCGTAAAAACTCAAAATGGCCATGCTCCACGTTAAAAGCAGTTTTGGGGATGTCTGCTGGGTTCATTTCGACTTGATAGAACCCGCTAGCTAGATCTAGTGTAGTAAAGTACTGGCAGTTGCCTAATTTGTCTAAGACATCCGTGATATTCGGTATCGGATATTTGTCATCCAAAGTCTTTTCGTTCAGTTTTCTAAAATCTATCACTAAGCGCCATTTAACCTTTCCTGAGGCATCTGCCTTTTTAGGCACAACCCATATTGGAGAACTCCACGCCGAATCTGATGGTCTGATTATTCCCTGCTCTAACATTTTACTAATCTGTTCCTGAACTTCCTGCCTATGGATGAAGGGATAGCGATAGCTTTTAGTGTACACGGGTACTTCATCGGTGGTTTTGATGTAGTGTTTTATTTTATTTGTAAAAGTTAAATTTTCACCTTCTAAATAAAACACGTCCGCGTATTGAGAGCATAATAATTCTAAATTAGTACGCTCTTCGTCATTTAAATGCTCTGTTCGCAAGCGAGACAAAACTTCCTTTACACGCTTGGGCACTTGCTCGGTGCGCGTGTACTCTTCATTATAAAGCTCGGCACAGACCGGATGGTCCATGGAGAAAATGATATCGTTTCGGGTTGGATTATGAATTTCCATAATACCGCGATTGCCTTTGACAGATGTTAAACATTCGGCAATATGACAATTACAAATCACTTGTTCCGTAACAATAGCATCTCCATCCTGAACATTTATCGGCAGTCTAACAAGCTTAGTACTGCCTGCCGGTATGACGTCTTCATAGAGATTAGCGTTTCGCGAGTCATAGACTTTGATTGGATTCGCGGCGTTCCGCGTATTTAGGGTCTTGGTCTTAAAGTCGATTGAGGCTTCCCATTTGTCTAGCAAGTCCGATCCTATCAACCCGTCGAAATAGTCATGGAACTTGTAGACAAAAAATGTGACATCATCGGTGTCATTAAATTCCGCAAAGCTAGGTAGCGTTATTGAGTAATCGCTACGTGTCACAGCGTGTACGTTACATACTTCAAAGGGATCAAAATTAAGTGTGACGTCATGAAAGTATGTTTTTACCGCGTCAGGGCTAATAAAGGACTGATTAGCACCTGTATCGATCAATAGCTTAAGCGGAGGATTGCTGATTTGTATGTATGGGAGCTGACGTTGTGTCTGAAGATTAACTTCTATTTTAGTTTTTCGGATTTCGAGGTGCTCTGAAAATCCTGATCAGTCACAGTGGGTACATTAGATGTATCACTAGTTACACCATGCAAAACTTCCGGTTGTTCAGACATGTATGGATCAAAATCATTGCAGTAGTATTCGGCGTACTGATCATACTCATAAGGGTATGAATCAGTGCAGTAGTCTTCATAATAGTTTTCATAACCAGAGCAGTCATTGTAGTTCATCTCCCTAGTCTTAAAATAATTGCTAGGGGGTGGATTGCCTGATTTCGTCCAATCGTGCGCTCGCGCGAATGATGTCGGCGGTAGCGTTTTAGTTACGTAATGGCTAACACCGCTCATAGGTTGTGGTCTTGGAGGCGGTTGCGCAGGATATCTCGGTTGCATCCTAAATGTGTTACTTTGAGGGTTGTAGTTTGGGGGTGCAGCACGGAAAATCTGCATTGTACGAGTTGGACCCGCCCGGTATTGCTGGTTAAAGTTTGGCCTCCACTGTGGGGCGAACGATGGCAAAGCCTGCGGCCTAGAAGGGCCAGGCATACTAAAACCGTGGTTTTTAAATTGAGGTGTATAATAATTTTGCGATGGCGGCATTTTAAATGATGAGTTTGGTTGCGGTTTTCTTTCAATAAGATTTTCGTTACGTTGTTGAAGATACAAGGTACTTTGTTCTTCATTAACATATTCTAAGGCTTTCTCGATTGACTCCGGGCGCATACACCGAATACGCGAGCCTAACGGGTCTTTTAACCCACGCACAAAAGCTTGTAATGTGAGCTTCTGGTACAAATCCCTTTTCGCTTCACGAGTGGTCAATAAGGGTTCATGCAACGCGATGTAGGTCATAAGCGTGCTGAAAATATTTTGGCATTTTTCATAAAACTCTTGGGGAGTGCTATGACCTTGGGTTAACAAAGCTAAATCGTTGTAGAGGGCGGTCTCATCGCGTTGGTCTGAGAAGTTATTAACTAGTGCTCTACGAATGCCTTGCCAAGTAGTCGGGATACCATTTGAATTAATAACACGAGCAGCAGGCCCCGTGACTTTATTTAAGATTCCGTTACATAATGCTGCTGTCTTTAATTTATTTTCTGGATCTTTATCTATAAATTCTTCTGCCAATTGGTCACTTAAATGAATGAATCTAGTTAAAACATTTACATTCCCGTCAAACTCCGGCAATAATCGGAGGGCATTAAAAACTTTATCTAAATCGGACATATCTACTTCCGGTTCCTCACACTCGTAAACTAAATCTCTATTTAAATCTACACACTCTAAATATCTAGATAACCTAGTCAAGTTCCGCGATTCCCGTGAATGGGTAATTTTGGAAATAATATACTACACAAAATATAATTATAGAAATGGCAAGACACTAAAAGAATTTTAATGCACTTACATAAATTTCATTTCGGCCTGTCTTGCAGTATCTATGTCTGGATACGCCTCGTGTCTGGTCCACAGGATGTAGGTTCTGGAACCCCGAAGTCGTCGCTCTGCTGGGTGACGTTTCTCGATTTTGGAGATTCGCGACCTTGAGAGACGGCTCTCTAGGATTATCCACAAGACTGCGCCAATTAAGTAGACCGGACCGCGAAGGCGCAAAAAAAACCGAAATAGTTTTCAATAATTTTAATTTAATTAAAAATTACAATATTTAAATTAAACTTAAATAGGTCACGATCGCTCGAAGTGTGAACAGAAAGTGTCTCTCAAGTCCCTCGTTCCCACCGGTGTTCGGACGATGTCGCAACGCGGCGAGTTTCCCGGTAATCGCTGGGCATGGGAACTGATGTTGCGAAACATGCAGGTGAATCATGGTCGTGTGTGGTATCTCGATGCTTAACAAGAGTAAATTTTTACATGTCTACAAGCGTTGATTTACATGTGTTAATTAACATGTTTACAAGTTTTTTACATGTTTACAAGGGTTACTTTACATGTTTACAAGAGTAAATTTTTACATGTCTACAAGCGTTAATTTACATGTGTTAATTAACATGTTTACAAGTTTTTTACATGTTTACAAGGGTTACTTTACATGTTTACAAGAGTAAATTTTTACATGTCTACAAGCGTTAATTTACATGTGTTAATTAACATGTTTACAAGTTTTTTACATGTTTACAAGGGTTACTTTACATGTTTACAAGAGTAAATTTTTACATGTCTACAAGCGTTAATTTACATGTGTTAATTAACATGTTTACAAGTTTTTTACATGTTTACAAGGGTTACTTTACATGTTTACAAGGGTTACTTTACATGTTTACAAGAGTTAATTTTTACATGTCTACAAGCGTTAATTTAACTGGTATATCTTGTTTCTTGTTGTGGTTACTATTCGGTATTCACAGCTCGAAAACTAGTGTCTATAGTTATAGGTATATAACTTAGACACTAGTGTCTAATGTAACAATGATAATACAATAATAATGATGGTGCCATAGAGTTGTTTCGATGATAGATGATGATAGTAGAGTAGTAGATAGTTTACCCTGTAGAAATCGGCAATACTAAAATTGCAAATTCCGTATCCCAGTGATATCAAAGTTTTATTTGACTGAAGCTTTATTATTTTCTTTATTGTAGCAGGAATCTAAATATATTTGACATATATTTAGAACTACTAGATCTTGTCAGATGTCAAGACACGGGACAAAAATAGTAAGTTTAATTAGTCGGTAGGTACTCATCTCATTTTATGTCAATAAAATATGTATCTGAGTTGATCCACAGTTATATTACCAAAGTACATCAAAGATTCATTTAAGTTTATATAGATTTAGTTAGAATTACGATTATATTATATTTGCTTCTTTGGCTGATTTATACATAGGTGTTAATTATTTGACTATAAGCTAGGATTGAAGTTATAATGTACCTACCTCAAGTGAAGGACAATTAGGTAATATAAATGCGAGACTATCTTGGCTCGCTATACTGATAGATTGATCGATGTGCCATATCATCTGTTACCAACCACCTATTTATAATTTTGTGTGGGTAATAATACAATTTGTGTCATGTATTTTTATAGTTATTGTACCAAAGGATTTTTTGAAATTATATACCTACCTGTGTAATTTTATATATAATCGTGTTAATAAAAATTTTAAAATGTTCTATGTATTGTCTTATTGCTTGTTCTTTACCTCTTCAGTACTCTTACCACAGATTACGCTACAGGTGCCATAGACAATCAATTTCTTCTGTAGTCTTTAGATTATTTGTAGTGTTAATTGATATTCGATTTGATTTTAACGTAAAGATAAAAAAAACGTGTTCAATGGTCCTAAGGCCCGAGGTCCACCAAAGCGGAGACGAGACGAGAGAGGAGGCATATTTCCACATGAGTAAAGAAAAGAAATAGAGAAAAACCTAAGGAACGGACAAAACGTTTACCTATTCTTGTAGGGTTGGTACAAAAAAAAAAACTAGAAAAATCTTCATCGTAATAAAATCCTCCTTCAAGTAAACATGACCTGCTTTTTTATTTTTCAAGCTTCATCATTGTCGACATCGATCAATGTCATGAGATGTCACGAAAATAAATGTCATTTAATGTCATGAAATATTATAAATGTCATTTTATGTCATGATATGTCACGAAATTTCATGAAATGTCACGAAATGTTATGAAAAGTCAAGGAATTTCATTGAACATCCTCACTTTAAAAGACACTATAAAAGAACATTCATAAGCCAACAATTTAACAGTCTTTAACAAAAATTTAACAAAGACCTACTTTACGCGCACTTGTCAAGGAACCAACCATCACTTTTCAAATAGATGGGATGAAAAATAATATAATATAACGTGACGCGCCGCGAGCGACAGCCCTGAGTTAAAGCACCAGCTGAGCCACTATAAACCGTTTTCACTCCGCACGTGACAGGCGGCACACAGGCCGCTGGTGCTCAGACACACACACGCGTCTACGTCATCATCACAGCGCAGTTGTATGAAGCTTTGTCTCCGTTCCTTTTCTTTACCCATATGTGGTATTGCAACCAATAGAACTTTGCTATTTACACATCTCGTCTCCACTCAGCTTCAGTGGATTTCCAACCGAGCGATGTATTTTACAAGGTGGCGCAAAATTAATCATCCAATTTTGGTTTCAATTTTTCCTGTTAAGTGGCAAAGATGGTATCCGTCAAGTGGCTGCCGCTGCCGCTAATGTTATTACACATCTGTACCTTTTTTATCGCATTTTCCACGACTCCGCAAGATTGCCGGTGATAACTGTTCATCATTCCTGTCGTTCTCCTGGATGGGCTGCGATTGTCTGAGGTTTTTGGCACAAACCGCGACTTCAAGTAACCCTAAAGAAAGAAGTCTGGGATGGTTAAATCGGGCGATCTTGCTGGTCATGCCAAATCGCCAAAACGGGAGATTACGCGACCAGGAAACGTTTCCTTCACACACATTAGTGTACGCTCCTCCGGAGAATAGCGCAGCGCTCCTTTGCGTGTCTGTTTGTATACTGCATCTCTCTAGTTTAAAAATGTCAAATATGATTTAATTGATTTACGTACGACGCTATTTGCAAAAATTGTAACATCTTCCGATAAGGTGATCAATTTTGCGCCACCTTGCGCGATCGATGCGGAGATGTTAGTGCTTCGCCAAGATCTATTATATCATACGGACTTGCTAGCTACATGGTAATTATTATAATATTACCGTGGCAGTGGAGACAAGAGATTTGAGCGGCGCGCATCTATCTCAATAACAAGAATCCAACGCTCACCGCACGAAGCTCAGGTCTGCTCTAGCCAGCACACAGGATGATCTATGCTAGGCCGAGGTGGGCATGAATCGTGTCCGAATTGTCGAGCTCCATGTTCATTGTTTTTCTACTATTTAGGACATAGGACCTGGGACCTCATCTGATATTAAAGTGGCGATATAGGTATAAGGGAAGGAGGAAGGGCTTGATCATCAAAATGAAAACAACATATATGAGTTGAGAGACTTTTATTGTCATTCACGGGTGCGTTCACTAATTCACTACAGTCTAAATACATAATGTACAGATCAGGTTATTTTACCATTTTTGAGGTTATTAGGTACATAGGTACTACATACATTTAATTGTTACACATAATCCAAAATTTCATCGTTACGACGGCACCCCTTGGGAAACATTCCCAGGTGTTAACTTTCGAAATAAGTTATCATAGATAGTGATAGTGCTACCAATGGATAATTGGGTTAAAAATGCAATCCACTAATTTTGTTGTATCGATATTATCGCACCGTGGCTTAATTGGCCAGAGCACCTGGACACGTTTCCCAAGGGGTGTGGGTTCGAGTCCCGTCGGTACGATGAAATTTAGGATTGTGTGTAACAATTTACAAAAAAATAAAGTGTGTAACACTTCAAGAAATATAATACTACATACATTAGTCTTTGAGTTAGTCGAAAATAGCGAACACAATAATAGTACTAGGTATGTATTGATTAAGTAGTTTTCAACACATGCAGTGTCCATAAGAAAATAACAAAGTAACAAAATATTTTATGTAGGTACATTCGTTACCGATGGTGTCCATATCGATAGTCAGAACTTGGACTTAACTAAAGCTAATGTAAACTCATTTTTATAAGCTAACCACTGTTTGACCACTATCTCACCTGTTGGTAAGTGATGATGCGGTCGAGGGTAGCACGCTAGGCCTAGAATGGTAACTGGATCTCAAGGACAGCTGCTGGAACACATTAGATTTTTCCAACTTGAGAACCGACCATTTTCCTACTGTGCCCTCAAAGATGCTTTAGTAAAAAAAAAATATTCCGACGAATTGAGAACGTCCTCCGTTTTTGTGAAGTCGGTTAATACATTTAGATTTTTGTACAACAGTTTACGTTATATAAATTCAGAAAATGGAAGAATTATACATAAAAATAGCTGCGTACAATAATTATAAAAAACCTGCGGCGTCCAACATACAACTTAATATTGTTACAAATCGATATTGTACAAAGACTATCTACTGTACAGTACCTATGTCTATCAATCAGATAATACTTACGTACATGTTAGGCATAAATAATTATCAATAAATAAAAAAACGTACAACAATATTTACAGTCACTACTTAGTAATAAGCTCATTACAATAATGGAATGTCATGTAACTTATAAATTAATATAAATATAATATTTCGATTGTTAAGGGGTATTTTCTACTAGCTAAATTATACTATGAACGGTATAATATAAAACAAAGTTGCTTCCGCAGTCTGTATGCTTAGATCTTTAAAACTAAGCAACGTATTTTAATGCAGTTTTCATCAATAGATAGAGTGATTCAAGAGGAAGGTTTACAGCTAGGATTAAACGCGGGCAAAGCCGCGGGGCGTTGCTAGTATCACATATACGGTATGGGTACTAGGAGCTATACAAGTTATATCGGACAAAGTTATTGACAATCAATTTCGACAGTCATTTATGAGGACCATTGAAGTTTAAGATCGGTAAGCGCCACACACATTTTCAGAGATGTATAAAATAGTTTAAGAAATGTATTTAAATACAAAATGCAAATACTTTTTCGATTTACTATTTCAAATGCAAAATACCAAATACTTTTGCGTTTTGTATTTTAAATGCAAAATATAAAATAAGTATTTTGCATTTTAAATACAAGTATTTCAAATAAATCCCATCTTTACAAATTTGTCGATTCTAATCGACAAATTTGTGAATAATTTATATTAATGTTGTGTAGAGTAAGCACTTCTATAACCTAGGCGTAGATCAAGTAAGTTTAAGTTAACTTTAAGTTAGTTAAGTAGCGTTTTCCCTATATATCATTTTTATTTCTATTTATTTTTTTCCATAAACAATCACAATACTTATAGTAGGTATATATATTAGCACGGGAAATTACATTTACATCTATGTGAATGTAATTTCCTAGACGATGTCTAAATATACAGAATGAAATAGTATCCTCTATGAATATTCAAAAATTAATATAACGTAGTAGTCGGGTAAAAAGAGTTTGAAACTATGTTTAGAAAGACTTATCTAGAATAACGACGACTATCTTAGAATAACGATTTTTTTTAAATTGACGCCTGAAGTAACAGTAGTATGATATAAAAGTTTGTGCTTCGCTTCACAGCCAACTGTCAGTTATATTAGAAAACCTACACAGAAGTTAGAAAGAAGTTTTAGCTACATCTTTATTTACAATACGTACAGATTATAACAGTGCAACATATACATATATAATATACCATCAAATATTACTATATATACCTTTGAACTTAGGAATTCATTCTATAGAGTGTAATAGCCTTGAGAGTTAAAGCATTATACAAACATGTACATACATACAATCACGCCTTTTTTCCGTGGAGGTGGCAGAGATCTTTCCACATGCTACGATCCTGACATACCTCTTTCGCTTCTTCCACTTTCATGAGCGCCTTCATACATGCTCGCCGGTTATAGGTATAATATACCCTAGATAAGTCAAATGATATATTTATAAATATTGAATACAATACATTGGATATGATTCATTTTTCTTATTATATTAATTATTTGTCAATTCTATAAGACCAACATTTTATTAATATATATAAATTTTAATATTTATTAATTCAGAGGCCATTCGGCCTTGTTAAATAAAGTACCAATAAATAATACAATTTAAAATAGATTTTATTATAAAATGTAGAAACATAATAGTCAGGCAAGAAACTATATCACTAACTCATAAAGGCAAGAAATAGGGAATATTAAATTTCTACGCTTACATGGTACGTAGGTATATCGTGTAAAAAGTGACATTATGGAAACGTTACTAGAGAGTAGGTACAAAATAATGTATGATCGTACAAAACGAAAAAACCGACTTCACATGCCGCGATAGTCAAAGTACTGGCTAGTTATAATCATGTCATCTAAGTATACAAATTTGCTTATATTGTTTATCTCCATATCTCCGGAGATAAAAATTGTCATAACTTGATAAAATTTGAATGGAACCAAACGGGAGGCATCATCTCTCCAACAAAAAAATTTTTTTTCAATTCAGTTGAGATTTGACGGAGTTTTTAGGTAACAAACATTTTAAAAAATCAGTCAAATTGAGAACCACCTCCTTTTTTGTGAAGTCGGTTAAAAAGGAGAGTAATCAAAATAGGGCATAGAACTCTGGTTCGCAGATGCACGCAGTAGCTACATTTATTTTTTATCCAGGCTTTGATTTTTCAATAGGGAATATGCATGAAGCTCAGATTTGTTGGAAATAATTTTTTTTCGATTCTTTGTTGTCCTAGAGTTATATGTAAGACCTTTTTTTATTTAATTCCATTTTATTTGCTTAAAATAATAAATTAAAAATGCAATTTAAGCGAGGGAAATTTAAGTTTGTAAAACAGATCACCATTGGTCGAATCGAAAGTTGACGTCATTATGCACTACTCCACGTGATAGAATCATTGAGCGCGGGAACATAAATATAAATGTATGGTGTGGTCTTATTGTATTTATTTCCAAATATTGTGTTTGCCGCGTATTATTGTGCAAAAATGTATATTACTAACCATTTAATATAGATAAAAATGAGTACGAGATTAGAGAAACTGTATAATTTAATATAAACATGCCATTGGCTAAATACAATAATCGCGCGGAGTCTTAGTTAAAGAAAAAAAAGCTAGTTTGCTTCAAGCGGCGTGTGTTTGACGTAAGTGCGTGACGTCACAATGCACTACCAAAGAACCCGGGAAATGATGGCGTTTAAACTGCTCAAATTTATTTGTATATTTAAATGTTTATTTTAAATAAAATACTGCTGGAATTCCAGCAGTATTTTATTTTTTTATTATGTTATATGGATGTAATGAGTGAAATAAAAATATTTAAAAAAATAACATGCATATTCCCTATTGTGTTTGGTATCCGTACATACCTACGAACTCAGGTTACAGAAAGAACCAGGAACCGCGTCCAACCGTCATTTCCATAGACGTAACATAAAAGGATGGTGCACTGCAGATGTTTTGACAAATTCAATTAAATCCGTATACTTTAACAATAAGATTGTTATTGCTTTGTAGAACAAAACGGCCCAATTGACAGACACCAGGGTAGGAGTGTGTCCTTGTCTAACAACCTGCTACTGCCTGCTAGTGCTATATATGTTCTATACTATATGTATGGTATATATATAAATTGTTCATACAAAAGAAAGGGACAAACTCCGTTCAAGATCGGTCTCATGGAGGCCGGTGTACGCGATCAAGTTTAATATGTAGCAGGTCTGTGGTAATTTCAAGTGACGCTCTGTGTCCAAAAACCGATGCGAAAATCCGCGCGCACCTCCCGTCTATTCTAACCCGTGTAAAGTTGCAAACTAGCATTTTATAGGTAGGAACGGCACAAGATGACTTTACATAATTTAATCGGGCATAAAACACGTTATCTACCCAACGACGTTCACAGAGTGACTTATCGATTCGCATGAAACCACACTATTTAAGAGTGGTTTTAGAGGCCCCACTTTTAGATGAGTTGACGCCTTCATATTTCCATACTTGAGTACTGTGTAAACACAGTCAGTACAGTAAGTAAATAGCAAGATAATTTATATATATATATATATATAGAAATTTTGTTTGATAAGTTAGTTTATTATGTAAACTCGTATTAAACGAATATTAGGCAATATATTACACACATAATATCGTTTCAAAGTGTGCCTTGTTAAAATGGACTTTTATTATTTAATGTCTCAGTTCTATTATTTAATTATACATTTTAGAAATATCAGGCATATATATGTTAAAAATTAATTAATTTTTCATGACCATTTTTTTTATCAAGTGGTTAAAATTGTGCGTTACACGCATTCCGAACATTGTAAACGTTATAAAGAATCACTACTGGCAAGTAATAGCATGTATAACTGAGGCGCAACATCGACCGACTCAGTATTTATTTTATAAACTTATATTAAATTATCCAACCCTAAATAAATAAATAATGAATAACTTACAATTTTAATATTTACAATGATATGATTAAATTGATATTAGTGTCTAATAAAAACAGATTAAATAATCTTAGCGTTAAGTAATTTGACTACCATTTTGGCAGTAATGTACGACGTGACAATTTAGCAAGTTTAATAATTTATCTAAGTTGGAATATATATTTGGATTTCAAAATACTTCATATTTAATTTAATGAGCATCTTGTCTTTTACAAATAAAGAGAAAACTAATATTATGTTTCTTTGAAGTGTTACACACTTAATATTTTTGTAAATTGTTATGCAATTATGCATTGGTAGCGCCATCTATGACTACTTATTACGTAAGTTAATTAAGTTAACTTCATTAGTACGATGAAATTTTGGATTGTGTTTAACAATTTACAAAAAAAGAGAAAACAAGTCATACATTACTGACAACTTGTGAGGCAATGCTTCCAGAAGCGGCAATATGACTGCACGAGCTGACTATCTACTCGTATTGTAACTATGTTTTTTGCCTTGGTGTGGTTTGCATATATATACCCAATATTATGTCAACCATGTGTCAGAGTGAGTCAGAACGCAATACCATTGAAGCTACCATGCTACACATTTCACCACAATATTACCGCTTGGTATGTTACTGGCACGCTAGCTCTAGAATATGCCCACTTTTTATAGCCACACCCTTTGAGACTACAGAATCAAGCAGCACTATTTCAGTATCGCCGCAATATTGCCGCGCGCGGAATTATTGCCGTAGTTTGGGACTCCGTTAGAATTATTTTTTCAGTCTTTAACAGTACATGCATTTAATTGTTCAATGTTTTAGTTAACATCCAATTATTTGTAAGAATACTTTATTTATATTCCAATGTGAAGTATATATGAGAATGATTAATTAAAGAATTAGTGAAACTTTTATTACAACACCTCACATTTTTTGCCGACATGCATGTGGCATTACAGCCGGTGCTGATTGGTGGATATGATGTATGATATTTACGTTTAGCTCTAATTGGCGAACGCTTCCGCAGCTATATTTGTATATATGTTAATGTGTTTTGTCAACTGTAGTCATAGTAGCTAGCTACCATAGCAACACATGAACAAAAAAAATCACTTGGATCGTGGTTTCATAAAACCACACCACATTTATTTATTTATTCATGTTTTATAAACATCAACCTTTTGTAACCAGTAGCCATTTATTCGATAGTGACAAATATGTTACTCAAGAAATATATGGTGAGATATACGAATTTGTACGCCATAATGGCTCAAACATGTATGCTCAAACATCCTCGACATTATGACCAACTTGCATGCAAATTAAGTATTTATTATTGTATGCATACTCATGTTTGAACAAATAAACGATCTTTATCTTTATCTTTATGATACCTCAAAGTTATAATGGCGGTAGTAAGACGAGGCATTGCGACGGTAAAAATATATTTGTTTCGTGGATGGTGCCAGCATTGAACCGTCCTACCAAATATCTATTATCCGGAAAAATACACTACAATAGAACATACTCTCTCATTCTAGATAAGGATTTCGTGAGCCGCCGGTTGATTAACTGATGACAAACACAGTGGAATATAAATGAAATATTGTCTAATATTCTAATTTTCTTTCTAAAACATCTACATAGAAAGAAGGTACATGTGTGATTTCCGCCAATATCAGATAAGTCTTTTTGGCAACATTGTCTAACTTTTCATCAATTCTTTTTTTTAATAATAATTGTCTTTTGCCGTTGCACAGAGAATTTCGGATTCATTTCTAAGAAAAAAATGCATGAATTATTACATGAAATTGAAAGTATTTCTACCTCATACTAAACGTTTGTTATAGTTTGTTTGTGATCAAAACTTCCCAAAGAATTAGGGACGCCGTCGACATCAGGCAGCTGTATAAAAATATTTTTGGAATCATCCATAAAGCTTTCCATATTTTGTCTTTTTTTGGTATTTATTATACTAAATCTGTTTGCTGGCGTAAAGTAGCGACCACCATATTTTACATATCCATACATCACCTCGGGAGCCGCTCGAGACGGACTCCGTACAACAGACAGGGGCAGGACTAGATTCAGCTGTCACTTTGACAATTCAGAAGAGACGTCAAACTTCTTTTTTGTTTCAGTTATGGGCCGCGCGTTTGCCTTGCATGTATCCCTCCCAGCGTTTGGCCGTGTTGAGGAGTATGGGGTCAGGGTCGAGTCCGGCCAGGAGATACAGCTGGTTGACGTGGGTGGCGTGGTAGTCCCACCGAGCTATGTTGGGACTCACCCCGAGCGTGAAGTGGCGGAGGTCGTAGAAGCTGCCGCTGCCGGTGTCGAACAGAGGCAGGAGGGTTTTGAGCGAGGTCATGCCGTCGTCGAACATCTTCTTGGCCAAGGAGACGGAGTTCTCTCCCTCGATGGCCTGCAGGTCGTACAGCCCCAGCAGCGTGTATATGAACCCGTTGAGGACAAACAGGGGAGGCTTAGTCGGGTACTCCTCGTACCTGCGACAATTTTATTGAAATTTCCTTTTTTTTTCTTTTGATATAAGGTAACAGGACTAGCACGACGCTCGCCTGATGGTAAGCGATGACGTCTACCTATTACAGATACAGCGGCATGCAAATATTTAAACCGCGACAATTTTGCATGTCTCTCCACTTGCGCCTGTTACCTTGAGACATAAGGATGTTGAGTCTCACATGCCTTGTAATTTCACTGGACACCTTGCCATTTCAGCCGAAAAAAAATCCTATTTGACGGCTGAAAATTAATTGGCAAAGTGGTGGTACCGCCCCAGGCGGACTAGCAGAAGTCCTACCACTACAACTACTTGATGGATCCCTATATATATTGAGAAGTAGCGCTCCGCAATTTAGCTCGCGGTAAAAGGTTGAATCGGTCTAATTAAGCCATTAGACCGCTAAGCAGCTATAAACAAACTGACAATAGCATTTAAAATATTAGCTGCGGCCAGCTGCCTGCAAGCAAGTACACACATACTGACCACACGTGCGTGTTCATCCACATGGCGCGCACGCCGGCGGGCGCGGGCACGTCTAGCAGGTAGAGCGCACGGCGCGCCGCTTCCAGGTAGCGTAGCTCGCCGCTGCGGTGGTAGGCGCGAGACAGCACCGAGATCGCGTGCCCCTGGCTCATCGCCGAGTGCCTAAACGTTACAATATTTGTGTTTCATACGAGTACTGACTGACCCCTTTTTAATAATAAATATATAAATATGTATTTATTGAACACTTAAGCCTTAATCTAATACATTAAATGTCTATATTCTAGACTTTTAATAAGGCATTTACAATGTGCGAAGGTTCCCTGCCTCACAAACTAATAGAAAACTGTGTCTTGTGAGACAATATTGTATCTGATCTAACAAGAAATCTATTCTAATTGTCAGTGAAAGGTTTTTCTGGCCGAGTATGAACAGAGATATAGTTCTATGGACATACTGTGCTCATAGCCAAAAAGCCAAGGTAGTAAGGCATACTGTTTCTAAGCACGGTGAATTTCAAACTGCTGACAGGTTGCAAAACGTGCATTTAGATTTGGTGGGCCCACTTTTGACATCGCCAGACAGTATTAGGTATTTGTTGACGATAATAAATCGCGCTACTATGTATATATATAAGACCAGAGGCTTTTCCATAAGATATTACGGAAAACACAGTAACCTAATATTTTTATGAGGGTTGGATTGTACGTTTTGGTATTCCATTGAAAGTAACTACGATTTGGCTCAAAAAGACCAATTATAATTTTTTTTCACTAATGGTTAGAATGGACTTTCAGAAAAAAATATTGGCTATATATTATTTCGTTTGAATGACAGGTAAATTCGTGGAGACCTGAAATTAAGTAATATAATAATTAAATCTGAAACTTAAGTCAACAGTAAAACGGTCACAAATACAAATTTTTACAAACGCTGCTTTTACAGTTGAAGACAGATTTAAAATGTGTATTATGTATCAGAACGGATTTCGAGCTCTACGATTTATTGAGATTGGTTCAGGTTTATGCGGTGATATTTCGAATTTTTAATGATGTACCATGTTTATATTCAAAAGAATTCATAAATAAGATCGTTCTCATTTAGTATTTAATTAAATATTTGGGTCAAACAAAACAACACTTGGCGCTATATAGGTCAAGTGCGAAGCCACTTTGCAGAGTTAAAAAAATGCTAGATTACATAAACTGCCAGTGTCAGGAGGGGCTGTCACTTGTCAGGGCAAGGGAATTAGGGTGGTTTTGGTTGAGAAAAGTTTTTATTTCGTTTTCGTAGTTTATGGCTCCTTTAATAAAGATTTGCCGCGTAAAATGTTGTTGAAAAATGATTTTTGCCGCTAAAATGCAGGGGACTTGACTTTTGGAGGCGTAGCTTGGCGGGATTTTTGGGACTGGGAGGAGAAAAAGATAGGGAGATGTTACTGGACGTATAGGATTATTTTAAAGTTTGTATGTGCTAAAAAGTGTTGAAATTGTGCATAAACGGACCAGTAAGAAGCCAGGGAATCAGGGAGTATCTTTTTTCTTTTTCCAAAAACATGAGAAGAATACAGTGACAGGGAACAGTACCTATATACCTATCAGGGAGTATATTTTTACTGTAATTTACGTGATTGTCTGCCTTTCTGGATTGGTCGGTTGTGATGCTTGCCTGTATTGGCTAAAGGCGGTGTTGGGTTTGACGCCACAATATGTGATGTTGATATGAATGTTTGGAGTGAAATTGAAAATGGGGAAATACCTGGGTGATAAACCATGAGTCTCAAGTAGTGCAACGGTGTGCAGTAATGGCCAGGAGCAATTTAGCTGGAAAACATCAAGCAGTCCGGCCATTTACTTAATAAATCTTGTTCCTTGAATGTCAAAATTGATCAAACAGTGGGAACAAATTTCTGCACTGAGATGTTTTTGTGATGATGTGAGTTTTCATCTGATTAAATTAGATTGTACCTAAACCAGTGGCAAACTTATCTGACTGATTTTTGACAACTTTTATATCAAGAGAAATGTTTAAAAGATAGATTTCTAAATATGTATAAAGAGAACTATAGAAAATATTATTTCTATAGATCTCTTATTATCATCAGATCTAAATTTAACAATAGTAATCATATAATCGCATGTAAAATAAATAAGTACATTATTGTAGCCATCGCTAATCATTGGATATTCTGAAATTGTGGTTTAGTGCAAGAAAGACACCCAGGAACTTAATTGTAGGATTTTGTATTTGGCTTATCATTCCATTTTAATATTAGTTATTTTAATATGACTGTTAGGTGGATGTCTGACAGAATGGAACTGGAATTTAGTATTGTAAGAGCTTATAGGAACACAGGTTTTCACATTTGAGATAGATTAAAGAAAACAGTTACTTATTTTAATAATAATAATAATTTATTTTAATATGATTAAGAAAGCTAGCTGCGTCCCGTGGCTTTGTTTACGTTGAGACAATTATGTAACATGTTATCCGAATCGGTCCAGACATTTGTGAGGAGAAGACAAGTAAATGTACGGCCTGAATTGGTGAATACATTTGTAATTTTGGTGTTGATTTTTAAGTGTTCTTTGAACCAACCTGATATAAACTTTTCATACTTGAGATAGATTGGAGGAATCATTCATTAGTTTAAAATAATTATAATGATTTATTTCAGAGCATAAATTTTTTAGGTACGTGTACGTTGATAATAATTTTCATATATCAACTATGTAATCTGATGTCGTTGATGGTGTTGATGTTGCAATTCTCTTGAGAAAACATAAATTTGTTTATAATTTTAATAATTGATATATTTCAGAGCATTAATTGTTTATGTGTACGTGAACGATGATAATAATTTTCTTATACCAACTTTGCACCTGATGTTGTGAGATGATGTTTAAGTATCTACGTTGTATATTTAAAATGTAATCTCGTGAGATTATTCACCTTTTCGATCATATTTGGCAGTTTGTTACAATTATAAGAGGTAGTGACCCTATGGATCACTCACAAGCAGAATCAATAATTCAAGATTTCAGTACTTCCTAAATTGGTTGATTTTTCATCATTAATTAAAATAATTTATTGGAATTATCGTATTAGAGTGGAGACCTCGAATCTGTAAGCGTAGCGTAGGACGCCCTGTGACCAGGTGAAGCGACAACATTCGCAAAGCGATGGGCAGTGACTGGAAACAAAGAGCTGAGGATCGGACTCGGTGGCGTGACTTGGGAGAGACATATGTCCAGTAGTCTGATACTGGCTGATTATAATGATGATGATGATGATTGAAATGATCTATTGTGAAAACGCTTCACTTATTATTTTATTCGAGATTTATTTATATATTGCTATGGGAAACATAGAGATTTTGATTCTTACTGAGGGTAGCAGCCGTAGGATATTCGTACGCTGATAAGAATAGTCAGAGATACACGTTTATCACCGACATAAATAATCATGCATCAATAATTTAATATAATTTTATGTACCTGCATCATCGAAGTAATTTGGTGAAAAAGATTAATTTATTATTTATGTTCGAGATTTTGTTTCCTACGGGACGTGAATATTATGTCACGTTGACTTACCTGATATCACCGACATAAATAACCGTACATCAGCATCTTTTAATTCAACGTACCTGATTCATTGGAATGACTTAGCGAGACGGATTCACTTACTAATTATGTACGAGATTTTGTTTCCTACGGGACATATGTGCTTATTGAAGCTGCTCATATGGCGTGGATTCGCCTATTATCTGTTCGTGATTTATTTCCCTGCGGGGATCGTGGAAGTTTGTGTCACACTACGGGTGGCCCAACCCTGGGGAGACTTGTAAGCTGAAAGAATAGCCAGAGTCTCTTCTAGTTCGTGACATAGACAACCACGCAACGTGTCTTCAAATTTACATATTCTGCGGAATAATTCAGTGAGAAAAGAATCACTTTTACTACATGTTCGAGAATTACCTTCTCTGAGGGGACCATGAGATTCTGTGTTATGCTACGGGTGGCCCAACCCTGGGTAGACTTGTAAGCTGAATGAATAGCCAGAGTCTCCTCTAGCATTTGACATAGATGATCACGCAACGACATCATCACCAACTACGACAATAAAGTGATCTTGGACCGCTGGGTCTTTCCGGAGTAGAGAAATAATTTAACTAAAATGCTGGCGAACCTAGCTTACTGGGTTGCTTCAGTAATTATCTTCATTAACCACAATATTAACTTCAATTAACCTGGCTCATTGAGTCATTCCTTTGTTGGAAATATACTTTGCGGTTCAGGATAGGTTTTAGTATAGATGGAGTTGGATAGACCCAGTATGGGTTAGTAGGAATGATAGGATAGGTTGATAGGGGATAGATAAGAAATTCGATAGTAGGTACTGTAGGCAGGGTAGCTCAGATACTACTCACTCTTAAGAAACTAGAGTGAGTAATATCTACATGAAACGGGTGGTGATGGATGTTGTGCTCGATTAATAGACAGAGACTTTCTAACCATCCAAGGCAACTCTGGCGTTCGAGCAAGCGAATGTTCCCAAGCTAAACTAAGCTGGAGTGGATGAGTATGTAGGCTGACTAACAGACATACATGTACTCTTTGCTAAAAGATTATGCCCTCTCACTTTTAGTTGTGACTCAGTACTGACATACAAATTAAGACGTCAAATTTAATTAAATTGCATACATCTTGTACTACTGACTTTTGACTTACTGTAGACATCACCATGAGGCTTAACCTCGTTTCTGGTTGATGATTTGATAATGAAATGCAGGTAATATTTCTAGGCATGCTAAACCTCATTTCTCGTCGATACTACGATTATGAAATATAGGTCATGTCTTCTCATGCGCAGTGGTGGTCCCCCATGGATGGTTGCTTGATACTAGATCAAGTAGGGGCTACCCAAGTAATTTAGGATGAATGCCATAGCTCGGTAGCGAATGGTGGCGCGCCGATCCAACCATCCATGGTACATGCTGTGTAAAAAACACCCCAAAAACTATTCTCCCTTTAAAAGTACTAAATCAGACATATTTTCATATATACATGTATTTATTTATCACACTTTTGTTCTCCTCTCTTTTGTTATTGTACATACTAAAATGTTTATACTAAATCTATTGACATGATCAATAACTTTGTCTATAAAAATAACAAAGAAATTGACAAAGAAAGATCATCAAATTAAGATCTATCGAAGTCCCAAAGAAAGTCTAGAAATAAATATAATTAAGAATGCAAGGTGTGAATGTAAGAGATTATCCAGAGAATATACTATGATGATGATGATGATATTGTTATTAGTACGGCTCCTTGTCCTAACAAAAATCTTTTTTACGGTCCCATCCGGAAGAAAGCATGAAACTTTGCATGCGTGTAGCTTTCATAGATGTGATTCAATCACGATAAGGAAACAAGTCGAGGGATGATTGTTTACCCCCACTCCCCCCCCCCCCTTTTATCTCCCTTATTCTGGTTTTCTTCATTTTCTACAAAAACGGTAAGGACTGAGGTGTTTTATTTCAAAGGACCAAATCATCGTCAATAGATTACCTACAAAACGATACTATGTTTATAGTGGGTAAGATTAATACTTTTTTAAATACAGCCATCAACATTTTTTAAAAATATGAAAAAACATACACTTTTTTATTTCTTGTTCCATTTATGGGAAAATGACAAGAGTAATGATAAAATGGGCTATAGAAGTTAAATACCTTATTTATACACTATACACTACAATATGACACCAAAATCATTATGGTAGAAGCATTGGTTCCTTCATTGAACAGATTTGAATTAAATTTTGCACTCAGATAGATTATGATCTGGGTTAACACATAAGCTAATTTTTTATCCTGTTTGGCAATCCTAATTACACGCGGGCCGGCGGGCGAACTCGCGGAGTGAAAGACTAGTATTTGTATAAAGGTAAAAAATGTGATACTTGTTTCGTGGAGTCAAGCGCGGTGAGCAATGCTCCTACCATAATGATTTTGGTGTCATATTGTAGCTCAATAAATAAGGTATTTAACTTCTCTAGCCCATTTTATCATTACTCTTGTCATTTTCCCATAAATGGAACAAGAAATAAAAAAGTGTATGATTTTTCATATTTTTATAAAATGTTGATGGCTGTATTTAAAAAAGTATTAATCTTACCCACTATAAACATAGTATCGTTTTGTAGGTAATCTATTGACGATGATTTGGTCCTTTGAAAGAAAACACCTCAGTCCTACCGCTTTTGTAGAAAATGAAGAAAACCAGAATAAGGGAGATAAAAGGGGGGGGAGTGGGGGTAAACAGCAGTCCGACAGGTCAATGCAGTGCTGTGCGCGCTCGGAAATAGACGTGCCTCGCTACACCGCATAGAATTGCACAATTCGCGTACGCGTGGCGTAAGTCGCCGCCTGCTAACGTGACGCAATGAGTTCTGAACAACTCATAGCCAACGAGTGTCTGGCGTTTATAACATACGCCATCGACTCTTTCGACGAAGTTACAATCCTGCGAATCTGCAGCTCTAACTTTAATGAAGATGAGGTGAGCGGTGCCAAGACGCTGCTGTACCAGACGCTCGGGAAGAGCCACCAAATGCCGTCCCGCCGAAGGGATGGTGGCGAGAAGAGTCTCCAGGACATTATCACTCTCCTGAAGGAGACCGATCCTGACGACGTGCCTGTCTTCGTCGCGAAGCGGTTGGATCGTGTTCCCCCTGTCACCTGGGAACATCTGGACTGCTGTAGGCTGCTCAAGGACATAACAGCCTTGAAAACCACCGTAACTGAGCTCGCGGTCAAGGTAGCAGTCTCTGAAAATATCATCGGTGAGCTACGTACAGAAGTGATGACATTACGCAATACCGCTTCAGTATTTAGGTCACCCGACGACGCGAATGTCAACACGCGTCGCGGTGCGCATAATGCATCCGTCAGCAGTTTCGAATCGGCGAAGCTGAATGCGTCACCGGTTGTCGAAACGCCACCTAATGCCCCGCGTGCCGCCGCCCGCTCCTCCACTCCGGTAGGGGAAACGTCTAATGTAAATACGTCTACCCCTCAACGTACTTACGCCATCGCGACCACCAAGGAGGGGGCTTCGAGTCGAATTGAACCTCAACGGGTTGGTGCGTCCGTTCATCCTAGAAATGAGGACAAACGAAATGACGAAGTCTTTGAAAAGGTCGAGAAAAAGAAGAAAAAGAAGAAGCCGTCCGTCCAGAATAAGTGCGGCACCGCACCGACTGGTCTAAACGACCTTCTGCGTCCAGAAACACCGACGACGCTGCTGTACGTGTCACGCGTGCACTACGCCATCACAGCGCAGGAGGTGTCCGAGTACGTGCGTGTGAAGACCAATTTGAAGCTGAGGGTCATAAAACTGGAGTCGCGTCATAATGTGAGCTTCAACTCTTTTGTGCTGCGGGTTCCAGTTAAATCCCTCGATACGTACTTGGCGGAAGAGTTTTGGCCGAAAGGTGTTAAATTTCGTCGCTTTCGAGGTCGACTACCTGACACCAAGAATATGCGTCACACGTTGCAAACCTAACGTGTCTTATTAATTAAAATGTTGTATTTATATGTATGCTAGTCTATAAGGTATATGTTTAGATATGGGCTAATGTAACAGACATTGTAATCGCCTGATAAATGAATTTATTATTAAACAATCATCCCTCGACTTGTTTCCTTATCGTGATTGAATCACATCTATGAAAGCTACATGCATGCAAAGTTTCATGCTTTCTTCCGGATTTCAAGTTAAGGACCCGTACTATATGGTAATTTCTAAAATGTAATATTATTAGGGTCAATAGGTATAATGTTGACAAAGGTTGTAAGATATTACTCAATGTTCAGCTGTATTCTATAATGTAGCGTTATAGTACTAATAATAATAATACAACACAAATTAGTACTCATAATAGTGTATTTGTACAAATTAGTATTAGATAAATAATTGGTACTCAGAAATTCACTAGGTAACAGTTGTACCAAAAAGTACCGACAGTAATATTTAGGGTTACAAGTACTAGTAATAATAGAATAACACAAATTAGTACTAATAATAGCATATTTGCACTGAATAGTATTAGTTAGAAAAATTGGTGCAATTCCTTCACTAGGTAACAGTTGCACCAAAAATTATAAAATAGTACCAACATTAATATTTAGGTTTACAAGTGCTAATAATAATAGAATAACACAAATTAGTACTAATAATAACATATTTACACTGGATAGCATTAGTTAGAGAAAATGGTGCAAACACTTTCACTAGGTAACAATTGCACCAAAGGGTACAAAAAGCAACAGTATAGCACAAATAGTATTGTAGCAGTGGTTCGGATTACTTGCACCAATAGCAGCTTTATTTCCTATATTATTTAGTCTTTAGTTATTATATTAAGTTTGTCTTAAGATTCCCTGAAAAGAATTTAGGTTACATGAACGGTTCACAATGGGTCCTACCACTAACTAAACGATTACAAATGGCCAATATTTTATTCCAGTCCGATTAATATTTCAATATAAGATATTCTAATACATTAATATTCCAGTATCATTTATAAAGAAAACAAGTATAGTCGCGTTCAAAATAAAAATATTAAAAAAACCAAAGTTCACCGGGAGGGGGGGGGGGGGGGGGGGGGATGGGGGTGTTACAATTAGAAAGTTTTATAACTTAGTAAGACCTACAATGTATGGGTTATATAACATACATAGTAGGTAATGAGCATGCAGCGCATGAGGTGTATATTTTTTAATATCTTATAGGCTAGCGTTTGAGCACAATATCACGTATTGGTAAGTGATGATGCGGACCTGCAGTCGAGGATGCACGCTAGGCCTAGAATAGAAACTGGCTCTCAAGGATAACTGCCAGAACACATTACATTTTTGGCGACAGATTTTCTAACTTGAGGGAGGTAGCTAGCCAGGCGGACGCTAGACAGTGTCTTATCACCATGCGGGGGTTGTTGGTTTCAATACGATGTTTTTCCTTCACCGGAGGGCGACTAAAAAGCGCACATACATTTTTCGATAGAAAAATCCATTGGAGCAGGCGGGGTTTGAACTCGGTACCTCTAGCATCAAAACCGACCGTTCTTCCGATTACGCCACCTGGCCCTTTATTTAACGTGATAATATACGTAATATTGTACGTGATAACGTCACTGTCTCGCTTGTTCCGCGCTCTAGCATGCACGCGCGGCTCAGGCGGAACGTGACACTTTTTCGTGCGGGGACAGCCGGCGTTCATCGAGTTATAAGACGTCATCACGTCAATAATATAGAATCAAAGAATCAAGAATCAAATCATTTATTCAGTATGTAGGCAGTATTAATATACGCACATATACACGTCAAAATCATAAATCATAATCAATTATCAAGTAAACATAGCAAAAGCAGAATTTAACGCTTTGAATTAAAAACAAAAGTAATAAACCATTCAGCTGTCATCCAATCGTTGTCGTCAGAGTATTAAAAAGATATTAAAGTAGGGTTGCCAACCATACACGTAAATGTGTGTTTCATAACTTCAGACAATCTAGTACTATAAGAATCTTTGTCCTGATATACTGACTGACTGACAGACAACGCACAGCCTAAACCGCTGGTCGTAGAGACTTGAAATTTGGAGGGTATATCTGTCTTAGTACGTAAGGGTGTACTAAGAAAGGATTTTCCAAAATTCACCCCTGAAGGGGATGAAACGGGGGTTCAAAGTTTGTATGGAGAAACAAGATTAGATAGTAATTTTTTATTCGAAACATCATACAAGTGCTCCAGTAAAAAAATAAGTAAATACGTGTTTCAGGTTTTTTTGAAATAACCACCCATAAGAGGGTGAAATGGGGTAACAAAGTGTGACAATTAATATTGTTTCGGATTGCGCTGAAATTTGGCATGCAGATAGTCATTACGGCGTTAGTTCCCTCTGAAAAAAGATTATCCAAAATTCACCTCTGAAGGGGATGAAACGGGGGTTCAAAATTTGTTTGGAGAAACAAGATTAGATATAGATAGTCTTTTATATTCGAAACTTAACACAAGTACTTAAGTAAGTAAATACGTGTTTCAGGCTCTTTCGAAATTCCACCCCTAAAAAGGTGAAGTGGGGTAACAAAGTCTGAAATCAATATTGTTTCGGATTGAGTTATAATTTGGCATGCAGATAGTTATTTTGACTTAGGTATCCACTAAGAAATAATTTTTCAAAATTCACTCTTCAAGCGGATGAAGCGGGGGTTCAAAGTTTGGATGGTCATATTATTCGACATTTCAGACAAGTACTTCGGTAAATAAATAAGTAAATACGAGTTTCAGGCTCTTTCGAAATTCCACCCCTAAAAAGGTGAAGTGGGGTAACAAAGTCTGAAATCAATATTGTTTCGGATTGAGTTATAATTTGGCATGCAGATAGTTATTTTGACTTAGGTATCCACTAAGAAATAATTTTTCAAAATTCACTCTTCAAGCGGATGAAGCGGGGGTTCAAAGTTTGGATGGTCATATTATTCGACATTTCAGACAAGTACTTCGGTAAATAAATAAGTAAATACGAGTTTCAGACTTTTTCAAAATGCCACCCTAAGAGGATAAACTTTGTTTCGGATTGCGCTGAAATTTAGAATGCAGATAGTTATTATGAAGAAGGTATCCGCTCAGAAAGGATTTTCTAAAAATTCGTCCCGGATACTGAACGGGGATTCAAAGTTTGTATGGCGAAACAAGATGAGATAAAGTACGTGTTGTAGGATTTTTTGAAATGGGGTAGATTAATACTAGGTAGGAAAGTCTGAAAATTTGGGATTTTCGGGTTTTATAAATATGTATTCCGAATTACCTTAGTCACGCGATAACATGAAAACGGGTGAAACAATTTGGCTAATTCTTATTTGATGTCTTTAATTATAGAATCGTTTTTACAAAAGAAAAAGTTTTATGTAAATTAAAAAAAAATTAACGCGGGCCAAGCCGCGGGGCACTTCTAGTTTTTATGTAAGAAAAAAAAAAGTGAAATAGTGAAACAAAACTTAAAGAAACGCATATAATACCAACCAGCCCGGCGCCAGCTCCGCCACGCCGGCCGCGATGCGTCTCCGCACGGGTATGGGCCAGCCGCCGTACTCGCGCTGCGTGCGCGCCAGCCACCGCGCCGCCTGGTAGAACTGCCACATGTGCTCCGAGGATGATACCGTCACGTTGTCCACCGCCCCCGTGCCTCTCACGATTATACTTGATATCTGGATATATCAACATAAAGGCAATTATTACTTTATAGCAAGCACGTAGTAGTAGAGATCTCCTACGATAACATGGCCCGCCCCTCCAAATTACTGTTTTAATGTGTGTAGTCACATCCTTACGAAAGAGTTTGTATGTAGTTGTAATTATTCGTCTTCAGTAGCAGGCCGGCAGTACCAGTACGCACACATGCGTGGTGGTGCGTTGGAAATACTTTCACAAATACTTTCAAACGTTTTGAATTTTGGAGGGGCGGCTCATGTTATCGTAGTAGATAGGATCGATAACAGTTGGGGCAGACTGGTTCTAGAGTGGAGACCGCGAATCGGCAAACGTAGCGTAGGACTGTGACTAGGTGGAGTGACGATATACGCAAAGCGGTGGGCAGTGAATGGCAACAAAGAGCCGAAGATCGGTCTCAGTGGCGTGGCTCGACCTACGTCCAGCAGTGGACTGATACCGGCTGATGATGATGATGATGAGGCACGTAGAGTCTGTGCAAAAAGAGAACCGTCGCGGCTTTACGATGAACTAACATTTAAAGGTAAGGACGGAAGGTATATAACCTACCTAGTACCACCCGATAATGAGGACCAAGAGTAGGTACTACATAACAAGATATCGAAGTTTTGTAGTCGTATTGGCAATGACAGAGCAATGTTGTCAATGCAACAAAAACAGTAAATTGGAACCATCAACACGCGCGCCCACAATTTCTACGACGGTTCTCTTTTTGCACAGACTCTAGCTGGCACTTAGCTTCAAAGATCCGGCAGACGCTACTTTATTAACCGACGAAAAAAAATAATGGATAAAAGTATCATTATTTTGATGATTTTATCATATCATCAATGTATGTCAACAAACACTGGAAAAAACAAAGGGACGAAAATCGGGCTCAGTTGCTAGTGGAGAGAGGCATATGTGACTGCAGCCAGCGGTGGACTGGTACCGGCTGATTATGATGATGATGATGATATTATTTCACAGGTGGTAGGTACCATTTAAATTTCATCGAGATGTGTTCAGTATCTCCAGAGTTATGAAGATAAACCTCAAACTTATATTGAAATTGACTATCGTGACGTTGGAAGTCGGTTCTTTTAGTTTTTTAAGTGATCTTAAATTATTTGTATTATAATTATAGAGCATAAAGGTTCTATAAAACGTTTGTCTAGGCCAGGGGTAAGCAATGTCGCCTGTTTATAACATAGTAGATTACGGTCACAAAAATGATAAAATAAAACTTTTAATAAAAAAATTAAACCGCCGAAAAAACTGGAAAGCAAAAGATAATAACCCTTTTTAGGGTTCCATACCCAAAGGGTAAAACGGGACCCTATTACTAAGACTCCGCTGTCCGTCTGTCTGTCTGTCCGTCTGTCACCAGGCTATAGCTCATTAACCGTGATAGTCAGACAGTTGAAATTTTCACAGATGGTGTATTTCTGTTGCCGCTAGAACAAATACTAAAAACAAAATAAAGTTAAAAATTAAAGGGGGTCCCCATACAAAGAACGTGTTTTTAAACGCCATCTATCTAATTAGTTTCGGCAAAATGACATAGATGGCGCTAGTAAACGAGCCCCGTCTTTCTAGATCGCGACCGAACCAAACATTCTTGGTAATATCAATTAATCAAATATATGAGGTTGAAACTCTGTTATGTTTCGTATTGTACGGAACCCTCCCTAAGTGTGCGATAAGAGACGCGATGCTGACTCGCACTTGGCCAGTTTTATTTATTCAACCTTTATAACGAAGTTCTTAAACTACTGTTAGTATACCTAAGTATATATTTTTGTTGCTGTTTTGAGTTTTTAACTAAACATAATAACTAAGTTCTTAAACTAATGTAAGTATGTATACCTAAGTAATTTTGAGTCGGCTCCAAACAATCAATAGGCAAATATCACTAAATAACCTCTTAAATTTAAAGAAATAATCAAATCAAATTAACAATGCAACGTGAAATCTCCAGCGATGAACATAAACATTCCAAAAAAATGCGCTTCCACACGACCCACAGACTAAATAGAGATGCACGACCACTCGCAACGACGTGTGCCCGTCACGGGCCGTCACAGATTACTGTACTATATGTGGTGCCCGTTCGAGTTGCAGTCTCGCTGACATTAACTTCATCAACACTCGGCATTTTCCGGCGAACTGGCGTGTCGCGCCATGCCTCCGCCGCGCATCACGCTTTACGTAATTAATTAATTTGCTTGTTTGGCGCCAACTCAAAATTACTTAGGTATACATACTTACATTACTTTAAGAACTTCGTTATTAAGGTTAAATAAACTGGCCAAGTGCAAGTCGGACACGCACTCGTAGGGTTCTGTAACACAGTTAAGTATTCCATAATTATGATTTTTCGCAACTACAAAATTAACTTTGAATCAAGAATCAAGAAGAATCAAGAATCAAAGCATTTATTCAGTATGTAGGCAGTATAAATATACGCACATATACACGTCAAAATCATAAATCATAAAATAAATCATAACCAATTATCAAGTAAACATAGCAAAAGCAGAATTTAACGCTATGAATTAGAAAAAAAAAGTAATGAACCATTCAGCTGTCATCCAATCGTTTACGTCAGAATATTATAAAAAAATTAAAGTAGGTTAAAACCAACCATACATGTAACTGTGTGTTTCAGTACTTCAGACAATTTTTATATAAAAAAAATAAAAAAGTGAAATAGTGAAACACAAACATTTGTTTTTCATAGTGTTTGTATGAAAAACAAACTTATCTTTGCGGTCGCCATATCTCTATAACTGAATGTATCTCGTTCAAAACAATTTTCGTTGTTAGTTTTTATTGAGATCTACAGCATATATTTTTTTTAGATTTTTCACTCCCATACTTTAAAAGTTAGAGGGGGGGGGGGGAACACACACCACTTTAGACACGCCTATCTTTCAAATGATTGACTTTGAGAAAAAATGATTTTAGGAACCTCAATGTCATTTTTTAAGACCTATCCATAGACACCACACGTATAAGTTTGAAGAAAAAATTTTTTTTTTGTTTCAATTCCATGTATGGGCCCCCCCTTAACCTTTTATATTTTTTATTTTTGTATAAAAATCGGAAAGCGGTTCACAGAATACGTCTACATACCAAGTTTTAATTCTGTAGTCCTAACAGTTTCGGAATAAAATGGCTGTGACATACGGACGGACAGACAGACAGACAGACAGACAGACAGACATGACGAATTTATAAGGGTTCCGTTTTTTGCCATTCGGCTACGGAACCCTAATAAAAAAGGGTCATTATTTTTTGCTTTTTAGTTTTTTCGGCGGTTTAATTTTTTTGTTAAAAAGTTTTATCTAAAAGGTTACTAGCAAGCATTACATAAGTAAAAATATATAAAGTGAATTTTTCATGAAACATAATATTTGATTTAAGATTTATGTGCGATATCTCTCGTCAGATTTGACAACTGTAATGATTTCTTCCGAAATGATTAACTTCGACATAGTTATCACAGATGGCGCCACCAATGCATAATAGGTAAAATGCAATCCATTAATTTTGTCGTATCGATGGATTCGTACCGTGGATTAATTGGTCAGAGCTCTGGGCATGTTTCCCAGGAGGGTGCGGCTTCGAATCTCGGCGGTACGATGACATTTTGGATAATGTGTAAATATGTACAAAAATAAAAATGTGTAATACTTCATCTACTGCTGGACGTAGGCCTCTCCCAAGATACGCCACTGAGCCCGATCTTCGGCTCATTGAGAGGGATATGCCCTAATCACTACGCTATGCAGGCGGGTTGGCGATCGCAGGACGTAGCTTCTCGCACCGGTGACGCTGCAGCCCGTCACCGGCCTGTAGTATTTAGCTACGCCATAATTTTGAAATGGTTATACTACCATTTGTCGGTCGCCAGAGCCTCGTTTGTTGGTCAGCAGGATACAACACGGGCAGGTGAGGTTGGCTGGGAACACTGAGGTGGTATTTGTGCTCCCTTACAGTGTAATAATTAAAGAAACATAATATTTAAGTACAAATAGCTATGCGACCTTAAACTTGTTCCTCGGCGACCTCCGCTTGGGCTTGTCAAGTAGAGCCCAGCCTTTCTGCATGTCAATGATGAGATCCCTGGTCAGCCGCCGCCATTGTTCATCCACGCCGATGCCGTGGTATACGTGATCTTCCTGGTAATACAACATTTGTATTTTTACACTAGCAGCCCGCCCCGGCTTCGCACGGGTAGAACATATATGCCTACAAAATTTGCATCAGTTTGTTGCATCGAATATAAACATATTTTACAATCATCGTCATATTTCATCCAATTTACACAAAACCTTAACGAAATATGCACCTAAACCTTCCTCATAAACACTCTGGCTATTGGTGAAAACCGCATGATAATCCGTTCAGTAGCTATTGAGATTATTGCGAACAGACAGACAGACGCAGTGATGGACTTTCTTTTATAATACTTACGTAGTGATTTTGGACGGCCCTTTGGCGTAAAGGATAGTTACCCTGATTCTGACCCGACGGTCGTTGGTTCTAATCCTAGCTATATACCTACCAATGAAAGTTTTATGTGCATTCATGAATCATGAGTTTTCGTACAGTGGTAGTGGGATCATTAAATCTACCAAAAAGTAGCTTACCACCAAGGAGAACATCTGCCGCCGTAACCTTACGGCGTTCCCCGACGCAAAATGTAGCGGTAATATACGTTTAACGTGTGTATCTGTGTGTCTGTCTTCGCACCTAACCGGATAAACCGATTTTGTTTTTATTATTGATACTTTTTATGTTTGATAGATGTCTTAGCTTTGATTCATGAAAATTCCTTGAAACGTTATAAAACTATGAGCTTTTTTCTAGTTAATTGCGCTATGAAATCAACTTTCATAGGTCTGATCAATTCGAAAATCTTCTTCTTCAACGATATTGTAAGAACATGGAAGCATTGACCTGATGCTGGGACATCTCCTGGACTCTACAGAATACTCAAATCCTCACATAGCTCAGATTTATTGATCATATTACAGCTCAGATTTTAAATGTCGTGTTTAGAGTCATTGGAATGCTTTTAATGAAAAGATTATACATAGATCAGTCGGGGTGGTTTAAAATATTATATTATATATATATATATAGATTAATAGTATTTTATACAATAGATCATATTATTATACTATATTGACTTTAAATTGATTGTGATCGGTGGGGATCTACAGCATAGCTACGCTTATAATCATATTTTCGTAGTAACTATGACCTAATCTGTGGTTTCACTGCAAATATTTTATTAATTTTGCGATGCGTGTATGTGAAATTCGTGATATCTTCTAGAGTTTTCATTTGAATTATATACTGTAAAGGACAATTTTAATCTATAATATGTGGCCAAGCTAATTAACGTAATTAATTGGATAAGGATTAATACTATATACTTGAAAATAGCCTTGAAAGTTACGTAATATTTTTTAACAAAAATTTTAAGATCATCACTCACAGTAACCATTTTATGGTTACTGTGAGTCAACCTTAAGAGATAGACAAATGCTGTCGCGGACTTTTTTGTAGGTCTTATTAAGTTGTACAACTCTTGCATATAAAATATTCTTCTATCTATTTTCAATTAAGCAGCGTTCGTAAGAAACGTGTTTTTTCGACCGTTTTTTTACCGACTTAGGTTGCAAATTAGGTCTCCACGAATGTACCTTTGATTTAAACGGGATAATATATAGCCTATTTTCATTCCGAAAGTCCATTCTATGTATTAGTGAAAGAATTTTTTAAATCGGTTCAGCAGTTTCTGAGCCAAATCATTACAAACATACAAAAATACAAATGTTCTCTCTTAATAATATTAATATAGATTAGAGAGTGTTGGTTCCCACACTCTCTAATTGTTGTCATCTATGATAGTTAATACTGGGTATGGCAGAAGAAACATGTAAATAAAATGAATGCTGTAGAAATGATAAGTTTGAGAAGATGATTGGAGTGACTCTTATGAAAAATGATGAAATGAAATGATTTATTTGCCTGAAATATGGTAAATACAAAAGGTGACAATAAAATTATGTGTTGCGTATTTCGTCAAAACATTGACATGCAAATATCTTTACATTTTCGTTACATTTCGTCGTACATCGTTACATTTAAATTAATTTAGATAGCTTTATTATATTTCATGATGTTAATAATATATGTTATTATTATTATTTAAAAAATATTCACATTAAGATTAAATTATATAAAATTAGATACTTATGTCAAAGCAAACTATTTTCAGCGCTTCTCATGAAAAAACAAAAAAATCATTTATGTCGTAAAAACAATTTGTGACTAGCCAAATTTGCAATTTTCTTTTAAAATTATTGTATGGGAGCTCCCTGATTTCTTTCAGAATATTGTTGTAGATCCTTGCAGTCATATCTTTGCAGATTTTTCTATACAAAGCAGCATAAAGTGTGATAAGGGAATGTTGTGGTGCGGTACAAGATGTAGTGACAAAGATAGAGAAAGGGATGCTTAGATGGTTTGGACATCTAGAGAGGATGGATGAAGAAAGACTGACGAAACAGATTTAAAGACGAGTGTGAATGGGCGAGTCGGTAGAGGCCGACCTAGGCGAACGTATCACGACCAGATCGGAGACGTTTTAAAGAAAGGCCAAGTCAAAAGTACCTATAACCGGCGAGTGTATGAAGGCGCTCATGAAAGTGGAAGAAGCGAAAGAAATATGTCAGGATCGTAGCATGTGGAAAGAAGTAGTCTCTGCCTACCACAACTGTAAAAAGCCGTGATTTTATGTATGTATTTGTATTATATTATATTACTAGTGCTGCCCGGCGGCTTCGCCAGTGATAAAAGATATCCAATGTCCTAATCCACTATACTAAATAACACTACTAACATTAGAAAATATGTGTCCCCCCACACATGTGACCAATTTAGAAGTTTCTATCTGTCAAATGATTAACTTTGAAAAAAAAAAAGTTTTCGTGTCTGTGTAACTCAATGTCATTTTTAAAGACCTATCTATAGACAATCCGCACGTATAGGTTTATTGAAAAACATTTTTTTAGTTTCAGTTCTATATATGGGGAGCGCCCCGCTTAAACTTATATTTAAAAAAAAAAAAAAAATTATTTTTGTATAAAAAATCGTAAAGCGGTTCACGGAATACACCTACCTACCAAGTTTCAACTGTGTAGTCTTAATAGTTTCGGAAAAAAGTGGCTGTGACATACGGATAGACAGACAGACACGACGAATCTATAAGGGTTCCGGTTTTTGCTATTCGGCTACGGAACCCTAGAAAAGAGCTGAAAAGGCGCACCTGTACATAAATGAGCTGCGTGTTGGTAACATAGTGCAAGTAGACCGTCTCCTTCTTCTTTTCCTTGTTCTGCAGCACCAGGGTGAGCGAGGAGTTGGGCTTCAGCTGCAGGTCTACCGTCAGAACGAAGTCTGAGCTGATGTTCAGTTTTAACCACACCTGACTCGACATCTGGTCTGATGTTGAGAACCTGCGGGAACAAATTAAATAAGATCGTTTAACAACGAAAAACAATCGACTTCAATATCACGCTATCAATTTTCAGTACCAATTTTGAGGTGTTTACATTAATATCTCTGGAGATACTTATCAGACCTCGATAAAATTACCATGGTACCACACTTGAGATATCTACTTTCCAACAAAAAAAATATATATCAAAATCGGTTCAAAAACGACGAAATTATCCGCGAACAAACATTAAAAAAAAAAAAAAAACTGCCCAAGTGCCAGTCGGACTTGCACTCGTAGGGTTCCGTACCACACTACAGTATTTTATAATATCGAGCTAAAAATACCACTATCATTTTTCGCCAGCAAAAAATAATACATAATAAACATTTTGTTCCTTATAACGCCATCTAACATCTAACAAAGGTGTTAGTGATCGACATTTCAATATAACGCCATCTATGGGACGTTTACCTAACTAAGTGTTCATAGATGGCGTGAAATGCCGAAAAAACACGTTTCTTGTATGGGGACTATAATCCTTAACTTTATTCTGTTTTTAGTATTTGTTGTTATAGCGGCAACAGAAATACATCATCTGTGAAAATTTCAACTGTCTAACTATCACGGTTCATGAGATACAGCCTGGTGACAGACGGACGGACAGACAGACAGACAGACAGACAGACAGACAGATAGACGGACCGCGGAGTCTTAGTAATAGGGTCCCGTTTTACCCTTTGGGTACGGAACCCTAAAAATATATATATATATACGGTCGAATTGAGAAATCTCCTCCTTTTTTGAAGTCGGTTAAAAATAATGGTATTTTGAGTTTGACCACAGATTATATAATAGTTACTGCGTAACAGATATTTCACTCCGCTACAAAAATATAATACCAAGGCGTCAGGGCCCGCAAGCACATGAGTAAAGAAGGAACAGAGACAAAGCTTCATACAACTGCGCTGTGATGATGACGTAGGCGCTCGTGAGCACCAGCGGCCTGTGTGCCGCCTGTCACGTACGGAGTGAAACCGGTTTATAGTGGCTCGGCTGGTGCTTTAACTCAGGGCTGTCTCTCGCGGTGCGTCACGTTATATTATATTATTTTTCATCCCATCTATTCGAAAAGTGACGGTTTGTTCCTCGATAAGTGCGCGCAAAGTAGGTCATTTCTGCCCTAGGGCGGGAAAGTATTTTTTTAAAATTTTGGCTTATGAATGTTTTTCTATAGTGCCCGGTCTAAGGAGGCTCAATTCTTTGAGCCTCCTTAGACCGGGCACTATATTACTATATTCCTTGAAATTTCATGACATTTTTTTTAAGCTGGATAGGCAAGCATTTGACCACTGTCTCACCTGATGTTAAGTGACGATGCGGTCATATATATGATATACATTTATGAAAATATTATGTTCATACGCAAGAATATAAATGATTATAAGAAAAGGTCTGATGTACATAATTTTAATACAAGACATAAAAATAGATTAATTATACCTAATTTCAGACTGCAGAAAGTTAGTGGTTCATTCATGGGGAACTGTGTACGCTTTTACAATAAGCTACCTAAAGATATTGATCAATTGCATATGAGCAAATTTAAAATCTATGTAAAATCCAATTTGATGAAAAAATCATACTATACAATAGGTGACTATGGATGACAAAAATGCATGGGCTGAATGCCCCAAGTTCCAAGAACAAATATAAATTGTATTATAATTATTAATATATTGTTAACATTTTAAAGCTGATATGTACAATTAATTTAAATAATAGTTAAAAAAATACGCTTTTATAGAAAATCCAACTAAAAAATAGAAAATAAATTTTAATAAAATTGAATTAAAAATAGTGAGAAAAAATGATTTTATTGTAAAAAAAAAAGCGTGGGGTGCATGGTATCAATAGTTCCAAATATTTTATGAACAGATATGACTAGAAGGGTTATTTTGATAATATCCTGAAAAGCACCCACGCTTTTTTTTACAATAAAATCATTTTTTCTTACACTAATTTTAATTCAAATTTATTAAAATTTATTTTCTATTTTTTAGTAGGATTTTCTATAAAAGCGTATTTTTTTAGTTTTTTTAAACTATTATTTATTTTTCATTTTTTAGTCGATTTTTTTTTTATTTATTTATTGTCGTCGGTCCTTAATAAGTATGCCAAATTTCGAGTTAATCCGACGTTTTGAAGGGGGTTAAAATCATGTTCAAAGATTCCGTTACATACTAACATACAAACATACATACGTCTGAAGCTAATAAAAGCGTATTAAAAAAGATAAAATGACAAGACAAGCCCCATAGAGTTTCTTGGTGTTTCTTCTCTGATGGGAGTATTTCCGAAACACCGGTAGATTCAACAGCCATTTAGTTTTCCCCTTTTGTCCGCAGATTTTCTTTCTAGGCTTGCCATTTTTATTTTTATTTAAACAATATTATGCAGCTGACAGACGGACTATCAGTTCCATTCGGATCATGATATGTACTGTGATCGGTATGCGTTTCTCTAAGTTGTGTTTCACTATTTCACTTTTTTTATTTTTTTTTATATAAAAATTGTCTGAAGTACTGAAACACACAGTTACATGTATGGTTTTAACCTACTTTAATTTTTTTTTAATATTTTGACGTAAACGATTGGATGACAGCTGAATGGTTCATTACTTTTTTTTCTAATTCAAAGCGTTAAATTCTGCTTTTGCTATGTTTACTTGATAATTGGTTATGATTTATTTTATGATTTATGATTTTGACGTGTATATGTGCGTATATTAATACTGCCTACATACTGAATAAATGCTTTGATTCTTTGATTTGGTTGATGTGGCACGCTTACCTTGTAGATGCTTGCCCGTTCAATCTCGATTTTTTATTTTCTTTTATTTTATAACTACATATATACATGACATTCTTTATACATGACATTTCGTGACATTTAGGACATTTCATGACATATTATGAAATTTATGACATTTTGTAACATATCAAGATATTTTATGAAATTTCGTGACATTTCGTTACTTATTATAACATTTCATGACATTTATGACATTTTGTGACATTTTGTGACATTTCATGACATTTGATGACATTTCGTTACATTTGATGACATTTCAAGATATTTCATGACGTTTAATGCCATCGTGTAACATTTCATGACATTGTTAAACACAATCCAATCCGGTGCTTTGCCAATGAGGTTGCGGGTTCAAGTCCCGTCGGTACGATGAATTTTGGATTGTGTTTAACAATTTACAAAAATATAAAGTGTGAAACACTTCAAAGAAACATAATATTTGATTTCATGACATTTCGTGCAATTTAATGATATTTCGTTACTTTTCATGACATTTATGATATCTCGTGACATTTTATAACATAACATGACTTTTATTGACATTTCATGAAATTTCGAGACATATCATGACATTTCGTTTTATATCATGACATTTTGTTACATTTAATACCATTTCGTGGCATTTCGTGACATTTTGTGACGTTTCACGACATAAAATAACATTTTATGAAATTTCGTGACATTTGATGACATTTAGTTACTTCATATGACATTTTGTGACATTTCATAAAATTTCATGATATTTCGTGACATTTATGACATTTCACGACATTTCATGACATTGAATAATATTTCATGATATTTCGTAACATTTCATAACATTTATGACGTATCATTCCATTGAATGACATTTCGTGACATTTATGACATTTCATGACATATGGCACATCAGGACATTAAATGACATCTCAAGATCATGATCGACATACATCGTTGTCGACAATGATGAAGCTTGAAAAATTAAAAAGAAGGTTATGTTTACTTGAAGGAGGATTTTATTACGATGAAGATTTTTCTTGTTTTTTTTTTGTACCAACCCTACAAGAATAGGTAAACATTTTTTCCGTTCCTAAGAAGGTTTGTCTCTGTTCTTTCTTTACTCGTGTGCCGCAAGTGCTTGTCACGAATATGTGACTTTGGCGCTCAAAAGGTTAAGGAAAAAGTTGCCTATATCTTCAGCAAGGAACTAAGAAACGGAAGCACTAGCCTGAGCACATTAGAGTTAGCAATGGCGTCGTATTCCCTGGCCATGTAGGCGTCCTGAGTGACCGCCCAGCTCTGCCGGTGAGTCTCCCCGTCGTCGAGCGTGCGGCGCCGCGGCGCCGGCTCCGTCAGGTGCTTGCTGTAGTGCGCCAGACCGAACTGGAATCGTACATTTCTTGGTTCACTTTCCATGAGTTTTAAACATTTTTAAAGTGAAAACTTCTTCTCTTTTAAATCTTAAAATCTTAGCGGCGTTGTGAACTTTTTTGGGATGCGTAAAAAATGTTAAACTTGCTGTAAAAAATGTTAAACGTAAAAAATGTCAGGTCACGAGTCCTGATCGGACGGAGGGAGAGTAGACCAAATGCACAACGTTAATGTTTTTCACTTCTTCCGGCGCTCCCGGAGTGCAACCCATTGTTTTTTTTTTAACACATAGGCTAGCGTTTGACAACTATCTCACCTGTTGGTAAGTGATGATGTGGTCGAGGATGGTAGCACGCTAGGCCTAGAATGGAAATAGTAGTTTTTTTTTAATGCTGTATAGGCAAGCGTTTGACCACCATCTCACCTGATTTTAAGTGACGATGCGGTCGACGATGTAGCACGCTTACCTAGTAAATACCTGTTCACTCGCGATTTGAAGACCCCCGGGTTGTAGCTATCGGGAAACACAGACACCGGCAAGGAATTCCATTCTTTGGCGGATCGTATGATATAGTACGAAGCAAAACGCTTCGTGCGTGTAGATGGAACGTCCACCATGAGGCGGTGGCGCACATCGGTACGTCTGTTCTGGTTGTCCGATAGGGGATAGCGGTACTAAGTCGTGCAATTGGATGGCACACTCTCCGAAATGTATCCGATAGAAAACCGATAAACTAGCGACTTTGCGGCGATGCTCTAGCTAGGCTCTGGAGCCTTTTCCCTACAAGTTCGTCGTCATTTATAAGTCTCTTAGCTCTCCTCTCAATTACTTCCAGCGCCTCCAGCTGATATTTGGCTGACCCATCCCAGAGGTGAGAACAGTACAAGTTACAAGTTTTTAAACGACATTAAGTTATTTTCATGGAGAATACTGACCTGAGCAATCTGCGTAGGATAGAAGAACCCCCGGGGCTCCCACTGCGTGGAGACGGGCACCCCCTCCACCCCGCTGACACACTTGACCCTGTCCCGGACCTCCACGTTGTAGTTCTCGAAGGTGGTGAACGTGCCGCGAGGGTCGTACTTCTTCTTCGGATGGTACACCTTGCCGTAGCTGTGCGACCACTCGAATCTCTCCACCCCGTCTGTTGTCGTTACTTTGCCGTAGATCTGGAATTATAGGTTTACGGTTTAAGATCTATTTATTTCTCAAAATATTAATCACTTATGAGAAACACAAATTAAAACTTAAAACTAAGTATTTAAGAAAAGCGATGCGAGCACTATCATATAAATACAATAATTAAAGTGGGTACATAAAAAAAGTCGGAGAGAAAAATCAAAAAGAGTCCAAACACTACTGGCCAACACTGAGAAGTTAAGTATTCTGTGTAACCCAGGAGATGTCCCAGCATCAGGTCTATGCTACCATGTTCTTTCAATATCGTTGAAATAAGAGGATACCGAATTCCGAATTGATCAGACCTATTAAAGTTGATCATAGCGATATCCACTCAAAAAAAGCTGATAGTTCTAAAATGTTAAACAAATTGCCATGAATTAAAACTAAGAACACTTACGATTTAGACACCTGTTAAACCAAAAAAAAACTTAATTAAAATCGATTCATCTGTTTGGGCGCTACGATGCCACAGACAAACACACATACACAGGTCAAACATATAAAGAACTAGAAGTTCCCCGCGGCTTCACCCGCGTTATGACTTCTTTTATTCACTTAAAACTTTTATTTTGTAAAAACCTTTCTATCCTAAAATATACTAAATCGGTTTAAACTTTTTCCACGTTTCATCCCCTTAAGAAATGAATTTTGAAAAATCCTTTTTTAGCGGATACCTCCGTCAAAATAACTATCTGCCAAATTTCAGCGCAATCCGAAACAATATTGATTTCAGACTTTGTTACCCCCACTTCACCCTTTTAGGGGTGGCATTTCGAAAAAGTCTGAAACTCGTATTTACTGTAATCTAGTACGAGTTTTCATACCAAAAACGATATCGTATATCGAGCAAATTTTGTATGAAAAACAGTACAGCGCCTCTAGTGGTTACTACACTTCACTAAATTTAGACCAATCTGGGAGCCAGAATAAGTCGAAAACTACGTGAGATCTGTCAAAAGCGTTTACGATAAAAACTCGTACTAAGGGTACAGAAGTACTTGTGCGAAGTTTCGAATAGAGAAGACTATCTTATCTGGTTTCTCCATATAAACTTTGAATCCCGTTTCATCCCCTTAAAGAGTGCATTTTGAAAAATTCTTTCTTAGCGGATACCTAGGTCAAAATAACTATCTACATGTCAAATTCCAGCGCAATCCGAAACAATATTAATTTCAGACTTTGTTACCCCACTTCACCCTTTTAGGGGTGGCTTTTCGAAAAAGTCTGAAATACGTTTTTACTTACTTATTTACTGAAGTACTTGTGCAAAGTTTCGAATAGAAAAAACGTATCTAATAATGTTACTCCATACAAACTTTGAACCCCGTTTCATCCCCTTAAAGAGTGCATTTTGAAAAATTCTTTCTTAGCGGATACCTAGGTCAAAATAACTATCTACATGTCAAATTCCAGCGCAATCCGAAACAATATTAATTTCAGACTTTGTTACCCCACTTCACCCTTTTAGGGGTAGCATTTGTGTACAGCGATGAGATTGGCATAGGTATGGGTAGCTTATTAAGAACAAGATTAAGCCAAAATGTACATAATAATTGCTGTCCTAATTTACCAATAAAAGATCTATGTACGAAAATTAGCAGCCACCAGTATCATAAAAATTGTACAATTATAGTGCAGCTAGGCAACAGCACAAATGTAAAAAAAACTGATATTAATAACCTAATTGAACTTTTATCAGACATTGCCAGCAAAGGTATCAGTAAAATAATAGTGTGCTCATTTCCATACTTAAAACACAGGAGTAGTACTGTCAATATCAATAATCATATACATAAATTAAATTTGAAATTATATAATCAGACATGTCGCCTTGTAATAAAAAAATTTTGTTAATAAAAAATATAAACGTTACTGGTTGTAACATGAAGGTTATAGAGTATAAAAAGCTAAAAATTAATGTTAGGTAGACAGTATTTATGAATATCGAGCGCCCTTGTTCTACCAAGATCTAAAACGTACCAGGATAAATCAGCGGTGTCATTGAGACTTTTAATCTCGGACCGGGGGACAGGCAAATGATATAACACTGTTTTGGGAATGTATGACAAATTTTAATACTTCAAAACGTCCCTTACCTCCAAAGTGAGTTACATTACTTAGTTAAAGCCGCAATACTATGTCTAAACATTTGACTATAAATACCATTCGGTTTTCGTTACTTTTTAGGTTAATTTATTTTACATTTTACTACTGAAATTTGGTTATTGTCTTTCTTGCATCTTGCGAATATGAAATTAAAGTTTTAAGGGTAATAAAAAGAGTTATAATGAAATTAGCTTAGCTGCAGCGTCCGGTGGCGTCTGAGCACACCACTCTAAACAGACGTCATTCATCGTCGCACCAACAGCTCAAAACTACGACGACATCCAAACGGTGTGCGTCGCACAAACACCTCAAACTAACGACGTCTTCCAGCGTCGAACAAACAGTTGGCGACACCCATAGTCGCCCAAACAGTTGACGACAGTCGGCCAAACAGCGCCATAGGCTGTAACCAAAAATCCGATTGTAATTTGTCGCCATGAAGGATGACGCGAAACATTTTAGGTTATCAAAAATTGACTCACCGCAAAATCACGACGTTATCATATGGCACTACGCCATAAGCACGCCGAGTATCATCGCGGAAGCGATTTGAAATACGGATTCGTTTGGTGGAATCCGATTTATAAAATTTTCTAAGAATTAGCCCTTTGTATGCCTAGGGGCAAGAAAAAAGTGACGTCTCCGATCGAGAATTGACAGATGTCAAAGTCATTTTTTTTTTTGAAAGATTGTCTATAGGATATTAAATGATCCACAGACCAAGTAATAACTCGATTATTTAAAATCGACTAAAAATGGCTAAATACGAAAATGTTCTAAATTATTTAAAACCAAAAGGTAATTTTGTCAGTCTTAGAAGCTGAAATGTGCTTCCAAACGAAAAATATGTAACGAGTCGAAATACCTCGTTACAGTACATACCTTCCCAAAAAAAATAAAAGAATGAAACTTCTTTTATTTTTGAGAAGAACTCCCAAAAAATTCCTAATAAAAACTTATGCAAAAAAATTAATAAACAGAAAATATTCCGCCACCAAAATATGAAATTTATTCAAACTAAAAGAAGACACTAATAAAGCATAACATTAAATCAGTTAAGCTTCTAGCCACTGACTAAGTTGCTCTAGAAAAACAAGTTATAAAAACTTTCTAACTAAGTGAAAAACAATGTAAAGGTTTACCAAAACTAATCCATCAATATGACTCAATCCTAAAATCCATCACAAATTAATTATACTCAAGAGTGGATAAGCACCATAGCCTCCATCTACCTATCTGTATTACAAACCAAATAAATATTTCTGAAATATTTAACAAAAGTGTAGATAAGCACCATCGCCTCTATCTTTTATAATCTCAGAACGATTCTAACTAAATTAAAAGGTAATAACAAAGGTTATCCATATTGTAGTACGGTTAAGCATTAGCTGCCGACTATAGATAATTATTCACTGTAAATGATTCAGTGAACAAGTTTTCAATGAAAAAGTTGAACAACAAAAGTTCAAATTATTCTCATAAAAATAGAGAACCAAAAATAATAAGTAGTGACCGGCTCAACTCTACCGACTTTCCGAACACTCATAATTAATAAAAGGGTTTGTCAAAAAGACCAAAAATTGTATATTGTGACCGGCTCAACACCACCGACATTCCGTGCACAAAAACAAGTTAACAAAAGTTTGTTGGGAAAACAACAAAGTTGTATTGTGACCGGCTCAACACCACCGACTTTCCGTTCACAATATCTAAAGTTTCCAACGCTTGAACCAAAAATGTCAAAGCGAGGAAAAAATGAAGAGTAAAAAATTACCCAAAAAGGTTAACTGAGACAAAAGCTCAAAAAGAGTCAAATCCGAGAGGCAAATCCGGGTAAAAATTATATAGAGCTCTAAGTGTCAAATCCAAGTCTTAGGTCTACAACAAACACAAACTAAATAATCTAAATAATATATAACATGCTTCACAAAGACTGAAACACATCTATATTAAAAATGTATTTACACTATGTGCAGGCTATTTGAAAAGTGGAAAGCTTTTCATAGCAATCTAAAACAATATTTATACTAGAAAAGTGGAAAACTTCTCAAAGTATCTAAAAGAAAGTTGAGTACTAGAAAAGTGAAAAGCTTTTCAAAGTAACCAAAATAATAAAATATACAAAAATATACATAAGATCTTTTGATGCCAAGAAAATTTCTAAAAGAAAATATAATCGTTAGATGTAGCTTTTAAAGTTGGGTAAAAGTTCAAAAGTAGGTTAAAAGTATCAAAAATAAAATAAAATTACCAAAAATAGACCTAAGTTAGGTTTAGTATATTTAAAGTTGTATTTCAATAAAGAGTTGGTTTTCCTTTCAGGCGATCATCTTTCATCTCCGGCAACTTCTTTCATACTTCAAATCTCATTCATCAACTAACAACGCCGGACCAAAATAGAATATCAAAACAAAGTTAAATAAAAGTTAAATCCAAAAATGAAAATTTTAATATTTAATTATATCTTTAACATGATAACGTCCAGTACTTGTTTTATTAAATTCCTTTAGTACATAAACGTTAGGAGAAATTCTCTCTACAATTTCACATTTAATAAACTTAGGTGCTAATTTAGCCGAAAAATATGCAGGTGCATTTGACTGTACAAAACTTCTACGCCAAACTACATCACCGACATCAAAAGAAATGACTTTTCTTCCCCTATTATAATAAAGAGCATTACGCTTATAAGCTTTCAAAAGATAAGCTTGAACTTTAACAAAAACTTCACTAAGTGAATTTAAAGAGTGAGCATAAGTATCTCTAGTACCAAGCTCAAGTTGATCTAAGTTATCAAAAGAGTTACTAAAACGGTGCAAAGATGCATCAAAAATAAGTTCTCTACCGAACATCAAAAAGTTAGGAGTGTACTCTGTAGCAAGATTTACACTACTATTTAAAGCTAATTGGACATGAGGCAAAAACCTTGACCAAGTTCGATGATCATTTTTAACAAAACAAGAAATACATGTTTCTATTGTCTTATTATATCTTTCTACTGGATTATTCTGTGGAGTGTATAGTGCATTATAAAATATTTTAGTGATGTTGAAATTTTTTAAGAAATCTACAAAATATTTAGATATAAATTGGGGTCCGTTGTCGGCCACTAAAATTTTAGGTACACCAAATTTAAGAAATATTTATTTTTCAAAGATTTTACAAATTACTTTAGAAGTAGCATTTATCATAGGAAATATCCAACAATATTTAGTAAAAACATCTACAATTGAAAGAATGAATCTATGTCCAGAATAAGATTTAGGTAAAATCCCAATAATATCAACGGATAACATTACCATGGGTTGATCAACTTTCTTAGGGTTAACCATCTTACCAGCAGGAGCAGAAGTTGGATGTTTATAAGCTTTACAAATGTCGCAAGAAGAAATATATCTTTGAACGTCTCCGAACATTCCTTTCCAATAATAATGTTGTTTTATTTTATTAAGAGTTTTATGTATTCCAAAGTGTCCAGAATTAATATCATCATGATTAGAACGAATAGTATCTAAAACATGTTCTTTAGGTATAACAATTTTCCAATTCAAACGACTATTAGGGTCAAATTTATTTTTACAGTAACGATATAAAGTATTATCTTCTACTCGAAGGTTTTTCATTCTAGAAGGGTATTTTTGACAATTTATAAAGACTTTTCTATACCAAGGGTCTTCTATATCTTCATCTGGTGAGACAATATTTATAGCGGAAACTAATATTGAAGTTATATTGATTCTAGATAAAGCGTCAGGAACTTGATGTAAAGATCCTTTTTTATGAACAATATCAAAAGTAAATTGAGAAATACGTGCAGCCCATCGAGCTAAGCGTCCACTAGGGTTATTAAGTTTTAAAAGCCACTTAAGACTAGCATGATCTGTCACGACTGTGAATTTCATTCCTTCGACATAAGGTCTAAAATGTTCAATTGAATCTAAAACTGCCAAAAGTTCACGTTCAGTGGTACTATAATTTCTTTCACATTTATTTAAAGATCTTGAATAATAAGCAATTGGATGTTGTTCATTATTTTCGTCTTCTTGACTCAGAACACTACCAATTCCTACAGAACTAGCATCGCAATGTAAAAAGAAAGGTTTTTCAAAATCAGGACACTGTAAAACAGGTGTAGTTATTAAGGCATTTTTTAAATTAATGAAGGCTTCTTCAGCTTCTTCATTCCAAACAAAAGTATGTTTTATCTTTTTACTTCCGGAAGTTAATTTAGTTAAAGGGGAGGCAATATCAGCGAATTTACAAATGAAACGTCGATAATATGAACATAATCCTAAAAAGCTTCTAAGTTGTTTTACGGACTCTGGTCGTGGAAAGTTTTCTATAATTTCTAATTTAGACGGATCAGTATGTAGGCCTTGACTGTCTACAATATAACCGAGATAACGGAGTCTTTCTTTGCAAAATTCACATTTTTTAAGATTTACTGTTAAGCCTGAGTTTTTAAGTATTTCATGGACTTTTTTAAGGTACTCTATATGATTTTGAAAATTATCATTTACTAAAATCAAATCATCTAAATATTTAAACAGGACATTGTCAAATTCAGGTCCAAAGAGTTTATCAACCAAGCGTTGTAACTCTGCCGGTGCGTTGGTGATTCCAAAAGGCATCCGAACAAAATGGTACAAGTTTTTTCCAGGAACTACAAAAGCAGTCTTTTCACGAGAGGACTCTTCAAGTTTAATTTGCAGAAATGCTTTAGAAAGATCTATGGTAGATATGAATTTAGCCCCACGAAGGCTGTCTAATATCCTAGAAGGGTACGGCAAAGGATAAGAATCTTTAACAGTTATTGAATTTAATCGTCTCGAATCTAAACATAATCTGGTTCCACCATCTTTTTTATCGACGGCTAATACAGGGGAACACCAAGGAGATTTTGAAGGTTCTATAATTCCTTCTTTTAATAAAACTTCCACTTCATCATAAAGTTCTTTTTGTTTAGCAGGACTCAACGGCCAATATCTACTTTTAAAAGGTTCGCCAGTAACGTTAATTTTATGTTCCACAAGGGTGGTAAGGCCTAAACCTTTTTTCTCATAAGAAATATCTTCAAACAAAGCAATGGTTTCATCTAATTGTTGTTTCTCAGAAGGAGTTAAATGAACTGTAGAAGTAACAGCGTTCACTTGAATTTTATTATTGTGAACATATTCAATATTTTTCCACAAGTCTTTAGCTAAGTTAAATTTCAACCAAAAATCAAATCCCAATATAATAGGTGGATCAAAAGAGGGTATTATTAAAAATTCTACAAGTTTACAAACATTGTCAACGGTAACCGGTAATCGCATAGAACCGATAACTTTTCTTGATGAACCGTCAGCAGTACAAGCGGAGGCATCAATAGGTTTAATTTGAAATCCTAGTTTAGAAAAATGCAAGTGTTGGTTATTACCTAAAACACAGCTATTTGAACCACTATCTAGCAATCCAGAAAAAGTTTCATTATAAATGGTAAATTTTAAAAATGGTCTGGTATCATTTTGTTTAGTAAAAAGTATAGGAGCTGCTTTATGAACAGAAAAAAATGTTTTTAAATAGTCAAGCCATTCTGAAAATTCTTTTTTACACGTATCATCATTAGGTTTATAATTGGATATCGGAGCACCTGAAGTTTTATCAAAAACTTGGGCCCGATGCCTTACAAGTTTTTTGAATTATTATTATTTTTAATATTGTCAGAATGACAAGTATCACAGTTCTTTGTCAAAACGCCTCGTTTATGACATTTAAAGCACACAGGTCCAAGAATCTCTGTACATTCTTTATAAGTGTGGTCAGTCGACTTACACTTCAAACAAGAAAGTTTGGTTTCAACCGCATGAAAGTTTTGTTTAATTTCCTTTACAGGTTTTCGGTTAACTAAAATCTCTAATTCCTTACTAATTCGGATAAACTGTTCAATAGTGTCTATTGATTTTCCAAATAAAAACGGTGTGTAAATAGGTAACATGTTGTGTTTAATTATAGTTATCAAAACATTCTCAAAAGTTGGATTAGCTAATCTGCTAGACATATCTAAAATCTCAGTAATTAAATCAGGAAGTGACTCATTACTCCGCTGTTTGCGAGTTCTCATTTCATACTCCAAATGATAATCAAATTCAGGTTCGTCGAATCTGTTCAACAATTCAGTTTTAAGTGTTGTCCACGAAGAAACCCTAATTCGAATACTACGGAACCATTTCGTTGCTGTTCCAGTGAGCAGATCAGAAAAAGAACCGACTAAAAAGTTTTCATCAAAGTTTTTATACAAAAAATACTCCTCAACTGAAGTGATAAAATCTCTAACACAAGTTTTCCCATCAAAAGATATCTTACTACGCTTCAAATCAGGAAGTTTATTTGTTGAAGGCAAATGCTTTTTCAATTGTTCATTGAGTTGAACATTCATCGAGTTAAACGAAGGTAAAGGTGTAAAATTATGCAAGCTACTATGACCAAGGTTAGGTAAGAAAGGGTCAACAACCTCTACCTCTGTTGCATTCTGCATAACTAAATTATCCAACGCCGGATTAGAAATAACATCCCTAGAAGTACCAGGTAAATTCTCTTCCAACAAGGGTGGAAATTGAACCTGTTTGTCAGTCATGATGAATAATCAAAAATATTAAAGAAACAAAGACAAACAACCAACTAAAAATTCAAAGAATAGTTAAAATGCTTCAAAGTTTATAAGATTTTTAGTTATAACCGGTTTAAGTTATTATGTTTTAAAGTTTATGTTAATATTTAATAATGTTCAAAAGTATTTAAAGAAATTTGAATGTACAAAGAAACATTCAAATTGTGAAGTATGTAAGATGCAAAAAAGATTTACAATTTATCTTAATTTTCAAGATTATTAACAACGGCTAAGGTTATATCTATTTGTGAAAAGTAAAATCAATAAACTGGTTAATAATTATGTTAATAAGCTAGTATTTTCTAATATGAATGTAGTTTAATGCTTCTCAACAGTAAACAAACGTTATAACTTTATATAAGACAAAGTTATATCAATTCAAACAAAAACTTAGCACTTTCAATGTGGTCAAGGTCAGTTCCTTACAAAATGTAAACAACGCATATCTCAAATGTTATTATATAGTAAGTACACACTTAGATTAGTCTATCCAGTATATAAGACATATAAAGAACATTGTATGTTAATTAGTTTTGTTAAAATACAAAAAAGTTGTACACAAAGTTACAATTCTGTTTTCAAAGTACAAAAACTGTAAAAATGCTAAAAAAATAACACAAAAATTGCACTAAATTGTGACAAGAAAAACAAAAATAAGATGCAAGAAAGATTATATATGTGGAGGTAAATCCGGTCCCTGTTCGGGCGCCAATTGTAATAAAAAAATTTTGTTAATAAAAAATATAAACGTTACTGGTTGTAACATGAAGGTTATAGAGTATAAAAAGCTAAAAATTAATGTTAGGTAGACAGTATTTATGAATATCGAGCGCCCTTGTTCGACCAAGATCTAAAACGTACCAGGATAAATCAGCGGTGTCATTGAGACTTTTAATCTCGGACCGGGGGACAGGCAAATGATATAACACTGTTTTGGGAATGTATGACAAATTTTAATACTTCAAAACGTCCCTTACCTCCAAAGTGAGTTACATTACTTAGTTAAAGCCGCAATACTATGTCTAAACATTTGACTATAAATACCATTCGGTTTTCGTTACTTTTTAGGTTAATTTATTTTACATTTTACTACTGAAATTTGGTTATTGTCTTTCTTGCATCTTGCGAATATGAAATTAAAGTTTTAAGGGTAATAAAAAGAGTTATAATGAAATTAGCTTAGCTGCAGCGTCCGGTGGCGACTGAGCACACCACTCTAAACAGACGTCATTCATCGTCGCACCAACAGCTCAAAACTACGACGACATCCAAACGGTGTGCGTCGCACAAACACCTCAAACTAACGACGTCTTCCAGCGTCGAACAAACAGTTGGCGACACCCATAGTCGCCCAAACAGTTGACGACAGTCGGCCAAACAGCGCCATAGGCTGTAACCAAAAATCCGATTGTAATTTGTCGCCATGAAGGATGACGCGAAACATTTTAGGTTATCAAAAATTGACTCACCGCAAAATCACGACGTTATCATATGGCACTACGCCATAAGCACGCCGAGTATCATCGCGGAAGCGATTTGAAATACGGATTCGTTTGGTGGAATCCGATTTATAAAATTTTCTAAGAATTAGCCCTTTGTATGCCTAGGGGCAAGAAAAAAGTGACGTCTCCGATCGAGAATTGACAGATGTCAAAGTCATTTTTTTTTTTGAAAGATTGTCTATAGGATATTGAATGATCCACAGACCAAGTAATAACTCGATTATTTAAAATCGACTAAAAATGGCTAAATACGAAAATGTTCTAAATTATTTAAAACCAAAAGGTAATTTTGTCAGTCTTAGAAGCTGAAATGTGCTTCCAAACGAAAAATATGTAACGAGTCGAAATACCTCGTTACAGCCTGAGCGACTTTTTGTATTTCGAATGTAATACATTTATGAGTAAGCTTTTATTGACAAAGGATACTTTGTATCTCAAAAAGACTGACATCTCGACCATTGCTAAGTTATTAGCATTCAATATATATGATCCAGTTTTACATGTTGTAGCGGATCACACAGACAAGCTCCAATGTAGTGGTGTTACTATGCGGGGTAATTGTAGTGTAGTTGACAAAGTTAGTTTAAACTAACGCTTAGGACAATGGGGAGGCCAGACTTAATCAACATTTTCCATCAAAATATACAAGGCCTCTCCAGCAAAGCCTTAGAATTAGAATTATTTCTCGACTTTTATAAAGTTGATATAATGTGTATTACTGAACACTGGTTTGTGAAAGGTACTTTGTTACCAATAATCAGAAATTATACAATTGCAAGCACATTTATTAGACTGAAGGCAATTCGCGGTGGCTCACTTATATATGTATCTGAAAATTGTCATTTTAAGGAGCGTAAAGACATTGTAGCTTTGTCTGTTGAACGATGTATTGAATTATCTTGTATAGAGCTGGGGCAACATATAGTCATCTGTGTATACAGACCTCCATCGGCTGATTATAAAATGTTTGAGACAATTATGGAAGAAGTCATGATGAAAGTCTTCAACACCCCGAAATCTTTGATAGTTTGCGGTGACTTTAATGTTAATTTAATTGAGCAGTCACCGCTCAGTGATAAGTTAAAAAATTTATTTCTTAGCTTCAATTTAAAGCATCTTTTTAACCAGCCGACTAGAATCACTAGCTCATCAGCAACCTGCTTGGACAATGTGTTTTGCAACTGTGAACCTGAGAAAATTGCAATCTTTGATAAACTTGGCTCCGACCATCTGGGACAGAGTGCCACATTTTCATGTAAAACATCCACCAAAGGTCAAGAATACACATACAGGCCCATTACAACCAATCGGGTTGAACAGTTTGTGGATATCATTGACAAGCAACTAATGAACCTAATATTTTCTGAGGATCCCGATGACCTATGCAGCACTTTATCTCAAATATTGAGTGCAGAGTTCAATAATATTTTTAAATTTAAAACTATTACAAGAGCTGGGAAAATTCGGTTCGATGACTGGGCTACTCCTGGTATTTACAAAAGTAGAAATAATTTGTACAACTTATACTCACAAAAACAAATTAATTTACACAATACTAAATTCATAAATCACTTAAAACTATATTCCAAAACTTTTAAAGTGGTTTGTCAGACAGCAAAATCTTTGCATTTTAGTAGAAAAATTAAGCATGCTGATGATAAAATAAAAACAACATGGAAAATCATCAATACTGAAACTGGAAAAATAAAACAAAGAGACAGTAAGATCATCTTAAAAATTAACAATAAATTAATCATGGATAGTAATGAGGTTGCCAATACATTTGATGAGTTCTTCTCTCAAGTACCCATTACTACCACTCAGTCCATAAATTCTAGTCCCGCTGATGCTTATTCTATATTATCAAAGTGTGTAAATAAATGTGATACCTTGTTCCAGTTCAAACACGTAACTGCAGACTCAATTGTGAAAACATTTAAAATGCTCAAACAAAAGAAAACCGAGGACCTGTGGGGAATGTCAACCACAGTTCTCAGTTACATTATTACTGTTATTAGCCCATACTTAGCTTTTATTTTTAACAGATGCGTTGATCAAGGTGTCTTCCCGGATTTGATGAAAAAAAGTAAATTGATTCCTTTATTCAAATCAGTAAACAAAAATGATCCATCTAACTATAGACCAATCTCTATACTACCGGCATTGAGTAAAATTTTTGAAAAAGTAATATTAGACCAGCTTTTAACACATTTTAACATGAATGATCTTTTAAATAGCAAACAATTTGGATTTACTAAAGGGCGTTCTACTACTGATGCAGGAATAGGTCTTCTTAAACATATATTTGATGCATGGGAGAAAGCACAAGATGCTATTGGCGTGTTCTGTGACCTATCAAAAGCATTTGATTGTGTCTGTCATGAAACACTAATTTACAAATTAAAATACTACGGTGTTGAAGGTAAGGCACTTGATCTGTTATTATCATACCTCTGTAACAGAACACAGATGGTTGAAGTCAATGGCGTCAGGTCATCTGGATCCCTCATAAAAATGGGAGTCCCGCAGGGATCGATCCTAGGACCTTTTTTATTTCTAGTTTATATCAATGATTTACCGTCATTCGTACAGAACCTATGTGATATTGTTTTGTTCGCAGATGATACTTCCTTGATATTCATAATAGATAGGACTACACCTAACTTTGACGATGTAAACAAATCAATAACACAGGTTCTGAATTGGTTTACAACCAATAACTTATTGTTAAACGCAAAAAAAACTAAATGTATTAATTTCTCTCTACCAAATGTAAAAAAGGGTATCCTAAATAGAAGTATATTAATAAATGATGAACCATTAGAACTTGTTGAATCCACAACATTCTTGGGCATCACCCTGGATTCAAAGCTTCAATGGGGTTCTCAAATATCGGTTCTAGCAGGTAGGTTAAGCTCCGCTGCATACGCGGTACGTAAAATTAGATTTTTAACGGACGAAGCCACTGCAAGATTGGTCTATTTCAGCTACTTCCACAGTATAATGTCTTATGGCATTTTATTGTGGGGGAAAGCCGCTGAAATCCAATCAATATTTGTTTTGCAGAAACGAGCTATTCGCTCTATATATAGTATGAGGTCGCAAGATTCACTTCGTGAAAAATTTAAGGAAATTAAAATTCTAACAGTGGCATGTCAATACATTTATGAAAATATTTTGTTCATACGCAAGAATATAAATGATTATAAGAAAAGGTCTGATGTACATAATTTTAATACAAGACATAAAAATAGATTAATTATACCTAATTTCAGACTGCAGAAAGTTAGTGGTTCATTCATGGGGAACTGTGTACGCTTTTACAATAAGCTACCTAAAGATATTGATCAATTGCCTATGAGCAAATTTAAAATCTATGTAAAATCCAATTTGATGAAAAAATCATACTATACAATAGGTGACTATATGGATGACAAAAATGCATGGCCTGAATGCCCCAAGTTCCAAGAACAAATATAAATTGTATTATAATTAATAATATATTGTTAAAATATTAAAGCTGACATGTACAATTAATTTAAAAAAAAAAAAGATAAAATGACAAGACAAGCCCCATAGAGTTTCTTGGTGTTTCTTCTCTGATGGGAGTATTTCCGAAACACCGGTAGATTCAACAGCCATTCAGTTTTCCCCTTTTGTCCGCAGATTTTCTTTCTAGGCTTGCCATTTTTATTTTTATTTAAACAATATTATGCAGCTGACAGACGGACTATCAGTTCCATTTGGATCATGATATGTACTGTGATCGGTATGCGTTTCTCTATGTTGTGTTTCACTATTTCACTTTTTTATTTTTTTTATATAAAAATTGTCTGAAGTACTGAAACACACACTTACATGTATGGTTGGTTTTAACCTACTTTAATTTTTTTTAAATATTCTGACGTAAACGATTGGATGACAGCTGAATGGTTCATTACTTTTTTTTTTCTAATTCAAAGCGTTAAATTCTGCTTTTGCTATGTTTACTTGATAATTGGTTATGATTTATTTTATGATTTATGATTTTGACGTGTATATGTGCGTATATTAATACTGCCTACATACTGAATAAATGCTTTGATTCTTGATTCTTCTTGATTCTTGATTTCGAAAAAGTCTGAAACACGTATTTACTTATATATTTACTGAAGTACTTGTGCGAACTTTCAAATAGAAAAGACTATCTTATTTTGTTTCTCCATACAAACTTTGACTCCCCGTTTCATCCCCTTAAAGAGTGAATTTTGAAAAATTCTTTCTCAGCGGATACCTTCGTCAAAATAATTATCTGCATGTAACATTCTTAGGGGTGCAATTTCAAAAAAACCTGAAACACATATTTCCCTTTTTTTTACTGGAGCACTTGTATGAAGTTTCGAATAGAAAATACTATCTAATCTCGTTTCTCCATACAATTTTTGAACCCCCGTTTCATCCCCTTAAGGGGTGAATTCAGAAAAATCTTTTCTCAATGGTAACTAACGTCGTAATAACTATCTACATGCCAAATTTCAGCGCAATCCAAAACAATATTGATTTTCACACTTTGTTACCCCATTTCAGCCTCTTAGGGGTGGAATTTCAAAAAAACCTGAAACACGTATTTACTTATTTTTCTACTGAAGCACTTGTGTGAAGTTTTGGATAGAAAAGACTATCTAATCTTGTTTCTCCATACACACTTTGAACCTCCATTTCATCCCCTTGAGGGGTGAATTTTGAAAAATCCTTTCTTAGTACACCCCTACGTACTAAGACAAATATACCCTTCAAATTTCAAGTCTCTACGACCAGCGGTTTAGGCTGTGCGTTGTCTGTCAGTGAGTCAGTCAGTTAGTCAGTCAGTCAGTATGTCAGGACAAAGATTCTTATAGTATTAGACTAGAACTGATACCCGCGACTTCGTTCACGTTCACCAAGAATTTAGTAGCCTATGTTCATCCTCATGCTATAATGTATGTCCTTGTTAAATTTCAGTAAGATCTGATCCTCCGTTAGGGCGTGATTATATAAGTAACAAACGGACAGTGACAGAGTTACAAACGTTTTTATAATATTAGTATGGATTAAAGAAAGCTTGTTACACACAATCAAAAATGTCATCGCACCGACGGGATTCGAACCCGTACCCTCCTGGGAAGCATGCCCAGGTGCTCTGACCAATCAAGCCACGGTGCGATAATGTGCGTAAATATAAAGTGTGTAACACTTCAAGAAACAATATTTAAAGAAGGGTATACACCCCTTGTTTTTGCGTCGGGGGTTGAAAATGCCAGTCAGCACTGACCTCAAAGTACTTGTGAACGAGTGAGAAGGGCACGAACACCTCGTCCTGCACCAGGTCGCGGCGGCACCCCACAGAGAACTCTCCGTTGATGACGCACTCTATATCCTCCTCGCCGCGCGAGCCGCTCTCTAACATCACCGACCCTACTGCATCAAGACACAATTTTCACCCTTGGGGCCAATAAAATAAAACAATAAAATAAATATATTTAAAATATCATATAGGCTAGCGATTGACCACTATCTCACCTGTTGGTAAGTGATGATACGGTCGAGGATGGTAGCACGCTAGGCCTAGAATGGGAACTGACAATGTCCTACCACCATAAGGGGGTTTGGGGTTTCTTAACGATGTAGTACCTTCACCGGAGGGGCATTGTGAAAAGCGCACATTTATTCAAGTCGATGCACGATTTCTGACGAAATTTTGGATGCAATTTCATGAGTGATTTTTACCCACTCTAGGAATTAATATAGATTTTTTTTAAAGAATATGGAGATGTCAGTTGTAGCCAACAGTGTTTCAGCACAGTTGCACTAGAAGCATGGTGTACTATATAAGGAACGTGCACAGCAGATGTTTTTACAAATTCAACTTAATCCATATTGTCTGAACATAAGGTTGTATTTGCTATGTACATCAAATCGGCCCAAACGAAAGCAACCTAGATGGGAGTGTGTCCTTGTCTAACAACCTGCCAGTGCTATATGTGTAGTATATACCATATGTATATTAAATAATATGTGGTCAATAGAAAAGAAAGGGACAAACTCCGTTCAAGCGTCAGTCTCTATCGGCCCTGTTTTGCGCGTAGTGACCAGTCAAGTTTAATACAGTGATATGACATTGACTAGAGTCTAGAAGTTAACATTGAAGTATGGTTGAGTGCGAGTGATCGGTAACTAACCAGGTCGTGTTGAAGGTCCCCCGCAGTGGGCCCAGTACAGCATGAGGAGCACGGCGAGCGCACACAGCGCGCCCAGCGCCGCGCGCAGGTTCACGCGCACGTGCATCATGTTCAGCACCTGCCCACAACCAACATCATGTTACATTAAATTTGTTACACCCAGTTCACATTCTTTGCTCAGCGTGCTACCATCCTCAACCAACCTTTTACCAATCTCAAAAATGTATCGACAGGAAGTGACTTCGATCCCCACCCTTTGTACTATTGACGCGAACCCACCCAGACACAAACATATTTAGCTTAGTAAGCATGACAACAGTATCAAATAACCGGCCAAGTGCTTGTCGGGCCCCGCGCAGTGTAGGGTTCCGTAGTAGCCTGTTATTCAATACAAGTCTTTACCCGTTATAAACAAGCAACTAGGTACTCCGTCTTTGTCACTTTAAAGGATTTATTCTAAGGATTTTGTATTTGGTACAAAATTATCCAAAACCCAAGTTCAACGACTATTACTGCTAAACCAATAAAGTTATCTTAACCGCTATAGTTTTCCATTAAAGTTAATGAAATGATCACGAATTTTTCCAGATTTTTCAAGCCAGCAGTTTAGCTTTTAGAGGAGGGGGGACGCCTTACTGGAACAAAAATTTGCACTTTAAAGTTTTATATTTCGTAAATGGAGCATTCAATCGAAAAATGGTATTAGCAACCCTAAGTCATTTTAAAAGACCTATTCAACGATACCCCACACGATGGGATAGACGATGAAAAAAAATTCATCCCCACTTCTCAGATCCCCTATCTGATAAGTGAGGATGATTTTTTTTCTACAACTAGCTAGCTGAATTTTTTTCTACAAGAGCTACCCTAAAAAAAATTTTTTTCAAAATTTTATTTCAGCACTTTGTCGGCGTAATTTATATACATATCCCCACAAAATTATAGCTTTCTAGTATTAACGGTCTCTTAGCAAAATCTTGGACAGACAGACAGACAGACAGACAGCAAACGGACATGACGAAACTATAAGGGTTCCTTGTCAGGACTACGGAACCCTAAAAATCGAAGATTTAATGATTTTAGCGGAAAATAAATATAAAAACAATTTAAAAAATTAAGATTATTAGGATTTTCAATAAAATAAAACATTAAAATACTGCAATCGGTCATTTTCATTGAAACACCAATCATAGCGCATGACGTCACGCTTAGGTCCTCTTATATGAGGTTTTCTTGAAAATGCAATTAAATTTTGGAAAACCCACGTGTATCCATTGTCACAGATTATATAATAGTTACAACGTTAAGTATGTTATTAACCTATGCGTGACGTCACAGCCGACGACATGACATATGTGAGCTGTTTTCGCGCGCTATTGAAAAAATATTAGAAAAATTGCTTGAAACTACGTTAAACTTAAGTTTATTACCAAAATAAAGGTTTTTTCGTGAATAGTAAATGTGTTCCCACATTACGGAAGAGGATTTCAAAATCTTTCGTCACGCCTGTTGAAGGGGTTAACAAGACTCATAGTACCATGTGCAACCCACATTGCTGGTACATTGCAAGTACGACGATAAAATCAATAAATCAACTTGCTAATATTGTCAGGCGTCATTCACTCGTTTGTTTTTTTCCTACCGCGTATCGTCCACGATACAACCGACTATAGTCGTATTTTGAACGTTATCGACGTTGTAACTAGGTTCAGGGCCAGTTTCACGGGTTCCTGATAGCGCAGCGCTAATGTGAAGAAATCTGACATATTTTTGACAGCTTTTATATGGCGCCATGTGTCAGATAACTATCTAACACATTATCAGGAACCAGTGAAACTGGCTCCTGTTCTCTCGCATGTTTGCTGTCAGAGTTGCTGTCAGAGAGTGCATGTTCTGTGCGTAAAGCCGGCGCCAGACACAAACAAATGTTTGACAAAGACTTTGTCACATATTTGGGCACTTATTTGCGGTACCTGCCACACATACTTTGCAAACAACACTTTTTGCAGTTTCGAACTTTGAACGCTTTGATGTGCGCTCGAAAAACCGACACCAAATGGCAAAGTGCCAAACTTTGTTCAAACTTTGAGCAAACTTTGAACAAATACTCAAATACCCGTGCTTCACATGTGCTCAAATGTGTGTTCAAATAAGTGCCCAAATGTTTGAGCTATGTCTGGCGCCGGCTTAAGACTATTATCTTTTGTGTGATATTATATTATATTTATTACTAATATAATAGCTATGGCACAATATCACACATTATTATATTAGCTATCGCTAATACAGTGAATTAGGACATGGGATACTTTTTAACTTGGTCAAAGTCGCAGCAGCCGTTAATACCATGGGAGTTGGATAAGTTTGTATTGTATTTAAAGAATGTTATATGTCTGCTATACTTGACAGGCTGTAAATGGGCTACGTTAATGAGATAAGGGCATAGACAACTCACTTGTTAGTATTTTAAAAGTAGGATGGGTTTTACTAGTCATTAGTTAAAACTTCGACACTAGTGATGCACACCACGCAGGACATCAGTCAAAAAGTCAAAAGTCAAAGCATTTATTCAGTATATGGGGAAATTAAAAATCTGCACTTACACACGTCAAATATTAGTATAAAAATTATTATTCTAAATATAACAAAAACATAACTTATTCTTTGAATTGAAAAAAAAAAACAAAAGTAATGTGCCTTTCAGCTGTCATCTAAACATTCTAAGTTCGATCTAACCATCGAACGTCACACTTAAAAAAAAATTAATTTTCCTGATTAATGTAGGGTTGCCAACCGTACTACTATGTGGACCCCCAATGCATGTTTCAGTACTTCAGACAATTTTAATCCAAAAAATTGTGAAATAATGAAACACAATAAATAAATGAAACGCAAACTAATCACAGTACAAATCATATACTGAATGGAACTGATTGTCCGTCTATCAGTGTAGGTCATATGGAATATCAATAAATATATACAATATGCCCCCTCACCTATTAGAATTACGTTATGTTAAAAGCAGGCAAACCTTTTGAATTATATAAAACATTTTAAGATTAAATTATGATACAACTTACATAAAATACCGTAAAAGTAATAATCATGTTTTAACGTAAGCATATATGTCACAGTCCATAAAATATCATAATTTATAAGATAACAAAGAAACCATTAATATTTTTAATTGCATACCAATAAAAACTTTATGCACAGTAAGTGCTTTAGGGAAAAGTTAATTAAAAAAAAATTACAGTAGTTAATTGAAATTATTAATTATTATACTCATATGTATATATTTTTTTATACTGATTAACATATTATACTAAACTTTTGTATAACTACAACTTAATAACTACACCATCCATACACATCGATACACAATTCTCACACACACGTCACACAAATCATCAACACTTACAACACACATCACTCAGAAAATACACATATCGTAAACACATAAATTGTTATATACATATAGTTCATCCATATTAATTAAATAGTAATTTAATATAATAACTAGGCATGATTTATCTGTGCACCTAACGTGTACTATAAGTGCAAAAAGTAAGTATGTAATTCTAATATCATTGTTCTCCGTCTGACTACAAGGAATTGAGGTAAGTGCGAGAGTAAGAGGAACACTATTCTCCGAGATACAGTTTCAAACTAGTTCGGAGGGTAGGGCGAATCGGATTCCGGTACAAGCCTACATCAAATTTCTACATACCTACTAAAAATGTAAAATTGTACTATTTATTCGTGGGTACATAATTCTTATTATACTACACTTTTGCTAAAAATGTAACTAACTTAATTGTTTATGATTTTGTATGCAATTATTATGTTATATAGACATTAACATGAAGAAAGAGATAAACAGTAGGTAGGTGAGTTTATATATTAGCTAAGTTATAAATAGTACAAGTCTAAACTAGGCTAAGTTATCAAATAAAAAAAAATTGAAATTTGAAACTATATTCTAGACTGTAACTTTAATCAAATGGAAGTATAACAGCTGCATTCCTCTGTTTATTAGCAGGACGAGCATGACGCTCACCTGATGGTAAGCGATGATGTCTACCTATTACAGATACATTAATCAATAATTCTGTAATTTTATTGTTTCCAATTTTAACATAAATTAGAAAGAAAGTTACATTAACTATTCAATATTAATAATAACAAACTTGTCCATATATATTATCTGTGCATGCTTTATAATATTGTTTTTATAATTCCGGATAAACACTTGTTTCACTCATCTTTTAGTGACAATGCTGTCTAAGATCTGAAAATGGAAGACAGCATTGATCCATGACGCAGCGTAACTAACCCTACCTTCTTCCAGACTGGCTAACACTGAACATCATACTAGAACTTAGTATACTGAATGCTGACATGTCTTAGTTCGGTGGGTGATTCGAACCATGGCCAAGCCTACCACTATGTGTGGTGTGTATATTCACTACACTGATCATGAGCACTCCATAACAACCAGTTTGAAATGTATTACATATTTACACAGGTTCATACACAGATATGACATGAATACACTAAAATTAGACTAAGTGATGAAGCCTTGAAAATTTTCTTCAGCTATTAACAATAAATTATTTATTATAGCTATAACATTGTACATTTTCATCAAAATCACTCCAGTAGTTTTGGCATGAGGAAGGAATAATAAACATCCATCAATCCATCCTCAAAACCTTTCTCTTTTATAATATTAGTAGGTTAACATGATTAAATTTTTTTTTATTTTGGGAGATTATTTTGATTGGGAGATTGGGAGGCCTATGTCCAGCATTGAACTGACACCGGCTGATGATGAAGATTTTAACCATAAAGCTAGGTTTACATTAACCCAGCAGCACAGCTTAGGGAGCTGGGCCTAGTAAATGAGGGATTACTTGACTCACCTTCCACCCTTTACATTTGTAAAGTAATAGGGTCTGGTAAAAGTAAATTATTAGAGTAGATAGGGCCCAGTTGGGGAAGTAGAAAATGGTGCATTGGCGAGACTTTATCAGACTGAGCGACAGTTTACACAGGGGAGTAGGCATACCGAGCCCAGCGGAGAAAATGGGTATCAAAAACTCAAAAAAAAACAATAAGAAAAGAGCATGTGTGTTACATGTAGACCGATGATTAAAAGCACTAAGAAATAAAGTAACTTGCTGCCTCACTTAATTTATCACTGTAGTTATTATTATTGAACTGAGAAGCTACATAACGAATAATAAATAGTTACAACTGAATGTAATGAACCAACAGTAACTGAGCGCTAAATATAGCTCATGTGTCCCACTGTCGCGTTTATACTACTTGTAGTTAGCGAGTTTTGCGTGGGTCGAAAACTAAACAAATATCACATCACAGTAAATAAACATAGATCTCATCAAATATTAAATGATGTGGTGACATTTAAATGTTCTAATAAGCTTTACACACTGTGATTTATTTATCCAAACTGAGTAAATTTAGTTTTCTCCATAACTTACTCTGTACACCGAGAAAACATTCCATCCGTCCTCACGCCTGTGGTACTGGATTATATGAACTCCTCTCATAAGAACTGTTTAAATCACATTGCAATCAGCATAAGGAATGGATATATTTATTATATAAAATCATTGAATACAGGTACAATCATAATATAATTCAATTTTATATTATTTTTGTCAAAAAGTGGAGCCAGAAACCGCTCTGGGTTTCGCTTTGCAGCTGTTTGATTGTAAATATAACTGTCAATATCAGTATAACTGTCAATGTCAGACTATGCTATATATGACATTGACAATAAGTCAAAGATCTGCTAATATTAAACTTGACTGTGCAAACCGGCCGTAATGAGACCGACCTTGAACGGAGTTTGTCCCTTTCTTTTGTATGGACAACTTATATACATACATATAGTATGGAAAATACCGTAAAGGGATAAAACTATAGAGATTTGAGTAGCGTGGCCACATGAGACAGAAGATTGTAACATAGCAATATATGTATTTAGAACCCAGTGGTACATACATAAAGGTCAAAGTTCTTTAAGGTAAGAACGGCTAACTACGTTGCTGACCCTGTCAAAACCGGCACGCACTGAGAGAGGAAAATATTATAACTTTGTCCTTTCCGTTACGTGGAATAACTCCATAGTATAACCTATTTCATGTGGGAAAGAGACGGAGCTACCAGCGGTCTATACTTTTCTCTGTCTACGGAACATTCATAGCACTAGCATGTTGTTAGACAAGGACACACTCCCACCCAGGTGCCTTTCGTTTGGGCCGTTTTGTTCTAAAAGGCAATTCCAACCAATTTATATTTGGTACATACGGATTAAATTGAATTTGTCAAAACATCTGGATAATATTATGTCTACGTAAAAAGTATAAAATCGGAGTTTTGGCGGGAACGTGCAAAAGTGTGTGATCTAACTGTATTTTTCCCAAAATTTGTGTTTTTCCACGAGTTAATGTGTAATAAATGTGGATTATTAACCATTAAGTGCTGGTGAATGTGTGCGAGTGCAGCACACCACAATGTTGAAAACCATGCTATTCGCGTTCTTACCAAAATTCCACTAAAATTTTCAATAAAGTCGACATCTTTACTGAGGGTATGACTTGGACTAGACTTTGACTTGAAACTTGACCAGTAATGTGACTTTGAAGATTAAAAAGCTTGAAAAACTTAAAGAATTGTAATACTTGACACTGGCTAAATACACTAATCGTGTGGAGCCATAATGAAACAAAAAAAAAACTGATGGTGCCTTCGAGAATTTACTAATGGAGATGTTGACGCAAGGCGTACCCCTCTGCTGGCCATATAGCCATTATTGGCCATATGAGCGTGCGTAACTACGCTGTATTTTTAATATTGTGTGCGTGTTTCAAGCTAATGTGCGGGATCGTTAAAGTGAGTGATTTGTGTGTGTGCAATGCGTGTTTACCTCGTCCCCGTATGTATCGGCAGAAAAAAATGTTTGAGGATTACAACGTTAATATCTCCATTGGTAAATGCTCGAAGGTTGGTGCTCTCCATTAAAGTATATTAAAATAAACTTGTCCTAAATAATAATAATATGAGAAGGATAAAACTATACAATCACTAGTATGAGAAAGCGAGATGACCAACAATTTTTATCCTTCTCTGCGTATGCGATTTTACAAACTGGCTCCACCAATGTATGGAGCCAGTTTCTAGTGCACCCATTGGCTCTCACCCGCTGTTATGTATAACCTACCAAATTACGTTGTTCATTTTATCTTATAGCTGGCATATGTATCACGTGTTCATCATTTTAGTCGGGTTATATCTCTACAGCTATTTCATTCGCATACGCTAATGTTCTCTCTATATATATATGTATTTTGAACCCCCGACGCAAAACGAAGGTTGTAATAAGCTGTTTAGTTTGACGTGTGTAATGTAATGTATATTTGTGTATGTGTGTGTTTGTCTGTGGCATCGTAGCGCCCGAACCGATTTTGGTTTAGTATTTTTTTGTATCGGTGTCTTAATCGAGTGTGTAACAAGACAAAAACCCAGAACGCACGGATACGAATACTTTCTCCCTCGCACACCGACTATCTGTTTCACCGAGCATCGGCATCGAGATCGGCATCCCCGCCACAAGCCTGGGCGCGGCGCGGCACCTCCCCCTTCACCGACGCCGCTGCTATATAAACGGTCGCCGGCCTAGTTTAAATCAGTTCGCCTTCAGAGCTCGGCTTTGAGAGATTAAGTTACCAGTCCTCAAGTCGTGGCTCGAGCTTCAGAGTGAGATTATAGTTTCTCAGTCCACTCTGTCGCCCCGCGGTCGCGAAGTAGTCCTCCACTCCGATGCTCCGAGGTCGCGAAACATTAACCTGTACCTTGTAGAGCTAAGCTTGCTGAATAAACGGAACAGTACCCGAATACCTTGTTTTTACTGAGCTACAACCTACAAGTGTTCTTTTTGATTCATGAAAATCCGTACAGCCGTTTGAAGACTATGAGCTTTTTTCTAGAGGATGAAGCTATGAAATAAACTTTTGTAGTTCTGATCAATTCGAAATTCGGTATCCTCTTGATCTTGATGTTTCTGTTTGATAGGATTGAAATGAATGGAATGAAAGAGATGGAGCTATACAGCCTACATAGCTGCGTCCCCGTCATTTAGTTCAGTTCGTTCATTCAATAATCCACTGTCGAGGTTTGTGATACGGGGGCTAATACTAAGACTTAATTCCTCATTAACTTACAGCAGGGCTCCGTTCACGACCTGCGCTCGGAGTGCAACCTGTGCAACCAAACGCTCTGACCTCTATCTCTTACTCGTTCAGCGAATGTGACGCTCTGAGGTCGTGAACGGGGTTGGAGCGTTTGGGTGCGTACTCCGAGCGTAGGTCGTGAATGCAGCCCAGGGATGTCGAGCTTGGTTTCCTCGGAACGGTCTTAATAAACAGATTAAGAATAGATCGTTCGGGAGGTGGCATTAGGTACATTTTGAGTAGTAAGTAGTATTATTTCCTAAGACATTTGTTTTCCCGCGAGCTAATGAAAGGTATCATCGTCATCAGCCGGTGTCAGTCCACTGCTGGACGTAGGCTTCTCCTAAGATGAAAGGTATAAGTGGGTAAAATAAAAATTTAAATAGGGTCCAGTTTCACCGGTTCCTGATATCGCTAATACGAAGAAATCTGACACATTTCTATCATATTCTGATAACTATCTAACGCATTATCAGGAACCGGTGAACTGGCCCTTAGTAAGTTAAATATTTGTTTAAGTGATTAGTTATAAATGAGGTTCTCAATTCGTATGTATGTTTTTTTAAACTTTTTTGTGTATGTTTCTTAAGCGATTACTCCGTCAATTGTGGACCGATTCAAATGATTTTTTTTCAGGGTACATCTCCCTGGTGATTCCATTATACAATATATTGAGATTTGCCCCCTGAGTCACAATCATTCGAAAGCAAATTCGTATTAGAAAACTGCCTCTCCTTCGACTCGGATCTTTGCAATTCACAATACTCCGACCGGAAACTTTTATATTTCAATTTTAAAAAATCTGTAAATTTTATCGGAAAGGTTTCCGCAACCAAATAGCTCACGGAATTATAAATATTCTTAATTTAAAATGAAGCTTCCGAATCCGGAAAGGTTTTCGAATGATTGAGAATCTGGGGGCTGATGAGTATCTTCAGAGATATGAAGATAAAAAAATCTCCAACTTGATACTGAAACTGAATCGCACGGCATATGAAGTCTGATCTTATTATTATTTTTTATAAAAGCTTACTAGCAATGTGGGTTGCTCATTACTAGCATTCTAACTAAGCTAAATATGCTAGTGTCTGGAGTAGGTTCACGTCAATAGTGCAATGGGCGGGGATCGAACTCACGACCGAACTGTAACGTGTGAAAAGTGAAAGCAATACCATGTCCAATCCCTCGATTTAACTTACAATAACATTGACTGGAGTATAATTATTCACTAATAGGAGTTTTTATGAAAGAATTCCCGTGTGAAAGCTTAGCCAGTAATGCGTATAACAGGTAGTTCGATCATAGTTCGCGCAGTTTCTGAGAGATAAGGCTTCAGCACGACAAATAGGTTTACTGCTAATGCGATTTGATCCGGCGGCGGCGCGACTTGTAGGCTACACTCACACTTAGACTGCTTCGTTGACTTCGACGGTGGAAGACCTTCTGAGCTGAGAGTGCGCGATCTAGGTGGCGACCAGATAGCGCAGTAGTATTTGTATCGACTTGTTCACACCAAACGCGATCTACGGCGATCAGAAAACGATTGAAAAGCGGATCGTGGACGCACACGCGGACGCAGGACTCCGCGGTGTGGTTGTACCTTTAAGCGTCGTCCTAATACGATTACTAGGACACATAATCGCCATTTGTACGTTTAATCGCGGATTCGTACGAGTAAAATTCGTGCGAACTTTCGAAGATCGCGTGTTCGCGTTGTAAGTACTTGGTGAGGAGAGATAGTGGTCCAACGCTAGCCTATAAGATATTAAATTGAAAAAAGAAACATTAGAATGACGCCTTATTTTTAGGTCTTTAGTTCAAAGATTACGTTGATGAAAATATTTTTTTGAATAAATAGGAAATTAGGTAACTTTGTCTACATAGTTTTTCAAGGAAGGATCATAATCAATATGTTTGCATCCTTAGTAATATATCGTTTCTAAGTATCTCCTATGAGTATTGTAAGTATATTTATATCCCTAAAGTGTTGAAGACAGATCAAGCCTACGTATATAAAAGCGGCCATAGCCCAATGGCTAATGGTGATCGAGAGATCGTGAGTTCGATCCTATTCGGTCGCTGTGTTTTTCAGTACGATGTTCGGTGTAGCCTTTACAGTCGACGTAGGCCTCTCCTTTTATATGCCACAGAGCCTAGTCTAAGCCTTTTTCATAAAATTTTCTTCAACCACCAATTTTTACTCAATATTAAATGATTAGAAAAATGTTCCGCACATGAGTTCTAAACGGAAGAAACGTGTTACGTGCGGGCTAAATGTATAGTATTTATTTATTGAAAGGCTGCGCTGTCTGTGGATCTGTGCTGCTGGTGACCATTTACGTTGATTATAGAAATAATGTGTACAACAACAATGTGCAGTGATCAACACTATGTGTACGTTGGGAACTAATACATATCAATAGCAGCCATTATTCGTCCACTGCTGGACATGGAATGGCTGGACATGGACCTCTCCTATGGCACGCCACTGAGCTTGCGTTATAAATCGCTCCAGCTAGCTGGAGGGCGTCCTACGCTGCGTGTACCGAGCCGTGCACTATGTAGTTATTTATTATGTTTTGTTATGTCATGTTAGTTATGAAGGTACATCAAAATTATATGTCTGGATATAGCCTAGTCTACTTTCCTTATATGCCTTACTCAGCCGTGTATGTTTGTTTGTGTGGATCATAACCTATTTGGAAACTCTGTTTTTAATGAGTTACCTCATTAAGTCTCACTCATCTGAAAATAAATAAAAAATATATATGTATTGGTCAATAGGGAATATGCATGATTTTTTTAAATATGTTTATTTCACTGAATACATCCATTGAACACAGTAAAAAAATTAAATAATACTGATAGGGTTCAAATTAAGCTACAAAATATAGTTTTAGCATTGAAAAAATATGAGGTATCTAAAACGCTGCCAAATTTTCGCTTGCCTTTGTGACGTCACAGTGCACGACACGGTCTCCACAGATTACATATTTTTAATAGAAATACTACGTATTCGTACTACAGTGCATACTATTTCTATGAAAAAGATTTAATCTGTGGAGACCGTGTGCTGCACTGTGACGTCACTTTCTAATTGACATGTGGTGATGTGTTTAGCAAATTTAAATTTCCCACGCTTTTTTTCATTTTTCATATAATATTTTAACACATGTAAGAGTATTTTATTTATAAAAAAAATGTTTAACATACAACACCAGAACAATAATGATTCGAAAATAAATGATTTCAAGTAAATGTATACTCCCTATGCATATTCCCTATTGGTCAAAATCTTTGAAGCTGTTTGAAGTTAATTAGAACCACTTCCTGAAGTTCGATTGAAATCAAATTTAGTAATTCAGCACATTTGCGTATCTTTGGTGACAATCCAATAATATGGTACCATCGAGCTGACATGATGATGGACCCGGCTGTACGGCCTGGAACTACGTTATAGCAAATGGTAGGACAGTAGAATTTAGGGTAGTATGTATTGTTATCATTTGTAGTACTTTTCATTACACAATGATACTTTAACGTCTTCACATAAAGTTTGTGCTTAAAACAGTTTGACACTCTTATATCCTACTAATATTATAAAGACGATAGTTTGTGTGTATGTCTGTTACTTCTTCACGCTAACTAGCTACTACTCAACCGATAAAGCTGAAACTTGGTTTGTAATTAGTCTAGACCCTAGAATAACACATAGGATACTTTTCATCCCGATATTTCAACGGGAACAATGTCTACACGGGCAAAACCGCGGGGCATAGCTAGTGGGATGTAAATTAATAATCTGATGTCCGGTACCCTTTAAAAGTTGTAGCACGTAATTAAACATGCTAATTTATGCAAGTGATATAATGAAACATCATCAGTTCTTAGCTAGGACTGCACTAGCTCGCCGAATTATAATCGTTACTGACCTACAGAGGTGAGGTGAGTAGATGTATCTATATCTAGTGCAGTCTGCATGTAGGTGTGCTCGCGAGGGCGGGAAACGGGTCACTGTGCGCCGCAACTAGGTCAGGGCGGATGCACCCAGGGTGACCAGTGTCGCCGGACGAGATTGGACGGTCCTAAGACAAATGTCGCGCCGGTATTTACTTCGTTTGGAGATGTGTTTTTTCAATTATATGATTTGAAGCTTTCTTCGGCCTGATATTTATTTATTTATTATTTCATTATCTGAAGATATACTGTTTATATAAATTCCTTGAAGATGTCTCTGCAATCAACGACTAGATATTCTCGAGGTTGATATTTTGGTGACAAAATCGTTGTGGAGCCAAAATATTTGACTTAGTTGATAGGATATATTTTGGTATCGAAATGAGCGATCTTCTGCAAAAGTCCCATACTAAATTCGAAGTGTTCAAAGTGTAAGTTTCAGTAGTGTTATAGCAACACCGCAAGTGGCGAGCAGGGTCGTGCCGCGTCGGAGGCAGTCGTGTGCTCCCGGCGGCGCATGCGCGCACGTGTCATCGATCGGCGGGCACGGGCGCAGCGGCGCGAGTGGTCCGCGAGAGACGACGCGAGTCCCGGGCTCTGCCCTACGATGGCGGCGTGAGCGCGCGCCCCGGGGCCTCCGGCGGACATGCCGCGATGGCCAGAGAGGTACCGCCCCGCGATTATATAACCGCACCGCGCGGCCGCACCCCGCGCCGCGTGCTCCGTGCTCGTGCTCGTGCACGCGCTGCCGCAGCGCCCGTCCTCTTCGCACGCGGCCCGTTTCCACGCTCCGTCTCACTCCCACGTCGCTGCACATGCATAAGATCAGTGCCGTACTAGTCAAAAAATGGATCCCAGGCCGCCTGACAGTTCTTCGGACGCCCATGACCAACCTGACGAAGTCGAATGCCGAGCCGCTCTCGGACTCAGGGTGTTAACTAAATTGACCGTGTGCAGTGTATTAATAGGCTATATACCTAGCCATTTTTAGAATAGACCATGTAAATGAAATATGTAACAGCTAAACGGTATTATATAAAGCGAGCACATGCGTCGCTCCGTAGCAGTCCGTAGCGTTCCGTAGCGGTGTTGGAGCCGTAGCGGTATACTTGCCCTAGTTCGTAGCAGTGGGCTACGAAGTAGTTTTCGATCGATGCAGCGATGGCTGCAAGCAATAGAATTAAACTTGGGATATTTTTACGCATTATCAACAAATAAATGTTGACGTACACGGAATTATCAAATAATGAATGAAAGATACTCATATAAGTCTCTTAAATTATCGTGACATAAACATACTTACTTAGATATAAAATACTTCTCTTTTATGAAATAAAGAAGCTTTCTTTATTGATAAATGAAACAAAGTCTGTACGAATATTAATTACTTCGCCAGAGAGATAAATAATATAAATAATAATATTTTTGATTTTCATTTATCGTATTTTTAATAATAGAAATTAGAATCACAGCTGGTAATCACAACAAAATCCCGCGAAATGGGACGACAGATTCGACCTCGACAATGTCAATAGACTGTAAAAAAATTCTCCAAAAGCTTATTACTATCGGTGTGTTCCTACGCTTTTACCTATCGAACTATTATACAAGTACGCAGTAAGTTTTTAAAAAAATATATACATTAATATATATATATATATTTTTAATAAATTTTTCGAACACAAAAAATCCAGTAGTCAACGCTGGGATTGAACGCGTGACCTTCTGAGTCGCGAGAGCGCCGCGAGACCTATAACTTGACCCACGTATCTAACGAAGTTATAGAGACAACAGTGATTAAGACCACTTTATAGATCCTCCGTCAGAGTAAAATAAGAAATTACACAATAGGCGTATGATTCACAACGAGAAAAAAATCTCATTTTTCGTCTCTAGATAGCATGGTCAAAAATATTGTTTGCTACTTCAACCAACATTCGGTTAGGCTAGGTACTTACTTCTTTGAAAAGAGGAAAACTAATGCAATACATACGCATACCTAAATATCTTAAATTGCTTTCAAAAGTGTGATCGTGTTTGTACATTTGACTCTGTCAATCAATTATAAGAAAAATTATTTAAACATTTAATTCACAAATAAAAATATATATATTAATGGCTATCCAGACCAAAACGAAAGATCCAAAAACAAGCGGTGTATAACAACCTTTCTTTAAATATTATTTTTCTTGAAGTGTTACATACTTTAATTTCGTCGTATTGGTCAGAGCACCTGGGCATGTTTCCCAGGAGGGTACGGGTTCGAATCCCGTCGGTACGATGATATTTTTGACTGTGTGTAACAACCCTTCTTTAATCCAGACTAATATTATAAAGCCGTTTGTAACTCTGTCACTCTGTCCGTTTGTTACTTAATCACGCCCTAACGGACGATCCGATCTTACTGAAATTTAACAAGGACATACATTATAGCATGAGGATGAACATAGGCTACTAAATTCTTGGTTTACGTGAACGAAGTCATCTAAGCTAGTCACTTGTAAATATGACACGGCGATGACCAAAGAGCTTAATACAAAAATCGTTTGTACGCGACATTGGAATCTAACGACGCCCATATAAGTGATTATACATTTTTTTAAATATTTCAAGAATCCTTAACTGACGCGATTATATTAAATTTAATTCGAGAGGATCGAGAAAGAATGATAGAATGATTCATGATAATGACGCAGGTAGAATCATTATCAAGGGTTTTTCTTCTTCCGCTTCGTTTTATACGGTTACGCAGGGGTGGCCTTTACAATGTCGCGGCGCCACTTTAGCCGATCTTTGGTATCAAGTCTCTATAGCGATAAACGAAGGAATGGAATTCCCTGCCAGAGTCCTTTTTCCTCATAAGAACTATACGGAGATCTTCAAATGACAAGTGAACATTTATCTTCTAGGCAAGCGTGCTACATCGGCGATCACATCGTCACTTAACATCAGGTGAGATAGTGGTCAAACGCTTACCTATCATGGATAGAAAAAAAACTGCCAATTGCGAGTGCGACTCGCACACGAATGGTTCCGTACCACCGCGATACCTCTTTTATTTTTATTTTACGTTGGTTTTATTATTTTCGTTATAGAGGCCATAATAATACACAGTCTGTGAACATACCGTTCATAAGAATACAACATAAAATAAGTTATTTTTCAAAAAAAAAAAAACCGACTTCATAACCACAAATAGGCACTCAAAAGCGAAAAATAAATTACTTAAAATTATTATAAGCGCTACCCACTTATTTGAAGCCATTACCCATCTATTTGAAGTCGGTGCCAGCCAAGTCTAATAGGTAGTAGATAGATAAATCCCTACATGTATCTACCTACTTACTAACCTACATGTACCTACTTACTACTACTACATGCATAGTATCTATCTACTATCCACTAGACTAAGCTGGCACCGACTTCAAATAGATAAGTGGGTAGCGCTTATAATAATTTTAATCATCGTTCACAATTGCCGGAGAAATCGCGTAACATACACACAAAAAAAAACAAAAAAAAAAAAAAAACATGCAGACGAATTGAGAACCTCCTCCTTTTTTGTGAAGTCGGTTAAAAAGAAGCACAAAACGCCGAAAAACACGTTTCTTGTATTCTGTCTAAATTTCAAGTGTCTACCTATAATTGTTAAGGAGATACAGCCATCTGACAGACGGACGGACGGACAGACAGCGACGTCTCAGTAATAGGATGCCGTTGGTGCCCTTTGAGTATGGAACCCTAAAAAGCTATTTCAATTTTGGACCTATCCGAATTTCTCCCAGCTAGCATTTGTTATTTAGATTACAGTACTTCTATGATTCTTCGTGTTACATTCAACTAGCTGATACCCGCGACTTCGTTCACGTACACCAACAATTAAGTAGCCTCATGCTATATATCCGTGTTACATTTCAGTAAGATCGGATCGTCCGTTTAGGCGTGATTAGGTAACAAACAGACAGAGTGACAGAGTTACAAACGTTTTTGTAATACTAGTCTGGATATCTAACAACGTAAAACAAATTAGATCGATTATGGAAAGTTTTTGATCGTTAAAACGTTTTAAGTTCCTTTAGATAATTTTGAGCCGTTGCTGTTTCAAATTGTCATTTACAAGCCAGTTAATAACATTGATACTTTAAAGTAAACGGCTCATAATTAAGCTAGTTTAAAAACTAAAGCAACCGACTTCCATGCCCCGCGAGTCAGTTTCAGTAGCAAGTTTGAGACGTGAATCGTCATATCTCTGAAGATACTAATTAGATCCTTATAAAATTACAATGGGACCACCTCGAAAATGTACTCTACCGATTAAAAAAATAATCATTCGAATAGGTTCTCATTTAAATATATATATATATATATATATATCACGTAAGTAATCGCGTAACATACTTATAAATAATAAGATCGTTTAAAAAAACTAAAAATACCGACTTCAAATGCCGCTCTATTAATTTTCAGTACCAAGTTTGAGGTGCTTATCTCGATATCTCTGGAGATACCAATAAAATCTCGATGAAATTACTATGTCACTACCCTTGGAATATCTTCTTTCCAACAAAAAAAGAATAATTAAAATCGGTTCATAAACGACGAAGTTATCCGCGAACAAACAAAAAAACATAAAAAATATACGGTCGAATTGAGTAAACTCCTTTTCTAGAAGTCGGTTAAAAAAAAGAAAAAAAAAAAAACAAGTTACTGACGAATTTAGAACCTCCTCCTTCTTGGAAGTCTGTTGAAAATAGCAACAACATCTTTTAACACAAGAATAATACGTGAATCTGCTTTTCCTTCACTTATTTTTAGAACACAACATTAAATTATATGTAGAAAACAATACACGTACAAGTCACGCCCTCGTCTTACAAACCATTCCATTCGTGATCCGACCACACTTTCTAATTACACAATTAATGATTGTGTCTTGTTAACTATGTCATTAGTTGAATGTAAATTGACTGCGATGTGCTGAGATCCCTTGTGTTTATTACGAGTTGCTTAGTACCCACAATTTGTTTTCAATAAGCCAGAGAAAATATAGTTATGTGTTATGTACCTACCAATGAGAGGTTAGATACGTACGAGCAACACATTGCGTAATAAAACCTATTTATCAACCGACTTCAAAAAAGGAGGAGGTTCTCAATTCGTATTTAGGTTTTTTTTATGTTACGCGATTATTTCGTCAATTGTGAACCGAATCAAATGAGTTTCTTTTAATTGGCTGGGTACACTTTCAAGGTTATCGCATTGAATTTTCATTGGGATCTGATATGTATCTTCATGTCTCTGGAGATAAATACCTCAAACTTAGTACTGAGAATGACTAGCGTGGCATTTGAAATCGGTGTATTTTTCGTTTATTCAACGATCTTAAATTATATCATATATTAACCTAATTAGATGTTTATACCCGAGCGTTTGTCCAAGACAGCTAAACAAAAAGCTTTATCCTTCGCAACTCCAACGATAGTTGAGTCAGATCTTCTTTGTACCGCGAAGGAATCTTGATCAAACCGAGTCTATTACTTTGCAAACGCTTGAAAAGAATGTAAAAATATATTTCGCGAAGAATTTTAACCGAAAGAAGGCATGTTGCTCTGGAACGGAGAATTCTTGCACAGATGCTCGTAGTAGGTAATATATTACGTGGCGGTGAGAATATTTTAATTTCAACGTGCACGTTATGATTACGGAAACATCAAGAAAGCATACGATATGATTATGTTATTGTTAGTACATTTTATTAAATAAATAAATGATTTAACTCTTAGTACTGTGCCTAAATCATAATCATCGTTCATAGGTTTATTTAAACGTTTGAAGCTCGTAAATAATCCACCTTCATGGAATATTAATTACGGCAAACTATTATTAACTAAATGTTAGCTATTTTATAATGAAACGGTACAGAAGACTTGACATGACTTATATACAGTATTAGAAGTGCCTCACGGCTTCGCTCGCGTTAAACACTTCTTAACCGACGAAAAAAAAAACCGGAGGAGGTTATCAAGTCGATACGTATATATATATTTTTTATGTATACGCATAACTTTTTACAGAGTAATCTGATTCTTACTCGATAATTCTTTTTTTATTGAAAAGGGTATACCCCCATTTAAATTTCTTAAACTACTGTTAGTATACCTAAGTATATATTTTTGTAATTGTTTTGAGTTTTTAACTAAACATTATAACTAAGTTCTTAAACGAATGTAAGTATATATACCTAAGTAATTTTGAGTCGGCGCCAAATAATCAATAAGCAAAGATCACTAAATAACCTCTTCAATTTAAAGACATAATCAAATCAAATTAACAATGCAACGTGAAATCTCCAGCGATGAACATAAAAATTCCAAAAAATGCGCTTCCACACGAACCACAGACTAAATAGAGATGAACGACCACTCGCAACGACGTGTGCCCGTCACGGGCCGTCATAGATTACTATATGTGGTGCCCGTTCGGGTTGCAGTCTCGCTGACATTAACTTCGTCAACACTCGGCATTTTCCGGCGAACTGGCGTGTTGCGCCATGCCTCCGCCGCGCATCACAGTTTACGTAATTACTTAATTTGCTTGTTTGGCGCCGACTCAAAATTACTTAGGTATACATACTTGTATTCGTTTAAGAACTTAGTTATTATGTTTAGTTAAAAACTCAAAATAATTACAAAAATATATACTTATGTATACTAACAGTAGTTTAAGAACTTCATTATTAAGGTTAAATAAAAAAGTTTAATTATTTTTTGCTTTTCAGTTTTTTCGGCGGTTTAATTTTTTTGTTTAAAATTTTATTCCATTTACTTAAAACTTTTCTTTCGTATAATCTTTCTATCATGAAAACACATCAAAAAAGAATTAGCCTATTGGTCCACCCGTTTTCGAGTTATCACGTGAGTAAGGGAAATTGGGATTCATTTTTATAAAGCCCGAAAAACTATATTGATTTTCAGACTTTGTTGTCCTATTTCACCATCTTAGGGGTGGAATTTCGAAAAATCTTGAAACACGTTATTAATTATTTATTTACAGAAGTACTTATGTAAAGTTTCGAATAAAAAAAAATCTAATCTGATTTCTCCATACAAACTTTGAACCACCGTTTCATCGCCTTAGAGGGATTTTTGGAAAATCTTTTCTTACTACACCCTGTACCAATGTACCCTCCACATTTTAAGTGTCTACGACCGGCGGTTTTGCGTTATGTCTAAGTCAGCCAGTCAGTCAGTATGTCAGGACAAAGATTCATAAAGTATTAGATACGTTGTATGTGTCAGCATTAGGAGGCACGACAAACACTGCCGATGGTTCGACGGTTCACCAACCATCGATGAGCGCTCGATGGTGCGGGATTCCATTTAATTCCTCCATTTTAGCATTAATCTTCTGATAAAGAGGCTCATAAAGTCGACTGCGAGGATTTTTGTAGGAGGAGTGACCCCCGCCCCCCTCCCCCCTACAAAGTTATGGAAAACCGATAACTGTAATCAGTTTTATCTTGTCATCTCATTTGTTAGATTATGATTAGAATTCTGTTAAAATGATTAACGTGTAAGGAATCTTAACGCTTTAAATCTTATATGTTACCTATGTGTACAAAAGCGAAATATCACTGACTGACTGACTGACACTGACGACGATCTTAAAAACTAAATTATATACAGCAATTGGGTGTTATGGTTTTTATACATTGCATAGGCTAAAGTTTTCACACCAGTTGGTAAGTGTTGGTGCATTCAAGGATGGTAGCATGCTAGGCCTAGAATGACAACTGGCTCTCAAGAACAGCTGCCGGAACGCATAAGAAGTTCGGCGAAAGATTTCTAACTTGAGTGTGGTAGCTGGTCAGGCGCTGGACGCTATACTCCTACACCATGCTGGTATTTGGGGGGGTTTAATGATTTATTTAAAGCGATCATTATTTTTTAATTCAAAAATCCTTACCTGCGCTGCGGGAATTTGAACCCATTACCTCTGGCGTCAAAGCAGATCATTCTCTCACTTCGCCACTGGACCTTTGTTTCCTTTTACGAGGTATTAATTTTCTGACATATTTATTTGTGAATAAATTAAAAGTTAAAAACTTTGTGATCTTAAACTAACTTTATGTAAAGACTTTATCGTGTGTAAAAAAAGCTAACTAACGATAACGATAAATGAATGAAATTATCTACTAACGATAACAATTAATCCTAGACCACATTCAACTATACTATCCATAGATTAAGGATCATAAGGAGGTAATAGTGCGAGGTCTGCGGCCCTAACATTGTGACACAATTGTGTCTTTTAAATGTAGTTATCTTAATAATGTGTATGTACATTATGTCATAACTATCTAACGGAGGGCGATGGTGTCTGTAACACAGTTTTATAACTTCTACGGACACCAACAACTTATAGTGTATAAATAGTCACTAAGTACATAATCACCTATCTTAAGTTTATAAGGCACATGTATTTAAAGTAAAAAAAAACATACTAACACAGCAAGCTAATTAAAACTATTAATCTCGAGTAAATGTGACTTTAGTAGCTACGACTTTTTGTATATGTTTAAGAGTGTATAAATGCCATGTCATCTTGCCGGCAAACACTTGCACAGTTTGTTCCCAGCATACCTGCAATTCTTCGCCTCGTGGCATCTCCAATAAGCGTGGCTCTTGTAAAAACAAACGTGAACACTCCACTTTTATGTTCACACCTCTGACTTTCATTTGTCTCTCTAGGGTTGCCACTGACTCGTACATGATCGAACATGAGTCTTTCGGACCGTGTGGCTTAAGTTACGGATATAGTAAATAAGATGCAATGCATCCTTACAAAAATAGACACTAGCACACATAATTTAACTACAAAACGTTTTTGTAAATTTAAATTACACCAATCAACACAATTCTTATAACTGCAAAAGTTTGTTTGATGTTTTGAATTCTTCACCGTCAATGGCTCGGCTGATTTGAATGAAATTTTGCACCTTAATTTACCTTTTTATCTTTGATTTGTAACTTTACTTTGTTTTATTATTTGTTGTTTAATGCGGCAATAGTAATGCACATTGTGAAAATTTCATGTGTGTACCTATGACGGTTCAGAAGAGATAGCCCTGTGACAGACGGACGGACGGACGTGCGTCGTGGACAGTGGAGTTTCAGTAATAAGGTCTAGTTGACACCGTTTGAGTAGGGAACCCTAAAAACGTGGCACCCCTAAGATTTTGGAGACGCCACCCCGTAGCACAAAAAGGCATAAAGTGTTGCAGTTTATGCCCTCCCCTTCTTTTCCACCACTTTTCGCTGCGATAATTGGAACAGTCGTCTAATTAAGAGGAACGCAAGGATTAGGAGTTTTCTTATTACGACATAAATAATGTATAATCGTACAATTGTAGCGTGGATATGTAATACATCCTCATATTGCAGTCTGGGTGAATTTTATTTATTTTAGAATAATTCTTTAAAAATTAAAAAACAAGTCTATCTTTATACAGGTGTCACTGAAATATCCCTGAAACAAATATGAAGTATTATTGAATTACAAAAATGGCCGTAGTATTGATACTCTATGGTACATAATCTTCTACGATATCATGGTGACCATAAACTTAGCCTTACGACGTCGGGATCAGTAAAGTCTCTAAGGGTAATAATCCTTTGCATAAAACGTAAGTTCTATGCTATTGAAATTTATAATTTTGTATAATATAAGTACAACATAATGTGTACTCCCCCAGTTGACTTGGAATATGAGTACGTGGGCTATCAAACACTGAATACCATCACACCTCCTCAAATTGTATATTAACTTAATGAAAGGTCATGTAAAGACAATGAATGGTAAATAATTTAATAGATCATCCCACGCCCACTATGCCCACACATGGTCGTTATAATTACGTGCAAACGTCGTTTTACAACAACATTGAATTGAATTACATACGTAACTCAGCGCGTGGGTAAGCACCCACCGCGATCATATCATCTATGGGAATAGACAAATTGATTGATAGTGTAGATATTTCATGTTTATGCTAGCAGATACCCGGCGTGTGCTACTACGCTAAAAAAAGAAATGTGACCGAATGTACCTATTCATTGTTTTAGTAGTCAAAAACCATCTTCGCATTATTGTGTTTCTAATGAAACTGATTTGAAGCACATCGGTTGGATAGTTTCAAAGTCTATCACGGACATAGGTACAAACATTTTTTGTGTTTTATATTATAGAATACTAGCTGTGCCCCGCGGCTTCGCCCGTGTTAAAATATATCCTATAGCCTAATATATATGCCATAATACTGGCTGTCTCTGTGCAAAATTTCACCCAATTCGGTCCGGACAAACTGACTTTCGCATTTATAATATTGGTGTTGATTGGTGTTGATAGATATATCCAGCACTGTAAAATACAAATAAAATATTTGTAGTATTTGATTCCTTTATATTTGAATGCATATCTTGATCCTTCATGTCACACCTTACAATATAAAATCCACAGTTATTTATATTATTTAATAGCACAGTGTGACCTAAACCCGCACTTTACGCACGCTTTTCCGTGACGGCGTACAGCTAACTTCACGCAGTGCAGTAATCGACTACTTGACGGAAAAGCGTATCGTAAGCGTAAAATGCGGTTCTTGTCACACTGCTATCTTTAAAATAATATGTGATTATAATAATATAAATAACTGTGGATATATATATGATATGATATAATTATTGATTAGAAAATATTTAAAATATCAAACAAAGTAAAATTAAGAAAAGTAAATAAATACGTACACAAAATATAATCTATGATATTACTGCCGCTACGAATTAAACTCACAAAACTAGCAGCATTGCCACGTTAGATAGCCTGGTTTTTGTAATATAAAATAATACAAGAAATAGAATAAGGAACTAACCACGGAAATAACTGTTCCACACTTAACGAATAGTCGCGAGCTATCATGGCTAACGACTATTAAATGATTTGTACGTCTTAAATAAACCCAGAATAGGTGCACGTAGAGCTTTCATACCATTTCGTTGATCACTTATAGTATGAATACGATTTCTGAGCCGCCTAATAATATAAAGGGTGAATGAAACACGGAGGTAAAAGTAAACTACATATCAGAGATATCAAATTTTACTGAAACGTAATAAAGTGTTTACTTTGCTGCTTTACTTTGCTTTCGATCGACTACGAATTTGTTACGATGAGTTGCTACGGCGTAGCTCTCTACGCGTTGCTCTTATTTTCATTCATGCTTTCCAGTCTAATGTCAAAGAATTTACCAAATGTTTCTTTGACAGTAAATAAATGTTTCTTTGACAGTAAATAAATGTTTATTTGACAGTAAATAAGTAAATGAAAAGCAAGCATAAATATAACTTTTCAAACAATCATTCTTTGTTACTTTTAATGTTTTAAAATTGAGCGTGGACCGCTCAATGCAAAGAAAATTATAAACTAAAATTAATTTTAAGCTAAAATGACTTTCAAGCCGTTCGGCCGTCTGATAGGTAGTAGTCCCGTAAATAAGAAACATTACAGCCAAAAGCAATGTTACCTGAAATTACATTATTTAAAATCAGAACGTTATTTGGAAATGGAACGTTACAGGCATGGAGCGTGACGATCTCCGAGAGTGCATTATCGGCATCGCTAATTTCAACATCTTACGGGACTTACGGCATCAGGAGATTACGGGGCGCGCTGCAGTGCGGGGCGCGGGCGGGCGGGGCGGGGGGCGGGACGCGACCCGGTCACGTCGCCCGCCCAGTGCGGCCGCGGCGCTCCGCGGGCGCGGACCGCCGCGCCTACCTTACCTTACACCATATACCTATTGCACCGAGTAATATTTTTTTATTTATACACTTTTCATACCGTGTCTAGTTTAAAGTGCCAAGATGATTGTCGAGATACAGGAGGTAGGTCGGTGCGATACGGCGAGCGTTTCTTTGATGCCTTCTTTCAGAACGGGAGCGCATTCACCGTTTAGGCTTTGACGTACGTTTTTGACGTATGCTGTCAGGGGGAGTACTGAACTCGGCGGTCGAAGGGCATGAACTTTTCGATGTTCGAACTTCAAAAGTCCTAGTCTAGATTAAAGATCGTGCAGGGCGACGGTGTCAGTGGGTCAACGCACAGTGCGTGCGGGGCGCGGCGGAGCGGTGCGGGCGGGGCAGACCGGAGCGGGCGTTGCACCGTTGCACCCACTACGCACTACGACTACGAGCCGTAGCGGACTCTACGCCGTAGCGCCGTAGGGCGTAGTTATCATTATAACCAAACGATTGATTTGTTCTGATCAGTGGATGAACTTGAATGAATCGGATGCGAATCGCACGATGAGTTTGTTATCACCCCGGCGCTGCGAGCCCGTGACATGTTGTTTATCGGGAATTAGTAAGCATGGGAGCTCGTAGTCTCGCTGAACGTAACCAATGGTAAACTTTATTCTTTCGAGTGAGCCTAGACTATAGAGATGCTGCAGTCTTGTGTATTGATGTGGTATTCTGTGCTTTGCAGGAGGTTAGAGGAAAGAGGCCTTTCAAGATATGGGACAGTTCGCGGAACGTAAGGAAGGGACTGGTCGTCACAAGTTTTGAGGAGTTAATTCACAGAGGTCAGTACTTTAATAGTATTAAATTCTTTGTTTTTTTACCTGTTTTTTTTACTGATTTTTAAATTTTGGCTGTATTAGTAGTAGTAGTTTAGTAGTAGACAGTGGTTGTCGAAACTACTAATACAGCCAAAATTTAAGTCAATTCTTGTATCGATAAAACTAAACTTAAGTAAAAAATAATAATTCAAGTTACGAGTACAAACGTTTGTCTCGTGTCCCGTGAAACTATATTCAGTGCTGCCCGAATTAAAACTTTTAATGACTTTTGGTCTAGTTTAGTTGGTTTTGAAGATAATAGAATCGCGGCCAAAAGCTACATATTTGAGATTTTTGGTATCAAGATGTGAGGAACGTATAGGCTTGAACTGTGTAACACTTTTAAGAAACTCTTAGTCACTATCTTGTGAAAGAGTTTTTTGAACAAAATAATCATCAATTTTGGACTGAAATATAATCAATAGCATTAACATTGATCATTTAACAGCATTTAGGTCATACATTTTTATGCTGTATAGGCAAGCGACTGACTACTATCTCACCTGATGTTAAGTGACGATGTTATTCGTTAATGAGTTTGTTTTATTATTCTTGCATAAAGTATTAAGTGAGTAGTAACCTCCACTTTAGAATATGAGTCTAAGCAAAATCGATTGACACGTTATTATGAAGTTGATAGAATAGTCTTCAAAGACAAACATACAGACATATATAGGTGTAATAATTGTTGCATCAGACAAGTATGTACATTTTATTCCGTGTTTAGTAAACACTAAAACCTAAGCTCCGTCAACAGATAATCACTTGACCACTTTCTCATCTGATGTCAATTGACGATGCGGTCTAATTTAGGATCATGCTCGCCTTTTTTTTTACATCATACACCATTTTCTTTATTTTTTTCGCATCTGATTGGCTAGCGTTTGGCCACTACCTCGCCTGGTGGTAAGCACTGATGTGGTCGATGATGGTAAACACGCTAGGCCTAGTATGGTCTGACTCTCAAGGGTTATATGCTGCCAGAACACCGAAAGGTTATGGTGGCAGATTTTCTCCTTGATAATGGTAAGCTACTTTTTCGTAGCAAGTCAGATAGAACATCGATATAATGCTCTTGCCACCTGTTTAAATGTTTAAATGTGTGAGGTGTAAATGGATCATTTATTATAATTGATGTCTTACTAGGTACACATTTAGGATGTATTTGAAAATATCTTATATTAAAACGTAACGTAACTATTAGCAAAATTAATATATTTTTTAACACTCTTGCTCATAAAGTGGCTCTAATTTCACTGCAATTAGGCACATAATGACACCTGTTATCAAACTGTGACTTTTTAATTGCTGTTAGTCACAAGTGAGTTATAGTTTTTTTTTTAATTTTATTGGTTGAGTTGCTTTATACTTAAAAAAGTTTCGATACTAAACAGATCGTGTACATTAGTACAAAAAATTTATATACCTATTGCTTGCTCATTTTATGCAACTTCGTATTTAAATAGATAATTTAAACTTGTACGTGTTTAATAAACAAAACATTCACTCAAATATAACTTATGTTTTCTCTGCAAAAACTATAAATTCCCCATTTTGTACGTGGCTAAAACGCTATCCGCGACAAACCAAAAATAAAAAAACCTCATTCTTAAGTAAACCTCTTTTCAGTCTGTGGCCGATCGCCATTGTTAGATGCGCGCGCACAGGAAAACTAATTAATTTTCCCGCCATTACGAAAAATTTTTCACCACTCGTTTTCACTGATTACATTATAGTTATTTATTAATTAAACTGTCTACAAGTAATTAATGAAGAAAATGATTTATGAAGTAAACCGCCCTATATAAGATGTGAAGCTCTTAACGTTATGGAAAGTTTACTACCTGGAAACTCCCCACTCCAGGAAAAATGATTTTTTTTGTATTATTTTCTTCACAAGCATGTTAAAAAACGTCGTATGATACACGTGTGTATTGATGATTACCGTCCTCGGCTCTCTTAAGACCCTCACCTAACGGCTCGGGTCTCAAAGGCGCCTCAGCGGTAATCACCAACATTACACACTTGTACCATAATGTACTATTTATAATTCAAACATAATATTCTTACCTGATACATATACGGGTGATCTATTAAAATGGCAAGCAGCCTGTAACTGTAAGTTATTCGATCAAACGTCATACTTGTTAGAGATTTTTTAGAGAATTAATAGAATACAAAATAATATTCTTTTATAGAATTTGTTCATTACACTTAACTATATAAATGAAGTGAACTGAACAGTTCGTCCGTGAACATGGCGCTTGTAACAGCACCGAAATATCGGAAACTCATATCAAAAGAAAAACATGGTAAATAAACCGAAAACAATATTATAGTAGTGTCAGTGACCATGAAAACTTAAAAAAATATATAAATGAAGCATAAATTCAATATAACACGTTCTGATAATTGATTATAAACTTCACTATCCACTTTCGTAAAAACAATAACATACACCTTTTTATTTCTTAATATCTCAGCTATGATTTCTTTGCTGCGTGTTTTTTTTTAAATCTATAAACTAAAAATGTATCGTTCTTCAAAAGTCGATGACAATTCCTGAATATTTATTATCAGTTAGCAGCACCTCGCCTCTTCACTCGCGTAGTTCCTGTATCATGAGAAAAAAATACAGTCTATGGTGATAATGTAGCTTTCCATTCGTGAAATAATTTTTGAAATCGGTCCAGTAATTTTTGAGGTAAATTTTTACAAACAAATAATCAAAAAAGATGTGTGGCACTCGGGGACTGCCGCGGTAAAGATATTCCATAGCATTTTTTATTTATGCAGTATTTTGAGCTATTGCATAGGTTCTATCGCGGGCCTTGAGCGTGGAGACCGAATCCAGAAATTCCGTAACGAAAAAAAAAACCTAACACCCCAACGAAACTCATTTTTTAAGCCTTAGCGTAGTAGAGTCCCCGAGTGCCTAGCTCAGCAGAGAGCTTTATTGTACGCCCGAAAAGGGCATACTGTTGATACGAATATAAACATACCATCTTATGTAACACAGTATTTACATTAAATATATTTTAATTTTGATTTTGAAAATAACTAATACTAATATCGTTTAAAAACTAAAAAAGAACCGACTTTAATGCCGCGCTATTCATTTTCAGTACCAATTTTGAGATGTTTATCTCAATATCTCTGGATATACTTATCAGACCTCAATAAAATTACCATACATTACCGAACTTGGAATATCTCCTTTCAAACAAAAAAAGAATAATCAAAATCGGTTCATAAACGACGAAGTTATCCGCGAACAAACATAATATATATATATATATATATATATATATACGAATTGAGAAACCTCCTCCTTTTTTTGAAGTCGGTTGAAAATATAAATAAAATGCAATATAATATTATATTATTAATACTATTATTTTGAGAAAAAAAACGAACACTCTTAATCATATCACCTGTCACCCAGAACTAAACAAAAACGGGTCATTTTTTGGGCGCTACAATGCCACAGACTATATATACACAGAAGATACACACGTATAATTTATAACCTTCTGTTTGCGTCGGGGGTTAAAGTAAAGGTAATATCATAGGAGCGCTTTATATTGAGTCCCGGTTACAGTGGGGTATATATACCTACCTCTATATTTAGTGGAGTGGAGTTCGCCCACAGTATTGCCCGGGGATCTCGGCCGTCGGTATCCAACCGAGAAATATATGTTTTACCCGCCTACATACACTCTGATTCAATAGAAAAATGTACGGAACGTAGCTCGGTCAGAACGTACAAGGAATGTAGACGCTAACTCTAATTACCTTCTACCTTCTGGTCTGGCATAGTGGCAGCGCTCTCGACACAAAATATAAATAAGGGTTCCCCTTTTTGCCATTCGGCTACGGAATCCTAAAAAGCAGCTGCGATGTTGTAATTATTTCAGGGCTTATTTATGCATAAAGTAAAATGACCGTAAGTCATCGATAAAAGCTATAGTGGGTTCCTCAAACAAATTAAGCTTTCTTATTTCAAATTGCTAATGTTTTTTTATTATAATATAGGCTAACATTTGACCACTTTCTCACTTGTCGGTAAGTGACGATGCGGTCGAGGATGGTAGCACGCTAGGCTTAGAATGGGAACTGGCTCTCAAAGACAACTCACATTAAGTGTTTGGTGACAGATTTTCCAACTTGAGGGTGGTAGCTGGCCAGGCGGACACTAGACAGTGTCCTACCACCATGCAGGGGCCGTTAATAGACACAAACTTACCAAACACCTGTAATGTTATATTATGCAACGTGTATTTGGTATTCTTATATTATTGGTATTTTGTAATGAAAACATACGTTATCAATAACTATTGTTACGATTAAATTCCACTGCATACTATATCCGTTGCATATGTATTGTAGAAACGTTCCTAACTTGTATCTAATCTGTTACGTAACTTTAACCCTTAAGAGACAGTACCGCGCTACGAATGTTGAAACGCTACGGCATCGCTTCTACCAACTTACTAGAGCTTAGAACTTGAATGAAGAGCTCGCGAGAGTTAGAACATGGTTAGATATTAGTGCCGACCCCAATACGTCTAGTAGTCATAACATGTTCATAATCAGCTCTAACAGCAGTCTGTGTCAATATCAACGTCTGACTTGCACCGGAGTTTGAAGTTAATTGAGAGTTGTCTGACAATAGGCTCGCGTATGGTGGCGTCTGTGTGTGGCATAATGCAATATATTAGGAGGCGCGTACATTGGCCTGGGGCTCTAGTCGCGGGTATAATTGTCTGGAGCGATGGTGAGCCAGATGCCAGGCTCGCTACGGGGTGCTGAGTTTTTCAATCGATGGTTAAAGTTTCATGTTTTTAACACTTTTTCAATGACCTGATGATGATGAATTGAAATTGTTAAAGAATAATTTGTTTAATAGCCGATTTGGAAAAATATTTTCTTTTTTGTTTAAGAGGGTGCATGTACTTCTCGTTTTGTTCGATTCCATAATTTATCGAGATCTGATTCGTATCTCTAGAAATATAGAGAATACACAAACTTGCTACTGAAAATGACGGTTAAGACGCACATTGACCAATACGCGTTATGACATTATGATGGTTACCATCATAAATACGCAAAATGACCAATCATTGACTCGGAAGGCATGTGAAGTTGTTTTTTTGGTTTTTTAAAGTATCTTAATTATTACAAAGATTAACGCGATATAATAATTGAAAATACAATACCATGAATGAATATTTGAAATGTTTAAGTCAGCATTTTTTTTAATTTTAAGGCTCAATATTTCAATAAATTATGATTATAATTATACGTTTATTTCGATACATCTCTCGGGGTCAAGCCAACATCCAGAAGCCCTTTTGGTCAAATGCTCTGTGGATGGGAGGATGTGGCATTCTATAAAAAGATGATAAAATATAGTATGGCTAGTGAGCTGGCTTTAGGTCGCGGTAAAGGATATTTTAACATACCTACTTTGATTAAAAACATTTTCAACTGATTTATATTTCAGTTTACTTTATGACGTGTCAAAGGTAGTAATTTTACAAAGAATCGACAGCGTATTTAACGGGTGACTGTACTCACCACCGGTGTACTGTACTGACCACAGTATGTGCATGTACTTTATATTTAATACTGACCGGTCGGTCAAGCGGCAGTGAACTTATCTACCTAGGTATAACTACAGTATAATAGTACCTACATCCTAATAATGCAATCTCTAAATGGAGTACTATCAACAGAGATCAAATGCGGGACGCGTAACCTATATTTCTCGGAATGCATTACATAAATAGGTGATGTGGTTAGCTGGCCAGATTCAGATCGATGCTGCCGACCGCCTAGTTAATATGTTGTCTGCTTTCCTCATTTCGATTCTAGTATGTTTTTGAGAATGTATCTGAAAGAAATGAGCTATAGGTGAGGCCTATGTCTAGCAGTGGATAGAGATCTAATAGGTTGATGATGATCCGAAATATATAAGTTACTAACACCGCCTCGCGGTTTCACCCGCGTAGTTCCCGTTTCCGTGAGAATACGGGGATAAAATATAGCTTATGTTACTCGCTGATAATGTAGCTTTCCATTAGTAAAAGAAATTTTGAAATCGTCGTAGTAGATTTTGAGTTAAATCGTTACTAACAAAAAATTAAATCTCTCCTCTTTTTTATATTAGTTTAGATATGAGGGCCCGGTGGCGCAATCGGGAGAACGGTTGGCTTTGATGACAGAGGTACCGAGTTCAAATCGCCGTGCACCAATGGATTTTTCAATGAAAAGGAAAAGTTTATGTGCACTTTTCACAGTGGCCCTCCGGTGAAGGAAAAACATCGTTAAGAAACCAACAACCCCCGCATGGTGGTAGGACACTATCTTGATTGACTTATATTGTCAAACAATTAGAAAATATTAAATATTATATCGTGCATAGAGGAAATAAGTACTTGATGGCTTCATTCTCAAATGTTTAGTAGTTGCTATGAGGAGGGAGTTGTTACACTAGATACACACTTCATAAAATGTTTCGTACGGTCTTTTTGTCTGTTTTTATATTTTCTCTATCAATGGTACAAACAGAACTAAATGGTTTCATTTGGACCATTGATGGTGCAAACTGTACAACGGGGCCTGGCCACCTACCACCCTCAAGCTGAAAACCTGTCGCCAAACATCTAATGTGTTGCGGCAGCTATCCTTGTTATAATACCTACTATAGTTTTGACAATCGGAGTACAGTCAGCAGTACTCTTCGGAGATGCGAATCTCCGCAGGCTGTTTTTCAGTACACGTTGCTCGAATTCAGACAATTGTTAGTTTAAGTAATAGCTTATTGAATCATAATTTTAAATTATCCAAATATACTTACCTTCGTGACTGGAAAAGAAGAGCCAAAGATCGGACTCAGTGGTGCATCTTGGGAGAGGCCTACGTCCAGCAGTAGACTGACACCGATGATACTATTGTCAAACTTGCGTGTCACATGACTCGTCCCAAAGAGAATATAAATACTACGTAAGACTGACTCGTCCGATACCTTGATCTTTGAGAAATCGCACATCAAACTATTTTAGCCAGATCGTGATCGGACCGTTTTTGGAGTCGCACATAGGTAAAATTCTATATCTTATCGTGGATCGTCCATGTGAGTAATTATTATAGTTTTAAAAAAATGCGAACATCTGTTCGTTTGTGTTTAACAAATCGTCATTGATAATGAATCGTGAATGACGGAAGTACATGCCCTTATATAAAGTTGACAGATGTTAATAACAAAATAGAATAACTAATTATTGTATATCCTCACTTTATATTAATATTATAAATGCGAAAGTAACTCTGTCTGTCTGTCTCACTTTCACGCCAAAACCACTGAACCGATTTAAATAAAATTTAGTACACAGATAGTCTAGAGCCTGAGAAAGGACATAATAAGGCTACTTTTTAATGCGAAAAGAGGGTTGTAAGGAGTTGAAAGAGGGGATGAAAAGTTGTATGGAAGTATCGTCATTTTTAAAGCTAGAAGCTGGAAAATTATTTTTTAGGCTGTTGATTAGATAAAAATAAATATGACATTTAATGTTTGTAAAAGTTTTACCCTCAAGGGTGTAAATTAACAATAGCGAATAGGGGATGAAAGTTTATATGGAAATATGTAAGGTTTATGTGAATGTTCTACTCAACGGATTCAAATTAAATGTGGTACACAGATAGTCTAGAGCCTGAGAAAGGACACAGTCTTCTTTTTAATGCGTAAAGAGGGTTGTAAAGGGTTGAAAGGGGGGGATGAAATGTTGTATGGAAGTATCGTCATTTTTAAAGCTAGAAGCTTGAAACTTATTTTTTAGGCTGTTGATTCGATATAAATAAATATGACATTCCAAGTGTGTGAGGGGGAAGGGGGAGGCTAGGGGGAGCGGGGGGGGGCAAGTGGAGGGGGGGTAGGGGAGTGGAGGGGAGGGGGAGTGAAGGGGAGGGGAGGAGGTGGTGGGGGAGGGGAAGGGGTGTGATGAGGGAGGGGAGGGGTAGTGGTGGGAGAGGGGGATGGTAAGGAGTGGGGGGAGGGGGAGAGAAGGGGTAGGTTAAGTTAGTGGAATTGAAGGGGAGGGGGAGGGTAAGTGGGAGTGACGGGAGGGGGAGAGGAAGTTGAAAGTGAGGGGACGGGGGTTGGGAGGGTGAGTGAGGGGAGGGGGGAAGGGGGATTAGCATGGCGTGGTATGGTGCGGTGTAGCTGGGCTACGTTTGTGTCTTATTAGTTAATCCTACCCAAAGACACTATTCCACGCGAAGTCGCGGGCACAGCTAGTATAATATATATATATATATAGTATATATAATAATACTAAAATTTAAAATCACCGCCGACTTATTTATGTATACTTACTCTGTTCATTGAGACCATTCCAAAGAGCCCAAACACGATATCTCTACTGTAAGTTGGAAAGGAGTTTGAGTATTCTGCAGATTTCAAGAGATGTCCTAGCATCTGGTCAATGTTACCAATTTCTACAATATTGTTGAAGTAAGAAGACGAATTTAGAATTGATTATGAAAGTTGATTTCATAGCGTCATCAAAAAAAGCTCATAGTCTTGAAACAGCTGAATGGATTTTTATTATTTAAAGCTCTCTCACTCTCGATCAAGACACTAATCAAACAAAAAACTAAATCAAAATCGGTTTATGCGTTTGAGTGCTACGACGCCACTGACAGACACAGATACATACGTCAAACTTATAACACCCCTTCTATTTGCGTGAAGGGTTAAAATAACTTAATATCTAAAAATAACAACTCCTTCATTCGGTTATAGAAACAGCGGTCTAATCGCATAAAGCAATCTCTTCCAGACAAGCTATGTGTGAACTGGTAAAATAAATAAATAAATGTTTAGAAACAATAAATAAATATATTGTTTCGCGATGGCATAGTACAATTATTTCCTAGAAATTGCAACTATTATTTTAACATAAAAAACAAAACCTTAACATAAAGGAAATATGTAATATGATATAATAACAAAATTATACTACACATAATTACATAGATGTCATATACATACAGCATTTATAATATACATATATATCACGGCTCGGTAAACGTAGTAGTGTAGGGCGCCCTCCAGCTAGATGGAACGATTATACAGGTTGATTCAGTACCGATGGATCAAACGAAGCAGGGTGGTAGAGGACCTCACTGCGCATCTATTGAACCCCCATGTATGTTATACCATTTTGGACAGTTTATGAGATACATTTTTTTTTTAAATGTTTCTGCCATTCGCCGCGTTGGTTGACAAAACATTTTTTTTCTGCTCAACCTTTTACGCAAGGGCGATATTTTTTTTTGTAATCGAAGGTAAATAATAGACCTAACAAATTGAAAGCAATCAGCGAAATCTACATATTTTCAAAACATGTAAAAGAGACGTCAAAATTTAATTAATAGTAGCACTTTTCAGTCTCATTTTATATCAAATCTATTTTTTTTCCTGCTGCATATAGCGATGCAACTAATACCTACTTATTTTATGTAAACATCTATGAAAGAATGGGCAAATTTGATAAATAATGTGAACTAATTTTGACTCCATCGCACATTTTTAGAGTTCCGTAGCCGAATGGCAAAAAACGGAACCCTTATAGATTCGCCATGTCTGTCTGTCTGTCTGTCCGTCCGTATGTCACAGCCATTTTATTCTGAAACTATTAGGACTACAGAATTGAAACTTAGTAGGTGGATGTATTCTGCGAACCGCTTTCCGATTTTTATACAAAAGTAAAAAATATAAAAGTTTTATATGGAAATGAAACAAAAAAAAAATTTTTGTTCAAACCTATACGTTTGGGGTGTCTATGGATAGGTCTTTAAAAATGACGTTGAGGTTCTTAAAATCATTTGTTCTCTAAGTCAATCATTTAAAAGATATGCGCGTCTAAAGTGCTAAAATGTGTGTGTCCCCCCCCTCTAACTTTTAAAGTTAGGGAGTGAAAAATCTAGAAATAATTTATTCTGTAGATCTTAATAAAAACTTTCAACGAAAATTGGTTTGAACGAGATACAGTCAGCAGTTTTTGAGATATACCGAAAGATAACTTTGTTTTTCATACAAACACTATGAAAAACAAAGTTATTTTTGTAGTTACGAAAAATCATAGTTGTAGAATACTCTACTGTGTTACGGAACCCTACGAGTGCGAGTCCGACTTACACTTGGCCAGTTTATTTATTATTATGAACCGCATAGTTTAGGTAAATAAAATTTGCAGAGGTTGTAGCTAGATTAATAAAGAAATTTTTAAAAATGGTTATGAAAAAAAAATATTATGAGATTTTTTTTTGTTTTGTAAACTTTATGCAGTAGCATTAGTCAATGAGATTTTTGTAACTTTTTCTATTATTATAAAAGTATTAACTTTTGGAATAAAATGATAATAACACCATTTGTTAGGTCAATTGTTTACCTACGATTACAAAAATATCGCCCTAGCGTAAAGGGTTGAGCAGAAAAATATTTTTTTGTGAACCAAAGCGGCGAAAGGCAAAAACATTAAAAAAATGTTATATCTCATAAATTATCCAAAATAGTAGAACATACATGGGGGTTCAATAGATGCGGAGTGAGGTCTTCTACCACCCTGCTCCGTTTGATCCATCGGTACTGAATCACCCTGTATATGCAAGCTGGCTGGCAGCTGTTTGAAACAAGGAGCTGAAGACTAGTAGCGTTTCATAGGTGAGGCTTATGTCCAGTAGTGGACAGAAATAGGGCTATGTCCACTGCTGGACATGACAAAACGGTCAATTAAACATTTCCAGGCTAATTAATATCAGTAATAATTAAATTTTGTTTGTGAATATGGTGTTTTGTCCCGCAGGCAAGGAAAAGCTGCAAGTTGGAGCGGGCGAACCGGTGCGGCTCGTGCTTGAGAGTGACGGGACCCAGGTGGAAGACGGGGAGTACTGGCGCACGTTACCGCCCAACACTGTGCTGCTGCTGCTGCGGCCGGGCGAGCGATGGTACCCCACGGGAGTCGACGTGATCAAGGCCGGTTAGTACTTCTATCCAAACATATTCTTTAAGGTGAAACGTTTATTACATCGCCTCTAATTTTTTCGTCAATCTATCGCATGTCGCCGATGCTCTAACTGGATTGGTGGATATATGTCATGACATTTAGGTCTAGCAAATAAACTATGTTTTTGCTGCATTTATAATGATGGTAGTTTAAAATATATATGTATGGGTGCATATATTTTAACATTTTAAATTATACTGACCATATACAAATTCGTATTCAGTTTATGGTACTTAGCAGTTTCGAACATCAGTTGGATTAGTGGCTCTAAGCTAAGCGGATCGGACTGAAATCAATCGCCCAGCGTCTCGTCCTCGTCTCACAACCATCTTCCATGTCCAGACAAGCATGATACCATCTTAGATTGCATCTTCATTAAATGTAGGGAGATAGAGGTCATACGCTTCTCGGTTTGGAATAAGATAAAACATTCGTTGCGACTCAAATGTTGACGAAATGTTGAGATTAACACAGACTATGTACTTAAAATAGTGTGTCACTAAGCACGAGCTCACAGGCTTCCGTTGATTTGCAGCGATATCGGCGATCCCGAAGATAGTATGCGAGACGATCCACGCGCTGGAGCTGCACGATGAGACGCCTTCATGGAAGATCATGGACAACAAGGGGCGCGTCACAGTGGTGCTGCACTGGGACCAGCGGCCGAGCGCGTCTCCCGCAGCGCGCTCGCCCTCGCGCCAGGCCAAGCCGGACCGGCGGCCCTCGCTCGTCATCCAGACGTCGGTGGAGCGCGCGCCGCCGCCGCCGCCGCACATCACCGTGGTGAACCACGACGAGCCGCGGCCCCGGCTGGCGCGCGGCCCGTCCTCGCTCGACCACCCGCCGGGCGGCGTGCACGTGCACACGGCCGAGTGCCGCGCCGCCGCCGCCTCGCCCGCGCCGCAGCGCCCGCCGCCCGACGAGTGCGACTTCCACTGCTGCGCGCTGCACGAGGAGGGGCGCCGCATCGCCGTGCACAAGAGCGTCGCCACCTCGCCCATCCAGGACGCGCAGCCGCGCGCCTCGCCGCAGGGCCGCCCCAAGGGCCACGTGCGCTTCCTGGACGCCGAGTCCGCGCGCCGCGGCGACCGCGACTCCTCCGAGAGCGAGACCGAGAACACGCTCGTCGAGGACGAGGCGGTCACCTCCGAGAAGTTCCTGCTGCTCATCGACCAGCTGAGCGTCGACCAGAAGCGGCACCTCACCATCAAGGACATCGGCATCATCCTCGAGCGGCTCAGTTCCAAGATCCTGGACGTGGAGCGGCTGGACCGCGAGTCCGAATCGGACGACTGCTACAACTGGACCATCAAGGCGACCATCCGCGGCGACGCGCTGCGCGAGCTGGGCGTCATCTACAACGGGAACTACTACGCGATCAGCGAGCACCCCGGCTACCGCGAGGAGAACGAGGAGGCGGGGGACGAGGCCGAGGAGGAGGAGGAGGAGGACCGGCTCTGATCCGGCCTGTGCGGTGCCGGCGTGCCGGCCGCCGTGCGCACCGCGCTGTGCCGCGTCGCGGCGCGCTAGCCCCGCACACCCCCGCCCCGACCCCCCGAGTACCGCATACTACTATACACAATTATCCTAAGTGAAACGGACTTCCGATGTCGATTTCTAAGGTGATCACTTAAGTGTACGTGTCCCGCAGAGGGCGCGCGAGCCGGGCCCGCCTCGCCCGCGCTCGCACGTTCCTCGTCGATGTTCTTAGATAAATAATACGAACGGCTGTAACGTACGGCCGAGGCCGACCCTCGCTTCCTCCATCGCCCGCTCCTTCCTTCGTTCACTCGAGTCGGCCTAAATATGGGTAATATAATATGTTTCCGAGTAGAGTCCCGTCGCCGCCGCCTCCCGCCGGACCGTCGTCGAGGTGACACCAGTGTGTTGTGAGTAAGGCTCAATAAAACAATAAATAACTAACTTATTTATAGGATTCGTAGTCATTCTTATACTTAATCTGGTGGTATTGAGGCAGGTTAGACGGTTTGCGAGCTGAATGCGGGCGATGGTGTGATGACCGCTCACACTGTTCGGTCACCGTGAGTCTCAGTGAGTACTCGGCCGGGAGAGTGAGAGAGGAGAGTGAGTGAGTGAGAGGCCTCGAGCCGGCCGACCGCCGCACAACACAGATGAGAGCATGATTCAGAGAGAGCACATTATATAATAGATAAATAATAAAATATTAATAATTATTAAATTGAAAGTTATAAAGAGGTTGTAACTAAAATACGAATATACCGTCGCTGCATGACGTCACCGTGCCGATGGGGGTACCTTTGTAGTGGTAAGTCGATTCTTGTATTTAATAGGCATAGGTCTATGGTATCGTAGTAATATTGTATAATGTTTTTAATTTTTGTATAGTACAGATACGTGAGAAGATCACGCACTAATGTATCATATTAAATCGAGTTTCATAAGTTTTACAACCCCGCGGGTTCTCATAATTGTATAGTTATTTAAGGTGTACGTAATGATAACGATGATTATTATTAATTATATGATTATGTTGTGGTACGATTTGCGGTAAAGTTGGATGTTTGAGTAGGACGCGGCAGCGCAGTGTTCTCAGAACCGAACGTAAAATGTCACAACTGTTTTTAGCATCGCTATTTATTTTATGTACTCACTTTTTGACAGGTGAGTGTATTTTAATAGCGTCAATGAAAATTGCATTCGTGGACAAAATTACATCGTATCCATAGCTTGCATCGATATAACACTTTTCGTACGGCCATCAGCGGGGAGAGCTTTGACCAACTTATATAAAAAAGAAAAGTTCCAAGTGCAATTTTCACAGCGACTTTCATACAAGTTTGATGTTTTCAAATAAATTTAATTATTTTCAAAGTTTGGTATTGTGACTTGTCCTATTTGCGTGTACTTAATTTTATATTAATATCGCTGTTAAGGTTTAGGCTCCCGAAATTAAATGTTGTCGATAGATCAGTAATGATTTGACAAACTTAGCTGGAATGATTTCGAACGTACCTTTATATGAATAGTGTGAACGAGGTTGCTCATCTAAATATTTGTGGGAAATTTTGATATGGAATTGTACCCGTCGTCGATTGACTCGTCCCGAAGGAAGTCCGCGGTTTGAATTTATAATGGAAGACGGAAGGAGACACAAACAACAAATGACGTTTAGGAGAATAAAGTTTTGTACAGATTTAGTAAAATCTTCAGCGTTAGCTAACGAATGCGCTTTACGAATGTAAGAACTTAAGTCGCGTTTTTGCGTACGTTACTCTCGAGAGATATCGTCGTTTTAGTTATTTTTATAAATATGAATCATGGATCGTGACAATCCCTGTGAGCCTGCGACTAACGATCGCATTATGAGGTTCATTCAAACTCTCCATGATCTAAGTCGGACGTTCGTTTGTACAGCTAATATGCGGTTGTATGGTGTTACGGTCCGTTACGCACATTATATATAATATGTAGTTAATACGTTCTGTTTTAATATTTTTATGTGTATAGGAATAATGATGGAATAAATTGTATAAAATAACGGTTTGTGAGAGGTCGGTTACGGTTTTAACGGGACGATAGAGTGGTTAACGAGCAGACTCACTGATGTACTCACTTGTGTTCATTACTACATAGGTGTGGACATTTTGCGTCACATTACATGACATTAATATCTGTCAGATCTATTTTTGGTTGTGTTTTTGATTGTTAGCTATTTGCGAGTTAACTTCTCCGTCGAAGCGAACAGTCAAAATATTGCATCGCCCAGTCGCCACACGTACAGGGCTCTTCATAATTTTTATTCACTACGATTTTGATAATCGTCATAAAGTTACGCAATAAATCTAGAATCGTAATAAACCTTGTCGCAGTGATATAACTAGGAAGCCGCAAAATGTGACTACTTTTAAAGGGAAATAATATATCTATAATATCTAACCTTAAACCGCATAGCAAAAAAATTGAAAGAGAAATCGTCTGTACTCATTGGCCATTCCTAGTGATTAAGTAGATATAACATGATGAATATTCCTGTAGCATGGCGTACTGCACTCGTTGGCCGAGTCGCACATAGTTTCACGACTGAATTGTATTTATTAAGTGTCATCACCATGATGAGCGCAGCCGGGATATCTATCTATAGCACGGGGAGAGGGGGGGGGACATCTGACAGCTGCCGACATACAGCGTAAAATCTACCTTACCGTTACCCTTCAGAAAATCTCAAGAGAATTTCAATTCTACAACTTACGAGTTCGCAAAAAGTTATCGGAAACTTGGAACGAGAATCGAAATCGGCTGTCAAATCTCTCTACCCCGACACTCGATAATGAAATTCGTTATGCATACCTACTACATAACGTTAGATAATAAATAACCTTCTATATATCTAACCGATAAAGGTTTTGGATATTTCGTTTTATAGCGGAATCCTCCGACTAGTGACGTCACGTTTGATTTGAAATCGTTATCATAACCTCAGTGAGCCGTTGGGCAAGTAAATACGTAAAATACTGAATGTTAGATAACTCATGATAACCAGTACAGTGTATAGGTGTAGGGCGAGCGTGTTGTCTCAATGTGCCAAATCTAAGAATTTTCTTTAAGACAATTTGTCGTTCATTTCCGCGGAGAGACTCGATTCCCCGCCGAGGGATGCACGCCAAATTGGTCATTTTCCAAGTGCCAATCGATGCCAAACTTGTAACGTAGTTTCTGGCACTGATTTTAGTTAGACTATATTGTCAACTCTACATTTGAATTGTTCGACATAACAAATGAACTAGTTAGCGTTTAAATGGACTCGAGTCGACTCTACATCGACTCGGAGTCTGCAGTAATGTCGGAGAATTCAGTGTAGAGAGCTTGTACCGAAGCACCGACTCAAAAAAGTGTATTCCGAGACGTTATTTTTTAATTCGGACCTTCTTTCTCATCGACTGAGGCAGTACCGGTTTCTGTTTAGTTAAACTAACGTACCCGACAAACTTCACTGCCACTAATTTAAAAATAAAAATATTGGAAATGATTTTGTATTTTATTATATCACACAATTTCAAACAATTCATTTAGGTCCATACAACATACATACAGAATCCTTATAGTATGTACACAAACATGCAATATGAATACGTAGCACACTAGGTTGCGTAGCACCGTATATGGTACGAGTACTACACAATTTTCGTAGCAGCTACGGATCAATTCAAAAATCGTGGAAACATCTGTAATTCTGTAGCTATTAGTTTACGTGATAAACTAATAGGGAAATTGAGCTTTCTTATAAATATAGACCCTGTATGTCTATACCAAGGCTTTCCCATGGAATGAGGAAGAAAAAACACATCTTAATGAACTTATCAATACTAACATTATAAATGCGAAAGTCAGCTCGTATATTTGTTTTTTTGTTACCTCTTCACAATCGGCTGGACCGATTTAGCAGAAATTTAGTGTGTAGACTCTACACACTAAATTTCTACACTGCACACTGTTCTACACTGTAGAGCGTTGATAGCTAATATTTTTAACCGACTTCAAAATAAAGGTTATGTTTGTTATGTATGTTTGTTCGCGGATAATTTCTTCGTTTATGAATTGATTCTGATAATTTTTTTTTTTGGAAAAGAGATATCCGAAGGGATATATCCGAAGAGATATCATTGTAATTTCATCGAGATCTGATGAGTATCTCCAGAGATAGATACTCATCAGATCTCGATGAACACCTCAAACTAGGTACTAAAAATTAATAGCGTAGCATTTGAAGTCGGTTCTTTTAGTCTTTTAAACGATCTTGTCCCATATATTTGTTTCTCTTCTCTAACAAATAAGATTCAATTTTTTCATCGAATTCGTGTATGTAAGCATTTAACAGCCTTCACAGCTTTACCGGACGTTTCTCTATCAATTCAACATTTGTATCTCAGGTTATTTTGTATCAATTCAAAATTTACCTACGATTTGAATTTATAAAACATATACAACAAAATAGTGTAACAGATCGTCGGAGACCATTCTCACCGCCCCCTGATTCTCAATCATTCAAAAACCTATTCGGATTCGGCACCTTAATTTTTAATTTTGTATATTGATAAATCCGTGAGCTACTTTGTCACCTTTCAAATTAAAAGTTTTTTTTAATTTAAATATCAAAGTAATCGATCGGAGCATTGTAAGTCGCAAAGATCCGAGTCGAAGTTAAGGCAAATCCCGAATCTGAATTTGCTTTTGAATGGTTGGGAATAACCCTGCTGGGCAGGGCAGGCTTAAACCCGGTATCTTTGGGTACGCAGATGACAGCACTGTTGTAGAGAGTTATACATCCAACGCACGAACCAGTGCATTACAAATCCAGTCTCATAGAGAAGCGATGGTCGAACGCTTGAACTTTTCTTTGAAGGCAGTCTCTGATTGGGGCGATGCCAATCTGGTCAAGTTCAATGCTGCGAAAACCCAGGCGTGTCTTTTCTCCGCTAAACGGAGCCCATTTCTACTGGCTCCTACTTTCCGGGATGTGTCCGTTCCGATAAGTAACAATCTCGAGCTTCTTGGCATCTCTTTGACACCAACTCTCAATTTCGGCTCTTATATTGAGTCTAGAGCCCAGCTAGCCTCAAAAAAGCTTGGCATTTTGGCTAAGGTGAGACGGTACTTCACACCGGGACAGTTGCTTAATCTTTACCAAGCACAAGTCCGGTCGTGTATGGAGTACTGTTCTCACCTTTGGGATGGTTCTGCTAAATACCAGCTGGAGACACTGGAAGCTATTGAGAGGAGAGCCAAAAAACTCATCAGCGATGACCTATTAGTAAGCAAGAGACTCCAGAGTCTCGCGCATCGCCGCAAAGTCGCTTGTTTATCGGTTTTCTATCGGATACATTTCGGAGAGTGTGCAATGGAACTGCATGATTTGATTCCACCATCCCCATTTTATAATCGGACATCCAGAGACACTAAAAGGCGCCACCGATTTATGGTGGATATACCATCTACCCGAACGAAGCGATTTGCTTCTTCGTTCATCATACGAACCGCTAAGGAATGGAATACCCTGCCTGAGTCCGTGTTTCCGATTAAGTACAATATAGGGGTCTTCAAATCGCGAGTGAATAGGTATCTTCTGGGTAAGCACGCTACATCATCGATCGCATCATCACTTAACATCAGGTGAGATAGTGATCAAGTGCTACCCAGTTCGGCATAAAAAAAAAAAAAAAAAAAAAAAAAAAAAGGTAAAGGAAGCGAACCGCGTCTCCACCGGGCGCACAGGCTCGCGCCTCAACCTCGGATGCGTGGCTCGAGGGCCTGGCCTCGCGAGCCAGCTTCGCGATCAGCCCGGAAACACTGAAGCGAACCTCGCGAGCCAGACATAGCCATCAGAAGACACATCACATCACCGTCCCCACCGAACGAACAGCGCACACTAAAGGCTACCTTTGAGCATGTCGCATTATCCGACAGCCGACAACTAGACCCCGAGGCACGCTCGGCCGAGCCAAGGTGTGCCCGAATGGCCCCCAGGCACGACCACACAGACCGAGTATTTGGCTCGCGGGGCTACCGCGCGAGCGCGTGCGCTTAGTGGAGACGCGTGTCGCGGCTAATTGCGATAAATAAAACCAATTCAAACCAAAAACAAAACACTATAATTTATAAGACAAACAGGAGGCACTACTTAGGCCCGGGGCAGTTGTCGAAGCGCATCTGAGCGCGGCGCTCCGCATCCTTCATCTTGTCAAGAGCGTTAGCCATCTCCGGCCAGGGCTCGTAGCGCTGGTTGATGAGGAGCATCTTGTGACTGGAGGGGTTCCGTAAGTCCATGGTGCGCGATATGTTGTTGCGGTTGTGAGTCGAAAATACCACGTCCACCTGCGAGCATGTCAGTATACCTCGGGTATATCATATCCACCAATTTATATCGCAAAATATGCAATATAAACGGTCATATCTTTTGATCGCGTTGACTTACAACCTTAATTTATTCACAATTGAAAGATACCGTAGACCCGAGGGTTTGATTTAAGATCAACTTGATACCTTCACACGTTCCTGAGAAAAAAGGTCTCGACAGACGGACTGACAGACAAACGGACAACAAAGTGATCCTATAAGGGATCCTTTTTTGTTTTTGAGGTACGGAACCCTAATAATGCACTCACACACGTAATTAGACGTTGAAAGAAGTGAATACAGTATGTTTGTTATAAATGTATTGGAAATATGTTCTATTTGCGGAGAGAACTAGGCCTAGAGTGCTACCATCCTAGACCGCATCATCACTTACCAACCAAGGTGCGATAGTGGTCAAACGCTAACCTATACGATATAATAAAAAAATAATGTAAAAATTAAAATAAAGTTATTAAGTAACTACTTTTATGATGCGCCACCTGAAATCTAAGTCGTAGACAGAGACATAGGTACTTAGATATAGACGTAGATCTTTGTTCGATTGAAGCTCACCTTTAGGGCCATCGATGAACAATACAGCGGAATATATTTTATTTTTGCTAGTTTCTCTCCACCCTATTGTCCAACACCTATACATACCATCCAGCCAACAAAGTCAGCGTGATCCACAAGAAAGCCATGGTCAACACTAGGACCAGCTAGGGGTTTCCTCACCATGTTCTCCTTAGCCATATTAAACCTGCCACTGTACACATGTATGGTTCTACACAAATATATAGCAAGACACGGGCCTAGTTTGAAGCCCACTGAATTCAATACATATTGCGGACTTCAGCAAATCATTTAAGACATATAAAGAAATTATATTCAGTAAATAATCACTAACAATCTGTATACACGATGCCTTGCTTCGTTAAACACAATTCAATACTTTGTTTTTGGCTTTTGCGGCAAACTCGTTAACACGTTTCGAAACCCTATAAAATGTCATGGACACGTAAAAGAAGCAAACTTACTTTATTCCTAGTCGCCCACATGATGGCAATGAACATGCACGCGACAGCGATGAAAGTGACGGTAAACAGGGGAATGGTTTCCCAGTAAACGCGCATCACATATCCGATATTCAGCCTATTCGGAAACGGAGTGTCGTATTGTGAGCGAGGGACATAGCTCAGCACCCGGCGGCATCCGACACTCTGCTGACACGACACCGTCACCAAGAGACTCCTGGTGTGACGATATGTTGGCCGGAGGAACTTTGATAGCATAATAAATCTACGTACTTAGATTTACAATAAAATCTGTAATAATGTGTAATAAAAAAATGTACGAAATCAAAAAATATTAGACTAGATTTTTGTAAATGTCATTTCGGAAATTGTGTCGTCAACGATTTGTCTACGATTCTATTGATTTTGTATTTTTTTTACAGCAAGGATGAAGGTCGCATTAGCGTTCAATCGCCTCTCCGGTTGCATAAAGGCTGGCATACACCATCCCTTCTATCGTCCAATCGGCAGGACGCTGCCGATTGGATCCAATCTACAGTTCGTTCATATACACCACCCACGATCAATTCAATCATCCTGCCTATCGTCCAATCGGCAGCAACCTTCATTTTTTTCTTTTTTTAATGATATAAGGTGTTACCTTTGGACAAACATGACGCTTGCCTGATGGTAAGCGATGACGTCTACCTATTACAGATACAGCGGCATACAAAATTCTGGATAGCCGGAATTTTGCATGTCACTTCACTGCGCCTGTTACCTTGAGACTTAAAGATGTTGAGTCTCACGTGCCCTGTAATTTCATTGGACACCTTGCCATTTCAACCGAAAAACATTCCTATTTCACGGCTGAAAAATAATTGGCAAAGTGGTGGTACCGCCCCAGGCGGACTAGCAGAAGTCCTACCACTACAAGAAGTCAGTTGAAGCCATGGCGTCACCAGTGACGAACGACGATGTTTTATCCGTCTTGGGCATTTTACTTGAGTTAAAACAAAATAAAAAGGCTAAGTGCAAGTCGGACTCGCACTCGTAGGGTTCCGTACCACACTACAATATATTATAAGATCGAGCAAAACTGACAAAACAGACAGATAGACAAACATACAGACACACAGACAGATAGACAGACGGACAGGCGGACAGATGGACAGACACACAGACGGACAGATAAACAGACGGATAGACGGTCGGATGGATATACGGACGAACGGACGGACAGACATAATAGACATACCTGTATAAGAGTTCCGTATTTTGACATTCGGATATGGAACTCTACAAAAAAAAAGATCGTGTGGTGTGGTACAAACATGTTGAGAGAGAGAGCGCAGTACGTACGTCTACCTCAGACAAAAAACTTTACTCAACTGAACTCACGTAGTAACTATTATGTCATCTGTGACTGAACTGCCGAACGACGATCGCGACCGACACGGTCCAATTGGCATGATCCATTCGGAAGGATGAAACAAAAACAATACAAATAATTGGATTTTGATTGTGCGTGATTGTGCCGTCAATTATAACTGTCATGCCAATCCACGCCAACACACGCTCCATTCGGCATGATACGATCGGTAGCGTCCATCCAATTGAACGATAGAATGGATGGTGTATGGCACGCTTAGCTGCGGCGGAAAGTTTAATGTCGTTTTAAGCCGGGCAGACAAGGACTTGACCACTATCTACCTGGTGGAAAATTCAGTTATTATATTATATTATTTTCTTACTTCTAACATAATTTCGATGTTCAGCGTTTATTATTTACTAGCTGTGCCCAGAATTCGTCCGCGTGTGAATAATGTCTTTGGGTAGGTAGCATTAACTAATGAGACACATATGTATCCCAACTATACCGCACTGTCACATGAGTACTGTACCACGCCACGCTAATCCCCCCTTCCCCACTCACCTCACTTACCCTCCCTCCCCCTCACTTTCCCCTTTTCGCATTAAAAAGTAGCCGATGTCTTTTCTCAGGCTCTAGCTAGACTATCTGTGTACCAAATTTGGATAAAATCGGTTTTGACGTGAAAGCGCGTCGGACAAAATTACTTTCGCATTTATAATATTATTAAGAAAGTAAGGAAGGATAAGGATTTATTTCATAAAGGCTAGCATTGGACCACTATCTCACCTGTTGGTAAGTGATGATGCGGTCGAGGATCGTAGCACGATAAGCCTAGAATGGGAAATAGCTCTCAAGTTCATTTCTTCAAGCGTTGAACAACTGAATTAAGTCTAATCACCAGAGCACAACTATCCCAGCCTGTCTGCCAAATGAGCCACAGCCGAAGCCTACCACCAGTGGTTACCCGTTTAGTCCTCCCCCCCCCCACACAAGGTTCAGCATAGTAAAGGTACCTACGCACTGGCGGTAAGCCGGGTCAGCCGCCCGGTTGGCCGCGACACAAAATAATGAATAGTACAAGTACAGAAATTGCACTCCCTGAGAGCAAAAATGCGAGATTAAACCTAGTTACAACGCTAGTAACGTTCAAAATGCGCTTCACGCCTCGGGTGCGAACTTTTTTTTTATTTGCGTCACAATATCAACTAATAGTAACTGTGAACCGCGTGTTGCGCACAGTAAAATGCACCGTAAGTCCGCACAGCGAGAGTCTGAATAACTCTGTCAACTTGCGGCCTCTTCTATAGGGTTGATAATAAGTGCTACATTAGGTAATGTTTAATGTCGAGGTAGGATAACAGTACTACAGTTATACTAAAATACGTGACGTTCAATTAAACTTAAGTAAAGTTTTAGATTGCGTAAGTTAAATCACGCGAAAAAATAGTACTCACTTGCCTAGAATCGTAGGTTGTTTGACTTGTAACATTATAATAGTCTAGGAGCTGACTCACTTTTTCGACCAAAAATAATTATGTATTTTATTGATTGTAGGAAAACTTAATTTTGTAATAGTTGTATATCTAAATAAAAAAACAGATAATTCGAATTAAAAAAACATTAATTAATATACTTCCGATTTTTTTTTTAAACTTTTTATAATATTGATAATTAATCTTAGTCACTTTTAATGATTTATTCTAAGGATTTTGTATTTGGTACAAAATTATCTAACACCCAATTTCAACGACTATTACTGCTAAACTAATAAAGTTATCTTAACCGCTATAATTTTCCTTTAACGTTTACGAAATGCACTATATTCATGCATTTTTCAGATATTTCAAACCAGCAGCCTTTAGAGGTGAGGGGGGGGGGGGGAGCGGGACGAATTTTTTTTCACCATTTTGTCGGCGTTATTTATGTACACATACCTATCGTCATATCTCTGGAGATACTTATCAGATCTCAGTAATTTCAAGTAGGTTACAATTTATATTTTGCAAGATGTAATGTCGATAGAAATTCCCTAAATATCATAACGTTCATTCCCTTGAAACATGAAACTCAGCCGATTTATACCTACCATTTTATGTGTGACATTCTTTGCTTTTTACATAGTTACTCTTTACAGTTACTATAATATGTTAATATCGTAAGCAAGGAATATAATATTGAGGTAGGTACAAGTAAGGCGCGCGGCCGATCGAGAGCGCGCGTGACACTTTACTGACTGAACTTGTACCCTAGCGGGTGCGCGGAGGTACTTGTAGTTTTATAGCTACAGCGCGGAGTGCGACAGGCCTGGCCGCGAACAAAAATATGTACGAGAAAATAGTTTTTATTCGCACCGCGATGCGGATGCTCATGACTAGCCGGTCCAGTCGCTCGGAGCGTAGCGTATACAAAGTTACGCTGTGGGCCCGACTTGCAGCTATCCGGATGGTTGCAGTACGCACCAAAGAGTAATATAATATATACTGGTACGCACTACGCGGATAGTGCGTACCAGTATATACTAGCGCGTAGATCCTCTCTCTAGGTGGTCTCTAGGTCTCCATGGTGCTAGTTTGCGGTCACCCGCCATTGACGGCGCTATCTATCTATATAATATATCTATCTAATAAAATATATGCGACTACTTCGACGTCCATCTTGGTAATGAGTAACGACGGTGTCTTAACCATACGTCCCGGTAGCGGTTACGGCTAGCCACCACCCATTTAACCGTAAACGTAACCGCATGGTACGGACATCCGGACGGGACGCCTGCCCGTAAGTGCCTTTTCACACGTACCGGTTGCCGGGTATTCGGCGCCCGGCTACCCGGCAACCGGTACGTGTGAAAAGGCACTGACGCGGCTACCCGCTTAGTGCGCACGTAGCCAAGCCTCGGACACGGGACGTGGGTAGCAATGACTCTCCCTGTCTTTGAGTATTCACCTAGAATACTCAAAGCTCCCTGTACATGACAACGACTCCCAGTAGCAACTGTAGCTAGCCATGTACACAGCCATCTAATAAATACTACATTCATTATGACCACTTCGAAGTATTTGACAAAGTCAGCCGAAATTTAAACGTCAAACTTTTTATTTACCTACTAAAATAAAATTAAAATAAGAGTAAATTGTAATAATTTCGGTCATTTATACGATGAAATATACAAATTTGTTATGATGTCAATACAATATGGTCCTTCCATTTATTTAAATGAACACTTCTGTAAAGGTAAACTTATCTGTCACATCAGTAGGTAATCTTTGTAAACTTGATACTGACCGACGCGACGCAAACGTTCAGTCGCGTTTAAACTTTCTAAATACTCTGACCACGAGGTTGCTCGTTTTAATTTCATCATACTCAAATATTTACTCTATCCAAATGTTTATTTTGTGTAAGTGGCCTTGTTACCTAACTGATAATATTTTACTGAGAGCTGGATGTAAGTAGCCACGGATGGTGCTTAGTTGCTTACAATTAAACACATCTACGTTTAACAGTGGACAGATAATGATAGCCTGATGATGTATTTAAAATGTAATTATACTTGCAGTGCTATCAGATAATAAGAGCGAGGTTCGGTGATGAACTTGCGCACCCCGCGGCGCCGTATATCACCGCAGACCAAGCGTCGCTGCCGAGCTATTAAAGGATTTTTCAGACGAGCCCTAGGTAAGGACATAACTATGCAGCAATGTTCTTTTATCTTATAGGCTAGCGTTTGGCCACTATCTCACCTGGTGGTAAGTGATGATGCGGTTGAAGATGGTAAGCACGCTAGGCCTAGGATGGGAACTGGCTCTCAAGGATAGCTGCCGGAACACATTGGATGTTTGGCGACAGATTTTCTAACTTGAGGGTGGTAGCTGGCCAGGCGGACACTAGATAGTGTCCTACCACCATGCGGGGATTGTTGGTTTCTAAACGATGTGTTTCCTTCTCTGGAGGGCCACTGTGAAAAGCGCACATCGATTTTTCGATAGAAAAATCCATTGGTGCACGGCGGGGATTGAACTCGGTACCTCTGGCATCAAAGGCGACCGTTCTCCCGATAACGCTACCGAACCCTCAATAATGTTAATATATATAATAAAAAATTTAAGTAAAAGTGTAATACTTCCATTATTATTATGTTAATTTTATCAGGAAGCACCTCGTCCCAGCCGGATCTCCAGATTACCTCTAGCATAGCGGTCAACGTGACCGACATTAAACAGAAGATACACGGACTAGAACAACAGCTTCAGCAAGTCAGCAAACAATGTCATCACATCAGCTTCCATGAAAGCAACCCTACGACGTCCAGTTTAAGTGTCGTTCCCGTCGAACTAAGAGACGACCAAAGACTAAGTCGTCGAGATATACCATCGAAATCAAAATCCAAACTAAATCGTATTAATTCTGAAATCGGCTCCAAACAACCTCAAATAGATTCACGTAAAGTAGAATACATCTGCGAACCCATAGAATGTAATGATATCAACATAGTCAGGTCATGCAACAAAATGAATTGTGTATGCAATAATCAAACACTTCAGTCAAAACAAAAGTATAAAGCAAACGAATGGCATAAAAGTAGTTTTCTCAATGATAGAACTAAATCCACCTCGGAGAACTTTGTCTCCGCGTACTCTACGAGCAGCTTCCATTCTTTAGATCAAATAGGAGACATATATAAAAGCAGCCCGGGCTACTCGGGATATGGAGAACGTAACAAATATTGTAGAAAGAGCAACGCTCATTATAATGATGATTTTTATGAATACCAAAAACAAATACATTATAAAAATAACGGTCACCTCAATGTAGTTTCAGAAAAAGATGCAAAGAGCCGGGAAACAAAGCGCAGAACTAAGGAACTCGATCAAGATTATATAGCGGATATAATAAACCGGCAATACAAACCGATCAAATGTTTTGGTAGAAAAGCATCTGACATAAGCCAATTCACCGAGCCGGTGTGCCGCGACATTGACTTTGGTAAATCTAACCGTAACATCCGTGACGACCCATGGAGCAATGGCCATGGCCTGCGATATTCTACCAAGTATGCTCATAATAGCGATCACAGCGAAAGTGTTTGTGACGTTCAACTCCACAGAAAAAATAAACATAATTCTAACCGCAGAATTCCTGCGGGCGCTTACAATGCCGATATTTACGATCTTGTACCCGTTAAAGAAAAATCTAGCCCTAAACCTAGAAGGAAAAAAATGGATGTCGTTGTACCACATCCCACTCATTACAAGGAAGTTCCCCCGTCTCCTAGATCGCAAAGACCACGTTTTAATTTGACTGCACAGCAACAGCACTACGCAGCATCTGATGATTCGGATTTTGACAGGTATCAGAATATAAAAAGGAATGTTCAAAAATATCAAACGCAACCTTTAGTACCCGATGTAGTCGAAGAAGATTACTGTCAAACAGAAACACGGTGCTTCGAAAAACAACAAAATTTGATTGAACAGCATGCTCAGTTAAATATACATCCCCAGAATCATAAAATGTGTTGTGTCCAAAACACGGCAGAAGCAGAAGAAAATGCAACAACAATTGACCCCGCTTTGAATAGAACGCAAGATACAACGTCATCTGCAGAAAAGACTGATAGAGCTCTGTGTGAAATCAAAGATATCCTTCAGAACTTTTTACAAGAAATAAAGAAGGAATCTTCGCAAAGTAGTAGCGGTCATTCCGAAGCCTCGGCTAATAATCAGGGCGTAAATAATATCAGTTCACCTAATGACGTGACAAATATACCGAACGTTTTTAATAGCTACAGGAATAGCAATCCGATGGAATGTCCAGTGCCGCCGGCGGCAGCACCATTCTTGCCCACATTCGGCAACGCTTGCTATCCTGTAATGCCAGTGTACCGCATGAGCTGTTTACCGAACTTCCCTTACCCCAGTACCGGCTACAACTGCAACAATTGCGTTCCTCAATCTTACGAATCTAATGTTAACGAAACTAGCAGTAATGAGGTACCGAAAGATACGACGAGCGATACCGACGATCTCATCAAAGAAATTTACAAATTTGTTTCTCAGAGTCCAAAATTCGGTAGAAAACGGGAAGATAAGCAAAACGACATTAACCAACAAAGATTTAACGCGGAATCGAAAGTATTGACGTCGAGAAGCGCCGGTGGAAACACGGGATATTACAGGCGGGATGCCAAAGTAGGTACGCCGAAGCTGTATTATGCTTCGAAGAGTTGCGAGGCGATACGTTCCAAGATGCTGTGGGAGGAGTCCGGCAGTGAGACCAATGCTAGCTACTCTGAAACCATTCTAGACAAGTTTAGTACTGAACCGACCGGTACTCAATCTACTTCACCTACTGACTTAAGCACTTCTCTTTCTGAGGCAGAAAAGGTAAGCAAAAAAGTAATGTTTTGTCATCGCATAAAATATCCTTGTTTTTTGACATCATTTTAGGGTTTGGTGTCCCAAGCATGGGGCTCTATCGCTGAGCACTGCACGTCCTCTTTCTATTTTTGTCCATTGTTAGGGTGCGTATCAACCAGAGTTGGGCGAGAAAGCTGAACGGCGCGCGCGTAAATAATCAACCAATAGTATCAATATTCCCTAGCTTCGCTCAGTGCAGCACTGATGGAAAAGGGCTTAGCAGATCAAGGTCTTTCTACATACAAAACATGCGAGGAATTGTTTGATTGTTAATTGCGAGGACATGTTGCGAGGGACGGGATACGCGACCGAGGTGCTATAATAATTATAAACCCGCAGGGACGACTTAGTGGCGAGCCGACGATGAGTGGCGACACCGCGTACCACTATCCTGTGAGGACTAATTAAGACCTTCTGACCCCCGGCTTGCCTTTGTCGGCCGGCCGGGGGGTGGAAATCGTAAGAGCTGGGTGGAAGTGTTAAAGGCCGTTAAAGCCGCTAGTAGCGTTTACTGAAAGTGCATGACACCTCTCCACATCCTAAGCCATCCACACGGATGTTGCCCCTCGGCGCCAACATAACAATCCACCTTTATGGGGGGCCTATTTAGTGGATGGCAAGTCACCACCCGCCTAAATGGCGGAATAAAAAAAGAGGCGGGTGCCAGACCTCATTCCATAGCCAAGCCCATATTTTTGTAACATTATTATAGCTATACTACATGTCAATAAATATAATTGTATTTTATTAAAAGGGCCTCTTAATTTTGACTCCGGCTCCATTAAGGGCCAAAAAAGGCCATGTGGTGTTTGGGTAGAGGCCTATGTCTAGCAGTGGACTGTACTGGCTGATTATGATGATGATTTATTTCTCATCACAAGTGTACACATGATATATATAACCTAGTTATATCAGTGACAGATGAATCTTAAACTAGTACTCCTTACTACTATATACTACTACTTACTTTGTGAGAGCACCAGGTGCTTGAGGCGATCGTGTTTGTATGTATGTTACGCGATTACTCCGTCAATTGGTGGTCCTATTGTAATTTCATCGAGATCTGATAAGTATCTCCAGAGATATGATAATAAACGTCTCGAACTTGCTTCTGAAACTGCGTGGCATCGTGGAAATCGGCTGTTTTAGTTTTATCTTAATTATCTCTTTCATAACCTCGCTACGCTACGCTCATTAGATACGCTCATCATCATCAGCCGGTGTCAGTCCACTGCTGGACGTAGGCCTCTTCCAAGATGCGCCACTGAGCCCGATCTTCGGCTCTTCTTTTCCAGTCACTGCCTACCGCTTTGCGTATGTCGTCGCTCCACCTGGTCACAGGACGTCCTACGCTACGTTTGCCGATTCGTGGTCTCCACTCTAGGACAAATCTACCCCAACGATTATCAGTCCTTTTTTTTTGATCCAGTAAAATCCTTTATGGATATCACTCGCCCGGGGGAGCGAGATGATGATGTGGGACTCGCTGCCTTAAAGGCAGGATACCGCACTAAAAGGGGTGAGCCGTCATCCACCGTAGTGGGGCAAGATGGGATCGCGCTAGCATTCACCACCTTGCCCCGGTGGCAGACCCAAAGGGGCCTCTGCCGCTTTGGAGGGATAACCTTGCTCACCAATGTGACCCCTCAACCGTCATGTGGGGTAGTGCAAGCCGTTGAAAAGTCCCCCGACTCTCCAACAGTTACCCCACAATGACAGAGGAGTGTGGCTCGTCTTCTCGTCAAACTTACAACACCCCGTGTCCCTCTGATGACTGGTGTGCGAAGAGCAAATACCCCTACTCGCACATTGTCTACTGTTCGACTCGCATGCCAGTGCCAATGGCATGCGAGACCCCACTCTTCGACCGTCGCCGGCCCCACCACTCAGCCCATTGGGTTCACGACCTGGTAGGAACGACCACGACCACGTGGACGACCACGAATAAATTTACTTAATTTAATATTTTGTATATCGTTGTTAAAAAAATGTTTTTTAATAATTATAATATTTTAAAATTATAAAAGAAAATTAAATCAAATCAAGATGCAGATTATAATTAAGAATATAATGGATTACAATAAATTTATTTAAATGAATTTTAATTTGTAAAAATTAAATGAAGGTGGATTAAAATGTAATTTAATTTATTTTAATTAAATGATTAAAAATTAAAATATGTACATATTGCCCGTCGCTTTCATATATAAATTGGAATAAGTCGTAACAAAGTAGAGGTACTGGAAAGTACACCCTTACACAAGTACACCCTTCTATTACAGAGGAATGCGGCACGCGCTCTCCTGTGCAACGCCCCACAGCCTCCGTCCCTCAAATGACTAGTGTGCGAAGGGCACATACCCCAACTCGCACACTATCCACCGTCCACCTCGCACGCCAAAATGGCATGTGAGAAACCCTCCATCGGCCGTCACCAGCCCCTCCACTTGGCTCGAGCATATGCTCGGCCTCACCACTGGGCGGCTTCCACCACCAAGCCCGCCCTGCCCCGTCACACTGTGCCTTCTGCTAATATCAGACGGACACGCGGATGAGCCCCTCACGTCGGAACTTCGCTATCGGTCGACAACTTAACCCAGTAGACTAAGAAAAGTTGTCGGCCGATACCTAGGGTACACCACGAGGAGGTGTTCCGACCTGCACCCCAACGGTTATCAGTCCTGCGGCAGATATGACCAGCCTACTCCCACTTCAGTTTACTAATCCTTTGAGCTATGTCGACAACTTTAGTTCTCTGGCAAATTACTTCGTTCCGGATTCAATCCCACAAAGAAATACCGAGCATAGCTCCCTCCATAGCTCGCTGAGCGACTTAAATTGGTGGACCAGTCGAACTGTGAGTGTCCACGTATCGGCTTCGTATGTAATCACAGGTAGGACGCACTGGTAAAAGACTTTTGTCTTTAGACACTGCGGTATAGGCGACGAGAAGACTCGACGGAGTTTTCCGAATGCTGCCCAGCTGAATTCTTCTCTGGATTTCCTTCTCGAAGTTGTATTTGCCTAGTTGGAGCGTCTGCCCTGGGAAAACATTTTATCTTTAATTCCGTTCTTTTCACTGGGAGACTCCACAGGCATGGAACAGAAGAATGGTGGTTATGTTTTTCAAAAAAGGAGACAACCCTTTTGAAAAACTAACTTGTTTTATTTTTATATTTGGTGGAAATGCTCTCTTAGTTAACCACTAAGCGAGCGACGTCTTTTTCTTATTTTACCTTTTACTTATCTTTAATATAGTCTTAACCCTTAACTATATGCTAATATAGTAAACTAATATTTTCAGACGAAAAGAAACAAGTTCGCTAAAGTCATAAGAACTCTCGGCTTATGCAAAAAGAATAAAAAAGATGTCATAGAAGAGGTCAGCGAAAGTGAGAGTACTATTGAAGACGATGTGTACAAAAAGCATCACCCGTACCGACAGAACATCACCAACTATATGATGCACGGTCAGGAGTACTACAGGCCCCCGCCCGTATCCCCGCGGCGAGAATATCACCAAGACTATAGGCCACCTTACAATCCCGACCACCCTTGTCATAATCCCGGCATGCAGCAGCGTGCAACCGAACTTGTATCGCCTCATGTTCCATACCACGTGCCGCAGCACCCGTCAGCGCCCCCGTATCCTCACCCATACGAGCCATGGAACCCGACACAGCCGCAAGTACCGTTATGTCTCAAGGAGGTTGAGGTGAAGAGTATAGCGTGCCAGAGCGAGAGAAAATTGTCATTTTTCAGAAAGATGACAAAGAAAATACAACCGGCGGACGTGGCTCCACAAAACGTACAAAAGAATTGCTCGACGCAAACCGCTCAAGCGGTCAAAGCTAAGCCAGGGTTGTTCAACTGGATGAATCCACAAACTAAAGCGATGGACAGCCAAATAAATCCGTTGGCGTACAGCTACAAAACTCAGAAACAACTAGCGGAAGGAGACGCAAAGATGAGGAAAGCTATGCTAAATAAACTGTTACATAAGAGGAATCCTTTCTCTCCGGGAAACCTCATCATGAACACGCTCTTGGGCAGAGATAAGGCGAGCTTCGGTGATCCTCCGCATGCTATATCACCGCGACTGTTCATGTAGGGGACCTACTGTCCTGTACAGGGCAGTTCGTACTGTACTGTTCCTGTGCTCATTGTGGAAGTGATAAATTTAAGTGTGAAATTGTTTTTGTTAATTAATTAATTATGGTGTTTTAAATCCAACAGTTATTTTATTTATTTGATATTAATAGCACCCCTTACTTTTTACTTCCTATCACGGAACAAACAATCAATAGAAACTTTGCTACATAGACAATCCGTATAAAAGTTTGCATGTTGTTTTAAGGCTTCTGCTTTAGGGTACTTCTCTTTAGGTTTAGGGTCTGTGTGAGTTATTTAACCGTGAAACATTAAACCCGAGCATTAAACGTAAAGTTCCCCCTGAAATTATTGGATCATGGGATCAGAGTACCTAGATCATTGTCGAGAGCCAGAGTTTTGCATGCCACAATATTTGTAATAGGCAAACGTAATCGCTTGATGCTTGTCCAAAACGCTGCACCATAACTAGAGTTTGCATGGTAGAGCATTGCTTTGAAGACAAATTAAATCGTCAAACACACTGCCGCGGTCTGCGGTCATGCCGCGGTCAGTTGTGATGCATGGAAGACAGTAAGATTGTCCTCACTTCGGCGTGTGGGTAGGTATATATTTAACTCCCATCTGGGTTTACATAAAATGTCACGTCCCGTCTCCGCCCCGTTCACGGTCTTACCGCGTCACGTATGCAGCTAACTTTAATCTACACTATAAGGAGGACAGATTCGATTGGTATTAATTAATAAACTCATCAAGATTGAGTAGTTTCAGTGAAGTCCAAAATTTTAATTGAGGGTAAGACTTAGACTGGACTGTGACTTCAATTTAACCTGAAATGTGACTTTGACTCAACTAATCAACTAATCAATCAATCAATCAATTTATTTATTTATTGAGAATACAGGTATATGGATACAAGATGTTCGTTTAGATGATTAAGAAAGTGCTCTGTACTCAGCCATATAGACATTCAATAATATTTTTTTAAATTCATTATAATAGTAATACAATGAAACATTAATTATAAAATTTAAAAAATACAATCAAATACATTATTTAGCTAAAACATGTCAGATTATTAATACACACACAACATAATTGTAAAATTAAATTATCTGATAAAAACAATGTCAATTTATGAAAATAATGAATAATGAATGTCACTTAAAATTTAAAATTTGTCATTTAAATAGTCTTGCACACTGTAATAGGCTTTGTCGACACTTTGTCGATTAAAAACAGTTTCAGTTTTGATTTAAAGGTATTAGGGTTATTACAGAGTAGCAGCAATTTTGGTAAATGATTATATATTCGTGGCGTCATGCAAAAAATACTATTACTAAATTGTGCAGTTCTACAAGGGGGAAAAGCTATTTTCATATGGTGTCGCTTGCTTGCATGTTGTTCAAATAGTGATTTATTAATGTACACGAACATCATCATCATAATCAGCCTGTATCAGTCCACAGCTGGACATAGGCCTCTCCCAAGATGCGCCACTGAGCCCGATCTTCGGCTCTTCTTTTCCAGTCACTGCCCACCGCTTTGCGTATGTCGTCGCTCCACCTGCTCACAGGACGTCCTACGCTACGTTTGCCGATTCGCGGTCTCCACTCTAGGACAAGTCTGCCCCAACGGTTATCAGTCCTGCGGCAGATATGACCAGCCCACTGCCACTTCAGCTTGCTAATCCGTTGAGCTATGTCGATAACTTTAGTTCTCTGGCGAATTACTTCGTTCCGGATTCGATCCCGCAGATAAATACCGAGCATAGCTCTCTCCATAGCTCGCTGAGCGACTTTAAACTGGTGGACCAGTCGGACTGTGAGTGTCCACGTCTCGGCTCCGTATGTCATCACAGGTAGGACGCACTGGTTAAAGACTTTTGTCTTTAGACACTGTGGTATAGGCGACGAGAAGACTCGACGGAGTTTTCCGAATGCTGCCCAGCCCAGCTGAATTCTTCTCTGGATTTCCTTCTCGAAGTTATGTTTGCCTAGTTGGAGCGTTTGCCCTAGGTAAACATACTTAGTGACAACTTCGAGTGGGATTCCATCTACGGCAATCGGTTCCGGAACAACGAGCTCGTTGTACATGACTTTGGTTTTGTCCGAATTCATCCGGAGACCGATGCTACGAGAAGAATCAGCTAGGCCATTCAACATCCTTTGTAGGTCCTGCAGCGTCTCTGCCATAATGACGATGTCATCTGCGAATCGTAAGTGAGAGATATACCTGCCGTTGATGTTAATGCCACGATCTTTCCAGTCCAGCGTCTTAAACATATCCTCCAAGGCGTTAGTGAACAGTTTCGGGGATATGACGTCCCCCTGTCTCACTCCTCGACGCAGGTGGACATGTTTAGTTCGCTGGTTCTGTACTTGTACAGTCATCGTTGCGGCATTATATAGACATCTCATCACTTCGATATATCGCGAGTCGACTTGGCAACGCTGCAAGGACTCGAGAACAGACCAGGTTTCGATTGAGTCAAAGGCCTTCTCATAGTCCACAAATGCTAAGCACAGGGGCCGATTATACTCTTCGGTCTTCTGTACAATCTGCCGCACCGTGTGGATGTGGTCTATGGTGCCGTAACCGCTTCAAAACCCGGCCTGTTCCGGAGGTTGAAACTCGTCGAGTCTTCGCGCAAGACGGTTCGTGATGACCCTTGAACAGATTGTAGACATGGCTCAGAAGCGAAATCGGGCGATAGTTTTTCAATAGGGTTTTGTCTCCTTTTTTGAAAAACAAAACCACCATGCTTCTGTTCCTGTGGAATTCTCCCAGTAAAAAGAACGGAATTAAATAGCTGCTGAAGCTGTTGAACTGCTGGAGCTCCTCCGGCTTTTAAAAGCTCCGTTGTGATTCCGTCTTCTCCTGGGGCTTTTCCATTTTTGAGTTGTTTAAGGGCCATCACGATTTCGTCTCGGCTAATTTCGGGCAGATCTTCTGTGAAGTGGCTGGTTAAGGTGGCTCTAGAATCCTCAGTATCGGGTTCGGGCCTTGAAGCATGCGATGCGTAGAGCTTGCTTCTTTAATCAAGAGCGTGTTAGAGGATCGGAGGTCGCGTCGTACCAGCTTCTTCTGGATTTTTTGCGCACCAGGTTAGTTGACAAAGCTGACAAAGGGTCTGACAAAGCCGAAGTGTTTCTGCCGAGAGTTTGGACTTTTTGCCCTCGCGCGTTTGGACGCTTGCTCTCGCAAAACTTCGTCCCTTCATCCCTGAGGATTTCCACCACTTCTTCGAGTTTCTGGTCTACGTCATCTGTGGTTTCCAAGGCAGCGAATCGATTTTCCGATTTTAATTGGAATTTTTCGGACCCAACAACGGTTTGGAGTAGGTTCGGACGGAGCGTAGACTTCATCAATCGGAATCTCTCGGCTTTAAAGTCGATATCCAGAGTGCCTCGTACAAGTCGGTGATCACTTCTAGTATTAAACCTAGTGATCACTGAGACGTCTCTGAATATGTCAAAGTCAAAGTCAAAGCATTTATTCAGTATATGGGCAAATTAAAAATTAGCACTTACACACGTCAAATAACATTAAATAGATCATATTCAACAAAAAATATAGATATAACAGAAACATAACGCTTTGAATTTACAAAAAAAAAACAAAGGTATTGAGCCATTCAGCTTTCATCTAGACGTCGAACGTCACACTTAAAACACATGTTTAATTCCCCTTATTAATGTAGGGTTGCCAACCGTACCATTACGTGCACCCGCAACCCAGTGCATGTTTCAGTACTTCAGACAATTTTTATCCAAAAAATTGTGAAATAATAAAACATAATAGATAAATAAAACGCAGACTAATTGCAGTACAAATCATGTTCCGAATGGAACTGATTGTCCGACTATCAGCCGCATAATACCGTCGTAACAGGCAACCCTAGATCTGCAAACAAAAGATGAAAACTGATTGACTGTTGAATCTACTGGTGTTTCGGAAGTACTCCCATCAGAGAAGAAACACCAAGAAACTCTATGGGGCTTGTCACTTATTTTAATTCATTTTTTTTAATTCATATTAAATAAAACCACTAACTTTCCACAACCTGAATTGAGGTAGAATTAATCTATTTTTGTGTCTTGTATTGAAATTATGTACATCGGACCTCTTATCATACTCATTCAAATTTTTGCGTACATACATAATATTTTCATATATATATTGACATGCCACTGTGAGAATTTTAATCTCCTTAAATTTTTCACGAAGTGAGTCTCGCGACTTCATGGTATATATAGATCGAATAGCTCTTTTTTGTAAAACAAATATAGATTGGATTTCGGCGGCTTTCCCCCACAATAAAATGCCATAGGACATTATACTATGGAAGTAGCTAAAGTAAACCAATCTAGCAGTGGATTCGTCAGTCAAGTTTCTGATTTTACGTACTGCGTATGCAGCGGAGATCAATCTACCTGCCAGAGCCGATATTTGAGAACCCCATTGTAGTTTTGAATCCAGGGTGATGCCCAAGAATGTAGCGGATTCAACAAATTCTATCGGTACATCGTTTATTAATATCCTGCTATTAATGACACCCTTTCTTACATTTGGCAGCGAGAATTTAATACATTTAGTTTTTTTGGCGTTCAGTAATAAGTTATTGGTTGTAAACCAATTCAAAACCTGTGCGATTGATTTGTTAACATCGTCAAATCCAGGCGCAATCCTATCTATTTTGAATATTAAGGATGTATCATCCGCGAACAAAACAATGTCACATAAGTTTTGCACGAAAGACGGCAAGTCATTAATATAAACTAGAAATAAAAATGGTCCTAAGATCGATCCCTGCGGAACTCCCATTTTTATGAGGGATCCAGATGACCTGACGCCATTGACCTCAACCGTCTGTATTCTATTACTGAGGTAGGATGAGACCAGATCAAGTGCTTTTCCGTTAACGCCGTAGTGTTTTAATTTGCAAATTAGCGTTTTGTGACAGACGCAATCAAACGCTTTAGATAAGTCACAGAAAACGCCGATAGCATCTTGTGCTTTCTCCCAGGCATCAAATATATGTTTAAGAAGATCTACTCCAGCATCAGTAGTAGAACGCCCCTTAGTGAAACCATATTGTTTGTGATTTAAAAGATGATTAATATTAAAATGTGCCAAAAGCTGGTCTAATATAACTTTTTCAAAAACTTTACTGAGCGCCGGTAATATAGAGATTGGTCTATAGTTTGAAGGGTCATTTTTGTTCACCGATTTGTATAGGGGAATTAATTTACTTTTTTTCATTACATCAGGAAAGACACCTTCATCGACGCATCTGTTAAAAATAAACGCTAAGTGAGGGCTAATTGCATTAATAATATAACTAAGTACTTTGGTTGACATACCCCACAGATCCTCGGTTTTCTTTTGATTGAGCATTTTAAAAGTTTTGATAATTGATATTGAAGTTATGTGTCTGAACTCAAACATAGAGTCACATACATTCACACACTTCGATAGTAAAACAAAAGCATCCTTAGGGGAAGAGTTTAAAGGCTGAGTAGTAATAATAGGTACTTGTGAGAAGTACTCAACAAATGTGTTAGCGACATCATTATTATCTATGATTAATTTATTATTAACTTTTAACATAATTTTACCGTCCCTCTGCTTAATTTTTCCAGTTTCTGTATTAATGACTTTCCATGTTGATTTTATTTTGTCATCGGCATGCTTAATTTTTCTACTTAGATGCAGTGATTTTGCTGTCTGACAAATGCGCCGTTTGTCCGTAATGATGAAGTCAATCTTGTTTTTAGTCACAAAGTCGGGGCTTTGCCACGTATTTCCTTTGGGGCTGTTTCTTGAAGAACGAGTTCATCAAGAAAAGCCCCTCTCTCTCGAGGAAATTGACGAGCATTTGTCCCCTGTGATTCCTACTCCCAAATCCGTGTGGTCCTATAGACGATTCGCCGCAAGTTTGTACTCCCACTTTGGCGTTAAAGTCTCCCATGACAACGTTGTAGTGAGCCTTGGAGGTGGTGTGTAAAGCTCTGGAGATATCTTCATACATGCTCTCCACCTCATCATCCAAGTGTGTCGAGGTCGGTGCGTAGACCTGGATAACCTTGAGGCTGTACCTCTTGGTTAACTTAATTATGAGGTACGCTACCCTGGTCGACACACTGGAGATTTCTACAACGTTGTCACTGAGAACCTTGTTGACCAGAAACCCGACGCCGCCTTGGGATGGCTGATCTCCTTATCTGTAGTACATAAGATGGCCCGATTCTAAGGTTATGGTGTCCTCTCCCTGTCTTCGGACTTCACATAACCCCAGAATGTGCCATCTTATATGTGTTTCAGCTCCTCCTCTAGCTGCGCCAGATGATCGTCCAGCCGAATCGTGCATCCATTGTACGTTGCGAGGGTCAGTTTGTTCTGGCGGCCTACTGTAACCCGGGGATTCTTAGCACCCCCTGCCCTGCCGTGACCGTGACCGCCGCCGTGGTCAGGAATAGCAGGGCGGCCGGGAACTGGGGGCCGCGGCTTAATGTGACTTTCCATTTTGGTTTCATCCCTTGGGAGGGATATGCCCTAATCGCCAAGCTGGGCAGGCGTGTTGGCGATCGCAGGACGTAGCTTCTCGCACCGGTGACGCTGCTGCCCGTCACCGGGCGAACACGAACATACTTATCTCATATATGTACAATCGCCTTCATTTGTGCGTATCCACCTTAAGGAATAATTTCCTGTGCACTCTTATTGAATTGGCATCTCGCTTCTGTATATGTTGACATTGTTGACCAATGACAAGAAGGGACAAAGCCAAAAATTATGTTTTGTTTTTGGTTTCGGCTCTTCTGATTGGTAAGAATTTTTTTTTTTTATTTTGGCTCTTCTGATTGGTTAGAAAAATAATCGACACTTGCAACCGAAAATGTTTTGATACTGGATACGCACAACTGTACGCGATGGTACATACATGGTAGGGTCATAAGCTTTACACTCATAAAATATGGTTTGCATGTGTCAGTCGGTTTAAGTTTGCAAACTGCTCTAACGCATCTCTTTTGAGCTTTAAATGCGGTATATTTATCTACTGAGTTACCCCAAAAGATAACACCGTATCTTAGAACAGACTCTACATGACCATAATATGCAGTGAGTAAGGCAGATTGGTTCACAACTTTACTGAGCATGTAAAGTGTATATGAAAATTTATTTAAGCGTGCGCAAACCTCATCTATTTGTTTTTTCCAGTCCAAGTTATTACTAAGATGTAGGCCTAAAAACTTAGTATCGTCCACTTCGTTGATTTGCTGTCCATTGTAGCTAATATTATTTTAAATGTCATTATGTTAGTTTTACTTAAATTAATCAACAAATTATTAGACTTAAGCCAACAAACAACCATGTCAAGAGTTCTGTTGATTTCAAGCTCTAAATTGGATACGAGTTTGCTACTAAACATGACAGTACTATCATCTGCAAATAGGACTATTTCTTTCTCAATGGCTCAAAATTTGAATTTACAGAAACAAACAATTTTAGTACTTTGACGCTGACTAAATACACTAATCGTATGGAGCCATAACGAAACTTAAAAAAAATCTTTTCATTAAAAAACCATAGACGTAAAATCATGACAAATTCAATGTAATCCTTATGCTTTAAACGATAAGGTTGTAATTGCTTTGTAGAACAAAACGGCACAATTGAGAGACACCAGGGTGGAAGTGTGTCCTTGTCCAACAACCAGCTAGTCCTATATATATATGGTCTATAGCTATACTATATGTATACTATATAAGTTGTCCATACATAAGAAAGGAACAAACTCCGTTCAAGGTCGGTCTCATGGGGGCCGGTGTACGCGATCAAGTTTCATATGTAGCAGGTCTGTGAAAAAAACGTATTGGTGACACAGAGTTCGAGTACTGCTACCCATAGACTTAATGTAAGGATGGGGCACTGCAGATGTTTTGACAAATTCAATTTAATCCGTATGCTCTATACATAAGGTTGTAATTGCTATGTAGATCAAAACAGCCCAAACGAAAGGCACCTAGGTGGGAGTGTGTCCTTGTCTAACAACCTGCCAGTGCTATAATGTACTATAACTATATGTATAGTATATATTATATATGTGGCCCATAGACATCAGAGAGGGACAAACTCCGTTCAAGGTCGGTCTCATGTGGGCCGGTTTTGCTGTTCAGTACGTAGTCAAGTTTAACATAGTCAAGTAGAAGGTTATTGCTGCTACCACCACGGAAGGATTAGTCTATTCTCCGTGGCTACCAAGACTTTAGTCATTGTTCCTAGACCAAGACTGCTACCATGGAGAATAGAAGTAAACTGCTACCATTCGCAAATCCGCAACTACGCAAGAACAAAACAAGAAACAAAACTTCAATCAGTCATTTGGGTTGCGTCATTCCGTCCACCACCAATCTGCCAATAGCCGACAATCAAATACGAGACCAAATGTAAGAACACCAGAATTTACTTATTTTCTCATATTTTAGTGTAAGACGATCAGATTACACTCTTTAGACCAGTCAAAATGAAATTGTTTGTAATAAATCGGAACACAATACTCGGCCTCTAATATCCAAGGTACGTACTTTGTAGAGTTTGTTTCTGCTATCCCGGTATTCATTTGATTTTCATACTATTTTAGATATACACATGTTGGGTCTTTAGGGGGTGTTTGGACAATTGTTTGATATCGAGTGCATAATTTTATAAATCCAGCTAATCCAGGAATGCCAAACACGAGTCTTATAATGACATAGCATATATGTGCATTTTTAAGGTTCTGTACCTCAAAAGAAAAAGGAACTCTTGGATCACTTTGTTGTCCATCTGTCTGTCTGTCCGTCTGTCAAGACCTTTTTTTCTCACAAACGCGAAGAGCTATCAAGTTGAAACTTACCTATAATAATATCGTTTAATAACCAAAAAAGAACCGACTTCAATGCCGCGCTATTCATTTTCAGTACCAATTTTGAGATGTTTATCTCAATATCTCTGGAGATACTTATCAGACCTCGATAAAATTACCATGGTACCACACTTGGGATATCTCCTTTCGAACAAAAAAAGAATAATCAAAATCGGTTCATAAACGACGAAGTTATCCGCGAACAGACATAAAATATATATATTATACGGTCGAATTAAGAAACCTCCTCCTTTTTTTGAAGTCGGTTAACAAATACACTACGACATCTTTTGGCTGTAAAAAATAAAGCTTGTAATAGTTGTAAGTCAACGCGATCAAAAGATATGACCGTTTATGTCGCATATTTTGCGATTTCACAAGAAAATCAAAACCTATAAGGTACGAGTACTTCCCGTTGACCTAGAATCATGAAATTTGGCAAGAAGCAGCAAGGTAACGAATCGACTTGTAAATACCTACGTGGTTTAATAACAAAATAAAATGAATTTACTATTACACAATTATTATTTGAGGTTGGTGCATTAATCGTGTCTAGGCATCGATGTACATATCGAACTGCAAAGTTAAGTTTATACTTTAACCTAGTTTTTGCGGAAGCCTCGGTGAGCAAGTCCAACTAGCACTTGGATTGTTTTGATCCTTATAAATAGTTGCATCGATTGGCAACAAAAAGATTCTGTATAAATGGCAGATTTTCTTGCTGACTGAGTATGTTTTCAAATTATCATTGCACATCAAAATTTAATAAAAATAATGGACAGTCTTCTCGGAGTGTTGTACGTACTGTAGCTAGAACAGAAGCGGTACCTGCCCTTATGGTCCCATCTCAAAAATTCAGCCTGTATAGGTACTTGGATGGTCTCGTCATAATTCGTAATAATATGTCTCTGTCCCTAAATGCAGATATATAGTTTAACTTGTTTCAGGCCTATTATTAAACTCGGCGTTCCACTGACATGTGCGAAGAAATAAAAAAAGTTTTATCTGTTACAAATCAAAATTGTATCCCTCGTTTCAAAGCAGTAGAGGGCTTCCTGCGAAGAGTAGCTTTTAACTTAGGTAAGTTTGAAGGTCGTTTATTTATATTTTATCTGCATCAATCGCGTAGTGATAGTCTGAATTTTTCAGGCAATACGCCATCGCAGACGGACGTGAAGATCATATCTTGCATTCCGATCGACGTCACAGACCTTCAACAACGGATCGTACAACTCGAAAAGGAGTTGGAACTATCGAAAAAAACTCGCAATGACCAGAAGAAACGGGGTTCAATGAAAACGACCACCGTACAAACGGTGACTTGCAAAGATAACTACGTTCTATGTCCGTCGAGGACCGAAAACACGCCAGACGCGCAGGTGACGTGTAGCGACGGTGTCTGTCGCGGCTCCACCGCGGGCGACCTCGCCTGCTCCTCCGATAGGCGCATGTCCTCCTTTAACTTCATGTACCCGAGCGACACGCTCGGACACATTTGTCCGAACTTTGAGGACTCCTACGAAGACAGATACAAGCCATCGCAAGATAAGAAAAAGAAAGGCTTCTTATCGAAGATAAAGAGAGGCAATAAAAGCAAGTGCAACTCTCATGTCGTTTACCGCACGCAGATTGAAACTAAAAGCCCGTTCAAAATCTTCAGTTCTCGGAGTGATAACAATTCAAGAAATAAGAACGACGAGTTATCCGGCTTCCCCTCGCCCTTAACGCCATCATATCTCGCAGACATAATCGGGCGGCAGTACGCGGGCAGAGCGATCACTACTAATCTCAGTGAATTTTCTGTGCCCATCTGCAGAGACAACGTCCCCCACACTCGCGCGACGGGAACAGTGTACGAATCTGACGGTGACTGTCACGGGCAATTTCAGGACGTTTATACAAACAAACAAAATATCTTATATAATAATAACTTGTATCCGACGTGCGAGGACGTTCTTAACAGAAGTAATAAATACTACGATCACAATTTTTATGACTTAGTGCCGGTTAAGGAGAAACCTGTAAATTTTACAAACGACATGGCAACACGTAAGCGGAAGGAACCAAGACAGCCAGCCACGAAGTTGTGCTCCGATAGAAAGAGAAACATGAACAGGGCACCGCACACTATCGTCAACTATTGCTCTGTGGTTCCCGTAAACGAAAGTAAAGGGTCACCTTTACAGAATCAGATGATGACCCATGCGAATAATATAATTTCAACAAAACAAGCTAATGGAAATAGGCCACAGCCGGAGAGAGATCTGGACCGTTCTAAAATATTTAAAATAGACCTCGGCCCCGTTTATTCAAAATATGTCGGCAATGACAAAATTATATCTTCAACGCCCGTTCGCACACAGAACGTTCGCACACAGAACGAATGCTCTAGAACAGATAAGAAAACGATCGACTGCCAGACACACACGACAGCAGCGCCCGCCGCAGCGGCGACGCCCGCAGAAGATAAAACAGAAGCCACTCTGAATCAAATCAAATCTATTTTGCAGTCCGTTTTAGCCGAAGTGAAAACGAAAAGCAGGTTAGAAAAACAAGTACCGAAAAGGGACGCAGTCGTGCAAAAGGAGTTCACACAGTGTGTGTTAGAAGAAACCCAACCGATGCAGAGTTCTACTTACAGTCCCTACAGCATGAACCCATACGTGGCGTCGTGCTCGCACCACATACCATCCACCCACATCACATACCCGGTGATGCAGGACACCTGCATGCACCAATATCCCTTGCTGATTCATTCTCAAAAGCAAACGTGTAATAATTGTATTCGGCGCAACGACACCGCTAAATTCGATAGCGAATATCGCGCGGGCGGCGGTGCCGCCTATTCCGGACAAGCTCGCAAACGAAGCAAAGAAACTGAACATCTCATTAAGGAAATATACAAATCCATCGCATTAAATGCCGAATTTGCACAATTCAACACCACAAAAGCATCGAAAGAAGTAACGAATACTTCAAAGAAATTCGCACCGTCGCAGTCGTCAAAACAGACGTCTATCGACCGAATGTCTCAGGCACGGCCTACAGTACAGAAGAATCGGCTATTAAAAAATATGGAATCCAGAGATGTTTCGGCAACCGTATCCGAAATATTTAGAAATCGGAAGCCCATGGATAGTACGATCACCAGGGCCACGGATATAACCTCTCGCAGCAAATTGAGTTCTAACATAACAAGCTTCGGATCGGGATACACCGCAAACCAGCACCGCGTCGCGGTGGATATGAGAGACTATCTCGAAACTATATGTTCTGATACAGAATCGACAGACAAGAGAAACACACGAACGCCTCAGGAATCGAAGCCCAAACGAAGAGAACCGAGCGAAGTCTCCGAATCCGAAGGCTCCGGCGACGAAACCGAAAATGATCCCAGCAAGAACGAGGTCAAGGTGAGACACGCTATTCGCAACTTTATATTCGATCTATTGATGTAGGAAATAAATTATTAACCTTATCTCCGTTTACAGAAACAAGAAAAGATCGGTATTTTCAAGAAAATGATGAATATATTCAAATCTCGGCGACGACGCAACATTGACAACGAGGCAGCACAAGAGAGCGAGGCCTCCGAGAGCGACTCGGACGACTACCAGACCGTGTGCAGCCACAAGCCGGTCGACCACACGCCACACGCGAAGATGGTCAAGGGCGTCCACAGCAGGCCCCATTCTAAAGTGTTCTACTCGAAGCTACCTCAAAAACGGAGCTCCAGCACTAGAAGTCCACAGAGAAGGTCGTCCACCTACATGGAGCAGGAGAACAAGAGATTCTGGGACGAACAAGTCGTCTTCCACGAGAGCCAGAGCAACAGATACCGCTCCGAGCGGCCGAGGATCGCTGCGAGCTCCCCGAGAGGTATTCACTTCCATACCCGAGGTCGGAGCACGGCCCCGGAGGGCGCTCGAGGCTGGCGACGACCCACCGACGTACGGAATCCACGACATATCGATCAACCCGTCCCCAGCCCCAGAAGCATGTATCAATATGGCGGCAATCGGGCGGTGTACCGGGCACAGTGCTACCCTGAGACGAGGCCCAAGTATTCGGGCAACAGTCCGCAGCACGGGTCCAGCAGTAGAACTGGCAGTATGCCTCGCTTCCCGACTTCCAAGCGGCCCACCTCGCGAGGCAGGTTGACATCCAGCAGACCTACTTGGCTGAAGAGACGTCAGTTCGGTATCAAATGCGGTCCAATGTGGAGAGATATGCTCGTGAATGGCTGATGTACGCCGTCAGTATGTACCGTTACAAAAGTCGTTCAATGAAATTAGTATGTTAAAACATCAATAAATACACTTGAAAATCCTTCATAAAAATTACAACTGTCTTTTAATTTAAGAAACATTTATTTCCAGAGTTACAAATTAGATTACAGTTATGTTGACTAGACACCGTTATAACAAAACAACCATTCATGCAGTAGATGAGACGCTCACGTGATCTTGAGGTCTAACTTCTCGTGTTGTCCTGACTGCAGGTACCGTAGGTCGTCGATTACGAACCTGTAACCAACACAAACTTCTTTGTTACAGTAAACCACGATACAGTAATCCACTTGACTAGTACAAAACAGAATTTTAGATCAACTTAAATAATACGTCGTTGCTTGTCACCAGGCGAGCGTCTATTTCATATCTATTTAATTTCATTGACAGTCTCTCAGATGCAAAATAAGAGAAAAGTACAAACCAATACATCGCTCATCGCAGTAAAAATACCCAGAGTCCAGACTAATGTTAAACAACTGTGTCACTCCGTCTGTTTGTTACCTAATCACGCCTAAACGGACGGATCTTACCGAGGAGATACTTTATGGCATGAGGATGAACATAGGCTACTTTTTACTTTTGATAAAATCACGATTGTTACACATACCTTTAAATCAACAGAACATAAATACAAGTGCCGCCAACTATGTGAACTTGGAGTTACGAGTTGTGGTGCGACCTTTGTCTCGGATGATCATGTTATCTATCTTGTTCTGATCTTAATAGTGTTTGTGTTGATTACAGTTCCTAACTTGACTAAAATAATAATGTGGGTTTGAGACTATTTAACTCGGATCACACAAATATTATAGACAAAGTTACCAGTGATAACATTTTTGGTGTAAGAAAGAAATCGTTTATTTGGAAAAACTCACATTAACAAATGTAATATATGTAAACATAAAAACCATAAAGTACAAAGATCAATCACCACATAGATACAAAAAGAAAACAGTTTTTAAATTACACTATAGTAAAATGATTATCATGTGAGGTGCCAAAAAGGCTTAATCCTGCACATATGTCTGGGGTTACACATAGACGCTGGTTTACATATTCCTGCGGGTGATGGACTAGCTGGCGCGAAAATATTGAACATAAAAAATATAATTACATATATAAACGTGTTTACGTGATCGAAGTCCGGTGAGGGCCCGGTGGTGTAAGTGGGAGAACGGTCAGCTTTGATGCCAGAGGTACCGAGTTCAATCCCCGCCGTGCACCAAACATCTAATTTGTTCCGGCAGCTATCGTTGAGAGCCAGTTCTCATTCTAGACCTAGCGTACATACCATTTTCGACCGCATCATCACTTACCAACAGGTGAGATAGTGGTCAAAGCCTATAAGATATTAAAAAAAAGTGAGAGATAGTGGTCAATCGCTTGCTTATTTACTATTTATAAAAAGTAAAAAGGATAGTATAGAGTAGTAACCTATAAAAGAGCAGCGGTAAGGGCGCCGTGCTGAGATGCCAGAGCGCGTGCGCGTCCCAGGCTCGGCAGACGGGCGGGAAGTCCAGCAGCTCCAGCGCCAGCGCCGCCCCGGACAGCGCCGTGAACTGCAGCATGGAGCGCGCGTGCCGCCGCCCCGCCGCCAGCTGCACCCCCGACCAGCACAGCCACACGCACGAGCCCGCCACGCCTGCATCACACCACACCTCACCTCACCTCACGTCTTCTCCTACTCTACACAATACTCGACCTCATCTTTTTTTCGACGTGATAACGGCTTATAAATCGACTAGCAGCCCGCCCCGGCTTCGCACGGGTAGAACACATATGCCTACAAAATTTGCATCAGTTTGTTGCATCAAATATAAAATATTAACATATTTAACAATCATCGTCATATTTCAACCAATTTACACAAAACCTTAACGAATTATGCACCTAAACCTTCCTCATAAACACTGACTATTGGTGAAAACCGCATGATAATCCGTTCAGTAGCTATTGAGATTATTGCGAACAGACAGACAGACGCAGTGATGGACTTTGTTTTATAATACTTACGTAGTGATATTGGACGGCCCTTTGGCGTAAAGGATAGTTACCCTGATTCTGACCCGACGGTCGTTGGTTCTAATCCTAGCTATATACCTACCAATGAAAGTTTTATGTGAATTCATGAATCATGGGTTTTCAGAGGTAGTGGGATCATGGAATCAAAATCAATCAAATCATGGGATCAAAGAAGGGGTATTATACGTTTAACGTGTGTATCTGTGTCTGTCTGTAGCATCTTAGCACCCAACCAGATGAACCGATTTTGATTTTATTATTGATATTTTTTGTTTGTTTGATAGATGTCTTCATCGAGAGTGTTCTTATCATTGATTCATGAAAATTCTTTCAATCATTATAAAACTATGAGCTTTTTTCTAGTTAATTGCGCTATGAAATCAACTTTCATAGGTCTGATCAATTCGAAAATTTTCTTCTTCAACGATATTGTAAGAACATGGAAGCATTGACCTGATGCTGGGACATCTCCTGTACTCTACAGAATACTCAAATCCACACCAACTTACAGCTCAGATTTGAAATGTCGTGTTTAGAGTCATTGGAATGCTTTTATTGAAAAGAATATACATAGATCAGTCGGGGTGGTTTATATATAGATCATAACTATATTATACAATAGAATTTTATACAGTAAAATATATTATTATACTATATTGACTTCAAATTGATTGTGATCGGTGGGTATCTACAGCATCGCTTATAATAATATTTTCGTAGTAACTATGACCTAATCTGTGGTTTCACTGCAGATATTTTATTAATTTTGCGATGCGTGTATGTTAAATCCGTGATATTTTCTAGAGTTTTCATTTGAATTATATACTGTAAAGGACAATTTTAATTTTTAATATGTGGCCAAGCTAAATAACGTAATTATTTGGATAAGGATTAATACTATATACTTAAAAATAGCCTTGGATGTTATGTAATATTTTTTAACAAAAAATTAAAGATTAAAATGGTTACTGTGAGTCAACCTTAAGATATAGACATATGCTGTCGCGGAGTTTTTTGTAGGTCTTATTAAGTTGTACAACTCTTCCATAGAAAATATTCTTCCATCTATTTTCAATTGAGCAGCGTTCGTAAGAAACGTGTTTTTTTGACCGTTTTTTAGTCGACTTAGGTTGCAAATTAGGTCTCCACGAATTTACCTTTGATTTAAACGGGATAATATATAGCCTATTTTCATTCCGAAAGTCCATTCTATGTATTAGTGAAAGAATTTTTGAAATCGGTTCAGTAGTTTTTTACTTATTACAAACATTCAAAAATACAAAAATACAAATGTTCTCTCTTTATAATATTAGTATAGATGAACGCCGGCTGCATGCACGAAAAATTGTCACGTTCCGCCTGAGCCGAGCGTGCAAGCGAGAGCGCGAAACAAGCGATAGAAAGGCACGATCGTATGACGTTATCACGTACATTTATTACGTAACATTATCGTCCGTAAACCGACTTTACAGACAACCAATTTTTTTTTGGAGTTTACTACTCCTTGGCCCCTCGCCCACGGCGAGTTTTTGTAGCAATGCAGTAGCGATGCTGTCGTGCGTCTGCATCGATACAGTCGCTAGCTGTTTGCCCTCGCCCACACCACGATTCAGTCGCGATGCAAACGCGATTAAGTAACGGCACAAAAATGCCTCACGCGGCACCCTCCCTCCGTTCTCTCTCCGATGTCGTCCGACACGGTCGCGCGTTTGCATCGATACAGTCGCGATGCTGTAGCGGTTAGTAGCACGTTGGCAACGCTTCTGTAGCGCATTGCAACTAACGCGCGTTTTTTTTTTAATATCTTATAGGCTAGCGTTTGATGACTATCTCACCTGGGCCCCTAGACAAAACCCAATTTACTGTTTTCATTCAAGCTTCCGCAACAATGTTTCCGTTGCATGTTTCCGCAACAAAAATGTCATTCCCATACATTTTGAACTTGCGTTAGCATGAATGGAAACAGGAAATTGGATTTTGTCTAGGGGCTCTGTTGGTAAGTGATGATGCGGTTGAATATGGTAAGCACGCTAGGCCTAGAATGGGAACTGGCTCTCAAGGATAGCTGCCGGAACACATTAGATGCGTTTGTCAAAAAGTCGCCGTGGGCGAGGGGCCTAACACATACGCCTTTCATGTCCACTGCTACGGGTTACAGCGTATACGTAGTAAACAAAATATGGAAAAAAGATTTTCGTATTCAGCCCGCGACATGAAAATTTTATGAGAAGTAAAATAAAGCGTTAACTAAAAGTGAGGCGTAACTTTTTTGCGCAACGTACTTTGCGCACCTTTTGACTTGGAGAAGACTCTAATTTTGTATTGTGTGTACAGATACCGGCGATAAATATTGCACATCGACCTTTAGAAAGAGACAATCGGCTAATTTCGGTTTCGTAGAGTGTTATCTCTGTGCATACTACCTAGGTGACGTTTTGTCAGTCGTAGTTCAAGTGCGATAGAGTGCGGTCGCGTCTTGGAGTGATGATAGAAAAAAGGAGTAAAAAAGCCAATTTCAAAAGGTCAACGTTAGATAATAGTTCATGCGGGAAATGAAAAAGGCTTTGTACCTGGTGCCTTTTTAATGTATAAATCCACGGACACTACGGGTGATTATCACAATGAAATGAATAACGAGAACTACGAGAAATGGCTGATTAATCAACTAATGTAAATTGTTAAACACAATCCAAAATTTCATCGTACCGACGGGACTTGAACCCGCAACCTCCGGAATAACATGTTCCCGTGCTTTGCCAATTAAGCTAATGCTTAATCTAATGCTTATTCAAGTCCCGTCGGTACGATGAAATTTTGGATTGTGTTTAACAACTTACATAAATATAAAGTGTGTAACACTTCAAAGAAACATAATATTTAATCAACTAATCCCAAATATATCCAGTGACCCCCCAATTCAAACACCATTAAACAGGAAATGATCAACTGGTTAAACAGACACGAAATTCCAGTTGAGCCAAAATTGGCAAAACCCCAGATTTACGGTATTATATGTCAACACAAAAAGAGGTATACAGAGTTTTCCGTGGATAAAGTACTTGCCGAACATGGGCACACTGTGTTGCGATTGTCACCATATCATCCGGATTTTAATCTGATTGAAAATATATGGTCTCAACTAAAAGGCTATGTAGCCTCTAGAAATGTGGCTATGAATTTAACTACCGTAAAAACATTATTGACTGAAATGTAAACATGATCGGAGCTGAAGAGTGGAAACAGAGGTTTGTGATCATGCAATCAAATGTGAGAATGAATAGCGAAGATTTCAACACAGTTTAGACAATCACACTGACAGACTAGTGATAAATACGGCTGATAGTGACAGTGACATTGATCTCATTGAGAGCACAGATAGTGGAATGGAAGGAATTGAGAATTAGAATTATTATTGTTTTTATTAGAATGTCTCATTTTAACAATAGGTATAATGGTTTTAGTTTGAAAGTTTTCGCGAAAATTATTCATTTTAATGTGAACGTACCGGCTTTTGTTCGCGTGTATTTACTTCGGATGTGCTCCGACCAGGTTTCAACCTAATACGTAGGTCATCGTCTGGGAGCGGCTAGGATGGCGGCAACGCACGTCGTATCGCCCGCGCTTCCCGGCGCAACTGACGACTCGAAACAGGCGCTACCATTGGCAAGGGTGGTGTCGTAGATCTTCGGGTGCGCTCGGGTTCTGCGTTCGGCTCTGCTTCCGATTCGTCATCGCTATTTAATACTGTTATGTTTGGTTGTAGGCATACTGTGCTGATTGTGTCCACTGCATGGTAGCCTTGTTGAATGTTGGCATCGGGGTAGGAAGCGCCCAATGTTGGCACCCATGCCGGCGGTACTGTCCACCCACGATCCCGGTTAAAATTAGGATACCTGTTGATTTCGATGGCCTCCCGTACTTTACGAGGAACGAAAAACTTCTCCCTCGCTAGCACAGAGACCTTATCGAACCGTAGGTAATGCCTGGTGTCCGAGATGTGAGCGTGTTCTGCGACCGCCGAGCGAACGGTATCACCATTTTTGACGCTTCTAATATGCTCCTGAATCCGTGTCGCGATGTTTCTTCGTGTCTCACCGATGTAGCATTTGCCACATTCACAGGGAATCTTGTAAATGCCAGGTCCCATAAGTGGTTCTTGATCCTTAGGTGAACGCAGCAGTCGGCGGAGTTGGGAGAACGGGCGGAACGTCGTTTTAATATCATACCTACGTCTCAGGTAGTGGCTGATTTTATCAGTCACACCTTTGACGTACGGTAGATAGATCGGCGATCGTTCTACCGTAACCTGTCTCTTTTTTTCGCTCGCGTTCGCCCATCGAGAGCTTTGCCGCCAGTTAGCCATTGCTCTCAAGGACTTCTCTGACATGCTTCAGCTCCGTATGCACATGTTGAGGGTCGCAAATCTGGATGGCTCTATTGATCAGCGTTCTAGATACTGATGCGAGACGTGCGGGGTGATGGTGCGAGTCTGCCCGCAAGTACTTATCCATGTGCGTCGGTTTTCGGTGCACGGTGTGGGCCAATCTGCCATCTGGCTTCCGTATAACACGCACATCTAAAAAGGGCAAGCTCCCCTGCTTCTCTTCCTCAACAGTGAACTGGATACTTCTGTGCACTGTGTTTAAATGTGACGCAAAGTTTTCAAGCGCGTTTTTATCGATAATGGCGAACACGTCGTCGACATAGCGCCACCAGTATCGTGGCTTCATAGGAGCGTCCTCTATCGCCTTGTCTTCAAACCACTCCATGAAGATATTGGCCACTACTGGAGCTATCGGTGAACCCATGGCCACTCCGTCCACTTGTCGATAATGGTCTCCTCGCCAGACGAAATAACCACTTTTCAGGCAGAACTCTGTCCATTCAATGTACGCAGTAGGTATGTTGGAGGCAGTTATAAGATTTCTGATTAATGTAATGGAGTCCGCTACTGGTACATTGGTGAAAAGTGACGTGACGTCAAAACTCACCATCAATTCATTTGGCTGGATTTGTACATCCTCTATAAGGTGGACAAACTGTCGTGAGTCGACCACGGTTCTGCTACTTTTGCCAGTTAGAGGCTGCAAAATGGCTGCCAGATGCTTGGACATTTTGTAAGTGGGTGCATCAATTTGGGACACTATTGGTCTCAATGGCCAATCGGGCTTATGGATTTTTGGTAAGCCGTAGATTTTTGGTGTAGTAGGGTTGTGTGGCCGGAGATATGCGGTCAAATTATCGTCTCCCAGGTCTTTTAGTAACTTAAGGACTTTCGTCGTCAGGAGCATATTAGAAGCGTCAAAAATGGTGATACCGTTCGCTCGGCGGTCGCAGAACACGCTCACATCTCGGACACCAGGCATTACCTACGGGTCGATAAGGTCTCTGTGCTAGCGAGGGAGAAGTTTTTCGTTCCTCGTAAAGTACGGGAGGCCATCGAAATCAACAGGTATCCTAATTTTAACAGGGATCGTGGGTGGACAGTACCGCCGGCATGGGTGCCAACATTGGGCGCTTCCTACCCCGATGCCAACATTCAACAAGGCTACCATGCAGTGGACACAATCAGCACAGTATGCCTACAACCTAACATAACAGTATTAAATAGCGATGACGAATCGGAGGCAGAGCCGAACGCAGAACCCGAGCGCACCCGAAGATCTACGACACCACCCTTGCCAATGGTAGCGCCTGTTTCGAGTCGTCAGTTGCGCCGGGAAGCGCGGGCGATACGACGTGCGTTGCCGCCATCCTAGCCGCTCCCAGACGATGACCTACGTATTAGGTTGAAACCTGGTCGGAGCACATCCGAAGTAAATACACGCGAACAAAAGCCGGTACGTTCACATTAAAAGGTATAATGGTGTTTATTATGTAGGCATAGGTACTGCAGCTGTAAAATAAATGAATACGTTAACATGATGTGAATATGTTTTTTAATTTATTTTAGCCCATCCTGAAGACAGCACTTCTAGAAACAAATGGTGTATACAAATAAAAAAAATGATCAAAAGAAGCAAATCATAATTGTGTTAACAGCTCCTAATAGATACCGGACCGTTAGTATTTCGTGCGACAGAGATAACGCTTATACGAAGCCGAAATTAGCCGATTGTCTCTTTCTAAAGGTCGATGTGCAATATTTATCGCCGGTATCTGTAACAATGTATATAAAATATAAAGTGTGTAACACTTAAACAAACATAATATATCACTACATATTATAAAACAAAGCTCCCCGCCGCGTCTGTCTGTCTGTCTGTTCGCGATAAACTCAAAAACAATTTAAAACGGTTTTTTTATGCGGTTTTCACAAATAGACATGAGTTATTCATGAGAAAGTTTTAGATGTATAATTCGTTAAGTTTTTGTGTAGGTAAATTGGTTGAAATATGAAGATGATTGTTTTAGATGTTATTTCATAGTCGACGCAACAAACTGATGAACAAACCCGATTCTTTACTCATGTGTCCAAACGTTGAAGGTCACACTTAAAAAATGTTTAATTCCCCTGATTAATGCAGGGTTGCCATCCGTACTACTACGTTCACCCCCAATGCATGTTTCAGAACTTCAGACAATATACTCGTATATCCAAAAAATGATGAAATAATAAAACACAATAAATAAATAAAACTGTAAACTGTACTGCGATTAGTTTGTTTAGGAATATCATTTGTACTGCGATTAGTTTGTTTAGGAATATCATTTGTACTGCGATTAGTTTGTTTAGGAATATCATTTGTACTGCGATTAGTTTGTTTAGGAATATCATTTGTACTGCGATTAGTTTGCACTAATCGCAGTACAAATGATATTCTGAGTAAGGTAGATGCTGGGTGCTCACCATAGAAGACGTTGACGTTCATATTGTAGTCATAGTCTATCTGGCCGGAGTAGAGATACAGCACGTGCTGCACCAGGTAGAAGAGCGCCGGGGACAGGATCGTGAACATCACCTCCCGTCGCCGGTGGAACACTCTAGAATGTTGTCATCATCTACATTATACAGAAATTAAAAATCATTTATTGATGCTGACTATATAATAATGTTATAGGCGAAGAGAAGACTCGATCTTCTCGTCGCATATACCACAGTGCATAAAGACAAAAGTCTTTAATCAGTGCGTCCTACCCGTCATGACATACGGAGCCGAGACGTGGAAACTCACGGTTCGACTCCTCCACCAATTTAAAGTCGCTCAGCGACCTATGGAAAGAGCTATGCTCGGTATTTCTCTGTTGGATTTCAATCCCGGGATCTGCGGGATAGAATCCGGAACGAAGTAATTCGCCAGAGAACTAAAGTGGTCGACATAGCTCAGCGGATTAGCAAACTGAAGTGGCAGTGGGCTGGTCATATCTGCCGTAGGACCGATAACCGTTGGGGCAGACTGGTTAGAACCAGTAACCATACAAGCACTCTAGAGAGTGGAGACCGCGAATGAAGAGTAGAAAGTCCTGTGACTAGGTGGAGTGACGACATTCGCAAAGCGGTGGGCAGTGACGTCTTCATCGATGACCCCCGACTGCACGAACAATTGTCACGTTCCGCGTGCAAGCGAGAGCGCGGGACAAGCAATAGATTTAGAGATAGATTAGAGCACGATCGTATGACGCTATCACGTGAAATTATCGTCCGTAAACCGACTTTACAGACATCCAATTTTTTTTTGTAAGTATGTAAATTACGCTATTACTCCGTCAATTATTGAATTCTTTTTTTATTGGTAGGATTTCGTAGGATCCATTTCCAAGGTGGTCCTATTGTAATTAAAAGTATATTTAAATTAAATTTAAAAGTGGCAATAGCCCAATGGATAAGGTGTCGGACTGGCAATCGAGCGGTCGTGAGTTCGATCCTCACTCATTACACTATTGACGTGAACCCACTCCAGACACAAGCATATTTAGCTACTAAGCTAAATATGCTTGTGTCTGGAGTGGGTCTCCAACTATGGAGGGGTTAACAAGTATACTAGTAATGTGCAACCCACAATGCTAGTAAGCTTTAAAAAAAAACATCGAGATCTAATAAGTATCTCTAGAGATATATGGAGATAAACATCTCAAAATTCGTACTGTAACTGACTAGCAAGGCTTTAAAGTCAGTTTGTTTTTTTTTTTTATATGTATATCTGAAAGGCTAGCGTTTGAACACTATCTCACCTGGTGGTAAGCGATTATGTAGTCGAAGATGGTGAACACACTAGGCCTACAATACTCGCAAGGGCCGTATGCTGCCGGCACACCGTAAGGTTATGGTAGCATATTTTCTCCTAGTCTACCTCAATGTATCCATTGAGAGTCAAAAGCCTATCTTAGATCGTAGCAAAGACTCACTGCTGCAACACTGAAATCTTCGCGTTGTTATTGGTTTTGATTTCTTCATGTTACAGTATATTACAGGCGCTCATGAACGTGGAAGAAACGAGAGAGGTATGACAGGATCGTAGCATGTGGAAACATAGTCTCTGCCTGTCCCAACGGGGAAAAGGCGTGATTGTATGTATGTATGTTATAAAGCAGTATCCAACAAAGCTACAATGAGCGATGACACGTTGCGCAGTTTCGACATGATATTTATAAAATCTTTATGGGACAGGTTGAAGCTGCAGGTAAACAAATTAAAGCCCGTTTTTGTAAATCGGACGACATGCATTTTAAAATTTACCGAACACTGAACTCGGCGGTTTTAAAAGACGATTTCTCTCTTGAGTATAAACGAGCGCGGTGGGAGATACTTCGGTGGGTTGCGACGACATGCAGTGGAGGGTAGCGACGGGTTCCGATGGGTTGCAATTCAATTCAATGTTTTTATTTCAGACTTTATCATTATTATAATGTCCATATATTAAAAACTACTACAGCCGATTCGATTACACACACAAAAAAAAATATTTAAATATTCAAATTAATATAAAAACCTAACTACCTAATATCATATTTAGTAGCAAATAGCTTAGTAGCAAATATGATATTAGGTATCATATTTGCTACTAAGTCCAACAATATGCAATTTTCGCCATTTTTGCATTATAGGGCAGTCAACGTCCATCCTTATCGCAATAAGCTGCAGGTAACTGTTGGAGCTGCCCCTCAACCGGCGCATCAGGGACGTGTGCCGTTTGCGAAGTATTTCTGCAACGCTATCGACGCGTGCTTCTGCCAACATTCCTGACGCACTACAAAAACGGAGCAGCTTCAAAAGTGCCCTGAACGCATTATTATATTGAACTCTCAGGGCGTTAAAAGATCGTTGCGTAAAATTAACCCACAGGCTGCATGTATAGAAAGACTGACAGAAGGCTCTGAAAATAGTGATTTTTACTTTGCAGTACACCGCGCAAACTTACGGGCCAAGACCAACATATTCGCCCGGACTGATAACGCCCTGCGTTCCCTCTCCATATCCATGGTGTCCGTTAACGTCTCCGTGACCCAGTGACCCAGAGATTTAAATTCTGACACTCTCTTGATAGGAGCACCATTAAGTATGACAGGTGGCACTGTATGATATGTTTTAGTGCCAGCCTTGAATACCATCAGCTCACTCTTGCTAGTGTTGTATCTGAGTGAAGCCAGAATATCCATTCTTATCTGTGTCTGGTTATTTTGACACGACTTTTATTGTTTTTGAAATTGGTTCGCGACTTTCTCATATTATCATATAGAGAACCACATGATGGTTTGCCGTGCGCGATCCATTCCTTAAACCAAGTCCGAGCCTCTCTATGAACCTCATGAAAATATTTATTTCAACCAGGAATACATCTATTTTTATGTTTATTTACATAGTGCTTATCTGAATTATTATCATTATTTGACTTGTTCGAGCATTTAGATGCACAGTCCTGTAGAATACTAAGTATATTGTCATACATACTATGTATAACTTGTCTATGAATTAAATTATTAACATTGTGAATCTGCACATTTCGATAATTCGGCAGGATCTCTCGTAGTCCTCGTAGTCGTCGAATTCTCGTAGTCTAGAATTACACATCTGCCAATATTTTTTTTATCTGCGACTTATCTCTTAGATTCCATACTATGTTATTGCGTATATTATTTATTATTCTCAATTATTTTATGGACTAAAATATTAAAATTACATGTCAATTCTACAGGAAAATGATTGGACCAGGACCAAACAATGCAGCAAGATGAGCATTAAAATCTCCTAACATAAAAACCGAATCTACAGAAAATGTCTCTACTACAGCGCTTGCAATGACATGCGGTGTGTTGCGAAGGTATGCGGTGGGATGCATAGGCATGTGGTGGGATGTGAAGGCATGCGGTGGGATGCATAGGCATGCGGTGGGATGCATAGGCATGCGGTGGGATGCATAGGCATGCGGTGGGATGTGAAAGCATGCAGTGGAATGTCAAGGCATGCGGTGGGATGCATAGGCATGCGGTGGGAGGTGAAGGCATGCGGTGGGATGTCAAGGCATGCGGTGGGATGCATAGGCATGCGGTGGGATGCGGAGGCATGCAGTGGGGTGCGATAGCATGCAATGATATGCGCTGAAGCCCACTAGCATACAAGCGCGAAGAGCATGTTCGCCAATGTGCGTCGCCATCTTTAGGGGTGCAATAAATCTTCACCTGTTCAAATCACAACAAATTATCATTTGTGCAGCCTACCTCACAATAGCAGCAGCAAAGAGCGCCACAACCATAGACAAGGCGCACGCATAGTCCATAAACTCTGTGAATGGTTTGTCTCTGGTGTGGAATATTGTTGACCATAGCCATGCGTTGATGCACACCTATAAACATAATCAGAATATTTTATAATCCTACTATTACATATTCATCTTCCTACCCTTACCCCACTAAAGTGAGGTCGGTGCAACATGTCATTCTATTCCATTTGGGTCTATCCACAGTTATTTCCGCATCCACTCTTTTTACATCCGTATTTTTTTTCGGTCTTCCTCTTCCTGTATAGCCGTCCACTTTCATGTCCATTGCCTTTTTACTCACGTGGACTTCACTTCTTCTCATGATATATCCATACCAGGCTAACATAGGTTAGGTTAGCAATAGTGTTTCATAACTTTTCTGTCACTGGTGCCACTTTCAGGCGTTCCCTCACATTTATTTTTTACAGCTTATAGGCTAGCGTTTAATCACTATCTCACCCGTTGGTAAGTGATGATGCGGTCGAAGATGGTAAGCACGCTAGGCCTAGAATGAGAACTGGCTCTCAAGGATAGCTGCCGGAACATATTATTACATGTTTAGTGACAGATTTTCTAACTTGAGGGTGGTAGCTGGCCAGGCGGACACTAAATAGTGTCCTACCAAGTACCACCATGCGGGGGTTGTTGGTTTCTTAACGATGATACTCATTATAATAAGTATGAAAATTTGTATGTTTGTTATTCTATCACGCTAAAGCAGCTAAACAGATTCGGATGAAATTTGGCACACAGATTAAATTCTAGATTAACACACAGGATGCTGTTTAATGTGTACAAAGCCTCGGGCATAGCTACTAAAAATGTTTGATACTTGGTAGGTTACTGTTATCATTATCGCATGCTACTAGGTAGGTATGTCCTGTACCTGTGTATGTGTGTACCTTCCTTCCTTACCTTTGAATATTAGTTCATCGTAACGCCACGACGGTTCTCTTTTTGCATAGATTTTAGTATGAAATAAATAGAGCTAAGTATACTTACAAAGACAAATAGATGCCAGAACATGACCAGAGCAGAGTGGCGCATGGGGAACTCCCTGCGCAGTTTCCTGTACATGTAGACGTGGGCCGCCAGATTCAACAGAGAACAGCATGCTGACGCCGGCTCCTGGATGCCCAGCAGCTTTACAAACGGCCACTGGAATGGATAATACTATTAAAAAACGGGTTGCACTCCAGGAGTGCCGGCAAAAGTGAAAACTTGAACACTTATTTTTTATACATATATTGGAATGACAGCTCGGGCAAGCACCCTGCTCTCTGTCTTACGAATTTTCTATCAGCTAGGCTATTCTGTAAGCTATCTCGACATCGGAATCCACGGTGAGATTTGAATTTTGTATTACGAAATTCAACCGTATTACGAACGTGGTAAGATTGAATTTCGTAGTACGAAATTCGAATCTCCCAGCGGATTCCGCTGTCGAGATAGCTTACAGAATAGCCTAGCAGGACACGTACGTGACCTGACGCGAGTTCACTTTGACTGCGGCACTTTTTTGCATATTTTTAAATTATTTTTTGTAATTTTTTTTCGTAGATGTGCTATCAAATCAAAACTAAAACCCAACAGCAGAAGGTCACAAGCACCCCTTGTGAAAAAATTAATTGAAAAAAAAATGTATTATTTTTTTTTTTTTTTACATCCGGTACCAAAAATCAAATAACCGGCCAAGTGCGTGTCAGGCCACGCGCAGTGTAGGGTTCCGTAGTAGCCTGTTATTCAATGCAAGTCTTTACCCGTTATAAACAAGCAACTAGGTACTCCGTCTTTGTCACTTTAAAGGATTTATTCTAAGGATTTTGTATTTGGTACAAAATTATCCAACACCCAAGTTCAACGACTATTACTGCTAAACTAATAAAGTTATCTTAACCACCATAGTTTTCCTTTAAAGTTCATGAAATGCGCTATTATCACTAATTTTTCCAGATTTTTTAAGCCAGCAGTTTAGCTTTTAGAGGGGGGGGGGGGACGCCCTACTGGAACAAACATTTGCACTTTAAAGTTTAATATTTCGTAAATGAAGCCTTCAATCGAAAGTCATTTTAAAGGACCTATTCAACGAAACCCCACACGATGTCAGGACTACGGAACCCTAAAAATGCACGGTGTGTGTTTTCAGCAGCGAACGAGTTAACATTTTTTACCCATCCCAAGAAAAGTGCACAACGCTGCTAAAGAAGTTTCCACTGCAATAACTATTTATTTATTTTATCAGTTCCACAGAATGTTAGTAACACACAAATTTAAAAAAAAAAAATTTTATTCTTATTCAAAATTATATCAGATTTTACCTTATTTTTATTCAATTACAATTTCATATAATTATATCACATTAAATTATTTAATTATGATGTATAATATGTATTCATTAAAAAATATATGTTATATTGAGGTATTTATTGCTTGTATGGAAGTGGAGTAATGACGAATGTAACATGTGGCTCTGGATAACCCACTCAAGTCCAATCTCCATAATACAGCAGTGTTATCGGGATGTGACAATAAATATATATTATAAATAATAGCTTTCCAATCTAGATTTAACCTACCTCTTCCTGTACCGTAATATCTGAAAACTGCAACATATCTCTGCCTTTAAATGCTTATGCGGATTTATATATTATATTTAGCGAGAGTATATTAATAGAATTGACTTTGATACTTAGTTATTTTTGGTGCAAGCATTTTCATAGGCCTAAAATATTTTTATTTTGTATTTTTATATCTTATAGGCTAGCATTTGGCACTATCTGGACTAGTGGTAAGCGATGATTTGATCGAACTTGGTTAACACACCTTTTTACACTGAACTGGGTAGCGCTATATACTACTATCTACCACTATCTCATCTAATGTTAAGTGATGATGCAATTGATGATGGAGCGTGCTTACCCAAAAGATACCTATTCACTTGCGATTTGAAGACCCCCATATTGTACTTAACTGGAAACACAGATACTAGGCCAAGAATACTCAGACTCTCTACTATATGACTACAGTACTACTAATAAATGAGTACAGTAAAGTATACACTGATATCTCACCTTTCCGTGAAACTTGGGTGTCTCATGTCCCATCTGCTCGAACTTGGCAACACTGCGCCACATACACTGGTAGCTACACTCATCTCTGCAGCTCCACAGCAGCAATGAACTCCATATATCTTGCTTAAGCTGTGCATTTCGAGAGAACACACTGCCGTCTGGAAAAAATATTAAATGTTCGTTGGTACAGGAAGTATGACCAATAAGATATCAGCTGTATTAATTGGTACGAATTGTACTAATTGTACCTACTGCATAACAATTCACACATGCTGTACGAAGATATGCTAACTCCAGGCATGCCCATAGTCTTGCGTCTTAACGTGCCGTTATGCTATTAAACTTGTTATTTATTGTATTTAAAGATTTTTTAGGGATACATTATCTACTGTACATTGTTACACACAATCCAAAAGTGTGTTGTACACAGAAACATAATACATTATATATTGTTGAGGATTTACCTTCGGAACAATTCCCTCGAACACAATTGTTTAAACACTTCTGATAGGTATGAGACCGGTCGCCGACACTGCAACTTACAGTGGACAGCCTCTCACAAAGTAGGAATGTTATGAGCAAAATTATTGTCATTGTGTATGGATTAATTCCAACAAATTGTTTCTTTACAAACAATTCAGATTACTGGTTAAGAATAATATTATAAGTGGTACCTATATTGATTTAATTCATTCATTCGTCTGAATAAAAATACAAGAAAGAAAATAGATGTTATTTTTTCCTTGTGATTTGTAATTTGTAAACAAAACAAAGTACGAAAACAAACATCAAGAGGTGAGGTATATATATTGGATTAGGTATTTAACGAGATTAGTCCGCACCTAATCCAAATATATCACATTATCGGTATCTCCTAACTGGTCTGTGCATTATCGTTCCATGGATTCCACACAAGAGTACTCTGTGATTCCACATAATCCCAATCCCACAATCCCACACAATACTTATATGTAATATAATAGCAGTAACGTGAAATACGAAAACATATAACGAAAAGAAACGAAACGAAAGTCTTAAATAATGTGTAACATAAAAAGAAGTGACCCTTTTAATACGCTTAATTTTTTCCTTTGCTGTTCTAAAAGGTTAAAACTGAACCAAGGTATGAAGAAAAGATTTTTCCTATGGATACATCATTTTATATTATGTGAGGAAGTTTATTTGTAGATAGGTATTTTGAAATATTAAGGCAGTGATTTAAGCTACTAGGATACAGTGTGTGTATATAGGCTACCTGCCTATAATATAAGCTACCTAGCACAACAAAGAATTCGTGAATCATAGGAACGCAAAGATATTATCAACTAGTGTCAGTTCAGCTATCGTCCGCTCCGTCTCTGTGGACTTCATGCCGATTACGTTATGTGTAATGTGAATTAGGTTAATTCTGTAGATTAGGTTATAACGTAGTGATTCCGTACTCTGTGGATTAGGTATTTATATTGTATGCCATGTCATGCTATCAGCCATCAACGCCATGATAATGTCAAACAAGTTATTGACATTGACAATATGACAATCAGCTGTTCCAAGATATGTTCCAGAATCAGCAGAAAATAGGTATCCAAATTTCGTAAAGCATTAAAAAGAAAGAGTAAACTTTAACGGTAAGGTTGTAATTGCTTTGTAGAACAAAACGGCCCAATTGAGAGACACCCGGGCGGGAGTGTGTCCTTGTCTAACAACCTGCTAGTCCTACACTATATGCATAAAGTAAGGAATTATAGAGATTTGGGTAGCGTGGCCACATGAGATAGAAGATTGTAACATAACACGTAGTAACTATTTTACAATCTGTGACATAACCATATATGTAATTAACCAGTGACACATAGCAATAAAGGTCAAAGTTCGTTAAGATAAAAACGGCTAACTACGTTACTGACCCTGTAAAAACCGGCACGCACTGAGGGAGGGAAATATTATATATTTGTCCTTTTCCGTTACATGGAATAACTCCATAGTATATCCTATTTCATGTCAAAAAGAGACAGAGCTACCCGCGGTCCATTCTTATCTCTGTCTACGACTATATGTATCTTTGAGTATATATGTATGGTATATTTATAAGTTGTCCATACAAAAGAAAGAGACAAACTCCGTTCAAAGTCGGTCTCATGGGGGCCGGTGTACGCGATCAAGTTTAATATGTAGCAGGTCTGTGGTTTTGTATTCTCTTTGTCAAAGAGTAACAATATTATATTCTCTTACAACTGACACATATAGTATCTGTGCATTATATTATGTAGTCGTGGATGGAATATTAAGCGGATGTGGCCTCGGCAGAGTAGTAGTGTTCTGTGGATGTGGCATTTAAATAACAATAGTAATATGAGAAGGATAAAACTATACAATCACTGGTATGAGAGAGCGAGATGAACAACAATTTTTTATCCTTTACCTGCGTATGCGATTAAACTGGCTCCAGCAATGTATGGAGCCAGTTTCTACTGCACCTATTGGCTCTCACCTACTGTCATGTATAACCCGACCAAATTACGTTGTTCATTTTATCTTATAGCTGGCATATGTATCACGTGTTCATCATTTTAGTCGGGTTATATCTCTATAGCTATTTCATTCGCATACGCTAATGTTGTACATATAATATACTTTCTCTATGTATGTAGTTTAGCTGAGGATCATCCCCCTCAGGGCTGCGTTCACGACCTACGCTTGGAGTGCAACCAAACGCTCTAACCCCGTTCACGACCTCAGAGCGTCACATTCGCTAAACGAGTTAGAGAGAGAGGTTAGAGCGTTTGGTTGCACAGGTTGCACTCTCTGACACATATAGTAATCTGTGGGTTACTTAAAAAAACGGCCAAGTGCGAGTTGGACTCGCCCACCGAGGCTTCCGTGCCAACTTCTCAAACTAACGGACAAACTTTAACTAAGTGTGGAAGTGTCAACATCTCGCGCGGTCGGCGTAGGCGCTTGCGTCCCAATATCTGCTCTTGTGAAAGGCGTATACTCCAAGTGTAGGTCGTGAACGGAGCCCTGTAGTCTGTGGGATTAATCTTTTCTTTCTATGCTATGTCTGAGGTTAATAAATAAACAACAAACATTGAGCAAATAGCATTGATGAAATCACTATATATGTCATATAATAACTTATTTAATTATTAATTGCTTATAGCTGTTGACTGCTGTGAGTGAATTTAAAATGGTGTTTTTACTGAGAACGTTATTCGCTGCCAAAGAATTTAAAAAGCCTCGCGGTTATCTTCGTTCTAAATTCATCGATTCCGTGAGAATTCATGTGAAAGGCGGCACGGGAGGCACGGGGCTCCCGAAGTTCGGCGGGTTGGGAGGCCAAGGAGGATGCGTCTACTGTGTCGGGAAAGATAATGCAAACTTAAAAAATATTATGACAAAGTTTCGAGGTAAAACAATTAGCGCCGGGCACGGCGAAGACAGCCGAAAAGCAAAAATAGTTGGTAACCCAGGAACTGACATAAAGTTGGAGGTTCCCCTCGGGGTCACGGTTCACACTGAAGATGGCAAGGTTCTGGGCTCTATCGACCAGGAAGACCAAACCGTAATTATCGCCAGAGGAGGGCCCGGCGGTAATCCTAACAACCAGTTCCTTGGCCACTATGGGCAAGTTCATCACATTAGACTGGATCTTAAGTTAATCGCTGACATTGGTCTCGTAGGATTTCCGAATGCTGGCAAAAGCTCTTTACTAAAAGCGATATCTAGAGCAAAACCTAAAATAGCAAACTATCCATTCACCACTATCAAACCCAACAAAGGAATCATGATGTACCCAGATATGCGGCAGATCTCAATAGCTGACCTGCCCGGCCTGATTGAAGGTGCTCATATCAACGTAGGCCTTGGACACAAGTTCCTGAGACATGTTGAAAGAACCAAGCTGCTACTGTTTATTGCGGACGTTCAGGGCTTCCAGCTCAGTCCAAAACATCCAAAGAGATCCTGTTTAGAGACTGTCTTACTACTGAACAGAGAATTGGAACTCTACGATCCTGACTTACTCCAGAAACCTGCCATCCTAGCCATTAATAAAATGGATTTAGAGGATTCTGATGATACTTTCAAGAGAATACAAGAAGCCTATCAAAATATAGATAAAGTAATAGATTCAATACCTGAAGAAATAAGACCAGAAAAGATAATTTCTTTTGAGGACATAATTGGCATTTCAGCTCTGAGACACCAGGACAGCATAGAGGAGTTGAAGCAGTTACTGCGGAAAAGATTGGACGATTATGCAGATGAGAACAATCCTGATATTGTACCAGCCGATCAATTCTTGAGGAGAACAAAAGCCGCCATCAAAGAAAGGGGTCCTCGAATTACTTAATTCACATAATTTTAAATCAAATTGAAGTAACTGTGATATCAAATACTGAACTAATCACTACATTATATAAAGTACTTTTCTGGACCTGTTGTGTGTGTGTTGTTTGTGTTGGTTGTGTTGTTTAATAATGGCTAAAGTGCTTCGATATCATAGAAAATATGAAAGTAAGAAATAAAACACTTCATACAACATGCAGTTAACTTTTATTAAAACATTATTATTAAAAAGCTCCATCCTGCTGTCTTACATTCTATTACAAATAAAATAACCTACAGAAATATTTGCCACTACTTCATACATGAGGGCAAATCAATTGTTAAACTTTTATCACAGTAGCTAAGGGTCTATGCCAGCTGCAACTAAAGAGGCAAAGACTTATCTCATTGTTTGTTTATGTCCAAAAATGTTTGTAGAGTTTATGACAGAATTTGGATTTATGAATAGTGTGGAATCCTGGATTGTATGAGAGGTTCAGTTTGATGGGACTGAAATTTCACAACAAAATGCTTCTTATTGGTAGCTGACACAGGATACATGTTTTCGTAGGTTAAAAAATGCCCTTCTTCAGTACAACATAGACCCGTATTGGACAGCATCACAATACGTGATATGCAACACTCTCTACACTAACATTAAATTACTTTTTTTTAAATAACCATATTCAGAATAAGTAGAGTTAAAAATATACATATTTTTGGAAATGTCTCAATCCCAATATCAGTCATTAGATCATCACTGCCATTTACAGATTAATTCTTATTTTTATGAAAAACAGAACAATTACAAAATATTATACATAAATAACATCAAGCTTGATCCGTATAAAACTTATTGAATATTTTGTCTGTTCTAAAATGTATCACAACCTAACTTAATACTAAAAATAATAATCGTTGTTTACCTTTCCTCACGTAAAGAGAAAGCAGACTGAAAATCATAGTTGTAGTCAAGCTTATTCCATAATTTAAATTTGTTTATCTCTGTTCATTTGATAACTCATATAATAAAAATAGCTGAAATAATTTCGTTACAATACTCAATACACACTTTCAAAGGCAGAGACGAACCTTAAATCATCATCTATTCATTAAAAAAATAGAAATTTGAAATAAGTAAATTGACTTCACATTTGAACGCACAACGCGATTTGTAGCAAACCCTTATTAACACAGATAACCACAATGTTGTTGACAGTAACATAAGTAAAGGATACACTTAAACTTAACACAATAATTACATTTTTATATAACCACTCCGATAGAATAGACTAGAAAACAAGCTTACATACTAAATAACTTAACATTTTAATTTTATTTACAGATTTACTAGAAAGTGCACTACAGATGTTTGGAATAAAGTGGTGCATTATAATGACTATAAGTAAGATAGACAGTGCTCCACATCGTAGGTTTTAATGTTACAATACATTATGCGTGTTCTTAAAATGAAATAAGTGAAGGCACAAAAATACACCATTCCACACGTTGTCCAACTTTATTTGCTTTTGTCGGGTAGGCCTAATTTATCGATCCTAACTTACATGGTTGTATGAATCTTGAATCGAAGTAAATACGGTTGACCGATAAAATTCATACTAACTGTTAGGGCAGTACTGTAATTGTGTAGCGCAGCGCAGAGCACTTTATATTTTATAAATTATAATCGGCATTGTTTACGTTGAAATAAAATCGAATATGAATTTCGCCTTCGATACTCTAGTAAATTAGTTAAATACGTAGTACTCAAGTATTCCATTAGTAGTTATACCCTAATATCTGTGTGTGTAGTGAAAAATTTTCTGCGCTGCGCCAGATGTACGGTAACGTAGGGCGGCCTAACAGAAATGATCGCTTTGAACTGTGAGGTTCAGTTACATTTATAAAAAATATGGTATAGCTTAGCTTGCTCTAGGAAGATCAGAACCGACGACTAGTAGTACTCGGTTCAATACGGGTGCTGGTTAACAGGTCGTAGATAGGTGTGGTGGTTTGTCAGTCGTAGCGTTCAGCGGCCTCGGTGGCTGTCTCCGCGGGGGGCAGCGAGCGGCTGCGGGCCGGGGGCTCCTCGTCTGAGGGCGTGGGGGACGCCGCGCGCACGGGGGACGGGGGGGGACTCGATGAACCTTGGGGGTAGACAGTTCATTCAGTTTACATTAAAAAAACACATACATTTTACACATTTTTTATAATTTCAACAGACTTCAAAAAAAGGAGGTTTCTCAATTCAACCGTTTATGTATATATATATTTTACGACAATTTACAACCACAGCGGCTTGACCACAATGGTGGTAGGACATCTAGTGTCCACCTGGTCAGCTACCACTCTCAAGTTTGAACATCTGTCGCCAAACATGTAATGCGTTCCCGCAGCTATCCTTGAGAGCTAGTTTCCATTCTAGGCCTAGCGTGCTACCATCCTCAACCGCATCAAAAGTCAAATCAAACCGCAACAAAGTGATTCATGATCTCAATTCTCATGGAAGAGCGATGCAAAATGCAATATCGAGGTTGCATTTTTAATTGTATGTAGTCATTTAGGCAAGCATCTGATAATCATCTAATTTGATTAAAATGGCAGTTCAGATACAAATTGAACGTCATCTAGAAATTCAACACTGTGGTAAGATGTTGGACAGAGTTCAGTTCAATCAAAACCACAATAGTAGATTGTATAACAATGGTCCAAAATAGTACTTTTCTGCGAGGCCGCTTTTTTAAATCCAGAGCGGAGTGAAGGATTCTAGAGTAGAAAAGTAAAGTAGAAGTAGTAATCTAATCTAAAGTAGAGTAAAGTAGAATTCCGAGCGTAGCGAGGGATTTAAAGTAGTCTTCGGCCGAGGGAAAATAATTTTGCGGCCGAGTTATACACTCTGCTTTTCATCCCCCTCTATGAGAAACGGAAATAGTTCTTCGTAAAGTCATGTGATGTCACGAAATGTCATAAAATGTAACTAAATGTCTTGAAATGTCATGAAAAGTAACAAAATGTCATGAAAAGCAACGAAATGTCAAAAAATGTCACGAAATTTATATATTTGTATTTGTATTAGTATATGTCACGAAATGTCATGTATTGTTATAAAAAAAAACCCCGATTGCCTTTCTAGCATAAAAAAAATGTCATTAAATTTCAAGGAATTTCATTGAACCTTCTTAGACCGGGCACAATAGAAATACATTCATAAGCCAAAAATTTAAAAAATACTTTCCTAGTGCGGAAAAGACCTACTTTGCGCGCACTTATCGAGGAACAAACCATCGCTTTCCGAATAGATGGGATGAAAAGCAACTTTCTTGAACTCATCGAGTCAAAGGAAGTCAAATAATATGTTTACCGTCACTTTTAAGGTTGTTGCCGACTAGTCCAACACCGCTCCCACCTGCCAAAAATGTTCATTAAAAATGTAAGGCTTATGACGTTCACTGTAGACAGACTTTACATTAACAACGCTGTCTGGCTTACATGTTTAATGAACATTTTTGCCAGGTGGCAGCGGAGTTGTGTATGTGAGTGATAACCTTAATTTGTAAAATTTTAAACTACCAGTTTTAAATGACAGATTGACTTATCTATATATATAAAATCCAAAGTCCTGACTGACTGACTGAGATATCAACGCACAGCCAAAACCGCTGGTCCTAGACACATGAGATTTGGAGGGTGTGTTCTTTATGAAGAGTAGGCATCCTATATATAATAACTAAGGATTTTTCGAAATTCAACCCCTAAGTGGGTGAAATGGAGGGTTGAACTTTGTATGAAACTTTTTATCCTCTGGGTCAATTGTCTCGAAAATTTGTACACATACTCTTTTAATTAAAATAGTGAGTTACGGGTATTCCAGTTTTTCAAAAATCATCCCCAACGCATTTTTCTAGCTGACTGAATGACTGATTTATCAAAGCATCTGCCTTAACCACTGGTCCTAGAGACATGATATTTGGAAGGTGTGTTTTTTGTTAAGTGCAAGAATCCACACTAGACATCGATTTTCGAAATTCTACCCGTAAGAGAATATGACGTAAGGTTACATTTTTTGTGATTTTTTTTATTCTCTGGGTCCAGTCGCTAGATTATCTTGAATAAATTAAAAGTAAAAAATGTTTTTTAAACCAAGCTTTTATCTGGGACAAGGAACTAAAATGTTAAAAATAAATTCTAGTAAGTATTTTGCGGGTAGATACTTACCTATATTCTTAAAAGCTTGAGGCACTATCCGTTTTACAGGTTAAGTACGTACTATACTTCTGTATCTCAAGCTTTTAAGAATTCTGAAAGAAAAAGCTTTAAACAACGATTCAGCTGAAATTTTGAACAGAGATAGTCAGTAGAGCATAGGATACTTTTATTTTGGTAAACACTTAAACAGCACAACTTGGTATATACTAACCATAATGATTAATGACTTTTACAACAGAGTATATTGAGTTTGACCTTAGGGTCATCTATAGTGACTAATTAGGTCATAAAACTGTCAGAGTCATAAAAAGTCGTAAAAAATTAGGCCACGCGAGCGAAGCCGCGGGCAGATGCTAGTAGTTACTAAGAGCTTTGCTCTATTCTCTCATCCAGAAAAAAGAGAAAAGAAGAGTGTAGTGGATGAGAGTAGATAATGATCGTGCTCAGTGGCGTGCAGTTGGAGAGGCCTATGTCCAGCAGTGGACTAGTAGAGGCTGATAATGATGATTGCTCTTTTCTGCCTACTATGAGAAGAGAACAAACGCACTACTGATAGAGCAATATAACTTACTGTTCCCAGAGGCAGCGTTCAGTCGTTCGAGCGAGGGTCGCTGCTTCTTGGCGGCGGGATCCTCCCTCGTGTCTTCCACTTGAGCTGGACACTCCAGGTGCACCAGGTGGAATACCTTTAAACAGATGTTTTTTTTTTATATATCTTAAAAGATAGCATTTTATGACTTAGTAAATGATGATGCGGTCGAAGATGGTATGCACGCTAGGCCTAGAATGGGAACGGGCTCTAAAGGATAGCTGTCGGAAAACAGATGTTTTGGCGACAGATTTTCTAACTTGAGGGTGGTAGCTGGCCAGGCGGACACTAGATAGCGTCCTACCACCATGCGGGGTTGTTGCTTGCTCAACGATGTTTTTCCTTCATCGGAGGGCCACTGTGAAAAGCGCACATTAATGTTTCGATAGAAAAATCAATTGGTGCGCGGCGGGGACTGAACTCTGCACCTCTGGCATCAAAGCCGACCGTTCTCCCACTTACACCACCGGGCTCTCAAAATATAGTATAGTGTTCTGTATAATACAGTTTCGGCTTCAACATAATAATATGCTCTAAATTTTAGAGTCTAAAATAAGGCATCGCAAGAAATAAAGCACATATCTTTTTGTAAAATCTTCATAGAGTTAATTCAAAAAGTGGCAATAGCCCAATGGCTAAGGAATCGGCCTGGCGATTGAGATGTCGTGAGTTCAATCCCTACCATTGCACTATAGACGTGAACCCACTCCAGACACAAGCATATTTAGTGTATATATATATAGTATATATATAGCATGTTTATATACTTGTAATTTGCAACCCAGATTACTAGTAAGCTATAATTTTTTTTTAATTGTTCAGTATATAAACTTAGAGTGCTTACTAGACAAGAAAAACATTAGAAAAATGTTAAAAAACTAATATATAAAATTCTCGTGTCACAGTTTTCGTTGCCATACTCCTCCGAAACGGCTTGACCGATTTTGATGTTTTTTTGTGCTTATCCGGTATCTATGAGAATCGGCCAACATCTATTTTTCATCCCCCTAAATGTTAGGGGTAGTCCACCCCTAAATTTATTTTTTATTTTTTAGACAAAATTTTTAATTTCTATTTTTTTATGATACAACATACAAAAATACATACAATCCTCAATTTTCACCCTTCTACGATCAACCCTTATTTTTTAATAGCCATTTTAATTATTTATATGGCAAAACAACGTTTGCCGGGTCAGCTAGTAATATATAAAAGTTTTTAGAAGTAAATATCAGAGACTTAAGTAATAAATAAACAAGAAGTAATATTCGAATGTTACACAAAGTTACCTCGTTGACAGAGTTGTTGGTGCCGACTATGCGTATGATGGACACTGGCCGCGGGGAGAAATACACCACTTGCCACGATCTGAAATTACATTACAACAAAATAGGTTTTTTGAGCCCTAGGGCGGAAAAGTATTTTTTTTATTTTTGGCTAATGTTAAATGTAAAACTGTTCTTTTATAGTGCCCTGTCTAAGGAGATTCAATAATAATATTGTACGGGAAATGTTACTGTCCTATTAAATAGAGAGCGCGCGGCGCTAATTAAGTTCAAAAAATTCCGCAACGTCATATAGACGGGGTAACAAATTTAAAAAAAATTAAGGCCAAGAAGTAGAAAAAAAAGTGCTAGAATTATTGGCATTTATGGTCTGTGGTCAGACTGTCATATTAACACATTTAGCCATGGAGTAGGAAATACATATAGACCCATGTCTATATGTATTTCCTGCCGCGATACATTTGTCTGTATAGATATAACTTGTGGGTATCATATCACTCACATAATATTTACATTATAGTAAAGTAAAGTAAAAAAAGTAAAGTAAAAAAAGTAAAGTAAAAAAAAATGTTTATTGGCAAAAATGGCATTAATACAATAAATAAATAATCACCTGGTACTTAAACTAGGCTCTAGACCCGTATGATAAGCACCAGGCCTCTTCCGTCTGTTTGTTCTGTTTTGCCAGAAATTACAGAAATTACACGATTAATATACGATTATAACTAAACTTAAAATTAAACATATTTTGTTTAATTTTATTACAACCCGCGTAATAATACCTATTTACAAACTAAATTAATAACATAAGATTAGAAACTATAAATGAAATGTAACAAATATTCCTAAGTACCTACCTGATACTTACCTGTCGTTTCTCATAGATTCTGCACCTGTCACTTAAATAAAAGATAAATAAAATTACTTACTAACTAGATTAAATAATATTGTAATAAGTTAAGTACTAATATAAATAGCATAAATATTTACAAATCACATTAGAATAAAATATGTTATATCCGTTGATTTGAAATACTGCATTAAGCTAATAAATAAATATCGGGCATAGGACACGCGCACGCGCCGAGCTATCTATTTGTTTACCACACCAGTAACCGTTCGGCGACTACGTCACGCGGGGCGGCGCGCGCTGCCTCGCCACGACACCGGCCGACAGTCTACTCGAATAACCAGTGCGGAGCGCATGCGCGCCGCCTGCCCGACCGCTCCACGTAATTACGCGTTTGATTTCATAACCATTCTCCATACAATCCTTCTAACACTCAATTAAAGAGTAACAACCAGGGCGTGCACCACACGGACGCCCCATAAACTTAAAAACAAAGTGCCTAGAAGTCGCAATGGAACCTAAAATGACTGCATTGATTGTCCATTGGTCCATTGATGACCTCGATTGACATAATCCTAGCAATGGATCAATAAACAATTAATAGCATACTTTTTAGGTTATATATGCACCTTTTTTTGTAGGTATTTCATGTTCTTATGTACAATATGTCAATGAGTTAAATGGTAAATATTATGTTTCTTTGAAGTGTTACACACTTTATATGCATAATTGTGTTAACAAATGCAATCCACTAATTTCGTCGTAACGATACATCGCACCGTGGCTTAATTGGCAAAGCACCGGAACATGTTATTCCGGAGGTTGCGGGTTCAAGTCCCGTCGATACGATGAAATTTTGGATTGTGTTTAACAATTTATAAATGTAAAATGTTAATCGGGTGAAAACTGCAAAAGGTGCGAAGTTTTTATCGGAAACTGGATGTATTTATTGGTTTATTACGTTTGTTAATGTTAGTCAGCGTCTTTTACAATATTATGCTCTTGAATTGCTACTGTATAGAGCCTTTTATCTATTCCCTTTTCTCTTAGAGGGGGATGAAAAGCAGAGTGTAAAACTCGGCTGCAATAATATTTTCTCTCGGCCGACGTACTTTAAATCCCTCGCTACGCACAGGATTCAAAATAGCGGCCTCGCAGAAATGTACTATATGCACCCTTGTTATACAATTTACTATTTCATCCCATCTATTCGAAAATTGATGGTTTTTCCTCCCTCAAATAAAAAAAAAAAACAAAAAATGTGGTTGGAACAACAAGTGACAAATACCTGCAAGCGTCCCTGGTCCTATCACAGACCACCTCCCAGTCCCAGTAGTTGACGGAGGTCTCCACGAAGTAGGAGTAGTGGCGGTAGTCGCAGTCCCACAGCAGCATGCGGATGGAGGACAGCATGTAGGGCTGCGCCAGCTGCACCACGATGGCGCCCGTGTTGAGCTGGTGGCACGTGTAGCCCTGCTCCCAGTCGTAGTGCTCCGTGTCGCCGTTCAGGAGGGCGTTGCGGGAACGGCTGACCGAACATTGTTACTTTACTTTACAAAATACTAAGTTTAGTTTACACTTTAGAAAATACTATGTTTAGTTTACACTTTAGATAAACACCAAGGCTAAGTTGCACCATATTACTTTAACCGTAACTATAATCCGTGTTTTTCATGGAGTTTGACTAATTTTTGACGTTTGTTAAAGTTGAAGATGGTGCAACTCAGTCTTAGTTTAGTTTACACTTTAGAAAATACTAAGATTAGTTTTTTTAATTAAAAATAAATACTATGTTTAGTTTACATAGTAGAAAATACGAAGTGTATTTAATTTTTTTTTAAACTATGTTTAGTACACATTTAAAAAAATACTAAGTTTAATTTACACTTCACACTTTAAAAATAAAATTACTAATAAAATTATTATTATAAATTATTATTAAAAATACTAATACTAAGTTAAGTTTTTCAAAATAAAAAAAAACGAAGTTTAGTTTACACTTTAGAAAATACTAATACTAAGTTTAGTTTTTCATATTTTTTTAAATAGTTTCCAGCTAGTGGCGTACCTGATGCCTTCGATGACGACGGAGGAGAGTTCAACAGTGGCCACGTTGGTCACCGGCCGCACCAGTCCGTCGCACAGCGGCGGCACGCGCGCCGTGTGCATCGCCTCCAATGCCACCGCGTGGAATACCTGACATACACACATCATACATCATTGACCACCACATTATTGTATGGCCACTCGTATCCTATCGATCTACCTGCGACGCCTAATTATCATTATCAAATAGCGCCCAATCTATTTTAAATCTGATTAAGAGCGATACGAGAAAGATATATAGAGAGAGAGAGAGTGAAAACGAGAGAGAGAGAGAGAGAGATAGAGAGAGAACAATAGATAAAGAGAGAACAAGAGATAGAGAGAACGAGAGAGACAGAAAAAGATATATGACACATAGGACTTCTTAACGGACTTTTTACTTTTTTTCTCGACGGTAGGAAAATTAAATCTTGATAAATTGGCGAGCTTATAGGGAAGATTCTTTACAGAATACGGTTTTTAAATTCATCTCCCATCAGAGTCTGACGTGCTGATATGCTCTATCCATATATTATGGACATCAGTTGATACACGGCTAGAATCAACACAAGTTACTACCTTCTAACACCATCCAGGGATTACGTAGGGTTCTAAACTTAGCACCATCCACTTAACATGCAAGGGATCTAAGCTTAAGAAGCTATGTACCTTGTTGACAGTGTTACTGGTGCCCACGAGACGGATGTACTGAACACAGCGCGGAGAGAAGTACAGCCGCTGCCACGAGCGACAGAACAGCTTGCTGTGGTCGATCACTCGCACCCAGTCCTTCTGGTCCACTGATACTTCTATGTAGTACGCGTACGATCTGTTATGAAAGACTAATGTCAAAACTAACTTTAAATCGGTTCATCAGTTTGGTAGCTACAATGCCATAGATACACAAGTCAAACATAAATTACACGTAGTTTTGTGACCGTTTAAAATATTTATATAGAGTCAAAAGTGCAAAAAGAGAACCGTCGTGGCGTTACGAAGAACTATCATTCAATAGTAAGGTAGAAAGGTACACACCTACTTAGTAGCACACAATTATTATAACAGTAGGTACCTACCAAGTATGGTTAATGTACCAAGTATGTGACCGGTGTACCGGTGATGTCAATGCAACAAAAACAGTAAATTAAAACGACCGACGCGACCTCAGTTTCTACGACGGTTCTCTTTTTGCACAGACTATACTGTATTCAAGTTTACTATGTCTAAAAATATCAGAAACAGTCAAGTCAAGTCAAAATGTACACTTACACACGTCAACTAACATTAAATAGATCATATCAATAATAATTATTCTAATTATAACAAAAACATAGCTCAATGCTTTGAATTTAAAAAAAAAACAAAAGTAATGAGCCATTCAGCTGTCATCTAAACAAATACACACTTAAAACAAATGTTTAATTCCCCTGATTAATGTAGGGGTTGCCGATCGTACCATTACGTGCATCCCATTTTGACAATTGATATAATAATGTAATTTGTAATAATAATGTTTTACGAAGATATATTTGTTATGCATAATTTAATTTGTAAATTTCTTGTTGTTGTAAAAGATATTCATTAATTAGTGTAATTAGCTAACGCCATTCTAATTGTTGTTAAATAAATAAATCCCCAATGCATATTTCAGTACTTTAGAAAGTTTTTATCCAAAAAAAAATGTGAATTAATGAAACGCAAACTAATCGCAGTACAAATCATATACTGAATGGAACTGATTGTCCGTCTACCAGTGTCAGTAATCCGAGATCTAGACGTAGAGTTCTCGGTGTCGCCATCTAGCGGGGAGCACGCACCTGTTGTCTCGGTCCCACAGCAACAGCCGCACGTGGTTGATGATGGTGGTGGTGGCGAGCCGCACCAGTATGCCGGGGTTGTCTGCCGCGTCCGTGATGGTGTGCCGCGTGTACCCGCGCTCCATGTCGTAGTTCTCGGTGTCGCCATCTAGTAGCGCGTCGCGAACCTCGCCCGAGATGACGCGAGCGCCGCGCTTCGGCGTCGCTACGTTTTCTTCGGGTACTATTGGAAAGTTTTCATAGTTTACGCTAAATATATAAAGATAAAACGTTAAAATGAAAAAAACGTGACAGCTTTTATAAAGCGTCATGTGTCTGATAACTATCTGACGCATTTTTAGGCACCGTTGAAACTGACCCTAAATGTAATAAATAATAATTCATTTATCAATCATTCATGAAACACTCGCATTGACTTTCGATGCGAACCATCTGAGATGTAACTGTCAAAAAAGTCAAAGCAAATCTTAGAATATTATTTTTTTATGAAAATATTTATTATTTAAAAGGAAACGTTGATAAAAATTACAACAGTAAGAAATTTAAGGAATGAAAGCGGTATAGACATTAATCAATAGATAACGTAAGGTTTATCAAATCAATCCAGTATGACAGTGTCAGACCATTGCATTCATTTTGAAAGCCATCTTGTCAGAAAAAAAACGTCAATTCCTCCAGGAACTAACATATTTTTTTTCAAATTATAAAAAAAACTTATCATTAGAATGGCTCTAGTGTCGAGAGCGGGTATGAAAATTAAAATTTGTAGTCCGTAGCTTTGAATTATAAAAAAAAAAAACAAATGTAATGAACCATTCAGCTGTCATCCAATCGTTTACGTCAGAACATTAAAGAAATATGAAAGTGGGTTAAAACCAAGCATACATGTAACTGTGTGTTTCAGTACTTCAGACAATTTAGGTGCTGTAGTTTATTTTTTACTGTTTAATTTAGATACTGTAGTACATGAATAGTTTATCACTTAACTTCACTTTGATGGAAACTTATTGCCCTTATCTCTACCCTTCTTACTAAGAAGAGATAATTCTGTAAAATAACATCATTTATGAAATGTCCATACAGGCATCAGTTTTAGGTATAGCTCGACTCTAGAGACAAATAAAACCATTATGAAAGCACACAGAACACTACAGAGTCACAAACATCGTGATCAACTCACACAAGAGTCCGCGGTGCTTGAGGTCGGTGCTCTTGGTCTGCGTCTTCTCCTGGATGGCATCCAGCAACATGTCGGGGGTGACGAGCGCGAAGGGACGCACCACGGTCAGCAGCTCTTCGAGGCTCATCAGGCTCAGACGGACGCCCTTCAGGATCTTCTCCTAGAATAAATACTCATCTATCATCATCATCATCAGCCGGTGTCAGTCCCCTGCTGGACGTAGGCCTCTCCCAAGATACGCCGCTGAGCTTGATACTTGGCTGGTGCCCACCGCGTTGCATATGTCGTCGTTCTAGTCTATATCTCTACTCATCTAAACTAATATTATAAAGAGAAAACCTTTTATAACGAGTACAAATTTTAAAATGTGTAATGACGAAGCAAACGCATCAGGTTCCAACATCGCGGAAATATCGTTTGCGCGATGCAGGGTTTAATACTTTTTACTATTTTGGCAATATTTACAAGGAGAACTATTTAACTTACTTTAACGCCATCTAGCTTTTAGCTAAACTAATATTAAGAGGAAATATTAGATTTTTTGTTTGTTTCGATTTAACTAAAAACTACCAGACCGATTTTAAAAATTCTTTCACTAATGGAAAGCTACATTATCGCCGAGTTATTTTATCCCCGTATTCTCCTAGGAACTGGAACTACGCGGCTGAAACTGCTAGTATCATTATAATCATCGGCCTATACTAATCCATTTCTGTACGTAGGTCTCTCCTAAGAAATGCAACTTGGCTCGATCTTCGGGATTTCGCATCCAGTCGGTTCCAGTCGCCTTTCGAAGGTGATCACTCCATGAATACTCATGTATTACAATAATAACACTAATACGATCGGGTCATTCTTACCCGCCAGAGATTCATTTTAATCTTCCTGAAGCCTACAGACGAATATTATGTTTCTTTGAAGTGTTACACACAAATTATTTTTGTAAATTGTTAAACACAATCCAAAATTTCATAGTACCGACGGGACTAACTGTAATGATTTCTTCCGAATGATTAACTTACGTAATAAGTAGTCATAAATGGCGCCACCAATGCATAATTGGGTTAACCAATGCAGCCTACAGACGCTTGCTTCATTAAGGAATCCTACACGTCATCTCTGAGGGGTAGTTGCGAATTGATTGGAAATTTTTTATGGTATATTAGCAGCACCTCGCGGTTTCACCCACGTAGTTTCCGTTCCCGTAAGATTACGGGGATAGAATATAGCTTATGTTACTCGCTGATTATGTAGCTTTCCATTAGTGAGAGAGTTTTTAAATATTTAGTATTTTACTATAATATTTATTAATACAATAGTCAATGTAGAAATGAGAAGTTTGAGAAGTATGATCGGAGTGACTCTGATGGATAAGTTGGAGAACAGCGTGATAAGGGAATGTTGTGGTGAGGTAAAAGATGTAGTGACAAAGATAGAGAAAGGGATGCTTAGATGGTTTGGACATCTAGAGAGGATGGATGAAGAAAGATTGACGAAACAGATTTATGAGACGTGTGTGAATGGGCCAGTTGGTAGAGGCCGACCTAGGCGAACGTATCACGACCAGATCGGAAACGTTTTAAAAAAAGGCCAAGTCAAAAGTACCTATAACCGGCGACCATGTATGAAGACGCTCATGAAAGTGGAAGAAGCGAAGGAGGTATGTCAGGATCGTAGCATGTGGAAAGAAGTAGTCTCTGCCTACCCCAGCGGGAAAAAGGCGTTATTGTATGTATGTACAACAAGTCAAAACAATTTAATAAACTAATTAAATTAAAATATTAACTATGACTAATAATTAAAATAAAAACTACAAATAATAAATGGAATGTAGGTCGCTGTCTGCTGGTAGAGTACCCAAAAAGCTGGCGACACGACCTCTTTGAATCGCGAAACTAGTGCGTTGCCCGAGACAAAGCGCGAGCTTTTTGAAATTGGTTCCGTAGTTTTTGAGTTAAATCGTAACAAACGAAAAATAAAATCTTACCTTTTTATAATATTACTAACTGATACCCGCCCGCGACTTCGTTCATATACATCCAGAATGTAGTAGCCTATGTTCTATAAAGTATCTCCTAGTTACATTTCAGTGAGATCAGATCGTCTATTTAGGCGTGATTAGGTAACAAACAGACAGATTGACAAACGTTTTATAATATTAGTATGAAGTATGGATAGTTTAGATAGGCTAGCATTTGACGACTATCTCACATGATATTAAGTGTTGATGCGGTCTAAGATGGAATAGTGTTCGCCAGTACCCTTAGTACGAGTTTTTATCGTAAACTCTTTTGACAGATCTCACATAGTTTTCGACTTATTCTGGCGCCCTGATTGGTCTAAATACAGTGAAGTGTAGTAACCACTAGAGGCGCTGTACTGTTTTTCATACAAAATTTGGTCGATATACGATCTCGAGTTTGGTATGAAAACTCGTACTAAGGGTACAGGAAGATGCATGGTGGTAGGACTTCGACCGCATCATCATTTACCAACAGGTGAGATAGTGGTCAAAGGCTATCAACGCCTATCAGATATATAAAAAAAAGATGAAAGACGACAATAAGACGCGGCAGGACAAGTGACTTAAGACTTACCACTTGTGCCTGTCCACTGTCCGACTTCACCCAGACCTGGTTGGCGTTGAACCAGCTGCAGACAGCCTTGAAGATGTCCACCTCGGGGGCGAAGAACGAGTCCCGCTCCAGTAGACCTTGCAGACCTTCCTGTATACACACAATAAAAGTTAAAAGTCAAAGCATATTCATTTAGTCCATGGGCAGATTAAAAATCTGCACTTACACAAGTCAAATAACATTAAATAGACCATATAAATAAGAATTGTTCTAAATACAAAAAAGCGTAAATTATTCCTTTGAATTAAAATAATTAAGATAGTTTAAAAACTAAAACAACCGACTTCAATGCCCCGCGAGTCAATTTCAGCAGGAAGTTTGAAACGTTTATCGTCATATCTCTGGAGATACTTATCAGATCTCGATGTCGATGGAAATGTACCCTACTAATTGGTACCAATTGGTTCACAATTGACAGAGTAATCGCGCAACATACATACAAAAAAAAACATACAGACAAAAATTGAGAACCTCCTTCGTTTTGGAAGGTGGTTGAAAAAAAAACCAAAAGTATTGAGCCATTCAGCTTGTTACAGACTTGCAAGCCACGGACACCGCTGATTCCATGTATTCGATATTCGAGTCCCACGGTACCGTCCCACGGTAAAAACAAAAGATTTCTTTGCTTTAGATTCCTACAGTTTAATTCATCATCAGTTTATAATATTAGCGTTGATTTCGATCCTGGACTGATGTCCAATATGATGAACTTACCACAGACAGTTGCAGGAATGTCTCATGTTGCAAGACATCTACGGCATTTTTGTCCAGGAAATTGAAGCAATAGTCCATTAGAGCATCGAGTCCATATAACCTGTAACAAAACAAAATGTGCATAAGCTAAACTGAGAGCCCATTGGCGTGAAGGATAGATTGGCTTAACTTCTAAGCGAGGGGTCGCCGGTTCACACAGCACTTGGGAGTCACAGTCTTGTAGGCCTAGCGTGTTCACGTGATCTTTAAACACTTCATCGCTTACCACCAGGTGAGATAGAGGTCAAACACTAGCCTATAAATTGTGACACGCGCGTCTAGCACGGTCACGGCTTAATTTAAAATATAATAATCAAACCGTAATTTTACCTAAAATTTATCTTATACTAATTTATTTAATAAATGTATTAATTATAATATATACAGAACACTCAATACCGCTACGGATCCCTAGGCGCTGGCGCTGCGTACCGAACGTAATTTCTACTACTATGTCATAATCTGCGACGCGCGCCTGGAAGGGACGAGTAAACCTCAGTCGGCCGGCAGCAGTCAGCTAGCGTCCTCGATCTACTGAACCTGCGCTTGACTGCTCCATCTATATACATTTTTTACGTATACTACAGTTTTTATTTGTTAGTATCACAACATACTGTGCATTGCCTACTTAATATACTCGTAAGTAACGAGAACCCCCAACTCGGGGTTCTTGTACCGTGCTGAATCAGCGCAACCGCCCGACTACCGGGACGGTTATTGAGAAGACCTGCCCCCAGCAAGAGGACCAGACGTTCCTGTCGCTGCCTACTCCCTGGAGCCTGCTCATCACCTACGTACTACGCATCACTTGCCAGGATAGTACATTTATTTGGTGTGCTGGAATCACGTTCAGTGTGTGAACCCCCCCTTTGCTCTGCCCTTCTTATAGTTGCAATAAACACTTGTTATAACTGTAAGACTCTGTGTACTGATTTCTGTTTTGTAACGTCTACCCGTCACAAAATAATTTATCTATGTCAATATTTAGTGAGAAAAAATAGTAGATTGTATAACAAGGGTGCAATATAGTTTTACACTCTGCTGTTCATCCTCCTCTATGAGAAAAGGGAATAAAAGGCTCAAATTAAGTTCAACACTGTTTTAACTAAAAAAAGAGACTAACACAACTAAACAAAACACATATGACACATATACACACAACACATACACAAGCACTTTTGATTTCTTTGGTTTATGTGCTTCTGAAGATATGCTACCAATTTTGTATAGGTCCTGATTTGAATATTATTATTAGTATTGACTGTCGATATCAGCGTCGAGTTAATACTCCAAGAAGGTTGCTTCAATTTGGCCAGTTCTTGATAATTAGCTAGAAATACAGTTTCTGAAAATGAATTCGCTTTTTTTGCACTTTTCCACTCGATACATTTTCTATAGGCTTTTAAATATTTTTTCGCAGGACTTTGTTGATAACAGATTGTTTATAACATTTGTTGCGTCGTTTTGTATTCTTTCGTGCGTTAAATTAATATTTTCGTTATCAGAACTCATGTTCTTTATGAATTAATAGTTTATTTAACACTGCAACAAAAAATTAATTCGCGCGCTTATTGTATTGTTACGTGCGGGGTGGTATTACAATGCCAATCCGATGAGATGAAGGTTTATTTCCACTGAACACTAGGTTAACACAATGTTTCACAGTAGTCGTCCAAATCGTCTTGCACAATGATCAAATGTCCGTTACACACACTGAGGTCGTCGGTAATTTACAATTCACAGTTCACAACACTAGTTCACTGATAACACTTTGCACTTCACTTGGTCGCTATCCGCGCTTAGATGTTTTCGCTGTCGCTTCCAAAGAATGACTGACTCAACGCCGCGGTGCGACGCTTTATATAGGGCACAATAATTATTCTAGAAAATCCTCGATCAATAAAGAATAAAAAATAATAGACAAACAAAGCAATAAATCAAAAACAATAGGCGGCTTTCCTTTGAACATCTGATGTAAACAACTTTACCATACATGCTAATTTGATCTCTAACGACTTAAGAATAAGGTTCAATCTTAACTACAAAACTAGGTACATTGACTAGGGTTGGAATTCCAGGAAGGTTACTTTTATGACAGTCGTGTTCACTAGAATTCACTAGAATATAAACGACAGTTCGCGCGCTTCTTTTTTTTTCATCCTGGCTACCACACTATCAGTGTATTGTGCCACGCGTTTTAAACTTTTTTTTCTGTGTTATATATATTATATTATATATATATGGTATTGTTTTATAACATTAAATGTTTAGCTTCACGAGATTTTTTATTCATCAAGCGTGGCGCGCTATCTAGTTGATAAGACTATAACATTTCCCTTACAATATTATTATTGAACCTCCTTAGACATGGCACTATAAAATAACACCCATAAGCCAAAAATTAAAAAAATACTTTCATGCTCTAGGGCAGAAATGACCTGTTTTGCGCGCACTTATCGAGGAACAAACCATCACTTTTCGAATAGATGAGATGAAAATGTATTTTGTATGTTTGCTTGTAATGGATAACCTAAAAAACTACGGTATCAATTAAAAAAAATCGACCAAGTGCGAGTCGGACTCGCGCACGAAGGGTTCCGCACCATTATATATATAAAAGTGGCAAAAAAATCATGTCTGTTGTATGGGAGCCCCCTTAAACATTTGTTTGGTGCCGTTGTCAATATTGAGCAAAAAATTACGTTTACTGTATGGTAGCCCCCTTAATATTTATTTTATTCTGTTTTTTTAGTATTTGTTGTTATATCGGCAACAGAAATACATCTGTGATAAATGGGATAGTTTAAAAACTGAAACAACCGCTTCCATGCCCCGCGAGTCAGTTTCAGTAGCAAGTTTGAGACGTTTACCGTCATATCACTGGAGATACTTATTAGATCGCGATGAAATTACAATGAGACCACCTCGAAAATGTACCTTACTGAATAAAAAAAGAATAATACGGATCCGGTTCACAATTGACGGAGTAATACGCGTAGCATACATACAAAAAAAAACATACAGACGAATTGAGAACCTCCTTTTTTGTAGTCGGTTGAAAATTACAACCGTCTAACTGTCCCTGTTCATGATATACAGCCAGATGGACAGACAGACAGACGGACAGTGGACTCTTAGTAATAGGGTACCATTTTACCCTTTAGTTTTTTTTAAATAGATATAGAATAGCAAACTAGCATGCAGCCCACCTGATGGTAAGTGGTCACCGCTGCCTATTAACACCTGCAATACATACATACATACAATCACGCCTTTTTCCTGTTGGGGTAGGCAGAGACTACTTCTTTCCACATGCTACGATCCTGACATACCTCTTTCGCTTCTTCCACTTTCATGAGCGCCTTCATACATGCTCGCCGGATATAAGTACTTTTGACTTGGCCTTTCTCTTTAAAACGTCTCCGTCTTTAAAACCTGCAATACCAGGGGAAATACTGGTGCATTGCCTGTTTTTATGTAAAGAGGAATCTGTTAACTCTCCATTTGAAGCAACTCAGAACAATCTTCTACGGGAAAACATCGGAAGCAAGGATATTCCACATCTCGCACGAACGCGAAAAGAACAAACGCTTAAAATGCGTTGTGTGGGAGGACCACGGGTCTTTGGATACGGAATCCTAAGAACCACAAGAGTAGACTGACCTGGCAGCATCGAGCACAGCACACACGTTCCTGAGAGCCAGCACCTGCCGCAGGTAGTCGGAGATGGCCGCCTCCAGCTCCTGGAAGTTGAACTGGTGCGCCAGCCCCAGCATGTCCAGCACTGTGTCCTCGCGGAGCAGAGACAGGCCCATGTGTCCTGTAACATGGATACTATATTTGTATATCTTTGTACGATATATTGGAGCCAAATAAAATGATTTTCTTGAAATATTAAATTATAGATTTATTGATTTGCTTGACTCGATGTTACAAAGAAAAAAAGGGAAGTGTGAAGCGAAGGCGACACGCGTCGAGACGCAAGTAAGAGTAAAAGAAAGGTTGACAGCTCGGACGGGCGATATAGGCGAAAAATACTACAGATGATATATTATATTGATTGTTCCGAGCTTTTAATTGTTCCGAGCTTGTCTCTTGCTAATACATTATATACAGGCGTTCGCCTGAACAATATTATCTACATTATTTTTAATAACCTATTTACGTATGGACATATTATGAGAAGAATAGAATAGAAAAAATCTTTATTGCACACCATTACAAGAATAACAGACTAAAATAATTAAGCTACTTATATTATAGATAAAACAATGGGCGGTCTTATCGCTTGAAGAGATCTCTGCCAGACAACCTTTGTATAGACAGAATTGTTAAAAAAAGCTGACAGTAGTACAATGGGTAACATAACTACAGCGCAAATAAATAAATTTGACAATCAAAAATTGATGTGATCATCATCTTCTTCTTATATATAAAAATGAATCCCAATTGCCCTTGGTCACGGCATCACGCGTGAACGGCTGGACCGATTTCGGTAATTCTTTTTTTGTTTTGTTTTTTATCGTCAGGAGATGGTTTTTATGAAAAAAAAAAGTTGTTTTTAACGCAGGCGAATCGCGGGGCACAGCTAGTAATAATATATATGTCACAGGCAGGTAGCTGAATTAGCCGTTCAATTACCAGTCTAGCCTCTTAACAGCGCCGTTCAACTAGATTCCTGAATGATATCCAGCCATTTGATCAAACAGCCAAGCAAGAGACTTGGATCAATGACGTTTCGTTACTTGCCTAGCCTGTTCATTAGTCTGACACTAAGGCAACACACTATGATCAGTGACCACCGCCTGACGTGCGCCAACGAGCGAAGCGAAGAGGGGAGCCGCGGCAGCGGCCGCGCGTCACCTAACTACAGCTATCTGCCTGCGACATATACATATAAATACCAATACAATAAGTTATTTTTCAAAAAAATAAAACCGACTTCATAACCACAAAAAGGCACTCAAAAGCGAAAAATAATTTACTTAAAATTATTATAAGCGTTACCCACTTCTCTATTTGAAGTCGGTGCCAGCCAAGTCTAATAGGTAGTAGATAGATAATACCTACATGTATCTACCTACTTACTAACCTACATGTACCTACTTACTACTACTACATACATAGTATCTATCTTATATCCAATAGACTTGGCTGGCACCGACTTCAAATAGAGAAGTGGGTAACGCTTATAATAATTTTAAGTAAATTATTTTTCGCTTTTGAGTGCCTTTTTGTGGTTATGAAGTCGGTTTTATTTTTTTTTGAAAAATAACTTATTTTACCCTTTTTAGTGCAAAAAAGTTTTAATGAAATTACATGCATCTATTAAATTTCGTGTCTGGGCCGTTATACACTGACGGATATATACTTTTTGAAAATGTCAAGTATGTACCTATAACGGTTAAGAAGATACAGATCTTTAAAGTGCGCACATATAGACACACGGACGGACGGACGGACGAACGAACAGACAACAAAGTCGCAGAAAGTGTTCATTTGGTAGCCTTTGGGTTCGGAACCCTAAAAAAATTGACTTTAAATGCCGCGCTAAAGTGAAAATATTCACTAGTAATAATGATGTCATCAAGGTATCAAAGGAAAATGTCCAAAATGGCCCTGTGCAATTAAAGCATCTGACACACACGATAATTAATTGTCTATTTTATTACAATAATTCCAAATACTTTTATAACACGGACTAGTTGTATTCCAAAATGAAAATTAAAAAGTATTATTTGCGATTATTAACATTAATTGCCGCCATATGGCCAACAGAGTACTGAATCACTCTACTACGTTATAAGAGGCACTTATGAAAGCACTGTGTAGCCAACCTAACAACGGAAAGTATTATTTACGCAGTAACTATTATATAATATGTGGTTTTATGCTTATAATTTTTTTTTGCTGTGTTGATTGGTACAAAGTACGTTCATAATTCTGAGTTATTTAATTATGTATGCAGTGTCGCGGGACTAAATGGCCGCCATCTTCGCCAAATATCATGTCATGTCAAAAAATATTAGGTATGTTTAAAAAAGTTTGCACCCTAACAAGACTTTGCCCGGTAGAACATTCCTGTGAAGACAAATTATTTATGTTTATATATAATTATTTATTATAATTATTAATATATAATTATTTATTGAGGGCCCGGTGGCGTAATTGGGAGAACGGTCGGCTTTGATGCCGTGGTACCGAGTTCAAACCGCCGTGCACCAATGAATTTTTCTATCGAAAAATATATGTGCGCTTCTCACAGTGGCCCTCCGGTGAAGGAAAACATCGTTAAGAAACCAATAACCCCCGCATGGTGGTAGAACATATCTAGTGTCCGCCTGGCCAGCTACCACCCTCAAGTCAGAAAATCTGTCGCCAAACATCTAATGTGTTCCGGCAGCTATCCTTGAGATCCAGTTCCCATTCTAGTCCATTTCTCTATCTTCGACCGCATCATCACTTAGCAACAGGTGAGATAGTGGTCAAACGCTTGCCTATAAGATATAAAAAAAAATTATCTCCACCTTTTATTCTATCTCGCTCACAGTTACCGTAAGAATATCTTATATGCAATAGCAACCTCCATTGTGTATAATCTTCTTGGGACTCTTCTACTAAAACTAGTACATTCTCCTATGTTTGAGTTATTTATCTCCATATCTCTGGTGATACTAATCAGATCTCGATAAAATTAAAATGGGACCACATGGGAAACGTATCCTACCTATTAAAAAAATAATCATTTGAATCCGTTCACAATTGAGGAGAAATCGCGTAACATACACAAAACATACAGATGAATTGAGAACCTCCTCCTTTTTTGTGAAGTCGGTTAAAAAATACTTATAAATACACAAATATCCATATTCCATACATACTAATATACACACATACACAATATGTATAAATAAACATGCATATACATGCATACAAGTCCCAACGAAAAAGTGCTACAAATGTGATAGATAATGATTTTTTTACCATATTTTTAAAGATTTTTTTAAGTGAAACATCTTATTCGTTTTCCAACAAGGTTGTGTTAAACGTTTATGGCTACCATGGAGGTGGGTAAGAAAGCACTGTTGCGTTAAACGTTCAACTTTTCATTTCCACATTACGAAGTTTCACTGCTTCCGCGCGGAAGGAATCCACGCACTATTTTTTATATTGATGTCAAAATTAACAATTTGGTTGTTGATATATCAATATTATATTGATCGTAGATATAATGTTTTTAACCGACTTCACAAAAAAGGAGGAGGTTCTCAGTTCGTCGGAATATTTTTTTTTGTTCACCGATTACTCGAAGATGCCTGACCCGATTAGGAAAATTCTTTTTTTGTTTTAAACCACCTGGGAAGGGTACCCACCCTTCCCAGGTGGTCTCATTTAAATTTTAACGAAATCGGTCCAGCGCTTTTAAATTATTAACATTTATATTACGATGCAATTATATACCTCAACGACATACTACTTACTGCTGGCCACGTTCAATAGCGCGACGTTTAAAGTCGATTCTTTTAGTTTTTTTAATGATCTTAAATTTTATTAGTATTAATAATCTTACCAGAGTAGACATATCTCAGTAGAGCCTTGAAGGCTTGCAGAGGAGCTTGCAGCTCCACTTCAGCCTGAAATGAAACACATTAATTTATTTGTAAAATTATTTGAACTTACTTTGTTTATTTATTTATTTATAAGGTGCATATTACAGCGTACAAAACATACATTTTAAATAACAATTATAAGTAAACTTGATCAATTCTGTAAACCAAAGTTACAAGTACACGTCATGGTTTAACAGTGTTGGAAACATTTGTGTTATTAAAAAAAATTCAGTGATTCTAATTAAAAAAAAATATTTAAGTTCACTTACCTAACTTTTCTTTATTAAATTCATTTTCATTACTAGTTAGTTTTTAGGGTTCCGTACCCAAAGGGTAAAACGGGACCCTATTACTAAGACTCCGCTGTCCGTCTGTCTGTCCGTTTGTCACCAGACTGTATCTCATGAACCGTGATAGTTGAATTTTTCACAGATGATGTATTTCTGTTGCCGCTAAAACAACAAATACTAAAAAAATAATAAAGTTAAAAATAATAGGGGGTCCCCATACAAGAAACGTGTTTTTTCTGCATTTCAATATAACGCAATCTATGAAAGCTTAAGTAAACGTCCATAGATCCCTAATACCTTTGTTAGACGTTAGATGGCGTTATAAGAAATAAAATGATTATTATTTATCATTTTTTTCTGGTGAAAAATGACAGTGGTATTTTTTGCTCGATCTTATAAAATACTGTAGTGTGGTACGGAACCCTACGAGTGCGAGTCCGACTTGCACTTGGCCAGTTTATTTTTTTATTTGCTTACTTAGAAAACTGTTTCACTGTCTTTTCTTTGAAAAATTTTACTAAGTACCTTAAAAATTATGTTGACGGTTAATCAGACTAGAATGATATACTAAACATCTGATCTTAAGATGTGCAAAAGTGAATTTTAGGTCTGTTTGGCCATATGAGGTTTAAGGGCAGCAACATACTGTGATTGATCTATCAGTGAGAGTTTGGTTCTCGCACTGTCATCCATGACAGCACCGCAACAATGTTGCATTGCATCCCTCGATCCATGCTGGTGTGTATTTAGAATCCCAAAGACAAAACAGCATTCCAAATTTATTAATTAATTATTCTATAGATTAAAATGATAACTAAACTTGCCTGATTAGCCTCCCTCATGCCTCCATAAAGCAGCGCTCGGAAGTAGTCACTGCTGGCAGCGAGGATTACTTTATGTGCAGGGATCCTCTGCCCCTCCACTATGAGAGTCACATCGGAGTACTCTGATGAGAGGCACAGGGAACCGATGTGTTCTGACAGGTGACCTGAAACAAATGCCCCATCACTGGCTATAGTCTACAACTGTTGATTATTTTACATGTGGTTCAAGTCAAAGCAAATTATAATGTTCAAAAACTAGCAATGTACTGAATTTTTCATTTTACTGCAATGTTATGATGAAATATGATTACATTCAATTATTCTAATGTTTGCGACTCCTTTGCACTGAACAGATTGAACAAAATTCAATGACATTACAAAAATAGACAAGACTCTGAATGAAGAAATAATAACAAAAAAATACCATATACAGTCAAAATCTGTTATAATATTTAGTCGTAAAAAACTGGCCAAGTGCGAGTCAGACTTTGGTCTCGCACACGGAGGGTTCCGAACCGCAGTATAATAATATATAGTATAATATTATATTATATTACCGTGTCAATACCAAACATGCTTAACTACAACTCCATCTAACGAATATTAAACGAACTCTAACACCAACTAAGTGAACTTCAACGCAAAGGTAGATAATTAATATTATTTATTAATAAGTTAAACAATCGTTGACATAGATGGCGCTATAGTAAAAACACGTTGTTTGTATGGGGACCCACTTTAATTTTTAACTTTGTTCTGTTTTTAGTATTTGTTGTTATAGCGGCAACAGAAATACTTCATCTGTGAAAATTTTTTGTTGGAAAATTACCAACTACCGATGATAGTTCAATTTGAACTATCACGGTTCATGAGATACAGCCTGGTGACAGACGGACAGACAGACAGACAGACAGACAGACGGACAGCGGAGTCTCAGTAATAGGGTTCCGTTGGTACCCTTTGGGTTCGGAACTCTAAAAACCAATAGTTGTAACATGGTAATGTTTTTTTTTTTGAGTTACCAAGTCTTTCTATATTAATTAATATTATTGAAAGTGTAGGTGAATATAAATCCATAGACTGTATTAATAGAAAAAATATATTCATGTATGAAGTACAACAACTTACAATTGGCTCATCTCACATAAAACTTATAATATGAAAGAACAATATAATTTTATGTTACTGTACATGCAAAATCTTTAATTTTAGTCTGTTTGGAACACTTCTGTATTTCACGTTGTATTTTTATTTGCTTATCATCATAATTTCCCTGAACTGTTTATTAAAATGATTTTTTTTCTTCGTAATACTGAAGAGATATGAAGAATCGGAATTTACTTTAACGATAGTAAATAGGCAATAGACCATTTTTTGTAGGATGCCGCTGATTATACCTGTGCCAGATGTAGATTCCTGTTCAAATTGTTAACAATACAGCTGAGCTAGTCATTCTAACAGATATAATTCTTGGAAAATGTTAGTTAAATTTAGTCGCTCAATGAAGTATGTTATAATAAGCAATGTTGTAAAAAGCAATGTTTTTGATAAGGCGATCATATAGCATTCAGTCGGGACCTTTGATTTTGGTTAGTATAACCAGTATGTTGTTTTAAACACTGTCATTATAAATGGTTTTAACTGTACAATGAAAATTTATCAACAATGAAAAAGCCAAGAGAGACAAATGAATGAAGTAAGATGATCTCACTGATGTGCTCAATGTCACCGACGCGTGTGCTCGGGGAGTTGTTAATGGACATGTACTGGTGCTGGCTGCTCATCTTTTGGCGTAGACATCCAAACTTCTGCCGCTACTATAACAACAACAAAGTTATATAGGCATTAAGCTTTTGTAATCTGAAGATGACACATCGAGGAACACGAGATTAAAATGTATAAGCATCCATACTAATATTATAAAAATGTTGCTAACTCTGTCACCTTATCTGTTTGTTACCTAACTACGCCTACATGGACGATCCAATCTTACTGACATTTACAAGAAGATACTTAGCATGAGGAGGATAGGAGGATACATATAGCAAGAAGATGAACATAGGCTGCTAAATTCTTGGTGTACGTGAACGAAGTCACGGGTATCAGCTAGTATTTAATATGACTACAGGTTATATGTTCATTTACTTGTTATGCTTTAGATTGATATACCTGTGATAGAAACAGGAGACAGTAGTAATGCAGGTTTTGTTCTATTGCTTATATAAGCTACAATTAAACTACAACTGGTTCACTGACAATAAACAAAATTTCAACCTTTAATCTCATCATCATTATTATCAGCCAGTATCATCAGTCCACAGCTGGACGTAGGCTTCCTCCGAGACACACCATTCAGCCTGATCTTTGGCTTTTTGTTTCCACTTACTGCCCACCGCTTTGCGAATATTGTTGCTCCACCTAGTCACAGGGTGTCCTATGCTACGTTTGCCAATTCGCGGTCTCCAATCTAGAACCAGGTTATCGGTCCTACGGCAGATATGACCAGCCCACTGCCACTTCAGTTTGCTAATCCGCTGTCGACCACTTTCCCTCTCTGGCAAATTACTTTATCTATTTCTTCTAAATGTTTACTAGCGCCTAATTATTATATGTGATTAGGCCTATTAATTAAAAATGTTAATTATCTCCAAATATGTATGAAATGCTACATGACAAGATTGTTATTCTTAGAATTTGAATTCCACATAGAGTAGAGTTCGCCATATCAATCCATAGTTATACTTCAAAATGTTTTAAGGTCAAAGGTAAAGAGATGTAAGGGTTATTTCCCGAGGTCGTCGGTATTGCGCCGTCTCCGTTCGCCCTACAACTGAGTGAGGGTCATAACATAAACTTATCAGTACGAACTTTCGAGAAACATATGAGTATATAATTTATGTACTACAATAAGGCAATCAATTATTAAATGTATTATGTGGCAACAGGATATCCAATAATTGTGATTACGAAAACTAAACAACATGCAGGCGATTTCATTAGGAGGATAGTGGATACCTACGTACGCAGGCCAAGCTTTTCTTTGCAAAAGTGGTGCAAAAAGTTTGAAGATATCCTAACTGTAAGACACTTATCAAATTCACTTTCTATTTGGAATTATGCTATTGTTTTTCGATTATTCACAAAATATGCAATTAGACTCAAAATTGAAGCCCCACAAACAACAAATACCAATACCAAACCAACCAAATACGCAAGCATACGTCAAAGGTCTGTCAAAAAGAGTTTTTTTTTTTTAGTATTATTATGGCTCTCACGATTAGTGTATTTAGCCAGTGTCAAGTATTGAAATTCTTCAAGTTTTTATAAATTTTAGTCGTATAGATAGGTCAAAGTCACATATCAGGTCAGTTATCAAGTAAAAGTCTAGTCTAAGTCATACCTTTAGTATACATCTTTACTGAAGATTTTCAGTGGAATTTTGGTGAGAAAGCAAGTAGCATGTTTTTCAACATTGTGCTGTTTCCCTACACTAGCACACATTAACCGACACTGATAATAATAATAGGTTAATAATCCACATTTATTACACATTAACTCGCGGAAGAACACAAGTTTTAGGAAAAAATACAATGAGATCACACACACTTTTCCACGTTCCCGCCAAAACTCTCAAAAAGAGTTGTTAACTTGTCAATTTGTCTTAGCCACAGACGTAAAAGGCACTATTTGAACTTCTACACGAGCCAATTTTATTGTCCATTCAAGTTACCAAACTAGAAGATAATATCAGTATTCAAGTCTGTGCAAATTGAGAACCGTCGTGGCGTTACGATGAACTTATATTCAAAGGTAGGGAAAGAAGGTAACCTACTTAGTAGCACCCGATAATGATAAGAGTAGGTACCTACTAAATATCACATATACTAACTGAGCAATGTTGTAAACGCACCATAAATGTAAATTAGAACCCGCGACCTGAATTTCTACGACGGTTCTCTTTTTGCTCAGGCTCTGTCAGCTGTATAATTCTAATTACATAAGAAATAATATTATAGAAACAACATAGGGCAGATTTTCAAAAAGATTTTGTGCGAGGTGAACCAATTTTATGGTAAAGTAGCCAAAGCCTGTCCTCAAGTTTTGGCGGAAACGTGAAAAAGTTTGTCTGTGTGTGCTGTCATTGTATTTTTTCCTAAAACTTGTTTTCTTCCGCGAGTTAACGTGTGTATTTAATGTGATTATTAAACATTAGGTGCCAGTGAATGTGTGTGAGTGTGGTGAAACAGCACAATATTGAAAAAATGCTATGTCTGTTCTCACCAAAATTCCACTGAAAAACTTCAGTAAAGTCCACATCTTTACAAGGTACTAGACTATGACTTCAACTTGTCCTGAAATGTGACTTTGACCCATCTTTATGACTTGAAATCACAAAAAATTTAAACATTGTAATACTTGACACTGGCTAAATACACTAGTCGTGTGAAGCCATAGCAAAGTTTTAAAAAAACCCTGTCCTTTGGCGCATAGAGAAAGTATATATATACAGAGAACATTAGCGTATGCGAATGAAATAGCTATAGAGATATAACCCGACAAAAATGATGAACAGGTGATACATATGCCAACTATAAGATAATAAAAAAAAAAAAACGGAGGTACCCTCCAAGTAAACATCGTATTAATCCAATCTTATCTATTTTCACTTAATTAAATACGTAAAGTATACAACAGTGCGTTAAAATATAAAAATAATATACATCAGAGATCCATTTACCCAGAAAGTTTGAAGTATTTGTGCTGTGTTGCAAAATAGCGGCAGTTTTTACCTTACAAAATATCACGCAAAGATCAGATGGATTGTGCTTCACAGTGAGTGCGCTGTCCCACTCCCACGCACAACAAAGTGATCGTGCCGTCTTAGTCACTGCACTTCACTAAAATAACATCCAGGTTTGAACATAAATTGTTTTTCGAAACGACATTATCTATTATTGACAAGATGACCGATGTGTATGACCCGTCAGAACCGTGTGACGCGTGCCGTGGCCCGGCAAACACTGACGACAGTCTAAGATGCAAAAAATGTTATAAAAATTTTCACCTGTTGTGTGTTAACCTGTCGCCGGCAGAACGAACTTCTGATCTACAGTGCCACAAGTATAACTTGGCGGTGGTGGTTTTTGGAACTAATTATTTTAATTGAAACTGTGAGTTTGACGATTGAGAGATTTCCGCGACATTATTGTTGATAAATCTGCTACATTAAAATAGTTCAATAATGCCAAAAGTAATTAAAAGTGGTTTAAGGGAAACTGTTATCAAAGTACAAAATAAAAGCACAGTGGCGCACAGGCACGCCAAGTTATACTTGCCGGACTGTAATTTCGAACTGGATATGTCCTAACTGTCACAGTAAAGTACGAAAAGGTGACAATTCGAATACACCTGTAAGATCTGGAAATATTAATAACACGCCGTCCAGGAGCAATGTAAGTAACCAGCGCGGTAAAACCGTTGCGGCCACTGCGGCCTGCTGCACCCCTATGGTGGCATCGCCTGAAACTTCACTGATTTTGTCCGAAATTAGGTTGCTGCGCGAAGACATGACCGACCTCAAACAACAGTTTAAAGTTGTGACAGATGGGAATAATAAGAGAATGGATGGATTCGAGAGCACCTTGATTGAACTCAAAAACCAACTGCACAATATAACTGAGTCAAACACCAAGAAGATTGAGGAGTTTGATCTTTCTTTATATGCATGTGTTACTAGAATTTCTGGGCTGGAGGACGTGCAGCCTGACGTGTCGTGCTTTGAGGACCGAATTGATAAACTGGAAGAAACAATTCAAATCCAAATGCAGTCCTCGCTTAGAAAAGAGATGGAAATCATAGGTATTCCTGAAAATCAAAATGAAAACCTACATCATATTATACGCGTAGTGGCCAGCAAAGTTGGTGAAGAACTGCAAGAATGCGACGTAGATTAGGCTGAGAGGGTCGGGCCGAAGCCGCGTAACAACATCGCTGATCAACGCCCTAGAATAATCGTTGTGCGTTTTGTGAAACGCACAAAATGGGACTCTTTCCTGAAGGTTGCTAAGGTCAGGCGGAGCATCACGTCGACTGTCCTCGAAGTCGGCGGACCGGATATGAAGGTGTACTTCAACGAGCGTCTCACGAAATCCAACAGACAATTATTTCAGGAAGCTCGTCACCGCACCAAATTGTGCGGGTTCCAACACTGCTGGACAAGAAACGGAATCCTGCATATCCGGAAAGCTGAAGGACGTCCTGCCATTACAATTCGAAACCGCGCAGAGCTGGACCGCCACCTGCGGTGTCATGAAACCAACCCCCCACCGACGAGGACAACCGCAAAGCTTCCACCAGCACCAGCCACAACCAGCACGTCTACATGATATACTTCATCCGTCTATACATGGCTCACTATTTATAATTTTATTTTATAAATATCCGAACTATGACGTTGATTCTAAGAAAATTTAAATTTTATGTTTGTACTTTTAATCGTTAACAAGATTAAAGTTGTATGTTATCATGTAAGAAAAACATTTTCACACTACAAAAAACACCTGCTCAATGAATTACTCCAACTTTCCTCACTTACACCAAGCACTACAACACTATGTACTTGTCATACCTTACACACATTATTCACGCCTCATCTAGTCCCTACTTACTATAGTCTCACTTATGTAAACAGTTTTCTCAGTTTCAAAGCACTTTCTGGACTATTTAACTTTTCACACTGCAATATATATATGTTTAAATAATGGTGGAAATAATGGAAAACTTAGACAATTCGCTTCATATTAAGTGCTTTAAATCCGACAGCCTAGAACAGTGTAGTGACTACATTACAAGTGTATATACATTTAATTAAAGTTCTCACCTTCAACATTCGAAGCTTGCAACGAAACTTCAACTCTTTCCTAGTTTCATTGTACCGCGTCAAACTTACATATGACGTCATCGTTCTAACGGAATGCTGGTTAAACGATGACTCTCTCATACCGCAAATCCATGGATATAACTCTTATCGCACACGAAAATATATAAATAAAAGTGGGGGTGTTACAGTTTACATATTAAGCTCTTTGTTAGCGGTTATATCGGAGCCTGATATAATGGACTGTAACTGTTTAAAAATTGATATAGGGAAAGAGTTTTTGGTCCTTGGTATATATAGGTCTCCTTCTTTTAAGCAAACTGACAACATTATATCGTCACTTAACAATTGTCTTTCACTTGTAAAGGGGAATCAGTGTACGATGTGGGCAGGCGATCTCAACATAGAGCTACTTGGCGACACTAGTGCGCAGAGTGCCGATTATCTATGTTTTGCTGCGGAGAACTAAATGTTGCCAGCCATAACTAGGCCTACTCGGAAGAATGCTTGTCTTGATCATATTTTTGTCAAACAGGGCTTTAGTTCGGTCGGTATTGTTTGCAACACTGATATAACTGATCACGACATGTGCATGGTAGGAGTGGTCAAAACAAGTCCTTTATTGACACCAAGTTCACGTACTCGACTTCAAATTGATTTTGTGGCTGTGACAGAAAGTCTAAAAAAGATTGATTGGACCACGGTGACTAGGAAAAAAGACGTAAACCTAGCTGTTACTGAGTTTCACTCGATCCTTAACACCATTGTTGCCTCACATAGTAGATCAATATCCTTAAGTCGCGCAAACTATAACCTTAAGCCATGGATCACCCCAGGCCTCATCAGATGCCAAAGAAATAGAGATTTGTTACATCTAAAAGCCAAGAATGATCCTAATAATAAGACGACTCAAATAACTTACAGAAGTTATCGCAATTTCTACAAAGAACTGCTGCGACGGGTTAAAGCTAACTATGAACATCAAGAACTATGCAAAAATAAAAGCAATCCTAAAAAGCTGTGGCAAATCATAAATAGTATCTGTGACTATCGAAAATCTCACACTACATCAACTGATTTAATTAACGATCCAGAACACCCAGCCCAATCCCTTAACGATTGTAACGAATACTTCGCAAGCGTTGGCAAGAATCTTGCACACGAAATACTGCAGGGCTCTTCTACCACCGAAGAAGCTCTAGCTAATGCTATTACATCAAATAAAGCAGCCATTCATTCATTTTATATGAAACCCACGGATATTTATGAAATCGATAAATTTATTTCTTCGTTAAAAACAAACAGTGCTCCAGGTATTGACGGTCTCACAAATAATCTAATTAAACATATTCGACAGTATATACTAGCCCCTTTAACCTTTATTTGTAACCTCAGTATAGAACTAGGTTGTTTTCCTGAAAGCTGGAAGCTGGCATTAGTGGTACCTATACACAAAGATGGAGATAAACACGTACCTGGAAATTATCGGCCGATTTCGCTGCTTAGCGTCTTCTCCAAGCTGCTAGAAAAAGTAGTAAATATAAGACTAGTGGATTACCTGGAAGCAAAACTCTATCTATCTGAGAGGCAGTTTGGCTTTAGGCGTGGAAAGTCGGCGGAGGATGCTGTTGTACTACTCAAAAATACTGTATCATCGGCAATCGACCAAAACCAACGCTGTATAGGTATTTTTTTAGATCTCGCAAAAGCCTTTGATACCGTTTTACCTCGAATCTTAATCACAAAGCTAGAAGCAATTGGGATTCGAGGAATTGCACTAGAATGGTTCCGTAGCTATTTGACGAATCGTAAGCAATGTGTTAGGGTTGAATCGAGTATCAGCGATGAATTACCAGTTGGTTTTGGTGTTCCCCAAGGCAGCATCCTCGGGCCGACTCTGTTTGACATTTACATGAATGAGGTTCTCGACATTCCTATAGCTGGAACGGATATCATTTGCTACGCCGATGATACTGTAGCTGTTTTCCGAGACAACACGTGGGAGGGAGCTATTGCTAGAGCAGAGAGCGGAATGAGACATATAGCTTCTTGGTTAAACCGCAATCTTCTTACACTCAACACAAAAAAGACCAAATTTGTTCCATTCCACAAAACTCGTGTATCTAAACCTACAGGCCATCGCCTTATTAAAATCCACACTTGTGTGCCTACGTTTAAAAACAGTGCTAAAAATTCATGCAACTGTGACTCCATTGAACTAGTTGAGCATGTAAAGTATTAAGGTGTGCAGGTGGATGCAACACTTACCTTTAAAAATCACATAAAGTCTCTGTCTGCACGTGTTCGTTAAATTATTTACATAATGAAATCTCTAAGATCCTCATGTGATAAGCAAACTCTCGGAATGGTCTATACTGCCCTTTGCCAGTCGATTTTTAACCGACTTCAAAAAAAGGAGGAGGTTTCTCAATTCGACCGTATATATATATATAAAAAAATATATATATAATAAAATAAAATATATAAAAAATATATATATATATATATATATATATATATATATATATATATTTTTTAATGTTTGTTCGCGGATAACTTCGTCGTTTATGAACCGATTTCGATTATTCTTTTTTTGTTCGAAAGGAGATATTTCAAGTGTGGTACCATGGTAATTTTATTGAGGTATGATAAGTATCTCCAGAGATATTGAGATAAACATCTCAAAATTGGTACTGAAAATGAATAGCGCGGCATTGAAGTCGGTTGTTTTTTAGTTTTTAAACGATATTATAACATACTGCAATCTGGCATGGGGTGGAGCACCAAAGACTACCCTGATAGAACTGGAACGAGCTCAGAGAGCCGTATTAAAGGTGATGTTGCACAAGCCTTTCAGATTTTCAACGAACGCTTTATACGAAGAAGCCAGAGTACTCAACGTGCGACAGCTATTTATCGCTAAAGCAGTTAATTTTATACACAAGAATATCCAATCATCAGATAATTGGGAGGAAATAGCAAGAAGACGAGTTTTCAGGATCCCACTTCCAACAACTCATTCCAACTTCACTAAAAGACACCCACACTATATGGTAACACATACTTACAACAACATTGTTAAGGTTTGTGATATCAAAAACAAAAATACCGCTAGCGCCCGAATTATAGTACAACAATGGTTGCTCAGGCAATCATATGATGAAACAGAAAAGATCATACAGCTGGGAATTTAACTTTATAAATTATTACGGACATGACGCACATACACTTACACATTCACACACACACACACATACACACGCACACACACGCACACACGCACGCACGCACACAAACACACACACACACACACACATATATATCTATAAGTGATGTAAAACGTAACCTTATGGGATGCCTCCAAGTTGAGTTTGTTTTGTTAAATAACGTACATCGAATTTAATGGCTACCACGACACGGGCCTTGAGCCTAGTGTGGGGCCACAGTAAAATATATGGATCTAGTTATAAGTTCAAATCATCTTTATATGTATCGTCTAGGCATAACTATTGTATCCTCTGTAAATTTGTTTTCTGGAAAATAAATAATATAATAATATAATATAATATGAAAAACGTTATTTGGTCGGGTCGTACATGACAGCGGGTGAGAGCCAATGGGTGCACTAGAACTTGGTTCCATACAGTGCTGGAACCAGTTTAATCGCATACGCAGAGAAGGATATAAAAATGGTGTTCATCTCGCTCTCTCATACTAGTGATTGTATAGTATTATCCTTGTCATATTATTATTGTTATTTAAATGCCACATCCACTTAATGCTCCATCCACTGGTCTGCAGCACAGAGTACCTTGTATAATACTCGAAGAAAGTCTCTACAGTCTGCGGTCTCTGACACATATAGTAATCTGTGGTCTGCGGTCAACCTGCGGTCATGCCCAGTGTTGCCTACTCAGTGGATTTTCCACTAGATCTGTCTGTCTGAATCTTGTTGTTTAGATTAGCATTTTAGCGGACAAATTTTGGTTTTAATGGCTAGTGGATTTTTCTAGTGGCTTAGATTGTTTCATTTAGTGGTACGGCTAGACATTTAACCACCAGCACAATTTACATTTCTACAGGAAAGAACTTGAACGTTTACATTACATGATGGGTATATTTTTTGTTTGATATGTAGGCAACACTCCTATGTGGTGTTTGTCGGGTACTCCCCGAAAAGAGTTTATCAATTTCTTAAATTATTTTGATTATAGTCTTTATTTGTATGACTACTAGGTCAAATTTGATTTGAAATAAGAAGGTTTGTTTTGAAGGTCCCATATTTGCGGGACCTCACGGTCAACGGGCGCGGCAGCGGATGCTGCAGAAAACCTCAAACGGAGGAAATATGCTACCATTGGTGATGGATACATATTTCTTCCGTTTGCGGTCGAAACAATGAGCCCATGGAGTCGAGATGCCCGAGGTTTTGTTAAGGAGTTGTCTAGACGCCTAATTGACATCACCCGTGACCAAAGAGCTGGCGCTTACCTCGGCCAACGTATTAGCCTAGCTATACAACGAGGTAACGTCGCTAGCTTTTTGGGAACATTACCGGCAGGTAGCGACCTAGGTTCTGTCTTTTATTTATAGTATAGATATTATTATTGTAGTATATATAATCTTGATATTGTCATTAGGTAATAAGTTGTTAAAATAAAACCTTAAAATAAAAAAAAAGGTTTGTATAATTTTTTTTTTTTTTTTTTTTGCCAAAAAGGATCTAGATAATGTTAGTGGTTTTCTGGTGGTTTGAAGGATAGCAAATTTAGTGGTTTTCTGGTGGGTTAACACGCTAGAATTTGTGGATTTGTTAAAAATTTGTTGGCAACACTGGTCATGCCGCAGTCAGTTGTGATCTTCCAGCATTTACCAATGGAGATGTTAACGTTGTAATCAAACATTTTTTCTGCCGATAATATCTTACGGGGGACGAGGTAAACACGCATTGCACACTCACAAATCACTCACTTTAAAGATCCCGCACACTAGCTTGAAACACGCACACAGTATTAAAAATATAGCGTAGTTACGCACGCTCATATGGCCAATAATGGCTATGTGGCCAGCAGAGGGGTACGTCTTGCGTTAACATCTCTATTGGTAAATGCTCGAAGGTTGTGATGTATGTATCCACACTGTGGCGTCTGAAACTCCGAACCATCTCATTGTTTTCCATACATCACAACTGAACTGACTGTGGCATGACCGCAAACCACAAACCGCGGCAGTCGAGTGCTTAATGAAATAAAATAATTTAAATATCTTTCGTACAATTTTAATCGCACGCGATTCGTGTTAGGAGTGTGGAAAATTATAATTGTTGTCGGGCTCAACTCTAGAGCGGAAATGCGTATGGTGCAAGATAGATGAACGAAAGAAATGTATAATATGCATCCGCTTCCGCCAAAGTTGTATCAAAGAGAGCATAGATAAGTAAGTAAAGCGACACAGAATGTCCATTTTATATTACCCAAAGAGAATATAATACACGGGATATTACCATGACTAATGAACCGGTATGGTATTCACGCACGCCATCCATATCGCTCGACCGTACTGTTATCAAAATTTATATTAATTACGATACGATTTTAAAATAAATGAATACTGTTTATTTGCATATTTTATCCATTATAGTCACTATAACGTTTATTTTTATGAAACACTTAACGGAATTCAGTATAGTAGTATATATAGTATATACAGTATAGTAGTATATAGTAGTATAATTCAGTATATTATTGCATTTTAACAGTTTATATCACAACTACAGATTATATGTGTAAAGCTAATCACGGTGAAGTTTTAATTTGCGGAAACTAACACTTTTCGAGATATTAATACTTAAAATCGGAAAATTCACACATTTTTACGTTTTGACAGTTTTTATCACTACCACAGATGACTTATGTGTGTATAGCTAATCACAATAACGGAAATTTAACATTTCGTTATACCCGCTATAAAGTTAAGAAATTTTAATTTAATTATTTTAATTAAAAAAGTTCTATTTAATAAGGATGAATACAAAGGAAATTTTACGGACTGGCTTATCGAGTATTCTTGGAGAAGAAAACTTAGAATATTTCATAACGACCCATTCGAGGAGTTATTGAAAGTAAAATAATTATGTTAATAGAATTGAAGAATAAATCATGTCTTCATTTATATATGCATTTATATGTATCTTACTACCTTGCAAATGCGTGAAATGGAACGTAAATACTAGGTAGCCTTAGTCCAACACTAAGCCAATACACTAGTAAACAGTGACCACCGCGTGACGTGCACCGACGAGCGTAGCGAGGAGGAGAGACGCAGCAGCGGCCGCGCGTTACTAGAACCAACGCTATGGTATTTAAATGAAGGTAAAAAATACTTTATTTGTAAAATGTCCTTCTAATGTATAGTTAATAAGAAGTCTATTAAGTTTCTTATAACATTTTCTTTATTTTTTCTCTTAAAATATGTTTCTCCGTGCATAGGGGAGTGGTTTACCTCCAACTTCCCTGGCTGGAGGCTGGAGAGGGGGCTCTCCATCCTTAAACTAATTATTGATACATGTTTTAGTACTTAACCTGAATTTTTTTTTCAAATTTTCATATCTCCTAAAAGGGGGGGTTCCGGAACTTTTCCTTCAAGGGCGGGTTTTGCCCCTTCTCCTCTCCTTTTCCACCCTTTCCCCCCATTAAAATCGAATAATTGATAATTTTTTTAGTACTTAAGCTCAAAATTTTAAAATATTCAGGAGTTCTATCCCTCTCCCCCTTTCCGTCCCCGTCGCCCCCTAAAATCGATGTCAGGTAAAGTACATACCTACCGCCAATTTTCGTCCACTGCTGTACATAGGCCTCTCCTATGGCACGCCACTGTGCTCGATCTGCAGCTATTCGTTTCCAACCGCTTCCAACCGTTTGAAATATAGACATTTCTGAAGTGATAAGTAATCAAAAGTGTGGCTAATACCCCATAGTAGTCGGATTGGGTTGGATCTTATGTCGAGTCGCCTGAATTTTAGTAAACTGTGAATATGGGGGGGTTAAGGGAGTTCTTACTAAATGCCCTGGAGGAAAACTTGCTGCCGGAAATGCGGTAAAATATTTAATATTATTTTTTGAAATTACGAAAAATCCTACTACAGATAATACGAATGCGTAAAACGAAACGTAATTTACTTTGATTGCTTATCAATTTCAGAATTGTTAAAGTGCGTGAAACGAAACTAAGCCGCCAATTTGTTGACATTAACAGATGCTTCTCTAAAAAAAATGGGCAGTAAGCAGTTATTTATGTGTGTTAAAAATTTGTTGTGTTTACTTATGGCCCTAAAGTGAAGGTTAGGTTATGTTAGAACAGTGACCACACATCGCGCGAGCCGAGCGAGCGTAGCGAGCGTTCCACGGTGCGGCAGCGGCCGGCGAAGCGCTAGAAAATAATATGATACAAAATGTATGATGAAAATATATAAATTTCAATTTCAAAAAATAAAAAACTGTGCCTCTCCGGCAGGGAAAAACAAGTGGGGGGACTAATCTCGACTTCCTCTACCTCCCCCGACTATTCCTATCTTCCCACGAAGGCGACTTGATTCTAGATCTTTTCCGTCGGATTTATTGGATGGTTATTTTGTTTATTTTAATTACCTTGTAATAAATAATTCTTGATATTAATATAAATAACTGAAATTATTTGCAACGTCGCACAATTTCGCAGGTATCTAATATCACTTAGTAATGAAATTAATGCAATTACACATCTATCTGCATTCTGTACTTATGTTCTGTGACAGACTGCTGAATTTACTTCGGACATTTCGGGCGCGAAAGCTTCGTCATTCAATATCACTGTAGTGGATTGGTCAGTGAAGTCGGTAATACCAACCCAACAGCAACGGTCATTTTGGCAAAGTTGTCAGATTTATTTTATTATTACCAGTTGTGCTAGGCAGGTAAATATCTTCGCTGTAATATTTGCAACAAGCGTATTTTAATTTTATTTAGTGATATTCAATACGTTAGCAATGTTGTAATAGTGGCAATTAAGTGCACTATTTTTTTCTCTATCAGGTCGTCGTAAAATGTAAGTATTTAACTTTAATAATAGCATTTCGTGAACTTTTGATAAAGGTTGTGGTTCTGTAAAGTATCTGGACAGTATTTGATAGAGTGCGAATTCGCAAAAGAAAAATTTATGTAATTAATTCCATACTTTGCATTTGGCATTATTTTAGATACATTATTTTGTCAAGAAATATTGTAATATCGAAGTAAGTTCGCATTAGCCTGAAATGTCTAAATATTGCCAAAGCTACGTCGCGATTAGATGTTTTGAGATTATGTATTTTATTTTTAAATACGTTACAGGGCATCTAAAATGTATCGTAAAAGATAACCAACCGATTGGAATGTTGTCACTGCCGCTCGTGTAGTCGAGAAATGGAGAAACAGCATTGTAATTCACTTCAAAACTTTGATGAACCGAAATCAGAAATTTTGAAAAAGAGGCTACTAAAATCTGTAAACTCGTCCATCAACTGCACTTCACGTCAGAACGGCTCTCAAAATAATGCTCTTCTGAATACACTACGCGTAAGTATAATCAAATGTATACTAATCATGTGTGACTATTATTTATTTTGGTAACAAATAGACTTGACCTCAAATTGTTTATTCTAATTACAGGCTCCAATATCGAGCAGCATGATCGTGACCTCAATGCAGGGACCTCAGAACTCTATGTCAATCACTCACAACTTAGTAACACAGTCCATCACCCCTGTAAAGATACATGCAAGTAACTCCCCATATCCCCTCCAGCTGTCGACTGTTCATGTGCCAGTACAAATCCCAGGCTCTAACTCAAACATAAATGTCCCCGTCCAACTGTCAGGAGCCACCAGTTCAGTTCCATTACAATTAGCTCCGGTCAGTCTCCCATTGCAAGTTTCGGGGACCACTAGTGTCCCAGTACAGTTACCGGCCGGAGAAACTATAAATGTTCCATTGCAAATTCCAGGAGGAGGGCAAAACATTCAGTTGACAGGTGCCACGCTACCTTCCATGCCTCTCCTGCACGGTCCCGGTCAGCAGCTGCACAGCTCTATCATTCATGTCCACATGGGGTCCAATTCCAGGGCTACTAACTTGGACGGCTCTCAGGAGCTCACCGTTTCCAATGCTTCTCAGCTTCAGATAACAGACTCATCAGGGGTCCAAGTTAAGATGAACAATTCTACGCCCGTGTCGCAAGTCCAAGTAGGATCCAATACGACCATGGTGCAAATACCCAGCTCTTGTAACAATGCCATCCAACTGCGAGGAGGGGGGCGGGCCATGCCTCACGTGGTGTACATCCAGACCCCAACGGGGCTGAAACCGGTGAGCAGCACGGATGTGATCACCCAGGCCAGTACCAGTGGAAATCCTCCACAAATCATTGTAAGAAGACCAGTAAGTGATTGTTTTCTCATGCTAACTTTATCACTAGTCCCAGCCAGGAATTAGCGCCATTCTGTTTTACATAGGTGTTCATTATTTTATACTCTACTAACAATCTTTAAAACTTTTTCCTTACACAATTCATCTCACAGTATCAGTCAACAAGTTTTACAAGTAAAAAGCAAAAGAAGCGTCTAGTGAGATCACTGTACATTTTCGAGCAAAAGTATATGGTTGAATCTAAAGAACCTTGTAATTAGCAGAAAAAATGCAAATCAATTTTCATTTCAATATGGCTTATTAATTTTATTAGTTTAGGCCAAAATCCATACTAATATTTTAAATTCGAAAATGTCCTTTTTATGGTTAAACCACTGAACCGATTCTGCTGAAATTTGGTGTGAAGATAGTCTTGAGACCCCAGAAAGGATATAGGACAGTTTTTATCCCGGAAATCATCCCTTCAGACAGTTTACGGAAAGGAAAGGGGGATGGAAGTTTCTATTGGGAATCAAAAATTTCTCAAGTAAGGGAAATAAAACTTAGATAATATTTTCGTGAGAAACAAAGAGAATATTTCTGCATTTAACCAATCAGGGGATAGGGATAATTTTTTTAAGTTTATTTATTATAAAATGAAGCGGCAAATAGGCAAAAGGCCCATCTGATGGTAGGTGGTCACCACCGCCTATTAACATCTACAAAACCTAAAGTATTGCCGATGTGTTGCCTACCCTTATTATAGAGCACTCTCATTACTCTTCGTTTAAAGCAACCCAGATAAGTACATACGCTTTTATACCATACTTATAGTCAATCTTTATTAATCACTGACAGATTAATAGTGGATATGTTACATTATGTTAATAAATTATATAATATTATAAATGCTTAAAGTTGCTGCATACAATTAAAATGTCAAAATATTTAAATGACGAAGCAAGTGCATCTGGTACTAACGTTGTGGCAAATATAGTTTGCACTTTATACAGGTTAATTTTTTCAAGTGGGTGTGGACGGCTAAATCTGAAACTATGAGGAATAGCGAAAAATACACGAAAGAAGTCTCGGGCCCAATTTGATGAAAACGAAAACTGCATTTTTAAAAACCATATTCCTAGCCAGGGATCGAACCTGTTGATTTAGAAAAAAAAACACGACCTGTATAGATTAGATTAGATTCACCATTCCATAGTGTCGCTAATAAGGAACAAAATAATTATGGGAAGTAATTAAATACGGCAAACTTAAGAAAAGGACTATGACTGTATTAGGAGCTAATTTGCTATACTGGCTATCTCTGTACAAAATGTTATATACATATACATACATACTGACTTTCGCATTTATAATATTGATGTTTTTATTTAGATGACATAATCATATCTTCCACAAACCTTTTATTTACCACTGATACCTGCAACTTTGTTCACGTACAGTGTACGGTGTACATATGCTACAAAATTCTTGGCGTACGTCGTACACCAAGAATTTAGTAGCCTATGTTCATCCTCATGCTATAAAGTACTGTATATCTCCTTGTAAAATTTTAGTATGATTGCATAGTCCTTTTAGACGTGATTGGGTAAAAAACAGAGAGAGTAACATAGTTACAAACGTTTTTTATAATATTAGTATGGATAGTATGGGGGATAATATAAACCTACCTAAACATAAAATAGTTCTCAAATTGCTCTGCTCGTACTATCAAAACATAACTTTATACAGAAATTATCTCTGGGTTGTGAATATTGATCTCACGTTTGATTGCTCTATTTTAGGTTACTATGTAGGGAGTTATGTATAACATACATACAAGGTTTAATATATAGGGATACCATCATACCACTCATTCCAAGGAATTCTTTTTGAACGTTTTATGTTCAGGCCCTTCTGTGTATTGACTGATTAATTGCATGTATATACAGGATATTGTACCTCATACATAACAGGAAAGCTTTTAAATCATTATCATAAATAACTTCAATTAATTTAATTTTGTTACAGGTTACTAGCAATTCAAACCTCCATCTGCTCTCAACCGTTAGCACAAAACCCAACATAGCCCCAAAACTACCAGTTACAAATAAGTCTTCCATCCTCGCACCTGTCAACACCGGTCAGCCCATTGTCATTCAGAAACCTAAAACGAACGACAAAGTAATCGTGCCGGTGACCATCGCCCCGGGCGCTCCCGCCAAACAGACCATCGCTTATCTCGGTTCAGTAAAAAAACAAACAAAAAACATATCAGAGAATCAATCGATTCTCATATCTAACAATCAGTCCAATAATCCTAACAACAAACTATTTTTGACTCCTGTGAACATGCCCAAGATACAAAACACCAAGTTCATACTGCCCGTGAGTCTACCGGCCAGCATGGCGTCCAAAGGTCCCATCATAAACTTGCAGATAGCCAACGGACAGATTCAGAACGACCCGCAGGGCAACATCACCGTGATGCGCGACACCGCTCTCGACACCACCGATATGCCCCCGCTGCAACCTCTCGGCAAACTCAATTATAACGGAAAAGACAACATGCTGCAAAACTCCAAACTGGAACAACCGTTCACGATATCCATCGCGGGGTCGAGGGCCGAGCCGACCGGCGAGCAGGGCGAGTACACCCTCTCCATTCCCGAGACGAACGCGTCCATGAACGACGACATATACACGGTGTCCATCGAGGACGACGAGGGAGGCCAGACGCACGAACAGTTCACTCTGGCGATACCGGAGAAAGGAAAGAGTCTTCTGAACAGGAATGTGATCGAGAGGAGCGACGCGTCGCCCGTCATTGCCGCGCCCGCCATCCTGAGACGCTCCAATTCCGATAACAGCGAGAGGAAGAACGTCAACGCCAACGTGAAAAGACGAATATCACTGTACACCGACAACTTTTCCAACAAGAATCAGAAGATCGTTTCGAACGATCAGAACGGCGGGCACAAGAGCGCCGAGCGGGAGACCGACGACCACCGCGTGCCCTCGCTGTTCTGCGACGAGCAGCTCGACAAGGAGCTGGAGGTCCGGCACGCCGGAGACTCCGACCTCGACGAGTATAAAGACAAACAAATGGAAACGGATCGCGAGAAGGGCGCCGAACCGAAGGCTAACAAAGCGGCGTACTCGCCCAAGACGGCCGACTACGCCTCCGCCGCGATCAAAACGGAAAGCGAGAGCTCGGAGGAGGACCCGCCCGGCCTCGTGTGGAACAACGGCATCGCCGCGCTGCGCGGGAGCGCGCTGCAGTTCCAGACCAACGAGTTCGGTCTCATCGACCTCGTGGACGAGGGCGGCGCCGAGGAGGCCGTCCACGGGAGCGCACGGTACCACACGCCCCTGAAGCAGAGGATAGACAGGAACCGCGACAAGAAGCAGGCCTCGCCCGAGGACCTGTACCGCTGTGACGGCTGCGGCTGTCACGGCATGGCGGCCGAGTTCATCACGCCCAACTTCTGCAGCTCCACGTGCCAGGCCGAAGTCGAGAAGGCGCTACAGAAGCGGCGGGACCGCGAGCGCGCCGAGCTCGTCAAGAGAGAGCGGAACAAGATCAAGAAGCTGCTCATGAGGAAGCAGCCGTCGGAGGCGGAGACGACGAGCGAGCGTGAAGAGCGGGCCGAGCCGGCGCCGCTCGAGCCGCGCGCGGAGGACGCGCCCGACGACGAGAAGTACCCGTGGATGTGCGGGAAGAACGGCTTCTCGTGGATGCGCTACCTGGACGTGTGCAAGGCGAAGGCAGCGCCCGTGAAGCTGTTCAAGAACCCGTTCCCGTACGGACGCAACGGGTTCCGCGTAGGCATGCGGCTGGAGGCCATCGACCCGCAGCATCCGGCGCTGTTCTGCGCAGTGTCGGTGGCCGAGGTGCAGGGCTACCGGCTGCGGCTGCACTTCGACGACTACCCGGACACGTACGACTACTGGGTGAACGCGGACTCGGCGGACCTGTTCCCGCCGGGCTGGTGCGAGAAGAACGGCCGCACGCTGGAGCCACCGGCGGGCTGCGCGCCCGGCGTCTTCTCCTGGCCGCTGTACCTGAAGCAGATCCGCGCGGTGATGGCGCCGCGCCAGCTGTTCCCGCACGTCGTCTCCACGGTGAGCGCTCCTTCTCTGCGCTGCATACTTATATCTGTCCGACGCAGCGTGGTAACATCGTCTCCCTGTGCAGGTGTTCAAGCCGAACTGCTTCCGGATCGGCATGAAGCTGGAGGCGGACGACCGCAAGAACGAGCTGGTGTGCGTGGCGACGGTGGCCGACATGCTGGACAACCGGCTGCGCATCAACTTCGACAGCTGGGACGAGATGTACGACTACTGGGTGGAGCCCAGCTCGCCCTACATACACCCCGTCGGCTGGGCCGAGGAGAACGGCCTGTCGCTCACGCCGCCCAACTGTGAGTGTTGCTTCACCTACATCACTTGCCTTATTATTATAACCAAATAATTATTAATTAAGGTAATTTAAAAACGAAAACAACCGACTTCCATGCCCCGCGAGTCAATTTCAGTAGCAAGTTTGAGACGTTTATCGTCATATCTCTGGACATACTTATCAGATCTCGATAAAATTACAATGGAACTACCTCGGAAACGTACCCTACCGATACGATCCTAAAAAAGGATCATTAAAATCGGTTCACAATTGACGGAGTAATTACGTAACATACACACAAAAAACATACAGACGAATTGAGAACCTCCTTCTTTTTGGAAGTCGGTTGAAAAATAGCTTTATCGTCTATCGTCGTAGGACTATTTATCTTTTCTGTGGCTTTATGCACTTTTTCTCCTTATAAACTTAACTTAACTTAACTGTGTCAAATTTCACGTTCACCCGTTCGCGTAATTTTCTTAAGTTATAGTTTCACGTATTTTTTAGGGTTCCGTACCTCAAAAGGTAAAAAAAGGAACCCTTATAAGATCACTTTCTTGTCCGTCTGTCTGTCCGTGTGTCACCACTGATTTTCTCAGGAACGGGTGGACCTAGCAAGTTGAAATTTATACCTGATACTGAGGTATATAGTCCCTATTGGGTGTATAAAAATCAAGGTCTTGAATCAACAGTTTTCGACCCAAAACCTATAGGGTACTTCCCGTTTACCTAGAATCATGAAATTTGGCAAGAAACAAGGTCTTACAGCACAAATTAAGGGAAAATTCCAAAAAATAAAAAAAGTTGAAAGTTAAAGAGTGTTCCCATACATACATAGTTTGCGCCAATGAAGGTAGACCTCTGAGTTATATGAGCGCTGATACAATTTAGAGGTCTAGCTTAATTGGTTAGTACGGAAGCCTCGGTGGGCGAGTTCAACTCGACTTAGCCGGTTTTAATAAAAAAAATTATATTGTATAGGCTAGCGTTATAGGAGAGGCCTATGTCCAGCTGTGGACGGAAATTGGCTGATAATGATGATGATAATAGGCTAGCGTTTGACCACTATCTCACCTTGGTTGCTAAGTGATGATGCGATCGAGAAAGGTAGCACGCTAGGCCTAGAATGGGAAGTGGCTGTCAAGGATAGCTGCCGGAACACGTTAGATGTTTGGCGACAGATTTTCTAACTTGAGGATGTAGCTGGCCAGGCGGACACTAGATAGTGTCCTACCACCATGCGGGGTTGGGGGTTTCTTAACAAAGTTTAATGTAACCAGAGGGCCACTGAGATGTGCACATAATTTTTTCTAATATGAATATCATTATTCATTTTATTTTAAATCATACAATATTGTGAGTAGGTAAATTTACTTTCTTTTTATAATTTGCAAGATACATAATTATTTTGCAAAAGGAAGTGTTCTGAAAACTATACATATTTGTGTTAGAAGTACATATATACTGAATATATAGAACAGGTGAGATAGTGTAGATAGATATAGTAGATATCTACTATGATCTATATATATATATATATCTTCCATAAGATATAATATTATATATATATATATATATATATATATATATATATATATATATATATATATATAGGTAAATTGCCCTGCATTTGAAATAACATTATTTATAATTAGTTTTTTATTTACTTTGTTGATCAAGTCACTAAACATCAGGCGAGATAGTGGTCAAATGCCTATATCTCGTAAAAATATGTATGTATAGACATTAAATATACATTCATTAAGCTTAAGAGTATGACCTACTTTAATATTTGGGTATACATTCGAAACTGTTTATATTGCTTACTGAATCCTTTATGCTAAAACGCATTAAATAATGAAATGGCGAAAAATGGGGGACTCTGGGAATGGGCATAGAAATTATTAAACCACCATTTTTATATTCATCGATTGAACCATAATTGAAATTACATTATACTAGATTAATATACCTACTAGCTACTGCGAACGTAAAACACGGCTACTGCAATACGATTTTAGGATATGATGTACGAAGGCAATGGCAATAATCTGTAATGTAACGAGTATTAAATAATGGATGGAAGTTAGTAGCGCGCGAGCAAGCAACGTGAAGTAAATGAGGATAATGATGCTGTTATCTTTAAGACTATATTGTATACAAATTAGTCACACATCAACAGCCGGCGACGGCGGACGTGCGCGCGGCTGCGATATGTCCGCTCTACACAGTCTCACTGGTACCCATATCTCTCATTTAAACACCCACAATAACCTTACACAAACTTATAAACGCCTACAAATAAACTACGTATTATTTCACAGTAATACAATTATTAGTTTTCCAGCCTTCTCTATAGACCTTGAGCATGTTAATTAATTCACAATTTACACAGTCCATTATTTTATATTAACGATCTAAAATATGTGTGTGATAATGTGATTATTCGTGGGATTTGGTGTGTTTCAGGTTTTCCTGTGTATGTAGTTTTCGCATTTGAATATTTTTTATTGTTGTATACTTCGTTTACTGGCAGTAAATAAATGTAACGTCATTGGATTCAATTTACTAGGGACGTGTGCCTATGTTATTGTTATGAATGTCAACATTCAATACAATTCATTCAAACCTATATTTTAGGATTGATTTTATCGAGGAATTTTAGGTGAAGTATCTTTTCGAAGCTTTTATTTAAAACTAGCGACCTGCCCCGGCTTTGCACGGATACAGCATAATATATATGCCTACATATTTCGTATCAGTCTGATGTATTTAATATTTTCAACAATCATCGTCATATTTCAACCAAATTACGCAATATCTTAACAAATTATAGAAATAAACCTTCCTCGTGAATCACTCATGTCTGTTGGTGAAAACCGCATAAAAACATGTACAGTCGTTTTTGAGTTTATCGCGAACAAACACGCGGCGGGGGACTTTATTTTTAACTGACTTCACAAAAAAGGAGGAGGTACTCAATTCGAGGGATTTTTTTAAAATGCTCGTAACCTCAGAACTCCGTCAAATCTTAACCAATTTGAAAAAAACTTTTTTTATTTGAAAGATTATGCCTTCCGTTTGCTCCCATTTAAATTTTATCGAGATCTGATAATCATCTCCGGAGATATAGAGCTAACAATATAAACAAATTTGTATACCTTGATGACATAATTCAGGCAGTTGGCTATTTTAACTACCGCCGCATCTGCAGTCCGTTCTTTCGTTTTGTATGATCATAATATAATATAATATGTAGTGATAATGTTTGTAAAAAAACCGAACTAATGTTTGTTTTTTTTTTAAACTTGCGCGGCATAAGTACGATACCGCACTGCATAGCCAGGAAAATAAACAAAATAGTATCTAACAAATTCACTAACCCTACCTTACATTACGATGCTGTTTATGCTCGATCTTACAAACCGTAATAGATAGAGAGTTGAAATTTGCTCTTGGTGTGTATTACAATGGTTGCCCTAAGAGCGAACGTGGGGTGCACTTTTCCATACAAATGTATTCCCCCGTTTCCTCCTGTAACAACCCCCCCTTAAAACGCTTTTTGGTTTTTAATATTTTCTTTTGAACGCGACTATACTTGTTTACTTTATTACGATACTGAAATACTGGAAAATTAATATATGAGAATATTTAATATTGGAATATTAATCGGACTGGAATAAAATATTGGCCATTTGTAATCGTCTAGTTAGTGGTAGGACCCATTGTGAACCGTTGATGTAACCTAAATTCTTTTCAGGGAATCTCAAGACAAAACTAATATAATAACTGAAGCTTCTATTGTTGCAAGTAATCCTAAACACTGCTACAATACTATTTGTGCTATACTGTTGCTTTTTATACCCTATGGTGCAATTGTTACCTAGTTAAGGGATTGCACCAATTTTTCTAACTAATACTATTCAGTACAAATATGCTATTATTAGTACTAATTTGTGTTGTATTATTATTATTAGTACTATAACGCTACATTATAGAATACAGCTGAACATTGAGTAATATTTTACAACCTTTGTCAACATTATACCTATTGACCCTAATAATATTACTTTTTAGAAATAACCATAACAATATCATCATCATCATCATAGTATATTCTCTGGATAATCTCTTACATTCACACCTTGCATTCTTAATTATATTTATCTCTAGACTTTCTTTGGGACTTCGATAGATTTTAATTTGATGATCTTTCTTTGTCAATTTCTTTGTTATTTTTATAGACAAAGTTAATGATCATGTCAATAGATTTAGTATAAACATTTTAGTATGTCAATAACAAAAGAGAGGAGGACAAAAGGGTGATAAATAAATACATGTATATATGAAAATATGTCTGATTTAGTACTTTTAAAGGGAGGATAGTCTTTGGGGTGTTTTTTACACAGCATGTACCATGGATGGTTGGATCGGCGCGCCACCATTCGCTACCGAGCTATGGCATTCATCCTGAATTACTTGGGTAGCCCCTACTTGATCTAGTATCAAGCAACCATCCATGGGGGACCACCACTGCGCATGAGATGACATGACCTATATTTCATAATCGAAGTATCGACGAGAAATGAGGTTTAGTAGCTTAGCAAAATTACCTGCATTTCATTATCGAAACATCAACTAGAAACGAGGTTAAGCCCCATGGTGATGTCTACAGTAAGTCAAAAGTCAGTAGTACTAAAGTAATACATTTTATTAAATTTAACGTCTTAAATTGTATGTCAGTACTGAGTCACAACTAAAGTGAGAGGACATAATCTTTTATCAAAGAGAATAAGTACATGTATGTCTGTTAGTCAGCCTACATACTCATCCACTCCAGCTTAATTTAGCTTGGAAACATTCGCTTGCTCGAACAACAGAGTTGCCTTGGATGGTTAGAAGGTCTCTGTCTATTAATCGAGCACAACATCCATCACCACCTGTTTCATTTAGATATTACTCTCTCTAGCTACTTAAGAGTGAGTAGTATCTTAGCTACCCTGCCTACACTACCTACTATAGAATTTCCTATCTATTTCCTATCAACCTATCCTATCATTCCTACTAACCCATACTGGGTCTATCCAACTCTATCTATACTAAATCCTATCCTGAACCGCAAAGTATATTTCCAATAAAGGAATGACTCAATGAGCCAGGTTAATTGTAGTTAATATTGTGGTTAATGAAGATAATTACTGAAGCAACCCAGTAGGCTAGGTTCGCCAGCATTTTAGTTAAATTATTTCTCCACTCCGGAAAGACCCAGCGGTCCAAGATCACTTTATTGACGTAGTTGGTGATGATGTCGTTGCGTGTTCATCTATGTTAAATGCTAGAGAAGACTCTGGCTATTCATTCAGCTTACAAGTCTCCCCAGGGTTGGGCCACCCGTAGCATAACACAGAATCTCACGGTCCCCTCAGGGAAGGTAATTCTCGAACATGTAGTAAAAGTGATTCTTTTCTCACTGAATTATTCCGCAGAATATGTAAATTTGAAGACACGTTGCGTGGTTGTCTATGTCACGAACTAGAGAAGACTCTGGCTATTCTTTCAGCTTAGGTTGGGCCACCCGTAGTGTGACATAAACTTCCACGATCCCCGCAGGGAAAATAAATCTCGAACAGGTAACAGGCGAATCCACGCCAAATGAGCAGCTTCAATAAAACATATGTGTCCCGTAGGAAACAAAATCTCGAACATAATTAGTAAATAAATCCTCCTCACTAAGTCATTCCAATGAGTCGGGTACGTTGATTTTAAATATGCTGATGCATAGTAATTTATGTCGATGATATTGAGTAAGTCAACATGACATTATATCCGCATGTTTTGTATATCCCGTAGGAAAGAAAATCTCAAACATATTAATTATTAAACTTTTCCACCAAATTACTTCAGCGATGCAGGTACATAAAATTATATTAAATTATTTCACGGTTGGTATAAGAAAATTATTATCATTGTTCACGTACACATAACAATTAATGTCCTGAAATAAATTTATTATCATTACAATGTCCCGTTTCAAATTCATCATCAAAACCATCAACATCAACCATCAGATTACACAGTTGGTAAAGAAAATTACTATCATTCACGTACACATAAATCAATAATATCCTGAAATAAATGAATTATTATAATAATAGTCCGTTATTAACTTCATCACTAACATTAACTAATTTCTGTCCACTGCTGGACACAGACCCAATGAACACTCTCCAACAGGTTTAAGGTCTATAGAACACTTAGCACAACACTGCAACTCCCACAACCACCTTCGGACCGATTCGGATAAAATGTTATATAATTTTCCCAACGTGAGCAAAGTCACGGGACGCAGCTAGCTTCCTTAGCCATATTAAAATAAACATAATTATTATATATTCAAGCAAATGATTTCATAAATCTATTTCAAATACGAAATATCCCGATTTGGATGAAAAGTTATATAACAATAACAATATCACATTGAATAAGCAATATTAAAATGGAATAATAAACAAAATACAAAAACCTGCAAATAAATATATGAATATTTAGAAATGTATCTTATAACCATTTCTCTTAATATAAAAGTTGTCAAAATCAGTCAGATAAGTCTGCCACAGGTTTAGGTACGATCTGATTTCATCAGATGTTGTCTGGACCAATTCGAATAAAATGCTACTTAGTTGTTTCAACATGAGCAAAGTCACGGGACGCAGCTAGCTTTCTTAATCATATTAAAATAAATTATACAATGCTAAATTCCAGTTCCTTTCTGTCAGACATCCACCCGACAGACATATTAAAATAACTAATATCAAAATGGAACGATAAACCTAATACAAAATCCTACAATTTTAAGTTCCTGGATGTCCGTCATGCACTAAACCACCATTTCAGAATATCTAATAATTAGTAATGGCTACCATGATATACTTATTTATTTTACATGCAATTAACTGATTATATGTATATTTATTTGTATTATATATATATATATATAATATGTATTATATATAGTATTGAAAGCCAACTAGTTCCCACATGCACTTGACCATAATTTCAAAGTGTAATATTTAGTGAGAAAACTATCTACAAGGAGATAAAATGTATTATTTTTACTTTGTAATTGTATCTTCTTAAATTTATTAGTTAATACCAACCAATAATAAGTCAGTCAATTATGACTTTCTATTTTTAAATTTAGATCTTATAATAATAGAAAAAAAACCTAGACTTAAGATAAGAAATTGAATATGTGCATAATAATTAGGATAGTTCAAAAACCAAGACAGCCGACCTCCACGCCCCGCGAGACAGCCCCAGCAGCAAGTTTTGGATGTTCACAACTGACGAAGCAATCGCACAACATACACACAAAAAAACATACAGACAAACTGAGAACCTCCTTCCTTTTGGAAGTCGGTTGAAAAGGCATCATGAACCATCAGTGCTCTGTCCAACCAATTATTGGGGATTGAAAGCATTACAAGTAACTGGCAAACCAGCTTCTTGTTTTGTAGCTGAGCTTCACGCCTAATATTATATTGAACCGTAAAACCGCTTGAAATCGGGCACTATCCCTTACAATATGCATTTATTTGCAATCTAAACGCGTCACAGTGAGAATAATAATTCTCATGTTATTGGAAAAGCCCACAATGTAGCCTTCTTATTAATAGATAAAAGGATACTCCCTGACTTCTTACTGCTCCGTTTTTCCACAATTTTAACACTTTTTACCACATAAAAACTTCAAATAAACACTACACGTCCAGTAACATCTTGCTCTTTTTCCTCCAGTCCCAAAAGTGCACCCCCAAGCTTCGCCGCCAAAAGTCCAGTTCCCTTTATTTTAGCGGCAAAATACTATTTTTACGCGGTAAATTTCGTTCGTTTTTCAAAAGCAGCCATAAACTAAGAAAAATACTCAATAAAAATCCAAGAGAATCCCGCGCTCTTCCCAAAACAAAACAATAACCCCTGTCATTCTGACCAGTGACAGCTCCTCCTGACACTGGCAGTTTATGTAATCTAGCTTTTTTTTAACTCTGCACAGTGGCTTCGCACCTGACCTATATAGCGCCAAGTGTTGTTTTGTCTGACCCAAATATTTAATTAAATACTAAATGAGAACGATCTTATTTATGAATTATTTTGAATATAAACATAGTACATCATTAAAATCAATATAAATTCGAAATATCACCTCATAAACCTGAACCAATCTCAATAAATCGTAGAGCTCGAAATCCGTTCTGTTACACTCCCTGGAAAATGCTTCTAGAGCAAAATTTGTTTCTACAAAAACATTAGTATTGAAAACTGCACCCCGAGTTCCCTCTTAATATCAAATAACAAAACTAAATTTTATAAAATCATCCCATTCAAACCATAAAAAAATATATAAAAAAAAACTTATAAAAAAACTTTATTAAAACTTAAAAACTTAACTTAACTTAACTTTATTGAAACTGTACTTAACCATCCATACAAAAAAAGTTTTCCGGCAAATTTTGTTTAATTAGAACCCTACGTGTGCAAGTCCGACTCGCACTTGGCCAGTATATTTCACATACATTCGACTGAGGCGTTTTGAATATTTCCCTTAAAATTAGCTTACTATTGGAACTTTATGTGTCGAGGTTAAAATCTTAAATTTTCATTATTATTCAAAGTTTACTAGTTAATTGTGGGCTGCACATCACTAGTCTTATCAACCCCTCCAACTAAGCTAAATATGCTTGTGTCTGGGGTGGGTTCACGTCAATAGTGCAATGAGTGGGGATCGAACTCACGATCTCTCGATCGCCAGGCCGACGCCTTAGCCATGGGGCTATTGCCGCTTCGAATTAATGTTTTTTTTTATGTCATACAGGCCAGCGTTTGACCATTATTTTGTGTAAATATGCTAATTTATGTATTTAGTTTTGCTAATGATGGTATTGTTGTTCAGTCTACAAAGATCCCGATACATTTTCGTGGGAGAACTACTTGTCGGAGACTAACTCAAGCGCGGCGCCGCCCCGCGCGTTCAAGACGCGGCTGCCGCAGGGGTTCCGACAAGGAATGAAGCTGGAAGTCGTCGACAGGAGGGTCAGTGTCTTACTACATATATGTTTATTTACAAATAGGTAGCTATAGCCGCTAACCGTCAAGTTATGTCTGACCTACATGCACTGGACCACTATGAGAAGGATATAAGATGGAATCGTGTTTATCTGGAATTGGAATAGGGCGGGGAGACAAGGCGCTGGAGAAGAACTTAGCCCAATGAACAGAGCGATGGTGTCTCAACCTGTTTCCATTGTTGTTGATTATTCCTGACTCGTGGTACCGAACATGATAGATAGATAGACAAACATGTTATTTGCTATTTTTTAACAATCAATTGCAAAAAGAAAAAGAAATATGACCCTTCAATAGCCTATCTTGTTATACCATTCTTCTCGTTCCTATTTAAATTTGACCAGTGACCTTTTCGCAGCCCAACCAATCCCTACTTAGGAAAAACTCTGCATTCAGGTACCGTTCCTAATCCGCGTGGCGACGATATCAGCAGTGAAGGGTCACCAGGTACGCGTGTCGTTCGACGGGTGGCCCGACGATCTGTCCTACTGGCTGGACGACGACTCGCCCGACCTGCACCCCGTGGGGTGGTGTCTCAAGACTGGACACCCGCTCGAGCCTCCACTCAGTAAGTCTATCTCTTTTAACCGACTTCACAAAAAGGAGGAGATTCTCAATTTGTCCGAATCTTTTTTTTGTATGTTTTTTTTATGTTATGGTTGGCAAACAAGCTCACAGCCCGCCTGATCGTAAGCGGTTACCGTCGCCTATGGACAAGAGTGCTGAGACACCATGAGTGCTGTTGATGCGTTGCCGACCTTTGAGGAGTTTGTGGATACCCTTTTTAAAAGACTCCATCTTATAGCTAGATGGAAAGATCGCGGCGGGTAGACCACATCTTACAGGTACGCGGTAAAAATCCTCGGTTTAAAACGAGTAGTTCGAGATGTCCAGGTCTGTAAGATGTGAGGGTGAGCTTTTTGACGGTGCCGAGCAGTACGATAATAGAATGGCGATGGTGGAATCAGGTCAAAAAGCTCTTCAGAGCATTCCCCATTATAAAGACGGTAAAAGATGGATAGCGCTCCGACGTCTCTACGGATGCTGAGTGGCTCCTGTTTTTCACAGAGCTCGGGATCGTCAACAATTCTAGTGGCTCTTCGCTGTAAGGAGTCAAGAGGCTGAAGCTGGTAGCTGGAAGCTCGGAGCGCCGTTCCAGAGGTGCGAGCAATATTCCATGTGTGGTCGAACTTGTGCTTTGTAAAGCACAAGCCGTTGACGTGGTGTGAAATATCGCTTCGCTCTGTTAAGCACACCTAGCTTCCTGGATGCAAGTTTTGCTTTGGTTTCCAGGTGACTCTTAAATTGGACCTCACTAGGAATGTCGATGCCTAGGATCCCAAGACTGTTGGATATTGTAAGAGGAACGCCCTGAAATCGGGGAGCTACGGAAAAAGGAGTCTTTTTAGCAGTAAAAGCGCAAATCTGTGTCTTAGTGGGGTTAAATCGGACCAAATGACATTCACCCCATTTGGAGACTTTCTCAAAATAGTTTTCTATTTTACATACATACATACAATCACGCCTTTTTCCCGTTGGGGTAGGCGGAGACTACTTCTTTCCACATGCTACGATCCTGACATACCTCCTTCGCTTCTTCCACTTTCATTTTTCTATTTTAGACACAAGTTTATCTCTGCATTTCTGCACCCCGGAAGGAGAGGCGTTAACACGACCGGCATAGTGTGGTCACCCGTGCTATCGTCTGCATAGCAATGTATCTCGGCAATTTGCAACATATCATTGATATGCAGAATAAATAGAGTAGGCGACAGCATAGAACCCTGTGGGACACCAGCGTTGATGATAATTTGGTTGGACTTGAAACCATCAACAACTACCGATATACTACGGTGATCAAGGAAGCTGGCGACCCATGTGCAAAGCCCCTCTGGTAGGCCGTAAGATGGAAGCTTGGAAAGAAGCGCCTTGTGCCAGACCCGGTCAAAGGCTTTCGCAATGTCACAAGCTTACAGCAAGAGCCTCCCCTCTACTCTCGATATGTACACCGATTACTCGAAGACAACTGAACCGATTTGAAAAAAAAAATTTTTGTTTGAAAGGGTTATACTTCACAGGTGATCCCATTCAAATTGATCTTTGGGCAATTTGCGATCGTCATTTTGCGATTAAACCTTTTAAAGCTTGATACTGAAAATTACTAGCGTGGCATTTGAAGTCAGTTCTTTTAGTTTTTTAAACGATCTTAAATTTATAATACACTGCAAAAAAATTTTCTATTTTTTTGCCAGACAAGCACTTGACTCCTATAGACCACATGGACATCTAATCCCTTATTAGTTTAGTTTTTTATATTTTATTGTATTGTAATCACCTGTGTCACCTTGTCGTGCCACCTTAACCGTACAGGCTTATCAGTTAGCTCTCACATCTGATATATATCAGTGTTTATTGTTGTATCGATACGATTTAATTTATTATTGTATAGTATTATTTATTTTAGATAAATCAACCAATGTTTCTAGACAGTAGCTCCGATATCTTGTTTATGAATAGCCGTTGATGTTTGCAGTTTTAATAAGAATGGGAGATAAGTTAAAGATTTGCGTTGAAAAATGTATGCTATGTGATTCAGTAACCCACTTTATCTCTAGACGTCCGATAGTTTGACGCCCTATATGCTTTTTAATGACCACTTCAACATAATCAGCAAATTTCCGTCCACTGCTGGACATAGACCTCTCCTATGGCATGTGACTGAGCTCGATCTTCAGCTATTCGTTTCCAACCGCTGCCAGCCAGCTTGCGTATATCATCGCTCCAACTGTGAAGCGGCAATAGCCCAATGGATAGGGTGTCGGACTGGCGATCGAGAGGTCGTGAGTTCGAACCCCACCCCACCCATTGCACTATTGACGTGAACCCACTCCAGACACAAGCATATATAGCTTAGTTGGAGGGGTTAACAAGAATACTAGTAATGTGAAACCCACATTGCGAGTAAGCTTTTTAAAAAAAAAAAGAAAAAAAAAAACTAGCTGGAGGGCTTCCTACACTACGTTTTACAATACATTAATATAACCACCTAAAACAATACATATTTTTTGTAGTTTTGTAGAAAATGTAATGAGGAGTAAAATCGAGACGCGAACGTTCCTTTGCGCATCATACTTTGCACAACTTTCACTTCGAGATTATGTATGTGTGTATATACAAAGTATACTTTTACTAAACTTTACTTATAATACTTTTTCATATATAGCCCCCTTGACCTTGTTATTAAGCAATTATTTAAGTTCATATTAATTTATTAATATTTCTTTTTCCGGAATTTTTTATCTTATACATATTTATACTGTACACTGGCCATACTTTTAATACAGGCAGAAATATGTCAAGCAGCGTTTAAAAGCCATAACAAGAAAAAGAAGACCTTGACCTTGACCACAATAATAATATTTCTTAAGGAGTAAACTCCAGTCGTGCGTCGTCGTCGACGGAGCTGACACACAGTTTGTTTTGTTAATCTCCAGCGGCGGAAGAGCTAGCAACAGTGGGTCCGTGCGGCGTGGGCGGGTGCCGCGGGCTGGGCTCGGCGCGCGGCGGCGGCCACAAGCAGCACTCGGCCGCCTCCGCCTGCCCGTACCGCGCGCGCGCCGCCCCCGCCGCCTCTGCCGAGCGCACGCACCTCGCCTCCTCCGACACTAGGTACAGGTAGCTATAACGGAAGAGGTACTTGCCCTTACCTGTCCCATCTCAAATACCCACCCTGTATAAGTACATATTTGTTTCTATACTAAATTGATTATCATATTGGCAACAAAATGAATGAAATGAAATGAATATTCCCTGACAATGAATTGTAACGTGCGCCATATACACGCAGTGGTGCGTTCACGTCCTGCACCCGGAGTGCAACCAAAGGCTCTAACCGTGTTCACGACCTCAGAGTGTCACAGTCGGTTAGCGCAACTGTTTCGTTCACGACCTCTAGAGTGTCACAGTTGGTTAGCGCAAGTGTGTCGTTCACAATGTCAACTTCAACCATCTCTAGAGGACGTGAACGCAACCGAGTACCACTCAAAACTTTACATGTACCTACGTCATTGAAGTCCTATCTGTAAAATGTGTCTTTAATTCCAGGGTGGTGATCAAATCAACAAAGTCAGTACATACAAGCACGCCCACCAGTGATCCGCCCAAAGAGAGGTATTGAATCCCTGTACATTTGTCGTTGTACTAAGTGGAATATAGTATAGTTCTTAGATATATTGATCATTTTATTTGACTTCACAGGAGTCGAGGCAGGCCGCCGAAGCACAAGCGAGTCGAAGAAGTCTCCAAAAATGATGTAAGTTGGTTGCAAAATTACGGACTTTAACTTTCACGGAAAGGTTTATAATGAAGGTTTATATTTTTACAGGGTGGGGCAAAAGTAATCATCCGATGATCTTTAGCTGTTATTATTTTTTTAATGAAAAAACTTTTGTTCTGCTTGTAAAATTTGTTTACTTAATCCATTTGAATTTATTCCATTAAGTTGAGAAAATGATATCGGTCAAGTGGCCGCCACCAGAGTTGATGACCAGACGGGCCCGTTTTATGGCATTTTCCATCACTCTTGCCAGAACTTCGGGCGACAGGTTCTCGCATTCCTGGCGAATATTCTCTTTAAGAGCTTCGAGAGTCTCAAGCTTGTTGACGTAAGCCCGCGACTTTAAAAAACCCCATAAAAAGAAGTCTGGAGCGGTTAAATCGGGTGATCTGGCCGACCAGTGCAAATCACCAAAACGAGAGATCAAGCGACCCGGAAATGCTTCCTTCAGAATATCGGTTGTGACTCGAGCAGAGTGCGCCGTTGCACCATCCTGTTGGACCACATGTTCTCCAGTCCCAATTCATCCAATTGAGGAAGAAAAAAATCAGTAATCATGGCTCTGTAGCGCGCGCTATCCGATGTTTCGGGTTCCTCTCCGACATCTTGGGCAAACGGCAGCGATAATGGTAAAAGGTAACAGGACAAGCACGACGCTCGCCTGATGGTAAGCGATGACGTCTACCTACAACAGATACAGCGGCATGCAAAATTTTGAACTGCCAGAATTTTGCATGTCATTGCACTGCGCCTGTTACCTTGAGACATAAAGATGTCGAGTCTCACATGCCCTGTAATTTCACTGGACACCTTGCCGTTTCAACCGAAAAACATTCCTATTTCACGGCTGAAAATTAATTAGCAAAGTGGTACCGACCCAGGCGGACTAGCAGAAGTCCTACCACTACATATACATATTCTCAGCAGACGGGGCCGGCCAGCCTTGGGAACATCTCGTGTTGTCCCCGTCTCTTCTAGGCGAGTGGCCAAACGCCGCAGTGTTTGTCCAGTTGTGTCGGACGGCCAGGAAACCTGCGACGACATTCACGCTGCACCAACACAACCGACCAATTATTGCGCAAGAATATGGAAACAATTATTCCGCGTTCTTGTGGAGTGAACCGATTCATGGCTTGTCGATTTGTATTCTGCGTTTGTTTACTTCTCAAATGTCAAAACCGAATTGACATTTGGCGCCATTTGCAAAAGTTATAGCGTTTTCCAATAGGGTGATTACTTTTGCCTCACCCAGTATTTACCTCAGAATACAGAAATAAACGAAGATTTTTTGTATTACAGTGTAGTATCGTGTAAAATTATGTCAATCTCGAATTATTCTTATATCTTCAGCACATATTATCTGTGATCTGGAAACACTCCTCTTTTTTTTCACGTGGGGAAAATCCTCATGGATACCACTCCATCACGAGGGTGCCAGTGGTTATGCTGGACTCTTACCAGCTACAAAGCCCACGCGTGAGCCATCCTCCGCCGAGATGGGGCAAGATGGGGTCGCGCTTGCATTCACCATCTTGCCCCGGCGGTAGGCCTGGATTGACACATCCAAGCCCCGGCACAAGAAGGGGTGACCTCGCTCACCAATGCCGCCCCTCAGACGTGTGGGGTTGCGCAAGCCGGCCGAAAGTCCCCCGACCTTCGGCCAGTGACCCCACTATGAGTGAGGGGGCAGGAGGCGGGTAAACCGTCTCCTCCTTCCCGCCGTACGTCTGCGCTGGAGCGTGGTCAGCAGCAGCGTCGTCCTTCGTGGCCGCTCCGCGGTCTTCTGCGTCATCACCTCTTCACAGAAGCAGACCGCCGCCTGCCACTAACTCTCTCTGCCGAGCGTGGTAACCGCCATGACTGCTGAAAGTGTGTGCAGCCCCATGCGGCACACACCTCCAGCGTGCGTGTGTCCACACTCAAAGCAGAATATCTAGCATTCAGCGGCCTTATGGTTGAATTTGACAGTTGATTATTGAATGAACTAAATGATAGGGACGCAGCAGACGGTCATCCAGGTACTGACACATGGTGCGTATAATTCCAGGGTTCAGACGATGAGTCTGTGTCGAGCGGCGGCGTAAAGCGGTGGCGTGCCTCCCCCGCGGCCGCCGCGCCGCCCGTGCCGCCCGTGATGCACCACCTGGCCGCCCTCGCGCTGCCGCCCGACCCCGCCTGCTGGACACAGGTATCACTCACATACATACATTCACTTTCCTATAATCTAAGGGTCAATACATACTAATGTTGACCCTTCAGTGCACTCGCGTAGTTCCCGTTGCCGTGAGAATACGGGGATAAAATATAGCTTATGTGACTCGCTGATAATGTAGCTTTCCATTTGTGAATGCATTTTTGAAATCGGTTCAGTAGTTTTTGAGTTAAATCGTAACAAACAAGGAAACAAAAAATCAAATCTTACTTCTTTATATGTAGTATTAGTTCAAATTACGCCTAATCTTTTGAGCGATGTAGTGAAAAGGAAATAAAAATACTTCAGCTCTTTTTTACACCGCATACTAAACATTTCACTACTATGGATGGATACTATCTCAGCTGAAATGTTGCGATTCAGTGGACGATGCTCCTTTTGCACCGTGGCCGTGGTTGAACCCCTTTGCTAATATTGGCAGGCGTCATTCACTCGCGTTTTATACCTACCGCTTCGAGTATCGTCCACGATACAACCTATGACAGCCTTATTTTGAACGATATGGACGTCGTAACTAGGTATAATCTCGCAAGTTTGCTTTCAGAGAGTGCATGTTCTGTCCGTAGGACTATTATCTTTTATGTGCTATTGGTGGTGATTTTAATCTAAAGCGAATAATATAAAAGAAACATGGTCGAATGTTCCAGGAGGAGGTATCATCTCTAGTATCCCGCGTGGCGGGCGCGCGCGCCGCCGCGCTGGTGACGGCGGCGCGCATGCGCGGGCCCGAGCTGGTGATGTGCTCGCGCGAGGAGCTGGTGTGCGTGGCGCGGCTGCGGCTCGGGCCCGCCGTCAAGGTGTACGCGGCGGTGCGCCAGCTGCGGCCTCTCACCTCATGATGCGCCCGGCCAGGCTCCCGGCCAGTGAGCGCCCGCTCCCCACCACACCCCACCTGAACGCTCGATGCTGCAAGGAACACTCCACATACTAGATTATTTGATCACTTTATGTGGTTGCGTTCAGTGTTAGTGTTACTAAGTTTTTAGTGGCGGAATATGAGTGAATTTTCGTTTTAAACGCTGCGATGAATTAATAAAGCTGCAATGAGTGAAATTATTTTGACTGCTTTGCTTCTCGTGAGCACGATTAAGAAATAAAATTTCAAAGTGTCATGTGATTTTCCGTAACAGAATCGCGTCCCACGATACAGGAAATGTAAACTATTAATTTTGTAGTGTTACGGTGATTCTGTTGTATATTCGGTACAGACTATTTTAAAAGCTTAATTTTTATAATTTTACGTGGTCAAACTCGCTGCGGTATTGATTCATAATAATGTACTTAAAAGGAAAACAAGTGAAAAAAATGTTTTAGAGAATACCAGACACTAGACAGCTCTAAAATAATTATGTAAAGAAGACCAAAAATATGTGAACCTAGTGAATTATTTCATGAGCATTTTAGACTTTATTTCCAAAGTTAAATGACTGCATACTGTGTGTTTACATACAGAGTTGTGTAGGTCACTTCGGTGGCCTCGCTTTATTGCGCTATTTTTACATGACTGCCAAGGTGAACATATTTTAGTTAATAGTGTGAATAGTAAGGTGACTTTTCGTCGTAGTGACTATTGTTTATAGACTGTATTCATTTTGTTGTGATATCACCATTGTTGATATTTCTTAGCCATACGCAGGCTATTTTTTGTAAGCTACAAGTCGAGAGTTACCAATTTTCAGGTGTCATTGTAATAACATGGTACAACAGTGCAAGTAGTATCTATGTTTTGTATTTATGAATTCATCTAGTTTTGAATATATTTTTGGAATTATGTGATTCTCAAAATTGGTTAGTGAACTTGTGCTTCTGAGAAAGTGTAGACATAAGACTCCTATATCATATTAGTTTAGTATTTGTCAAGCTTGTTCACTGCAGTTTGCTAAATATATTTATTAGACTGCCAGATATTTTTCTGAGTAGACAATCTCTGAATATTTTAAACCAGTTAGATCTACAGTAGGCATCTAAGTACGAGTCAGTATAAAGATAAGATGTGTACATATATTGTTTTTAATAAGTGTGACAATATTTAATATACAACTAAATTAATGTACTAGTATTAGTTAGTTTTTTCATTTATAATTTTCAAAATTGGCACAAAATGGATAAATCATAAATCATGCTTTAAATGAGAGGGTTGTGATTGTAGCAATCTATTTTGTGTGTTATTCATATGACAATGTATGGACAAGGAATCAACCATTATGGTCATGTCTATCAAAAATTATATTATTATTGAAAGTATATTGTGTTAGAAAATTAATTTTACTGATGCTGAGAGATTTTAAATATATTACTTACATCATTTTAGTTATCAAAATTATCTATTAAACCAAAAGTATTACAAGTTCAGCCAATCATGGATTCATGTAACATAATAAAATTGTAATGTAATATATTTTTCGAAATACATTAATCTTTTTATCATCACTTCATCAGTTATTAATAAACAGTGGTATTATGAGCAGAAACTCATTATTTTATTAAATTATGTCAAACTATAATAGGCATGACGACAGTATCAAAAAATCGATGATTTGATGATTTTAGGGAAAAATACATATTAAAACAATTTAAAACACTAGTTTAGTTTTATATAAAAAATTGAAATTGAAAATCTTAATAGATTTTCAATAAAATAAAACATTAAAATACTGCAATCGGCCATTTTGATTGAAACAGCAATCACAGCGCATGACGTCACGCCTATGAGGTTTTCTTGAAAATGTTATTAAATTTTGGAAAACCCATGTGTATTCATTGTCACAGATTATATAATAGTTACTGCGTTAAGTATGTCATTAACGTATGCGTGACGTCACAGCCGACGCCATGGTGAGCTGTTTTTGCGCACCATTAAAAAAATATTAGAATAATTGCTTTAAACTTCGTTAAACTTAAGTTAATTACCGAAATATAGGTTTTTTCGTGAATAGTAAATGTTTTCCCACATTATGGAAGACGATTTCAATATCTTTTGTCACGCCTATTATAGTTGGTGAAAATTATTTTAATACTATCATTAATTCGTCACCTTTAGCATAGCATCTAATTAAAAATTATATTAAATTTAATATATGGAGGAAGTGCAATGTAATTTATCCTTACAGATGTAATTTCAGTTTTTATTTACCAAACTGTAAAGACTCGGGTAAGCAAAGGCACGCTGTAAGTTGTATAATATTAGTACTCATGCACCCAACATGACTGTTCTCTAAATGAAAGTGGCAATGTTTTAATTTATACATTTTATAGACGTAATTATAATGTTAATGTATGTAGGTTAGGACCGAAAATTTACTTTAGAATAATGTTATATTTTAGTACATAACATAACTATGGATTGGTATTCAAATGTTTTATGGATGTCTTTGTCCAGTTTATACTAAATCAAAATTTAGACTTTAACGTTTAATCTGTAAGTAATGTTACAAAATTCACTGATTTTCTATTATATGTATCACGGAGGATAGATAATGTTGCATATTGTAGAGTGAGAAGAAATTTTATTTTGTTATATCTGTATCAGTCCACAACTGTACTTCAAAGTGGCTCTGTGTGTACATATTAGTAGGTACCTATCTATATATATATATATGTAGTACATAAGTTTTTACATGGCTGTAACTGAAGCCGTAATGTGCCATTTTATCGGCACATCTCAAAAGTTGTTCTTTGAATAAAAACTTTCAAATTGAGTTACATTTTGCATACATTTCCCTCATAAAATGTTAATGATCATCATCATCAGTCGGTGTCGGTGCACTGCTGGACGTAGGCCTCTCCCAAGATGTGCCACAGAGCCCGACCTTCGGGCTCTTCTTTTCCAGTCACTGCCTCGGGCACAGAATAATGAATAGTGCAAGTACAGAAATTGCATTCCCTGAGAGCAAAAATGCGCTTCACGCCTCGGGTGCGACCTTGAATTTGCGTCATAGTATCAACTAATAGTAACTATGAACCGCGTGTTGCGCACAGTAAAATGCACCGTAAGTCCGCACAGCGAGAGTCTCGCGGCCTCTCCTATCTATACTATAATATTATAAAGAGAGAACATTTGTATTTTATGTATGTTTGTAATGATTTGGCTCAATAACTACTGGACCGATTTAAATAATTATTTTACTGATATATAGAATGGACTTTCGAAATTAAAATAGGTTATATATTATCCTGTTTAAATCAAAGGTACATCCGTGGAGACCTAATTTGCAACCTAAGTCGACAAAAAAACGGTCGAATAAACACGTTTCTTACGAACGCTGCTCAATTGAAAATAGATGGAAAAATATTTTGTATGGAAGAGTTGTACAACTTAATAAGACCTACATAAATGTCCGCGACAGCATATGTCTATCTCTTAAGGTTGACTCACAGTAACCATCCAAATAATTACGTTAATTTGCTTGGCCACATATTATAGATTAAAGTTGTCCTTTACAGTATATAATTCAAATGAAAATTCTAGAAGATATCACGAATTTCACATACACGCATCGCAAAATTAATAAAATATTTGCAGTGAAACCACAGATTAGGTCATAGTTACTACGAAAATATTATTATTAGCTTAGCTATTCTGTAGATCCCCACTAATCACAATCAATTTGTAGTCAATATGGTAAGTATAATAATAAAACTGATATATGTATAATCATTTTATTATAAAAGCATTCCAATGACTCAAAACACGACATTTGAAATCTGAGCTGTAACTTAGTGAGTATTTGAGTATTCTGTAGAGTCCAGGAGATGTCCCAGCATCAGATCAATGCTTCACTGTTCTTACAATATCGTTGAAGAAGATTTTCGAATTGATCAGACCCATGAAAGTTGATTTCATAGCGCAATTAACTAGAAATAACCGGCCAAGTGCGTGTCGGGCCACGCGCAGTGTAGGGTTCCGTAGTAGCCTGTTATTCAATGCAAGTTTTTACCCGTTATAAACAAGCAACTAGGTACTCCGTCTTTGTCACTTTAAAGGATTTATTCTAAGGATTTTGTATTTGGTACGAAATTATCCAACACCCAAGTTCAACGACTATTACTGCTAAACTATCTTAACCGCTATAATTTTCCTTTAAAGTTCATGAAATGCGCTATTATCACGAATATTTCCAGATTTTTCAAGCCAGCAGTTAAGCTTTTAGAGGGGGGGGGGGGGACAGACAGACGGAAATGACGAAACTATAAGGGTTCCTTGTCAGGACTACGGAACCCTAAAAAGCTCATAGTTTTATAACGAGTGAACGAATTTTCATGAATCAAAGCTAAGAACACTCTCTATGAAGACATCTATCAAACAAAAAAAACTATTTACAATAAAATAAAAATCGATTCATCCAGTTGGGTGCTAAGATGCTACACACAGACACACAGATACACACGTTAAATGTATAATACCCCTACTTTTTGCGTCGGGGAACGCCGCGGCCCGGCAGCAAATGTTGTCCTTGGTGGTAAGCTACTTTTTAGGGTTCCGTAGCCGAATGGCAAAAAACTGAACCCTTATAGATTCTTCATGTCTGTCTGTCTATCCGTCCGTATGTCACAGCCATTTTATTCCGAAACTATAAAGACCACAGAATTGAAACTTGGTAGGTAGAGTAAGTTTAAGGGGGGGCATCCCATACATAGAACTGAAACAAAACAAAAAATTCTTCAAACCTATACATGTGGGGTGGTGTCCATGAATAGGTCTTAGAAAATGACATTGAGGTTCCTAAAATCTTTTTTTGTCAATCATTTAAAAGATAGGCGCGTCTAAAGTAGTAAATGTGTGCCCCCCTCCCCTCTAACTTTTAAAATAATGGAATGAAAAATCTAGAAAAATATATTCTGTAGATCTCAATGAAAACTTTCAACGAAAATTGGTTTGAACGAGATAAATCCAGCAGTTTTTGAGATATAGTGACGGCAAAGATAACTTTAAAAGTTAATTTACTTTACTTTTTAAAGTTAATTTTTGGTGGCGAAAAATTAAAGTTATAAAATACTCTACTGTTACGGAACCCTACGAGTGCGAGTCCGACTTGCAATTGGCCAATTTTGGTAGATTTAATGATCCCACTACCTCTGTACGAAACCCATAATTCACGAATGCACATAAAACTTTCATTGTTAGGTATATAGCTAGGATTAGAACCAACAACCGTCGGGTCAGAATCAGGGTAACTATCCTTTACGCCAAAGGGCCGTTCAATATCACTAGGTAAGTATTATAAAACAAAGTCCATCACTGCGTCTGTCTGTCTGTTCGCATTAATCTCAATAGCTAACTGAACAGATTATCATGCGGTTTTTACCAATAGCCAGAGTGTTTATGAGGAAGGTTTAGGTGCATAATTCGTTAAGGTTTTGTGTAAATTGGTTGAAATATGACGATGATTGTTAAATATGTTAATAATTTATATTCGATGCAACAAACTGGGTTATTCCACAAATCCCCATTGACATTCCCCATTAATGGGGATTAGTGAACTTTTTGTCCACAAATCCCCATTGGGGATTAGTGGAAAAATATTCCACTAATCCCCATTGATGGGGATCGTCACTGGGGAATTGTGAACTTTATTTCCAAAAATCCCCATTAATGTCTCGTACGGCTCATAATGGGGATATGTGGAAAAATTATTCCACTAATCCCCATTGATGGGGAACGTCAATGGGGAATTGTGAACTTTATTTCCACAACTCCCCATTGTCGTCTTATGCACCTCGTAATGGGGATTTGTGGACAAAAACATTCACAAATCCGCATCGATTTTAAATTCAATTTATGTTCATACATACATAAAGTGAGACTACTTTTTTCCACTATAGGTACGTTATGTAAACGTATAATAAGTAACAAATAAGTAAATTAAATATATACAACATTATTTTATGTAACAAGCATTGGATAATATTTTTTTGCAGAAGTGGCTCCACCACATCTTTGTCTTATTTTTTTTATAGAACTACAACTTAACAGTTAATATAAATAACCTTGTGTTTATCATTTTTGGACCCTATCTCTGGGTTTCAAATGAAATTACTATGTTCGACTGTAGTCCTGTCCCTATCAGTTTAATTTAAAATAAAACACAACAAACAGAATATTATGTAAGAATCAAACATTCTTTATTTGCGAGATATTAGTTTTTAATTAAGTCACACCTTTTCAGTTATCATCATCCTAACTAATATTATAAATGCGAAAGTAACTCTGTCTGTCTGTCTGTCTGTGTCACTTTCACGCCAAAACCACTGAACAGATAGTATAGAGCCTGAAAAAGGACATAGGCTACGTTTTATGCGAAATATATAATCATCCCTACTTCACATGTAGGGGAGCTACCCTAAAAAAAATTCTTTCTAATATTTTATATCCCCATTTTGTCGGCGTTATTGATATACACATACCTACACAATTTCAGCTTTCTAGTACTAACAGTCTCTTAGCAAAACCTTGGACAGACAGACAGACGGACATGACGAAAATATAAGGGTTCCTCATCAGGACTACGGAACCCTAAAAAAGAATCTTCAATTTCAAATCGGTTAAGATCTGACGGAGTTCTGAGGTCACAAACATTAAAGAATTGAGAACTTACAATAACAATTAATATTTTGCAAGTTGTAATGTCGATAGAAATTCCCTAAAGATCATACGTGAATTCCCTTGAAACATGAAACCAAAGAGTAACATAATATATACTGACTCATGAAACTCAGCTGATTTATACCTACCTACCATTTTATGTGTGACATTCTTTGCTTTTTACATAGTTACTTTTTACAGTTACTATATGTTAATACTTCGAGCATTTACCAAAGGAGATGTTAACGCAAGGCGTACCCCTTTGCTGGCCATATAGCCATTTTTGGCCATATGAGCGTGAGTAACGCGTAACTACGCTGTATTTTTAATACTGTGTGTGTTTCAAGCTAGTGTGCGGGATCGTTAAAGTGAGTGATTTGTGTGTGTGCAATGCGTGTTTACCTCGTCCCCCGTAAGTATCAGCATAAAAAAATGTTTGCGGATAACAACGTTAACATCTCCATTGGTAAATGCTCGAAAATATATATATCTTAGCGACCAGAAGTGAAAAAAGCTAAAAAAATAAACACTCACAATGCTATATAATGCCACAGAACCCCAACATAATAACAATTACATAATGTAAGAAAGTAGTCTCTGCCTATCCCAATGGGAAAAGTGTGATTGTACCTACAATGTATTAGGCTAAATACACTTATCATGTTGAGCTTTATTAAAACTAAAATCAATGACATTTTGTTTGACATTGACAATAGGCAGACACAGTTTGTATTTATCTGTGGCTTGTGATGTGCATCTCCGGCGATTGCGAATGGCGATTTGTTTGGTTATTGGTTAAAAAATTGAGTTTGAGATCAGAATTTCGTAGTTTCATGTTCCTTCCGCAAAATATTGTGTCCATTTAAAACATCTTTTTAAATTTAATATGGCTCTCTACTGCGCAAGTAAGTAGAAAGCAGTTGTAATGCTTGAACACTTGACAAACAACTTTGAACCCGCGAACTGCCGGGGCATATTTGTTGTTTTATTGATGAAAACTCAACTAGATGGTCTAAATTCAGTATATACAATGATTTCTGAATGATGCTAGTAAATTGAAAAACATTATAATCCTAGAAATAATTCAACAGTACGACGTGAAGTCCTAAACAGAAACATAACCTTTAAAACTCTAATGTTGTAGTATCAAATGAAGTGCCAGAATCTCCGGTGGTCTCACCGAGTTCAGGAGCAGTGTTCGAGAAGCGAGTGATAGAAAAATATATCATAGAGAATGGCGTCGATCCCATCAACGGAAAGGAACTGCGAGTAGAAGATCTTATTGAAATAAAAAGTAAGTTAGAAAAATCAAGTTTGTACATTTTAGGGATACTTATACAATTACCAAGAGTTTCTGATATTAATCCCTTATTATCTTGCCAGATAAGCTGTATATATAATCTAGCATTATATGTCAATCTAAGACTTTATTAGAATCAATATGTAAAGGTGGAGATCGGCAATATTTGTAACGTGAGGGAGGGTTTTTATTATGAATAAAATGTATTAAATATTGAAACTAAGCATGTCAACTTTTAATACATTCTGTGAAGGCACAGCCAAAATGTTGTAATGGTAAAGTTTATAGGAAATACGCCCTTACCTTTGGAGACTTGACATTTTTGGGCTATTGCAGTGAATGATCATGCAGGGAGGCATTTTTATAGTTTTCGCAGATGTCCGGCTGCAAATACAGACACGCGTGGACTTTAAGTAGAGGCGGCCAACCTGAACGTTTGGAGGGGTTTGGACACGTGAAGTACACGCATTTGCGTTATCTATTGTATATGTATATAGTCATAGATTAAAGTAATAAAATGTTAAGAGTTATAATAAATTAAAAGTTATTGGAAACTTAACAGAAAACTCAAGAGGCCCAGATGAGGCATACAGTGAATTGTTTAATGTTATAGTTCTCATGTTCAAGCAAACAATTAAACTTAGAGAGTTCAAATGTGGTGATAATCACACATTTGCAGAATGGGCGCCTAGGGGAATTCTTGTGAGTAGAAATATACTATACCAACTGTACGATCAAAAAAACAGTTCACCCGGTAAGGCAATTTCGGAAAAAGTTAAATGTTATTCAAAACTATTTAAAAAGGTGTGTATTAAAGCAAAATCGTTATTAATTAGAGATAAAATATTAAAATCTAATAATAAAGTTAAAGCTACCTGGGATGTCATAAAAAAAGAATCAGGGAAAAATAAAGAAACAGAGAAGCCTACAATATTTAAAATTAACAATATATTACTTACAGATAAGCTAGAAGTAGCGACTGCCTTTCAATCTTATTTTGAAAATATTTCACTAGAGTTGACCAAACATTTAAATTCGTCACCCATCACAGCAGTATCTAATTTTAGTAAATATATTTTTGAATTTTTTTTTAAATATGAATTTAATGCTGTCTTTTCCCAGTCATCATAGTTCCTATTATGATAAATCATTTGCTGTACAAGCTGTGAGAGTTCGGAACGCACTTCCATTAGAAATTAAATGGTCACAAACTCTTTACACGCTTAAAGAACGAGTCAAATCTTTCTATCTTGCTTAAATGTACTCATGCTCACGTGAACTATTCTAATCCATAATGTATATTTATTCTTCTTTCTTAACTTAACTTTGTAATTTATTGTAATTTATTAAATAGTTTTTTTCCCCTCTCAATTATAAAACACCACTTACCACCATATCTTGCTACATTTCTCTCCATCCATAGGTTGTCGCATAATGGAAGAGATAGCTTTAAGCAATAAGACCGCCTATTGTTGCACTATTATTTTAAATTGTATTACTTATTATGTTTGATTCTGTAATTTAAGTTAAGTATAATTAAGAAACCAACATCAACCTTTAAATTTCACGCTGAAACATCAGTTACTATTATAAAAACATTTAATGCGCTAAAAATTAAGAAAACAGAAGACTTAGACAGAAGCTCGAAACCTAGGTCGAGAAAATTCGACTAAAGGTACGTGAATTACAGCCGGTATATAACAATAATAATGTTACAAATTCACGATAATTTTAAAATTAAAACAGAAGACTACTGGGACCTATCTGTTAAGATATTAGATGGAATTATAACTGTAATAGCTCCCTACTTAGCAGACATTTTTAATGCCTGCATTGAACGAGGTATCTTCCCTAACTTGATGAAACAGCAAAATAATCCCCATTTTTAAATCTGGTAGTAAAGATGATCCATCAAATTATCGACCCGTATCAATCTTGCCATCCCTCAGCAAAATATTTGAAAAACTAATGCTATGTCAGCTCCTTGCATACTTCAATGCAAATAATATTTTGTATGAGAAGCAATATGGATTCACAAAGGAAATATCTACTGTTGTTGCTGGTGTGAAACTATTTAAATATATAGTTGGAGCATGGGAAGAATCAAAGGACGCATTCAGAGTATTTTGTGACCTGAGCAAGGCGTTTGATTGTGTAGATCACAAAATATTGACTGAGAAACTAAAATTCTACGGCCTCAATGATAAATCCATCTATCTAATCACATCATACCTTACACACCGAGTACAAAGTGTAAATATTGGAAATGTCAGCTCAGAGAGATCTACCGTCAAATTGGGAGTACCCCAAGGGTCGATATTGGGGCCATTTTTGTTTCTGGTATACGTTAATGACCGTACACCGTCCTTACACAAACAAACGATATTGTCCTTTTTGCTGATGACACTTCTCTGTTATTCAAAACTAGTAGAAACGTTAAGGATTTGAGCTCTATAAACAGCACATTAAATAAAGTAAGCGATTGGTTTGCTGCAAACAATTTAGTCCTAAATCCCAATAAGACTAAATGTCTCAAATTTTCAATGTGTAAGTCCACTATGAAGGATACTAATTTGCAGCTAATAAATGAGAGGTTAGAGTTGGAAATTTCGACTTTATTTCTGGGTTTAAACCTAGACCCAAAACTGCAATTGGGCCTCCATATTGATAAATTAGGTAACAGATTGAGCTCTGCAATTCATGCGATAAGAGAAGTTAGGAAACTTACAGACGTCCACACTGCTAGAATACTTTATTATGCCTACTTTCATTCTCTGATGAGCTATGGTGTCCTATTGTGGGGAGCTTCTGTAGACGTAAATGTTATCTTCATCTTGCAAAAACGTGCTATTAGAGCTATCTATACCTTGAGTCCTCGTACTTCTCTTAGACAATTATTTTAAGAAATAAATATTATTATGGTGCATTCGTTATATATATATGAAAATATAATGTATGTGCGAAAAAATATTAATAATATTCAAAGGCAAAGCAATGTACACAGTTTTAACATGCGAAGCCCATAGGCTTACGGTTCCTCTATTTAGACTTCAAAAATGTAATAAATCATTCCTAGGTAACTTGATTCGTTTTTACAACAAAATTACAAAAGAAACTTTTTTTTATTAAATGGCAGTTGTCCAACTCCAACTAATTAGTAAATTAGTGACTGTAACTTAGTAGATCAGTCGGGGTGGTTTAAAATATTATATTATTATATAAAATATAGATTAATATTATTTTACACAATAGATCATATTATTATACTATATTGACTTCAAATTGATTGTGATCGGTGGAGATCTACAGCATAGCTAAGCTTATAATAATATTTTCATAGTAACTATGACCTAATCTGTGGTTCACTGCAAATATTTTATTAATTTTGCGATGCGTGTATGTGAAATTCGTGATATCTTCTAGAGTTTTCATTTGAATTATATACTGTAAAGGACAACTTTAATCTATAATATGTGGCCAAGCAAATTAACGTAATTATTTGGATGGTTACTGTGAGTCAACCTTAAGAGATAGACATATGCTGTCGCGGACATTTATGTAGGTCTTATTAAGTTGTACAACTCTTCCATACAAAATATTTTTCCATCTATTTTCAATTGAGCAGCGTTCGTAAGAAACGTGTTTTTTCGACCGTTTTTTTGCCGATGTAGGTTGCATATTAGGTCTCCACGAATGTACCTTTGCTTTAAACGGGATAATATATAGCCTATTTTCATTCCGAAAGTTCATTCTATGTATTAGTGAAAGAATTTTTTAAATCGGTTCAGTAGTTTTTGAGCCAAATCATTACAAACATACAAAAATACAAAATCACAAAAATACAAATGTTCTCTCTTTATAATATTAGTATAGGTTATTATATAATTGACATTACCAAGTGTTCTGTATGATGTACCTATGGTATGAATAAAATCTGAATCTTAAAATTAAATGAATTATGTTTTATTTCATAATTCACATTCACATCGCATTCACTAAAAATATGCATATTGAAAATCTCACTCTCAGTTAGTTTAGGGTGGGGAAGGGAGAATCTCACTAAAAAGGGAGAGGGGGTGGTTAAAGTAATGAATGACACTACTAATATGTTTATTCATGTGTGACAGTCAAGTGTTTGACCACTTTGTTACCTGATGCTTGGTGACGATGCAATCTACAATGTTGTTTGCTTGCCTACAAGATTCCAGTTTACTATACTCGCACACACACACGCTACATTGTAAACTATAAATAAAAGCAAGAGAATAATAGTATTCCATTGCCTTAAACATTGCTTTAGTTAAAACCAAAAAACTCAAATGGGTAGGCTGCATGATGAGAGAGAATAGTAAAAAATGGACAAAAGACGTAACAGAATGGACCCCTAGATTCCAAACAAAGAGAAAAAGAAGAAAAAGATTGTGGGGGTCAAAAAAAGACTAGAAATAGCTGGAGGAGGCCTTCGTGTCGTAAAGACACGCCAACGCTCAATAACCCAAATTTTTTACTCAACTTAATAAACTCAACTTATTAGTTTTTTAACAATTAACTTTGTAATGTATTGATTTATATAATGATTAATTATTGTAGGGTAGTTAGAAATTAATATGTAAATCTACCTATATTGATTGTAAATTTGTGAAAAGCTAACCATGAAGATAAAAGCATATAAAATCTAATTCTCGTGTTATTAATGTGATACCCATAGATAGGAACATAATAAACTTCATACAAAATTATTTATATATATTAAATTATTCATATCGTCATGTTATATTGTAAGATCAATGTTGGCAATAAAGGCTTAATAATAAAATAACCATAAACATGAATGTAACAAAGTGCACGTATACTGCAGCTCCCTCGATAGTGAAGCCAAAGCCTCCAAGTGCGACATCAATCCCGGCGACACTGAAGAGTATGCAGGATGAGTGGGATGCCCTCATGCTGCACGCGTTCACCCAGCGACAGCAGCTGCAGACTGCTAGACAGGCAAGTTAAAACATTCATTTTAATCTATATTTTTACCAATTTCAAAAAGGAGATTCTCAATTCGTCTGTATGTTTCTTTTTTAGGGTTCCGTACCCAAAGGGTAAAACGGGACCCTATTACTAAGACTCCGCTGTCCGTCTGTCTGTCTGTCTGTCTGTCTGTCTGTCCGTCTGTCTGTCCGTCTGTCACCAGGCTGTATCTCATGAACTGTGATAGTTAGACAGTTGCAATTTTCACAGATGACGTATTTCTGTTACCGCTATAAAAACAAATACTAAAAACAGAATAAAGTTAAAAATAATAGAGGATCCCCATACAAGAAACGTGTTTTTTCGGCATTTCACGCCATCTATGAACGCTTAGTTAAACGTCCCATACATGGCGTTATATTGAAATGTCGATCCCTAACACCTTTGTTAGACGTTAGATGGCGTTATAAGAAATAAAATGTTTACTAATTATTATTTTTTGCTGGCGAAAAATGATAGTGGTATTTTTTGCTCGATCTTTTAAAATACTGTAGTGTGGTAAGGAACCCTACGAGTGCGAGTCCGACTTGCACTTGGCCAGTTTTATTAGATTCAGATTCGTTTATTTAATACCATTGGAACATATTTGAACACTTGGTTACGTCAATTTACAACAATAATTGCACGTTATATAAAAAAACATTGAAAATTCAACATAATTAAATGTAAATGTAAAGATAATCAGCTTAAGGCTTCGTCAGAATTCATTAATTGTATGTTATGCGATTACTCTGTCAATTGTGAACCGATTCGAATGATTCTTTTTCTAATCGGTAGGGTACATTTCCGAGGTGGTCCCATTGTATTTTCATCAAGATCTAATAAGTATCTCCAGAGATATGACGACAAACGTCTCAAACTTGCTACTGAAATTTACTCACGGGGCATGGAAATCGGTTGTTTTAGTTTTTAGACTATCTTAATTATTTTACTTCATGAATATGTGTATATACATAACTATAATAATAAAGTGTGTTGAGGTTGTCAGGTCGGAGGTATGGGCAGTTGGCGGTGGATAACTAGTTACAGTAATTGTGTTGCGTAGGAGCTGAGCCACGCACTGTACCAGCACGACGCGGCGTGTCGCGTGATCGCGCGGCTCACCAAGGAGGTGACGGCGGCGCGCGAGGCGCTCGCCACGCTCAAGCCACAGGCCGGCGTCGCGCCGCCGCAGCCGCCGCACCAGGTGATATCACTGCACCTACTGTGGAAGGTGTTGCCACACCTATCGATCGATGCTCAAATGAAATTAGTGGACTTCGATTGACAGATTACTGCCTACTATATCAGTCGAATGCCTATCGACCGATCATCGATTGATGATCGATCTATTGTCGTGGTAACACCCTATCACAACTTGTTTCTATATGGTTCAAATTGATATTAAGCTCTGTAAGAATTAAGATGTGTAAATGACAATTTACCAAGCAGACATTTAGCGTGCCACCGACGACAAGACAGAGCCAACGGGTGGTAGCAGAGAAAAGATCCGGCTGACCTTCTTCTCTTTTGTGTTAAGGAGTACCACTTTCTGTATCTGGCCTTTGAACTAGCTGTCTAGCAATAGTCTCCTGAGATTTCGGTGACTCTTTGATGTAAAGCTGCCCCAAAACAATAACAATTCTCTAATCAATACATAGTCCTTCCATCTGTAGGCTTCAATTTCCATAGCGCCTACAGTTAATGTATATTTTTTTATTACATCTTATAGGCTAGGGTTCGACCACTACCTAGCCTGGTGGTAAGCGATGATGTGGTGAACACGCAAGGCCTAGAATATTCTGACTTTCAAGGGCTGTGTGCTGTCCGAACACCGTAAGGTTATGGTGGCATTTTCTCCTTGATGGTGGTATGCTACTTTTTGGTAACAAGTCAGATGTAACATCGGTATACCCACCTGTTATTGTTATAATCATTATAACCAATGTTATTTGATGTGTGTAAGTATAGATTGTTAATGCCCATATTTTTTGCTTTAAGTTTAAAGTGTTGTGTAAATATTGTATCGGTGTGTATTTCAGGCGGAGGGCGGGGCGGGCGGCGCGGCGCCGGTGGGCATGTCGGCGGAGGTGGTCTCCCGGCTGCAGGAGCGCGCCACCGCGCTCACACAGGAGCGCAAGCGTCGCGGTCGTACCGTGCCCGAGGGACTGGCCTCGCACGAGCAGATACGTGCCTTCATCACGCTCGCCTCGCATCCGGTACATATCTAGCTATATCTAGTAATACTGTAACAAGCGTCGCGGTCGTACCGTGCCCGAGGGACTGGCCTCGCACGAGCAGATACGTGCCTTCATCACGCTCGCCTCGCATCCGGTACATATCTAGCTATATCTAGTAATACTGTAACAAGCGTCGCGGTCGTACCGTGCCCGAGGTACTGGCCTCGCACGAACAGATACGTGCCTTCATCACGCTCGCCTCGCATCCGGTACATAATTAGCTATATCTAGTAATACTGTAACAAGCGACGCGGTCGTACCGTGCCCGAGGGACTAACCTCGCACGAACAGATACGTGCCTTCATCACGCTCGCCTCGCATCCGGTACATAATTAGCTATATCTAGTAATACTGTAACAAGCGTCGCGGTCGTACCGTGCCCGAGGGACTGGCCTCGCACGAACAGATACGTGCCTTCATCACGCTCGCCTCGCATCCGGTACATAATTAGCTATATCTAGTAATACTGTAACAAGCGTCGCGGTCGTACCGTGCCCGAGGGACTGGCCTCGCACGAACAGATACGTGCCTTCATCACGCTCGCCTCGCATCCGGTACATAATTAGCTATATCTAGTAATACTGTAACAAGCGTCGCGGTCGTACCGTGCCCGAGGGACTGGCCTCGCACGAACAGATACGTGCCTTCATCACGCTCGCCTCGCATCCGGTACATAATTAGCTATATCTAGTAATACTGTAACAAGCGTCGCGGTCGTACCGTGCCCGAGGGACTGGCCTCGCACGAACAGATACGTGCCTTCATCACGCTCGCCTCGCATCCGGTACATAATTAGCTATATCTAGTAATACTGTAACAAGCGTCGCGGTCGTACCGTGCCCGAGGGACTGGCCTCGCACGAACAGATACGTGCCTTCATCACGCTCGCCTCGCATCCGGTACATAATTAGCTATATCTAGTAATACTGTAACAAGCGTCGCGGTCGTACCGTGCCCGAGGGACTGGCCTCGCACGAACAGATACGTGCCTTCATCACGCTCGCCTCGCATCCGGTACATAATTAGCTATATCTAGTAATACAGTAACAAGCGTCGCGGTCGTACCGTGCCCGAGGGACTGGCCTCGCACGAACAGATACGTGCCTTCATCACGCTCGCCTCGCATCCGGTACATAATTAGCTATATCTAGTAATACTGTAACAAGCGTCGCGGTCGTACCGTGCCCGAGGGACTGGCCTCGCACGAACAGATACGTGCCTTCATCACGCTCGCCTCGCATCCGGTACATAATTAGCTATATCTAGTAATACTGTAACAAGCGTCGCGGTCGTACCGTGCCCGAGGGACTGGCCTCGCACGAACAGATACGTGCCTTCATCACGCTCGCCTCGCATCCGGTACATAATTAGCTATATCTAGTAATACTGTAACAAGCGTCGCGGTCGTACCGTGCCCGAGGGACTGGCCTTGCACGAACAGATACGTGCCTTCATCACGCTCGCCTCGCATCCGGTACATATCTAGCTATATCTAGTAATACTGTAACAAAGCTGAACGATCAATATCAAGGCAGCATGTTGCTACTTTTCGATTTTTTGACGTGACAACGTCTAGTAAATCGATGAAACCCGGCTGCATGCATGTACGAAAAACTGTCCTGTTACGCTCATTGTACGCATTCGCCGATTTCATAAATTTTTTCAAAATGAAAATTTATTTATTTGCCAGATTGTGGTACATAATGTTATAAACGAATAAGATACCAGCACAATCAACCTTCAGGTGTACAAATATTTATGGATACAATTAACACAATTTACATCAATATTAATACACAATAAATTGACCATTTGAATAATTAATACAGTAACAATTAAATACGAAATGTGGTAATACAACATATATTTTTTAGATTAATTAAATGTCACTGTCAGTCAGATTAATTGTTAATGTCAAAAAAGTTAAAGACAAATTAGGGATACCATATCAATAACAAATATTTGAATATAAAAAATGTCAGGACGGTAAATTTATTGATTACTAAAAAAAATTATAAGAGATTTGTCATTGATAAATTCATTGACTGAATAATAACACTTTTGTTGTAAGAATATGGATATGCTTATGAACATGAACATCAATGCTTTGTTATGACATTGTCACGTTAAACTATCGTCCGTGAAGCATATTTACAGAAATAAATATGTAATGGGTTAGGTTTTGACTATATCTCCTTTGTGCAGGGTCTCCACTCGGCCAGCGTGCCGGGCATCCTGTCGCTGGACATCAACCCGTCCGACCACAGCAAGCTGCTCACCGGCGGCAACGATCGTAACGCTACTGTCTTCAACAAGGTAACTTTCTGTCATGGTCACAGTACAGTTAGGGTCATCATCATCTTCCTACGCTTCATATTCATATTTTCTCAATAGTTGTTTCGTTATTTTTAACCGACTTCACAAAAAAGGAGGAGGTTCTCAATTCGTCTGTATGTTTGTTTTTGTGTGTATGTTACGCGATTACTCCGTCAATTGTGAACGGATTCGAATGATTCTTTTTTTAATGGGTAGGGTACGTTTTCGAGGTGATCCCATTGTAATTTTAATGAAATCAGCCGAGCCGTTTATAATATATCAACATTTGTATTACGATGCATTTACTTATCTCGACGATTTACTACTAACTACTGGCACAGATTATGTAATAGTTACTTATAATCTAATACTAATACCAATAATCTTAAATTATCTGTTTAAATATTAGTATAAATGACTAGTAAGTAATGCAAGGGTAATGCCTTGTTGAGCGAATGTTTCTCTCTTCCCGTAAGTTTCAGTAGAGGCAATCTTGATGTCCAGTGTTGTCCTTTAGTGATTAAAGATGTCTCGTATAATAAGTTTTGAAATAAACGATTGGTATGGATGTCAGGACACGGAGCAAGTGGTGGCCATCCTGAAGGGTCACACGAAGAAGGTGACGCGCGTCATCTACCATCCGGACGAGGATACCGTCATCACCGCCTCGCCGGACCATACCATCCGTGTCTGGAATGTGCCCACGTGAGTGTATACCTCTGTTATACCGTCATCATCATATCATTATAATTACGTGTTTTTTAACACCGTTGCTCGTAAAGCTGATGTAATTCCACCGGTTTTAAATATGTAAAGCGGGTCATAAAAAACGCGTGTGTTACCAAAGCAAATAGTTAAGTTATAGTCCATACAATTTCCATAACAATTGCCATTTCGCGCGCTGTTGCTATTCAAATTTCGAACTAATCGCCGCGCGGCGCCAGTCAGTAGGCAGCGCTAGCGCGCTGTTAAAATGGCGGGAAAGCAACAGTGTGCATTCACAGATTCAGTTCATTTAAAATAAAAAAATCAGTTTATTCGGTAATTTAAAAACTTGGCTGTATGCTCTAACGTCTTTGCCAACATTTTCACGCAGCTACGGCAGAAAATAATCCTCGCGCCATTTTTCTCAAATTTTCTTTTCTTTGTACTTGTATTGTGAAAATTTAAATATGACAACTTTCAATAATGAAGAAGAGCCATATATTACTTCAACTCCACCGGATATACTAACAGAAGCGCGAACCGCATGCGACAGCTTGCTGCCGTCAATATCCAAAGACAGATACATAACCACGTATGAAAACATAATTAAGAAACCAACTACAACTACGTATCATTTTAATAATTGTAATTTCACTAACTGTTTCAATAATTAGAAATGAACAAAATATAAAATGTTTTTTTTTCTGTTTCCTCGCAAATGTGTTAAAAAACGTCGTACGATATACGTGCGTATTGGTTATAACATGCGAGGCGGAATTTCAGCCCGAGCCGAAGGCGAGGGCGTAATTGAGCCGAGCATCATATCATAACGCACTAATATCGTAATGTACTATTCTGAATAGTTGTTATAGTATATTTATAATAATAGTACATACAAATACATGATGTGCCGATGTCACATCACATAATATTCTCTACCCGTGACAAATGTCCCATCCACACCCCACTCAAATTGCCAGCCAAAAGCGGTATGATTATAATACTAGATAAATATTATAAGCGAGCTCATGGTCTCACACGCCAATAAATATCATATCAAACTCAATATCGTTTACTGAACACATTTTGTATGAAAAACAGTACAGCGCCTGTAGTGGTTTTTTACACTTCACTAAATTTAGACCAATCAGGGAGCCAGAATAAGTGAAAAACTATGTGAGATCTGTCAAAAGGGTTAACGATGAAAACTCGTACAAAGGGTACTGACGATGATAAATCAGGTATAACACCCTGACACATTCCTTTCAGTCTTATTTTTCAATATCCATGTTGTGTAAAGTATGCTTTTATAATAACGAGTTTCAAGATTCATCCATTTTTTAACCGACTTCACAAAAAAGGAGGAGGTTCACGATGCGACTGTATTTTTTTTCTTTTTTTATATGTTTGTTACCTCAGAACTCTGTCAAATCTTAACTGATTTGAAAAAATATTTTTTTGTTTAAGAGATTATGCCTCCAGTTTGTTGCCATTCAAATTGTATCAAGATCTAATAATAATCTACGGAGATATGGAGATTAACAATATAAAAAAAAAATTATACCTTGATGACATGATTATGGCAACTGGCTATTTTGACTATCGCGGCATGTGAAGTCGGCTTTTTCGTTTTACAACATACATACATACAGTTACGCCTTTTTCCCGTTGGGGTAGGCAGAGACTACTTCTTTCCACATGCTACGATCCTGACATACCTCTTTCGCTTCTTCCGCTTTCATGAGTGCAGTCATACACGCTCGCCGGTTATAGGTACTTTTGACTTGGCCTTTCTCTAAAACGTCTCCGATCTGGTCGTGATACGTTCGCCTAGGTCGGCCTCTACCAGCTGCCCCATTCACACACGTCTCATAAATCTGTTTCGTCAGTCTTTATTCATCCAACCTCTCTAGATGTCCAAACCATCTAAGCATCCCTTTTTCTATCTTTGTCACTACATCTTCTACCACACCACAACATTCCGTTATCATGCTGTTCTCCACCTCCGTCACACATCCGAGTCACTCCAATCATACTTCGTTTTGTACAATCATAAATTATTTAGTACCACTACACAATCTTATAAACAATCGAAGTAAGAGCAGTCTCAAAGAATTACTTAACAGAAAAAGTTATAGCTAAAACTGTTCAAAATAAAAAAAAACTGAAAATAAAACAAAGAGAAAATAAAACAAGCTAGCTACCAATGGTAGAAAACTAGCCTTGTGACAATGTAATTCAATCGTTTTTACAGCGTGGTTTGCAACTGTCTGTATGGTCCTTTAAAGGTGCTCTTACACGGGCAACTGAGGGCCCGGTGGCGTAATCGGGAGAACGGTCGGCTTTAATGCCGTGGTACCGAGTTCAAACCGCCGTGCACCAATGGATTTTCTATAGAAAAATTTATGTGCGCTTCTCACAGTGGCCCTCCGGTGAAGGAAAACATCGTTAAGTAACCAAAAACCCCCGCATGGTGGTAGGACACTATCTAGTGTCCGCCTGGCCAGCTACCACCCTCAAGTTAGAAAACCTGTCGCCAAACATCTAATGTGTTCCGGCAGCTATCCTTGAGAGTCAGTTCCCATTCTAGGCCTAGCGTGCTTACCATCTTCGATCACATCATCACTTACCAACAGGTGAGATAGTGGTCAAACGCTAGCCTATAAGATATAAAAAATAAAAAAAATCTGCTCAATCCCCGGCAATACTCGTCCATTATGACATCACGACCAGATCAAGCAATTTAGGAAGATGGTAACATGTAGGAACCTAATATGGCCACACAATACCATGCAATATGGAGCAGTATAAAACAAAACCCTCCGCCTCCGCCGCCGGCCTGTTCTTCTCGCGAAAACGAGACGTAGTTATACGTACAATCGAGATAGACGTAAAATTGACTAAACATTTCCAAACAGATTGGATATTCGGCAACTCATGGCGACATCGAGGAATGTACAATATATGGAGCTATTTATAGAAGCTACCTGAAAGAATTGCCGCATTTTATTCTAATTGCTCCACTTAATTGTTCCAGATTAATCTATTAAAATTGCCAAGCAATTATTGCTCAAAAAATTGCCCGTGTAAGTACCTTAAATATAGGTGTTTGTTCGTTTCAGATCGCAGACAACGGTGATCCTACGTTCCCACGACGGGCCCGTGACCGGGCTGTCGCTGCACCCGACGGGAGACTACGTGCTGTCCACGTCCACTGACCAGCACTGGGCGTTCTCCGACATCCGCACCGGCACGCTGCTCACCAAAGTGAGCGACTTCTCCGGAGTGTCGCTCACCACCGCGCAGTTCCATCCAGACGGTCTCATCTTCGGTACTGGTACTGAGAACTCGCAGGTCAAGATTTGGGATTTGAAGGTTAGGATTGTTCTTTACTTTAAACTTAAATATAATATTGATGTAATAACAGGTATATTATAAGTTGTTAAACAACAATCACAAAAACACAATCCAAAATTTCATCGTACCGACTGGACTTAACCCGCAACCTCCGGAATAACATGTGCGGTGCATAACATAACGGTGCTTTGCCAATTAAGCCACAGTGCGATGTATCGTTACGACGAAATTTTGGATTGTGTTTAACAATTTACAAAAATATAAAGTGTGTAATACTTCAAAGAAACATAATATTAGGTATATTATAGTTTATTCTAAATAGCAATGTATGGAAAAATTGGTATTGTCACACCCCGGACACTCGCTAAATCTCCATACAAACTAGCGTTTTAACGACCGACACTGTGACACCGACACAGACACTACACACGGGTCGTTTTTCTATACGTGCATTTGTGTGCGTGATGTCTAAGGTTGTCGCCCGTAATCACCGTATCACAGATTATATAATAGTCACATCGTACATACGTACTGACGGTATGAATATTTTTTGTACACTTACCCAAAAAGCTTTTAACACTAAAAATATTAGTCGCTATTTTGTAAACCATCATCTCCAGGTCCAGTCGTCTTGCATAGAACAAACTGCACCACAGTAACTATTTTTTATTCTGTGTTGGGCGGCCAGCCAGAGCTGTACGAAATGTGTGTCTTGCTCGCACGTTAGAGCGACATCAAGTAAAGAGAATATAAATACTACGTACCTACATCAAGTTCCCAATTGCTGTGTTATAAAAATGTTAAAACGTTAAAGTTTTTTTAAATATTTTACAAATTAAGCGTTATTTACGCACGAGTATATATATATATATATCGTTGTTTCATTTATGAAAATGAATTCTAAAATACGAATATGTAGGTAGGTATACTAATATAATTAAGTGTTTATTATATACCTACGTAATAAGAACCTACGTAAATTTGAACCTCCAGTGTCTACTGGTCCCAACATAAATGTATGAAGTTGATGTTCTTCTCTCCGTAAGTAGTAATTGTTCTATAGTCGTACGCGTGTGGCGTCCTTGCTCAGCGCAGCTCCTCGACAGCTCCAGAGCGGTGGCGGGGTGAGGAAGCCCGGAATTGGTGGGGGGAACAGAGTGTCCATTCTATACGTAGTATATTATACGTTATACGTAGTAGTATTATCTTTTCTATGGTATTGTGGAAAATGCAGTTTTTTTTTATGTATAGGGATATGTAAGTTATAGAGCGAAGTTAAAATTTAAGTACTCTCCCCCCCTTCCCGGCTGAGCGTCACCCCCCCCGCGCCCCGTGACAGTGTCCCGAAACGTGGCTTTTTACAGTTTTAAAGAAAACCGTCAACGATACGTGAAAAGTGTGTAAGAACAAAATTATCCTTGATGAATTTACTATCTACCTATGCTATAATACATGCAAAAGCAATAATCACTTATAGTTTCCGCGCAATCTGCCACGAAAAATAAACATTTTAAATTATTTTTCCATTTCTCGGGCTGAAAAATTAGTTTTCTCAAAAAATTGCCACAATACCGCCAAGATATGTAAACTTAAGTAAAGAATACAACATGCTCGTTAAAACGAGGTATAATTTATTTTTAAACTCTGTGATTTCATGTTGCTATGCTATTTTGAAAATGTTTAATAATCAGCTACGAAAGGTCTGAAAAGTCTCCCGCGCCATCTGCCGCCCGGAAAGGGGGAAAGTACTTAAATTGTAATTTCGTTCTATAACCTGCATATCCCGATAGACAAAACAACTGCATTAATTTTGCCAAATTATTAGCTAAATTTATTCCACTAGTATATCCCCTCGCCGATTGACGAGCGAAACCTTCAGAATCGTCTCCCATTACTTTACAAACGAGCTCGTGCTTTTCCCGCATAGATATATTGAGTTCATTAACAATGTCAGTCTCATTTTTAAGATTTCGCCAATACTATCATTTCACGTTTATAGACAGAGATATATATATTTTGAAATTAAACTCTTTTACGCGCACTGGGGTAAAAATAGACGGACGTGACGAAACGTCACGGCCCGAATCAACCGGAAGTGACGCAAGCGTCATGTTATTTATAAACGCCCTCTATTGTAGAACGGCGTAACTACGAAGACATATTCGCTCGCTATCATTCGAGCATTCGTCCCCGCTAAGTTCAACAGATGGAGTTGTACAATAAATTAATTATTGATGCTAAGAAACTAATGGAATGAACCTGAAAGTTTCAGTTGTAATACGTAGCTTGCTACGCCCCCTTTTTTTGTTATAATCATACGTTTCCTCGTTCAGGAACAAAGCAACGTGGCCAACTTCCCGGGGCACGTGGGGCCGGTGACCTCCATCTCGTTCTCCGAGAACGGGTACTACCTGGCGACCGCGGCCGAGGACGCGTGCGTCAAGCTGTGGGACCTGCGCAAGCTGAAGAACTTCAAGACCATCCAGCTCGACGAGGGATACCAGATTAAGGAGCTGTGCTTCGACCAGAGCGGCACCTACCTGTGCGTGGCCGGCACCGACGTGCGAGTCTACCTCTGCCGACAGTGGCAGGAGCTGAAGGTGTTCAACGACCACACCGCCTCGGCCACCGGGGTGCGCTTCGGAAGGAACGCTCAATACATCGCCTCTACGAGCATGGACAGAACGCTCAAGCTGTACGGGATAGAGTAGACCTAGTCTTCGCTTGTGTAGCGTAATTTAGATATTATACACACACGGACTCGTAAACTGCATCAAAGTTTAGGATTACTTTCGAAATAAATGAATGGTTCTTTCCAGTATACAAACATACATTTAAGGATATGTTACTACGCTGTTATGAAGTTAACGAATAAACAAACTATAGGTTTCAATTTAAATTTGTACACTGACGGACTCGGAAAGGACCATTTAATTAATTCGAAATCCTGAACTTTGATGCAGTTTATGAGTCCTTGAGTGTACATACATATATAAAATAACGCCTTTTTCCCGTTGGGGTAGGCAGAGACTACTTCTTTAATTTAGATATAAGCGTCTCGATTATTGTGAATTTAATGCGGATTGTATCCTTTCAGTAATTTTTTTATATTGCTTATATGCTAGCGTTTGACCACTATTTCACTTGTTGGTAAGTGATGATGCGCTCGAGTACAGATTTTCTAACTCAAGGGAGGCAGCTGGCCAGGCGTACACTATATACTGTTCTACCACCATGTGGGGGGTTGTTGGTATCTTAACGATGTTTTTCCTTCACCGGAGGAGCAGTCCGAGAAGGGATCGATATGTCATGTCATGAGTTATCTAGTAGGACTGTCGTGTCTCATTTAATATCTTAAGGGTCAGTTCACACCGAAACGTGACGTGACGTGACGAGCTCCACGCCGCGCCATGCAGCGGGACGTGCGGCGTCGCCGAATTAAACATCTTTTTGTGTAGTGAAGAAAGTTCTTTTTTGTATTGTATCACTGTTTTAAAACGTACGCGCCCTGTCGCATTGCCGTTGCTGACCCTTACTCAAATAATGAATTTGTATAAGATTATGTTTTTCTTTTCAACTATTTTCTTATATTTTACTAGATATAGAGACTAGGATTTAATTGTTCGTGGATGTTAATTTAAATATAACGAAATAAGGGAAAGCCTTTATCCTGCTGTAGGATATTTGTTTCATACGTAGTTATAAGAAATATGTTTTAAGACTACTCTAGTGGTAACTGATATTATAAGGTAAATAATATTGTGAGTTGGTTTATAATTTATAATTATAACGTACCATTCAAATATGATGTTCGCTATATTATGAACAACTGAGATGTCATGTTTCTGGGTAATGTGTCAATATATTTCATTTCTTTGCAAATAAAGATGATCATTACGATACGACCTCTTTCATTACCTACTAGCAGCCCGCCCCGGCTTCGCACGGGTAGAACAAATATGCCTATAAAATTTGCATCAGTTTCAGTTCAAAATTCGTTCAATTGTTATAAAACTATGAGCTTTTTTCTAGTTAATTGCGCTATGGAATCAACTTTCATAGGTCTGATCAATTCGAAAATCTTCTTCAACGATATTGTAAGAACATGGAACATTGACCTGATGCTGGGACATCTCCTGGACTCTGCAGAATACTCAAATCCTCAGCAACTTACAGCTCAGATTTTAAATGTCGTGTTTAGAGTCATTGGAATGCTTTTAATGAATAGATTATACATAGATCAGTCGGGGTGGTTTAAAATATTATATTATTATATGTATATAGATAGATATATATTATTTTATACAATAGATCATATTATTATACTATATTGACTTCAAATTGATTGTGATCGGTGGGGATCTACAGCATAGCTAAGCTAATCATAATATTTTCGTAGTAACTATAACCTAATCTGTGGTTTCACTGCAAATATTTTATTAATTTTGCGATGAGTGTATGTGAAATTCGTGATATCTTCTAGAGTTTTCATTTGAATTATATACTGTAGGGACAATTTTAATCTATAATATGTGGCCAAGCTTATTAACGTAATTATTTGGATAAGGATTAATACTATATACTTGAAAATAGCCTTGGAAGTTAAGTAATATTTTTTAACAAATTTTTTAAGATTAAAATGGTTACTGTGAGTCAACCTTAAGAGATAGACATATGCTGTCGGGACTTTTTTGTAGGTTTTATTAAGTTGTATACCTCTTCCGTAGAAAATATTCTTCTATCTATTTTCAATTGAGCAGCGTTCGTAAGAAACCTGTTTTTTCGACCGTTTTTTTGCCGACTTAGGTTGCAAATTAGGTCTCCGCGAATGTACCTTTGATTTAAACGGGATAATATATAGCCTATTTTCATTCCGAGTCCGAAGTCCATTCTACGTATTAGTGAAAGATTTTTTTAAATCGGTTCAGTAGTTTTTGAGCCAATTCATTACAAACATACAAAAATACAAATGTTCTCTCTTTATAATAGTATAGATAATAGCTAGCTGATTTCTCTGACACACATTAGACCCCAGACACACGTAAGTAATCTTGTATTCTCTTTAAAGTAAACTAACAATGCGCCGCTCGGAACACTATTCTTAATAGAACTCATCTTGAAGATCGCGAATATAATAAGGTCTACTTGGGCAAACCTACCAATTGGGTAGAAACAATAGTTCATCCATTTTGTTTTGGGGGGGGGGGGGGGGGGGCGGGGGTTTGCCCTAATCGCCACGCAGGGCAGGCGGGTTGGCGATCGCAGTACCGGTGACTGGAAACAAAGAGCCGAAAATTAGGCTCAGTGGCGTGTCTTGGGGGAGGCCTACGTCCAGCAGTGGACTGATAATGATGACTAGTTTATAGTTAGAGAAGTTCAACGAAGAATAGGTAAAGCTGCGCTGCGTTTGGGAAATTATATCGCTACTGCAAAAAGACGAGTTTTCAATGACGGGCAGAGCCGAGACTTGGTTGGACACTCGCAGTACGACAGTCCAGTGAAGTCGCACAGGGAGCTACTTTGAAATGAAGTCTTTCGCTGAAAGAGTTCTTTAAGACTGAGAACTCAACTCGGGTAACCGACACTGCTAAGTTAGCAAGTAACAGTGGGCGGGTCAACCTATACGGGCCAAAAAAATTGCCTGGAGCGGGCGGACTTATCGTACGCTAACCTAGAGGGCGCGCAAAGCACTATGTGCCAATATGGAAGGTAAATAAATATATTACTCACGTTTTTGGATAAACAAATTCTGAAGTACTGAAACATGCATTGGGGGTGTAAGTAATAGTACGGTTGGCAACCCCTAAATTAATCAGGAGAATTAAACATTTGTTTTAAGTGTGACGTTCTACGTTTACATAAATGAAAGCTAAATGGCTCATTACATGATTTTTTTTTAATTCAAAGCAATAAGTTTTGTTTTTGTTATATTTAGAATAATTAGGGCCAGTTTCACCGGTTCCTGGTAATGTTTTGGATAGTTATCTTACAGACCATGTAAAAGCTGTCAAAAATCTGTCAGATTTCTTCATATTAGCGCTATCAGGAACCGGTGAAACTGGTCCTTATTATTGACTAGCATCTGGCTTACAGGAAACAAATTACATATTTTACTTCAGAAACAAATATTATATGCGCTCTCACTCCCTATCAATTTAATATACCAAACTTATTACAAACTGACAAAATCCCACACAAATGCTGCACCGTGAGCTTACTTTGGAGCAGACCACGTATTACCGACCGTGTGAAAAGCAGTTCTCCCTAAGTCTACTCTTGACTTGGCCTGAGATTTATTTATGATCATAGCAAAGCAGACTTTGAAGGTAAACTTCGAAGTCGAAGGGGTAGTTCGATACAGTCGGGGTAGTCAAAGAATACTTGGCTAAATTTATTTTAATTTTATTTCACACAAAAACGAAAATCGGGAATGATTTAAGAAAAACTGTAGTAGACGTGTCTCTTTAATTGAAGAGTATGTGTACCAATTTTCAAGTCGATCGAGCGACCCCTAGAATAAACACGTTTCACTGAACATTCAACCTCTCATATCACCGTCTTGGGGTGGAATTTCGAAAAACTGTATCAAAAAGTTTCACAGAAATTGTATTCTTCCATTATACCCTATTTTAGGGGTAGAATTTCGCAAAAACCTTTCTTGGTGGATAGCTGTTTCACATAGAACACACCCTCTAAATTTTATGTCTCTGAGATCAGCGGATTAGGCTGCACGTTGATGTATTAGTAAGTTAATCAGTCAGACAAACGCGTTAGGGATGATATTGGAAAAGTGAGATACACGTATTTCATAATTATTATTGTATGTGTACCAATTTTCAAGTCGATCGAGCGACCCCGAGAATAAACAGTTTCACTGAACATTCAACCTCTCATATAACCGTCTTAGGAATTGAATTTCGAAAAACCCTTTCTTAGCGGATAGCTGCACTTCACAAAGAATACCCCTCTGAATGTTAAGTCTTTAATATCAGCGGATTATGTTGCACGTTGATATATCAGTCGGCTAGACTAACGTGTGAGGGATAATTTTGGAAAAACTGTGACACGTATATATAGTATGTGTACAAATTTTCAAGTCCATTGACCCAAAGAATAAAAAGTTTCACAGAAAATTCAACTTATCATTTCATCTTTGTATTGGTAGGACTTCTGCAAGTCCGCCTGGGGCGGTACCACCACTTTGCCTATTAATTTTCAGCCATGAAATAGGAATGTTTTTCGGTTGAAATGGCAAGGTTTCCAGTGAAATTACAGGGCATGTGAGACTCAAAATCTTTATGTCTCAAGGTAACAGGCGCAGTGCAGTGACATGCAAAATGTTGGCAGTTCAGAATTTTGCATGCCACTGTATCTGTTATAGGTAGACGTCATCGATTACCATCAGGTGAGCGTCGTACTTGTCCTGATACCTTTTACCATAAAAAAATCGACTTTGGTATGGAATTTCGAAAAACTCTTTCTTAGTGGATAGCTGCAATTTACAAAGAACACACCCTCTTAATGGTATGTCTCTTCGACCAGCTGATTGGGCTGTACGTAGATATATCAATCAGTCTGTCAGTGAAACAAATGCGTAAGGGATAATTTTGTAAAAACTGTGATACACGTAACTCACAATTTTAATTAAAGAGTATGTGTATCAATTTTCGAGATAATTGACTCAGAGAATAAAAAGTTTCATTGAAAGTTCAACCCTCCATTTCACCCACTTAGGGGTGGATTGAAAAACTATTTCTTAGTCGGTGTTTGCACTTCACAAGAAACACACCCTCCAAATATTATGTCTCTAGGACCAGTGGTTTAGGCAGTGCGTTGATATACCAGGCAGTCATTCAGTTATTGAGAAAAACGCGTAGGGGAGGATTTTTGAAAAACTGTGATACCCGTTTCTCACTATTTCTATTAAGGAGTATGTATAATACCAATTTTCAAGACAATTGACCCAAAGAATTTTTCAGACTTTTTTACCCCCATTTCACCCTCTGATGGGTTGAATTTTGAAAAAGCCTGAAACACGTATTTTTATTTATTTAAAGAAGTACAGACGTGAAGTTCCTTATAAAAAAATAAAATCTAATCTTGTTTCTCTATACAAATTTTGAACCCCCGTTTCATCTCCTTAAGAAGTGAATTTTAAAAAATCCTTTCTGAGTAAATACTCACGTCGTAATAACTATCTATATGCGAAATTTCAGTAAAATTTGTTAATAATGATTTTCAGACTTTTTTACCTCATTTCTTGGGGGTAGAATTTCGAAAAAACCTGAAACACGTATTAACTTATTTAGTTACAGAAGTACTTGTGTTAATATTATTAGAACTACTCACGGGATATTTACCATGTTTTTTATTAATTATGAGTTTCCGATATTTCGGCTCTGTTGCAAGCGCCATGATCACGGATGAACTGTAGATTGCGGGTCGAAGTAATGTTTACGAGCAAACGAAACGGACTACCTTCTTTCGTTCTCGTTTTGAACGCTCGGCACCACTACCACTTGTTTTCACTGGATCTCGATCGCGACACACAACACTCACAGTATCTTCCTGTTTTTTATCACTCCGCGGGCTTTTTCGGGATTTACATAAACCTACCACTGGATGCCAAATACTCGACAGTTTGAACCCGTCCTCACGATTGAAGTTTTGAAATTTATTAATTTCAATCGCTTCCCTAACCAATCTTGGTATATAGTGGCGTTCAGTCGACAGTATCTGAGGGTTATGTAACTCAATCCAGTGGTTTGTTCCAGACTCCAACAGGTGCTTAGCGATAGCAGATTTCTGTGAATCGTTATTTTTGACTGCTTTGATATGTTCCTTAACGCGACACGCTACTGTGCGTTTTGTTTGACCAATATAAGAGCTTCCACAGCTACAGTCAATTTTGTACACTCCAGGGTTTTCCAATGGGAATCTGTCCTTTGGCGTACGTAAAAATTGTGAAACCTTCTTTAAGGGAGTGAAAACAGTTTTGACTGAATATTTATTCAGTATGTTGGCCACTTTGTCTGTTACTCCTTTCACGTACGGCAAGTAGGCTGGTTGACGTTCAACCTGGTAGTGTAGGTCACGTTTTTGTGTGCGTCTGGGTGGTGGTATTCGACCCTTGTATCCATTCCTCTGTAGTACTCCACTCACATACTTTAATTCGTCTTCCAAATGTGCCTCGTCGCATAGACTATATGCGCGGTCAGTGAGGGCGGTCACCACAGAGTGCAAGTGACGAGGGTGGTGATGTGAGTTTCCATGCAGGTAGCGGTCAGTGTGAGTTGACTTCCTGTAGACTGAGTGACTGAGGGAACCGTCTTCTCGAACTCCAATCCCTACGTCCAGAAAAGCTATACACCTCTCTTTTTCCATTTCATAGGTAAAATTCATTTTTTCATGGATGCTGTTCAGATGATTCACATAGGTTTGTACAACAGTTTCATCGCCCTTAAGTATAGCAAATATGTCGTCCACGTACCTTTTCCACAGTATCATGGAACATGGTGCGGTCGTAATGGCTTCTTGTTCAAAATACTCCATCCATATATTGGCAACAACCGGAGCCACTGGGCTGCCCATCGCCACACCGTCTAATTGGAGGTAGTATTCGCCTTTGTATACAAAGAAATTTGTACATAAACAATGTTTGACCAGGTTGGCATACTCCAAAGGAATGCCATTGTCTTGAATTTTTCTCCTGATGACTTCCAAACAATCAAGGATCGGGACGTTAGTGAAGAGTGATTCGACATCAAAACTGACCATCACGTCTTTCTCAGATACCTTAATGCCTTTCAGAATATCTATAAAATGGCGAGAGTCTTTTACAAAAGATGAAGTGTTCCCTGCTATGTGCTGTAAAACGCCGGCTACATGTTTAGCTAGATCGTAAGTTGGGGAGTCTATTTGACTGACGATCGGTCGTAACGGAACATTAGTCTTATGGACTTTAGGGAGGCCGTACAGTTTGGGTGGCTGAATATTTCGAGGGCGCAATAAATATTTCCCTACATCTTCACCAATTGCATGCATGCTTTCCTTAACAAGTTTTTGAGTAGCCCGATTTATTCTCGCTGTTGGATTATAAGTCACTTTTTTGTAGATATTGGTATTACTCAGCAAATCTTGTATTTTGCTATGGTAATCTACCGTATTGATTACAACCGTCGCATTACCTTTGTCTGCTTTTAATATCAATATGCTGTCGTCATTACGAAGACTTTTAAGGGCGGACAATTCAGCAACAGTGATATTAGATTGAGGAGTTTTTGCGTGGCGTAAAGTGACAGCGACGTCTTGTCTCAAAATCTCAGCATCTGCCGAAGGTATTCTGTTACGATAGATAACTTCCTCAATGGTACCTATAACATTTTCATAGGGTATGCTACTTGGTGTAGGAGCGAAATTTAACCCTTTCTCTAGGACATTGAGTGCAGAAACATTTAACTCTTTGTCTGATATATTGACAATTGTTCTCGAATCATGCGAGTTATCGTGGTAGGTGACATCATGTTTTTGGTGTTTTACCAACGATTCGAACTTACGTTGTAATTTCAAGGCACATAGATCACGTGTACGTTGTGCTTGTAGATACGTAATGCGGTCACAATTGTCAAAGTCTTGAGCTGTTAACTTAGAACTGCACTCCAGATGTATGTTGTACAACTCACACTGAATTTTGTCGAGGCGATATCGTGTATTACTAATTGTTTTACGAAGTAGCTTCATACTCGCATAACGTAGAATGCGCTCGGAACCGTGAATATCTTTGCGAGGTTTTATACGCATACATACGGGAATAACATCCGCATTTCGACATTTCACTAAAAAGTTTAGCGATTCACTAACACATTCACACTTTTTCCGCGCGCGTTCAAGATGTTTTATTAAAATAGCACAATCCGGCCCGTACCGGCGTACAATATAAGTTTTAAGGTTTTCATGGTCACTGACAATATTATTAGAACTACTCACGGGATATTTACCATGTTTTTTATTAAAATAAATATCATAATATTAGGTAAATATCCCGTGAGTAGTTCTAATAATATTGTCAGTGACCATGAAAACCTTAAAACTTATACTTGTGTTAAGTTTCGAATAAAAAATACTATAAAATCTTGTTTCTCCATACAAACTTTGAGCCCCCGTTTCATCCCGTTAAGGGGTGAATTTCGTAAAATCCTTTCTTGACGGTTACTTACGTCATAATAACTATCTGCACGCCAAATTTCAGCACAATCCAAAACAATATTTACCGCGGCGGCAAACGCAGCGCAATATGCTATTCAGCTATGTAAAGCGACGATACTTGCAAGGTGACTAGGAGTTTAGATGTTTGAAATGAACAGTCAGAGATCGAGCTCGGTGGCGTGTCGTGGGAGGCTCGTTTCTAGCAGAAGACTGATCCACGGCAGATGATGATGAAATGATAAAGTACTTATTCGTTATTATTTCAATGTTTATTTATAATTTATACATAAAACACCTTCCCATAACGTGATTTTAAAATACGAATAGGATACATACAACTAACTTTACAGCAATATCAACATAATTTTCTACAAACATAAAATTAACTCCTTCAATGTGATTTTTTAAATAAAATGTATACTATGCATAGACAAACTGCCATCTGTAACACTTAAAATTTTATTTTTTTAAACTCACGTATATTTGTAAATTTATTATGTTTGAAAACGGGAATTTTCGAGTACCGGATGAAGCCGAAACATACTTTGATCACTATATCGACATTTCCGTATTCAAATAAATTAAACATTTTAAATACTAAAAAATGCTAAATAAAATACAGGTCTTTCGATCAAGCTTTGTATTATCCTAATCACGAATCTATAATTAATTAAAAATACATTTATAGTTTGATTATATATTAATTAAAATAATTCCAATTTCTGCATCTTCCACCTTCTAGTAATTCAAAACACATCCGTTCGTAGAGCAGCGAGATTCCAGCATAGTTCAGCTAGAGACAAACTGAGCCCACATACGTAACGTATGCAACAGATTATGATATGTGAACCCTTGATTTTATATAAAAATCTATGCCATAGAAACACAATTACACACACAGGCATTGCATACGACCAGTGTTTCTATTGCATAGATTTTCATATAAAATCAAGAGTCCCGTCCCCTGGATTATAAATCATTTAAAAACATTTCATTTCAACAAACTTTCATTAATTGACAAATCCGTGAGCTATTTTGTCGCGGAAACCTTTCCAATTAGAATCACTGATTTTTTCGAATTGAAATATCAATACGGTTAATTTTGATATTTCAATTCGATCGGAGTATTGTGAATTGCAAAGATCCAAGTCGAAGTAAAGGTAGTGTCCGAATCCAAATTTGCTTTCGAATGATTGAGAATAACCCTGCTGGTATCATAATGTATTTATTGCACACGTTGCGTACGTGGGCTCAGTTTTTCTCTAGCTTTATTCTTATTTCAATCGGATACATTCGAATTCGGAAGCGTAATTTTGAATTTCGAATATTTATTATTCCGTGAGCTGTTTGGTCGCGGAAACATTTCCGATTATAATCACTGATTCGAATTGAAATATCAAAAGTAAATGATTGGAGCATTGTGAATAGTAAAGAACCAAGTCAAAGGTGAGACAGTTTCCGAATCCGAATTTGCTTTCGAATGATTGAGAATTACCCTGTCAGTCTCCTGCGTGTATGCACCCGGCACAATTTTACAATATACTAGAATAACTCAACTATCAATTTCTACCTCTTCTTACAAATGCAACTAGCTACACAATAATTTATATAATATTAACCTAACATATAGAATTCTTTAAAATGTAAGCTGAGGGACATTTAGTTGTAAAAACAATGAGCCGATATTGCACAACAATCAGTCGTTAAACACGGTTTAGCTTTTAGGAACGGGCTCACTATTACCACGAAAGTTGTAATACTCTTTTAAAGTCAATTAGAATGTGTATATGTTAGTCTTCACGGGTACTAGGAGCACTATCGATGTTCCGCCTGACTCGCTACCAAAATGTAGCAAACCACCAGGCGAGATAGTGGTCAAACGCTAGCCTATAAAATAAGTTTTTTTATATACAGGGCGTAGTAACAAGTCGTGGTTACCGACTGTTGTTACATTGATGTTAAATAAAACGTGCTAACATTAAAGGATTTATAAGGCCACATACATATTAACTATATTTAAATAAACAACTAAAACAGTTGTATTTAAGCTGTGATTACAATATGCCTTTGTACGGAATCCTAGATCGTGATACAAGACAGTTAAGGGCCAGTTTCACCGGTTCCTGATAATGCGTTAGATAGTTATCTGCGGATGACGATAAAAGCTGTCAAAAATCTGTCAGTTTTCTTGATATTAGCGCTATCGGAAACCGGTGAAACGTCCTAAAACTAGTAAAAATTGCGCTTAAACATTGTTGTAAATTATAAAGGTAAATGCGACTCCCAGATATTTAGGTGACTTCAAATAAATAGCAACAAAAGCCGGGAGCTTGACAGTTGATTATTGAATGAACTAAATGACGGGGACGCTTCACCCGTTATTTAGTTCTTTTCAATCCCTACCAAATTCAAACATACGGTCCACGGGGCCAGACTATAGCATCCCTTGCTGGTACAAATTATAATTTTATATTATGCTTCTTCTGAGGTTATCTACACTTTATATTTTTTGTACATTGTAAATTGTAATATACAATCCAAAATGTCATCGTATCGACGGGATTCGAACCTGAGCTTCCTAGGAAACGTGCCCGGCGCCGTACCAACTCAGCTACAATACGATTAATTCAACGAAACGAGTGATTTACTTTTAAACAGTTATTACAGATGGCGCCACCAATGCACTATTATTAAGAGGCGGCAATAGCCCAATGGATAGGGTGTCGGACTGGCGATCGAGAGGTCGTGAGTTCGATCCCCACCCCACCCATTGCACTATTGACGTGAACCCACTCCAGACACAAGCATATTTAGCGTAGTTGGAGGGGTTAACAAGAATACTAGTAATCTTAAAAAAAAAAAAAAAATTGGCTAAAATGCAATTCAGGGGTGCGTTCACGACCTACACCCCGAATGCATCCAAACGCTCTAACCGCGTTCACGACCTCAGAGCGTCGCATTCGGTTGTGGCAACTGTGTCGTTCACGACCTCGGGTGTTTTACTCCAGTTGCAACTTTGTAATCATCAATTTCGATGGTTAAAAAACGCTCTGACGTTTGTGACGGTAAAATTCGCGGATAAAGCTGCAATTTTTATTACAGATTAAGTGAATTGGAAGAAATTTGCATTGTGGATGCTGAGACGTGACATGACAAGACATTCATTGTAAAAATAAACCAAAATATTCCGAAAATTAAATGAATATAACCTCGATATTTGAGTCTGCGTAAAATGTTAAAGTCACAATTTGAGTGAAAAACACCCGTGGTCGTTCCGTTCGAGCGAGTTGCAAAACAACCAAAAAACCTTCACCAGAGGATGTGAACGCAGCCCAGTAGTTTCGTCTTATCGGTACTATCGGTTGGATAGTATTGTAGCTGAGTTGGTACGGCGCCGGGAATGTTTCCCAGGAGACGCAGGTTCGAATCCCGTCGATACAATGACATTTTGTATTATATGTAAACTATATAACAATGTACAACATTTTTATTTGAGCCTGGAATTTAAACTTCTAACTTGTACTGTCATTGGAGCTACTTACGTGAATCATACGTGAGCCATACATCATCTACACTAATATCATAAAGAGGAATCTTGATGTTATGTTTGTATGTTATTATTTAACTTTTTTTTTAATTAAAAAAAAAAGATATCCCGCAATGTGGGTTGCACATTACTAGTATTCTTGTTAACCCCTCCAACTAAGCTAAATATGCTTGTGACTGGAGTGGGTTCACGTCAATAGTGCAATGGGTGGGGTGGGATTCAAACTCACGACCTCTCGATTGCCAGTCCGACACCCTATCCATTAGGCTATAGCCGCCTAAACTCAAAAACTACTGGACCGATTTCAAAAATTCTTTCACTAATAGATAGCTACATTATCAGCGAGTAACATTAGCTATATTTTATCCCCGTATTCTCACGGGAACGGGAACTACGCGGGCGACACCGCGAGGCGCTGCTAGTAGCTCATAGTTGTAAAAAAAATATAAGGTGGTGATTTTTTCCTAAGTAGCATACGTAAGTAAAAGTTACAAGTGTTTATACCTCGCTACAGAGTTCGAGACATATATTATCTACTAACTTCTGCTAGGCCTGTCATGATGCAGTTCCAACTTTCAAAGTAAACAGTAAGTTGTCCATCTTCTCAGTCAGTTTATTATAATATTGCCGTGGTTACGACGAACTTAAACTAAAATCTAGCATCCAACAATTAAGTCAAAACATAAACTAGCATGACTAACAAAATCCAATTTCTGTTTCCATTCACGCTAACGCAACTTCAAAATGTATGGGAATGACTAAGTTTGTTGCGGAAAACTAAATGTCATTCCCATACATTTTGAACTAGCGTTAGCGTGAATGGAAACAGCAATTAGATTTTGTCTAGGAGGGCAGGTGAGATAGTAGTCAATCGCTTGCCTATTGAGCATAAAAAATAACAAAAAAATAGTATGTATTTTAAATATAAAATATTTTAAAATGTAACATTTTAGTAACAAAGTATATATACATATATAGGTAGACACTATCAGTACAGGAATGATATATTTTAGTCAATGATTTCTATTAAATAATAAGGGGAGGACGAGACGACGTGTAGACAAGTCTGTCTACCGTCGCGTCGGCGACGTACCGCTGTGTGGGGTCACTCGGTCAACTAACATAGAGGTCCTATACGGCTACTGATATTTTGTAATTCTAAAACGTTATGACCGAAGCCGAGTATTGATAAGCGCTGTCCGCGGACTTATCACGAGGATAAAACATTATTTACTGGTTTTGGACTCAGTGGTAGGTCCCCAAAACTACCGACAGCAGTGCATTACCACACGGTGTCGCGCGCCGCAGCGACAAGCGACACTTGCTCAATACTGTTCTAGATAGTCTGTGCAAAAAGAGAACCGTCGTAGAAATTGAGGGCGCGCGTGTTGATGGTTCCAATTTACTGTTTTTGTCGCGTTGTCCAATACGACTAATAATTAAGATAGTTTAATAATATCGTTTAAAAACTAAAAAAAGAACCGACTTCAATGCCGCGCTAATCATTTTCAGTACCAATTTTGAGATGTTTATCTCAATATCTCTGGAGATACTTATCAGACCTCGATAAAATTACTATGGTACTACACTTGGGATCTCTCCTTTCGAACAAAAAAAGAATAATCAAAATCGGTTCATAAACGACGAAGTTATCCGCGAACAAACATAAAAATAAAAAAAATAAAAAATATATATATACGGTCGAATTGAGAAACCTCCTCCTTTTTTTGAAGTCGGTTAAAAACTAAAACAACCGACTTCCATGCCCCGCGAGTCTACAGTAGCAAGTTTGAGACGTTTATCGTCATATCTCTGGATACCTATCAGATCTCGATGAAATGACAATGGGACCACCTCGGAAACGTTGAAACCGATTGAAAAAAGGATCATTAAAATCGGTTCCCAATTAACAGTGTAATCGCGTAACATAACGTAACCTCCTTCGTTTTGGTAGGTCGGTTGAAAATGTTTGATATCTTGGTAGGTACTCTAGGTACTCTTAGCATAATCGGGTGATACTATGTAAGTATATACCTTCTTTCTTTACCTTTGAATGTTAGTTCATCGTAAAGCCGCGACGGTTGTCTTTTCCCACAGACTCTACGCGCTTGCTACATCGCCACTCTGCCGGCGTCAACGTGGCGTGTGCGGAAAAAGAAAACATTTGACAGTCTCGACGTGCGACACAGTATGTCAAACGCCTTAGCTACACTACACTAGCTTACACTATGACAATATGAAAACTAGTTATCGCTAACTTTACAAGTTCACCTCGAACCAGCCGGCCAGTTCTGCGGATCTAACTCGGTTCCTAATTCCAGGACAACGGAGCACAGCTTCGTGATACATCTATAAATTGAAAACGCGTCATAAACATCTGAGTATTTAAACAGCATTTTCATTTTAAACCGAGTCGCATTAAATATATGCAAACACAAACAGTAGAGCACACGTTATAAGACCGTGTCTCTTTGTGTTTTGATGTTGGTGCTTGGAGGTAAATTACATTGATAAATGAATAGCTGACGTCACTCGCAGCTGTTTTCATTTTTATAGCTTCATATAGCGCATCAGCAAATCTGATAGTAAAGGAGCAAGGAACAATGCTAGGGGGTTACTAGAAACCTGTAAATAACTGCATCAACACCTCGGTAATGAGGTGTCTAGATTAAGTAAGTACTATATGTAGGCCAGATGTCTGTTTATAAAGATTACTTAGCTTGAATAAATCATAATATATATATTTTTTGAATATTTATTTACATTAGTCACTGATTCTTCGCGGTTTACCTTATGAAGATCCTATGACAATGGTCGATGATGTTTTATTCAAGCTAAGTAACCTTTTTTTTATCATTATATCATATAGGCTAGTGTTTGACCATTATCTCATCTGTTGGTAAGTGATGATGCGGTCGAGGATGGTAGCACGCTAGGCTTAGAATAGGAACTGGCTCTTAAGGATAGCTGCCGGAAACATCAAATGTTTGGCGACAGATTTTCTAAGTTGAGGGTGGTAGCTGGCCAGGCGGACACTAGACAGTGTCCTACCACCACACAAACAGACATCTGACATATACCTATATCTATAGTACTTACTTAGTCTATACATCTCAGCAATGCACCGCAAGCGGTAGCCGCAGCAGCGTGTGATGCTGATGGCTGTGGCTCTCAACACCAGCAAAACTAGGGCTCGTGAAACAGGGTCCTGCCCTCACGTATTACTGACAAATAACCAATAACTGAGTACCTCAATGGTTATTTGCTACTATATAAGCAAACTCTAGCTAGTCTTAATATATCATAAAAAAATCCTAATATGAAAGTTATACATAGCTCTGCCTCACTTTATTAATGTGTGAGAAAATAAGGACCTCAAATTTATATATAATGCTGTTTATCTACATATCCAATACTGGTCCTGGTAAGGACCAGTTTCACGGGACCTGACAGCCTACAGGAACTTATCTGCCAGGTCTATGATAACTTTATGATGAGGAGTTACATATCAGATAACTTCAAACTATATAGAGTCTGTGCAAAAAGAGAACCGTGGTAGAAAATGAGGGTGCGCGTGTTGATGGTTAAAATTTACAGTTTTTGTTGCATTGACAACATTGCTCTGACATTGCCAATACGACTTACTCTTATCTGGTGGTACTAGGTAGGTATACACCTCCCTTCCTTACCTTCGAATGTTAGTTCATCAGAGAGCCACGATGGCTCTCTTTTAGCATAGACTCTATCAAGCACCGGTGAAAATGGACCTAAATATGTTTCAAAAGTGTAACCATCAAATGAAGTTCATCGAGTGGTGAGGACAGTGGTACTGGTGGCAGGTCTAGATGAGCGCGGCGCTGTAGGCCGGGTAGCTGCCGCCGGCGCGCAGCGAGCGGAAAGCGCGCCCCAGCTCCTGCGCGGCCTCGTCGACGGGTCAGGCGAATATCAGCCACATGACGAACACGATCGCCACCCACAGGAAGATCTTCGACAGCACCTGCTCCTCCTCGAACTGAGCCGTGCCACGCGGCGCTGTACACAACGTACAGCAGTTAAAACTGAGACACAACTATTACTATAATACACGTTACACAGTTATTCTTCTGATCTCTGAGACGAGAGATATAGTGGTTATGTGTTTTATACATAATAGTACATCATTTTGAAAAAATATAAATTTTTGGTGTGTGCAGGTCACACGGATGTGTAAGCTATGAATACTATATTTTTATAGAGTTTGTACATAATAATGTAATGCAATGTTTAGCCTTAACCTATTTCAAACCATTCACCCATACATTCAATGATAACTGTTTTACAGTAGAACATGATTATTTATGATTTTGATTAGTTAGGTATGTGCATGTTGTATTTTTTTGCCTTGCCAGGGTCAGACATATTTTAGGTTTATAAATAAACTGGCCAAGTGCAAGTCGGACTCGCACTAGTAGGGTTCCGTACCACACTACAGTATTTTATAAGATCGAGCAAAAAATATCACTGTTTGAATTGTTTGTCCCAAACAACTATCTCCGGTGTCGGAGACACAAACTGTTCGCCGTGCCATCGAGTCGCACGGTGGCACGCCAAAACTCGCCTATTCCTCGCTCCCTCTCTGCACTCAATGCTATGCTTGAAGCAACTCCTGAGTTGGACCTGTTAGAGGACGAATGGAGGGTATTGTTGACTGCCTCCCAAAAATTTTTTGAGACTTAAATCTATTTTTAAGGATGAACTTTGTTGTGACATTTTAAATTTATTATTCTATGCTATACTTTGATCATGATTATTTTGTATTATTTCTTCCTATTTTATTTTATATAACTTTGACGTTTCTCTATTGTTTGTATTATCTATGTATGACTTTAATGATTGAATGATTAATGATTTTTAGTAATTAATTTGTGTTAATTAGTGTAAGTGGTTTGTTACCGTTCTAATTATCAATAACTAAATAGATAAATAAGTCACTATCATTTTTCGCCAGCAAAAAATAATAATTAATAAACATTTTATTTATTATAACGCCATCTAACGTCTAACAAAGGTGTTAGGGATCGACATTTCAATATAACGCCATTATGGGACGTTTACCTAACTAAGCGTTCATAGATGGCGTGAAATGCCGAAAAAAACACGTTTCTTGTATGGGGACCCTCTATTATTTTTAACTTTATTCTGTTTTTAGTATTTGTTGTTATAGCGGCAACAGAAATACATCATCTGTGAAAATGTCAACTGTCTAACTATCACGGTTCATGAGATACAGCCTGGTGACAGACGGACAGACAGACAGACAGACAGACAGACAAACAGACAGACAGACGGACAGCGGAGTCTTAGTAATAGGGTCCCGTTTTACAATTTGGGTACGGAACGCTAAATATTAAAAGTTTTTATGCTAAGATCAGTTTGGCCAAAGTTATAAAACTATTTACCTTTCATTTGCCGGAATGTAGATCCACTAAAGATATAGAATTTTTATTGTAACTGGAATCCCCACATACCTAATTACAAACATACATGGTACTTAACTGTGTAGTACATACACATGCATCATAAAATGAACTTAAAACTGGAAGGCTGATCGCTGCTGAACCAAGAACAAAAATAATATTGAAATATGAGTAACTCACCAGCTGTAGGCCTCGGGTCTCCAAAGTTGAATGTGGAGGTGAACACGCCGAAAGGAAAGGCTCCGATGCCAAAAGACATGTGAAATCCCTCACCAAACCCAAAGCCAGGAAACCCGCCGTTGTTCTCTGGCTCAGTTCTCTGGCCTGCTGGCCGTGGGGGCACCTGCCAACAACATAAACTGGCTTACATTTTATACAAGTTAGGAGTGTCAAAGCAACGCCAATATCTTCACAATTGTAATTGAGCTTGCATTCCAAATACTGTAATAAAAAAATTTTGGTTTATAAAAATATATAAGTTACTGGTTGTAACATGAAGGTTATAGAGTATAAAAAGCTAAAAATTAATGTTAGGTAGACAGTATTTATGAATATCGAGCGCCCTTGTTCTACCAAGATCTAAAACTTACCAGGATAAATCAGCGGTGTCATTGAGACTTTTAATCTCGGACCGGGGGACTGGCAAATGATAACACGGTTTTGGGATTGTATGACAAATTTTAATACTTCGAAACGTCCCTTACCTCCAGAATGAGATACACATTATTTAGTTAAAGCCGGAATACTATGTCTAAACATTTGACTATAAATACCATTCGGTTTTCGTTACTTTTTAGGTTAATTTATTTTACATGTTACTACTGAAATTTGGTTATTGTCTTTCTTGCATCTTGCGAATATGAAATTAAAGTTTTAAGGGTAATAAAAAGAGTTATAATGAAATTAGCTTATCTGCAGCGTCCGGTGGCGTCTGAGCACACCGTTCAAAATAGACGACGACATCTAGCGTCGCTCAAACAGCTCAAAACTACGACGAAATCCAAACGTGGTGCGTCGAACAAACATCTCAAAATAACGACGTCTTCCGGCGTCGTACAAACAGTTGACGACACCCATCGTCGCACAAACAGTAGACGACAGTCGTCCAAACAAACAGCGCCAAAGGCTGTAACCAAAAATCCGATTGTAAATATATTTGTCGCCATGAAAGATGACGCGAAACATTTTAGGTTATCAAAAATTGACTCACCGCAAAATCACGTCGCTATTGCATACTAGGACACTATATGTACGCCAATTAGCGTCGCATTCGTTATTTAAAAGAAGGATTCATCTGGTTGAATCAGATTTAAATAATTTACCAAAAATGAGCCCTTTGTATGCCTAGGGGCAAGAAAGAAAAGTGACGTCTCCGATCGAGAAGTGACAGATGTCAAAGTCATTTTTTTTTTGAAAGGTTGTCTATAGGATATTGAATGATCCACAGACCAAGTAATAACTCGATTATTTAAAATCGACTAAAAATGGCTAAATACGAAAATGTTCTAAATTATTTAAAACCAAAAGGTAATTTTGTCAGTCTTAGAAGCTGAAATGTGCTTCCAAACGAAAAATATGTAACGAGTCGAAATACCTCGTTACAATACCTTTATGAGTTATAACATCAAGGTTTTCGAATAATCAATAAAATTGTTGGTACTGCAGGCTGGCTGCAGATTTTTTTTTGGAAGGTGCACATAATGTTAATTTCAACTTGTTATTTAACATGAGTGGCATGTACATTGCATTTAGTATGAAAGTAATTGAAAGAAAAAAGTTGCTTGTAGCCTTATTAAAACCAACATATGTTGATAGCTATATTGACATATAGCATACCTTATTCCTAGGGTCCTCTTGCTTGGTATTCCCTCGGCCGTACAGTGGGATCACCTTGTCGCGGCTGATGGCAGCCTTGCACACGGGGCACACCTGCCGACTCGGCCGCGTCTCCAGCCACTGGTGCAGGCACGGCCAGCTGTACCATAACACATTTATTGCTATTCAAGTTACATTTTCAGAATGTTGTAAGCATGATAGTATCAACCCTTTGGACTCCCTATGATTCATAATAGTGTGGAAATTACCCTCTTATTTTTCCTAGTAATAACAAGAATAACTAGACACTTGATTATTGTATTAAATAATCCAATTAAACATAAAAACCTTACACTTACATGCTTAACAATGTAGGTACACCAAGACGACAATATAACAATGGATATGTAAAAACTACATTGTACTTGATGATTGTAATTGCATTTATTTTAGTCAACACATAAATTATCACAAAATTAGCATATATATGTGACAAAGAGAGTAATACATAGGTATGTAAGAATGCAGTGTGGTGTGTAGCGTGGAGGCAGGGGCTCACCAGAACAGGTGGCCGCAGAGGCTGACGACGGCGTCGCGGGCCGTGTCCAGGCAGATGTTACACTCCAACATACGCTCGTCGTGCTTGTCATCGTCTCCGCCCGCGTCACCCCCGGGCGATGACGTGCTCGCTCGCGCCTCGCTCGTCTCCGCCATCACACCCGCGAGTCCTCCACAAGTCCCCAACACCAACGGTATACCAAAACACTAAATTCGCACAAAATTTTATCACTCACGAATGACGTCCCTTCTGTGACACGACATTAAACTTGCGATCGAATCGTTGTGTAATAGGTCGCGATGACGAAATAAAAGCCACATAAACTTGAAAAATTTATTTCACTATGAAATTTGAATCGATATCCAGATTTCAAGAAAGCACATAGAAAATAGTAAAAATAAATAAATCACATCGCCAATCCCGTGGTTTGATGATCTGTCAATTTCAGTAATTTTTTTTTTCATCCTTATGAATAGGCTAAAGCCTCACGACGACACCGCCAAGGGTGCCAATTCATATATAGGTTTAGAATATTTCAAGTTTTCGTAAAGTCGTAGTCGATTCAAAGTCAAATTTAGTCTTAGCTTAGTCCAGTCCAGTTCATATCCTCAGTAAAGACGTGGACATTACTAAAGACCTTCAGTGGAATTTTGATGTAAACGTAAAATGGCATGTTTTGTTTTTCTACATTGTGCTGTTTTCCTACAATCACGCACATTCACTGGCAATTAATGTTAATAATCCACATTTATTACATACTTAGATTTATTACATTAACTCGCGGAAGAACCAAAATCATGTATATCTAATATATAAAATTCTAGTATCAGTGTTTGTTGCCAAACTTCTCCAAAACGGCTTGACCGATTCGATTCTTTTGAATTTTTTTGTGCATATTTGGTAGGTCTGAGAATCAGTTGTACACTATTTTTAACCCCTAAGTGATAAGGGTGGCCCAAACACAGACAAAGCCGCGGCGCGGGCGCAGCTAGTAGTTTTAAGAATATGTAATAATATAATGCTCACTCACACACACACTTTTTCACGTTCCCGCCAAACTTCTCAATTTCAGTCAATTTCAAAATTATCTGTCATAAGCAGTAGAATTTGTCACAGACACCATATTATCGATCTACACTCGCAACAAATAATCGCGTGGAACGCATGGGCAAAATAATATGACTAGTTTACTAGGTGTAAATCAAATTGTGGAGTTTTGATATTATATTACCGTGGTTTTGAGAATGATTTCTGGACTGATGATGAGCTGATATCATGATATTTCTTTTTACATCCAATTTGTTTTCGTCAGCATCTTTGTTGTATTGTATTACATATACATTTTTAACATTAGGAAACTTCGAGCATTTACCAAAAGAGATGTTAACGCAAGGCGTACCCCTCTGCTGGCCATATAGCCATTTTTGGCCATATGAGTGTGCGTAACTACGCTGTATTTTTAATACTGTGTGCGTGTTTCAAGCTAGTGTGCGGGATCGCTAAAGTGAGTGATTTGTGTGTGTGCAATGCGTGTTTACCTCGTCCCCCGTAAGTATCGGCAGAAAAAAATGTTAGCGGATTACAACGTTAACATCTCCATTGGTAAATGCTCGAAGTTAGGAAAAGTAGGTTTGGTAGAGTAGGCAATAGGCAATTAGGCATAGGCATCATTTAAAAAAAAATAACAAATGTCAATCGAAAAATGTCTACATACATAGATAAAAAATTAGAATCGTAAAAAAAAAAACACTGGATTTTCGTCAATGGAGTTGGCTGTTTAGTGTTTTGTGATATTTTTTATTCTAATATTATAATCTCGTTCATTCCAGTCGTGATTTACAACAAATTCTCAGGTGTAGCGATTACTAAATATATTTTCCTACATTTTACTCAAAAAAAATCGTGCGTTCGATAAAATATGTTGAAAAACAATTGTGACGTCACAAAATCTATCAGCTGAGGAGTGAGGGGAACAGAACAAGATAGTAGACGATCAAAACAAACAAGATGGGAGGCGCGGTGAGCTCGGGCCGTGATAACAATGAGCTGGTGGACAACCTGATGAGTGGGAACTACATCCGGTCGCAGGCCGTGGAGCGAGTGTTCCGCGTGCTCGACCGGGCAGACTACATGTCGCCCGAGGCGCGTGACCAGGCCTACAAGGACCTGGCCTGGCGGAATGGCCCGCTACATCTCTCAGCACCATGCATATACAGGTACCATCACTGACCATTATGTCACAAATGATTTCTTTAACTGTGAAGCTTTTTTTAGCAAGTAGACAAGTGTTTCACCACTATCTGACTTGAAACAATTCTGAAAATCTTTCAACATGCTATTTGTGTGACGGTAATGTTTCTCAGTTGAGTCACCAACAACTGACGGCTATAATATTTTTTGTGTGTTTCAGTGAAGTGATGGAAGCTTTAGAGCTGAAGCCTGGGCTGTCATTCCTAAACGTAGGATCGGGCACGGGGTACCTCAGCACTCTGGTGGGGCTCATCATTGGTTCCTCTGGCATCAGCCATGGAGTAGAGGCACTCCCAATTGTGTTTGAATATGCCAACAAGAAGCTCACTCAGTTCATTGACAACTCCATTGTGATTGACGAGTTTGATTTCTGCGTACCGAAGTATTTTACAGGTGAGTTGTGATAGTTGAACAGTATTATTTTGTATTCAAACTTTCTGTAAACATGATGTTGAACTGAATCAGGGTCTATAACTCCATAATCCGGAAGGTATAATAAGAGTAAGGCAGTAAGGGTCCCCAATAAGGGAGCAAGAGAGGACCCGGTCTGCCTATGTGCAGTGTAATAACACTTAGGAAGTTTGGTCGCTTAATTAGGGCCTACACACTTAGTTAGCAACCCTGATTTAGTGTGGTGTACCCCTCTGAGCCACATTATAAAATAAGTAAAGTAAATGAAAATTTGTCTGTTTTGATCAGCAAACAACCTACTTCGACAGAGATAATCTTTGACCCCTTGAAGTGTTGTTTGAACCAACAGACATATATTGAGTACAGAAAGGATATTATGTGTATTGCTTATTACCATGTTGTAACCCAACGTAAAAGACATTGATAAAAAAAAATTGTATATGTTGAGGTTTTCAATAACAACTACACGTATAGCTAGTTAGTGCATTAATCAGACAGTTTAAGAACATGGGTTGGAAATGAATTAATGTGCATTGCACATTACTAGTATTCTTGTTAACCCCTCCAACTAAGTTAAAATATGCTTGTGTCTGGAGTGGGTTCACGTCAATAGTGCAATGGGTGCAATAGCGCAATAGTGCATGGGAATCGAACTCACAACCTCTAGATTGCCATTCCGACACTGTATCTATTGGGCTATTGCCGCTTTCTTGAATTCTTTCGCAGATTGGATTTTACCATAACTGTCTCCACTCTAGGACAAGTCTACCCCAACGGTTATCAGTCCTGCAGCAGATATGACCAGCCCACTGCCACTTCAGCTTGCTAATCCGTTGAGCTATGTCGATAACTTTAGTTCTTTTGCAAATTACTTTGTTCCGGATTCGATCCCGCCGAATACCGAGCATAGCTCTCTCCATAGCTCGCTGAGCGACTTTAAACTGGTGGACCAGTCGGACTGTGAGTGTCCACGTCTCGGCTCTGTATGTCGTCACAGGTAGGATGCACTGGTTAAAGACTTTTGTCTTTAGACACTGTGGTATAGGCGACTAGAAGACTCGACGGAGTTTTCCGAATGCTGCCCAGCCCAGCTGGATTCTTCTCTGGATTTCCTTCTCGAAGTTATGTTTGCCTAGTTGGAGCGTCTGCCCTAGGTAAACATACTTAGTGACAACTTCGAGTGGGATTCCATCTACGGCAATCGGTTCCAGAATAATGTGCTCGTTGTACATGACTTTGGTTTTGTCCAAATTCATCCGGAGACCGATGCGACGAGAAGAATCAGCTAGGCCATTCAACATCCTTTGTAGGTCCTGCAGTGTCTCTGCCATAATGACGATGTCATCTGCGAATCGTAAGTGAGAGATGTACTTGCTGTTGATGTTAATGCCACAATCTTTCCAGTCCAGCGTCTTAAACATATCCTCTAAGACGTTAGTGAACAGTTTCGGGGATATGACGTCTCCCTGTCTCACTCCTCGACGCAGGTGGACATGTTTAGATCGCTGGTTCTGTACTTGTACAGTCATCGTTGCGGCATTATACAGACATCTCATCACTATCACGATATATCGCCAATCGACTTGGCAAGGACTCCAGAATGGACCAGGTTTCGATTGAGTCAAAGGCCTTCTTATAGTCTACAAATGCTAAGCACAGGGGCCGATTGTACTCATCGGTCTTCTTTATAATCTGCCGCACCGTGTAGATGTGGTCTATGTTGCCGTAACTGCTTCAAAACCCGGCCTGCTCTGGAGGTTGGAACTCGTCGAGTCTCCGCGCAAGACGGTTCGTGATGACCCTTGAAAACAGCTTGTAGACATGGCTCAGAAGCGAAATCGGGCGGTAGTTTTTCAAGAGGGTTTTGTCTCCTTTTTTTAAAAACAGAACCACCATGCTTCTGTTCCATGCCTGTGGAGTTCTCCCAGTGAAAAGAACGGAATTAAAGAGCTGTTGAAGCTGTTGAACTGCTGGAGCTCCCCCGGCTTTTAATAGCTTGGTTGTGATTCCGTCTTCTCCTGGGGCTTTTCCATTTTTGAGCTGTTTAAGGGCCATCACGATCTCGTCTCGGCTAATTTCGGGCAGATCTTCTGTGAAGTGGCGGGTTAAGGTGGCTCTAGATTCCTCAGTATCGGGTACGGGCCTTGAAGCATGCGATGCGTAGAGGTTGCCGTTCAACTTCCGACAGAACCTCCCGACTTGGATGCGACGACGTTCCCCGTTGACGTTGTCAGCTTTGTGAGATGGCTTCTACCCAGAGGCTGCGTGAACACCGTTGACCCCCGATTCTGCTCGATTGATTTTTTGAATCAAGAGCGTGTTAGAGGATCGGAGGTCGCGTCGCACCAGCTTCTTTATGGTTTTGTTGCGCACCTAATTAATTGACAAAGCTGACAAAGGGTCTGTTCGGTTCTCTTCCATTTGCCGAAGTATTTCTGTCGAAAGTTTGGACTTTTTGCCCGTACGCTTGCTCTCGCAAAACTTCGTCCCTTCATCCCTGAGCATTTCCACCACTTCATCGAGTTTCTGGTCTCGACATCTGTAGTTTCCAAAGCAGCGAATTGATTCTCCAATTTTATTTGGAATGTTTCGGACCCAACAACGGTTTGGAGTAGGTTCGGTCGGAGCGTGGACTTCATCAATTTGAATATCTCAGCTTTAAAATCAATATCCAGAGAGCCTCGTACAAGTCGGTGATCACTTCCAGTATTGAACCTAGTGATCACTGAGACGTCTCTGAATATGCACCGTTTGTCCGTAATGATGAAGTCTATCTCGTTTTTAGTCACAGCGTCGGGGCTTTGCCACGTCCACTTCCTTTAGGGCTGTTTCTTGAAGGACGAGTTTACAAGTAAAGCTCTGGAGATATCTTCATACATGCTCTCCACCTCATCATCCAAGTGTGCCGAGGTCGGTGCGTAGACCTGGATAACCTTGGGGCTGTACCTCTCGGTTAACTTAATTATGAGGTACGCTACCCTGGTCAATACACTGGAAATTTCTACAACATTGTCGCTGAGAACCTTGTTGACCAGAAATCCGACGCCGCCTTGGGATGGCTGATCTCCTTCTCTGTAGTACATAGGATGGCCCGATTCTAAGGTTATGGTGTCCTCTCCCTGTCGTCGGACTTCGCATAACGTGCGTCCATTAAACGTAGCGAGGGTCAGTTTGTTTTGGCGGCCTACCGTAACCGGGGATTCTTAGCACCCCCTGCTCTGCCGTTACCGTGACCGCCGCCGTGGTCAGGAATAGCAGGGCGGCCGGGAACTGGGGGCCGCGGCATATTGTGACCTTTCATACTTCCTGCATACCTTGGGAGGGATATGCCCTAATCGCCACGCTGGGCAGGCGTGTTGGCGATTGCAGGACGTAGCTTCTCGCACCAGTGACGCTGCTGCCCGTCACCGGCCTGTAGAATTTAGCTACGCTATAATTTTAAATGGTTATACCGCCATTTGTCGGTCGCCAAAGCCTCGTTAGTTGGTCAGTAGGATGCACCACGGGCAGGTGAGGTTGGCTGGGAGTACTGAGGTGGTATTTGTGCTCCCTTACATCCCTTTGTGCTCGCTTACATCCCTTTGTGCTCCCTTACATCCCAGTAAGTGATGATGATAACTTAATTGAGAAAATAATATTTATTGAGTACTTAGGTTCACCAAGTATTTAAAGTCTTAGGTGAATAATTTGATTACAGGTAATGGCCTATGTCTGGCCCCAACACAGATGTACGACAGAGTGTACTGTGGTGCCGGAGTTCAGCCCAAATATGAGAATTATTTCAAGCAACTGACCAAGGTACCATACATTACACAGATGAAGACTTTTACAAAAGACATTATAAATTATGCAGCACAAGCTAAGCCCTGCAGCTTTGGGCATTAATTTGGCGATTACAAAAGTATTATTACCTACTCTACCCCTGGCTATCTATATGCAAATTTTTGCCAAATCGGTAACATAGCTTTTTAGGGTTCCGAACCCAAAGGGTACCAACGGAACCCTATTACTAAGACTCCGCTGTCCGTCTGTCGTCTGTCTGTCTGTCTGTCTGTCTGTCTGTCACCAGGCTGTATCTCATGAACCGTGATAGTTAGACGGTTGAAATTTTCACAGATGATGTATTTCTGTTGCCGCTATAACAACAAATACTAAGAACAGAACAAAGTTAAAAATTAAAATAAAAAACGTCTTCAAAGATGCGCTATCGTGTTTACCTTAATCTCGGAATCTGAATCTGAATCTCGGAAACGGCTCCAACGATTTCGGGGGTGATAAATCGATCTAGCTAGGATTCATTTTCAGAAATGTTGTTTTATTCGTGTTTTCAATAATCAACTTTATCGATAATCAACTCGCCAATAGATGTCGGGAAGAGTCATATTTTAATATGACTCTTCCCGACATCTATTTGCGAGTAAAAGTAGTATTAGTGTTATTTTACTTGGTGGTGTTAGAAGTTCGTTAGATATTCGTTAGATGGCGTTCGGAACCCTTCGTGTGCGGGACAAAAGTCTGACTCGCACTTGGCCAGTTGTATTTTTTATGCTCAATAGTCAAGCGATTGAGCACTATCTCTCATGATGTAAAGTGAGGATGTGGTCCAAGATGAAGACACTTAAACTAAATTTAAAAATTTAATAAAAAATTAAATTAGTATTGTTTAAATGTTAAGAGTTAACAATCAGATAATACAAACGTATGAATTTATAGTATTGGTATTGAAAGGTGTTAATATGATTAAAGTAGTAATTTATTTCGTCAAGTTCGATGTAGTAGTACCTGGTTATGAATAAACGGCACAGACTTAGTTAGACCAAGCATGTTCACTTCATAATTTTTCGTTCATCTTTGACAACATCATCGCTTATCACCAGGTGTCAAACTCTATCCTATATGATGTTTAAAAATAACTCATTCAAAATTGTTCTGCGGTGTAGGTAATAAATAAAGACTCATTTATTTTTAGGATATGAAGTAAACGGTCAAACAAGCTGTTAGTCTAATGGTCAACAATGACATCTGCCGATAACAGAATCAGTGGTCCACAAAACTTTGAACTTAAGAATTTTGCGCGTCACTGCACTGATCCGTTACCTGGAGGGAATAAGATATTGAGTCTCACATGCCCTGTATTTTCACTGGACACTTGGTCCTTCAAACCAAGAAACATTATTATTTAATGGCTGAATAACTGACAAAGTGGCGATACTACCCCTGACAGTCTAGCATAAGTTATTCCACTACAATGTCAGAAAACTACACACAACAGAACAAAAACCCAATGCAAGGGACAATTAAGTCTAAGCCTATAAGTTTTTATTTTTATTTAATTTCTGATAAATCCAATTTCAATGAAGAATTCTATCTGCCATTCAGTCACATGATGATAAAGAGTTTTTGCCTGTGGGTTGGTGTTGAAACATGGTATGTCTTAAATCCCAGATTACCCAGCATAGATACAGCATGCAGAACAATACAAATTGCTCCACACAATGATGTATGTTAATACTTTGCCTTGAACTACAGGTTTTAGTTTAGACTTCTTTTTTTTATGACATATCTGTTTGTGTATAGCTTGAGTTTCTAATAGTGGATGGAAAATAAACTGTTTTTATTTACTGTCTTTTCACAAGAGACAAAATGATCTGTCAAGGGCTATTAACAGAATAAATCATTTATATCCATCGACCACAGTCAGAGTCTACCTAAAGATCTGGTATGTCCGCTATAGATGATCTGTATTTGTCAAGGTTGGTGGTGTGTTGGTGATGCCGCTATCGGAGACGCTGGTACAGATGCGGCGAGTCTCCGACACGCACTGGACGCGCCGTAACCTGCTCTCCGTCTCCTTTGCACTGCTGCGAGAGCCGCACAAGGACGAGCTCGAGGATCTCATCAAATTAGGTAACTCTACTGCAACATGTTAACCAAGTGTGCTGCTAGCTTTATGTATAGTCTAACGAACTATCTTGTTACTTTTGCATTTAGTATCCATGGAGACTTTTACCTGATAGGGGAGACCATGCAATCATTAAAAACCGAACTACCGAGACATAATAACATTCAGTATTGCATGGGAAATAGAAGCTTAATAATGAAAAAACAGTATCTCTGGATCTAAATCCTGGTTGAACTTAAATCCTACGCTTGATCCTTGGGTGGTGCTTAAAGAGTGACCGCTAGCTGGTGGTGGAATTTGGCTATGGCTTGAAAACTTGACCGAGAATCGGCAACGTAGCATAGAACGTCCTGTGACCAGGTGGAGTGACGATATACGCAAAGTGGTGGGCAGTGACTGGAAAAGAAGAGCCGACGATCGGGTTCAGTGGCGCATCTCGGGAGAGGCCTACGTCCAGCAGTGGACTGACACTGGCTGATTATGATGATGACACAGACTATATGAGAGATCGTGGCCAAGTGCTTGTATGTTCAAAAAAGATGTGAAATAAATTAATGTATGTACAAGTGCAGTGCAGTGACTTGCAAAATTCTAGCTATTCAGAATTTGTCGTGCCGCTGCATCTGTCATATTATAGGTGGACGTCATCGCTTACTGTCAGGCGAGCTTAGTGCTTGCTCTGTTAGCTTATATCATAAAAAATAAATAGATGGTTGTAGTGGATTTGTTCCTTAAGTACGAATGATAAAATATTTAATGAAAAATATGGATGATTAATTTGTTGCACAAGATGTTGCAGGTGCAGAAAACTGCCTTCAGCTGAAATCAAATGAATGACTTTAGACGTTGGGTGACCTTTACCAGCTGGCTTACTGATATTTGAATGTATGAATGATTTATTGGTATAAGTGGACAATATACGAGGAGCCTGTTATTTGTGAGTTCGGAAATATACGTTTAACTAGAATTGGTATGTGAATCACTTGTTGTAGCTATGAAATTAATAATTTAAACGTTTTAAGTTGTCTAATACAGCTTGTTATTGTTCAAGTTGAAATTTACTTTTGTTTTGCTTCGCTTCAGTAGTTGAAATAATTTTTCTTTTGAGAGAGTTATTTTTAAATATTGTTATGTACGTTGGTCCTTTTACGCTTAAAGTGACGGATTAAGATCTGGTGAAATGGCTGCTGGATACTTTTTAAGTTTGACCGCTTTATAAGACGATCCTTCTTACTTTCTGCATCTTATGATCAACGACAAGTCAGATTCAGATTTAGATATTTATTCACCATATTATAACAATAGTGCGTCACATTTGGTATGTCAATTACAATAATAGTTTGGCTTAAAATTAATGAAACGGTTACCATATTTGTGTCAGTAAATTAACAATAGATAGTATTACAGTAAGTAAATAATTTAAAGTTTTAGAAGTATGTCATCAGTTATATCAATTTAATTTAAACTATAATCACACCCCGGACACTCGACTAAATCTCCATACAAACTACCGTTTTAACGACCGACACTGTAACACCGACACAGACACTACACACATGTCGTTTTTCTACAGGCGCAATTGTGTGCGTGAAGTCTAAGGATGTCACCCTAAGAACCTACTTCATTTTGAAGTCGGTTGCTAGCCAGTACTTCGCTATGTTTTCAAAAGTATATGTCTATCTCTTAAGGTTGACTCACAGTAACCATTTTAATCTTTAATTTTTTGTTAAAAAATATTACATAACTTCCAAGGCTATTTTCAAGTATATAGTATTAATCCTTATCCAAATAATTATGTTAATTAGCTTGGCCACATATTATAGATTAAAATTGTCCCTTACAGTATATAATTCAAATGAAAACTCTAGAAGATATCACGAATATCACATACACGCGTCGCAAAATTAATAAAATATTTGCAGTGTAACCACAGATTAGTTCATAGTTACTGTAGATCCCCACCGATCACAATCAATTTGAAGTCAATATAGTATAATAATATGATCTATTGTATAAAATAATAATGATCTATATACCTATATAATAATATAATATTTTAAACTACCCCGACTGGGATGGCAAGGTGTCCAGTGAAATCACAGGGCATGTGAGACTCAACATCTTTATGTCTCAAGGTAACAGGCGCAGTGCAGTGACATGCAAAATTCTGGCAGTTCAGAATTTTACATGCTGCTGTATCTGTAATAGGTAGACGTCATCGTTTACCATCAGGCGAGCGTCGTGCTAATCCTGTTACCTTATATTATAAAAAAAAGAACATTTTTGGGTGGGAGCGGAGTCGTTTTGGTGAGCGATAACCTTCGTGCCGCTATATAACAGTTCGTGTGTATAATAACACATGTCAGGTATTCCAGAGGAGCAGTCCCCGCCGGCGCTGCAGGTGCTGTCTCGCGGGGCCATCCGCCGCGCGCTGCGGGCCGGCGTGGTGCGCGCCGAGCCCGCGCTGAAGGAGCCCCCCGCGCCGCCGCCACCCGCGCCGCGCACCGGCCCGCGCCGGATATGTATACCCTTCGATAATTCAGGGGACGGTCAGTCTTGCTATTGTTCTTTATTTACCTTTATTCTCCCGAGCCTGGAGCCCAACTCGGAAAAATACATCCGAAAGTTTGGGCCCATACGAAACACGACCGAATTTGCCGATGACCTACTACGAAAAAAGTTCGGATTTTTTTGATATAAAATGACGATAAAACTCTTGTCAAATTATCGGACATGCTTTTTTCGTTTAGTAGGGTTTATATTAAATGTCAAAGAATTTTGGTCGGACTAAGGCCCCAGCTACACTTGACGGAAACTCCGTCGCGGAATTTCTAAGACGGAACGTCAAAACATATTTATTACATATTATTGCATAAAAATTACAAATAGCGGGCACACTAAGCGGAAGATCGGTCACTCCGTCTCGGACCGCTCGCCCTTTATTATTTACCGCAACGGAAGTTCGGCGTCGGAATTTACGTCTAGTGTGGCTAACGCCTAAATGATGAGCTAAACCTACCGACTGAACCGAATGTGATTTGAAGTAGGAAACGCCCGATAATTTCGGCCGATACTTCGGATTACCACTTCGGAGTAGGCCTTCTGATCTCAATTTGGGTAAATGTGCCATAGGAATAAACAATATAGTAGAATAGGACATTTTGATACATTTTAACGCAGGCGAAGCGAAGTTGCGGAGAGTGGCTAGTTATCTATACTAATATTATAAAGAGAGAACATTTGTATTTTTGTATGTTTTTAATGATTTGGCTCAAAAACTACTGGACCGATTAAAAAATTCCTTAACTAATATATAGAATGGAATTTCGGAATGAAAATAGGCTATATATTATCCCGTTTAAATTAAAGGTACATTCGTGGAGACCTAATTTGCAACCTAAGTCGACAAAAAAACGGTCGAAAAAACACGTTTCTTACGAACGCTACTCAATTGAAATTAGATGGAAGAATATTTTCTATGGAAGAGTTGTACAACTTAATAAGACCTACAAAAAAGTCCGCGACAGCATATGTCTATCTTTTAAGGTTGACTCACAGTAACCATTTTAATCTTTAATTTTTTGTTAAAAAATATTACATAACTTACAAGGCTATTTTCAAGTATATAGTATTAATTCTTATCCAAATAATTACGTTAATAAGCTTGGCCACATATTATAGATTAAAATTAATAATTCAAATGAAAACTCTAGAAGATATCACGAATTTCACATACACGCATCGCAAAATGAATAAAATATTTGCAGTGTAACCACAGATTAGTTCATAGTTACTACGAAAATATTAATAAAAGCTTAGCTATTCTGTAGATCCCCATCGATCACAATCAATTTGAAGTCATTATAGTATAATAATATAATCTATTGTATAAAATAATAATGATCTATATACCTATATAATAATATAATATTTTAAACTACCCCGACTGATCTATAAATAATCTTTTCATTAAAAGCATTCCAATGACTCGAAACACGTCATTTAGCTCAAAGCTAAGAACACTCTCGATGAAGATATCTATCAAACAAAAAAAACTATCAATAATAAAATCAAAATCGGTTCATCCGGTTGGGTGCTAAGATGCTACAGACAGACACACAGATACACACGTTAAACGTATAAACCCCTACTTTTTTCGTTACGTTAAGGTTACGGATGTTCTCCTTGATGGTAAGCTATTTTTCAACCGACTTCCAAAAAGAAGGAGGTTCTCAATTCGTCTTTATGTTTTTTTTGTGTGTGTATGTTACGTGATTACTCCGTCAGTTGTGTACTGACTCGAATGATTCTTTTTGTAATCGGTAGGGTACTTTTTCGAGGTGGTCCCATTGTAATTTCATTGAGATCTGATAAGTTTCTCCTGAGATATGACGATAAATGTCTCAAACTTGCTACTGAAGTTGACTCGCAGGGCATTGAAGTCGGTTGTTTTAGTTAAACTAACTTAATTATTGGTAGATTTAATGATCCCAATACCTCTGTACGAAAACCCATGATTCATGAATGCACATAAAACTTTCATTGGTAGGTATATAGCTAGGATTAGAACCAACGACCGTCGGGTCAGAATCAGGGTAACTATCCTTTAGGGCCGTCCAATATCACTACGTAAGTATTATAAAACAAAGTCTATCACTGCATCTGTCTGTCTGTTCGCAATAATCTCAATAGCTACTGAACGGATTATCATGCGGTTTTAATCAATAGCCAGAGTGTTTATGAAGAAGGTTTAGGTGCATAATTTTTGTAATAAGTTTTGTGTAAATTGGTTGAAATATGACGATGATTGTTAAATATGTTAAAATTGTATGTTCGATGCAACAAATTGATGCAAATTTTGTACGCATATATGTTCTACCTGTGCGAAGCCGGGGCGGGCTGCTAGTCAATAAATAAAGATGATAAGGTGAACTCTCGGTTCGTCGAGTTCCAGCATTGTCTTGCATTAGTTAACTAGGTTTTCCGGCAAAAAAAAGTATAACAGGTGATTGTAGGTAGATGAAGCATTTATCTTAATGATATTTAGTCTGAACTACCCACATTTACACATTTTTTCAAAAATAAGAATGTGATCTAGGGGCCACTTTCACTGCTGCTTGATAATAGTTTTAAATAGTTATCTGACAGATAATGCTATATAAAAGCTGTCAACAGTCATACAAGTAAGTATAGTACCTAATAAGGCTATCAGGTACTGGTGAAACTGGCCTTGAGATAGCCTTATTAGGAACTCTGACAGATTGTTGACAGCTTTTATATAGCATTATCTGTCAGATAACTATTTAAAACTATTATCAAGCAGCAGTGAAACTGGCCCCTAGATCACATTCTTATTTCTGTAAAAATTTCAAAGAACGGTGTGAAATAAATTGATGTATGTACATGTAACGCTTGCCTATAAGATATAAAAAAAGGTGCAGTGCAGTGATGCAAAATCCTAGCTATCCAGAATTGAGCATGCCGCTGTATCTGTCCTCACTCTAAGAAACAGTATGACCAGCAGAGGATCTGAGCGAGCTGAACGACCTCCACGACCTGGACGAGGCGGGCGGCGCGCACGAGATGAACGCGCTGCTCTCGCTGGTGCTCTCCATGGGGCAGAACCGCGCCGCCGGCTCGCTGCGCCTGGACCCCGTCGATGATGACGACCTGGACGAGGACTACGCAGAGGTCAGTGCCCAAAACTGCTGTACCCATAGGCGTCCATTACACGGTAGGTTATTCGTCATTCAAAACCAAAAGTTATAACTGATGGTTGCTCATGCAGCAAATGAAAGTATGGAAATATCAGTCACATCGCCGTCAGTCACCCCAGCCACCGTCAGTCACCCCATTAGTCGATCAGTTATGCATCAGTCACGGCCGTGACTGCCAGCAAACTGACAGCAAAACCTATCGTGTAATGGACGCCTTAGGCAGGCCTGTCGCACTCCGCGCTGTAGCTATGAAAATGCTAGCACCTCCGCGACTGACAAATTCAGTCAGTAGTGTCATGCGCGCTCTCCATCGGACGCGCGCCTTTATTTACCGCTCTAGATCGGACGCGCGCCTTTATTTACCGCTCTAGATCGGACGCGCGCCTTTATTTACCGCTCTCGATCGGACGCGTGTCTTTATTTACCGCTCTCGATCGGACGCGCGCCTTTATTTACCGCTCTCGATCGGACGCGCGCCTTTATTTACTGTTCAATTTGTTTTCTCCAACGATGTTGGACTATATGCGACTATATACAACTCGACTGCGAACTAAACCGCAAAACCGGCCCGCAAGGGATCGACCTTGAACAGAGTTTGTCCCTTTCTTTTGTATGGACCAAATATATATTTATACTATACACTAGCTGTGCCCCGCGGCTTCGCCTGCGCTGAAAATCACTTTCATTTATTTAAATTATTTTTTTCATAAGAACCATCTCCTGACGATAAAAAACACGACAAAAAAAGAATTAGCGGAATCGGTCCAGCCGTTAACGCGTGATGCCGTGACCAAGGGTAATTGGGGTTAATTTTTATTTATAAGATATATAGCACTGGCAAGTTGTTAGACAGGGATACACTCCCACCTAGGTGCCTTTCGTTTGTGCCATTTTGTTCTACAAAGAAATTACAACCTTATGTTTAAAGCATACGGATTAAATTGAATTTATGAAAACGTCTGCAGTGACCCATATTATTATAATAATTCTATGGTTTTCTCACAACACTCTACCTTACTGTAAGAGACAGCTGACGGCCCGCGAGCTGACCGAGTGATACACTCTCGCCGCGCGGACTTTCGTTGCGCAACACGCGGTTCCAAGTTACTATTAGTTTATTCTGTGTCGCAAATTCAAGGTTGCGACCTTTCCATGCGTGTAGCGTAGTTTGAACGTTACCGACGTTGTAACTAGATTTGATCTCGCATTTTTGATATCAGAGAGTGCATCTTCTATATTTGTACTATATTTATTCTGTGCCTTGGTACGAGTTTCGTATACCGAACAAATGTTGTATGAAAAACACACAGTACAGCGCGTCTAGTGGTTTTCACACTTCATTGAATGTAGACCAATCAGGAGCAGGGATAAGTCGAAAACTATGTGAGATCTGTCAAAAGCATTTACGATGAAAACTCGTAGTAAGGGTACGGAACACATCAGAGTGCCTAGTGCGAGTTTCTTTAGAGTGGTGCGCTTACTCGATCAAGTTGAGGTAAACGCAGATCTATATGGAAATAAAAAGCGCTATCTATTGTGCATAATAGGTAACATTGTAATTTCCATACATATCTGCGTTTGCTTTAACGTGATGTATTAAGTAAATAAATCTAAAAAATCGCACTAGGCACTCAGACAGATACCAATAAATGATTTATGATTATGATGGCGCTGTTTTATTCCATACAAATGTATACTTACGTGATCGAGTAAGTACCTAAACCAATCTAAAGAAAGGTTTTACAAAAATCCAATGATGCCGTTTTAGTTTTCATCTAAATCGGGCCCGAGACTCCTTTGAGCATTTTTCGCTATTCCTCATAGTTTCTGATTCGGTCATCTAGGGCCACTTGAAAAATTCATTTTGTATAAGCAAGCTTTCGACGTTTATTTACTTAACATCAGGTGAGATAGTAGATATTGAGAGAGAGAGTTGGCAAGGTGTGTGAGTGTCGTAGCAGTGTTGTAAGGTGTGAAGGTGTCCAGGTGGGTGAGTTGTACGCGGTGGAGGAGCGCGCGCGCGGCGAGCCCCCGCTGCTGGCTGACGACGGAGTGATCGTGTTCGACGTGGGCGCGGGCGGCATGCGCGCGCGACGCTGGCAGCCGCGCCGCCGCCCCGCGCCCGCCGCCGCCCGCCACGACCATGTACGTCACACTGCACTGCGGACCTATCACGAACTTTCACAGTTGAATCAACTAATTTAACTAAACGACGGGACGAAGCTATGTAGGCAGTATAGCTTCCATCTCCTGTCATTTCAAAACCTGTCAAACTTTGTTATAGGCCTGCTGCACCATACGACTCGAAAATTACCACAGACCTGCTACATATTAAACTTGATCGCGTACACCGGCCCCCATGAGACCTATCTTGAACGGAGTTTGTCCCTTTCTTTTGTATGGACAACTTATATATATATACCATACATATAGTATAGGACATATATAGGACTAGCAGGTTGTTAGACAAGGACACGCTCCTACCCTGGTGTCTCTCAATTGGGCCGTTTTGTTCTACAAAGCAATTACAACTTTACCATTAAAGCATACGGATTAATTTGAACTTGTCAAAACATCTGCAGTGCACCATCCTTTTTATTACGTCCATGAAAATTACATATTTATAACCGTTTTCACAAGACACACAAAATTATATAATTGTTTAGGGATCGTCCAGTTTCCAGTTTCAGTCCAGTCGTTAGTTTAAAACCTCACCACATATCACCAGAGGTAAGGGAGGGGGTCAAAATGTTGCCCAAAAATTACGTGATTAATGGACTTATGTAATTTTAGATGCCATGTGAAAACGGAGTTAGAGTTGTCTCAAGAATGAGTTGATACTATTTTATGACATTTAACTTTTACTACTAATTCAATTTTGATAATATACGATTATTATCCTACTTATTTCGGTAATACTATGGCATTGTAAATACTAATATAATTTTAAATGCCCTTCTAGAGGCTGCGATAATGAAGATTGTGTATTTGATTGACTGTAAAATGTCGTATGCCAGATTGTGGCGAAATGTGCTGAACATCATTTAAATATATCCAACATCTTGTACCATATTTCATGCGATTGAACAACTTTATTTAATTTCATTTATATATAATAATATAATTTATATATAATATAATATAAGATAAGACTTATGAAAAAGTCAGGATTGACATAACAGTTCTTGTGTGGAGATCGCGCATTGACAAACGTAACGTAGGACTAAGTGATGACCATAATTCGATAAATGGTTGGTGTCAGCTCGATGAGAGTAGTTGATGGTCGTGGTGAAAAGCGTGCAATAGAAGAGGCCTGCTCGTATGTTCAAGAATCAAGATGTGTCAGTGATACCAGAACCATTACGAAGAGGTTGTAACAGCTTGATGGAATTATAGGAAACCCAACATTCTTTAGAGCAGTGGTTCCTAATTAGTTTTGCATGCGCACCCCTTTAAAATAATACTTCATCTCACGTACCCCTTAAGCTACAATATATACGGCAGTGGTCTGCAGGCCAGCACTCAACAACTTCTATAAACTTGGACATATTCGTAGTGTCTCGTATTAGTCAGCACGTTGAGCCGTCATTACCGCCCAACCGGTAGATAGCATCCAGTTTGGCTAGAAGATAGTATAGATTACTGCACGTCTTGTTACTTTACGTACCTTCAACGACGTACGTAATGAAGTTAATGTGTTTTATTTTTGAAACAGGAGGAGTCAGATACACCGCCTCGAGCGCGGAGCACGGAACCTCGAGCTCGAAGCACGGAACCTCGAGCACGAAGCACGGAACCTCGAGCACGAAGCACGGAACCTCAAGCACGAAGCACGGAACCTCGAGCACGGAGCACGGAACCTCGAGCGCAGAGCACAGAACCTCGAGCCAGCACTAGCACGGAGCGCACCGAGACACATTCCGAGCCCACACACGACTCCTACTACCCGGGTGAGTGAACATTAACCATGTATTGATACACCCGGACTGTCGCGTGATGACGCGCGGGTACCAAACTTCACGACATGACGTACCAATCACTGCATATTATCCGCACACGAACCTAAAATTGACTTCTGCCCTCTCAAGGTTTGGACATCTGGAGAGGATGGATAAAGGAATATCAATGAAATAGATTTATGATATGAGTGTGAATGGCCAGCCGGTAAAGACAGACTTTATTTTATGACCCAGGAACTAACTCGCCCGGGGGAGCAAGTTGGTTATGTGGAAGTCAATACCTAAAGGGCAGCATACCGCACTAAAAAATTTGGGGTGCGCCATCATCCACCGTAGTGGGGTATATGGAGTCGCGCTAGTATTGACCATCTTGCCCTGATGGCAGTCCCAAATGAGCCACTGCCGCTGCGGAAGGATGACCTTGCTCACCAAGGTCACCCCTCAACCGTCATGTGGGGTAGTGCAACTCATTGGAGAGTCCCCCGACGGCCTTGACTCTTCAAACAGTTACCCCACAATGACAGAGGAGTGTGGCACGTCTTCTCCTCAAACGCCCCACATCGTCCGTCATTCTTATGTGAGCCTGATAAAATAGCGTCCTTTTTTGAGCTTAAGAATAACAATCACCCATGTTATTAAGTTGTAAGAGTAAATAAATGAATTGTATTGTATTGTAATGGTTGTTTAATTGTCGGCAGGAGGTTCAGACTCGTCTCCGGCGGAGGGGCGCGACACTACGGCGGGCAGTGGAGGCAGTGCGGGCAGTGGAGGCAGTGCGGGCAGTAGAGGCAGTGCGGGCAGTCACAAGCCGCGCCGGCTGCAGCGCGCGCGGGACTCACGCAGCGACCGCAGCTCCGGGGATGAACGTGTCACTCAGGTACACATGTTGTAAGACGAGCGGGAAACACTCCTCCTGAATTGATATCTACCATATAGCATTGGCGCATGTTTGGCCTTGGCCAAACCTTCTTATCGGTGGTTTCAATTGGTAATTTTGTCAAAAATTTATATAATTGGTTAGTTTAAAGCTTAAAATATAACTTATTCCACATTTACTTACCAAAGTATGACACAAAGCGATAAATGGCTTTTTCGGCCATTATTCTTACAACCTTATACGCATTGTGGCGTTGTGAATAACGTGCTTACGTTGGCTGGGTTTCAACCGGACTAATCAAAATAAGAGCTCACGCCGCATGTGCGCTGTTATTTATCGAGATGTATTTTCTTGCGCCGGCCCTATATCTTTTTTTTACATAGAAATGGGTAGCACTTGACCACTATCTCACCTGATGTTAAGTGATGATGCGGTTGATGATGGACGCGCTTACCCAAAAGATACCTATTCACTCGCGATTTGAAGACCCTCATATTGTATTTAACACAGACTCAGGCGGGGCATTCCATTCTCTGGCAATTCGCATGATGAACGAACATGCAAATCGCTTCGTTCGTATAGGTATAGTATATCCACAATAAATCGGTGGCGCTTTTTAGTGTCTCCGGGTGTCCAATGGAAAAAGTGAAATCAAATTATGCAGTTCCATAGCACACCAAAATGAAACCGATGCAAAACCGATAAACAAGCGACTTGCGGACCCTTATAGATTCGTCATGTCTGTCTGTCTGTCTATCCGTCCGTATGTCACAGCCATTTTATTCCGAAACTGTTAGGACTACAGAATTGAAACTTGGTAGGTAGATGTATTCTGTGAACCGCTCTCCGATTTTTATACAAAACTAAAATATATAAGTTTAAGGGGGGGCATCCCATACATGGAACTGAAACAAAAAAAAAAAATTTCTTCAAACCTATACGTGTGGGTGTCTATGGATAGGTGTTCAAAAATGACATTGAGGTTCCTAAAATCATTTTTTCTCAAAGTCAATCATTTGAAAGATAGGCGCGTCTAAAGTGGTAAAATGTGTGTCCCCCCCCCCCTCTAACTTTTAAAGTATGGGAGTGAAAAATCTAAAAAAAATATATGCTGTAGATCTCAATAAAAACTAACAACGAAAATTGGTTTGAACGAGATGTAGTCAGCAGTTTTAGAGATATGGCGACCGCAAAGATAACTTTGTTTTTCATACAAACACTATGAAAAACATAGTAAATTTTGTAGTTGCGAAAAATCATAGTTATGGAATACTTAACTGTGTTACGGAACCCTACGAGTGCGAGTCCGACTTGCACTTGGCCAGTTTATTTAACCCAAAAATGTAACATCATTATGATTTTAGTTCCTATTTAATTATTTCTATATCTTTTAAGTCAAAGAATAATATTATGTTTTAATTACAATCACGGTGTAGTTATTTATATAATTAAACAACCTTCACAAGTAATCATTGCATTCGATTCAACCTATCGACTGATCAATCTTTTGATTTGTTGGGTAGCATCCCAAGTGTTTATAAAGAAAAAGTGTTCACCGACGTAACCTTGTAATGATGTTTAGTTTTTTAGAACTTGTTGATTATTTTAAAAATGAATTATTAGTCAAACCAAATCGTAAAAACGTTTTCTTTTGTCATTATTAGAATAAATATGTATTTGTAACTGAAAAATGTTAAGTAATTATGCAGTTCTGACTTTGAAAAACTAAATAAAATTATGTGCCCTTCTAAAAGGGGGTAGCTCTAAAATTTTCTACAATCTGAGTTACATTTCAAGGTCAAGTCGTGAACAAGTCTTAACAAGAACAAGAACAAGATTATTCAGTCACATGTAAAAAAAAAAAAAAAAAAGTCTGGACATGTTCAGACCTGGCTGGTCATACATTTTCGTTTAAGATTTTCCTATCTGATTTCGATGCTAATAGGTGAGGGTGATAAATAAGTGTTTTCCTACCTATTAATTACAAATTTTCCTTATTTAAAACTACTTTTCAGATGATTTATTATATACAATTATACCTTATTTTTTATTTTTTTATTCCTTCACACCTCCAATGCCTTATCTTTACGGTCATCAGAGAATCATACACTGTCCAAGCCTAGCCACCATAGCTCTTTCTATGACAACTCATTTGCAGTGCAAGCTGTCAGGCTTTGGAATGCACTTCCATTGGAAATTAAACGCTCACAGACTCTTACTACGTTTAAAGATCGCGTCAAGGCCCACTATCTCTCCCGAACTGCTATTGCTTTTGATCACAATTCTCTTTTATGAAATATGTGTATATTGTATTATATGTATATATGAATATATATAGTATACAGTATTGTATGACATTATGCATGTATTATATTGCTATGTATGTATTAAATTACATAAATTATATGTACCTTTTTAATTATGTACATACCTATTATTTTATTTTATTGTTATTTATTTATTTTTTATTATTATTATTATTTTTTTCTACACCTATACCGCCATGTATGCTAATCTATTCCTTTCCACCTTAAGGTTGTCTGGAAGAGATCGCTTTAAGCGATAAGAACGCCTGTTGCCACATTGTTTTATTTACCATTTTTTTACTTTTAATTTGTATGGTGTAATAAAGTGTTTATCTATCTTATTCTAACTTATTTTACATGAAGTTACAACTAATTATAAGTTATTAATCGCGACTTAGTAAATTCTATCATTGACTCACTCACACTGAAATTTAGCTATTCATATATCATTAAACGCGACGTAATTAACACCTTCATTACAAGGTCACGTTGTTGAATTTTGATTAAAGTGTCAAATGTGATCTATTAAATTGACTCTACTATAGTAGATCGTCACCCATGAGCTTCTGGGCTCTCCTCTCCTCACTATCTAGGTATTTCTGATCGAAGGCGATAGGGGAATCAGGTCAAAAAGCTCTTTAGTACATTGTTTAATGAATGAATGTGAATGATATATCGAGTGTGGTGGATGTCGGCAGGTGAAGGACAGCAAGCGTCAGAAGCTGGACAGCGGCATCGGTGAGGGAACCCCCTCCATAGACAAGTCTCACTCCAGGTCATACTCCTCGGACGACGGTCAGTATGCTCTTATATACTATCACTGTTATCTTTTACAAACTTCACAAAAACGGATTAGGTTCTCGATTTGTCGATAGCTTTTTGACGTGACAACCTGCATGCACGAAAAATGTCCCGATGCGCTCATTGTCCCGTTACGCTCATTGTACGCATGCGCCGATTTCATCAATGTTTTGTGTATGAATGTAAATATTGATATGCATTTGAATATGAACAAGAACATGTTTGTTATGACGTTGTCACATTAAACTATCGTCCGTAAACCAACTTTACAGACAAACAATTTTTTTTAAAGCTTTTTTTGTAACGGCTTGGGAAATTATTTTTTTGTTTGAAAGGGTGTACTTTCCATGTGGTGCCATTTAAATTTCATCGAGATATGTCCAGTATTTTCAGAGATATGGAGATAAACACCTCAAACTTGGAACGCGACGTTTAAAGACGGTTCTTTTAGTTTCTTTAACTATCTTAATTATACTATTCATATTCAATATATATTTTTTTAAATCTTTATTTCATCTTTTATCGTGAGGCGTTATACCAGTTATAGGCCTATTATTTGAAGCCGAGACAGACCAATATTCACTTTTCGTAATTAGACTAAAAGTTTAGTCGGATATTTTGTTACGGAATCGGAATTGTTTTTGTTATACTTATTTATTTTCCGTTGCATTGATGTTACTTGTATGTCCGTAACTTGTGTTAAAAAGACTACAAACTCAATTACATTTCACATTAACTAGAACAACACTGGATTGAAAACTGCTGACGTGACTTTGGAATAGGATTACATTAGCTTTTAGAGAAACAGAGGGCATTTTTAATTTCGTATAAACTAGCGTTAGATCTAATCTGTTGATAAGTGATGATGCGGTCAAGGATGGTAGCACGCTAGGCCTAGAATGGGAACTCGCTCTGAGGGACTGCTGCCGGAACACATCAGATGCTTGGCGACAGATTTTCTATCTTGAGGTTGGTGGCTGGCCAGGCGGACACTAGACAGTGTTCTAATGTTCCCAAACTTATTTTCCTCGTAGACAAATTTCAAAATTTTACTGGTTGCGGTGGACTGCTACATTTCTACCATACTCCCAAAACTTTTCAAAAAATGTGTAAATGTGAATGTGAAATCTTGTGATAGAAATTTGCGTCGCAGCTGAGTTTCTACCCCAAATTCGAAGTGTTAAAAATAAACAAGATACATATTATCTGTCTACATTGATAGATAAAGCCTTTCTTGCACGCTAACGTAGTCCCCCGTCTCCCGTGGACTCCTGGGGGGTCCACCTGGACCACTTTGGGCATCACTGTTTTAAATCCATGGTACTAATACTTAATAACATGTCAGATGACACGGACATGTCGTGGTGCGAGGACGAGTCCATCACCTCGGAGTCGAGCGCCGGGAGCGGCCGGCCGCGCCCCCGCCGACCGGAAGCGGAACTGCCCTTCTTTGACCCCGCCGAACATGACTCCACGGAACACGAACACTCACCGGAAGCACCCGAAGAAGGCAAGAGACACGATGCTGAAGAAGAACCCGCTTCGAAGGAAGACAAGCCAAGCGGATCGGAGCTCAAACGGAAGAAACTCGGCGGGAACGGCAGTACTAGTCAACTTAGAGAAACTACTAAGAGAGCGCCTGAAGGTATCTAAACTTTGTTACCTAGTCAAGCTTTAGAAGTTTCTTAAAACAGCATTCATTCATTCGCCGCTCTTTTTAGGGTTCCGTAGCCGAATGGCAAAAAACGGAACCCTTATAGATTCGTCATGTCTGTGTCTGTCTGTCTGTCTGTCTGTCTGTCTGTCTGTCTGTCTGTGTGTCCGTCCGTATGTCACAGCCATTTTATTCCGAAACTGTTAGGACTACAGAATTGAAACTTGGTAGGTATTCTGTAAACCGCTTTCCGATTTTTATATAATATTAAAAAAATTAAATAATTTAAGGGGGGGCATCCCATACATGGAACTGAAACAAAAAAAAAATAATTCTTCAAATCTATACGTGTGGGGTGTCTATGGATAGGTATTCAAAAATGACATTGAGGTTCCTAAAATCATTTTTTCTTAAAGTTAATCATTTGAAAGATAGGCGCGTCTAAAGTGGTTAAATCAGTGTCCCCCCCCCCCTCTAACTTTTAAAATATGGGAGCGAAAAATCTAAAAAAAATATATGCTGTAGATCTCAATAAAAACTAACAACGAAAATTGGTTTGAACGAGATACAGTCAGATAACTTTGTTTTTCATACAAACACTATGAAAAACAAAGTTAATTTTGTAGTTGCGAAAAATCATAGTTATGGAATACTTGACTGTGTTACGGAACCCTACGAGTGCGAGTCCGACTCGCACTTGGCCAGTTTTTATCTATTTCTTATAAGCCAGCGTCTGACCACTATCTCGCCTGGTGGTTAAGCGATGATGTGTTCGTAGATGGTGAACACGCTCGGCCTAAGATCGTCTGACTTTCAAGGGGTGTGAATACCGTATGCTTATAGTGGTAGAATTTCTCTTTATTGGCGGTAAGCTACTTTATGGTTGCAAGTCAGGCGGAATATCTATTTAAAAAAAAAAAAAACATTTATAGTTGTAACCCATATTACAATAACAATTTGCAACACAAATTCTTATATAAATAGATAATACAATGCAAAGTAATACAAGATAATAATGAATGTCACATAATTAATAAAATAGCAAATAATTAAATATCACACAAATTTCGACATTTTTAATAATAAAATGTATTTAATTAATCTATGTAATATAAAACGTAACTATGATTATAAAATGTATGCAACTGTATGACGATGATGTATGGATGTTGGTTACTCTTTCACGCAAAAACTATGAACCGATTGAATGAAATGTGGTATGTAAATGTGGTATGTAAATAGCCTAGACTTTGGAATAACACATAGGAGGACTTTTTATCCCGATATTCCCACGGGAACGATAAACTAGGGTAAAACCGCGAGGCACAGCTAGTATGTAATATGCTCTTCTACCACCCGTGGAAATGTCAGGTCGTCGTCGCGTGCAGAAGTCGCGGCGGTGCAGGTCGCGGCGCGGCTCCAGCCCGCTGCCCGACAGCGGGGGGCGCACCCCCCGGGACCCGCGCCGCCTGCGGCTCTCACTGGCCATGAAGCGCGCCGTGCTGGACCTGCCGCTCCCGCACGCGCTCAAACATTACGTCAACTACGGAAGATGCTACCAGGAGTAAATACCACCACACCGCCGCTCAAATACTAAACTTGCCTGAAGTAAGTGATTGGAGAACTTGTTAAACGATTGCAATTTCTGTTTTAAAATTATCGGTTATTAATGTTATGTACGGGCTGTATTTCACTGCCGAGGAGGAGCGACGGACTCGCTCGATACCTAGGTCGGGAAAATTCGACTTAAAGTAACGTGGATTACATATACGCCCGTATATAACATTAAAATTTAAATGTCGCTATGGAAACACATGTCGTAATACGTAATACGGGATTATCGCAAGTCAGCAAATGCTCCACCATCAAAGCGCCTCAGTACATCTTTGGGGTAGTCTATGAATCACGTCATGTGTTTACAATCTACATATAAATGTTATCGTAAATTACTCTGTCTTGTAGCGCTGATATTTTAAATTTGAAATATTTAGAACCAGTTTCACCGGTTCCTGATAATGTGTTAGATAGTTATTTGACACATGACGCCATATAAAAGCTGTCAAATATCTGTCAGATTTCTTCATATTAGCGCTATCAAGAACCGGTAAAACTGACCCTTAGTAAATGCAACTGTCTGACAAGTACCATAGAGTTGTATTTTCAATACCACAGATTAGGATAAAAGCAGCGCATAAAAATGAATCGTTATATGAACTGAAGAATAAACTTAAGGTAACAGAAAATAATTTTATTTTTAAATTAAAATGTAAAATTTCAAAGTATGAGTCTAGAAATGAATGGAAATCAAATGGGATGATGTTGAAAATATATTATTTTGAACCTTTACGTAGGTGTTTGTTTCAAATAATTGTTATTTTTTAATGAAATTATTGTGGCGTGATTGTGATTCGTTTTGTAAATATTAAATGTTGTTTTGTACTGAATTTTACGCAACCGGAAACACACGAAAGATTTATTTGTAAAATAATATGCTTATAAATTGGTAAATCATCTTGTTACTAATTTACCATCGGAAAATAGAGAGATCTGCCTATAATGGCGACCGCTTCACTTAAAGTTTACACATCTAAAACCTAATATGGAAACATCACGCGCGTACTAATCCACTAATAACTCCACGGTGACGGCCACAGGCCAAACATGGGCCGTCATAGCTTAGCACGGAGGTTGAATAAAATGTATGTTTAGTTTCCATCACTTGTTAAAAACAGTTTATAATTTACAGTGGATAAAAGATGCTATATTTATCTACCCGTTATGTTAGGTGGCGGGTGAATAAAACTGCGTAGTACCCAACATTGCTGCATATATAAGTATTGTAACATTTAGGCCCATTTCACCAGTTCCTGATTGATCTATTAGGGATTTATCTGCCAGATTGTTGACAACTTTCATATGACGTCATGTGCCAGATAACTATCTGAATCTTAGTCAGGAACTGGTGATTTAATTTTAACTGGCTGATTTATAACAGTGTCGTTAATGTATACCTGTCGTTCACATTTATGTTTTAGATGTGTGTAAAGAGGTATTCAGGGTTGTTCTCCACCGATGCTGAGCTATTCAGAGCGAAGATATGAATCGCTAATAACCAATAATAATGTGTACCGCTTCCGCAATTGCATTACGGAATGATATTGCTCACTTCAACGTAACGCTGTGAAGCGAATTACTGAAAATTGGCTTTTATTATGAAAGTTCTATGTCACGAGCTGTTTGACCTGAATATTTACCGTGTATCAAAAACATATAAAAATAGGGAAACACTGGTAAATATAAATGTCAAACTTACATAAATGGCAGGGAAGAATAGACACAGGCGAGCCCTATAGCCATACCACGGTGTGCAATTAACTGAACCTTCAGCTACATAGTATGCTCTATTGTAAATAGTGATAGGAAGGCGCTTCAGTAACGCCAGTCACAAGGGAAACATGACAATATCGTTATTATACATTTATTGTGCATATAGACTGCCATATTCGTCTGATTTGATCTGATATGTATGGTGGCTAACAAATGTCTATGTGGTTGCAAACCTACCTGTCACTTGATTAGCGGCCATTATTGACAACCGGGGACTTGTCACTCCTAAAATAGTGTTGTCCTTTTCTCGCCACTGAAGTCAAAGAGATGAAGAGAGTTTAATTAGTCAGATGGAGTTTTAATAATATTGGAAGAGGTAATACTAGTAGTTAGAAATTAAATGAAATGTCTTTAGTTTGGTAACAATTAACCAATGTTTGGTTTAAATCAATGTGGCTAGTTTGTGGATTTGTACCAAATTGATTTTTTTCTCGAGTAATAAATCAGTAGTTATATAATACAGGATAAAATAAAAGTACCTATTGCTTTAGTGCCTTGTCATCGATTGTGTTTGTGCAAGAATGCAACATCACAACGTTCAATTAATTCTCTTGGTTTTTTTGAAACATCGATACTAATTAAACAAACTCAATAGTTTGAGCAGTTTCTTTTTGTAAAATAGCTACTGCACAATTTTACTCAGCGTTATTTTTCAATATACCGCCTTCTTACTTCCTTTATCCTAATAAATAGTCGAGCTGTTCACATATTAACGTTTTTATGAGTATAACCTTTATCACTTGTCAAGTTTTCTTCTAAATAGACGGTTTGAGGTTTGCACATTGTGTTTTAGTCGACGTCTCATAAATATCCTTAATGATAATATTATATTCTAGTAAATGATAAACTAATAGATAGGTAAGGCAAGGACTGTATATGACGAGTCATTTTTTTACTTTTTAATATTGCAGAGAATGTGACGGTGGCACGCGACACATCGCCAAATCTCGCATCCACACTACACTAACATTATTTTTATCGTGCTTTTGTAGCCTATTAATTGCACTATTAATTGGTTAAAATAAAGTGCTGAAATACAACTTCAACTGATATTCAATACAGAGTTAATTAATATCTGTGTCATTTAGAACTTATAATTATAAATGAAAACTGAAATCAGGTTTAATCTAGCTGTAAGTATTAGCGATGTGTCGTATGCGTCGCTAGGTTGGTAGCATAGTCACTGTATGTAAGACTGCCCGCGCCGGAGACGCATCTAGATTTAGTTACTCATCGACATTACCTACTTATACCTTCTCTAAGATTTATCTGCTGCACCCGCGGACATTACGCTCGGACACGAGCCGATTAAAGTAGAACCAGCTTCCACTTTCTATTGGTTCGGTGGAAGAGCAGAGCTAGTCCATAAAGCGGGAATGTGGGACGATGTACCGAGGCTGGTCAGCGTCGGATGATGTCCGATGGAAGGAGGCGGTAGTTGTGTCGCGGCGGCGCGTCCGGGGGCGCCGTGTGACCGCGCCTTATTGTTAACGTTGTAGATGTTTATCTTTGATAGTTCTTAGCTCATTATTGAAGGTTTGTGCGGGAGCGCCGCGCCGGTGACGCGCCGCCGGTTGTCTTGTATCATACGATTGTTTCTTGTAAATAATACTGTCATAATGTTTTATTTTTGTTGCGAGTATGTAATGAATATATTGTAATGATTTTATTAAGAAAAAGTCTTTTACTTCTCCTTGAAACCTCTTCAGTTAGTAGATAATCAGGATGGAAGGAAGAATTACGACGCGAAGGTTATATTTTAAAATATTTATTTTATAAGTTGATCGATATTAAGGAGTAGGTATGTGTATACCTAACTACACAAGTAGCGGCGTTACGCGGTGGGTGCTTACACGATATATTTACAGTTATACCTATACGATCGTATTAAAAAAAATGTTTTGTTCATATAAATAATATACACAACACATTTTTGTATTTTTCTTGGCATAAATATTCGGCAAGAGTTTACATTTCACTTTGTTTCATATATAATTCACATAATATTACAGTTTTAAGCTTTTCATTATTTCACTCACTGACGACCGATCTGTTCATATCACGAACAATGATACACCACGTGATTACCGTGTAGGATACGCGTCGAGGATACATCAACACATCTCACTGCTGTCTCAGCAAACATAAAAATAGTAGTTCCCGGGATTCACGCACGACACACGATGATGATCATCCTACGTCACTGATAGTGTGAGCCGTGGCCAAGCTGAGGTGTACTCGCTAGCACCAGTTGCGGGCGCCGTGTCCGTTCTCCGGGTAGAGCGCGTCGGGGGGCGCGGGCGCGGGGGAGCCCAGCCCGTTGAGCAGCTTGCGGTGTGGGCGCGGCGTGGCGCGCGCCGCCTCGCGCGCCCAGCGCTCGCCCGCGTGCGTGCGCTTCACGGGCCGCTTGCCCTCCGCCTCCGAGGGCGGGCGGCCGCCCTCCTCCTCGCCGGCCAGCGAGTGCGCGCTGCGCGCCTTATGCAGCGACAGCCGCAGCGGCTTGCGCGGGGGCGTGGGCCGCGCGCGCCCCTCCTCCTCCTCGCGCTTGCGGTAGTGGGCCGGCCGCGCCTCGCCGCCCGGGAAGTCGGACCACTCGGACTCCAGCTCGGAGGACCTGGCGCTGCGCGAGTGCAGCTTGGAGGTGCGCCGGCTGGACTTGTGCGCGTTCTCGAGCACCTTGCCGTCGATGCGGTGGTACGCGCCCTCGTCCACCTCGAGCCGCACGTCCTCCGCGCTCTCGTTCTTCTTCATCTTGCGCAGCCGCTGCGACCGCTTCAGCTGCTCGATGATCGAGAGCGTCTTGCGCTCGGCCCAGTTGGTCTTCTTGATGCTCTCCTCGATGCGGTCGGCGGCCTTCTTGATGTCGCGGTGGCGCGAGTCGTACGCGCCGGGGGCGGCCGGGCGCCGCTCCTCCGGCTCGGGCTCGGGGTCGGGGCGCGGCGGCCGCGAGCGCTGCTTCTCCATGTGGCGCTGGTTGCGCTCGATCATGCGGATGGCGGCGTCCGTCTCGGCGCAGTAGTCCTTGTGGATGCAGTGGTGGGAGAGCGAGTGGCGCATGCGGCCGGAGCGCGGCTCCAGGCTGTGCGCGCTGTGCGAGCGGTGCGCGGGCGGCGGGGAGGGGGCGGCGCGGGAGGAGGCGCCGCTGGCGGTGGAGCGCGGCCGCAGCAGCGGCAGGTTGGCCTCGCAGGGCTCGAGGCCGGGCAGGCGCGCCACGAGCGCGGTGATGTCGGGCCCCTTCTGGAACACCTGCACCTCCCCGCGCGGGCTGGCGCGGCGCGCTGGCTCGCTGCTGATGTTGATGTTGGTCACGTTCTTCCTGCTCTTGTTCACCGTGATGCAGCTGTCGCTGCTGCTCGTCGGCTGCAGCTGGAACCGTCACATGACACGTGTCATTGTTATTACAAACAAACAGCTCACAGCAATGATCGAGCCTCCGGATGATTACCTGGGTATGCCTGGACAGTAGCTCGGCCACCTGTTCCTCCAGGTATGATATCCGGTGCGTCAGTCTGGTGTTGTCGGAGCGCAGACCCTCCTTGGCCCTCTCCGCGTCCTCCGCCGAGCTCCTCAGGGCGCCCAGTTCTGCTCGCAATGACGCTGCCTCATTCTATAACAAATAAATGCAAATTAGTAGGAAAGTACTGTTCGTTCAGAGAAGATGTATTCAGAACACCATACTTCAATTCGATGAAACGTTATAAAGTGACACGAACAACGGCAAAGATTTCTGGATTCAAAAAAGATTCACTGATAACACTTAACAATCACTCGGTCGCTATCCGCGCTTAGATGTTTACACTGTACCTTCCAAAAAATGACTCATGCCGCGGTTTCAACGTCTTGTATAGGACGAGAATATTTCTACATAACATTCCAGCATTGACTCGAAAACAAAAGACAAAAGACGTTCAAAACAGAGCAATAAAAATCACAAACAATACGCGGCTTTCCTTTGAACATCTGATGTAAACAACTTTACCATACATGCTAATTTGATCTCTAACGACTTAAGAATAAGGTTCAATCTTAACTACAAATCGAGGTACATTGACTAGGGTCGGAATTCCAGGAAGGTTACTTTTATGACGGTCAGGTTTATGGCACTTAATTAGATTTTTTTCCGCGGCTATTCTCTAGAACGTTCTGGCGTAACAATACGATGAGTTGCTGGAAAACAGACTACTCCAACCCATATAGAACCGATTGGCGCCATCTTTGTTCGTATTCATAGATAAAAGTTAACTAACTAAGTATATAAAACAAGTCGCTACGTGTAGTCAGGTACGAGTAACTAGATCAATCAATACTTTGAATGGAATACATATAATGCAAATACATTTGCCCAATTGGACCATAATAAAGCTAATAAACTATAACTCAAATGAGGTGCTTAGGGGCTAAATATTAAAACAGACAAAGTACTCATAATGTATGCAAGGAAGATGCATACGTCTAGATGTAGACATATGAGCAGGGTTGGTACCTGTGTGAAGGTAGCGGGTGGCGGCAGGGGAGAGGCGGGCGCTCGCAGCAGCACGAGCCGCGCCGGCGCCGCCACGCCCACCGCTCGTTGCAGCTCCTCCGAGCTGCGGCATGATATCACTAGCGACCCGTTTACTTCTACTAGTCTGGAAATATGTTCAAATCATGTACTATTTACCTATCGAACATGAAATGCTTTACAATCTTATTGTTGCCTTATTAACAGACTTTACAGACATTTTAAGACCTATTTTAATTTCATCAGACAAATTTGCGGTGTTTATCTTCATATCTCAAACGCAAGTTGTTGCTTGTTGTACACTACGTACTCATACTACGTGGTAAAATTGACAACCCAAATGTGTTAGCGTGTATAAATGTGTTTGTTCCGGAGCACTACATACGCACGGGCCGCCGTCGGCACAGGCTTTTCGTATGTCCAGATTCGCACACCCTCCATGCTAGGCATGCGCCCACGCTGCGGGCGATGTCTGTCGTCAATGTATTCGTGCATCAGTTCCAACATTTTGACATATTTAACGCATACGTATACTTGGAAATCATGCACAATAATAACTTACACTTTTGATTAAAACTTGGGAGCTAAACTCGAGCAGTGCCAATATTTGGTCCTTTTTATATCTTGTAGGCTAGCGTCTGACCACTATCTCACCTGTTGGTAAGTGATGATGCGGTCGAAGGTGGTAAGCGCGCTAGGCTTCGAATAGGAACTGGCTCTCAAGGATAGCTGCTAAAACACATTAGATTGTGACTTAACTGTAACTTGAGGGTGGTAGCTGGCCAGGCGGACACTAGATAGTATCCAACCACTATGTAAATCCTTTTACCCTAGTCTGCAAGTTAAAAAATGGTAAACTAAACAACTGACTCTATTTTACGCAACTGTTCCAAATCTATCTTAGGAAGTTGATATTGGAGTAAGGAACTCATTGTGTAAAACAACAACATGCATTAAATAATTCGTTCGACGAGAACATTACATTAAGATAATGTGTGAGTTTCATTTAGTTTTTTATTGACTACTTTGACACGCACACGAAAATTTTTCTACGAAATGCTTTCACAGGTCGGCCTTTGGTGGAGATAGCGTGAGCGATGCTGCGGACAATCTTCTGATGAGGTGTTGTCTGGTTTTATTATCATATTTTTTCTTTTCATTGAAATAGATAGTTACCTATTGAGAATATATACAGAGGGCTGCAAAGAAAGGGTCGGTAACGAAAATCTCGACACCTAACAAAATATTGGAGCTTTTTTTTAATATCATACAGGCTAGCGTTTTAACCACTCTCTCACCTGTTGGTAAGTGATGATGCGGTCGAGGATGGTAAGCACGCTAGGCCTAGAATGAGAACTGGATTTATGAACCAACAAGCGTGTAACATTTTATTTATCTCTTAGTACTATTAATTATTACATAATATTATACGCCCGAAAGGGACATCTGTTGATACAATATGTGATTGCAGCCCAGTGTTATAAATCGTAATTTATATATTATGTATATGATATTTAAAAAAAGCTTACTCGCAATGTGGGTTGCACATTACTAGTATTCTTGTTAACCCCTCTAACTTTGTTTTTTTACATCTTATAGGCTAGCGTTTGACTACTATCTCACCTGTTGGTAAGTGATGAAGCGGTCGAAGATGTTAAGCACGCTAGGCCTAGAATGGGAACTGGCTCTCAAGGATAGCTACCGGAACACTTCAGGTGTTTGGCGACAGATTTTCTAACTTGAGGGTGGTAGCTGGCCAGGCGGACACTAGATAGTGTCCTACCACCATGCGGGGGTTGTTGGTTTCTTAACGATGTTTTCCTTCACCGGAGGGCTGTCAAAAGCGCATATACATTTTTCGATAGAAAAATCCATTGGTGCACGGCGGGGTTTGAACTCGGTACCACGGCGTCAAAGCCGACCGTTCTCCCGATTACGCCACCGGGCCCTCAAAAATTAAGCTAAATATGCTTGTGTCTGGAGTAGGTTCACGTTAATAGTGCAATGGGTGGGGTGGGGATCGAACTCAAGACCTCTCGATCGCCAGTCCGACACCTTATCCATTGGGCTATTGCCGCTATAGATTAATGAGGTATTTGATTTCGTGAAAATATGAGTAACTACCTACATACTTGAGTACTTAGTAGGTACCTAAGACTGTGGATATATTACTATTAGGTCAAATTATGGCCTATCTTGAAATCGTCACCAAGTTAACAAAAAAATAGAGTTAAATAGAGTTTTCTGTGGAACCTTCTTGCTAGCTTATAGTGAGGTTTAATTACACCCGCTTGATCACTGCTGGAAAATAGCCATCTATGAAATCGAACATGGTAATAAAAAACGTGTGTGCATGCATGACCACGTGACGTGATCTAATTAAATTACACATCCAGTCGGGCAATGCTCGGCAGGAGCCGTATCGTTAACTTAAATCGGCGCAAAGTAATTGCATGTCTTTACGGGAAATTAATCACCATTTTTGATGTCTTCCCCGCGTACATGGGAAAAGGAAAAATTATGTTAGTTCTCTATGCTGCAGAATGAACCTTATGTCTCTGTAATAAAGTACAAATAAGTGTGCAGGTGGACGAGTGTCTAGTGAGGAACTTTAAGTATCAGCTGATAATTGCTAGGGTGGCAGGAAAAGTGTCATTGCCTCCGGATAAATGATAGATGATAGCCGGTGTCGGTCGTTAGAACATTGCTATGGGATGCCATATAATCATCTTAGTTGGTTTAGGTGGATGGGACATAATTAAAGCAGTCAATGTTCCAATAGGTAGGTAACCTAATATGATTTTATTAGTTGGACTCGATGAGATGTTTGCCCTTTCACAGATGATAGACCTTCCATAGACAAGTAACTAGTATTTTAGAAGTTGGTAGTAACTTGATGCTCAATTACAATTCTATTATAGCGTGGGTGGTCGCCGAGAATGTCCAAGCACATTTATTTAGGCAAATAAAGGCAGGAATGCAGGAATAGTTAGGTTCCAAGAGAGTGCCATAAAGATAGCATCGCGGCGATGCCCCTGCGGTTGGCGACCGACGATGGCCTGCCGAGATACACGGTAATGAAGTTTCGTCAGAATGCCGACATTAATTGCTGCTAAACTGATCGCCGAGATCCATCTCTGTAATGACGATAATTAAACGTTAGGACCTTGAGAGGTGTGTTCGTGTATTGGATGTTGTTGCAACCTCGCCGAATCTATAGCTTGATTTATTGCGCTAATGGATTACCCGAGTCGATTTTCGCCGTGCGGCTAACCACTTAATAAATCACCCCACAAAACCGCATCGTCACCCTATGTATGTACATAGTTGACTGAAATCTCAAGTGACCAGGTCATTTCTTCGAATGTCGAGTGTTGACTGTAGAGTATCAATTGTTTTCATTCATTGTTAACCAAACGATCTGTACTTCGATATATCTGGTAGCGGAACAATACAGCGAAATAAACACCTTCACACACCTTCATGTGACGGGTGTTCGCCTGCGACTGTCGCCGCGCGAAAGTAAAGTAGGTAGGATACTACCACATTACCACCAAGACACCACCAGTGTCTGCTATGATAGTTCGTTCTCGCGGCACCGATATTCTGCCTTATGTGTGCGTATAAGTTATTGATTTGTGTAACGTTATTAGATACACCTTAAGAAAAGCTTTATTTAAGTATTAGGTAGATATTTCAAAGGGGTTTCATGGTATTCAGGTGACATCAGAGAGATCATTGAAGTAAATGAAAAAGGGAGAAGATGCTGGTTCTCTTCAATCCCAAAAGTATGTAGAAGCGTCTTACCTATCTCCAGCCTTGATAGCAGAATGGTCTGCAGCCCAGTCGACGGCCATACCACCGCCGCGGGGCGCAGCACCCCACGAGCCCTCGCGGCCCTCCGCCGACACCAGGCTTCCCTGCCCGCCGCACTCCCGGATCATACTGTAAGTAAACAAACACATCCCTTCAATAAAATCAACTCACCAATGCATGAAATACTCACTTCAACATTGTGTCACATTATGTAGCGTACTTTAGCACTCGTCGAACACGCAACTCGTTAAGTCCAATAAAAATAAAAGCAATTCTGTTCTCGTACAATTTTATGGGATAATAGTGATCGCAGCGGGTAGGCGTAGATAACGTTGGAGAATGCTGTAAAAGCCGTAAAATAGTATGGATTCATAGAACCAGTCGGGACTGCAGGGATCTTCGTTCGTCACGGTCGGCCGCGCGCCTTCAGCGCCGAGGATGCTATATAGCACACTGCCTAGGTGTAGGTAGTGCTTGCGATAGCTGTCTGTGTCTGTAGGCGGAGTACCGGCCGTGAGGATGGGACTCAAGCTCGAGGTCAAGTGTTAGGGCACTGCACTGATCTCATACTGACTATAATATCGAAGTTTTTAGGAAACATTTAAAAATGTTAATTTTGGTATTCGTTTCTTGAAATTACTGTAAAGATCAATTTACTTGTATCATCAATTATATCGCTAAGTAATCCTTGTATATTTATTTTTAATCTAGACCGTAGCTATTATATGTAGGATACCTATTTGTAAAGTGCACATATCTAGGTGAATTACGTAGGTACCTACTAGTAGTGTTGCCGGTACATAGGTACCTAGTACCTACGTGAATATAATCCGACCAGCGGGAGGGTGAACCACCCAGGTCAAAGAATACTAACCATAATATAGGTAGGTATCTCGCCAACACACCACAGTATACACATTCAGTTATGCAGCCGCCAAGTCATGGTCGTGCCCTTTGTTCCTTAGTGCATTGGCACCTAGCCCGCCTGGATATCATTCAATAGCCGTTACGTTTAAAGCTTTTGTAAGTCTTAGTTATGCTTAAAAATTCAACGGGTTCTTTTAATTTAATTTAATTCAAATTTCATTTAATGAAGCTCTTTTTGATAAATCAATAGCTAAATAGGCATATCTCCCCAGCAAAGCAGTTAGGATCTGCGAATCCAGTATCCCGATGTCTTGTATATATTCTTTAAGGCTATCTCCTTACTGCAGGGAGCTGCATATATATGCATGTAACTAGGTACTTACGTACCTACTTCTAATAACTTAGGAATATGCCTGTAAGGATGCACTTACGAGGTACAGAGAATTAGTGAGATTTCCCACGGGAGTGGTGCGTGGTATCTACGCGTGCGCAGCGAAGCGTCCCGTACACAGGGAGACTGTACTTCTATATGCAGGTAGGTTACCTAACGTTAAATATCTACAAGATCACACATCTATGCTATAGGTTCATAAGGTAACAAAGAAAACAAGGCTTTACAAATGAAACTATGAAAATGACGGAAAACTTTTGGGAAACAAGCACTTGACCGCAATGTGAAAATCGAGTGACGATGTGGTGTGACATGATTTTCGTGGAATCATGCTGGTATGGAATTAAAACACATTGGAGCGATGACATTCGCAAAGCAGTGAGCAGTAACTTGAAATGAAAAGCCGAAGATCGGACTCAGTGGTAATAATTTTTAACTGACTGCACAAAAATGGTGGAGGTTCTCAATTCGCCTGTTTTTTATTTTATGTTTGCTACCTCAGATCTCCGTCAATTCTTAACCGATTTGAAAACTTCTGTTTTTTTTGAGAGAGTATGCTTCCCGTTTAGTCCCATTGTAATTTCATCGAGGTTTGATAAGTATCTCCAGAGATATGGAGATAAACACCTCAAACTTAGTACTGAAAATGATTAGCGCGACATGTGAAGTCAGTTTTTTTCGTTTTGTAAACGAACGTATTATAATATTGTTTAAGCACTTTAGGGCTACGAACACGTAAATACATTCACATTAAATATGCGTGCTATAATTTCGTTTTAGGTACCATCTTCTCGTGCCCGTCTTTTGGGAAAAAAACATTAAAATACTGCCTTAGTCCACATAAGAGCATTAGTGTGATGCAGGTATATTTCATTTTGCTGTATTTTCGTGTGGACAAGATGTTAATCGCAGTCATCTCATCCTCAGTATAATTTACTCACTGTCATGAAAGAATGACAGTGTCACCGGCAGCTACATTTATCGCAGACTAGGTGGTAGCCACTTGTCTGATTGTCACGCTAATGTCATTTTGATGGCAGCGCCCACGCGACCTCATCTTAACGACGATGACGCCCTAATGTGGTAATGATAGGCTACTCTCACGCTTCTGCTGTCGTTATTATTAAACAAACTCTGATTTTTTACGAAGGTGTAAGATTTTTTGTGAATCCAATACGAGGTAACTTTGTTTTGCTAGGGTTTTTATCGGGTAGAGTGTGCATATGAAAAGGCAGGAAATACCACAGTCCTAGGATGATTCATTTAGGTATATTCTTCATTTCTTTAACCTTTGGTTCATAGACAAAGCCATATCCCTAACTAAGAATTATCGTGAAGAGATAAGATATGACGATGTATATACACGTATATTTTGTCAAATTTTGTCCTGGTTTCACTCTTCATACATTCCTACTCTTACGTGAATTACCCACTCACCGACGGTATAAAACGTTAATAACTAATGTTACAAATCCACGATAATTTTTAGATAACATAGTTACTATTTTTTTCATTTCGTTTAAGTAGGTAATCAAAACGGCATTCCCGCTGTAATTGTAAGGTGTTATAAAATCATGTTTCAATGTTGTATAACTTATACAGTTGTCAGCCATAAATCTTCAAGTCAGAGCTCGGTCTCCGTGTTCAGATCTATGTGGACGTATATGGTTGACAAATATACTGCCAAGCGTGGACAAATGCCCACTATGTATATATTATGTACATATAGTTGTATGAACATTATGGAATGATTACTGAGTTGATTTATACGAGAGGTACCGATATGGCGTGCAATCAGAAGCCCGCCGATATGGGCATAACACGGTACGGGTAACATGTACTCCTAAGGCCATAGATTAAGTACACGACATAGGATAGGAAGTAGGAATACTCGTCCGCCCGCTGCGAACCCATACTTTGTTGCAAATTGTATTGCAGAAAGTTTTATTCGAAGAGGATTGTATTAATAGAAAATCGATCTTGTCATATAATTGTTAATGTGAACGTACCGGATTTTTTTCCGCGTCATATTTACTTCAGTACGTACAGTTTCGGTACGCTTACACTCGTTAACATAAAAAATTAGTTCTTGTGAAAACTTTCATACTAAAATTGTCATATTATCTTTGAATATTAGTTATACTTACGGTGTTTTAGGGAAAATCTGAAGAATGTGAAATGATTGCGTAAAGATGCAAAGTAACTTTCAAAGTTACACGTTTGGTTTGCGGCACGCTGCGTTTGTTTTTGTTTACTTTACTAATAGTCGTGAAATTAGGTGAAGACAAACGACGCGACGTGACGGTGGTCGCCGGTGTTGTCCTCACCTCAGATTACAATACTAGAGCTTTACTTTCACTATAACTTCGCTTTTACTTTATTACATCCATCGTTCACATTGCGGGCTGGCGGCCGGTACCACTCGTACATCATTGAGACACTTCCCACGATCGAGTGAAACCAAAAGCTGTTAAAATTAATGCTAAATCTTCTGCTGAGTTGTTAAGAAAAGAAATTGCATAACGAGCTGAGGTTCGCGGTGATGATTAAATTACAAGATAGCCGAGTTTATCTTAATGTCTTTATTACGTTTTGTTATAATTTCTCGTTTGACTTTTATTTGTCAAAAACTAAGTTAAAGACAATGAAATTTCGTGTTCACACAAAAAAGTACATCATCAATCATCTACGTAATTCTTGATTTAATTATGGCTTGACGTTTCAATGAGTTTTGTCGTTCTCTAAGATAAATTAAATTAAAATTTTAAATCAGTAAGTACAGTAAAAAAATCTCCCACTGTTAATTGTAAGTAAATGTATATCTATATAATAATATCGTTTACAAAACTGAATAAGATCGTTTAAAAAACTAAAACAATCGACTTCAAATGCCGCGCTATTAATTTTCAGTACCAAGTTTGAGGTGTTTATCTCCATATCTCTGGAGATACTCATCAGACCTCGATGAAATTACCATGGTACCACACTTGGGATATCTGCTTTCCAACAAAAAAGGATCATCAAAATCGGTTCATAAACGACAAAGTTATCCGCGAAAAAACATAAATAAAATGTATATACGGTCGAATTGAGAAACCGCCTCCTTTTTTTGAAGTCGGTTAAAAAGCGCTCTATGAGAAATTAAACCTGTTGAAGGGAAGTTATAATTTTATTATGTTTTCCACGGACAATTACGGTATTAAAGTATCTCTTTAAGATCTTTCTCTACAAATTACTTAGATAGTATTATACGCATCTAGATATAATGTGAGACTGGATCTAGGCTTTCCCAGACACTTGAGCTAGCCTGCTCATTATTTCCGCTGAGGACGTAAACAGATTGAACCGGTTTGTTATCGTGAATATCTAAAAACAAGTTGTCAACATAAGTGTTACATAAATCTGTCGGGATCCTTACAAATTAACTTATTGTCTACTTTGCGTGTATGACGATTTTAGTGTCAGTTCCAAACTTTGTGTTAATTACCATCACCATGCATTGCAAATCCAGAGACCAGGCCGTGTAGAGCTGACTTATCCATTTAACAAAATTAAAAGAAACATTGATGGAGCTCGACCAGTTAATTTTTATAAGTACAATTTATAAATAAAATTAGATTTAGGTCCTACTGAAATATTAATAGGTAAGGTAGATGAGAACTCACTCTTTTTGAATTATGAAAGTCTATACTTACTTACTTTGTGATACTGTAAATTAGGTCAGTGTCGATGCGTGACTGCTTCAATATCGCGGTACAACCGCGCGGCGACCGCACGACCGCAGCCGCAGACCGCAGCCTCTGCGCCTCAGCCACGTCCGTGAGAAACCAATACCACGTACCTTATTACACCTAACTATATTATATCAATAGTATGAACATCCTCGGACGTAAACAAACGGCGTCATTGTTTGCGCTCAGTCGTGCGCGCACGCACACCGCTGCGCGCGTGAGAGTTTTCTCTAGCTAATTATCAACGTAAATAGCGCCGCCGATTTAATTGACTCAATGGGTTAATAAATTGTGGAGTGTTCATGGTGGCTGCCCTTGGTTTCTCCTATTTAAATTAGCCATCAGAATAATTGTGAGCGCTCACGCTGCGGCGCGATGCTCGCGAGGCACGCGCGATCTTATCGCGAGCGGAGGTTTCCCTCGCTTACTTATATCGGAGCAGGTATAGCTCGACTCGCTCAGAAAATGTAACGTCTAAATAACATATCGTGGCAAGGCTTGAACAGGATGACGCGAATGCCAGCATGACACATAGAGCACATATAGCCACATATAGAGGCGCTGCGTGATAAATTCAAGCCAAACCGCGATCTGCAATTATTTGCATGGCACTCTCTCATCGATTCAGTGCAACCCAGATTTCTTAGTGGAGAGATTTTCCCAACGATACAGGCGATGATCTAGAAAGTGTGTCGTCGCCGCCCCCTCGAACAATGGCCGGTGTTGTAATAATCGTAACAATTACCGGCTATTTGTGGAGGGAATCGACCATCTCCGGCTCTCCGCTAAGTAAGCTGTTAACGCGATGGGACCATTTCGTCCCTGACGGAGCGAGCGCAAGGTAGGCAGGTTACCAGGTACAACGAGCATGCAAAGTGGACGCTCACGTCTGTAATCACAGCTCGCCTAAATCGTTTCACATGATAACTATTCATGAGAACTACGGAAACGCTAATCCCAGTGTATACTAAATAACAATTTCAATTTACAAATAGTTACTTTTGTTATTTCTTAATTAGAAGTTCACAGTCACATTACAATAGATAATCTTGTTTTTCAACCGACTTCCAAAAAGAAGGAGGTTCTCAATTCATCTGTATGTTTTTTTTGTATGTATGTTACGCGATTACTCCGTAAATTATGATCCGATTCGAATAATTATTTTTGTAATCGGTAGGGTACGTTTCCGAGGTGGTCTCATTGTAATTTCATCGAGGTCTGATAGGTATATCCAAAGATATGACTATAAACGTCTCAAACTTGCTACTGACATTGACTCGCAATTGGGAATGGAAGTCGATTGTTTTAGTTTTTAAACTATCTTAATGATGTATGTCATTAGTCATCATGCGTTTCACACAACTAAGTACCTAGGCTACCTATATCAAATACACGTGCTAACCACTTACCACTAGTCAAACATAGGAAGATAAGTGCTGTCGGTACAAATGCAAACAGATTCATGATTGGCACAAACCGTTAAAATGTTGATCAGGTGGATATATCGTTGGCAAGGGGCTTTCAACTCCAGGTCCTCGCCGTCACAGCTTTACTACAGTTCTGCGTGGTATAGTATAGCACGCACCTGTACAGCGAGGGTGGATGCACCGTCATGTGGGGGGGTCACCCAGCGGGAAGAAGCTCCAGATCATCGTGTTGCAGCCGTGCTGCAGTTCAACATGGTATAGTAGGTATAGCACGCACCTGTACAGCGAGGGTGGATGCACCGTCATGTGCGCGGGGTCACCCAGCGGGAAGAAGCTCCAGATCATCGTGTTGCAGCCGTGCTGCAGTTCAACATGGTATAGTAGGTATAGCACGCACCTGTACAGCGAGGGTGGATGCACCGTCATGTGGGGGGGTCACCCAGCGGGAAGAAGCTCCAGATCATCGTGTTGCAGCCGTGCTGCAGTTCAACATGGTATAGTAGGTATAGCACGCACCTGTACAGCGAGGGTGGATGCACCGTCATGTGCGCGGGGTCACCCAGCGGGAAGAAGCTCCAGATCATCGTGTTGCAGCCGTGCTGCAGTTCAACATGGTATAGTAGGTATAGCACGCACCTGTACAGCGAGGGTGGATGCACCGTCATGTGCGCGGGGTCACCCAGCGGGAAGAAGCTCCAGATCATCGTGTTGCAGCCGTGCTGCAGTTCAACATGGTATAGTAGGTATAGCACGCACCTGTACAGCGAGGGTGGATGCACCGTCATGTGCGCGGGGTCACCCAGCGGGAAGAAGCTCCAGATCATCGTGTTGCAGCCGTGCTGCAGTTCAACATGGTATAGTAGGTATAGCACGCACCTGTACAGCGAGGGTGGATGCACCGTCATGTGCGCGGGGTCACCCAGCGGGAAGAAGCTCCAGATCATCGTGTTGCAGCCGTGCTGCAGTTCAACATGGTATAGTAGGTATAGCACGCACCTGTACAGCGAGGGTGGATGCGCAGCTGTGTGCGCGTGCTCGATGAGCTGCGCGAGCGCGCGCGCCTGCTCGCCCAGCGTCAGCAGCTCCAGCTCCTCACGGCCCAGCTGGTACTGCAGCTCTGCTTGCTGGATGCGGGTGTCTATGTTGCTGCAGGACAATAACAATGACAAATTAGTTGATGGCTCGAGAGCTTAGCTAAGACAATCATTGCACTCGATACCACACGACTGTATAAGTGTCGTGAAGACGTCTTTAAAGAGTGTTGCGCGAACGCTGCTTCTATCTTGTAAGTCTAGGTTCAACTTTTCAGGTTAATCTAATAAATGAGCACTTACGCATGGAATACACGGTAGGTATGCAAGCTCTGAGAACCATACCTTTACAATTATCGTTATTAATTAAAAAAAATATATCAATAAGTATTTAGAATATCTTACTCGGTAACATGTGTCTTCTCGAGTCGTTTCCTGAGCTCCTGTATATTGTTCTTCCTAGCGTCAAGGTCTGCATTGACCGCCGCAGCGCGGTCCTCGAGCGCGTGGCGTTCATCGACAGACAGGGCGGCGAACTCCTCGCGACCGCCGCCGCGGCCGGAGCCGGGCGACGAGACTTGTGACGCCAGCCGCGCTGCACTCAGCGACGCGCTCAGCTGCTTCTTCAGACTGTAAAGTAACGGTGATGTTGAGTTGTTATCTTATACAGGATTCTACAAGGCGTATTAAACATCTAGCGCGATATCACAGCCTAGTGTCACGGTGGCTCTATTGGCTGGCGGCCTTATTTAAAACAAGGCCACATATAATCAATTATACACATACACATCTATCAATTACATTATCCCCAAGATGGACCACTTACCTTTTTTTAAATATCATAAAGGCTAGCATTTGAACACTATCTCACCTGTTGGTAAGTGATGATGCGGTCGAGGATGGCCATACATTTTGAAATTGCGTTAGCGTGAATGAAAACAGAAATTGGATTTTATCTAGGGGGGACCGACCAGTCTTGTGTAATTCATAATAGAGCACACATCTTGGTACCTCTGTATGAGTGAGTCCTTGTCAGTCAAGGCGGTGCGCAGAGCATCCAGTTCTCTGGAGGCGTCCCGCCCGCCCGCGCTGCGCCGCCGCGTGCCGCCCAACGATACCTCGATGCTCGCCATCTGTCGAATGTCGATTACACACATTACAACATCTCTTTATTGCATACTAATTACAACTAAGCGGCAATAGCCCAATGGCTAGGCGTCGGCGTAGCGATCGAGAAGTCGTGAGTCGATGCCCACCCATTGCACTATTGACGTGAACCCACTCCAGACACAGCTTAATTTGCTTAGTTGTAGGGATTAACAAGACTACTTTTTATTTGAACCCACATTTGTTAAGCTTTTTTTAAATAGACAAAAAATATAATATAAATTATCTAATGTATAGTAGACAGCCTTATGGCTAATAGCGATCTTCAAGACAACCTTTTCGGATATTTTTTTCAGGAGCCTATAAGTCAGTAAAACCTAAAAATGATAAATACCTAATCAATTCTCAAAACGTCAATTCAATTTAGTTGTAGGTATCTTTGAACTTATACACCTGATATGTTTCGCTTGGCTAAAATACAAATTTAAATATAAACTGCAGAGGCCTGATGAAATAATTATATACATACGTAGAGCAGTGCCCCTCGATAACTTTATTATAATGTGGCAAGTAAGAGAAGGTATGCTAAATACTCTGCGCATACCGGTCTTCAATTACTGCCATATCACATCAGCGCCAATAAAATTGTTTTAATCTCCACCCGTCCTCTACGATCTATCGTATCAAGTTCATCGTCGTAATAAGTAGAAAAAGAGCTGTCGCCACTACTAATGACGATTATCTCGGAGATCGGAAAATAATGCTTTCAAGCAAAGACGTGTCGGCTGATTTATGACTTCACTGCTCCACACGCCGTCGCCATCGTCCTGTTTTACTGCTGGTAAACTCGTTGTCAACACCCCTGTTCTATAATAATAGTGAAGTAATTGATTCAGTGATTAGAATTCTGTCCGAGGCGCTGCTAGACGGTAGACGAGACACTTACCAATTCAATAACTAATAGCGATGTAGTCAAAATGGTGTTTACGCGACGCTGTCGTCTGTCCCTGCTCGGTCGTTACTCCATAGTCGACGTATTCAGAACGAGCTTTACTCGGCTGCTCTCATCGGATATGTAATCTCGACAAATGCCGTATGCGATATGTATCTCCATTCCAAATATATGTTGACTTCGTTACGTAAACACGATACCATCACTTCGAAGCCCTCGGTGGAGATACAACTTAACTTGCATGGTGTGGTACTTATACGGTTGTATCAAGAGGCAGTCTCAGAGGCCCATTTTGTCTATGCGAAGCAACCACATGAACGAGACAATAATTTTTCTAGCATTGCTCCTTTTTGTTGGATTGGTTTAGCATTGAAGTTAAACCCGATTTAGTCGTACACTTATGTTCTCTATATGGCACTTACAAAACATAGCACCTATTATTGAAAGCGGTGGTGTCGCGCGCCCACAACAGAAGATATTGAAAAGATAGCATCTAACGGCTCCATTGGAAAGTATCGTATTAAGATGTAACTACCGGATAATGCGTGTGAGAAGGGCGTTTTACAATTACGGTACGTTACAACACAATAGTTGGGAACGAGGAGCTACGAGTACCTATATAGCTAGATATACGAGTAGTGCGCAAAGCCTTGCTTCAAGATGGAGTCGATATGTGGAATCTCTCGCGAGCATCACTGAGCCTTTATAAATATCCGCAGTATCTTAGATCTGCGATGGTGAGAGATAGCCGCCGACGTAAATGTAACCCTTTATTTATATACTCGCTGGAGGTGGGACGGTGAGAATGTTTATGATGGTAGATGCGATCATAGCTTTATAAGTGTGCATAGAAATAATTGTGGATATGTGAAGAAGGAATTCTATTTTAGTACCTAGTTAATAGTTTAATCAATGCTTCGACTTACACTTGTTACTATCAGTTTTGATTAACATGGCTTTTCACCGACTTCTAAATAGGAGAAGGTTCTCAATTCGTATCTGTATGTTTTAAATGTTTAGTTACCCAGAACTCTGTCATTTATTTTCCGATATGGATTTTTTTTTTGAGAGAGTATACTTCCTTTAGGTTCCATAGTAATTCATAGAGATCTGATAAGTACTGTATAGGTATTAGATATGGAGATAAAAAACACCTCATACTAAAACTGACTAGCGCGGCATTTGAAGTCGGTTTTTTTCGTTGTATAAACGATCTTAATATATAAACGCACAACATAAATAACTTTGTTCAAATTCAGCAACAACAAAACAAACATATATTTCATCCTTTTTCTATCTTTAAAGATTATTTCGTAGATTGGCTACAGATATGAGTCACGAATCGGCATGAAAGTTCAAAAGCACCCCAAGGTCTGAGTGGTCGAGTGGAACGAAGCGTGCCGCGGCCCGTACTGGCCGGCAGGAAACTTAGCCGTGCTACCTTCGGCTAAACGCCAGGCACAGGTAGACCTCCTAACTCCTCACAGATACAACTCTGGTAGTTGCACCAGGAGAACAATCACGTCGATGCATATAATTTGATACAATTGACCACAGCAAAAAAAGGGTCCCAATTCTTAGCTTTCCATCTTTATTTTCTCCTTTTTTATATCATATAGGCTAGCTTTTGACCACTATCTCACCTGTTTGTTAGTGATGATGCGGCCGAAAATGGTAAGCACGCTAGGTCTAGAATGGGAACTGGCTCTCAAGGATAGCTGCTAAAACACATTAGATGTTTTACGACAGATGTTCTAACTTGAGGGTAGCAGCTGGCCAGGCGGACACTAGATAGTGTCCTACCACCATGCAGCTTCTTTGTACTACTATGTCCTACTTTGGACAGACAAGCACTTGATCTCTTTGTCACAGTGAGTAGCAGAATAACAACTTTAGTCCAATCAACTTAGTGTAACTATCCCAACCCGTGTTGCAAGCCTGTGAGAGTATTTCTTAAAAGTTAGCGGTCTGTGAAGCTATTGTTTATTTTAACGACTAACTAGTAGTGCCTCGCGGTTTCACCCGCGTAGTTCCTGTTCCCGTGAGAATACAGGGATAAAACATAGCTTATGTAACTCGCTGATAATGTAGCTATCCATTAGTGTAAGAATTTTTAAAATCGGTCCAGTAGTTTTTGAGTCAAATTGTAACACAAACAAACAAAAATCAAATCTTTCCTTTTTATAACATTTGTTTAGATTTAAATCAATCACTGCTGCGAACGAATCGTTTTTTTTCACACCCATCAACATGCTGCAGGAAATTGAAAACTATAGATAGACAGATAGGTACTTAAACCTGTGGTTTATTATTCGTAGATAATTGGAGTGAACGGCACCGAACAGTGTGCTTTTTTGTTCCTACGACAACGCATGGCTCTCGTGATGCCGACCACTATCGGGCAAATTGACATTTAATTGACCTGATGTTGGTTCAAATTACTTAAATACATATTTATATAGGTAGATATCTACTCGTAATTGAACTAAAACGGTGAAGCAAATGGTAATGCCGCGCACGCGATCCCAAGAAGGAAGTGAAGATGCTAACTTGATTTAAATGCAAGGTTATTTTTTTAGTTACTATTAAACTGCCTGTCGTATAAATATTTATTATAAAGTTGTAATTTAAGTTTGTTTCCCAACCTATTACAAAAAGGAGGAGGTTCTCAATTCGACTGTATTTTCTTTGTTTGTTACCTCATAACTCCGTCATTTATTCACCGATTTGGATTTTTTCTTTTTCTGAGTGAAAAGTGAATTCTGAACGGGAAGTATACTCTTATACTTCCCGTCTAGTCCCATTGTAATTTTATTGAGATGTGATATATATATAGAGATATAAAGATAAACACCTCAAACTTGGTTCTCAAAATGACTAGCACGGCATTTAAAGTCGGTTTTCTTTTCGTTTTGTAGACGATCTGAAATCATTTACAACGTTTAAGTATTGACTAGGTATATCAACACAATGTTTACCCGCGACAGTGGCAACCCTACTCTCTATACGGCACGTGGCACGTAGTTATAGTTAGTTTTGTTTGTCGCGGCCATAAATTGTCACGCAGATAACGCGCAAACAGCTGTCGGGTATAGCGCGTGTTGGCAAATTGTCGCGCGGAATCTCCGCCTGTTGCATTTTGTTGCTCGCGGCAATATATAACAAGATAGTAAGTTACCGTGCAAGTAACATGCATTATGTAATTACTGTATTGATTTATAAAACACAGGTAGAAACAAGAAAGTATTTAAATGTTTATATACTCAGCTTACACAGGCTTGCGTTTGACCGCTATCTCGTCTGTTGGTAAGTGATGATATGGTCGAGGATGCTAGGCCTAGAATACTATTTTTTTAATAAAGCTTACTAGCAATGTAGGTTGCACATTACTAGTATACTTGTTAACCCCTCCTACTACGTTAAATATGCTTGTGTCTGGAGTAGGTTCACGTCAATAGTGCAATGGTTGGGTATCGAACTCACTAATTATAACATTATCTTTAGTAACTTTAGTAAATATAAGGTATAAATTAAAATAAAATATTAAAAATGCTGTAAATTGTATACAGCTGGCACAAATTATTGTGAATTATAATTGGGTATTTATAAAAGTTTATAGTGCCATTTTGCGTTCCACTTCCTCGAGCCTACTGCATTATAATAACACAGTTATGGTAAATATCAACTTTCACTTCTCAACTAACCTATTAGAAGTACTAAATTTTTCAATTTTCTTTTTATAGCTTCCTCATGTGGTCCATAACACATAAATAATGGTCGTATCTGCATATTACGAGTCGTTATAAAATGTTTTGATTGAGTGGCGGGCGCGTTGATGTCTAATGTACGGGGAGATTGGCGCGGGCAGATAATGTGGCCTGCGTGTTTACATGGACATTTTATTGGGCGGCATTCCTAAATTATGGCTTTTTAAAAACTGTTTTTAATTTGATTTTTGTAAATATTAAGTAATCAATAAACTTTTAAAATAATTTCAATTCTGCTTACAATATTAATTGTGACTATGGTAATTAGAAGATATTTATAAATGTTTCGGGATGAAGTGCAGTTTTACGGTCATTTCCGACTCAGTTGAGTTCTTCACGTACAATAGAAATACTTTTGCCTGTAATTATAATAGTTAACATGTTTTATATCTAAAAAACTTGCTCTACATTTTCCATAACAATGAAAATTATATTATGAAATCCGACACATATTTGCGTTTCCGGCCATTGTTACCTGGTTCGAGGTTATACTAATAGCACAAAGTGATGTAAGTGGAGAGATGTGGTATAATGAACATATGTGGGGTCACTGACCTTGGCCTCCAGATTCTCGAGGTTGACGACCCCGCCCCCGCCAGCCTCCAGCGTTTGCTGCAACAAACATACTTCACATTTAAGTTATCCTCACATTTAGATCAGATCTCTGATTAATTACTGTCTCTTCCTAGAAAAGCTCCGAGGCAAATGCCGTGCAGCTTTGTCGAAAGAAAACACGCTATATATACTTCACAAATAGGCTTTACATATTAAAGCCTATATCTGATTTTTTTTATATCCTATTTGTAAAGTTCGCTCGCATTGGATAAATCTAGATTATTTACAAAACAGATGAATTCATGAAATACTGTTTCCTAAAGTAATATATTTAAGGCCTTAAACAAATTAATAAATATAAAAAAAAATTAATACGTTTCTGCCTAAGGTACCAACTATTCAATATCAGCTATAAACTCTTGAAGCAGAAAGTTTTCGGTTCGAAGAACAAAGTGTGTGAAACTTTTTCAAAGCCACTGGTGCAGTAAAGCCTATTATAATAATTACAAGACGACGAGCTAAATTCTTTCAATCTAGAGTTTTAGTTTAGATAAGTAGATTACAATAATACTTAATCGTGTAAATGAAATGAACATTATATTCTACCTAATTACATTATTAAGAGTGACCTTTGGCTCCTGAACTAGTAACTAAACTGTATTTCAGGTGCCAAAGCCTTCCGTTAGTTAGTTAGTTCCGTTCCGTTAGGTTTAAGGTAATGTCCTATTTTTCAAAAAAGTCGCAGTGCGACCTACCCGTGATGACATACGGAGCTGAGACGTGCACACTCACAGCTCGACTAGTCCACCAATTTAAAGTCACTCAGCGAGCTATGGAGAGAGTTGAGCTATGCTCGGTGTTTCTCTGCGGGATCGAATCCGGAACGAAGTGATTCGCCAGAGAACTAAAGTGATCGACATAGCTCAACGGATTAGCAAACTGAAGTGGCAGTGGGCTGGCCATATCTGCCGCAGGACTGATAACCGTTGGGGTGCGGGTCGGAACACCTCCTCGTGGTGTACCCTGGGTATCGGCCGACAACTTTTCCCAGTTAACTGGGTTAAGTTGTCGACCGATAGCGAAGTTCCGACGTGAGGGGCTCCTCCGCGTGTCCCTCTGATATTCAGCAAAGGGGCACAGTGTGACTCGTAGGGTTCCGTAATAATCCAGTCAAAATAGACTAAATTATGATTCCAGTTTGCATTAATTCCCAACAAGCTGGATTTTTGTGCAGGCCTTGGATGCGTCATTACAAATTACATGTCAAAAGTCCCCATCGATCCCGCTTGTGCGTTGTTTTTTATTCGAGGTCAAAGGTCACAAATTTGGAATATACATGGAACTGGAACAAAAAAAAAATTGTTCAAACCTATACGTCTATGGATAGGTCTTTAAAAATGACATGGTGGTTTCTAAAATTATTTTTTCTCAAAGTCAATCATTTAAAAGATAGGCGCGTCTAAAGTGGTATAATGTGTGTCCCCCTCGGCCCTTTAACTTTTAAAGTAAGGGAATGAAAAATCTAGAAAAAATATATTCTGTAGATCTCAATAAAAACTTTCAACGAAAATTGGTTTGAACGAGATACAGTCAGCAGTTTTTGAGATATAGCGACCGCAAATATAACTTGGTTTTTCATACAAACACTATGAAAAACAAAGATATTTTTGTAGTTGCGAGTAAACATAGTTATAGCATACTTTACTGTGTTATAGTCCAGTTAAAATAGACATTACAGTTTGCATTAATTCCCAACCAGCTGGATTTTTGTGCAGGCCTTGAATACGTCATTACAAAAAAAACTACAGAGAAGGCATAATTATTTGGGGTGTTAGATTATTTTCGTTACGGAATTTCTGGATTCGGTCTCCACGCTCAAGGCCCGCGATAGAAGCTATGCAATAGCTTAAACACTGAAATAAATATTGTGACTTTGATTAAACAATAGATACCTACATGTATTTAAAAAAATACTTGTCTAACGTGCACTTGGAAACTGCAGTAACAAGATAATTGCATATGCATGGGTGTAATTTAGAGTGTAAACATGGTCTAGTCTTGTTACAGTAGTCCGGACTCGATTCAATGTCAATATCAATAATCCCAAGAATCGATACAAGTGCATCGGTAATAGATACCGCACTCGATTCGAATGAAACAGAATATTTGCATAATGCTGGATAAATGCTAAGGAGCGGGATGATAAATGTACACGCGGGCACTCGAAGGCATTACTGTTAAATGTTACCTCATTAAATTTCGTCCAATCTGCAGGCCCGTTATGCCAGGAGCCTTAACTTAATCGCTATTTGATGCATACGAGTACATGTTTATTAAGACCAATTTGACCTGGGTAAATAAATAAACATGATATTATCGATTTCTTAACGGACATTCCACGGAAGGAAGAAACTTGTAATTGATTGCTTTTTAGACTAATTTGTTATTATTATGTATGTAATTATTAATACTCCTTAGATGCCCAATAAAACTAAAAATGAATATATAATTTAATTTAATTTTAAACACAACCTAGATCAGGATGGTACGTGCGAGTGTTTTGCGTTGATGTTCACGCATAACATGTATTTAATGTGGGATTTTCTACTCTATGAACCTATAACTATTAAAATATTCTGCAACTCCTTATTTATTTGAGACTCAATTGTTGTTATCCTCTCCACACATGATCATCATCACGAACGACCTGTATCAGTTGTTGGTTACTAGATAGGAGGCCTCTCCTAAACCTCAAATATCAAAACAAAATCGTTTAGTTTTGAGTTTCTGGTAATGTATTCATTTTATGTTGTCAAATAAAACTCTCTACATTATTTTCTATCGGTCAGCTATCGGTTTGCAGAAACCGAGAAGGTTTACAGAGCATGTGCGTGATAACTTGAAAAATAACTTGACGAGAATGCGTGGAGCTCGCGTCCCATTGTGCTACTACGGGCATGTTTTAGAGCGAGACACCTCGATGTTCACTTAATTTCACGTTACTATTACTGCAATTAACACACAAACATTTTAAACGATAATTGGAAACGTTGGATAGTAGCTATTAAGGAGAGTTTACGAGAAAAATGCCGTTTGATTGGTGATTATTGGATCGTTTTACTCTACTTAATCTTTTTTGTAGATTTTAGCAGCACATGAAAAGAAAATCATTTAGTCAAGCGTTACGATTAATTTATATATGTAGGTACTTACATAATGTTATTAAATCGATTTTCCACCTGACTTGACTTGCTACCAAAAAGTAGCTTACCACAATCAAGGAGAAAATCTGCCATCATAACCTTACAGTGTTTCGGTAGCATAAAATCCTTGAGAGGCGGAGTATTCATGTGGAGAAAAAAAACTAAATAGATACCAACAATAATAGGTTGGCAGCAGAACGTATCGAAATAAGTTAAAAGTTGCTATCAAATAATATAAAAGCTTAATTTTAATTTTAATTGGCTTTATGGATGATTTATAATTATTATGATATACCTATTGCTACGGGTAATGTTAGAACACGAATAAAGGCTATTATTATTATTATAAATGCTAGAACACGAGGTAAACCTTTTTATGGATTTTGTCATAATTAGTTCAATAAACTACGTATGCACTTCTACCACTCGTAATTAGTATCTATTCTGTCTCTTATCAGGCCACGGTTACTTGAAAGATCTCCTTGAGACAACCGCGGTGCTCAGTGATAAGGCCGCCGATTGTACTCTAGTTAAGTGTTCATTTTATTACCACCAAAAATGACCAATTTTGTTGGGCTCTTCTGCTCAAAACTGACACAAATAATATGAATTCACAGTTTACCCGTGTAGGGTACACACAGTTATGATTTCAATTACATCATCATTATCAGACTGTATAATCCACTGCTGGACATAGGCCTCTCCCCCAAGATCTTTGTATAATGTATACGTACCGCCATAGTATACATGTTCTGTCCACAAATCAGTGCTCATAAGTTTTCGAATGATTGTGAATATCCTTGCAGAAATGTGCGGTACTTTTGGAATAGTCCGGAACTGGCGCATGCACGCGGCGCGCCGGCCGCAGCCCAGTTATCAACATTCCCGACCGACAGTAAAACAACCGGTGAGCCTAACTCGATTATTAAACCAGCGTTTACCAAGAACTACACATTTAGAGAGATATTTACACAATTTCTATTAACTCTCTCACTCTCACCTTCACAAAAATACATAGGTATATATATATATTTTGCTCGTTAAGTTAGTTAATCAACGAGTATCAGTAAGTTGGTACTAAATGGCTGCCGAAGGAGCATTATATGGCGCTTTCAAACCCATGACGGTAGTAAATACAGCAACCGAAGTGATTGAAACTGGACTGTAAGTACCATTAAAGTCCGTGAGGGCATAAACGAGAATGGATGTTTATAAAGTTAGTGAACGAGTACCTCGAAGTGTAAAAAGAGATTTGTGAATGTAGGCGCTGCGAGCTTCTGGTTATTCATTTAAATAATATCGTTTAAAAACTAAAAAACAACCGACTTCAATGCCGCGCTATTCATTTTCAGTACCAATTTTGAGATGTTTATCTCAATATCTCTGGAAATACTTATCATACCTCGATAAAATTACCATGGTACCACACTTGGGATATCTCCTTTCGAACAAAAAAAGAATAATCGAAATTGGTTCATAAACGACGAAGTTATCCGCGAACAAACATAAAAAAAAAAAAAAAAAAAAAAAAAAAAAATATATATATATATATACGGTCGAATTGAGAAACCTCCTCCTTTTTTTGAAGTCGGTTAAAAAAAATATATTAAGTTAAAAGACTACAAGATACTTGCCAGTAAATTATTACCCTTAAGGTGGTACGATTTCCATACAAAAGTATAATGCACAAATATAAGCACCTAAATGGAGGGAAAACTTGCACTGAAATCACATCTATTGTTCTTTTATAAGTCTTTACGTGTTGGGAAACGTATTTACCTACATGATTTGATTGATTAAGATGAAATTATTTTAAATAATAGTAAAATTCAAGTTAAACCAAAAAATATTGATTAAGTCATATGTTTATATTATTCATTTAAATCATGTAGATAAATATAATTCCTGACATGTAAAGACTTATACAAGACCAAAAGATGTGATTTCAGTGCAGGTTTTTGCTCCGTTTACTCATATTTGTGCATTATAGTTTTGTATGGAAATCGTACCCCCTTAACTATAACAGATAATGCGGCACGCAAAACTCTATAATGGAAAAAAAATTGCGCGTCTTGGAACTGCGCCCGTTACCATATAGCCTCTTGATATCTAACAAGCTCTGTAAATTCACTAAAAACTTTGCTATCAAGCCAAAAACAATTATATTACCCAGTCAAATAACTGGCAAAGTGATAGTACGAGAACTAACTACCCTAGGCATACCAGCTGAAGCCCTAACACTACAAAAAGTACTAAGGTACGAGTAGGTCTTCACCCATTCAAAGATACTCGCACCTACACTTGTACTACATGTACCGCATCACATCATATGTGGACCATTATGAATCTAAGCATAAATCATAATTACATTTAAACTTGACACGTTTGCAGACAATAGATTACAGTGGGCGCAATTACATGCGCAGGCGCAATGCCGCAGGTGATTACAGAGTTAGTATGATGAGTCACAGCTTTACAAGCGATTACACGGTGTGAACACTTGAGCAGCCATTAGCTGCTCGTTACGAGCTGAACACCGCAGTTATTATACCCAAGTGACCAGCCTACACCTTGTACTTACCCTGTCTAGGGTGCTCTACACTACAGTCTACACATATCTACATTGTACCGAGTCACGGTAGACGCAATAAATTATAGTTCAATAATATCTTGCCTACCCGCTGTTGAATAGCACACTTTAAAAGTTCTCCGTTGTAAATTGTAGTTGACGTCGTGATATTTCTACTCTATTCAATGTAATGGACACATGAGTTTCTGAATTATAACAAGAAATTGTTTTATCAACCGTGAAATCATCCGTCAATTAGCATGAAATCTGATACTAATTCTAAAGACGATAAGTCAAATCATATTATTCATACTACATATAATAAACTATAATTTGTCTCCGTAGCATGCAGAAAAGCCCTTGAGATTCAAAATATTCTAGGCCTAGCGTGTTTACATTTTAGACCAAATAATCGCTTACCACCAGGCGGCATAGTGGTCAAACCTATAAGATAAACGCTAGCCTATAAGATATAAAAAAGCTTATGTCATGTAAATAAGATGGAATAGATTATGATACAGTAATCAGCAACATTACAGAAAGTAAGAGTACTCATAGACATGGCAGTATATTTATAATAACACGGCATGTAAACAAGCAAGTCATGTTTACAACGACAGAAGTTCTCTGCGTTGTCATCGGGGAATCGAGCATTAGTGCTCGTCATTGCCACTGTACCTTTGTACGTATAACTTGCAGTAAGAGCTTTAAATGTCTTAGAGTCGGACGTCATTAAAGCTGAGTTGAGCATTATTATCTTTTCTATGGTTGAGCGGAGTCGTGTAATCAACTAATAGAATTTCATTACGATGACAAAACACGCTGTGCTTTTCTCTCCTCAGCTTTGATGGAGTCCCAGCCATGGAGGTGTCGCTAAAAATAATGCGTAACTGACACTTCGAGCATTTACCAATGGAGATGTTAACGCAAGGCGTACCCCTCTGCTGGCCATATAGCCATTATTGGCCATATGAGCGAGCGTAACTACGCTGTATTTTTGATACTGTGTGCGTGTTTCAAGCTAGTGTGCGGGGTCGTTAAAGTGAGTGATTTGTTGTGTGTAATGCGTGTTTACCTCGTCCCCCGTAAGTATCGGCAGAAAAAAATTTTTGCAGATTACAACGTTAACATCTCCATTGGTAAATGCTCGAAAAACTGACACGATGTCAGGGCGTTACTTGTAGTTCTGGTGTTAAATTAGAAATTTGGCACCCAGATGTCAGATAAGGCAGAGAAGTAAGATACCTTTCATTTGATGAAGCCTTAAGCCAGCTTTCAAAGTAATGGTGTGGCAACGGTGCGGCAAGTAGGTCGTTAAAAGTTTACGGGTTTTAATGACATTTGATTTTAATAATTTTTCAGACATTAACACTTGCATACGAATATTATAGATGAAAAAATTAGTTTGTATAATTTGTTATTGTTAACTTTTCACGGTCAAGCGTCAAGACCGATGTAACGGAAATTTTGCACAGGGATAGCTATGGCTAAAATGGTAGAAAAAGACATGATACTTTATGACACGGGCGAAGCCGCAGGGTGCAGCTACTTATATAATATAAACAACAGGTAAGTACAACTTGTCAGTTTATTTCGAAAACTGCCCTTAGGCTCTTACTGTATTTATGTATACAATCGCCAAAGAACCACGGGTACTGTTAGATCATTGGAAATGTGCCCATTGTCTTTTATGATAGAGTGTTTACAGACGAATGGATAGTCGTGGAATCGTGATACTGAACCGTTTATTTAGATGTATGCGTGGTGTGGAGCTTATCGCGCCATACAGGTTCATCGGGTTTTTTAACCTCTGTGTAACACCTGAATGCCAGTTATGTATTTCTATAAACAGAGTGAATCGTGAAAATTAAGAATTATTTACTAAGCTATTGCCCGAACTAGCTGTGCCCGCGACTTCGTCCGCGTGAAATAGTGTCCTTGGGTAGCATGAACTAATAAAACACATACGTATCCCAAATACACCGCACCGCACCACGTCACGCGAGTCCCCCCTTCCCTCTCCCCTCACTTACCCTCCTCTCCCCTTCCCTTCACATACCCTCCCCTGCCCGTCCCCTCCCCCTCCCATCCCCCGCCCCTCCCCCTCTTCTCCCCTCCCCTCCTCCTTCTCTTCACTTCCACATCCCCTCCACCTCCACCTCCCATCACCTCCTCTCCCCCACCACTCCCCCTACCCTCCCCCTCCACCCCTTTACACTCCCACTCCACTCCCCCTACCCTCCCATAACCTCCCCTCTACTGCCCGTTCCCTCCCCCTTCCCCCACACAAACTTTGAATGTCATATTATCCTCCCCCTCCCCCTTACCCTTACATCCACATACCCTGCACCTCCCCATCCCCTCCCCCTCCCCTCCAGCTCACCTCCCATCCCCCACCACTCTCCTACCCTCCCCCTCCACTCCACCTGCCCTCCCCTTCCACTCCCCTACCCTCCCTCTCCACTCCCGCTTCCCCCTCACAAACTTTGAATTTCATATTCATTTATATCGAATCAACAGCCTAAATAATAAGTTTCAGCTTCTAGCTTTAAAAATGACGATACTTCCATACAACTTTTCATCCCCTCTTTCAACCCCTTACAACCCTCTTTTCGCATTTAAAAGTAGCCTATGTCCTTTCTCAGGCTCTAGAATATCTGTGCACCAAATTTCATTTAAATCGGTTCAGTAGTTTTGTCGTGAAAGCGGGTCGGTCAGACAGACAGACAGGCAGACAGAGATACTTTCGCATAGTAAGGACAAATAAAACCCAGAGATGGCGGATAGCGTAGATTTCAATAGGTCTCCTTTAAATATTGCCTAAATGTATGAGATCCTGCATCGCGCAAACGATATTTTCCACGATATTGAAGCTGATGCACTTGCTTCGTGATTAAACATCTCAAAAGTTGAAACGTTTTCTCTTTATAATATTAGTCTGGATTATTCTTAGTAAATGGTATTGGTACCTTTCTGTGTACGGACACAAATATTATCAGGATATTTATTGAGTACACATGATAACAGACTTTAAGTGTAATATATCGTCACAATAACAACATGAGACTAGTAGAGAGAATAATGAGACACTCCGTGACATACGTACAGTTTTATGTGTAGGTAATCACTAGCAATCTTTAAAACAATGGTAAAATCTCATTATTTGTCCGAACAAAGCTAAAAGTACCACACTGCTGTAATATAATAATATTATTTGATCTAATATATAGGTTGTATGTATGTGTATGTATAAGTATATTATATTATTATTATTGTATTGTATATAATATTTTGTGTATGTCTATTATTTACTTATTCTATTTTTATCTATTTCAGTTATAAATTGTACGCTACCGCCATGTTTTGTTTTTGTTTTATTTTTTTTCCATACTAGGTTGTCTGGAATAAATTGCTTCAAGCGATAAGACCGCCGATTGTGTTGCCATTCAGATATATTTTATTTTATTGTTTTGTTTTTTGTATAATTTGTTTAATTGGTAATCAATAAAGAGTTTTTGTATTGTATTGTATTGTAGTACAGTTACTGGTTGGCAGCTATGTCACTATAGACACCAAATTTACTTTCTATGTTGTAACGACGATAGATTTTTGCAAACTAGCTGTATTCTGTATGTGCTACAGGTTGTAAACTATCTGTGTGCTAAATTTCATCGAAATCCGTTCAGGCATTTTTATGTAATAGAAAAACAAACACATACATTTATAATATTAGTAGACTTTTCTACGCAGATCTACGTAGAGATTTATGTTTTCACTATCTCTGTATGTTTAATTAATTAATTCAAATGCCGATTCTTATACAACAGGGTCTGTAATTGTTATTTAATCGCGCCTGGAGCATACATATTACGTATAATTAAATGCACAGACTTTAAAATATCGCGCATAATATCATTACGATACACATCATCTAACCACCTCGGGAATTATTTGTCAGTTTGCGACATTGTTTCATAATGTACACCCATCAGTTGAATAATAACCATTATTATGTATTCCAATGTGTGTTTAGTCTGTCTGTGGCATCCTAGCTCCCGAACGAATGAACCGAGAGATTTCGTTTTATTTGTGCTTTGATAGGTGACTTAATCGAGAGTGTTCTTAGCTTTGTTTCAAAAAAATCTGTAAAGGCGTTTGGAGTTTAGGAGCTCTTTTCTAAACTAGCTACGAGAGCAACTTTCATATGTCTGATTAATTCGAAATACGGTATCCGTTACTTCAATGATATTGATACAACAGCTTAATCTGATGCTAGGGCATCTCCTGGAATCTGCAGAACTCAACTTTTTGATCAACTTACAGCAGAAATGTCTAGTTTAGGCTCATTGAAATGGTCTCAATTAACAGTAGGTTTAAATATAGATCTATCGGAGGTGATGTTAAATTTAAGGATTATTGTGACCAATATAAGGTACCTAGTAGAACCGAACCATTACCGTAGTTACCCCAAAGATTAAATGGAGTTTAGACGAATTGATAAACTTAGATAATATTTTTTGTTATGTTTTCACGAAAAATATCTTAACGCATAATGAAATAGAATCAAGAATCAAAGAATCAAAGCATTTATTCAGTATGTAGGCAGTATAAATATACGCACATATACACGTCAAAATCATAAATCATAAAATAAATCATAACCAATTATCAAGTAAACATAGCAAAAGCAGAATTTAACGCTTTGAATCAGAAAAAAAAAGTAATGAACCATTCAGCTGTCATCCAATCGTTTACGTCAGAATATTTAAAAAAAATTAAAGTAGGTTAAAACCAACCATACATGTAAGTGTGTGTTTCAGTACTTCAGACAATTTTTATATAAAAAAAAATAAAAAAGTGAAATAGTGAAACACAACATAGAGAAACGCATACCGATCACAGTACATATCATGATCCAAATGGAACTGATAGTCCGTCTGTCAGCTGCATAATATTGTTTAAATAAAAATAAAAAATGGCAAGCCTCGAAAGAAAATCTGCGGACAAAAGGGGAAAACTGAATGGCTGTTGAATCTACCGGTGTTTCGGAAATACTCCCATCAGAGAAGAAACACCAAGAAACTCTATGGGGCTTGTCTTGTCATTTTATCTTTTTTTTTTAAAATTAATTGTACATGTCAGCTTTAAAATTTTAACAATATATTATTAATTATAATACAATTTATATTTGTTCTTGGAACTTGGGGCATTCAGGCCATGCATTTTTGTCATCCATATAGTCACCTATTGTATAGTATGATTTTTTCATCAAATTGGATTTTACATAGATTTTAAATTTGCTCATAGGCAATTGATCAATATCTTTAGGTAGCTTATTGTAAAAGCGTACACAGTTCCCCATGAATGAACCACTAACTTTCTGCAGTCTGAAATTAGGTATAATTAATCTATTTTTATGTCTTGTATTAAAATTATGTACATCAGACCTTTTCTTATAATCATTTATATTCTTGCGTATGAACAAAATATTCTCATAAATGTATTGACATGCCACTGTTAGAATTTTAATTTCCTTAAATTTTTCACGAAGTGAATCTCGCGACCTCATACTATATATAGAGCGAATAGCTCGTTTCTGCAAAACAAATATTGATTGGATTTCAGCGGCTTTCCCCCACAATAAAATGCCATAAGACATTATACTGTGGAAGTAGCTGAAATAGACCAATCTTGCAGTGGCTTCGTCCGTTAAAAATCTAATTTTACGTACTGCGTATGCAGCGGAGCTTAACCTACCTGCTAGAACCGATATTTGAGAACCCCATTGAAGCTTTGAATCCAGGGTGATGCCCAAGAATGTTGTGGATTCAACAAGTTCTAATGGTTCATCATTTATTAATATACTTCTATTTAGGATACCCTTTTTTACATTTGGTAGAGAGAAATTAATACATTTAGTTTTTTTTGCGTTTAACAATAAGTTATTGGTGGTAAACCAATTCAGAACCTGTGTTATTGATTTGTTTACATCGTCAAAGTTAGGTGTAGTCCTATCTATTTTGAATATCAAGGAAGTATCATCTGCGAACAAAACAATATCACATAAGTTCTGTACGAATGACGGTAAATCATTGATATAAACTAGAAATAAAAAAGGTCCTAGGATCGATCCCTGCGGGACTCCCATTTTTATGAGGGATCCAGATGACCTGACGCCATTGACTTCAACCATCTGTGTTCTGTTACAGAGGTATGATGATACCAGATCAAGTGCCTTACCTTCAACACCGTAGTATTTTAATTTGTAAATTAGTGTTTCATGACAGACACAATCAAATGCTTTTGATAGGTCACAGAACACGCCAATAGCATCTTGTGCTTTCTCCCATGCATCAAATATATGTTTAAGAAGACCTATTCCTGCATCAGTAGTAGAACGCCCTTTAGTAAATCCAAATTGTTTGCTATTTAAAAGATCATTCATGTTAAAATGTGTTAAAAGCTGGTCTAATATTACTTTTTCAAAAATTTTACTCAATGCCGGTAGTATAGAGATTGGTCTATAGTTAGATGGATCATTTTTGTTTACTGATTTGAATAAAGGAATCAATTTACTTTTTTTCATCAAATCCGGGAAGACACCTTGATCAACGCATCTGTTAAAAATAAAAGCTAAGTATGGGCTAATAACAGTAATAATGTAACTGAGAACTGTGGTTGACATTCCCCACAGGTCCTCGGTTTTCTTTTGTTTGAGCATTTTAAATGTTTTCACAATTGAGTCTGCAGTTACGTGTTTGAACTGGAACAAGGTATCACATTTATTTACACACTTTGATAATATAGAATAAGCATCAGCGGGACTAGAATTTATGGACTGAGTGGTAGTAATGGGTACTTGAGAGAAGAACTCATCAAATGTATTGGCAACCTCATTACTATCCATGATTAATTTATTGTTAATTTTTAAGATGATCTTACTGTCTCTTTGTTTTATTTTTCCAGTTTCAGTATTGATGATTTTCCATGTTGTTTTTATTTTATCATCAGCATGCTTAATTTTTCTACTAAAATGCAAAGATTTTGCTGTCTGACAAACCACTTTAAAAGTTTTGGAATATAGTTTTAAGTGATTTATGAATTTAGTATTGTGTAAATTAATTTGTTTTTGTGAGTATAAGTTGTACAAATTATTTCTACTTTTGTAAATACCAGGAGTAGCCCAGTCATCGAACCGAATTTTCCCAGCTCTTGTAATAGTTTTAAATTTAAAAATATTATTGAACTCTGCACTCAATATTTGAGATAAAGTGCTGCATAGGTCATCGGGATCCTCAGAAAATATTAGGTTCATTAGTTGCTTGTCAATGATATCCACAAACTGTTCAACCCGATTGGTTGTAATGGGCCTGTATGTGTATTCTTGACCTTTGGTGGATGTTTTACATGAATATGTGGCACTCTGTCCCAGATGGTCGGAGCCAAGTTTATCAAAGATTGCAATTTTCTCAGGTTCACAGTTGCAAAACACATTGTCCAAGCAGGTTGCTGATGAGCTAGTGATTCTAGTCGGCTGGTTAAAAAGATGCTTTAAATTGAAGCTAAGAAATAAATTTTTTAACTTATCACTGAGCGGTGACTGCTCAATTAAATTAACATTAAAGTCACCGCAAACTATCAAAGATTTCGGGGTGTTGAAGACTTTCATCATGACTTCTTCCATAATTGTCTCAAACATTTTATAATCAGCCGATGGAGGTCTGTATACACAGATGACTATATGTTGCCCCAGCTCTATACAAGATAATTCAATACATCGTTCAACAGACAAAGCTACAATGTCTTTACGCTCCTTAAAATGACAATTATCAGATACATATATAAGTGAGCCACCGCGAATTGCCTTCTGTCTAATAAATGTGCTTGCAATTGTATAATTTCTGATTATTGGTAACAAAGTACCTTTCACAAACCAGTGTTCAGTAATACACATTATATCAACTTTATAAAAGTCGAGAAATAATTCTAATTCTAAGGCTTTGCTGGAGAGGCCTTGTATATTTTGATGGAAAATGTTGATTAAGTCTGGCCTCCCCATTGTCCTAAGCGTTAGTTTAAACTAACTTTGTCAACTACACTACAATTACCCCGCATAGTAACACCACTACATTGGAGCTTGTCTGTGTGATCCGCTACAACATGTAAAACTGGATCATATATATTGAATGCTAATAACTTAGCAATGGTCGAGATGTCAGTCTTTTTGAGATACAAAGTATCCTTTGTCAATAAAAGCTTACTCATAAATGTATTACATTCGAAATACAAAAAGTCGCTCAGGCGACATGTCTGATTATATAATGTCAAATTTAATTTATGTATATGATTATTGATATTGACAGTACTACTCCTGTGTTTTAAGTATGGAAATGAGCACACTATTATTTTACTGATACCTTTGCTGGCAATGTCTGATAAAAGTTCAATTAGGTTATTAATATCAGTTTTTTTTACATTTGTGCTGTTGCCTAGCTGCACTATAATTGTACAATTTTTATGATACTGGTGGCTGCTAATTTTCGTACATAGATCTTTTATTGGTAAATTAGGACAGCAATTATTATGTACATTTTGGCTTAATCTTGTTCTTAATAAGCTACCCATACCTATGCCAATCTCATCACTGTACACAATGGTCTCTCTAGCAGGCTCCGGCAGTAATAAAGGACTGCCCGAGTCCACCCCAGAGGCCCCAGTGCACTGCAATGATAACGCTACCTCCTGCCTAACCAAGTCAGTCTGTAGATGTAAACTCGTAAATGTATGATGTATAGCAGCTTTTTCTCTTTTTTCGGCGTGTTAACATTCACATAATAATTATAGAATTTGCCCTGGTGAAGGCAAATTTAGAAACGCGAGCGAAATTCGATCAAGAAACATCCATGAATATCTATGACTACACGACGTACCATACCTACCTAATAAAATGTATTTACCGATCAGAAGCGAGGTAATCCTACCTATTGCTACTCATAAAACACATTTCCTGGAATCCTTGAGTCCAGTGTACATCTACATATAAATCAGATAAGATCTATCAAAGTGTACAAGCGATCTTGTTGCCTATAATTGTATTGTTCTGTGAAGCCCGCGCCGAGGGCGGCGTCTGCCCACGCGCATGAACGCTCGACAATGGTACCTCTCAGGAATGCTATAAATTATACTATTTTCAATACGCCATTAAAATTACCGATGATCAGTCGGAGTCGGGTAAAGCCAGTCCCGTTGGAACGTGGCTCGATATCTTATAAATCTTCACGAGCTACTGTTGGAAACGGATTATCATTTATTCGGATATTAAAGATATAAATAACAATATTCATGTCATATTACAATTTTGTGTAAAGTGATGATTTATGTAATTAATTTTCTTTAAAAAGTAGCTTAAATGCTTACTATTTAATAAATTTATGCGTTTCTAATTTTTGCGCCAAGGAAATGCGGAAAAATGCAATATACTGTGCACCCTTTAGGTACATTGAGAAATTCCTTTTGACCGTGTACGATACCGAGAACTCGTAACCAGTTACGATAGAAGTAAAATCCTTCTTCAAATCCGATGTGTTTAACTTACCTGTAATTTTATTACCCTTTTTGCCCTTCAAATTGCTTGTCGGTATAAGCAATTCTACTTCACATTTCAATACTAGCAGAAGCCCTTCCACTAGAAAACGATGATAGATGGATAGATAGATTAACTCTTTATTGTACACCACAACTTACATGAAACTGTTAAAGTACGGACACACCGCGGCGTCCTGCGTCCTGCGTGCGCGATCTCAGTACATTTCAATTGTTTTCTGATCGCGTTTGGTGTGAACCTGTCGATACAAATACTACTGCGCTATCTGATCGCCGCCTAGATCGCGCACGCTGGACGCCGCGGTGTATCCGTACCTTTAAACAATAAAAGGTTTAATTTAAGTTACACAGTGGGCGGTGTTATCGCTAAAAGAGCAATCTCTTCCAGACACCCTTTGGATGGAAAAGAAACAAACACAGTAAATAGACGGCGCGGTGTAGATAAAAAAAATATATTATCGTAACTAGATATAAAATAAAAAGAAAAAAAATGGTGATGAAGTGAAGGTGAATGAAGGTGATGAAACTTACCAGTGATGCGGAACGTTGGTGCTTGTTGAGGTCGTTGGTGAGATGAGTGCGCGTGCGGTCCTCGCCCGCGTCCGAGAACTGGCCAGACTTGCGGCTGTGGACAAGGGTTCTCATCAGTATCACCACATACCTTCATCAGGACCTTCCTCCTAAAGTACTTAGCTTACAATTTAGTTGATGAGTGTGCGATAAAATTACACAATTTAATTCCTTCTCCCCTCTTTTACAATCGGACAACAAGGCAAACTAACAAACGGCATACACCACCATACCTACATATACCATACATAGTGGATATTCCAGCAATACGTGCTGAATGTTTTGGTTCGACTTTCATAATCCGAACCGCAAAAGTGTGGAACACATTGCAGGGCTGACTTTTGTTTCCGAGTAGCTATAACTTGGGTCTCTTCAAGTCAAGAGTGAACAGGTATCTTCTTGGAAAGCGTGCTACACCCTTGATCACATCGTCACTCTCCATCAGGTGAGATAGTGGTCAAATGCTTGCCAGCAATAAAAAAAATCGATGTTAAAATTGCAAACAGAACTTGGCATATACATATTTAGATCCATAGTCCGTAGTATTATTATCTTTTCTTGGCCATAGACTGGCGTGCCTATTTAGGATAAGATATATATGTCCAACGGTGGATGGATAAAGTCTAATAATATGATGATGAATGTAACCAGCTGTACAGTAACATAGTATTTTGTAAGACCTTAGTAATTTGGTTTTGAAATGAATTCTTCAAAATTATTTCCTTTTAATCCTTTTGAGATGTATGTTATTGGCTAACAGCTGGTTTGGTTCATAGTAATACCACTAACTGTAAGTTACTGCATGGTATCATAAAGCTATTTACAGGCATTCTTTGCAATTACTGACCTTTTATTATATGCTCTTTGATATTATTTAAATTCTTTTCCAGCCCTGTGCCTGTGATATCTAGGTAGGTACACTATAAAGCAAACAAAACCTAGAATAATTCACCGCGAAATAGATTGGACGTAAACAATACCAAATTGCCATCTCAAGGTTAGCAATCGTAACGTAATCTCATTTCCATCATCACCGCCGACACCTTGAAATAGAAACCGCAACACTCTCAACAAAGCGGTGTCCTATTCCATCAAGTATCGTTTACATCGAAATACCTACTCCGTATAATAACAATGGCAGAGGCCGAATAATAATGGAACCACAAAGAAATACGGGAAACCTTGTACTCGTTAGATTAATTAGATAAGTTGCACTGTCCGTTGTCGCAGTTTGTCATCGTAATTAAGGAAATGGTAACTTTTTGTACGTCATTGTTGTCCGAAATGTACTTATTTTGGTAGATTTCTGGGAATACATTGTTGTAGACAGTAAGAAAAGAATGCCACGACCCACGACATCAATTGAGGTAGAACTATACAAATACTTTATAACAATGTTTTGACACACTGCACGCTTAGAAAACTTTTCAACCCACTTCCAAAAAGGAGGAAGTTCTCAATTCCTCTGTGTTTTTTTTTTGTATGTGTGTTACGCGATTACTCCGTTAATTGTCAACCGAATCGAATGATTTTTATTTGGTATTTCTATTTTTATTTGGTACATTTTCAAGGTGATCCAATTGTAATTTTATCGAGATCTGACAAGTATCTCCAGAGATATGACGATATGCATCGCAAACTTGCTACTGAAACTTACTCGCGCGGCGTGGAAGTCGGTTGTTTTAGTTTTTAAACTACCTTAATTATATCTAACTCTATTATTATTGTATTATACCGCGATTTTGAACCTGAAGCTCGCCGGTTCAAATCCGTGCACCAATGGATTTTTCTAAGTGCATTCTTATTTTAACGTTCCACAATTGCTACCAAAAGTTAGCTTACCACCATCAAGGAGAAAATTTGCTGCCAAACCATGTGCCGGCATCACAGCCCTTGTGAGTCAGAACATTCTAGGCCTAGCGAGTTCACCATCCTCGACCACATACATAATCACGTTTCACCAGATGAGATATACATATTAGTTTAATATAACCTAACATTATAGGTGCAATAACGTTCTTTGTTTAGTTTCATATACCAAATAAATGACTATATCTACTAACCAAACTATTGGTATAGCCACAAGTCGATGAACCTAGATCAGAGTGCCTTATAGTGTGGGTTTCTTAAGATTGGTTTACTTATTCGATCACACTCAGATTTGTATGGAAATGAAGCGCCATCTAGTGTGCATAATAGGTAACATTGTAATTTCCATACAAAGCTGCGTTTACCTTAGCGTGATCGTGTAAGTAAATAAGTCTAAAGAAAATCGCACTAAGTTAAGCACTCAGAAGTGCATTATCTCCATTGTGGACGGTTGTTGTCGGAATGTTCTTTAAACATGGCATAAGCGTGCACTTTTAGCTCGCTAACTAGTACGCAGAAGATGTTAAACGCCCACGACACCTCGTATTTAGCATGATGATGGCCATGATCACACACGCCGCGATGTAGGGAACTCTACTTTTACTTCAACTACAACAATTATGTTTGTATATTTGTAAGAAAATATATAAGTTTGTATGAATTATGAGATTATAAATCCTATCCTGAAAAAAAACCTACTAAAGTATACAAACTCTTGTCAAAATCGTGAACTAACCCAGTTAGGTATCCGAGTTTTTGGACCTGAATTAAAGCTATTGTTACATAGTGTATATCCGACCTCTACGGTTCGATGTATCATCCAAGCCACGTCCCAGGTTATTGCAAATTCACGCCACCTATCTAAACCAGCCGGTCGATATTTAGATAGCATAGGTAACGAATCTTTCATTTTTACATATACTGGCTGACACCTGATCTTAAACTTGAACTATCTCAACGTGACGACGCGGTCTAAGATGGAATTGTGGTTACCTGGGAGTGGCAGCCAGCTGTGAGCCCTCTTCTCATAGAGGGGGTATAACTCGGCCGCAACATTATTTTCTCTCGTCCGACGTACTTTTAATTCCTCGCTACGCTCTGCATTCTACTCTAGAATCCTTCGCTCCGCTCTGGATTCAAAATAGCGGCCTCGCAGAAACGTACTATGTTGCGCCCTTGTTCTCCAATTTACTATTTCTACATAGCACAATTGTCGCAAGCATACAGCAAATGAAGTAGGTATGTTCTGTGGTTTCAAGCCACGCTTTGAGCAGCGCCAGCCACCAGCTCAGCTCACCTGGTGAGTTTCCGATGCGCGCGCCGCCCGCCGCTGATCATCGACAGCGTGCTCATCACCGCCGACATGGCGACTCCTGCCACCGCAGCCGCTCATGGGCACTGAAACAAACAACACATTGTTAGTATTCATTCTGAACCGTGGCTGGAGAAACACTAATCATGGTCGCCTATTTTTAGTTTCTTTCACATTTATATTCATTAATCATAATATTTATAACAGGTACCTTCTAGGCAAGCGAGCTACATCGTCGATCACATCTTCACTTAACATCACGTGAGACCAAACGCTTGCTTATCTACTATAAAAAAATATATATTAAAACCCTTTTGTAAGAGAATTATTTTAGGCTTTATAATAGGTCTCCAGAACTACTGCAATGTAGACAACATAGCAGTAGGTAGAGCAGCATCTTGCTCTCTTCATCTGGTTAACCGTAAAATAAGGATAGCCTTGTGATAGGCCCTCTGGTACAAATCGCTATCACTATGAGAATCCACACTTCCGCTAGTCCACGGGTAGAGGTGATACCACTGCTACAACCATATAATATAAATGTTATTCTGAGCAAAGTGTCCAGTAAAATTACACTCAATATGTAATTGTCTCGAGGAGAGGGGGAGGTGTACACAACAGCGACGCGCTAAATTATCTCAATTCAAAGTTTTTAATAGCAGTTCTGTTTGACGCAGACACCATAACTTACCGCCTTGTTACTTATTAATATCCTAAATAAAAATGTATAGCTTATACCATAAGCAGCAAATACCACACTTATTATGATTGAAATAGGGCGTTATTCTATTCTCATATACATAAGTAAATTATGGTTAAATTATTGGCATATATATCACATAAGAGCTACAGAAATAACTCAAAAGTAGTAGTATCATGTAAATGTATACAATCTAGAATGTAAATAACCGCGAGCCGCCTCCAGTGGCCACAAATCATGATGACAAATGGTCAAGAGTACTTAGTCGTATGAGCCGCCTAACGACGTGGTCTCTAAAACGTGCCGCCTGAGGTAACCTGTAGCCTCTCTCATATCATAGGTATCCAGGGTACTTCTGTTACTCCATTCACGACAGCAACATTGTAATTCTCTGTTACCTTGAAAAGTTATATTATCTTAGTTTACAACTTCGAGTTTAATGTTTGAGAGGATTGATGTTGACTTCTATCAGCCTTACATTTCTTCTTATAGGAAGGTACTTTAGGTACTTTTGACTTGGCCTTTCTTTAAAACGTCTCCGATCTGGTCGTGATACGTTCGCCTAGGTCGGCCTCTACCGGCTGGCCTACTCACACACATCTTATAAACCTGTCGTCTTATATAATAAATTAAAATCGTCTTATAATTATGATCTATTTTAAGATGTTTATTTAATACAGTAATATTTTTTATTGCGATATTTTTTTACTTTTCTACGTTTTTAAGAACTTAAGCAATGTTTAATTCAATGATACATAATACGCCTACATCTACATTTTACATTTTTATTATATCTCTTACTCTAATAGGTACTTAGATTTAGTATGTGCTTAAAAGCATATTTCTGCTAATTTCTTAATAGCATACAATCGTAAACTGTTCATTAAAGAATCGCTATAATTAATAGTTTATGGTGGATTCGCTGCGATCGTGTGTTATGAATTAATGTAGTTATAACATAGATCGCAATTTGTAATAAAATATTTTTTGCAATAATAGGTTGAGCATTATAATAGTCATAAAATTTATATTAAATTAGTATGCGTCATGTTGGTGTGTGAAATTAATTATGTATGAATATTATTGAGAATAGCCAAAGTGCGATAAAATGTTACTGAATAGATGAAAAGACCTGCTTTGGCAGTACCATCATCATCATTAACCTCACAAATACAGTAACCATCATCACCCTTGTCATCACCGCTACCACTCAAAACACTGGAAGTTATGCCGACCAATCAGGGCCGTACTCTGTATTAAAAGGGAGCTGGGATAGCTTTAGTAGACGCCGGCAATAGTGGCAATACATCATTGCAAGTCATTTATCGCTCTTATCACCGACAAAGAAGGTGCAAAATTAATATTTATTCATTTAAAGTAATGAAAACGTTACAAAAATATAAAAGAACAACTACTGCATGTTTTTTATTTTATATAATAACGCTTTTCAAATAGAAATTTTATTATAAAGTAAAGTGAAATGGAATGAATTTTAAAACAGCTATCAGCATCTAGTGACGTACCTATGAACTGTTTAGATACTGATAGATATTGCAATGTTTTTAAGGTTAACTATATTCACGCCAAATTTTCTTTCTTGCTATTGGATTATTTTGCTTTGTTTGACGGCTTGTCATTCTATTTAAAACCCGGTTACAAGGCAGGGTTGATAGCCTGCAGCATTACGCCAACGGCCCGTCTAATAAACAAAATGTAATGTGACGAAAATTGACTTTAATTGAAAACTAGTTAATATAACGAAGGTACCACCCCATCATTTATATCAAACGATCGGTACAATCCATTTCCGGTTGCCCTCGTAACTAATCTAAAAATCGATTTGTTCTCGATGGGTTCGAATATTATCTTTATTAAGGGATATCGCAGGACGGCCGGGATAATGAAATAGCAAGTCAGCAGCTGGTGTCATGGACGTCCACGAGATTGATGGCGCCGGCCCCCTGCTGACATCACTGTGGGGGTTGCCACATACCACATCACGCACTTACCACCGTCTTTATAATGAAGCATCCACTTTTAAATGTGACGACACAAGTCGATGATAAAGTAAGATCTTGATTTGTAGGTGACCATTACAAAGGTATTCAGTCAAACAAAATCAAAGATCGGTAAGATATGCATAAAATTGCCTAAACCGTAAACATGAGAAGCAAATATAAGCGTAGAGAACATTCACGAATATTTTGTTTTTGTATACGCAGAGTTCAAACAAATAGCTGGCTAATTTACATTTTTATCGCCTCGAGCCTTTACAAATTGCCGAAATACCGCTACCTACATTCAAATGTAATGCTCTACAATCCTATTTATTTAAAACCAAACACAAACGAGCAAAACATCCATCGCTTGAGAACAAAAACATAAAGTTGTGCTTACTTCCTGGGATAATATCCATCGATCTCTTTACTCTGATTCATGAAGAAGATCACAAGACACACACACACACACACGTTGGGATATATTTAGTTTTTTATTTAAACCTTATAAATATAATCTGTGAATGAGGAAAATATACAACATTTGCGTAGATTTATTAGACAGCCGCGTTAGTTACTCTATCTGTGCCTGTAGCACCATACAAGGATTTTACAGCTCATTAGAAACATTCGTAGATTGCTAAATGTCCTGACGGAAGACGGAACTGACGGGAATGCTATAAGTCCTATCCACACACCTGAAGTACGGAATATACACTGAGAGCTATCTCTACCAGAGACCTTTTTAATGGATATTCTGTATAAGTTTGCAAGCAGTTGATGGTAGGTACTACAACACATTACAACCATACTTTATATATAAAGAAGTTCAGAAGTCGGATATAATTTTAAAACTTCAGTGATTCGCCAGAAGACAGAAACCGCGCCCTCTTAAGAGTGACTCTCACACTATGTGTAATTCTAGACATATCCCACCTACCTCACTCAAAATCAACAAGTAATGCAACCGCACTTTTTTCGTCGGCAGTCCTGGGATGAAGCCCTGTTTGTAGAACGTAGCCGCGAGCCCCAACAAGTTAAATTAAGTGAGTGTATGTTCTGAAATAAGTGGGCAGAGGCCAGTAAATTGGTTTCAATGCTGCGAGAAAGCTCTGGAATTCTCGGCGGCGTATCTCGATTCTCGACCGCTACAACCGGGAAGTGTATAAACCCATCTAGAATTAATAACAGTATTCTAACAGACATTTCCCGAGCTAACAATAAAAGCCTCTGAGTATAAAATTCACGGTATTCAGAAACAAATGGCCAATTAAACTTTTTACTGCGAGCTATTTGTTCACTTAAGAATTTACAAATTTTGCGACAAAAAATTGAGAAATAACGTTTCAACATGATGTACAAATTGTTTCCTAACAAATCCCTGAAAGATATCATCGGCAACACTATATTTTATATTTTTCTCACAAATTAGTGATTGTAAGAACACAAACGTTTAATTACATAGTTCAATGATTGACGATGGTCTGTGTTGAAAGCCGGCGGAGGCTGCGCGGCGCATGTTACCAACCCCGTAAAGTTATATTATAGCTCCGACGCAAGTGCCCACACTATGCCGCCGACGTCACGATTTACAACAGAAATACTTATAATTATTGCTTCTGCTGTTTGCATGCTATAGGTTGTATTCGCACATTTTCTGTGCAAGTTAGCCAAATACTTACTACAATTCAGAAACAGAAGAAATACTTGTACATACGCACTAAATTAACAGATAGCGTAATATAATAAGATGCAGCTCTACTGTCTCATAAACTTAGTATTATATAACACTCGGGCATAAATGTATTACTAAAAAAATTATTGAAATTATAACATCCGCGGACTATAGAAATGAAACGGAATAATTCCTGCGATCTCGGAGAATTATTCAAAAGAGCTGTGCCGAACCGGTCGGCAAAGCGGCCGCGTCCCGCAATCTTATTTCTCATATTTTTTACTTTTTTCACGTATATTATCAAGCGAAGCGGGCCGGCCCGGGAACACGGGACTCCAGAATTTATCCCACTGGAATTTAATTAGATCGTTTTAAGGCTTGATGAATAATTCAACGGTGGGAGGTGAATGGAGAATGCAACCCGAACATCATTGAATCACTTGGGACTCCAGGACGCACAATGGAAATATTTAATGCACCAATACACGCAATATTTATACTGATTTCGCAGCTATATTTTAAATTAGTAATAACAAAATAGTATTGATAAAAGGCGTTTGTAAGAATATTCCAGATCGTTGTAACGTTTACCGCTATGTTCTTGACATCGTAGGTACACAATAGGGTGTTTGACAACATTCACAATTCATGATATATCGCATATTGTTACGTATATTAGCTAAATTATTAATATTTCAACAAAAAACAACCTCAAAGTTTTTATATTTTGCAAATTCCCTCTCCTATAAATTTGGCGCAAAGACCACTGATGTAAGAAATTCACGCATTATGTGCATACTAGCTGTGCCCGCAACGTCCGCGTGGAATAGTGTCTTTGGGTAGCATTTTTAAATATTTAGGCTAATTATTTTACAAATAAGACACATGCGTATCCCACCTACACCGCACTGTACCACGCCGCGCAATTCCCCCTCCCCTCTTCCTCACCCTCGCCCTTCCCCTCTCCCTCTCTCTTCCCTCCACCCCCTATCTCCTCACTTCCCTTTCCCCTCCCCCAATCCCGCTCCCCTCCCCTTTCCCTCACCTCCCATCCCTCTCCCACTTTCCCCTTCCCCTCACTTCCACCCTCCCTCCCCTCCCTTCATTCCCCCTCTCCCTCCCCCTCACAAACTTTGAATGACATTAATTTATATCGAATCAACAGCCTAAAAAATAAGTTTCAAGCTTCTAGCTTCTAAAATGACGATACTTCCATACAACTTTTCATCTTCCCTTTCAACCCCTTACAACCCTCTTTTCGCATTAAAAAGTAGCCTATGTCCTTATTCAGGCTCTAGACTATCTGTGTACCAAATTTCATTTAAATCGGTTCAGTAGAACATTAACATAAACGTTACATATTTTCATACAAACTTTCATCCCCTATTGTTATTTTACACCCTTGAGGGTGAAACTTTTAGAAACTTTGAATGTCATATTTATTTATATCAAATTAACAGCCTACAAAATAAGTTTCAAGCTTCTAGCTTCTAAAATGACGATACTTCCATACAACTTTTCATTCCCCCTTTCAACCCCTTACAACCCTCTTTTCGCATTAAAAAGTAGTCTATGTCCGTTCTCAGGCTGTAGACTATCTGTGTACCAAATTTCATTCAAATCGGTTCAGTGGTTTTGGCGTGAAAGCGACACAGACAGACAGACAGAGTTACTTTCGCATTTATAATATTAAAAATATAATAATATAATATATAATATAATAAGTTAGGATACATACAATATATTATTAATATAATCCACGCCAGCGACAATGTAGTGAGTTTATTGAATAGAACAACGAATATCCCCCCCCCCCCCCCACACACACGCAGTGCAATTAATAAATTCACTCAATTTATCGAACTCTGCCACATTATTTCTCTTATGGCATTGTGTAGTTCTATTAATTTTAAGCCAGTTAGTGAAGAAATAGATTGTTATAATAATTGTATTAAAAAGGTGTGTTTAACTGAATACCTACCGACTCATTTCAGATATTGAGGGCTTCGATACTTCGCTTAACAGTGGACACTGGCAAAGTGGTGGTATCGCCCTGGCGAACTGGCAGAAGTTTTACCGTTGTAATAAAAATAACATCAATATTAATATTATGTTTTTAGGGTTCCGTACCCAAAGGATAAAACGGGACCCTATTACTAAGACTCCGCTGTCCGTCTGTCTGTCTGTCTGTCCGTCTGTCACCAGGCTATAGCTAATTAATCGTGATAGTTAGACAGTTGACATTTTCACAGATGGTGTATTTCTGTTGCCACTAGAACAACAAATACTAAAAACAAAATAAAAATTAAAGGGGGTCCCCATACAAAAAACGTGTTTTTAAACGCCATCTATCTAATTAGTTTCGGAAAAATGACATAGATGGCGCTAATAAATGAGCCCCGTCTTTCTAGATCGCGACCAAACCAAATATTCTTGGTAATATCAATTAATCAAATATATGAGGTTGAAATTCTGTTATGTTTCGTATTGTACGGAACCCTCCCTAAGTGTGCGATAAGAGACGCATTTGGCCAGTTTTATTTTTTTAAGTGTTATCTTTAGTTTAAGTAAATTATTATTACATATTTGTTTTTCTGTAGGCTTGGGCGTTTTACCCAAGAGACGCGGGTTCGAGTCCCATCCGTCGGCGAATTTTGGATTGTATATGAATACAGTTTAAACATATTAATGTTGTTAATTCAGTTAGATAAAGTAGCACGGGCACGGCAATTTAAAAGAGAGGATGTAGGAAGTTCTACAACACTTCCAAGACTATATTGTTAGCAACGGAACAATAGTTCCCTTGTTGCAACTTTAAATAACATAGCACGCATGGTCTTTGCCGGCGCCAGCGTAGCGTGTGACCATCTGTGTCTCCTATCACTTCACTTCCTGTTATTTCGTACTGATAAAGACTTAGCGACAGGCTCAATATTTATAAACACAATTCCACAAATGTTTTGTACTTTTAGACGGCATGAGTTCATTCATCGCCGAATATTAAAACGGCGACACTGTTGATTATCAAAAGTGCAATACCTATTTTTCACAAACTATTTATATAACCTTCTTATTACTAGTGTAGTAACGCTCGACATAATATAAATTCTTCAAACCATTCAAATATAAACCAAAATACTTATATTTACCTGTATTACACGGTTTTCGAATGAAAAATCACTTAAAACAAGAATTGCTTTTCACAGCGGGCACCCAGTCTTCGGTACCGTTGCCCACCATTGTTGATTTTCGTAGATTATCCGCGCCCCATGCGGCCGGTCACCAGGAAACATCTATTTATTGGAAACTCGTCGTACTAATTTTTATATTGTTACCACTTAAAATACTTCAGCTTAACTTGGCAAGGAGCTCTTTCTTGTATTTCAGATGCATAAAGTATAAGCTTGGCATAAAAAAATTGAAAACGAATGCACAAAGCCATAATATTTATTGAGGTTGCTAACGTATGTAGCCTACATCATATTATAAAAACAAGCGGATTAATTGTATGTTATTTGTCAATTACATAGGTATAATATAGGGTTTCGTAACTCACATAATAGAAAGAAACTCATTAGGTCTAAGACATTGACGCCTATTTTGAAAATGTAAGCCACGTTGTGCAATATCGCATAACGCAAGTATAAAAGAAGAGACGAGCACAATGGTACAATGGCGCATAGTAAGAGTGTAAGTAAGACACTTGTCGGTAGTTTCAACTTGGTTATTATAAGGTGTGGCGTGAGGCGTGACAGACAGGTGCGTGGTCAGCGGAGCGCGCAGCGAGGGAGCAGGGCCAGGGTGCTCCGGGGCTCGAGCTCGGCCCTGAACCTGCGGTGACCATTGTAGCTGAACTCGGAAAGTATTCGCGCTAAAACATCGCCTTGTGCCGCCCATTTGATAAATGCGTCAAAGTTTATAAGAGAAAAGTGCGAGCACTAAAGTGCTTGAACTCGCACTAATGACTAATGATGGAAAGCCAGAGCTTTAGGGGATAATCATTTAAAGTTATAAAAAAGCAGGTCACAGACACAGGCAGGTGTCATATTGATGTGTGACTAGAGATATGTAACGTTACTCTTTGCCCTTAAGTGTAGCAGAGGCACAGATCCTTGGGATAGACGAAATAAACGTTAATCGAAGAAAGCCTTTTTAAAAAACGTCGTGGACATGTTACCGAGAAGATTAGACACCTGCTACGTGGAAAATTCCTGAAAATGTGCACATAGACAACCAATAAAGTAGAATAGGACATAGGATACATTTAACGTAGGCGAAGCTATGAGGCGCAGCTATAGTACATACAGGGTGTCGGGTTTCATATGGTCCAAACGAAAACCATCGATGGAGGACTTCAAGGGCTATCTAGAGAATCCCCACGTATGTTCCGCGAAAATATATAGTTTTCGAATAAATTGAGTTTTACTTGTTTTCGAGTTAGTCCCCGAAATGTTGCAATTTATTTAAATTTTCTCCTAAACTACTACAAAGTTACCCTTTACAGAAATGCACATTATTGCACATACGATGACGCTTTATGAAGTTTCTTCTGATATAAGAAGTCATTGTCTCCACTTCTCTTCCTTGTAAAGTTGATATTTATTCTTATTCATTTCGCTGGAGAAGTAAGATCTTGGGTGACACTTACACAAGTTGATGTATCTGGCGCGATGAATCTGTCTGTGGCCATCAAGATGCCTTCAAATTATTTGATTTTTATATGGGAGAACGACCCAAGCTTGCGAGTGTAAAAGTATCGTCTAAGAAAGCGAGCATCGTGGTCGATCACCACATCATCACATATCATCAAGTGAGATAGTGGTCAAACGCTTGCCTGTTACGTAAATTAAACACCAAACTAAAATAATCATAGAAGAAGAAAACTAAAAGTGATCACTCCTTTTATCATCTAAAAAGAAACTTTATTAACCGATATCATGTGCATAGCATGCAACTTTGAACTTTTATTATAAAAATGACAAAAGATAGGCTAGGAAATATGTCGATATTTTTCAACATAAAACCTCAATGTTTATTCTTAACGTTCCTTAATTCAAAGATTTTGGGCTTACATTACAACTTATTTCCTTCATATGAAAATGAAAATATGAAAATGTAAAATAGAGATAACCAGAGTGTATTTCAGAAGAAATAATTTGACTATTGAAATCCTTTCTATTTCATTAATTATGTTTTAAGACAAGCAAGCAGCAGGTCCGTAAAACAGACATGTTTTTAAAATCGGTTGTAACTTTTTTATTCGGTGTTTTTTTTTAAGAAAAGCCTTCCCAAAGTAAAAGTTCAAATAACGTCTAAATAAAAAAATGTGATGTCTTATTTTTTTCTCAGAAAATAATAAGCCTAAATAAAAAATCATAGTTTACCTTGAAAGACCTTTTCATTGGTCATAGTCGTCACATAAAAAAATTAGGGCTCTGGCCTTCATAGTTTGGGAGAAAATTTAAATAAATTGCCACATTTCGGGGACTAACTCGAAAACAAGTAAAACGCAATTTTCTTGAAAACTATAGAGTTTCGCGGAACATACATGGGGGTTCTCTGGATAGCCCATAGAGGCCTCCATCGATGGTTTTCGTTTGGACCGGACCATATGAAACCCGACACCCTGTATATCCAACAAGCTTTACCCCGAAGAGTAATTGTATAATATACAGAACGACTTTACTTGATTAACATGTTTAATCTATTAATCGTTCTGATCGAATGATCCGGACTAAAAACAAATCGCATTGATCTATCAAACTGTATGTTAATTCACAAAGAGCCGCACTTGTAAACAGCTCCATCATCTGCTTTGCTGGCATCGAACTAATGGATCCTCCCTACGTAGATATCAGTAGTACCTACCTTATTGCCGCAGCACTCCCTCTGGCCAGCTGGCGTGGCTTTCCGGTGCCATTTCCGCCGTGCCTTTGTAAACACTTCAGATACATAATAAATGCAAATTGTAATGAATGTAAACATCTGGCATATCGCTTCGTCGGTGTATAATTACTTGCGGTATTTACGCATTGTTCTATTGTGTATATCGTGATTTGTGTAATAGTTAACTAATTTGCCAGCCTGTCGTTGATTTTATCATAATGCCCACGTAAAAGCCACTAAGCCAAGATATGGCCACCAGCCGTATCGGACCAATAAGTTCCCGTGGGGTAGATCACCTCGACCCCGTCCCAAAGCATAGTACGTAAGTTCTGTTACTAGATAATGTACCTGCGAGTACAAAGCATGTTTTGATGAATAAACGAATATCATAATGCTTATTTTCCCAGAGTGTTCTTCTGAGGACGCAGATAAAGCAAAAAAGCATCAGATTGTGAAAATAAAAGAAATGTGACCAGTTCTATCGATAATTAAAGTGAAACGAGTACAATTATCTCGTGCATTAGCGGCGCGGTGAGTATCGCGAGCGGAACAGTGCGACAAAAACTGCAAATTTATCTGCGCCTGCGCTTGTGAGATGCGACCACCACTATGAAGACGTACTGTGTGGGGTAATATTAATGTGGGACGTGTCTGTGGAGTTGCCTTGGATGGTTTTACACATTAATCAATTTATTAAATTTTGAAATGTTACTGGTTATTGTTATATTGTTATTGTTATGGTATATTATGCTTACTGGTTTTATTAATTTTTGAACCTGGCCGTACCTATATGATAACATGTATTAAATAAAATAATATGGCCTACGGACGGACACCGGCTGATAATGATGATGAATGATGATGATGAATATGACCTTACGCTTAAAAACTTATCATACATGTAATGTTATGTAAATTATTATACATGTAATTAGTGTATGAGACTAGTCATGAGAAATAATTAGATCTGATAAATAATCAATCTAAGCATTTGCAGAAAGCCTTGTAAGTGCTATGTGCCAACTAAATACTCTTAAAACTGATTAGCATCGCGTCGAGCTTCCGCCCTAAGCTGTTTCAACCGCGAGAAATCTGGGCTGAAAAACTTCGTCGATTAGAAATAGGCATATTTCTTTTACATTTATTTACAATAAAAACTTAATTTATGTAAGAATGTTAGCAATTTGAGGTAGCAGTAGGTCCTGCTCATTTCAATTTAAGTTAAATTAGCGACTAAGAATCGTACTCCTTGATTCTCCAGTCTCGTTATAAGGTATCTTGTTCAAGTAACAAATACGTTGCAATTCAATAGTGTTTCAAGTGATCTTAATATTTTTGCAGTATTTTATATATTATATTAATCTTCGTATATAGGTAGATTATATACATTTATATTTATATCAACAGACAGTATGCACCTGGACAAATAGATATTATAAAAACATAGTTAATGTTTACTCTATTCGTAGACAGTATTGTCTACGTATTGTATATGGTATATGGTAGACTGTACATTGAGCGTAGGTACTCTTAGCGACCTTAGACTTCATATTGATGAGTTTGTTTGAATAGGTGTGACAGTAGAGAAATAGCTATAAATATTTATAAACACTGCATACAAAATCTGTTGTAACTAGCAAAAATAAATAATCTCTCAGTACCTACGATTGAATTGGCAGCAGGCGTCGTAAGCGTAAAATTAACTCGACTCGCGTAACTCCAAAATTTATAAATTAGGTAAATAAATTAGAAAAAAAAATTGGCACACCAATGATTATGTATACTAATTCTAAACTCTACTTTCAAGTACAAAGCATCCATGTTTTAACCGACTTAAAAAAAAGGAGGAGGTTTCTGAATTCGACCGTAATATTTTTTTGTTTGTTTGTTCGCCGATAACTTCGTTATTTATGAACCGATTTTGATTATCTTTTTTTTGTTGGATAGGAGATATATCCCAAGTGTGATACCATGATATTTCATCATTTCATCGAGGCCTAATAAGTATCTCCAGAGATATTGAGATAAACACCTCAAACTTGGTACTGAAAATTAATAGCGCGGCATTTGAAGTCGGTTCTTTTAGTTTTTTAAACGATCTTATAATGTAGGCACTTAATTTATAGAAAGATTTGTCGCAAATAAATTACTAACACCAGCGGATCGCGTTACGGCGAGCCCCTTCTTTCTATTAAAGAATAAATTAAAACGTTTGAAGGAGTACAATAGATTGTGTATTATTTTGGTCCCTTTGGAAAAAGTTCGGTGCCCTCCGTGGCATTGTTGGTGTGAGTTAGATAAATGAGTTTTTCCGTATTGTCATTGACAGTAGCGCCGCAGATATTGTGTACACCGTAGAAACTGGTTTGATATTCGAGTCTGGGAAACCAATGTTATGATTCAACGGCTCTTGAATTAGATCTTGATATTTGAGGAATGTAGCAATAGAATAATTTATAACGGTAGTTGTAGTACAGTGGTTCGGTGGAGATGCTCATTAAATATATTTGTTTGCTTTGATATTATGGCTGTTTTGTATAAATAGCGTATTATCGTAAGATAACCTGTCTATATTATTTTTGTATGTCATATGTAATTTTGAGATATGTATAAGTCAAAGAATACATACATGTCCTTCCCAATCCTAGCCGTGCACTAATGGATTATTTGTGTGCATATATGGATGTTCACAAGTGGTACGAGCATTATATCAATGTTCCGCCTGACTTACTACCATAAAATATCTTACCACCATCAAGGAGAAAATCTACCGCCATAACCTCACGGTGTTCCGGCAGCATTGCCTTGACAGTCAGACCTTTCTAGGCCTAGCATATTTACCATCATTCACCACATCATCACATACCACTGACCGAGATATTGTTCAAACGCTAGCCTATCATCAGATACAGAAAAATATGAATTCGTAGCCTAATATTAATAAGAAAAGGTTAAAAAAACCGTTAGATTTAATGTATATTATCCACAAACCCACAGAATAAAGATATCAAGATAACATTTGGGTATATCGTTTTCGTTAAATTACACCAAGAACTGCCACTTCACAATTTAATAAACGAACTCTAAATCCGATTAATGCTATCGCGAGGTAATAACAGTTGTGGGCATAGAATGCCAACAAAAGGACTCATTGTCGAGAGCTTCTATCCCTCGAGCTATAATATCTGTGCCCTCGACGGACAAATGCTCTCGACAAATGCTCTCGACAACCTTCTCCCTACTCAATGAAAGCAGAATATAAACTATACGACATCAATAATGTTGTGCATTCAAACGGTTGGACAGTCTGCGATGCAAGGGAGAAACGAGCAAGTGTAAAGTACCAACCACTGACCTCGGAATACAATTTAAAATCCTTAATCTATAGTGCTAACAGTTAAAATTGCATCTAAACATAAGTTTCTAAAATTATAACTCAGCATTATGATAGTATTAACCAGAAACAAATAGCATGTAGTGAGTTAAAACGCGAGTAAGAGGTAAGAAGTTGTTAGAAGAACAATACTTTTAGATATGTAGTTATATTTACCTATACCATTAAAAGCATGAATCTTAGCAATCAATAATAGAACAATATAATATACTGGCCAGGTGCCGGAAAATTTCGACTGTCTACCTATTACTGTTTACAAGACTGACAAACGGACGGACGGATGGACAGCGAATTCTCAGTAATAGGGTTCCGTTGGTATACTATGAGTATAGAACCCTTAAAAGGAATATTGTGTTCTTAAGTACACACTGAAATAGTGATATAACACTTTATTGTTATGCACTAAATTACCTGTGACTTGCACCACACAACTCTATAGAATCGTAGCGAACACAAATTTGATGCAGTTTATTGACGTCACAGCCGTAAACGTAAATTTGATGCGATTGTCAGAAGGGATAGAATCCTTTGTCCCAGAGATCTACTATAATATTAGTTTCTATGACAAAATTGCAATAATAATAACTTTACTGCTCTATTGCACAACCAACATATCATTTTGCTCTTGACTTGACAGCAAAACTGTACTCACATCCATTTTAGTTTTATGACTGACATTCTGTCACGGCCCATAAGCACGTAAGTAAAGACCTTCTTTACTCATGTGCCATAAGCCTGTACAGGATAGATGCCTTGACTTCTAAGCAGGAGATCATCGGTTCAAATCCTAGCACGGATGATTCAAAGAGAAAATCCACCGCCATAATCTTACGGTGTTCCGGCAACACAAAGCCCTTGAGAGTCAGACAGACTATTCTAGGCCTAGCGTGTTCACTATCCTCGAGCATCATTTCTTAAAACTACGACGATAGCCACGTGATACAAAAAAAATCTAAGTAGGCAATTGATATATTTATTAGGCCTGTACGAATATAACAATGGCTGGTGTAAACATTGTGCCAGTTCAACCATTTGTAAACTTTGTTCAAATCTGTAATTCGATATCGTGTAAACAGCGGCGCGTGCGCACCACAGCGCTAAACAATTGTTTACTGGATCAATGGCCGTTGCCAACTAACCGACGATTGAGACGAATGGCGAATGTTCGGCTTCGGCGCACATTGATCGATGCTGCTTGTGCAATTGTGCATATAAATCCACATCATGAAGGAATTGTTGTCGCAACTGTGGCGCTACTTTATCACTTTAACTTGACTACCGGAATTTTAATATTTGATTATAATGTTCCACTTATCTGTTCTTACTTATCATTAAAATAACTGGAACGCGTTTGCTCATTTTATATATATTTTTAAGATAACATATCATTACATTATTACAAGTACTTAATTGGTTTTTATTATGGTTATTCCAAACAGGAAAGTGAACTCTCTCGTAACACAAATAATTTCGAAACTAATAAGCGAAATCAAGTATCATGGCTGCTGAATAGATATAATCGACGGTTATTAGCGCATCCTACCGGAAGGGCAGCTTTCTCGCTTTCACCTTCATTTAATTAACGACGAGCGACAAAGACGGAGAGTGTTAGAAGGATCCGATTGCAGGGGTAGAGTTAATCAAAAGAGGATCAAAGGGCGAGACGCCATACGGCAGTTTTTGTTAACGCATTCCTTAGGAGAGGGGTTAGGTTTTTATAAAAAACGAAATTTGATATTTGATTAAGCCGCGAGGGCTCCAAATTTCATTCCTAATGAGAAATGTTTTTATTCTATAAAATAATGCACACAAAAGACTACACAACGATTCAGGTTTTTAATTATATTGGAACAAAACTACAACGGCGTACTATATTCAATGTTATAAAGTCTTTAAGTTTTCATGGTCACTGACACTATTATTAATATTGTTTACGGGATATTTACCATGTTTAATATTATACACCATCGGAAACTTATATCTAAAGAAAAACATGGTCAATATCCCTTAAACATTATTAAAACATTCAATGTTGTAGAACAAAAGACTTCAACGCGCTCGCGTCGTAGCCGTAGCACATGTGTCGTGCTGTAGCACGTGTGCTCAATCTTGTTGTCTTTCTTTTTTTTTTAATGCTCTTGACCACTGTAACATTGTCCCACCATATTATTAAAATGACTGCGTATGTCATGTAGGAAAATGGACAACGATGCACTTCACCTATCCACATTGCGCAACTATCCCAACCACAAACCTCGGGTTACACTGCGACATCATCATCATGCCGGAAATAGGCAAACCTTTTCATTTTATGAACAATAGGCCACCGTTTGACAACTATGTCCTGATGTCAAGTCACGATGGTCTAAGATGTAGCACGCTTGTCTAGAAGACACCTATTTACTCTCGACATCATGACTCCTAGGTTGTATGTACACCTATCAGGAACACAGCCCCGAGTAAGAAAGTCTGTTCAAGATCATCATCATTAATGACTTATAATCGTAGTAATCATATTCAAGGACGTAATTAGTATCTATCTACTAACAAATACTTCACTTACTTATATGAAGTCTGCGAATTCCTAGAAATGATTCAACATAAATAGAATTAAAAGGTGATTATCGATTGTTAGTGTGTTACGATAGCAAAACATGGATTAGTGCTGAGACAATGGCACCAATCTAGTGAAGCTCACACGCAAGAAGTCAAACCTATAGGTATGTGGAAGTTCGTTGCGTGTCTCGGAGCCGAGACTCAAGTAACCTGTGTACGCGTAGTTATCGGTTTATAAACATAACTGTTCTGTAAAGCGCAGTAACTGTTTATTTTAATGCTACAGTTAGTTTGGATAAAAGTATAACATGTTTGAGTAACTTAATTTAAATATACCGATTGCCGCGCTACGGTTCTTGATGAAACGTAATTCAATGTAAAATTTAACAAAATCAATATGAATACCAGCATTTTTATCGTGGCGTCACTAGTTTTTCTTATACAGAAAAAAGTGTATGTACTGTGCTGAATATATAATTTGGCACTTGAAACATTTATAATTTAGATCGTTTTGAAAACTAAAAGGACCGCCTTAAAATATCGCGTTAGTCATTTTCAGTTCAGTTCAAGTTCGAGGTGTGTAGTGTATCTCCACATCCCTAGAGGTAATCATCAGATCTCGATGAAATATAAATGGGACTAGATTGTAAAACCTAATTACGTTATTGCTGATTTTGCCAGAAATTGAGTTATTTTGATTAACAATATCAGAGTTATTCTATTCTATTCTCCTCCTTTTTTGAAGAGAGTTAAAACGTTGTGTAGATTGGGACGTGCGTGAAGTTTATTAATACCTACTATTAATGAGCTTATGAAAAATATTTAAAGGCTGGGCAATAAATAAAAAAAGTTACAGATTTATTGAATAATCCTGATATCACGTGGCATGCGCCCGCGCCACAGGTGCTTTCACATAATCCCCGACGCGTCGCGTTCCGAATGCAGCGTTTTTATATGATCTCGTGCAACAAACGCCGGTTCTCGGGATGCATTGCGATGCGAGCTGACGTGCTCGTGTGTCTCCACTTAATATAACCGACAGCGAAAAGTTGGTAATTAATGGTTCCTTTGTTTCCCGATCCGTTCACATTATATTTATAAAAGTTTAGAGAGCGCGTCGCCCACCGTGTCAGTCGATCTTTTTCACATGACGCTCCTCTTTCACTAGCGGTTTTCAAAACCTCATTTACTGTTTGAGACTTTTTAGGAACCTTCGAATTCTTAACACACAAGATGTGACACAAGTACATAGTGTGTGGAAGAAATTGCCATTGTACCTACCTGTCCAGAAAATACAGTCACCGTGGCTGAAATCGTTGAGGAGGGCATCGTATCAAACCTCTTATGAAAATAATTTTGATTTGCAACTTATAAAAGTAACTGATACATTACAATCAACAGCGAATACAGTAAGAGTTAAGAATCAAATAAAACATCTCTGGACGTTAAGCACATTTCAAGTATAGTTTATTTATTCTATTGAAGTGTCCGGGCCCAAAATCGGAGGTGCAAAGCTTAGCGGCACTCGCTTTGTGTGCGCCTCTCATATAAGTGGGTATAAGTGTGTAAACATACATCTATAGTGTTTGTTTTAGTTATTGACAACTTCACACATGATTTCTCATTGCGTTTAGCTTTTAAGTTGTATTATGGACACAATAGGAGCTTTATTTTTGTAGCTTAGCGATTCATTTCTTATTTTTACCCGACTACTGCGAAGCAAAAAGGAAGGTTAGAATTTTCTTAACTAATATACAGTATGTATGTTCATTTGTTAAAATGAGGTAGAGTTGGAAATGCCACATTAATTGTATGTGGCGCGGGCGCCCTCTAGAGGACGTAAAGTCATGAACTAAAAGAAGTGTTAATGATGCAGTGTTGCTCGCGGCTTTGCTACCATTTACCCGATAATTGAGAATAATTTCTAAAATCAGAGCGTGATCTTTCTGTTGTAGAGTTTTAGTTTTTGAACTTGTTGCAATATTCACCTATCAAAGTTGGTATTATTAACAAAAATAACACAGGTATATTTATTTACATATTCTTATGTATGAAGAGATGATTAAAGGTGTTACAGATTTCCCAATAATAAGGTTTCCTTTTCATAAGCACAAGCAGCGGCGTGGGCGCAATAGAGCGCGTGTCTTACGCTTTCCCTGTTTTGCATACATCTGTCCAATCGCCATCTGTGCAATTAAACTGGACTGCTGCCATTTATTTGTGAGCTACATATACTCGATCTAGGTCCTGAGATATCAACACTGGAATAAATATCATCTATATGTTTTGTATAGACTCGCCGCTATCGTGGCCGAAGCTGTCGGACGCTCAAGAAAATCAATGCTCCACCTTAAATGGGTAGACCGTGGCGCGACTTTAATAGGATCTCGTAGGTAGATTGGAGTTCAGAATACAAATCATCGCGCCACCAGGTTGCACTGGATTTAAATTTCGAACGTAGCCAACGACAATTTTTTTTTTTTAATGGATTAGACGTCTCCGTAAAAATTAATGTATTAATTTATAAACGGATGGCCTCCCTACATGCAGACATACTACCATAAGTATTTGAGTATTTAAACACAATTAATACCTGTATAAAGCTAAACATATCACTATGTTAGTCTTGAAATTAATTTGCAAAAATAAAAACCGACGAGTTCATTTCTTGATAACGATATTTCAATTAGGTGCTTTAGCTGTAATCTACAGTACTAACATATAAGATGTACAGTCTAAGGAGGTAACTGGATACCATTAATATCTCGGACAGGTTAATTAAATAAACAGTTAATGTAGTCGATATATTTTAACTGGTATCATGAATGAAATGCCTTCAGCATAACTTGATGCAATAGCATCTTTTTAGGGTTCCGTAGCCGAATGACGAAAATGGAACCCTTATAGATTTATAGATTTAGGTCATGTCTGTCTGTATGTCCGTCCGTATGGCACAGCCACTTCATTGTGAAACTATTAGAACTAAACCGTTGAAACTTGGTGTGTTCTGTGAACCACTTTACGATTTTTATTCAAAAATAAAAGATAAAGGCCCCCCCCCTTTAATCTTTTAGGGAGGGCACGTGGAGCTGAAACCAAAAAAAAAATGTTTTTCAAGTCTATACATGCGGGGTGCCTGTATATAGGTTTTTAAAAATGACATTAAGGTTCTTAAAACTATTTTTTCTCAAATTCAATCATTTAAAATAAAGACTGAAAGATAGTTTTTACCACATTTTACCACTTTGGAAGTCCAAAGTGGTAAAATGTGTGTGTACCCCCTCTAACATCTAAAATAAGAGAGTGAAAAATCTAAAAAAATATATGCTGTAGATCTCAATAAACACTTTCAACGAAAATTAGTTTGAACGAGAGAAAGTCAATAGTTTTTGAAATATAGCAAATTTTCAAAACCACAAATATAACATTGTTTTTCATACAAACACTATGAAAAACAAAGCACATTTTTTGCTGGCATAAAATGATAGTTATAAAGTACTCTACTGTTATACGGAACCCTACGAGTGCGTGTCCGACTTGCACTTGGCAAGGTTATTATTTAGCTAGAGAACTAAGTTTAAGCTACACCACCGACTACATTGATTTGTCAAGTCGATAAGCAACCTTAATTTATTTTTACAGGTTTGTTCAGTTTGTTCTACACATTACCAGCTAATCCACACATTCTTATCGGTTTATTTTGGTATCCAATTATCATAAATAAATTACATATAACTCAATACCTAGTCAATTCCCATTACAATTTCTAGTTTAGGTTCATAGTTCTCTTGGACTATCAAATCTTACTTGATTAATATGTAGATCTACCCAATCGATGCGGTTTTAGATAGGCACCGGTCATTTAAATTATAAAGCCTTGTTTCTATGGATTAGATTATTTGGATTAGTAACAAAAAAAACGCTTATGCGTTACACACAAATACCAAGTATGACTGACCAGTTGGTCTAGCTAGGTTTGTGAGCCTGTCGACATAGCCGAAGGTCTTTGATTCGATTCCCACACGGGACTATTATTTGCGTGATCCAAAAAAAATGTTCCTAGTCTGGCTACAATTGCGTCCGTGACAGTAAGAATGTTTGTGAAGTCCCCCGCGACACAGGACTTCCTAGTGCGAACATTGATGTATGATTCTTACTTATTTTTTTTATTACATTAGATAAACGTAGGTGTAACTGTAACGTATAAACTAATTTATTAAACACGTAGACTCATTACAGAATTTATTAAGATCGTTTAATAACCTAAAAACAACCGACTTCAATGCCGCGCTATTAATTTTCAGTACGAATTTTTAGGTGTTTATCTCCATATCTCTGGAGATACTCATCAGACCTCGATAAAATTACCATGGTACTACACTTGGGATATTTCATTTCTATCAAAAAAAGAATAATGAAAATCGGCTCATAAACGACGAAGTTATACGCGAACAAACATTAAAAAAAAACATATGTACGGTCGAATTGAGAATCCTCTTTCTTTTTTTGAAGTCGGTTAAAAATAATTGTATCAGACAGGCAAATAATTATTATAATATTTATAGCAAGCTTAAATATAAAAATAGCACACAGTGCCGGAATATTATATAGTTGTTATACTGAAACTAATGTATAACTTACCAAAAAATTACAAAAGTAAATAATCCTTTCGTCCAACACAACACTAAAAACGGCACACACCAATTCACATTTTCACTCACACAAAAATCACTTATCGTACGAACAATGTGAAAACTTATAAATAATGTTAATTAAATAACTTATCGTAATTATAACGTTACTGCGGCGAGACCGAGCGTGCGTCCGGACTTACTTCGGTATAACGCAGACTGAAGAAAGGTGAAGCAGCCGTACCGTACGTTACGGCCCGAGCGGTCGACACTCGACGGTCGTTACCTACACACTGCCACCTAATCTCTAACGGAAATAGGGTTGAGCCAATCGTCTGCTTTCTTCACGACGCCCTTACTTACGCTCTTTTAAAACCTTTAAAACTCATGGTTTGAAGCGAGACGTTAGCAAATTTAAAATCTTTTGTTCTAACTAAGTTATATACTCGTAGTATGTCGACAAACGCTTTGCGTAGAAGTAAAAAAAAAGCTTAACACATTAGAAAAATGTGTTTGGTTTAGTTGGTATATCTGTTGGACTTCATTCGTTTTGTTTATATTATGTTTTATAGTAATATTTATAATACATAATACAGGCCAAGCGGGATCAGTGTCTGACTTCTTGACCTATCGCCTCTACCTTATATTAGAAATCAGATTCTGTTTTTATTTTTATATGAGTTATGTCAATTAAATAAAACGCATTCAGTTTGTAAAAGCAGAGATGTATAAGAAGCGATGACCCTGGCCAAGTCAGAGCGTGTAGCCTAGGGCGTGGCAAGGCTCGGGAGAGATGCGCACGCGGCCGCTCGACCCCGTGTTTATAACTTAAGTTGCGGTTATACTCATTGAAGGTGGTTTTTAAGTTAGGCAACTTTGAAATTGAAGTATTGACTTGATGCGAGGAAGGTATGACCACTACAGAGTGTAGCTGGTGTGTATATGTACTTAGCACATATTAGTAGTGTTTTTACTGTGTACTTATGCTATGCTCTATGTCTAAGGCAAGGCTTTATTTTAGATTAAATATAATTTGTGTTTTACTGCGTAGATAAGTCTAGAGGTATTAAAAGTGAGGCCCCACGTATCGCCATTAATCAGTAAATCTTGAACCGGTTCCCATGGGTTAGAGCCCGTGGTTTTAGCATTCGCTAACACCATTTACGAAACACATTCCTTCCAAAGAGGATTATGTACCTACTCGTAGAGTAGCCACAACTTTGTCTCGTGAAGCCTAAGCCGCGGACAAGAATAGAAGCAAAAAATACACGGATAACTGAGATGTTTGTAGATTTAAGCGAAGCTTGAATCGAAATAGAAATTGATACTATAATAGTGTTGGTCGCCGCAGTCTAACAAAAACGACGAGTTTGGGCGCACGCTGCGTGAAATTGCTAAGACGGCGTTATTATTAGATCACTCATAGTATAGGTATTTTTAAAACTATCTTAGAGAAAAATAGTGGTAGGACTTCTGTTAGCCGCCTGTGTTATACACTCCTTTGTCAGTTCAACCATATAATATTTTTAAATCTTTCTCTCTTTCGTATCGATGTTGCCAGTTATTCTGTTTAAATTAAATGTTGAGCACAAAAGCGTTACACCTTCCACTACCCTGTCAACTCCAGTGAGGTCCTGTCCTGTTACGCGGCAATACAAGCGGGGCAATGAAGCAGCTGTGGGCTATTTTATCATCATCATCAGCCGGTGTCAGTTTACTGCTGGACGTAGGTCTCTCTCAAGATGCACCACTGAGCCCGGTCTTTGGCTCTTCTTTTCCATAGTTTACCAACAAGCGAGCGTCTTGCTTAGTGTATTCCCTAGTATCACAATAAAACAATACACAATCGCATTGCTTAATTTACTAGTTGTGTAAATACCTTATCATGATCGACAGCTCGAAGTATACAGGTACCTTACGTGTGCTAACGCAACTGCTGAAATGGAAATCGTAATCCTGAATTTAGCAATTGTATTGTCTATTCTACAGACATATAGACAGTCGAACACGACAGTTCTATTAGTGTCTATATTTATTTGGTATGTTAATTAGGTTCATTCCGTGCATAACAGAATAATCGGGTAAAGGTACTTTTGAATAAGAAATAGGAAGTCGTATCTGGTGCTCGAGCTGAGTTAGCCGCAGAATGAAACACTTTGTAAGTTTTGTTGTTTGATCTACTCAAGGCGATGGTGAAGGTGCTACGCCAGCATAAATATCACATTAAACCCAATAATTATAAATGCGAATGTATAAAATCAACACAAATATTATAAATGCGAAAATCAGTAGGTAGTTTTATTTGAGACCTCTTCATGTCAAACAGCTTGACCGATATGGCTGAAATTTTGCAAATACATAGGATACTTTATGACGCAGGCGAAGCCGCGGGGCTCGCTAGTATTACTAAAATAACCGGCCAAGTGCGTGTCGGGCCACGCGCAGTGTAAGGTTCCGTAGTAGCGTGTTATTCAATGCAAGTTTTTACCCGTTATAAACAAGCAACTAGGTACTCCGTCTTTGTCACTTTAAAGGATTTTGTATTTGGTACAAAATTATCCAACACCCAAGTTCAATGACTTTACTGCTAAACTAATAAAGTTATCTTAACCGCTACAATTTTCCTTCAAAGTTCATAAAATGCGCTATTATCACGATTTTTTCCAGATTTTTCAAGCTAGCAGTTTAGCTTTTAGAGGGGGGGGGGGGGGACGCCCTACTGGAATAAAAATTTGTAATTTAAAGTATAATATTTCGTAAATGGAGCATTCAATCGAAAAATGGTATTAGCAACTCTTAAGTCAATTTAAAAGACCTATTCAACAATACCCCAGACGATGGGGTAGACGATGAAAAAAAAATTCATCCCCACTTCTAATATAGGGGAGCTACCCTAAAAACAATATTTTTCAAAATTTTATTTCAGCACTTTGTCGGCGTAATTTATATACATACCCCCACAAAATTACAGCTTTCTAGTATAAACGGTCTCTTAGCAAAACCTCGAACAGACAGACAGACGGACATGACGAAACTATAAGGGTTACTTGTCAGGACTACGGAACCCTAAAAATATGCGTAAGCTTTTCGGCATCTAGATAGTCTACACATTAGGTATGTAAAAGCCTTGTAAGTTTGTAGTAACCAATTTAATTATTAGCATTAATTTAAAAAAAAAAAAACAGTTATAGTTAACGACTAAATGTGTATTAAACTTTCTATCTCAGTTGAGCTCAGTGGCGGCTGGCTGTAAGCCTTCGATGCCGTCACAGTCTCATTGCGCGCACTCATTCCGCACCGGGTGCCGGGTGCCGGGTACTCGACTAGACTATCAGCTTACACGTCTGCCTAGAAACTAACACCACAATCAGTACCTACATACGCCAGTATGAAAACTGAACACTAAATAATATTGGGTTAAGAGTTGGGATGAGACAGTTGCGCAACGAGGTTTCGAGTGAAGTTAGTTATATCCCGCGCCTCGTCCCACTGCCCTTTTAGACGAGTAAGATGGATGGTTAAGTGCTTGTCTGATCACAGTAGAAAAAAACGTGTTTATGTAGTGTTCATACGGCCTGTTTGGAATCCTTTGAGTCCCGCAGTACTGTCAAAGAAACTGTGAATAATATTGTATCTCACATCAGACAAGGAATAAGGCATCCGATAAGAAGGGCTATAAATTATTATATATACTATTGGAAGACTAATATTTGAGATAAATCAAAAAGTATAAAAGGCGGCGCAAAGTCGGCGCCACCTCACTATTGATCGAGAGTTTGTGCAGAGCGGACGTTATTTTGAAAGTACCCTACGTTAAAATAATAATTGTTGTTTTTATGAAGTAAAGTTTAAATCTAGGTTATTGTCGATTATATTTTTAAAAAAAACTAAATCCGCTTCTGATTGTTAATATCAGAAGTGGGATAGAATACCGTGCTCACACAATATTTTGTTTTTTCTGGGTTATAAACCCTGCTAAATTGTTTTAGACGTCCGTAAAGTACATACTTTTCGATCTTTTATTTTCTTTAGCGTCTGTTTTTTTCGGTGAAGTGTGTTTTGTGTTGTGATCGTGTTTTATCTGTGTTCATTAAGCAGAAAATGGATCGGCAGCGTCGATCTCGATCACGAGAAGGACGTTATCGTAGTCCTCGTGACCGACGTTCCCGTAGCAGGCGTTCGACAAGCCGTAGGTCACGAAGCCTGTCGAGAGGATATACTCCTCCTACTAAAACACGGTACAGTGCTCATAGCTGTAGTCATAGCCGCAGTGATGATCGCAATGGTGATCGCCGCGACCGCCGTGATCGCAGTTACAGCCGCGATCGCTACCGACATCGAAGTAACCGCAGTCGCAACCGAAACCGTGAGTATAGTAGCCATGGATCTTGGCATACAATTATTTCTCGTCTGAGTGCTTTGGAATCACGCGCGCTTGTGCCACCCGTTCCCGACGAGCCGACTCCGGTCGTTCCATCTGTAGAAAATGGGACTGAACGGATAGTGGAAGCCATCCAGTCATTAAAATCTGTAAGTACCCACAATTATTATGTGTCGAACTTTGATCCTAATGTTCACGACGTGGACACGTGGTTTGATGAGGTAGATAGGGCTAGGTTCGCAAATCGCTGGGATGATCGTGAGTGTCTGGCTCGCATTGGTGGGTGTTTGAAGGGTGAGGCGAGAACATGGTTAGATGAATGGGTCACAAGTGACCGTTCTTGGACTAATTTTAAAAAGGATTTTAAGTGTTTGTGCGTCAAAAAGGTAGACAAGGCTAATATTCTATATGAAGTTATGTCTACTGATTCGAACAGCTACCGCACATATGCTGAATATGCGCGCAGATCGTTGCTGCGCTTACGGATAGTTAAGGGCCTTAGTGATGACCTTGTTACAGCTATAGTATTACGTGGCATTAAGGACCCGCATGTTAAGGCAGCGGCGACCAACGCAGACTTATCTCCTAATGAACTGGTAAACTATCTTTCGACATTTACAAAACCTGCAGCGTCAGATGTTCGAGAGACGCGTCATCCAGCTTTTCAACATGTCAACAATAAAAATCAAGGTAACAAACGGTCGGCTCAGACTTCTAGCTCTAATGTCAAGTGTTATTCGTGTGGCGAGCGAGGGCATAAGCAAATTAATTGCTCTAAAAAGCCTAAAAGGTCTGGCCCTGCTGTACCAGCAACGACAACGAATGATCCCGGACCAAGTAAGTCATCTGTAAAAACAGACAATAATGTTACATGTTCCTACTGTAAAAAGCCCGGTCACCACATTCGAGATTGTTTTGCTAAGCAACGTTCTGATTTAAATAAAAATAAAGTCAACTTTTGCTCAGGTGTTCAGGCTCAAAATAGAAATGATGTTGTGGTAGGCGTAATTGATGGTATACCGGTGGATATTTTGATTGATAGCGGTGCAATAGACGTTTCCCTTATATCGTCAGCTGTGGTGAACCATCTTTCTTGTCAAAAGAAATCTATCAGCCGACAGATAAAGGGGGTAGGTGAGTCAATTACTAATGTCAGTTCTTATGTTTCTCTGGTAGTTGAACTAGAGGACATATCTTTGGATATAGACTTTTTAGTAGTTCCTAGTGAAAGCATGAATGCTCCGGCTATAATTGGCACGGATGTGTTAAACCGAGATGGCGTGACTTACGTCAGGACAAAGGACTCGCAGCGCATAATACGTGAGTCTAGGCCTTCAGTTGTGTCAGCTGTGGATTCAGGTCAGCAAAAGCGTTCGATAAACACTTCTCTTACAGGTCCCGATCTGGTTGAGCTCAGCGAGATCCTTGACCAATACTCCGATCATATGATTTCTGGGACGGCTACCTCCACAGTAAAGACAGGTACTATGCATATACGACTGACTGACGACACTCCAGTGTATTACAGACCATACAAAATTTCCCACGACGAAAAAATTAAGGTTCGTTCTATTACTCAAGACCTTCTTTCCAAGGGTATCATACGCGAGTCGGAGTCACCTTACTCCAGCCCTGTTTTACTGGTTAAGAAGAAAGATGGCTCCGACCGCATGTGCGTTGATTTTCGTGCTCTGAACCGAATCACGGTTACAGATCGATTCCCGTTACCCTTAATAGACGATTATATTGACCGCCTAGGTAAGACTAGCTACTTTACAACCCTTGATATGGCCACCGGGTTCCATCAAATTCAACTAGACGAGGAATCAATTCCACTAACTGGTTTCGTAACACCAGAAGCACATTATGAGTATGTGAAAATGCCGTATGGTCTGGCTAACGCGCCCATAGCCTACCAACGCATTATAAGCAAAACTTTGCATAAACAGATCACGGAGGGAAAGGTTTTGGTGTATATAGATGACTGTCTGATTCTAGCATCCTCTATTCAAGAAGGATTGCAGACCTTACGCGAAGTGTTAGACACTTTAACTAACGCGGGGTTCTCGTTGAACCTAAATAAGTGTTCATTTCTATGCACCGAAATCGAGTACCTGGGGCGAGTGATCTCAAACGGTGAAGTGCGACCTGCTGCTAGTAAAGTTCGGGCCCTTGCTGACTCTCCTATCCCACGAAATGTCAAACAAGTCCGGCAATTTCTGGGGTTAGCAGGGTACTTTCGAAAGTACATCCCGAACTATTCTACTAAGACTGCTTGTATCGCGCGTCTAACGTGTAAAGATGTTGAGTTTAACTGGAGTACAGAACAAGAAACTGTACGCCAGGAAATTATCTCAACCTTGACAAATGCACCGGTGCTTGCCATATTTGACCCGAGTCTACCGACTGAGGTGCATACCGACGCAAGCAGCCTTGGCTTTGGCGCGATCTTACAACAGGTTCATAAGGATGGTAATCGGCGCGTCGTGGCTTATTATAGTCAGGTTACGAAAGGTGCCGAACCAAAATACCATTCTTATGAACTCGAGACCCTTGCAGTTGTAAGGGCACTCAAACATTTTCGACATTATCTGATAGGAGTACAGTTTCAGGTCGTTACGGATTGTAATGCTTTAAAGGCAACACAAAATAAAAGAGATTTGTTACCGCGTGTGGCAAGATGGTGGATTTATTTACAAGATTTTAATTTCAGCATATCTTATCGAAAAGGAGCCATGATGCCACACGCGGACTATCTAAGTCGTAATCCTTGTACTGTTAACAACATTGATCGTCTACGCAACTGGGCACAAGTTGCTCAAGCAGGTGACGATGAGACTCAAACTATGCTCCAGTCGTTAGAACAAGGTCAGTTGGACCCGACAAGGTACGTAAAGCGTAACGATATTTTGTACTATCGATACACACCGACAGGTGACGATCCTAGGCTCCTCTGCTACATACCTAAGGGGCATCGTTTGAGTCTTCTGCGCATCTTTCACGATGAGCATAGCCATATTGGTGCAGATAAAGTAGTGGACTTAATATTAAGACACTTTTGGTTTCCTAGCTTAAGGAAGTTTGTTGCTAAGTACACGTCTCATTGTTTAACATGTATCGCCCACAAGCGCGTACCTCGTGCACCCTTGCAACCTATCACGTCTTGGGAGAAACCTGATGTCCCATTTGAGACCTTACATGTTGATGTTTTGGGACCTCTTCCCGCTTCGAAGGGCTATAGGTACGTCATGCTTGTGGTCGACGCATACACGAAATACTGTTTGTTAACACCTGTAACTCGACAAGATCTTGATGAACTTAAGCGTGTATTTAAATCTGTAATATCACTGTTTGGTACACCTAAGTTAGTAGTGTCAGATAGGGGACGCATGTTCGAGTCGACGGGCTTCACTTCGTGGATGCAGGTTCTGGGAGTACAGCTTCATTATATTACTCCAGAGATGCACCATGCCAACGGGCAAGTGGAACGTTATATCCGTACCGTCCTTAACATGCTCCGCATCGCAACGAACCATCGAAAGAGCGAGTGGGCTGAAGAGTTATGGCAGTTGCAGCTCATTCTGAACCTAACAAAGCAGAGAACGACTCAGACCTCTGCTCTTAACCTTTTGATCGGTCATGAGAGTGCGACCCCTGCTATTCGAATGCTGATTCGAGATGTTGCAATTCAACCAGGACCGCCATCACCTAACCGGGAGCCGAGACGAGAGATGCTCAGGCAGAGGACGGCCGAACGGTTGAAGAAGAATCAATTGCAACAGGATGCTGTTGTTAATGACAATCGAAGACCTCCTCGTGTCTTTCAGAAGAACGATCTGGTATTTGTGATTAAATACGCCCAATCTCAGGGTAAATTAGACCCTGGTATGCGAGGGCCGTACAGAGTTGTGAACTCTCTTCCTAATCACCGTTACGAGCTAAAACTTCTTGCTGGAAAGACGACATATGCGGCTGCCCAGTACATGGTCCCTTGGAAAGGCGAATGGACCCCTGAGACTTGTGCGACGTTCTTTGAAGGTGCGTGTTCACACTTAAGTTATTACCTGCCTATTGTTGGAGGTACCTTTGTTCATGCCTTAAGTAAGCTGTTAGCCTTGCAAAGAGTTATCGGGGGAGTACACACTCTTTTTCCCCCGATAGGAAAGCTTTTCACTATGTGAAGAGTCGTTGAGGGCGTACATACTCTTTTTGCCCTCAACGTGAAAGCTTCTCACTATGTGAGGAGTCATTGAGGGCGTACATACTCCTTTTGCCCTCAATGTGAAAGCTTTTCACTATGTGAAGAGTCGTTGAGGGCGTACATACTCCTTTTGCCCTCAACGTGAAAGCTTCTCACTATGTGAGGAGTCATTGAGGGCGTACATACTCCTTTTGCCCTCAATGTGAAAGCTTTTCACTATGTGAAGAGTCGTTGGGGGAGTACACACTCCTTTTCCCCCAACGTGAAAGCTTTTCGCCTTGCGAAGAGTCGCCGGAGGATTACATGCGCCTTGCCTCCGGTGTGGTTGAAAGCTCTTCGGTATGGGCCCGTACCGAAGAGTCTCTGAGTGGCTTGGTCGGTTCCTAACCGTACCACGGCCATGTAAGAACTCAGGGTTTTATTATTACTTTTGTAACATGCATGTCAGTTTGAACGTATACCTTTTATTATGTATGTGTTCTAATCCAGAACCAGTGGTGGATCAGGCTGGACCCTCTTCAGCCCCTGTGACCCAACCCTTGAGGTCTATGCCTAGGTTGGTTTCCGAGTCTTCGGCAGATGAAGAGCCTGGCGAGGACGCCAGGATGTCAGGAGAGGCCGTATTGGAAGACTAATATTTGAGATAAATCAAAAAGTATAAAAGGCGGCGCAAAGTCGGCGCCACCTCACTATTGATCGAGAGTTTGTGCAGAGCGGACGTTATTTTGAAAGTACCCTACGTTAAAATAATAATTGTTGTTTTTATGAAGTAAAGTTTAAATCTAGGTTATTGTCGATTATATTTTTAAAAAAAACTAAATCCGCTTCTGATTGTTAATAATACTATAATTATGATGTAGAGTTTATTTCAGTTATCGGTAATGCACATGGACAGCTGGGTACCTGCCGCTCTCTACCAACGTTCTTGGACTCCAGCCCCTGATTTTCAATAATTCGAAAAACTATTCGGATTCGGAAGCTTCATTTTTAATATTTAATACTTAATGATAAATCCGTGAGCTATTTTGTCGCGGAAACCTTTCCAATTAGAATCACTGATTATTTTTAAATTGAAATATCAAAAGTAACCGTTTGGAGCATGTGAATTGCAAAGATCCAAGTTGAAGTAAAAGCAGTTTCGGACTCCGAAATTGCTTTCAAATAATTGAGAATAACCCTGCTGTTCTACCAGGATATAAGGTCGTGTCTCAAGGCTCTATTCTACTTGGATTTACAATAGACGCACCCACGCTAGTCGCTACTAACCAACTAACTCACTTTAACTCTATTCCAAAGGTACAAAAGTTAGAAACGCTGCTATCTCAATATTCTGTTTCAGTTGCGATTTTGAGACGTTTATCGACATATCTCTAGAGATACTTATCAAATCTTGATGAAATTACCTTTTTTTTATATCATATAGGCTAGCGTTTGACCACTATCTCACCTGTTGGTAAGTGATGATGCGGTCGAAGATGGTAAGCACGCTAGGCCCAGAATGGGAACTGGCTTTCAAGGATAGCTGCCGGAACACATTAGATGTTTGGTGACAGATTTGCTAACTTGAGGGTGGTAGCTAGCCAGGCGGATACTAGATAGTGTCCTACCACCGCGCGGGGGTTGTTGGTTTCTTAACGATGTTTTTCCTTCACCGGAGGGCCACTGTGAGAAGCGCACATAAATGATTCTATAGAAAAATCCATTGGTTCACGGCGGGGTTTGAACTCGGTACCACGGCATCAAAGCCGGCCGTTGTCCCGATTACGCCACCGGGCTCTCAAACTGGTTCCACCCTTGGGATATCTCCTTTTCAACAAAAATAAAATAATAAATAATAATGAAATCCGGTTCATAAACAACGAAGTTATTCGCCAATACACATATAATGTTATATGTATATGTATATATAATTGGGAAACCTCCTCCTTTTTTTGAAGTCAGTCGAAAATAATAATTCTACCGAGTATCCTTACTGCAACAAAGATATAATCTATGCGACGATACTTCTTGCGTTTTCTGCGCTGAATCGCTCGTTCATTAAACGTTCAGGTTCTGATTAATTATGCGTATGTTTTTAGACGCGCGGTGAAAAGGCTCGCGTGACTTGTCGTTAATGAGTTGATACTTTTTAACCCCCGACACAAAAAGAAGGAGTGTTATAAGTTTGAAGTCTGTATACAGTAGGTATGTCTGCGTATCGTAGCGCCCAAACGGATGATCCGATTTTGATTTTGTTTGATAGTCTTGTTTGTGTTCCTGGAAAGGTACCATCTGGGGGTCTTGAAGTCTCGAGTGAATAGGTATCTTCTAGCCAAGAAAGCCAAGTGTGCTATATATAGTGGTGAAACGCTTGACTATAATGAATAAATAAACTGGCCAAGTGCAAGTCGGACTCGCACTCGTAGGGTCCCGTACCACACTACAGCATTTTATAAGATCGAGCAAAAAATACCACTATCATTTTTCGCTAGCAAAAATAATAAGTACTAAACATTTTATTTCTTACAACGCCATCTAACGTCTAACAAAGGTGTTAGGGATCGACATTTCAATATAACGCCATCTATGGGACGTTTACCTATCTAAGCGTTCATAGATGGCGTGAAATGCCGAAAAAAACACGTTTCTTGTATGGGGACCCTCTATTATTTTTAACTTTATTCTGTTTTTAATATTTGTTGTTATAGCGGCAACAGAAATACATCATCTATGAAAATTTCAACTGTCTAATTATCACGGTTCATGATATACAGCCTGGTGACAGACAGACCGACAACGGAGTCTTAGTAATAGGGTCCCGTTTTACCCTTTGGGTACGGAACCCTAAAAATGGTCAAGTCCGACCCGCACTTGGCCACTTTTTTTTATTAACCTATTTGATCCCACTGCTTCACTACAAGTCATTATCGCCATGCAAAGATTGTATTTCTTATGCAAGACAGAGAAGCACTTGACATCGCACACAAGTTGGTGAGTGATGATGCGGTCAGATAAAGTGTATAGATATTGATAGATACAATACGTTTACCTAATGTATCTGTAAGAAAGGTACAAGGTAGAGTGGCAGCGGCAGCTAAAAATCACTCAATAGACTGTAAATAAGGCTCATCGCTACCAAAAAGTAGCTTACCACCACCAAGAAGAAAACTAGAAACCTACCGCCATAACCTTACGGTGTTCCGTCAGCACATAGCCCCTGAGAGACGAGTATTCTAAGCGTAGTGTGTTCACCATCTTCGTCCACAACCATCGCTTACCACCACTATCTGGTCAAACACTAGCCTGTAACACGTGAAAACATTGCTAAGTTAATATCACCATCGGACAAGCCAATCAGCTTGTGTGATAAGCTTAATTGACCCATCCCATTAGTGATCGTGTATCGATGGAGCTGACCACTCAGTAGGTAGGTACTAATGGGGTGCTTTCTCTCGATCTCCGCTCATTCATACAGTTTCTCATTTGCAGTTCACGTGCGTTCATTGATCGACGGTCACGGTTTCTTCACTACCAACGTTGTAAGAGATCAATGGTAAAATTCCAATTAAGTAATTTCCAACGAATGCGCTATTCATTACATTGTTCATTCACTAAATGAAGGAAAATGATTCATTACAAGTTTTCTATTGTTTACAGTTTCATATAGGTTCAGAGGTTTTAATGAACTCAAAAGAATGCTTACGCGATTACGTAAATCAATCCACATTCGACATTTTTGATATATAGTTTTCGGGGTTTGAATCATAAATATAAAGCACCTACCGTGTAGGTTAGACCCTATGTGTCGAAATTTAGATAGTGACATTGATATCACTATATATCTTCACTATAGAAATATCACAGGTGTCATTGGACCACCGGTGTCATTGGACCACCGGTGTCATTGGACCACCGGTGTCATTGGACCACCGGTGTCATTGGACCACCGGTGTCATTGGACCACCGGTGTCATTGGACCACCGGTGTCATTGGACCACCGGTGTCATTGGACCACCGGTGTCCTGTCGACACCCGAGGGGGTTAATTTTGACCGAAGTTTCGTGCATGTTCCAAGACTATATCGCGACAGTCAACAAAAATACCTAAACTTACCTAGAAATTTGTACAGTTTTTTTCAACTATGTGCCAACTCTTGTTGTGCTATAGGTACTTTGGCAGCACAGTCATACTATTATACTTTAGAGAGATGGTGCAAAATTATCCAATTACTTGAGTTCACAGAAAGCAATGATCTTTACGGGTGCGCGCGTCGTCACGCCGCGCGCCTCCGAACATCGCACTAACATGTAACTGCGCACAGTCTCATTTCTTTTTAAATTACCTATACCTACTATTTTATATTCACGGAGATAATGGAGAAAATATGGTAATATATGTAATCGCACATTTTAACTATGGGGAATAAAGACGTAAAAACGGTAATGTTCTGTAACGTGATATTTATTTGTAACGCATTAGAATACATATACACTTTAGGCAGGTTTTACTTATACTTGATAGTAAAGGTTCTATTGAAACTGCTCGTGTCCACCACGGGCTAAAGGAAACGCGAGTGAATCAATACAAGATGAGACAACTTCATTAGTATCTTATCTTCTACGCTTCTTTTTTTCGTCAAAATAATCATCGTTCTTGTGATCTTGGACCTCGTGTATCTTATCTCTGTTGTCTCTTTCCCTCTGTCTTTTAGAAGATTTATGGCGGTCACTGTGTGTCTTCACATGTTCATACTCGCCACTCTCTCTATTAGAGTTTTTTCTGTGATTGTTATCGTATTTGTGTTGATCATGTTCTTTCGAAGTTGTATATTCGTGATTACTTTTAGATGAATGTCTGCCGTGTTGCTTATGTCTTCTATGATCGTCGTCAAGTCGATCCTTTCTCATGGGGTCTCTACATGTCGGGATGTGTTCCTTGACCTCAGAATATCTATTTGATCTTTCCCATTTAGATTCATGATGTTTTCTATCTTTAGAACCTCTATCGTGACTTTTATCTGTGTGTCTTCTATTTTCTGTGTAGTCTTTGCCGTGGTGAAAATCACGTCGATTTCTGGAATCAGGTTCTCTGTCGCTTCTCCTCGTTCGCTCATATTTCTCCCTACTTCTACTCCTTCTTCTATGTCTGATAGATTCACCATAATGATCTCTCTCAGGAGACATAATCTCTTGCTTGATGGCTACGTCAGTGAGTACATGTTGTATAGTTGTTTGTGGTTTATTTAGACTCACATATGACTTAGTACCATATTCCGTTTTTATAAAGACGCCTTTTGCTTCTGCGTACATATCCATCTGTGAACAAAATATATATAAGAGGTGTTTAGAATGTTGTTTTATCTAAGAGCAGGCTTACTTACACTTTATGAAAAACAGAACACTTCACATTATGAACATCAGCTTAGAATAAATTTGCTTATAAAACTGTTTAACTGTTAACTATTTTAGATAGAAGGTTCTTAAATGCGAGTTAAATTTAATTCAGTGAAGCGGGGCTCAATAGTATAAGTTACTACTAACAGTGTAGATAATTCATGGTGATATATAATCTGTCAAAGAACCGAAGGACTGCCAAGGGTGCTTCCAATCACGGGGACAATGCTGAAATTGTTGTGTATAATTGTTAAACAAAATCCAAAATGTCATCGTACCGACGGGACTCGAACCCGCACCCGCCGGATAACACGTCCAGGTGCTCTGCCAATTAAGCCACAGTTCGATCCATCGATACGACGAAATTAGTGGATTGCATTTTTTAATCCAATTTTCGCATTGGGGGCAAAAAAATAATAATTTTGCATTGTGTTTAACAATTTACAAAAATATAAAGTGTACATAACACTTCAAGAAACATAATATTTGTTGTGTATAGTGTATATATCTTAGTGGGACACTTGTGAAGGTCGATGACAAAATTTTACTTATGTTTCATTGACAATTTCTCGGAACTTAATCGCCTCACCTCATATAGCAGTTCCCTAGGTTCCCTAGGTTACAGAATTGGGCCCTGTAGGCTTATCACAAAGTTTAATAGGGATTGAAATAAACGAAATGACAGAGATGGAGCTATACAGCCCACATAGCATGCATTTATATGGTGGTAGGATCTATCTAGTCTCCGTCTGACCAGATACCTGTTGACACAAGTTAGAAAATCTGTCGCCAAACATCTAATGTTTTCCGGCACCTATCCTTGAGAGCATTCTAGGCCTTGCGTGCTACCGCCCTAGACCGCATCATCACTTACCAACAGGTGGGATAGAGGTCTAACGCTAGCATATAAGATATTAAAAAAAATTGGTTGTCCGTAAAGTCGGTTTACGGACGATAATTTTAAGTGACAACGTCATATGATCGTGCCTCTCTATCGCTTGTTCCGCACTCTCGCTCGCACGCAGAACGTGACACTTTTACGTGCGTGCAGCCGGCGTTCATCGATTTATAAGACGTTATCACGTCAAAAAAACATCTGCATCCCATCATTTAGTTTATTTTGTTAATTCCATAATCAACTGTCAGAGTTAGTGATACGTGGGCGGGTCGGACAGCTCAAGTATAAATGATGACAGTACCTGTGTCTTAATGACATCTCGTAACACGTGCGAGTAGTTGGTGGTGTTAGCTGCGACGCGGTACTTGGCGCGGCGCCGCTTCATGTTGCGCAGCTCCGACAGGATCTCCGCGCGACCCTTCTCTGGGCCCCCCGGTCCCCCCGGCCCGCCGAGACTTGATGTGCTGCTGGAATATATGAAATACTACATACAGAAACACTAGTTATGACATCCTTTGCTGACAGATAAGAGGCAAATATTACTGTTGTCTTGCTTCTGTTGTGTGATTGTTCATGAGTCTGAAATAAGTTAGAAATTCTTCGGAGCAATTTTTCGGCATAAACAAGATAGTTATTAATATTATTAATAGAGAGGATTATTACTTATAGGTGTATATCTATAGGCTAGCGTTTGACTGCTATCCCGCCTGGTGGTAGGCGATGATGTGGTCCAAGATGGTGAACATGCAAGGCTTAGAATATTCTGATTGTCAAGAGCTTTGTCATGTCGGGACAACGTTAGGTTAGTTACTGGCGGTAGATTATCACCTTGATGGTGGTAAGCTACTTTTTAGTAGGCAAAACATTGAAGTAAGGCTACTACCACTTGTGGGAAACACAACAATCTGGACTTTGGCTTTGTTGCGAATAAACTTACTATGATAAATCTAGATTTAGACTCACAGACCTTATCATTCCACCAACTACTTTAGCATTAGCACTATTATTTATTGTGGCAACATATAATTACTTGGTATGTACGTACCTGGGTAGAGCTAGATCAGTCAGGTCGTGGCAGAAGGGCGCGGCGGCGACGACGGCGGCGTGGATGGCGGCGCGCTCGTCTGCCGTGTACATCTGCTGCAGCCGCTCCACTGACAGCGGCTCCGGGCCACCACATGCTACACCTTCAGTCAAGGATACTTATACTATTGCGTTTATCATAGGACACTTTACACACTTATATTATAAGACCTTGCAAGACAAATATATGATTATACCTATTACTAAGCTTAAGAAGTTGAAGACTAACATAAAGGCTTTAATTTTTTTTAATTAAAAGGTTTCACAAGAAATGTTCACTTTAAAGCTAACTGATGAGGGACGACCTATACAAGATTATAGAAATCGTAAATGATATGCTTTGAAACCTGATAAAAAAAATATCCCCGAACACTAGTGTGTTCTGACAACTTTGTAAACAGTGTCCCATTCTAGGCATGCTAGCATTCTTAGCCACATCATCACTTACCAACAGGTGAGATAGTGGTTAAACGCTAGTCTATACTATATATCAAAATTTCAATAAATTACAGTCAGTTTTATAAAGGATACATTGTGGGAGATGAAGACAAACAAGATCTGGTTCAGGTATGAGTCACTTGATACTGCAATAAAATATCAACATAAATAGAATAAATAAACTTGTATGTATGTATTAACCATTCATAATCATTTTATTTTAAAATGTTCAAGTGCAAATACCTCTTTTAAATGATGGGTTTGAAGCTGATGCAGCATTGATCACGCTCATGACTTCTTCTTTACCTGCATTTAGTTACAGGATTAGATTTTTACAATAGTCTTAAAAAAGAGAAACCACAGAAACTTGGGGGTAGGCATGCAAAACTAAAAAGATTCTTGATTTTTAAAGAATCAACTATTATATTTATAAGGAATTTGCTGCATAAATGCAATCTTGATGGTCGAAACGGATCACAAAATTGGTTCTTTTTTTTTATTTTATTTATTTTAGTAATCAAAATAATTCAGCTATTTGAGAAATATGCACAAAGACCTTGCTTCTTGCCAAATTTCATGATACAACATCAACAGTGCCCTATAGGTTTGATTCCTGTTTGAAATCACACTGTATGTGACAATTAAAATTTTGATCGTGTAGACTCGCAAATTTTATTTTTCGTAGCTAAAAGAGACCCTTTCCAGTATTCTCAGTAGTTCTCCAGTACATAAAATACTAAGGTATTTAATGTAAATTTCAACTTGATGCCTCTACACGCTCCTGAGAAAAAGGATCTTGACAGACAGACAACAATGTGATCCTATATGGCTTTTTATTTCTTTTGGGTATGAAATCCTGAAAACCAAGATATAGATAGATAAAACCAAGATCATGTTAAGAAAATAAAAACATACCAAATTTGACGACAGTACTGGAATCGGGATTGATAGGATCTGGAAGTAAGACATCTCTTTTGTCATATCCCACTTGCACCAAGTAGCACTGCTCCTCGTGGTTCTCTCTTGATGCCAGCGGTATCCTGTGGTTGGCAACATATTTACAGGATACCATTTCCGAGGTCTGGAAAAAAAGAGTAGTAATTGAGCTTTATAAAAAGAATTTGAATATCAAACTTACCAAAGTTAATAACTAACCTCTAATACATTTTTTTGGTCCCAATTAAGAGTTTGAAGCAAAAGAGTTGTTTCTTTATCAGCGGTTTCAATAAACGCTTTTAATTCTGTTAATTCTTGTTGCCTTTTGTTCATTTTATTTAACATTTTTCAAATAGTTTTGTTTATTAAATTAAAATCAAAACATATCTAAACAACCACAGACTAAGTATGTAGAGTAGAGATAGAGATGCTACGATTACGAACTGTCACTTCTGAGTGTTGTCACAGTCAGTGCAGTTTTTTTTTTAATTTTATGATGGCTTAACACGTGTAGTGTAATTAGCCAGTATCAGATAAAAGTATGGACCTATTTTTAGGGTTCTGGTTTAAATCTCAAATCGCGACGACTGAATTTAGGGAGGGGGAGGCGAGGAGAACTCCCCGCACTTTTTTTTTATAATATCAAATTTAATTGACGCTCCTATATTAAGACACCGTCGCTTTAAGGGAGGAGTGCTCCCTTAAAGCATAGAAAAGATAATAATACTACTTAAAGCGAGCACTCCTCCCTTAAAGCGACGGTGTCTTAATATAGGAGGGAAGAATATAGGGGGGAGGGGCAGAAAAAGAAGTATTACCCCCTCTTTAAAGGAAAAGTTGCGAAAAACGTTTGGTTTTCATTTGCATATGCGTTCACGCATGCGATTTTATTTCGTGATTGTGGATTCTGGATTGGTCTAGTCAGTGGTAACACCTGATTTTGACATTTGTGACACTGACATAACAGTTTTGTTTTTTTTAACATGGTATACTTCTTTGACAGGATCCAGGACAGGAGGTGAACGTGTGTTTCCAAAAACTTACAAAAATTGTTCTGAATGTTCGTGAAAAATGGCAGATTCCGAGGTATTTTCACTCCAGATCTGCGAGATAACGATACTGAATCAAAGAAATATACCTAACTGAACATTTCCTTGCAGGTTCTAAAGAAACTGAAAGACATTCCCTACAAAATCCAGACTTCAAGTTTGAGAGAAAGACTTGAGGTTGTAATAGAAATTCGTGATGTTTTGTCGACTCCAGGTAATTTGGTTTCTGATTTAATGTGATATTGTAAATGGTTCATGTTAGGGCTCACTCTACAGGTTGGTGTGTTGCATCTGTCTGTGTGTATCGATCCGGCGTCGGGTGGGAGCGGCGCGCTGCACCGGGCTGCATCTGCGCGCTCCATACGATTTTCTACTCCTCGACTGTTTATATAGAGTGCACATTAATCTATACCCTGATTATGTGTCAACACCACTTATACCATTTTGTAACTTGATTTTACCTACTTCTTATCTAAAATTAGTTATGCATGATTCTAAATAAAATAAACAGTTGAATCTCATACATTTTATTTAGAGTTATCTCTGCTCAATTTACAATCTACAAAGATGTAAATAATTAGAATCATTCCAATATTACAATAATAATTAGAAATATTTCAATTCTGCATTATTTACACTTGCCACTAATTTTAAAGATACCTGTACCTGGTAAAACTATTAGTTTAAACTGTTCTTTCTAGGAATAACTGAACCTGCAGTGCGATACATCTGCCGAGTCCTGACCCTGACCCTGAACCGATATAGAGACTCGACGTCTCAGTCATACGTGAAGACAGTGCTGGTACATCTGTGCTCCACGTACAGAGAGTGGGCTCTGAAGGGGTTGCTGCCTTTACTGCTTGAGATATCAGAACAGCTAAAGAACACTTCTACATCGTAAGCTTCTGTTTCAATTATTATGCATTATTGTTCTGAAATGATTGATATATGTATTAATAGAGAATTTTCAAGTAGGTGCAATGAGAAAGCATTTGTCATGAAAAGGTTGATATAAAAACACTGACTTGGTGGTGAAGAGGAGAAAGTTATTGTTCTATTTTCTTACTATTTAATTAATTTACCTTTCTAGTTGCAGTTCAGATTTTTATTTGATCATTACAATGTAATGTATAGATGATTAGCTGATACCCGCGACTTCATTAACATACACCAAATTTTCACTGTACAGCCCTTTCAATCAAGATTTGTGTGATATGTGTTATTTAAGTAATGTGTAAAAACTATGATTTTATTTTCACAAAAAGTAGCCTATGTTCATCCTCATGGTATAAAGTATCTCCTTGCTAAATATTTAATTCTATTGCATTAATTGTTGTAGAAGGGGCACCAGCCAGACTGGTCTTTATGCGTTACGCTGGACGACTGTCCTGGTGGAACAGACACTCCAGGCGGAGGACAATGGAGTGGAGTATGGTACCTTGGTGCTTGCACAGGCTAACTTACTGGCTGCTGTCACCGCTTTCGGAGATAAGAGGAGGAATCACAAAGCTTACTCTATGGTAAGTCTTTCTGAAGCTTGTTAGAGGTGGGACCTTGTTCATTAGAAATTAGAAATATTATTCAACTAAGATAATAGTATGCAGATACAGGATAAAGCTATTTATACATTACTCACATTATTGTTCTCATTAGAAGACTAAAGAAGAAAAGTTAGGTAAATCTATGTGATATTTACAGTTACACGCATCATGGAGTGCCATAGACAAAAGCAAGCTGAACAAGTGGCTGGACGTCCTCCTGGCTCAGCCGGCAGACACGGGACCTCACATCTGCGTCACCTTCTCAGCACTCTGTAGACATCTCAAACAAACTGGGGATGAAGCTACCATAGTTCAACACAAGGTATGACTTTTTTAAATATGTGTGGTAGGCTCATTTTAATCTGAAATATAACATTTTTGATACAAAGAACTGTGTAGACAAGTAGATTAAAGATCAAATTCTATGTATGAATTGTAATGTTACAGTTTAATATCCAGACTAATGTAAAATACAGAAAATGTTTTTGGACGAGTTCCACTTTTGAGATGTTTAATTACGAAGCAAGTGCATCAGTTTCAATATAGCGGAAAATATTGTTTATGCGGTGCAGAATCTCATACATTTAGGCAATATTTAAAGGAGAGGTATTAAAATCTACGCGAGCTTATGCGATGCAGAATCTCATACATTTAGGCAATATTTAAAGGAGAGGTATTAAAAAATCTACGCGAGCGCCATCTCTGGGGTTAATTTATCCTTCTGTCTGTCTGACTCACGTTCTCGCCAAAACTACTGAACCGATTTGAATGAAATTTGGTACACAGATAGTCTAGAGCCTGAGAAAGGACATAGGCTACTTTTTAATGCGAAAAAACGGTTGTAAGGGGTTGAAAGGGGGGATGAAAAGTTGTATGGAAATATTGTCAATTTTAAAGCTAGAAGCTTGAAACTTATTGTTTGGGCTGTTGATTTGATATTAATAATATGACATTCAAAGTGTGTGAAGACGAGGAAGTGGGGGAAAGGGGAGGGGAGAGGGAAGTGAGGGGGAGGGGAGTGGGAGGAAGAGAGAGGTGGAGTGGAGGGGGAAGTGGGGGGAAAAGGACGGGGGGAGAGGGAAGTGAGGGGAATGGGAGTGGTGGGAAGAGAGATGGGGAAGGAGTAATAGCGCGGCGTGGTACCGTGCGGTGCATGTGGGATATGCATGTGTCTTATTTGTAAAATAATTAGCCTAAATAATTAAAAATGCTACCCAAAGACACTATTTCACGTGGACGAAGTAGCGGGCACAGCTAGTTGACAATATGTATTTAGAAGATACTGTTTCTAAGTCAGTTTCAAACTTTCTTGATAAAGTTTTAGATTGTCATATAAAAGTTGTAATTTATCTATCAGATGTTTCTTATAGTCTATCGCAGACTCTTATCTCACTCAGGAACTGATGACACTGGTATATATATCATGAATTTAGTATAATTAAAAATACTAATAAATATATATAAAGTCCCCATCACGAGAAGCTATAAATTATATAAACAAGTGTTCAGGAGTTCACAACATTTGGACCAACAAAAAAAATGAATTTGTTTAAGATTTAATAAATTATTAAGTAACAAATATTAATTAACATATATTATTTAAGAATAATTATTCGTCAGATTCAGATGTTTCCATTTCCATTTTTTCCATTATTAAACAAACACGAATGACGCGTTTATTTCAAAATGGCGTCCCGATAGTTTACAATCCCTGCGTCCGGTACCAAGAAACACAAACGATAGCGCTTTGCCTCTTTAAAATATGATCCGACTAAATTAAATAGGTTGTTACTTTCATATAACCCGTCTATATTTCATGTCGATTGAATATGGTCAATTTATTATTATCTCGCAGTATAAAATGTTTACTTAGTAAAAGATGTTTGTTTACATAATTTATAGCTTCTCGTGACGGGGACTTTATTTATTATGTATGTATATATAATAATACCCATAAACTTTACCTGAAACTGTCTTACAGCCAAAGATGCTGGAGAGCTTCTCAAAAAGCATGATCAGCGTGAAAAACCGTCCCAACTCCAACTACATCAAAGCGTGTTCCGAGCTCCTCCAGCTTCTGGAGCAGACAGAGGTGCAGGAGAAGCTGCTGCCCGCGCTGCACAAGGCCATGCTCCGCAGCCCGGAGACCATCATCCAGGCCGTCGGGGAAGTGGTTGATAACCTGGAGATACATCTTGATGGCATCGCTGTCGATATTGGCAAAAGCTTGATTGGTCAGTCTTATTGGCAGTATTTATCTAGACAAACCGTATAGGTTTGCAGTATGATGAGGACCTTGTCATGTGTTAATAACATCTTATTGACCCATTTATATAAACACATATACCTTACAGTAGCGATGGGTCGTTGACATATTTTTCGTTAACGCTACTAGACCGTTGAATTAACCTCCGTCAACTAGTCGATTAACTAGTTGAATTGATTAACTAGTTAATTCTTTAACCGTAGTCCATTTCGCAGTGCTAGTATGAATTCAACCGTTAACGTAGTATTGGTTCATTAAATCGTTTAAATCCAAATAACGCTGTACGATAATAGTATATAATTTTTTAACAATAAATATAATTTGATTTTAAGTAGGTATGTTTTAGTTTCACATCATGATGTAAATTTCAAAGAAATTTAAATACTACTAAGTCTTTGCATATAGAGCTATTTATGCTACAAAATATGTACATTAAATACATTATTACCTCTTTTTTTTATAAAACATACCTACGAAGTTAGTCGTCTAACAATGAATGTTACCGTTCGAAATCAAGTTGATAACATGTCAACTGATACGTTTCTCTATACTCTTGAGTTTTGCCATCTGTGGATTCAACTAGTTGATCGGTGAACGATTAACGGTCGAATCGTTGACAGTCGATGGACGGTTTTTTTAACTAGTTTGTTTAATCAACGCTCATCTTGACCTTACAGACTAACATAAATGAACATAAGTCTTAGAGCCTAGCCTGAGTTTTTGATAAATTAGCTTGCATACTTACAGCAACAGTAGCTGTGCTCCTCACATTCATGACACAATCTTCAGTGAGCGGGGTGGCTATATTATAAACTTTCATTCACTTTGTAACATCATCCCCTTTAATAGAGACATTAAGAAAAGTGTTAATGGACACATTCTTAGTAATATTCTAATAGTAAATAATATATATAATATACATAAAAAATATATATGTATGGTCGAATTGAGAAACCTCCTCCTTTTTTTGAAGTCGTTTAACTAGGTCAAAATCAAATTACTTATTAGCCTAGTTGTTATAAGGCTAGATTGTAATGGTAGTGAGATATCTGCATCAAGTAGAAAAAAAACATTGTAACATGCATGCTATATATTCCAGTGAACCTGCACTCGAAAGATGAGTGGGTGCGAGCGGAGGCGTTAGAAGCGCTGCGCCGGCTCGCGCGCCGCTGCTCCGACGTGAAGGCAGCACGCGCGCTGCTCACACATGCCTTTGCTGAGTACAACGGTGCCAGTGGCAAGCTCACCTCCAGCGAGGACAAGATTGCTGTGCTCAATGTAACTAAATCTCATTTTATACACCTGGGGGCTAAGATTTTAAAGAGTGTTTCTCGTTTGACAGCAAAAAAAAAACACGTGAGTCCTGCTACATTATTTCTCAACATTTTAATTTCCTGAGCATTTTCTAATTTTAGCTCTCCCAATTCTTTATTGTGAGAAATTATTTACTACTTTACTAGAGAGAAAGTATACAGAAGAGTGCTGCTGAAAGGGATCCCAAGATACAGGCTATGCCTAGTTTGGGACCTGCCGTTAAAGGTTGATGTTACTTTTTGTGTAAGCTATTTTGGGTACATTTCCGAGGTGGTCTCATTGTGATGTCATCGAGATAGAACTGATAAATATCTTCAGAGATCTGACGATAAACATCTCAAACTAGCTACTGAAACTGTCTCGCGGGGCATGGAAGTCGGTTGTTTTAGTTTTTTAACTATCTTTTATAAGAAGTGTAATCTGTATGTATAATGTGTAGGGTGTGGGCACACTGAGTGAGCTAGCAGTACCGGCGGAGGCGCGCGCGGCTCTGTTCGGTGAAGTGGCTAGTCAGATGTCCCGCGTGCTGGACAGCGAGTCGCACGACCGCACGCTGTGCGTCGCGCTGGACAACCTGGCGCGGTGGATCGATACATTGCACGCGCCGCTGCCTGATATTATACTCGATATATTCAAGGTCAGTAGAGTCTGTGCAAAAAGAGAGCCTCGGTGGCTTTACGATGAACTAACATTCAAAGGTAAGGAAGGCAGGCATAAACCTACCTAGTAGCACCCGATAATGATAAGAGTAGGTACCTACCAAGGTATCAAACATTTTTAGTCGCATTGGCAATGACAGAGCAATTGTTAACGCAATAAAGCAGTAAAGTATAGGGCTTGTACACAAAACTGCGATGCGACGTCGCATCGCAAAAATCTGCGAGCTCCCTCTACGCAGCGCAAGAACTTGCGAATTGATTCGCATCGCGCATTCCTGCGATGTGGACCCAAAATCTTCTTTGTTTCTTTTTCCTGTATCTCCTAAGCAATAATAAAAGTGCACACTTGTTTTTACGATCCATGTCACGACCTAGTTTTCAATTCAAAATACGTTTAGTACGGTTAACGGTCGTCGAAGGAATGGTCACCCTGGGAGACGCCTTGCCGCACGAAATCGCATCGCAGCAATTCATGTCGTAATTTTCTGCGTTGCGAATTCGATTCGCGTCGCATCGCAGTTTTGTGTACAAGCCCATAACCATCAACACGCGCGCCCTACATTTCTACGACGGTTCTCTTTATAGTCAGACTATGTCATAGGTATATATTTAACACCTAAGTATTTTAGTTTCGGAGATATCGTGATATGCGTATTATTAAAGCGAAATACATACTAGTAATAGCGGTAGAATACATGTTGCTTTTATCTCTTCACCAGTCTTCCAAAAAATTTGGAGGGGGAGGTTAACAATTCCTCTTTATTTATTTTTTGTGTGTATGTTACGCGATTAATCCGCCACTTGTGAACCGATTTAAACGAATCTTTATGTTACAGGTAGGGTTCATCTCCAAGGGACCCATTTAAATTTTATTGTGATTTGATAAGTAACTTCAGAGATATGATGATAAATGTATTGAGCTTGCTACTGAAACGGACTCGCGCGGCATGGAAGTCGGTTGTTTTATCTTTTAAACTGTCTTAATTATTTAATTTATTGTTTTAATTGTGACTACAAAATCTCTCGTTCACATCTGCATTAATTACAATCAAATTACAGTGGAAATTGCCTACTTATTGTATGTTCTTCTAAATAACAAGTTTAAGATTAAAAAGCTAAATAGCAAATTCAAGATTTTAATTGTACAATAGGATATTTTTGAATCAGAATCTATTTCTTTTCTAGGCATCAACCTTGTAGTAATCAGGGGAATATAATTTTTTTTATTAGCTTTTTATTAGCTTCACCTGTATGTTTGTATGTTTGTAACCGACTTCTTTGGGCGCGATTTTGACCCACTTTAAACGGCCAGATTTCGTTCAAACTTTGTAGATTTATCGAGGACCGATGCCAATACACTTATTTGATAAAAAAATATTCCATTTTTCAACTAAAAAGTAGAAAATAAATAATAGTTTAAAAAAAACACGCTTTTTATAGAAAACCGAACTAAAAAATAGAAAATAAATTTTAATAAATTTAAGTTAAGAATAGAGTTAAAAATTTCAATAAATATAAATTAATAATTATTAACCTCATTCACACCATTATTAATTTATATTTATTGAAATTTTTAACTCTATTCTTAATTTAAATTTATTAAAATTTATTTTCTATTTTTTAGTTCGGTTTTCTATAAAAAGCGTGGTTTTTAGTTATTTTAAACTATTATTTATTTATTTAACATTCGACGTTTGGACGAATACTGAATGGCTTATTACTTAATTTGTTTTTAGGGTTCCGTACCTCAAAAGGTAAAAAAAGAACCCTTATAAGATCACTTTCTTGTCCGTCTGTCTGTCTGTCCGTGTGTCACCACCGATTTTCTCAGGAACGGGTGGACCAGCAAGTTAAAATTTATACCAGATTTATACCAGATCCATAGTCCCTATTAAGTGTATAAAAATCAAGATCCTGACTCAACACGATAAAAAGATATAGGCAAATTTATATTTTCGCGTAAACTTGTAAGTACCAAAATTTACCTTAATTTTCAACTTTTTTTATTTTTCGGAATTTTCCTTTAGTTGGGCTGCAAGACCTTGCTTTTGAACAAAATTGACAATTCTAGGTCAAAAGTTGTAGTCAAAAGTTGAACATTAAAGGGTGTCCCCATACATACATAGTTTCACCAATTAAGATAGGCCTCTGAGTTATATGAGCGTTCATACAATTTAGAGGTCTAGCTTAATTGGTACTAACCAACGTTGGTACGGAAGCCTCGGTGGGAGGCGAGTCCAACTCGATTCAGCCGGTTTTATTTAAATACTCAAATCATTGTATTTAAAATAATAATCATTGATATGATATTATATATTTAATGTTATGTTGATGTGTGTAAGTGCAGATTTTTAATATGCCCATATACTGAATAAATAATTTGAGGGTGATTTTCAAATGATTTAGAATATACAATGTAGTGGTCCTCTGTTAACAGAAGAACGTGTCTGTGAAGAACCCGACGCAGACTGTCCGCACGGCGTACACGGGCGTGGTGTGTCGCGCGGCGCGCGGCGGGGTCGCGCCGGCGCACGCGGCGCTGCTGCGCCCTCTACTCACCAAGGCGGTCGAGAAGGCCGCCGCTCAACCGCTGCAGGTATACGACGGTCTTTACTTTACTTATTATCATAGACAATTTAAAAATACATACATTGGATTTTGTCACATTTCTATTATCTAATATTGCATGACACGAGAGTGGTCATAAAATTCTCGAGCAAAAAATCTGTCCTAAATGAAAACACGTAGTCACATAACCAGTCAGTCATCTTGATTCTGACCGGCTGACGATTTTTTGGGGATATTTTATCCTCTGAGGTATATTGGTATTTTTTATTGGGTATCGTAATGGTGGCGTAATCGGGAGAACGCTTGGCTTTGATGCCAGAGGTACCGGGTTCAAACCGCCGTGTACCAATGGATTTTTCTATCGAAAAATGTATGTGCGCTTTTCACAGTGGCCCTCCGGTGAAAGAAAAACATCGTTAAGAAACCAACAACCCCCACATGATGGTAGGACACTATCTAGTGTCCGCCTGGCCAGCTACCACCCTCAAGTTAGAAAATCTGTCGTCAAACATCTAATGTGTTCCGGCAGCTATCCTTGAGAGCAAGTTCCCATTCTAGGCCTAGCGTGCTTACCATCTTCGACCGTATCATCACTTACCAACAGGTGAGATACTGATCAAACGCTAGCCTATAAAATATATTTTAAAAAATCCACCTCAAATCTGCAGATTACTCAACTCCAACTTACAGCAGAGATGATGTGTTTGGGATCATTGGAATGGTATCAAAGAAAAGTTAAAAAAAGATTAGGCGGGGGTGGTTTTAAATTTTGAATTTAAGTATTATTACTAATATGTATATTTTATGTATATCTTTCGTTATACTGCATTCGACATGTACTACAAACAGGAAGGAACAGAGATATGTGTCGTTGTATACATAATATTGTTCCACAGCACCCGATAGTAAGCGAGGGCATAGTGGCGATGCTCGGGCTAGCGTTGTTGGACCAGTCGAGCGTGCTGCCATCTAGCGGCGCGCCGTGGGCCGCGCTCACTCACCCGGACAAGCACGCCTTGCTGCACGACCGGACGCTGGCTGCGCTCACTGATGATGGTAAATGTGGGGGGAGGGAGTGCGGGAGACAATCATGTCATTCTCTATACATGTTTTTATTATGTCAGTGTCGAAAATGTTTTCTAAAATCTAAATGTGTGTACTTCATCATCATCATCATTAACAGTCAGTATCCGTCCACTGCTGGGCATAGGCCTCTCCTATGGCACGCCACTGAGCTCGGTCTTTAGCTCCTTGTTTCTAACCGCTGCCAGCCAGCTGTAAGCGTATACTTAATTCACGTGAATAATAAAGACAATAAAATTAAAACTACGCGTACGTTAAGTGAAACGTCGCTGTAGTAAAGAGCATGATAATGTGCCTATGATGATGTTATTAGAAAATTGCAGTAAATATGAATGTACAGGGAAGAAAACAATCGCGTGACCGCCTCCTGTTTTGTTGTCTCATTTGATAGCAGCTTTGCTTCTTTCGATGTTTATAGCAAGTGTCATTTGTGCACCTTTTATTTTTTTATTTTTTTTAAATTGTAGCTACCTTTTTTTGTAACGTAACATCAAGTATCTACAGTATTTTATTTATTTAGAGCTAGTGTCATCAGTCCCTGATAACTGTTAATGTGTCCGATAAACTACAACTATGGATTTCAAGTAATTTTGAAAGGAGCCTAGTTTATCCCGCCATCCCCTCAGGGGCCGGCCGCGACTTTTACATTTTAAATTCATTTTAGATATTGTATCTGAAAATCAGCGACAAGTGACACTGTCCCATATTCAATGTTTGAAGCTTATTTCACTTTTCGTTACCAATTTAAATTTAGCTGTTCAGTCACGTCGCACTGTCTTGCTTCCAATAGTTTTATTTTTGTTAAAAGTGCAGCACTATATCATTTACCCCTTTATAGTCCTAATACAGGTGGTGCACCTCTGCAGAACAGTGTTGGAAAAGTACTCCAGTGTTGCCAGCGATGTTAACTCGCCGATTTATAGAGCTTTTATACTGGTATTACTGTCCACTATGAAGAACGTGCGAAGCACAGCCTTGGAAGAAGTGAAGGCTCTCCTTGCTAAGCCGGAGAGTGCTCTAATAGCTAGGAATTTAGTATTGAAATTGAATGAAGTGCTGGAAGAAGGAAGGATATTCCTATCCAAGGAGAAATCTCCGGTGGAAGGAGAGAAAGGGCACGAAGTTACTGGCAAGATGATCCTGGACTGTATACAAGCACTTTGCTCGTTTAGAGGTGAGCTCCAACTTTTATTTATTTATACCTACATTGATTTTGTTCTGTTTGCCTTTAATAATAAGATTCGCCAATATTTAGTATCTTAAGATAGCCTCTAAGCTACAAATATTCTTAACAAATTTAATGTTCCGATCCACTCAGAGTTTTGGTAACATATTCACGTTTCAAAAGGTCCATTCATTCCTAGAGCAGAACTAGCAAACACTTCAAGAACTTGTACATTTTCACAGTAATATAGGTATGTGTATTTCAACATTCGGTTGTAATATAAATTTCCCTGACGTCCAGAATACCCAAGAGAAGACTCGGCTCAGCTGGCCATATCAGCGCTGCGAAGCACGCACCACCCGCTGGCCGTGGCAGCCAACAACACCGCCTGGGCCAAACTCGCGGCTTATCTCGGCCTGAAGCCCAAACAACTGGTCGCTCAGTATGCGGCCGCGCTCGCCGAGGAGTTTATAACTGGCTTCACGCCAGATCAGGTACTTCACTTACTGTCACGGTCTTCCAGTTTTAGGCAGGCACGATTCCAGCTCAAACCTTAACTTAACTTCACCAAAGATTAATTTTACCTTAATTCAGGTTGTGGAAGGTTAGTGGTTCTTTTTTGGGGAACTGTATATGATTTTATAATAACGATTTTATAATATCGACTGTCTATGAGCAGATTTAAAACCTTTGTAAAATCCAATTTAATGAAGAAATCGTACTTTACATTAAGTGACTGTATGAATGACAAAAATGCTTGGCCTGAATGCCCCAAGCTCCAAGATATAATATAAATTGTATGATAACATAATTATTTGTTGTAAATTTAAAAAAAATATTTAATATGAATTTAAAAAAAAAAATTAAAATAAGTGACAAGCCCCATAGAGTTTTTTGGTATTTCTTCTCTGATGGGAGTACTTCCGAAACACCAGTAGATTCAACAGTCAATCAGTTTTCATCTTTTGTTTGCAGATCTAGGGTTGCCTGTTAAGACGGTATTATGCAGCTGATAGACGGACAATCAGTTCCATTCGGAATATGATTTGTACTGCAATTAGTCTGCATTTTATTTATTTATTATGTTTCATTATTTCACAATTTTTTGAATAAAAATTGTCTGAAGTACTGAAACATGCACTGGATTGCGGGTGCATGTAATAGTACGGTTGGCAACCCTACATTAATCAGGGGAATGTGTTTTAAGTGTGACGTTCGACGTCTAGATGAAAGCTGAATGGCTCAATTGTTTTTGTTTTGTTTTTTTTGTTGTAAATTCAAAGCAATAAGTTATGTTTCTGTTATATCTATAATATTTTTTATTGAGTATGATCTGTTTAATGTAATTTGACGTGTGTAAGTGCAAATTTTTTATTTGCCCATATACTGAATAAATGCTTTGACTTTTTAATAACCGCGTCTACGTCACTTGCGTCCAGCGAAACAGTAGCCGAAGTAGCTTACCACCATTGAGGAGAAATCTACCTCCATGACCTTTCGGTGTTCCGGCAGCACCCAACCCTAGAGACTCAGCATATTCTAGGTCTAGCGTGTTCAACATTTTTTTCGGCCACATCGTCGCTTACCACCAGACGAGATAGTAGTCAAACGCTAGCCTATAAGATGTATTAAAAAAAACAGTAGTCAAAAGCGTGTCTGTCCAGTATGAAAAAAAACTCCACTTGCGTCAATTAAAATCTTGGGAATCGGTTTTGACTTTATTTGCTAAGTGCTTGCTTTTTGTAGCTTTTGGTTTGTTATTTTCGAAAGAGGGCTGTTGGTTGATGTGCATTTATTTTGAATGTAGATCTTATATAGTATGCTGCAATTATCATAGCTTTTGATTTGAACGATTGCTGCACTATTCAAATCCAGCACAAGATTTTGCATTGTTTTTGTTTTGCTCCAATCTAAACCCGAGTTTAATCCCCGCCGTGCACCAATGGATTTTTCTATCGAATAATTTGTGCGCTTTTCACAGTGGCCCTCCGGTGAAGGAAAATATCTTTTAGAAACCCCCAACCCCCGCATGGTGGTAGGACACTATCTAGTGTCCGCCTTGCCTTGCCAAAATAAATTATACATTGTTATATGGAATGTAGAGACTTTACCAGTCGGGACACATTAATGGCTTAACGAATGGGGATTAATGTGTCCCGACTGTTAAAGTCTCTATATTCCATATAACAATGTATAATTTATTTTATGAGTGTATCGACCGAGACAGAATTTAAATGGTATAGTTTTTTGATATCCCTAAACAGAAGTCTAAACTAGACTTACTTGATTTTTTCTTTTCAGTTCGTTTTTTAACACTTCACTTTTTGCGCAGTCGGGTTTTTTTGATTTTTTAATTTAATGTTTTATTTTACACTTTTTAGTTAAGTAAAGGACGGCAAATTCCGTAATCTGAACAAAAAACCGAAATGCGTGAAATAGATAGGGTATTGCTTTTTAAGCTTACTTACGAGTGTACTATTAAACGACTATACCAAAAGGAAGAGGTTGTTTGTTACCTCAGAACTCCATCAATTATTAACCGATTTGGAAAATTCTTTTTTTTTTTGAGTTAATATGTTTTTCGTTTGGTCTCATTGTAATTTTATTGAGATCTGATAAGTAACTTCAGAGATAAGCACCGCAAACTTGTTACTGAAAGTGACTAACGCGGTATGTAAAATCGTTTTTTTTTTCGATTTGTACGATCATAAATTATTTGTTATAAATATATTTTGAATCTCCATTTTAAGACCTTTAATTCGATACCCCACTCGATAGGTTTTGAAAAAAAAAAAATTGTTTGAACCCCAAATTTTGGCGTCTAAAATCCGCCATTTTGAATTTTTGAATTTTTTATGTTTTCGTTGACACTCGCGCTAGCATGGCGAATCTATTGACGTGCCAATTATCAAAATCGGCCCACGCGTTTGGTCTCTAGTGTGCCACAAATGAACAATCGTACATACATACATATATAGACTGATAAACACATTACCTCTCCTTTGCGTCGCGCAGTCGGGTAAAAACCTCTGTGTTATGCAATGTCTTCTTGAATCTTCTTTAATGTCATGCAAGGAACTTACTTAGTGGGTGGCTTTATTTCAACCAGCATGATTTATTTGTATTGATTAATACAATGGTGTCAGATGCATCAATGATGATTATTGCATTCGACGGTAAACCTAACGAATTACATATCTTTCCTAATTGATATATTTGTTCTCCCGCCTATAGTACTCGTACTAGTTTGTATTCTGTGCCTATAGACGGTATGTAACGTGGTGGCGACGTTGGTGGCTACGAATGCCGACGCGATAGCGGGGCGCGCCATACAATGCGCGCTCGAGGCGCTCGGGGACTCCGACCTGCTGAGCGTCACCAGGGATGAATACTTCACGTATCTCACGCCGGAGGGCGAGCTGTACGACAAGACCTCTGTGCCGGGGTAAGGCTTTATAGCTTATTCTTCAGTTAGACCGGTTACATTTCAGCCAGTCTGTGTAATAGGCAAGTGTTGTTAGTGACAATCAGACAAGCTGTCTCGTTTTTTCATTAAGCCAGTAGTCAAAAGTATTCGTCAAAAAGAACCCGTTGCTACTTACTCTAAGTAACATTCCTAACACCATTTCAGTCCACACATGTACTTTCGAGGTCCCAGCGGCATAATAGGAGAATGGTCGGCTTTGACGCCAGCGGTAGTGGGTTAAAATCCCCGCCGTGAAACATCTTTAATATACCCCCGGCATGGCGGTAGGACAGTCTAGTATCCGCATAGCCACGTACCGCCCTCAAGTTGGGAAATCTGTCGCCAATTACACCATTATAGGCCTAGCGAGTTCTAACCTCCACCGTTATCATCTTCCATATTTTTTGCCTTTTTCACCACCCTACAGCAAATATAAAAAGAAGGGTTATGTAGCAAGCTTGTATTAACTACAATCCGGTCCGGATGACAAAAGCTACATTTTCCTGTCGGGCATTATTTAATTCCTAATGTTACCTTTGTACTAGTATTTACTACACGTTCCCCGAGACTTCGCCCGTGTTAAAAAGTATCTTATGGCCTAATCCATAATACTGGCTATTCCTGTGCAAAATTTCAGCTAAATCGGTCCAGCCGTTTGACCGTGAAGAAGTCCCAAACAAATATACAAACTGACTTTCGCACTTATAATGTTGGTGTTGATTCTGTGCTAATGAAGAATCTCGTTGAATGATACCATTATAAGATCCTGTCGTTTTCTCAGCAACGAAGACAACAAGGAGATGAACATGAAGCGCGAGAGCAAGGCGTACAGCTACAAGGAGCAGCTGGAGGAGCTGCAGCTGCGGCGGGAGCTGGAGGACAAGCGGCGGAAGGAGGGCAAGGTGAAGGAGGTAAGCACTCCTCGCTGCATGTAAGCTTTAATACTACCTTCTTCGTTGTATTCTTGTTTAGAAGTTTGTAAGAAGGGCGCTTCGGTGTAATATTCCGTATATTTAGTCTATCTCTATCTCTATCTGTATTAAAGAGCATATTGTATTAATGTTCTACCTGACTTGATACCAGTAAGTAGCTTACCACCATCAAGGAGCAAATCTACCGCCATAACCTTACGGTGTTCACATCACACAGCCCTTGAGACTCTTGAGTATTCTAGGCCTAGCGTGTTCACGATCTTCGACCGCATCATCGCTTACCATCAGGTGGTCAAACGTTAGCCTATAAGATATAAAAAAAAACTTTAACATACAACAATCTGTTAACTAAAAATTGCACGTATGAAACTAATTGAATGTAATTTACGTGAATCTGTTATTTAAAAGTATATTTGAACACGCAGGTACCGCTGTCAGCCAAACAGAAAGAGGCCATCAAGGCGCAGTCAGCTAAAGAAAGTGAAACCCGTAAGAGATTGACCGTGGTGAGTTGTTCTTCAAATAGCCGTGCTGGGCGTGCTTCATAAATATTAGAAATGATTGCGTTAACTTAAGGGTCACCGAAAACGCCACAGCCACAAAACGCCGACACTTGGTATTCGCGCGGTACCTCACTCTGCGATATGTCGGTGATCAGTCAACATCCCTCGTGCGAACCACGAGCGGTGTTCGTACGTTTTCGTTACCTAGCTAAATGTAGCTGCTGGCCAATATGGATACATTTTTTCGTGTTCGCGGCTTAGGGGTGGCCGACGAGACCTCCATGCCATACCTTAACCTTCTGTCTTGGTGTATAATTATTATTATGGATTATGGAATATGGTCAACTCGGCGAAGACCGGCATACTTTATTAAAATAATTACAAATAGACTTATTTTGGCTATTCTATAACCCTAAACTCAAATTTGGTTAAACTAGATAATAAGATATTTAGTTGACCTGACAAGAAATATGTCAAAATGACATAGAAATCGTCAGTTCCTGAAATAAATACCATTTTTGAAAATACGGTGCAAACAGACGGATTTTGCTCCAATGTCGGATAAGACCGTCTAGTGGCAAATTTACCTAGTTACTGATAGTTTGCGTAGTTACAGATAGTGTGTACGAATACCAGCGAATACCAGTTCCTGTAACAACTTAATTTGTGTACCCTAACTCTTAGGAATAAGGTTTTAAATAGCTAATTTCGGGAGATGCAGCATTTGTCGGGTAAGACCGGCATACTTTGCACTTTCAGGGGTATAAAACATATTACTCACCTTGAATAACAACGAATATTTTTTTATAGTACAATTTATTACAAGACTTCAAAACGAACATATAGACACACGGACGGACGGACGGACGAATGGACAGCAAAGTCTCAGAAAGTGTTCATGTGGTACCCTTTGGGTTCGGAGTGAGGGAGGCCTGACCAAAGGTTGACGACTTCTGAAAGTGGCGAAGACCGGCATATGACATTTATTACCCTCCACAACCTAGACGGACTTCTCCTCTGCATATTTTGATGTTATTTTTTATTTTCATCAACCATAACTTAGAAAAAAACGTAAATAATACTAATGTAATGTACTAATTGAATAGATATATTCAAAAAGAATGAACTTACTTGCATAGATCCTTCAAATTACTAAAATTAAACACTTTAAACTTTTAAACCGACTTCAAAAAAAGGAGGAGGTTTCTCAATTCGACCGTATATTTTTTTTTTTTTTTTTTTTTTTTTTTTTTTTATGTTTGTTCGCGGATAACTTCGTCGTTTATGAACCGATTTCGATTATTCTTTTTTTGTTCGAAAGGAGATATCCCAAGTGTGGTACCATGGTAATTTTATCGAGGTATGATAAGTATCTCCAGAGATATTGAGATAAACATCTCAAAATTGGTACTGAAAATGAATAGCGCGGCATTGAAGTCGGTTGTTTTTTAGTTTTAAACGATATTATTTTGTTAAAGCGTGGTGCACCCTCAATGCAAGGTGCTCACCGTACTAAATTTAAAAAATCTTGTTATTCCATTCGCACTGCATGCACCGCCATCTATATCAATTTCTAAGATCTAAAATGGTTTTATTATTAACCGACTTCAAAAAAAGGAGGAGGTTTCTCAATTCGACCGTATATATAAATTTTTTTTTTTTTTTTTTATGTTTGTTCGCGGATAACTTCGTCGTTTACGAACCAATTTTGATTATTCTTTTTTTGTTCGAAAGGAGATATTCCAAGTGTGGTACCATAGTAATTTTATCGAGGTGTGATAAGTATCTCCAGAGATATTGAGATAAACATCTCAAAATTGGTACTGAAAATGAATAGCGCGGCATTGAAGTCGGTTCTTTTTTTAGTTTTTAAACGATATTATTTCGTAGATTGTATTGTCATCCTTGTAGTTCTGCTGAATTCGTTGTAATTAATGTTGTACGGTCTTACCCGATAGACGGTCCTCGCCGAGTTGACCCTACCTCTAAATACTAGATTGTCCTGTAGTGTAGTGTGACATCTGGTTGAGTCATGACATGTTTGTGCGCAGCTGAACAGTCGCGTGGAGACGGGTGTGGGTCTGGTGTGGGCGGTGCGGTCCGGCAGCGCGGCGTCGCTGGGGCGGCACGCGCGGCGCGTGGTGCCGGCCGTGCTGGGCGCGCTGCGCTCGCCGCTGGCGGCCGCGCGCGCGGCCGCGCTGCACGCGCGGCTGGCGCCCGTGCTGCTGCCGGCGCATGTCGCGCTGGCGCACACCGTCGCGAGGGTCACCATACGGTAACTGTCACACCACTACCCACACCGCGAGTTAAACTTCTTACTTAGGACCAGTTTCACGGGTTCCCGATAGCGTTAATATGAAAAAATCTGACAGATTTTTGACAGCTTTTATATGGCATCATGTATCAGATAATTATGTAACGCATTATCAGGTCAGGAACCGGTGAAACTGGTTGTTAGAATCTTACATCGAACATTATCAGGTCAGGAATCGGTGAAACTGGTTGTTAGAATCTTACATCGAACATTATCAGGTCAGGAACCGGTGAAACTGGTTGTTAGAATCTTACATCGAACATTATCAGGTCAGGAACCGGTGAAACTGGTTGTTAGAATCTTACATCGAACATTATCAGGTCAGTAACCGGTGAAACTGGTTGTTAGAATCTTACATCGAACATTATCAGGTCAGGAACCGGTGAAACTGGTTGTTAGAATCTTACATCGAACATTATCAGGTCAGGAACCGGTGAAACTGGTTGTTAGAATCTTACATCGAACATTATCAGGTCAGGAACCGGTGAAACTGGTTGTTAGAATCTTACATCGAACATTATCAGGTCAGGAACCGGTGAAACTGGTTGTTAGAATCTTACATCGAACATTATCAGGTCAGGAACCGGTGAAACTGGTTGTTAGAATCTTACATCGAACATTATCAGGTCAGGAACCGGTGAAACTGGTTGTTAGAATCTTACATCCAACATTATCAGGTCAGGAACCGGTGAAACTGGTTGTTAGAATCTTACATCGAACATTATCAGGTCAGGAACCGGTGAAACTGGTTGTTAGAATCTTACATCGAACATTATCAGGTCAGGAACCGGTGAAACTGGTTGTTAGAATCTTACATCGAACATTATCAGGTCAGGAACCGGTGAAACTGGTTGTTAGAATCTTACATCGAACATTATCAGGTCAGGAACCGGTGAAACTGGTTGTTAGAATCTTACATCGAACATTATCAGGTCAGGAACCGGTGAAACTGGTTGTTAGAATCTTACATCGAACATTATCAGGTCAGGAACCGGTGAAACTGGTTGTTAGAATCTTACATCCAACATTATCAGGTCAGGAACCGGTGAAACTGGTTGTTAGAATCTTACATCCAACATTATCAGGTCAGGAACCGGTGAAACTGGTTGTTAGAATCTTACATCGAACATTATCAGGTCAGGAACCGGTGAAACTGGTTGTTAGAATCTTACATCGAACATTATCAGGTCAGGAACCGGTGAAACTGGTTGTTAGAATCTTACATCCAACATTATCAGGTCAGGAACCGGTGAAACTGGTTGTTAGAATCTTACATCCAACATTATCAGGTCAGGAACCGGTGAAACTGGTTGTTAGAATCTTACATCGAACATTATCAGGTCAGGAACCGGTGAAACTGGTTGTTAGAATCTTACATCGAACATTATCAGGTCAGGAACCGGTGAAACTGGTTGTTAGAATCTTACATCCAACATTATCAGGTCAGGAACCGGTGAAACTGGTTGTTAGAATCTTACATCCAACATTATCAGGTCAGGAACCGGTGAAACTGGTTGTTAGAATCTTACATCCAACATTATCAGGTCAGGAACCGGTGAAACTGGTTGTTAGAATCTTACATCAAACATTCAACCAAAAAAGTCATTATTCATAATTATTTATTAGAAGACGCTCATGAAAGTGGAAGAAGCGAAGGAGGTATGTCAGGATCGTAGCATGTGGAAAGAAGTAGTCTCTTCCTACCACAACGTGAAAAAGGCGTGATTGTATGTATGTATGTATGTATTTATTAGTGATGACAAACTTTTTATTAGTCTAGTCCGAGTCATACCCTCCTCTCGGTAAACATGTGGACTTTACTGAACATTTTCAGTGGAATTTTGGTGAGAACGCAAATAGCATGTTTTTTAACATTTCACGATTTCTGTTCAAGTGCATTATCGCGGAAGAGCGGGCTACATAGTTTCCGTCAAATGTTACCGCAGTGCGCAATCCTAAATATATTTTGTCTCTTGAATTAATATTATAAACGCGAAAGTTTGTATGTACAGATAGATGTTTGATACTCTTTCACGCCAAAACTACTGAACCGATTGAGTTGAAATTTGGCATGTAGATAGCCTAGACCCTGGAATAACACATTTGGTAGTTTTTATCCCGATATTCCCACGGGAACGATGTCTACGCGGGTAAATCCGCGGGGCAAAGCTAGTTGTAATATAACCTGTGTAAGCCCTGCCTCTCCGTCAGGCTGCACGAGCCGCAGTGCGACGTGGAGGCCGCGTGGGAGGACGAGCCGCTCCCGGCAGCCACGCGGCGCACCATCTCACTGCTGCACGCGGCCACCTGCGCGCGCAAACTGACCGACGACGACCAAACCGTGCCGCCGCACTTCACTGGACCTGGCTTCTGTTACATCTTCCCTCTCTTTAAAAAAGGTATGGTGTGAGCGGGAGAGTAGCCGGCCGACGTTAGAGAGCAGACGCTCCAACTAGGCGAACACTACTTTGGGAAGGAAATCCGGAGAAGTATTCAGCTGGGCTGGGCAGCATTCGGAAAACTCCGTCGAGTTTTCTCGTCGTCTATACCGCAGTGTCTAAAGACAAAAGTCTTTATTCAGTGCGTCCTGCCTGTGATGACATACGGAGCCGAGACGTGGACACTCAGTTCGACTGGTCAACCGATTTAAAGTCGCTCAGCGAGCTATGGAGAGAGCTACGGTCGGTATTTCTCTGTGGGATCGAATCCGGAACGAAGTAGTTCGCCAGAGAAGTAAAGTTATCCGACATAGCTCACGGTCATATCTGCCGCAGGACTGATAACCGCTGGGGTAGACTTGTCCTAGAGCAGAGACCGCGAATCAGCAAACGTAGCGTAGGACGTCCTGAAGTGGAGCCACCACATACGCAAAGCGGTGGACAGAGACTGGAAAAGAAGAGCCGAAGATCGGGCTCAGTGGCGTATCTTGTGAGAGACCTACGTCCAGCAGTGGACGGACACCGGCTGATTAAGATGATGATATGATGAGGTTCTGTGTGACAGTGTATACTGTATGTGCAGGTCTGCGCTCGAGCTCGTGCGAGGAGGGCACCATGCTGTGCGCGCTGGGCGTGGTGCGGCAGCACGCGGCGCTGCGCCCCCCGCCGCCGCACGACGCCGCGCTGCGCCCCGCGCTCTTCCCCATAGACGACATGTTCCGACTGCTCATCGACCTCATCAGTGAGTTACCCACATAACATTCGTGACTACTGACCGATCGAACAAACTCCATTAAGATATTCGGAGGTTCGGCGCCTCTACTACTCGCTTCTCCTGGAACTCGATCGTGACATACAACACTGACAATATCTTCGCGCTTATTATTTTTGCTCGGGCATTTGTATGATCTACAAAGACTAACCACTGGATGCCAGGTATTTGACATGACGTTTGCAACAACCGAAATATCGTAAGCTCATAAATTATGAAAAACATGGTAAGTACCCCGTTCAAATATCTTGTGAAAGTGTTAGTGTCCATGAAAACTTATACTACATTAAGGACCAGTTTCACAGGTTCCTGACAGCCCTATTAGGAAATTATCTGACAGATTTTTGACAACTTTTACATGATTTCATCTGTAATTATCTGAACCATTTACAGCCACCTGGGACCGGTGAAACTGGCCTAGGGGCACTAGGGGCCAGTTTCACCGGTCCCAGGTGCCTGATAATATTTCCCTATAATATTTCCCAGACAATTTTCCCAGGTCCCTGATAATATTTTAGTTGACTATCTGACACATGACGCCGTATAAAATGTTAAAATCTGTCAGATATCTTCATATTAGCTCTGTCAGTAACCGGTGAAACTGGCCCTCTAGCTATCTTATAATATCTCCTCAGTAACAAACATCAGAGATTATAACATAGATATGTTAACAGGCAGCGTGAAGGGCAGATCACAGACTGCGTGCACGGCCGCCTTGCTAGAGACGGCAGCGTGCGCCGCGCGCGGTGACGTCACGCAGGATGACGTCACCTGTCTGCTGGCTGGACTGCAGAGCCCGCTAGAGGTCACTACTTTAATATGTTACTAACTATGCCCCGTGGCTTCGCTCGCGTTTAAAAGTATCCTATAGCCTAATTAATAGTTCTGGCTATCTCTGTGTAAAATTTCAGATAAATCAGTCCAGCCGTTTGACCGTGAAGAAGTCCCAAACAAACTGACTTTCGTATTTATAATATTGGTGTTGATATTTAACAAAAACATCTATATAATATAATGTGCAACTTTTACAAATGTATAAAGAGTATTCATCGATTTTTTTATGTTTTATTTTGGCTACACACAATTAGTATATTTAGCCAGTGTCAAGTATAAAAATTCTTCAAGTGTTTGTGAAATTCAAGTGTTAAAGTTGGGTCAAAGTGACATTTGAGAGGTCCAGTTAAAGTGTAGTTTACTGCACAGATAAAGAATGTAACAGTATGAGGTGTAGGTGGTTCGCGACGCGGCCCTGCGCGCCCTGCTGTGCTTGCGCCCGGCGCTGCCGCCGCTGCTGCCGGCGCCTGACTTCGGCCTCGACCTCACCAAGCGGCTCTATGTCGCCACCTTCGACGAATATGAAGATAATAAGTAAGTACAATTTAACACAAATACTCCTTAGTGACACTAATTACAAAAATAAATTAAAACCATTTTAACCCAATTATCGCACTCTACCAGTAGTCATAGATGGCGCCACCAATGCATAAATGGATTAAAAAATACGATCCACTAATTTCGTCGTATCGATAGATCGAACTGTGGCTTAATGGGCACGCAGCACAAGAGCACTTGGACATGTTTTATTTATTTATTTTATTTTATTTATTTATTCAATTTATCAGAATATGGTAATACTTAAGATCTATAATACATTTTGAACTTGCATATTCTGCCGTCACCGGCGTACAAATTTATCCATATAATATAAGTATTATTTATGATTGTTTAGTCAGATCTATTAATTATTTAAATACATTTTCTACAAATTGATAAGCATAACAGAAAAGTACTTTGTGAAGTGTGAAACATAGTAAATTAATAAGGTCGAAAGAATCGAGTATTGCTCAAATGTCATCGTCAAGAGAGACATTGTATGTCAGATAAACGTTAACCTAGTGATACCATGTCAATTTATAAAAAAAAAATTAAATTAAATGTAAAAATACAAAGTTAAATGTCAATAAAAAAAATAAAAATTATTTAATTATTATTGTACATAATATCGATTAATATTATCATCAAGAAAGTCTTTAATAGAATAATAACATTTTTCAATTAGCAGTTTGAATAATATTGTTTTGAATTTAGAAACACTTATATCCTTAAATACATCAGGCTACTTATTATACTCATTAATAGCCATACAATTTACATTTTTACTATACATTTGAATTCGCTGATGTGTTATATACAATTATTTTTTTTCGATTGTTCTGTCTACTAACGACATCATTACGCCGCTCAAATAAAGAACTATGGCTATCAACAAGAACACACAGTTCAAAAATATATAGGCAAGGCAAAGGTAATATATTGTGTTTTTTAAATAGAGGTTTACAACTATCTAGATAATCAGCTGCACAAAGTGACCTCAAGCATTTTTTTGTGCTCTGAAAGCTGATATCGAATCTACTGAGTTACCCCAGATTATCAAACCATATCGCAACGAAGGTGACACATAACCGTGATAAGCACTGAGTGTCGCTTGCATAGTTGCAATATTGCGAAGACGTCTTAGAACATATACAAACCGGTCCAGTTTTGTGCAAAGCTTATTGATATGTTCTTTCCAGTTGCAATGTTTATCTATAACTATACCTAGGAAAGTGGTTGAATCTACTATTTCTAACACATTATTATTATGGGTGATGATGAGGTGATCAGGACGGCTGTTGTAAGTTTGAAACTGAATAATTTTAGTCTTGTCAATATTAATCTGTAAGTCATTGTGTTTAAGCCAAAAAATTACTTAGGTTAATGCATCATTTCTGCGTTTTCAAATTTCTTAATGTCATTATTACCTTCTATTAGAAGGTTGGTGTCATCGGCGTATAGGACACATTTGTGGTTTACCAAAATATCGGGAAGATCGTTTATGTACAAAAGGAAGAGTAATGGTCCGAGAATACTACCCTGTGGGACTCCACGTGTATTTTTCTGATATGTAGATCGGCACATGATTTTATTGTTGCCTACAAAGGTTGGTATCTCCACGCATTGGGTTCGTCCATTTAGATAGCTTTTTAGCCATTCTGCTGCCTTTCCCCTAATCCCATACTTTTCAGTCTTGTATAGTAGAAGTTTGTGGCTGACGAAATCAAACGCTTTCTAGATTTTAATAAATTAAATTTCTAGATATGTCAATATCTAGAAAAATTGAGACAATTCGTTTTTTCCTATTTAGAGCGTCGGTCACATGTTTAATAAGAGAGAATGCTAAGGAAGTGGACATGTTTCTTCTAAATCCAAATTGTTCTTGTTTTAGTATGATTTTTTAGATGTTATCCAGGAGGTTGCGGGTTCAAGTCCCGTCAGTACGATGAAATTTTGGATTGTGTTTAACAATAGTAGTAAATTTAATACACACATAAAACAACTTACACAAAGCGTTAATTTCTAAAGATTTTTTAGGGTTCCGTACCTCAAAAGGTAAAAAAAGGAACCCTTATAGATCACTTTCTTGTCCGTCTGTCTGTCTGTCTGTCCGTCTGTCTGTGTGTCACCACTGATTTTCTCAGGAACAGGTGGACCTAGCAAGTTGAAATTGATACCTGATACTGAAGTCTATAGTCCCTATTGGGTGTATAAAAATCAACGTCTTGAGTCAACACAATAAGATATGGGCAAATTTAGATTTTCGCGAAAACATCTTAGTACCAAAATGTACCTTAATATTCAACTTTTTTTATTTTTCAGAATTTTTCCTTTACTTGTGCTGTAAGACCTTGCTTTTAACCAAAATTGACAATTCTAGGTCAACCGGAAGTACCCTATAGGTTTTGGGTCGAAAACCTATAGGGTACTCGACCTAGAGTCATGAAATTTGGCAAGAAGCAAGGATTTTAGCAGCACAAATTAAAGAAAAAATCCAAAAAATAAAAAAAGTTGAAAATTAAAGGGTGCCCCCATACATACATATTATACGCCAATTAAGGTAGACCTCTGAGTTATATGAGCGCTGATACAATTTAGAGGTCTAGCTTAATTGGTACATACCAACTTTGGTACGGAAGCCTCGGTGGGCGAGTTCAACTCGACTTGGCCGGTTTTTATTTTTATATCTGACCACTATCTGACCTGTTGGTAAGTGATGATGCGGTCGAGGATGGTAAGCACGCTAGGCCTGGAATGGAAACTGGCTCTCAAGGATAGCTGCCGGACATATGATGTTTGGTGACAGATTTTCTAACTTGAGGGTGGTAGCTGGCCATGCGGACACTACATAGTGTCCTACCATCATGCAGGGGTTGGGGGTTTCTTAACGCTGTTTTTCCTTCACCGGAGGGCCACAGATATAGAGATAATAATAGTAATAAATGTGTAAAATAATATTACCATAAAAAGTACATTGAACAACGATAGTGGTACAGGTTAAACAATGATTATTATATGACATACAAATTGTTTCATGGGCGAGACCCAAACTAGGTAAGCCTGTGACTTGTGTGTGACTCTGAGGTGCTATTTCTACAGAGATTTTATCGAAATGTTGGGTGACTTACCACTTTCATACATTGATAATTAATTTCACTACGAGATCAGATAGATTTGTGAGATAGGGTTCAAGTCCGTCAATAGTAAACAAAAATAAATGCTACCGGCTTCTGTCTTATATCCCAGCCCTATTAAGAACCTATCAGCCAGATTTTTGACAACTTTTACCTGTCAACTGTCAGAGAACCGTCTGGAACTTTATCAGGAACTGCCTCCATATGCTTGAATTTGACAGGGATTCAGCCCCCATATGCTTTAACTAGAAGTGCCCCGCGGCTTCGCCCGCGTTAAAAACTTCTTTTACTTACTTAAAACTTTTCTTTTGTAAAAACGATTCTATCATTAAAGACATCAAATAAGAATTTGCCAAATCGGTTCACCCGTTTTCATGTTATCGCGTGACTAAGGCAATTCTGGATTCATATTTATAAAACCTGAAAAACCCAAATTTTTAGACTGTTACCTACCCCATTTCGAAAAATCTTTCAATACTTACTTTATCTCATCTTGTTCCGCCATACAAACTTTGAATCCCCGTTCCGTATCCTGGAGGATTTTTAGCAAATCCTTTCTGAGCGGATACCTACGTCATAATAACTATCTGCTTACATTTTAGCGCAATCAGAAACAATATTGATTTTAAGACTTTGTTACCCCAGTTTATCCTCTTAGGGTGGCATTTTGATAAAGTCTGAAACTCTTATTTAATTATTTATTTACAGAAGTACTTGTGTGAAATTTAGGATAAAATTACTATACAAACTTTGAACCCCGCTTCATCCCCTTGAAGAGTGAATTTTGAAAAATTCTTTCTTAGCGAATACCTAAGTCAAAATAACTATCTGCATGCCAAATTTCAGCGCAATCCGAAACAATATTGATTTCAGACTTTGTTACCCCACGTCACTCTTTTAGGGGTGGAATTTCGAAAGAGCCTGAAACACGTATTTACTTACTTAAGTACTTGTGTTAAGTTTCGAATATAAAAGACTATCTAATCTGTTCTCCAGTTAGTAGTTCTGTTTCTCCACACAAACTCTGAACCCCCGTTTAGGCGTGAATTTGGAAAATCTTTTCTCAGAGGGAACTAACGTCGTAATAACTATCTGCATGCCAAATTTCGGCGCAATTCGAAACAATATTGATTTTCACACTTTGTTACTCCATTTCACCCTCTTAGGGGTGTAATTGAAAAAAAACCTGAAACACGTATTTTCCTAATTTTTTTACTGGAGCACTTGTATGAAGTTTCGAATAAATAATACTATCTAATCTTGTTTCTCCATACAAACTTTGAACCCCCGTTTCATCCCCTTCAGGAGTGAATTTTGGAAAATCTTTTCTTAGTACACCCCTACGTACTAAGACAAATATACCCTCCAAATTTCAAGTCTCTACGACCAGCGGTTTAGGCTGTGCGTTGTCTGTCAGTCAGTCAGTCAGTATGTCAGGACAAAGATTCTTATAGTATTAGATATGTTAGGGATTGAAATGAACGAACATGATAGAGATAGAGATATACAGCCTGCATCGCCACGTCTCCGTCATTTAGTTCATACAATAATCAACTGTCAAACTCGAACATCAGCCCCCTGGTTCTAAATATAGCAGATGTTCGTAAGTGTAAAGTGGTGATGTTCTGACAGGAAGCTAGCGGAGGAGGTGTGGGCGGCGGTCCCCGAGGCGAGCACCCTGCTGGACTCGCCCGCACTCTTGGAGGCGCTACTGCAGGAAGTGCAGCACCCCTCGGAGCCGGTGCAGCGCGCCGCCGCCGCCGCGCTGGCCAGCCTCGTGGCGCGCACTCCTGACGCCGCCGAGCCCGTGCTAGTGCACCTACAGGATATATATGAACAACGGCTGCCGGTACCTATGTCTAACACAACATATTGTTACATCTTTACATACTCGTCTCATCGTACATCTTTACTTTCGTCGTATTGATAGGATCGTACTGTGGCTTAATTGGTCAGAGCACCTGGGCATGTTTCCCAGGAGGGTGTGGGTTCGAGTCCCGTCTTCACGGTGACATTTTGGATTGTGTGTAACAATGTACAAAAATACAAAGTGTTGTAACACTTATAGAAACATGATATCTTTACATAGTATAAAACAAAGTCGCTCTCGCTGTTTGTACGCTTATATCATTAAATAGAGACATTCAAGAGGAAGGTTTATAATCAGGATTAAACGCGGGCAAAGTTACGGGGTGCACCTAGTATATTATAATTACATTTGATCTTCTGCACACCGTCTCTATATGCACTTTTGGCTACGCCAAATATCAGTCAAAAACACAATGATTCCTTTCCGAAGAAAGATTCAGTTATTCGCAGTGTCTGTTTTTGTAACCTAGTAAGTAGTACATGACGCTACAATAGCTACTTGTTACTGTAACTGTTTGTATACCGCCACATAAATATACATAAGACAATGGAATCTACATTGTTCCTGAATGTTCAACATCATGTATTACATGCTAAAGAACTTTCATATCATCCAGAAGTATGCTAATCAAGTTGTGACTATATCCAACTGTGAATTCTTACATATTTTCTTTTACGAAACAACAACTACACGCTACATTGTAGATCAACGGGCGCACTGCACTCACGATCCCGACGTAGGCAATCTATATAGTTGCATGCCGAGGTATCGTTATAAGCAGAGGTTATCGCCTACCATCAACCGAATGTCTCGCTAGACTGTGCAGAAATTGAAATCGCGTGTTTTAATTTACTGTTTTGTTGAGTTAATGACACTGCTCTGTCATTGCCAGCACCACTAAAAATGTTTGATGCTTAGTGGGTACCTACTCTTCTCTTATCATTATCGGATGCTACTATGTAGGCATGTACCTTTTTAGGGTTCCGAACCCAAAGGGTACCAACGGAACCCTATTACTGAGACTCCGCTGTCCGTCTGTCTGTCTGTCTGTCTGTCTGTCTGTCTGTTCGTCTGTCACCAGGCTGTATCTCATGAACCGTGATAGTTAGACAATTGAAATTTTCACAGATGATGTATTTCTGTTGCCGCTATAACAACAAATACTAAAAACAGATCAAAGTTAAGAATTAAAGGGGGTCCCCATACAAAAACCGTGTTTTTACTATAGCGCCATCTATGAACGATTGTTTACCAGTGTTTCTCAACCTTTTTCATGACGCGACGCGACCCCCTTAGTATGAAAAAAATTCGACCTACTTTCACTGTTTATAATTTGTATTTTGTTGTATTTCTAGGTTCTACCCGCGGTTTCGTTAGTGTGGCCTACAGGAAACAAATTATATATTTTCTTTTAAACCAAAAATTTAGAGCACTCTCAGTCAAAACACCTACTTTACTCACTCTTTAATTAATATTTTCTTTAAAAGTATGTTTTCAAACTTTGTTTTTTTCTTTTACTGAGGCTTCGCGACCCTCCAGGAGTTCGCAAGTGGCGCGACCCACACGTTGAAAAACACTGATTTTTTGTGTTAACTAGAGATGCGCTGAATATTCGCTTGGTATTCGGTATTCAGCGTATTCGGCATCTTTTCCATTATTTGTATTCTGCCAAATCATTCGGTTTTGTTACCAAATATATTCGGTTCAAGCATTTCTATTTTCTTGGCTCATGTAGCCAAGGTGTAGAACTAAAAGAAAAAACTTCTTATATAAGATTTATGTTATATTATAAGTCAAAGAAAACATATTTACTTCTTAACCTATAGTTAGTAGGTATAGTCAACATTTATTTTAAGCCTTATATCAACATTTAATTTAAATCTCGCAACAATATTTATTTTTAAACTTAAAATCAACATTTTTATAAACCTCAATTAAATCCATCCAAGTTCCTCGTCTAACCAGCAGCGGCACGTAGCGCACATGCTAGAACTTGTTTACGCGGCAAAACAATGTAATTGTAAACCGAATAATTCAGCCGAAAATCTGTTTCGGTAAAGGTTAAACCGAATAATATTCGGTATTCGGTAATTGGGTGAAACCACTATACGGCGCATCTCTAGTGTTAACGTTCACTTAGTTGGCGTTAGAAGTTCGTTAGATGGCGTTGTAGTAAATAAGCATGTTTAGTATTGACACGGTATTTATATTATCGATGTACTTTGTACTTTATTTTTCCGGCAAATTTTGTTTAATCGGAACCCTACTTGTGCGGGTCCGACTCGCACTTGATCAGTTTATTTTTCTTACCTTTGAATGTCAGTTCATCGTAACGCCACGACGGTTCTCTTTATGCACAGACTCCTATGTCGATGTGTTATAAAAAGTACATGGCATCTACTCGTATTACGGAGCGATGTGGGGTGGTGATAGTGATGATGTGTGTTCGTGCAGCTGATCCCAGCGCGCGTGGACTCGTTCGGTCACACGATAGCGGGCGAGGTGGACGAGTGGGGCGGGCGGCGCGGCGCCGCGCTCGGCGTGCGCGCGCTGGCGCCGCTGCTGCCGCCGCGCGCCGTGCCCGCCGCCGTGCGCTTCTTCGTGAGCCGCGGCCTGGCAGACCGCGCCGAGCCCGTGCGCGCCGAGATGCTCAACGCGGCCATGGCGGTCGTCGACATACACGGGAAGGTGGGATATATACACTGTACCCTTTACGTAGTACGAGTTTTCATCGTAAACGCTTTGACAGATCTCACATAGCATTCCACTTCTTCTGGCTCCCTACATTTAGCTGAGTGTGAAACGAAAACGTGAAGGCGCTGTACTGTTTTTCTTACAAAAATTTTTCAATATACAATATCGAGTTTGGAATGAAAGCTCGTACTTAAGGTACTGGATCTATGTACTCGTACGGTGAACACATCTCTTTTGTAAATCTTGATTGAATATACTTAGTCAAACTACTGAGTACTAAAAGACAGACAATGAACAGTCGAAGCCGCTGGCGCCCACAACACGCCATGTTCTGTAGGAGTTGATGATATCTCGGAATTGTCGAACTTGTAAATGTAGGTTATGTATATATGTATAGCTGTTTTAGAAACTTGACAAAGCCCTATGCTGCTAACTACGTTACATAATTTTCAATTTGCTTTTGTTTGTTTTTTATTTAATTTTTTGACTTGACCACGTGTTCTCCTATGAACTTATTCTATTCAATACACTATAAAGCTGTACGTTTTCTTGTATCGATATTATTTCGGGTATGACACATAGACGACTTGAAACCGGTGAAGAACATCACACAATATTCTGTGCACCGCTCGCACAGCGTTACTGCTCAACCAACACTAGTCGAAAAATAATCATGTATGTAGTACATTTTAGATATAAGAGTCACGATCGCTGTACAAGCTATGTGCTCGTACCATGTCGCAGGAGACACTCGGCAGCCAGCTGCCAGTGTTCGAGGAGTTCCTGGACAGCGCCCCGAAGTCGGGGTCGTTCGACGCGGTGCGGCAGAGCGTGGTGCTGCTGGTGGGCTCGCTGGCCAGGCACCTGGAGCCCGACGACGCCAGGATCAAGCCCATCACCCTGAGGCTGGTCGCTGCGCTCTCCACGCCCAGTCAACAGGTTACATCTCTTTATTTTTCTTAACCTGTAAGGTCCCACTGCTGGGCAAATGTCTCCCCCATAGCCTTCCACGAATCTCTCTCCAGCGCAATGTCTGTGCAGCCAGGCTATATATCTTTTTACTTTTATTTATTTACTTCCCGAATTTAAGTTCCCGAAGTTTCTCCCGCGTAGTTCCAGTTCCCGTGAGAAACTTGAGATAAAATTTAGCCTAAATTATTCGCTTATATATAATTTAGCTTTCTATTAGTGAAACAATTTTTAAAATCGGTTCAGTAGTTTTTGAGTTAAATCGGAACAAACAATTAAAAAATCAAATCTTTCCTCTTTAATATTAGTTTAGATTTCCGAATCACACTTTGAGTAAGCAAGCATTACTGATACCCTCATAGATTGCACCATGATCTTTCTAAACTGTCCGACTCTTGACTGAACAATAATACTTGAAATTCTGTAGAATTCTATTGTTGCACAAAAATACTTAAAATTTTATGGAATTCGATAGCTGTGAGGAGTGTTCCTTTGAGTAGCTCAGGCTAACTTCTCGTGGTCTATTTCGAACCTATCGTAATGTTTTCTCATTGATTGCGACATTTTTAATTAATGATGTCTACAGTTTATCGGACCTGCTTTTCTGATTTGTGAGCAAAATATAAATTTTACACTTGCTCAAAACTATGTGTATTTGTGCCTTTGGGAAACAAAGAGTCCCTCGCAAAAAGAAGCCTACAGCCATGGAAATAAAGGTGACATTGTCATGACAGGTACAAGAAGCGGTGAGCAACTGCCTGCCGCACCTGGTGACGTCCCCGGCGCTGGAGGACGAGGTGCCCGCCATCGTCAACAAGCTCATGAAGCAGCTCCTCACCGCCGAGAAGTACGGAGAGAGGAAGGTGAGGGCCATCATACACACATATGTCATCATCATCATCATCAGCAGCCTGTGTTAGTCCACTGCTGGACATAGGCCTCTCCCAATGCTCGCCACTGAGCCCGATCTTCGGCTCTTCGCATCCAATGACTGCCAGCTACCCTGCGCAGATCGTCACTCCATCTCGCTAGAGGGCGTCCTACACTACGTTTTCCCAAACGTGGTCTCCACTCCAGAACTCGTTTACCCCATCTGTTATCGGTTCTGCGACTAATGTGGCCGGCCCACTGCCACTTCAGTGTGCTTACCCTGCTAGCTATGTCGGTTACTTTAGTTTTCTGCCGGATCACCTCGTTACGAATGTGATCCCTTAGAGAAAACCCGAGCATAGCACGCTCCATAGCCCGCTGAGCGACTTTCAGCTTGTGGACCAGTCTCACTGTCAGTGTCCACGTTTCGGCTCCGTGCGTCATAACGGGTAGGACGCACTGATCAAAAACTTTCGTTTTCAGACATTGAGGGATGGGTGACGAGAAGACTTGACGAAGTTTATGAAATGCTGCCCAACCCAGCTGAATCCTCCTATCGGCTTCTGTCTCAAAGTTGTTTTTGCCGAGCATGATAGTCTGCCCAAGGTAGACATACTTTTGTACAACTTCGAGAGGTATGCCATTAATGACTATTGGTTCCGGTGTAATGTTGGCACTTAGCATTACTTTGGTTTTATCGATGTTCATGCGGAGACCAATATGTCGTGAGGCGTCAGCTAGTTCGGTTAGCATCTGTTGTATTTCTTGCAGAGATTCCGCCATTAGGACGATGTCGTCGGCGAACCTTAAGTGTGAGATGTACTCGCCATTAATGTTGATGCCCGTATTTTTCCATTTCAGCGTCTTAAACATATCCTCTATAGCGTTCGTAAACAGTTTCGGGGATATGACATCCCCCTGTCTCACACCTCTGAGCAAAGGGATAGGTTTAGTGCGCTGATCTTGGATTTGGACGGACATTGTGGCGTTGGTATATAGACATGTCAGCACTTGGATGTAGCGCCAGTCCACTTGGCATCGCTGCAAGGAGTCCAGAACGGACCAGGTTTCGATGGAGTCAAAGGCTTTCTCGTAGTCCACAAATGCCAGGCATAGTGGCCGATTATACTCTTCTGACTTTTGTATTATCTACACAAAAACATCTACACACATATGTAACACCTAGGAACGCTACGTGGAGCTGGCTGGCAGCGGTTGGAAACATATAGCTGAAGATCGAGCTCAGTGGCGCGCCATAGGAAAGGCCTATGTCCAACAGTGGACGAATACTGGCTGTTAATGATGATGATGTAGCACCTCGTCTCACTATCGTCCTCTATATCCTGATAAACACGATACTATCATAGAGTGTATCGTCACTCAACATCACATGAGATAGCGTTCAAGTGCTTGCCTAATGCCACCCTCTGCTGGGCTCAGGCCTCCATTCGTTAATGCCCCTTGTGACAGTCCTGTCCTAACCGTATCTAGAACGATCATACATAAAATTAAATAATATATATATATATATTTTATATCATGTAGGCTAGCGTTTGACCACTATCTCACCTGTTGGTAATTGATGATGCGGTTGAAGATAGTAAGCACGCTAGGCTTGGAATGGGAACTGGCTCTCATGGATAGCTGCCGGAACACATTAGATGCTTGGCGACAGATTTTCTTACTTGAAGATGGGAGCTGGCCATGCGGACACTAGATAGTTTCCTACCACCATGTATTATATATATGTTTACATTTTACGACCGACTTCTAAAAAGGAGGGACTTCTTGATTTTTTTAAATGTTATTTTTCGTTTCTTTTGTTTTAACATTTTTTTTTTTTTTTTTTTTTTTATCCGTTATAGGCTAGCGTTTGACCACTATCTCACCTGTTGGTAATTGATGATGCGGTTGAAGATAGTAAGCACGCTAGGCTTGGAATGGGAACTGGCTCTCATGGATAGCTGCCGGAACACATTAGATGCTTGGCGACAGATTTTCTTACTTGAAGATGGGAGCTGGCCATGCGGACACTAGATACATTTGCGGGACTAGAAAGTATAAAATAAATGGGTTCTACCATATAATTTTACACTGTTTCTTAGAATGTCCCTTTTTTAACCGTTTACGAAAAGTTATTTGAATATGTGTGCAGGGTGCCGCGTACGGTATAGCCGGCATCATCAAAGGTCTGGGCATCCTGTCGCTGCGACAACTGGACGTGATGGGCCGCCTCACGGAGGCTATACAGGAAAAGAAGAACTTCAAATATAGAGAAGGTACGTTATATCTACTTACACCAATTATTATTTACTAGCTGTATGTAGACTTCGTTCCTGTGGGAATATCGGGATAAAAGTCCTCCTATGTGTTATTATAGGCTATCTACATACTACATTTCAGCTCAATCGGTTCTGTAGGTTTAGTGTGAAAGAGTAACAAACATACATCCATACATACAAACTTTCGCATTTATATTATTAGAAAGGATCTACTTACTGGTTGTCAAGTGTTAAAATAAGTTAATAACGAACCTCATCATGTTATGTCTTACACCATCTATTATATCTATGGTCTGTGTCAATGTCACTATTATAAAAATAAATAATAAACTGTCTGTGGTCATTATTGTCTTTTTTTGTTTTATTTTGGCTCCACACGATTAGTGTATGTAGCCAGTATCAAGTATTAAAATTCTTCAAGTTTTTGAGAGTCCTAAAGATGGGTCAAAGTCACATTTCAAGTCGAGTATATATCAAAGCCTAGTCCAAGTCATACCCTCAGTAAAAATGTGGACGTCACTGAAGATTTTCAGTGGAATTTTGGTGTGAACGCAAATAGCATGTTTGTCAAGATTGTGCTGTTTCCCTACACTCGCGCACAGTCACCGGCACTTAATGGTGAATAACCCACATGTATTACACATTAACCCGCAGAAAACAAATATTTAGGAAAAAAATACAATGAGAGCACACACACTTTTCCACGTTCCCGCCAAAACCCATTCTTGTCTTGTATAATGGCGTTTTATTTTTTCACAAGCTATGTTGTTTCTGCAGGCGCGCTGTTCGGCTTCGAGATGCTGTGCCACAAGCTGGGCCGTCTGTTCGAGCCGTACATAGTGCAGGTGCTGCCTCACCTGCTCACCTGCCTGGGGGACTCGTCGCAGTACGTGCGCGCCGCCGCAGACGACACCGCCAAGCTCATCATGTCCAAGCTGAGCGCGCACGGAGTCAAGCTGGTGCTGCCCTCGCTGCTGCACGCGCTCAACGATGATAACTGGAGGACTAAAGCTGGTTATTGTCTTCTCTTCTCTTGTCGCTGTTCTATTTGGGTGTTCTACCTACACACTATTTCTCTACCGGGATGCTCTACCTAAATTTACCATCATCCAATATTGTTGATGATATCCGCTTAGTCATCTATTTCTTTTGCTTATAGATTATATTAATAAAAGTCGAGGCAGCCCAACTAAAATTCCTGTTTTGCTCATTTTGAATGAAAGGCACTATGAAGCTAATTCAGCTTTGAGAGTGCCTTAATGTCAGTGAAATTATTTAAATCAAGCAATGATAAATTCGAAACGTGATAATTTATCGAAATAAATGTAATAAAAATTTAAAAAAACCAAGCTAATTTTATGACAATGAATAAGCTTTTCTGCAAACTACTATTACAACCACGCAATGCGTTAATTTTATTTTTTCTTAAAATAATTGTTTTTTTAATGTTCTTAATAATTTATTCTTGGCTTTTGAAAGGATAAACAATACATTGATTATTCCTCAGTTTCTAGGAATACTTTTCTTATATTGTAAGTTTTTACACACCATAAGGCGTTATTCCACCAATAATGTGTGGTCTAGGTTCGATCGAGCTCCTGGGCTCGATGGCGTTCTGTGCACCGAAGCAGCTGTCCTCGTGTCTGCCGTCCATCGTGCCCAAGCTGATCGAGGTGCTGAGTGACTCTCACCTCAAGGTGCAGCAGGCGGGCGCTGAGGCGCTGCGGGTCATCGGATCTGTTATACGGAACCCCGAGATTCAGGGTATGTGCGAGTAGCTCGTTGTTACACTACTTTCACGAAATGCGAACGTTTTCTCAATGACCTGATGAATAACCATTAACTCAATACTCAATATTTTATTGCATTCATATGTAGTATCATATTTAGTATGTATATGATGAAATTTTGGATCGTGTGTAACAATGTAGAAAAAACTCCCAACTCGTTTCAGTTTAATATTTATGTTAGATATTTATGTTGAATGTTTTAGTTAAATATTTCAGTTGAGTGTTTCAGTTAGATATTACAGTTAAATATTCCAGTTAGATATTTTATTTATAACTAAATGTAGAAAAATATAAAGTGTGTAAACAATATCTAGTATGTACTAGCTGTACACGCGACTTCGTCCGCCTGGAATAGTGTCTTTGGGTAGCATTTTTAACTATTTAGGCTAATTATTTTACAAATAAGACACATGCGTATACCACCAACACCGCACCGTACCACGCCACTGTAATCCCCCCCTCTCCCTACCCCTCACCCCTCCCCTCCCCCTCTCTTTTCCCCCATTCCCTTCCCCCTTCCCCTCACTTCCCTCTCCCCTCCCCTTTCCCCACTTCCCCCTCCACTCCCCTTCCCCTCACCTCCCTCCCCTTTTCCCTTCTCTTCACTTTCACCTTCCCCTTTCCCCTCACAAACTTTGAATGGCATATTTATTTATATCGAATCGACAGCCCAAACAATAAGTTTCAAGCTTCTAGCTTTTACAATGACGATACTTCCATACCACTTTTCATCCCCCCTTTCAACCCCTTTGGTGGGGCGTGTAAATAGCCTCAACCATATGCGGGCGTGAAAGTGCCGTGAAAATAAATAGAAATGCGTAAGATAAATAAGCGGTAAAAATATAAGTATATAGCGGGGGGCGGGTCTGTGAAGATCAACGTGAAAAGAGGGACGTTTGGTATGAATAAACCACTGTAAGGACACAGAGAATCAGCATACAAAGCCCACGTACCTTTCCACTCTCCCAAGAACACCTACAGCCCTCCGTGGAGGGTTCACAGACGAGGAATCGCTGCAGGCGGCGTCGGCGCATATAATGCGACCGAATAATAAATATATCTGTACAGTTCACTAGGAGGATCCTTACAGTCACAGCACGATCACTTTATAAAAATAAGCGTTTTATAGAAAAAATAATGAGTCCGATGCGACGATCATAGCGGGATCGCGGCCAAAACGGAACTGCGCCTGGAGTGCGGTGCAGGCGAGAGCCGACCACGGGCGTCGTGGCGGCTATAGACGCGGTCTGCTGATCTCCCATTGGACCATTGGCAAACCTGTTCGAGTTTCAACGGCGGGTAGGCATCAGCAGGCTGCTTCTGCGTCTTTTAGCGGGTATTCATACCAATTTAAAAAGGTAGAATAATATAAGGCGTTATAAAAATAATATATATGAAAGGGGCGAAATATATATATAGCGTGAAATAAAATATGGAATAAATAAAGCGCATTGACGCGTCACCATGCACCCCGCCTTGGAAGATCGCGAGATCTTTCAAAACAGAGAAGTGAATCAATGCTCAAACTTATGAGCGGTAGCGGTAGCGTTATAGGTTGTCTGAAAACCCTATGACTGAGATCAGACGCGACGTATGATAATTCAGCGAAATAAATACGAATAGCGATTGAATTATACGAATAGTATAGCGGGTGAATTAAACAAAGCGGTTATTTTAAATTACTAGCGGTAAAATTATGCGCAATTATAAAATCAAAATTAAATTGAATAGCGTTGTATTAAATGAATAGCGGTTAAATTATGCGAAATTATAAAATTAAATTAAATTTAGTAGCGTTTACATATTACTGTGTTGGAATAGGATACAATTTAGTTATAGCGCGTTTGAAGGTACCAGATTTGGTTTTCACCAAGGCTACGCGAACTACATTATCGCTGCCTTTATAAACCTCAGTTATAACACCTAAAGGCCAGTCCAGAGGGGCCAGGTTGTCTTGTCCAACAAGTACGACAGTACAAACTTCAACAGGCTTCTCTGGAGAAGCCCACTTCTGTCTTTACTCGCACGCACTTCTACAGGTATGAGCCGGCCGCCGCCGGTTATGTTCACATTGAGCCGAGGCGCGTGGTGCCGACGCTCGTTATGGCACGCCACGACGGCAGATCTGCAACGTATGTAAGTACTCTAGCCGCCACTTCTTCCAGAACGACTGGACCATACTGTCCAATAACTGTTTGCGTTGAAGTAAACTAATGCGTCGTTCTGACAAATCAGGTGCGGGTAAATATTGTAGCGGGGTCGACATAAGAAAGTGCGCGGGCGTTATAACCTCGGGATGAGGATCGGAAGTTACCACACTAAGCGGGCGCGAGTTCATGATACACTCGATTTGAGTCAACACAGTAAACAACTCCTCGTACGTGAGAAGCTGACTTCCGATCACGCGGTATAGATGCGTCTTCAAACTCTTTATATTACTCTCCCATATCCCTCCGAAGTGGGGAGCTCGAGGTGGAATCATTTTCCACTCTATGCGGCGGGTTAACAAATCTTTTGTGAGAGAATTTTGAAAGGACGAATCCGATAAAAACTTGTACAGTTCGTCCAACTGCGCCTTAGCGCTGACGAAGTTAGTACCGTTATCCGAATATATACAGGACACTGGACCACGACGAGAAATGAAGCGTTTAAATGCAGCGAGAAAGGCGTCAGAAGTCAGATCAGAGACCAGCTCGATATGAACTGCCTTGGTTACCAGGCAGACAAAAAGGCAAATATATGCCTTTTGGGCGTGCTGACCTCTGCGTCGGGTGAGCGTTATTCGTATCGGGCCGCAAAAATCAGTTCCGGTATGCAAAAAGGCTTTCGCTTCCGATACGCGGAAAGCAGGAAGATCTGCCATAATCGGAGTTGGGTGTGTGGGATTCGTTTTTAAACAAGCGTTACATTTACGTACTTTAGACCTAATTACAGTTCTGGCATCCATTATCCAGTAGCGCTGCCTAAGAATAGACATAAGAAGACCAGGTCCAGCGTGGCAATTGATAGCGTGATAATGATCAATTATAAGATCAACGACGTGATCGCGTTTGGGCAATAAAACCGGATGTTTGGCATCAAATGGAAGATCCGATTTGGAAAGTCTTCCACCAATCCGTAAAAGGCCATTTTCGTCTAAGAAGACAGCCAAGCGTTGCAACTTCTTAGAAGGCAATTTATTTGATGAGATGAGTTTTAGTTCATCAGCGAAATGGACAGATTGAACTGCACGAAGCAAAGCTCGTTCTGACGTGATTAAACCCTAAACCGATCGAGGTACGATACTGGCTTTAGGGCGAGCGAATTCAAGTACGTATGAAATCGTACGAAGCAATTTTTCCCATGAAGAGAAGCGTTGTGACAACTCACAAAGCACCGGTTGCTCAGGCTGAGTGGTCACCGTCATCACGTTAGCGGTAAGAGGAGCGGCGGGCGTGACGTCATTACGCGGGTAATCTCCCATGAGAACAAACCCGAACGTCGTTAAAAGTGCAATTGGAAGTCGCGGACCAGATTCGACTCTCTTCCCCAAATAAATATACGGGAAGAGTTGAGCTCCCAAGACGTCTATATCGCCGGGAATATTCCACGTGACATCGGCGAGCGGTATATCACGGAACTCCACATTACTGTCCCACTCGATATATTGTGACGGCAATTGGTCAGTAATACAATCCACAACTAGCGCGTGAATCGAGTATTTTTGTTCCGGATAAATGCGTGACTCAATGTCTAGGTAAACATATCCAATAATTGGGCGCGACGTAAAACCAACTCCTTTTACAAAAGAATTATTTAGCGGAATGATGGGTAAATTAAGCGAGCGACAACAATTAGTTGTAATTAAATTATTCTGCGAGCCGTTATCAATAAGACATCGCACTATTGATTTATGTCCTGCACTCCCTTTAGGGCGTGCGAACACCTGAGAGGTGGACAACAAGACCGTCGACTTCGGCTGAGCCTCAGCGGAAAGCATCGCGACGGAATTATCATAAGGTGGCATCGTCATCGTCGAAGGCAATGTAGCACTATACGAAGCGACTTGTACACCACTATCGTCTTTATTACGTGGCACGTAAGAGCGAGAATGCGGAGCGGTCGAAGGCTCGGCCGCGTGTGAGGTTACGGGAGCGGTTTGCGTAAGCGTAACTGTTTTAGCACGGCGATCGATGCGGAGAATCTATCAATAAATGATTCGAGACTTTTAGCGTTATGAGTACATACCTTCAGGTCGAGAATATTATTTAAATAATGCGTACCTAATGCGCGTTTGTCTTGGTATTTTTTAACCAAAGAATCCCATATAATTTTATAGGCATCGCCCGTGGGAACAATACCGGCGGTCACTTTCAAAGCGTTATCGTGGCAAAAAACGTGGATGTGCTTTGAAACGAGTGAAATTATTGATTAAAATTGATTCCAAATACAATATTTGAAATATAAATACAATAATTTAAGAAAACAAATAGATTAACAGCGGAATCTAAATGATGTTATGCGTAAATACGTAATTGAGTACGTATTCTAGAAGGCGGACGTATGAACTTCGATCGTGATTCGATCGAGATTATTTTACATAAATACGTAATTATATGCGATTATATTATAGATGCTAATTTATAAATATAGGCGTTAAATATATGTAATAAAATAGCGGGATATGAGCATAAATTTCACCAAAAAATACGTAAAATTTATGAACTCTTTCAATGGCGTTACAGAATAAGACTTCGTTACCAATAATTACGTAAGAAATCAGGGAATACTGGTTTCAGTATCCGGTGCTGAAAGGACCAAACTAAGTGGTGGGGCGTGTAAATAAAATAGTGAAAGTGCCGTGAAAATAAATAGAAATGCGTAAGACAAATAAGCGGTAAAAATATAAGTATATAGCGGGGGCGGGTCTGCGAAGATCAACGTGAAAAGAGGGACGTTTGGTATGAATAAACCACTGTAAGAACACAGAGAATCAGCATACAAAGCCCACGTACCTTTCCACTCTCCCAGGAACACCTACAGCCCTCCGTGGAGGGTTCACAGACGAGGAATCGCTGCAGGCGGCGTCGGCGCATATAATGCGCCCGAATAATAAATAGTTCAAACAGGAGGATCCTTACAGTCACAGCACGATCACTTAATTAAATAGCGATGTATATAAAAAATATATTTTGAGTCCGATGCGACGATCATAGCGGGATCGCGGCCAAAACGGAACTGCGCCTGGAGTGCGGTGCCGGCGAGAGCCGACCACGGGCGTCGTGGCGGCTATAGACGCGGTCTGCTGATCTCCCATTGGACCATTGGCAAACCTGTTCGAGTTTCAACGGCGGGTAGGCATCAGCAGGCTGCTTCTGCGTCTTTTAGCGGGCATTCATACCAATTTAAAAAGGTAGAATAATATAAGGCGTTATAAAAATAATATATATGAAAGGGGCGAGATATATATATATATATATAGCGTGAAATAAAATATGGAATAAATAAAGCGCATTGACGCGTCACCACCCTTACAACCCTTTTTTCGCATTAAAAAGTAACCTATGTCCTTTCTCAGGCTCTAGATTATCTGTGTACCAAATTTTATTTAAATCCGTTCAGAAGAACATTCACATAAATCTTAGATACATACAAACTTTCATCCCCTATTCCCTATGGTAATTTAAACCTTTGAGGGTAAAACTTTTACAAACTTTGAATGTCATATTTATTTATATCGATTCAACAGCCTAAAAATAAATTTCAAGCTTCTAGCTCTAAAAATGACAATACTGCCATACAACATTTCATCCCCCCTTTCAACCCCTAACAACCCCTTACAACCCTATTTTTGCATTAAAAAGTAGCCTATGTTCTTTCTCAGGCTCTAGACTATCTGTGTACCAAATTTCATTTAAATCGGGTCAGTGGTTTTGGCGTGAAAGTGACACAGACAAACAGACAGACAGAGATTCTTTCGCATTTATAATATTAGTTAGGATAACGACTTAAAGCTGTTTAGCAACCATTCTCAGCGTAATCTAGAATACAAGCAGTCCAGTAATGTAGTGTGTGGTGACAGCGATCGTGCCGGTGATGCTGGAGGCGCTGCAGGACCCCTCCGCCAAGACGTCGGCGTGTCTGCAGACGCTGCTCGACACCAAGTTCGTGCACTTCATCGACGCGCCCTCGCTGGCGCTCATCATGCCCGTCGTGCAGCGCGCATTCCTCGACCGCAGGTGCCCATCCTCACCACACCACATCACGCCACATCACATCACACCACATCACATCACACCACACGACACCACACACACTACACACACACACTACGCTTGCAAACTATACTAGTTTCTATTTGCTACCAATTACGAAACGTTCCCTAGTGTTTGACGATTGTTGATTGACTGTTGATTGTTTGATGATTGGCGAATTTTAAATCTGTGTGGTCCCTTATAGATACTATTTATTAAGAATCCTCAATCAATTTGTAAAAGTCCTAAAATTAAATGTATTGTAACAGGCTGAATTTTCCAAGTGGGCCTGCATGGCCAATCAGAAACTGTGAGGTATAGCGAAAAATGTTTAAGGGAGTCTCGGGCCCGATTTTGATGATAACTAAAACTGCATCATAGGATTTTTGAAAAATCAATATTTCTAGCCATGAGTCGAACCCGTTGATTTTGAAATAATAACTCACCCTGTATTATTACACCATTCGATAGTGTCACTAATAAGGAACAAATTATGGGAAGTAATGACATACGGCTAACTTAAAAAAAAAGCTCATTTTAAATTATTAGTTATGGCCTGTGGCACACTCTGGCATCTCACTGTAAATGCAGTATGTACTATGTGTCTATGCGCATACATACGTTCATAATCGCATTACAAAATATGTAGTTGTGTTTATCTGATTTAATGTTTTCGTGAGTTTGTATTAATGTTATATAATTTTTTGTAGCTATGTATAAAATGAGCACTTCAAACCGCGTGCTTCAGAAAACTTCTCACGAGATGGTATTTAGCATTAATTTAAAGTGATGGACACAATAATGTGATTGTATATTGTTAAACACAATCCAAAATTTCATCGTACCGACGGGACTTGAACCCGCAACCTCCGGAATAACATGTTCCGGTGCTTTGCCAATTAAGCCACGGTGCGAAGTATCGTTACGACGAAATTAGTGGATTGCTTTTGTTAACCCAATTATGCATTGGTGTTCAAGTCCCGTCGGTACGATGAAATTTTGGATTGTGTTTAACAATTTACAAAAATATAAAGTGTGAAACACTTCAAAGAAACATAATAATGTGATTCGTTTTGATATTCAGCACGGAGACCCGTAAGATGGCGGCGCAGATAATCGGCAACATGTACTCGCTAACTGACCAGAAGGACCTGACGCCCTACCTGCCCAACATCATCCCCGGACTGAAGAGCTCGCTGCTGGACCCCGTGCCTGAGGTACGTGCCGCAGCTCTCACACCTTTCACTCTTACCTTACTTTTTAACTGACTTCAAAAAACTGGAAATCTGTTGTTTTAGTTTTTAAACAATCTTAATTATTTCATTTCGAATATGTTTATTTATTCTTAAAGTTTCCACTTTCAGAGAGATCAGGCTTATATATAATTGAAGTTTTCGTATAATGACTTCGAGCTCTCATTTGGGGGCTTATCATCATTATCACCCTATCTCCGTCTACTGCTGGACATTGGCCTCTCTTATTTCAATTTCAATTTCAATATATTTATTTTCAGATAAGACACATCCATTTGTTAGTAATTAATTAGCTTAGGAATTGGTTAGTACAAATTTATACGAGCAAAAATTAAAAATAAAAAATGTAGAAAGAGGAAAACAAACCACTCGCCACAGCGCACTCTACACATACACTGATCGCTTTCTGTCAACCAGTACATGCACAAAGCGCACCATGACAGGCGAATTGTATCTCTCCGCTACTGTTTTTAGAATGCTGTTAGGACTGTCTCGAAGCCTACTTAGCAGCGAGGCCGTCTTCTTTCTAATAACGGCATGAAAGTCATCTGTCCGAGCCTGCGCAAACATTTCGGACGCGCTGCAAAATCGAGGCAGACCCAACAACATTCTAAAAGCATTATTATATTGGACGCGTAGAACACTAAGCGATCTTTGAGTAAAGTTGACCCATAGATTGCCGGTGTAGAAACTGTGACAGTACGCCTTAAAAAGGCTGATTTTGACCTCTTTACTGCACCGAGCAAATCTTCGAGCCAACATGTTACTTCTGACCGCCAGCGCTCTACGTTCCCGTTCTATATCCGTATTATCTTTAAGGTCGTCGGTAAGAATGTGCCCAAGGTATTTAAAATGGTTTGTCCTCTTGATTTCAGTTCCATTTAAAGAAATCTTTGGGTATATATCGGGACATTTACCGGCGGCCTTAAATATCAAATACTCACATTTTTTGACATTGTACATCAACCCATGAGACGCAGCGTACTTTTCACAGACCCTCAGCATCTGTCCTATTGCCCCCGCAGTTGGGCCCAGCAGCACCATATCGTCCGCGTATTGTTGATGGTAACTCCACCGACTCGACAGCCGACACGCATGCTGCTGAGCTCAACTATGAGGTCGTTTATGTATAGGTTAAAAAGCTTCGGAGACGTTAACCCTCCCTGTCTCACCCCGCACTCCAACCTATACGGATCCGAGAGAACTTTGGACCACCTCACCATATTCGTCTGGTTTCCGTACCAGAACTGGAGGAGCCTGAGCAGCTCTTCCGGTAAACCCCTGCTCCTCAACTTTCCCCAGAGTACCTCATACGAGACGAGATCGAAGGCCTTGGAGAGGTCCAGGAAACAGGCGTACACCGGAGTTCTGCGATCGGTGTAATATTGAACAGTGTGCTTGAAACTTACGATTGCGCTTTCAGTGGATAGTCCGGGTCGGAACCCGAACTGTGCGTCATGTAGGTGCATATATTTATCGAGGTGGGTATCAAGCACACCGTCCAATATTTTTGCTGCAGTCGTTGCAAGGGAGATTGGCCGATAGTTACCCTTGTCAGAAATATCTCCTGTTTTGTTCTTGACTATTGGAACTACTATGGTTTTCATTAAGTCGGCAGGAAGATATGCATGACTCAGGCAAAGAGTATACAACATGGACAGTACACGAGGAAGGTGAGGCCCTGCGTGTCTGTAGTGCTCTATACTGAGCCCATCGTGTCCGGGGGATTTACCTCTACTCATTTGATTGATGACCGACTTTATTAGCTTGGCAGAAAAATGAAGTATTGGTTGATCCCCCGCACAGCAATAGTCAGGAGTATGCATAGCGGTTGGGGTCCCGAGTGGAGATTGTACCCTAAAATGAGTTTTGAATAGGTCAGCAATTTCTACTGGCTCACTCATACCACCCACACTCGCAGGGAGTCCCGGCCTGATATCCAACATACTCGTGGATTTCCAAAACTTGCCAAAATTTTTATTTGAGCGATGATAAGCTAACTTATCCATTTTTATTTGATCTTGGTGTGTTTGACACCACTTAAGGCGAGCTTTGAAAATTCTACGAGTCTCGACCATGCGCTCATAGACTTTACCTGATTTAGGTCTATTGCTATTGGTCCATGATTGGAAACTAAGCCTTGCATCCCAGTGAGCGTCCCGCACATGCTGATTCCATCCACACAGGGGCTTACCCTTCTTTCTACATTGGTTGCGCGTCTCTCTGGATTGTACAGCTGCATCCTTTAAAGCACTTACAATTTTAGAATAAAGCTTATCTAATACTAAATGATGAGCTTCATGACTGCAAGCACTAAAGCTGCACTTAACGAGCTCCGTGGGAAAATCAATTTCACGCAGCTTAGAATTACTTAAATAATAATAGCTTATTAATTCTGAGCGCGTTCGTTCTCCCCACAAAACACTGTCGTAGTGCTCCCCATGTGCTTCAAGTTTAGGCCTTACAACATTAAAGTCACATTCAATAAGTAAGGGTAGGTGGTCGGATATATATAGGTCTTCTAGTACAGTGATGCTTGAGACGCTAGACCAAGCCGATGAGGACACGACACAATGATCCAGCCACCTCCTGCATCCTTGAGCGTCACTAATGTAGGTGTGAGTGTCAGATGTGGATCCGAGTTTTTCTTGGTCTGCACATATCCAATGTTGGTCCATACAGAAATCCAAAAGCTTCGTTGAAAAAAGTTCACCAGGATGTGCTTATGACTCGCCACATTTTTATTTGTGCTCGCACGCACGCAAATAAATCCTTAGTCTGTGTATTGAGATCATCCATTACTTGAAAGACATACATCATAACAGAAGTTAAGATATACGTTCGTAAAGTGTACAAAAAGGCAGTCATTGAATTCATACGTCTTAATTTCAACAATAACTTCGGGTGTATGAAATTTGATTGTTTTAAGTTATCGTATTATATTTTGCGTACTGACACACGTGAAATATTATTATTTTATTATGAGCCGTTTTGTCCTTCTGCTGGGCAAAGGCGTCCCTATCCTCCCTCCAGTGATCTCTGACGGCAGCTATGAATTGCCAGTCTTTATGATAGGAGCCTAGCCCGTCCCGCCATCTCATTCTGGGCCTGCCGCGACGTCGTCTAAAAATGCGTAGGCTCCACTCAGTGGTGAGCTTAGCCTACAGCTCGTCCGTCTTGCGACAGACGTGTCCAGCCCAGTTCCACTTCAGTATTATAATATGCAAATACATTTTTTGATAGAAAAATCCATTGGTGCACGGTGGGAATCGAACTCGCTACCTCTACCATTCACTAACTACGGCACTGGACCCTCAAAATATTAGATATATAATAATAGTAAATGTAATATGTGTAGGTGCGGTCAGTATCGGCGCGCGCCCTGGGCGCCATGGTGAAGGGCATGGGCGAGGGCTCGTTCGAAGAGCTGCTGCCGTGGCTGATGCACACGCTGACCTCGGAGTCCAGCTCCGTGGACCGCTCGGGCGCCGCGCAGGGACTGTCAGAGCTCGTCGCAGGACTCGGGGTCGTCAAGCTGCATAACATCATGCCGGGTATGTCTGTCGCAGAATTAACTCCTTGTCTGATCCTATCTCAGGCCTGTCTCACTCCATGGACTTGCCGCGTTAGTTTAGTTAACATGCGAGATCAAACCTAGATACAATGTCAGAAACGTTCAAAATACGCTACACCGAAAAGGGCCGCCGGGGCCCCTGGCAGTGTAGCGTATTTGACGTACTGACGTTGTATCAAAGTTTAATCTCTCATATTTGCTATCAAAGAGTGAATCTTCTGTACCGTACTACTATCAATTATTCTGTCTATGTTACTCGATAGGTATACAGGGTGGATTTGTGATAGGGCCGTAAAGGCAGAGACCTCTTCCGTTGTAGTGCGTTTATAAATATAAAGTATAACATGACGCTTACGTCACTTCCGCTGCCTTCGGACCGTGACGCTACGTCATTTCCGTCGAATTTTACCCCAGTGCGCCTAAACAAGTTTCACTTCAAAAAGCAACAGTAAAACGATCACATGATCCCATTTCAGGCCTAGCGTGCGTACCATCTTCGACCGCATCATCACTTACCAACAGGTGAGATAGTGGTCAAACGCTAGCCTATAAGATATAATAAAAAAAACATGACACCATCCAATGACTATGTTTTGATTCATTCACAGAATTCAATATTACATTTAGTGTCATATTTTCCTAGGCATTTTATCTTGTTGTTTTTGTATATATTTTTTGTTTGTCTCCTACTCCCGAACATAACTTTTAAAATGACTTTCTTTTGTAGTGAAATATGTTCTCACCTCCATCGAATCTGTTGAGTACAGTGCAAGCGTCAACAGCCCAATGGCTAAGGCGTCGGCCTGGCGATCGAGAGGTCGTGAGTTCGATCACCACCCATTGCACTATTGACGTGAATCCACTCCAGACACAAGCATATTTAGCTTAGTAACAAGACTACTAGTAATGTGCAACCAACATTCCTAGTAACCTTAAAAATAATAAAGTTGATACATCGTCTCCATATTGTGCAGACATAATAGCGACGGCGGATCGTGCGGACATCGCGCCGCACGTGAAGGACGGATACATCATGATGTTCATATACATGCCGGGCGCCTTCACTGACGAGTTCACGCCCTACATCGGACAGATCATCAACCCTATACTCAAGGTAACCATTTACCAACCACCCATTCACTAAGTACCATCGAAAATACTGAGTCATCATCACCTAACATCAGATGGGGAAGTGGTCAAACGCTTGCATACAAGGCAGGGCAAAGAACTTTGCACCCCCAGGCCTCAAACCGGATTATAGTTTGTGTGATTTTTATTTGTGGCTGATAAATTCTGTGTACCAAGTGTTGGGTGATTTCTATCTCAAAATTAACTTGATATTATTATGATCGAACTAATACTCACTCCGGTCACCGTGAATGTTTACAACTATGATCCCGTAACTGCTAAGAGCGAACGTACATCGGAATCACTCTAGCTAGAACGTTGATCTGAATGCATCCTTAGTTGTTATGTACACGTGACTGCTTGATTTTTCTGATCCGTAATCTCATTTACTTGAGCCATTTAAATATTGATCCATCTTTGTGATTACCCAATAAACTTAGGGCCAGTTTCACCGGTTCCTGATAGCGCTAATATGAAGACATTGACAGATTTTATATGGCAATAATGCCAGACACATGTGTGCACATGAGTGACAGATAACTATCTAATGCATTATCAAGAACCGGTGAAACTGGCCCTTAGACTAATAACTAATCGACTTAAGGTTATGGCTAGTTGATTTATTTCTACTTCAGATATATATATAATTGCCAAGTAATGTGTCTATCCTTCGTGGTGTGTATATATCTCACTCCTATATATTGAACGTGACGTCCTATATACCGTTTCCCATGATGATACAATGTGTGTGCGCAGGCGTTAGCTGATGAGAACGAGTACGTGCGTGAGACGGCGCTGAAGGCGGGACAACGCATTGTGCAGCTCTACGCAGAGTCTGCCATCACCTTGCTGCTGCCTGAACTAGAGAAGGTAATACTCATGCCGTCTGAGCGCAGGATATGGCTTGTCATCCTACGGGAATTCCTAAAGCTGTGTGATTTGACAATTAAATATATTGGTTGATTACTCAGCTTAGTTTTGGTGGAGTCTGAGCTTAATTATTTATCTTTACAGTGTTGCTGAATTCGTTGTCACACAAAAACTAGGAGTAGACTAACTTTGCCAGCACTCGTCATCATTGACCCTCGACGCTTCAGAGTATCGAATAGAAAGCTCTGTGTTGAATTACGTGGATGAAAGCTAGTGTTAACAATGTATTCATTAACAGGGTTTGTTCGACGACAACTGGAGGATCCGCTACAGCTCGGTGCAACTCCTCGGAGACTTGTTATATCGTATCTCCGGCGTGTCCGGCAAGATGAGCACCGAGACCGCCTCCGAGGATGACAACTTCGGCACCGAGCACTCGCACCGCGCCATCATGGACACGCTGGGACCCGAGCGTCGCAACCGCGTGCTGGCCGGCCTCTACATGGGGCGCAGCGACGTGGCGCTCATGGTGCGCCAGGCGGCGCTGCATGTGTGGAAGGTGGGTCACCGTGTCACGTCATGTCACGCTGGGGGGGTAGAACCGCGTGCTGGCCGGCCTCTACATGGGGCGCAGCGACGTGGCGCTCATGGTGCGCCAGGCGGCGCTGCATGTGTGGAAGGTGGGTCACCGTGTCACGTCATGTCACGCTGGGGGGGTACAACCGCGTGCTGGCCGGCCTCTACATGGGGCGCAGCGACGTGGCGCTCATGGTGCGCCAGGCGGCGCTGCATGTGTGGAAGGTGGGTCACCGTGTCACGTCATGTCACGCTGGGGGGGTACAACCGCGTGCTGGCCGGCCTCTACATGGGGCGCAGCGACGTGGCGCTCATGGTGCGCCAGGCGGCGCTGCATGTGTGGAAGGTGGGTCACCGTGTCACGTCATGTCACGCTGGGGGGGTACAACCGCGTGCTGGCCGGCCTCTACATGGGGCGCAGCGACGTGGCGCTCATGGTGCGCCAGGCGGCGCTGCATGTGTGGAAGGTGGGTCACCGTGTCACGTCATGTCACGCTGGGGGGGTACAACCGCGTGCTGGCCGGCCTCTACATGGGGCGCAGCGACGTGGCGCTCATGGTGCGCCAGGCGGCGCTGCATGTGTGGAAGGTGGGTCACCGTGTCACGTCATGTCACGCTGGGGGGGTACAACCGCGTGCTGGCCGGCCTCTACATGGGGCGCAGCGACGTGGCGCTCATGGTGCGCCAGGCGGCGCTGCATGTGTGGAAGGTGGGTCACCGTGTCACGTCATGTCACGCTGGGGGGGTACAACCGCGTGCTGGCCGGCCTCTACATGGGGCGCAGCGACGTGGCGCTCATGGTGCGCCAGGCGGCGCTGCATGTGTGGAAGGTGGGTCACCGTGTCACGTCATGTCACGCTGGGGGGGTACAATCGCGTGCTGGCCGGCCTCTACATGGGGCGCAGCGACGTGGCGCTCATAGTATGCCAGGCGGCGCTGCATGTGTGGAAGGTGGGTCACCGTGTCACGTCATGTCACGCTGGGGGGGTACAACCGCGTGCTGGCCGGCCTCTACATGGGGCGCAGCGACGTGGCGCTCATGGTGCGCCAGGCGGCGCTGCATGTGTGGAAGGTGGGTCACCGTGTCACGTCATTTCACGCTGGGGGGGTACAACCGCGTGCTGGCCGGCCTCTACATGGGGCGCAGCGACATGGCGCTCATGGTGCGCCAGGCGGCGCTGCATGTGTGGAAGGTGGGTCACCGTGTCACGTCATGTCACGCTGGGGGGGTACAACCGCGTGCTGGCCGGCCTCTACATGGGGCGCAGCGACGTGGCGCTCATGGTGCGCCAGGCGGCGCTGCATGTGTGGAAGGTGGGTCACCGTGTCACGTCATGTCACGCTGGGGGGGTACAACCGTGTGCTGGCCGGCCTCTACATGGGGCGCAGCGACGTCAAACAATTATTTAATTTAAGCTTATTTATGTAATATTTATCCTATGTTTCGTTCATGTACAAAGCTGACAAGCTAGCGACAGTGTAGTAACCGTGCGACATGGTGCATCCCCAGGTGGTAGTAACGAACACTCCGAAGACGCTCCGCGAGATCCTGCCCACGTTGTTCGGGCTGCTGCTGGGCTGCCTCGCCTCCACCTCGTACGACAAGAGACAGGTCGCCGCCAGGACGCTCGGGGACCTCGTCAGGAAGGTATTATATATACTCTACTCGCTCATTGTTACACATCTATCATCATCATCATCATCATCAGCCTGTGTCAGTCCACTGCTGGACGTAGGCCTCTCCCAAGATATATACTTACATTATATCTATCTAACTTAGTTATATTAACGTTAATTTAGCTATAAAATTATTAAAAAAATAATTGCAAAATTAATTGCAAGTGAAGTATTAAAATGTAATGTAATATAATGCCTAATATAGCACAAACATTTTCCGATTAGTTTTTATCATATGGCATTGGCGATGTTTGAAATTATTAATTTACTTTACTTACAGTGAACACTCCTCACTCACTCAAGACCAAATCAAATTAACAACAAAGCTTACACAAACATTACTTTGAGATCTCACAGTCTTCAATCGGTATACAGCATTATTCTGCTGAGACTTCAATCTCCGCATATTTTGTGCACAACTGGTGCATTCTATATGCTAGGTTATACTATACTTAGGGCCAGTTTCACGGGTTCCTGACAGCGCTAATATAAAGAAATCTGACAGATTTTTGACATCTTTTATATGGCGTAACTATCTGACGCATTATCAGGAACTGGTGAAACTGGTTCTTAAGGTAAAATTATACATACCGGGTGTAGTTAACGTACCTTTAGTCGTGCTATCAATGTTTCTAATTCTAGTGTGTGATGGGGATGATAAGACCTACACTGATGTCTCGCTTGGGGTGTGCCCCCCTGCCAGCGATTACCGAAACCACCCCAGCTCCTTAATGAAGCGTAGCACGGCTTTGGGTCGCTGGCATAACGCTTCCAGTGGTGAGGGTGTTATTATAGATGGTGAAAATGACGGTGATGATGAAAGCTGTGGATGAGTTTGTGTGCCTGATGGTGCTGGCAGTGCTACGCCAGCGTATAATGTATCTCTCTGTACCACTGTTGTTGTGTACAGCTAGGCGAGCGCGTGCTGCCCGAGATAGTGCCCATCCTGGAGCGCGGGCTGAAGTCCGAGCGCGCCGACCAGCGGCAGGGGGTGTGCATCGGCCTGGGGGAGATCCTCAACTCCACGTCGCGGGACGCCGTGCTCTCCTTCGCGGACGGACTGGTGCCCACCGTGCGCACGGCGCTGTGCGACCCGCTGCCGGAGGTGCGCGGCGCCGCCGCCAAGACCTTCGACGCGCTCCACGCTACTATAGGGAATAAGGTGGGTTACAACGTGTTCCAACGACCTATCTATCTGTCTTTTTTCTGTTACTGAAACTTACAGCAAGAAGAACTGTATCTCCTCACGTCGTCACGTCGTTGTGACGCCGTGAGGAGCTAACGGAACATCGTTTGATTCCATTTCATTTATCAGTTCCGAGTTTAATTATTACTTTTATCTATCACGAGACGACCCTATCAATTTTTCAATGATGATGTTAGTCGTAGAGCATCGATAAATGCATACATACATACATAGATTCACGTCTTTTTCCCGTTGGGGTAGGCAGAGACTACTTCTTTCCACATGCTACGATCCTGACATACCTCCTTCGCTTCTTCCACTTTCATGAGTGCAGTCATACACGCTCGCCGGTTATAGGTACTTTTTACTTAGCTTTTCTTATAAATTAAAAAGAAATGTATAAATGCGTGCAGGCGCTGGACGACATCCTGCCCCCGATGCTGGAACGTCTGCGCGACCCGGACCCGGCGCTGGCGGAGGCGGCGCTCGACGGTCTCAAGCAGATAATGGCGATCAAGTCGCGCGCCGTGCTGCCCTACCTGGTGCCCGTGCTGACGGGCGCGGGCGGCGGCGCGGCGGACACGCGCGCGCTGTCCGCGCTGGCGGCGGCGGCGGGCGGCGCGCTGGGCCGCCACCTGCCGCGCGTGCTGCCGGCGCTGCTGGCGGCGCTGGCGGCGGCGCGCGGCACGCCGGACTATGCGCGCGAGCTGGACCACTGCCGAGACGCGCTGCTGCCCGTGCAGGACGCCGCCGGGGTGCGCGTCGTGCTGGATACTTTACTTGAAGGTACGCTCTACATGGATATACGAGTCTTATCTCTCTTATCTGGATTTCTTAGAAACTACCACATAGCCCTTCAGAGTCAGAGTATTCTAGGCCTCGTGTTCACCATCTTCGACCACATCATCGCTCACCACCAGGCGAGATAGTGATCGAACGCTAGCCTATAAGTAGTAAACAAAAAATCCATCTGAATTGTACTCTATTGTAATGAATAAATGATAAATGTTTGTAATCGCGTAGTAATAAACGGCTGTATGTTGTCAGGAGCGCGCGGCACGGGCAGCAAGCGCGCGGCGGCGGCGGCGCTGCTGTGCGCGTACGTGTCGCACGCGCGCGCGGACCTGTCGCCGCACGTGCCGGCCTTGCTGCGCGGCCTGCTGCTGCTGCTGGCCGACCACGACCGCGACGTGCTGCTCTGCGCCTGGGACGCGCTCTGCGCATTCACCAAGGTCAAACGTCACTTTCGTATCTCGCTGTATCTACGATTAATGCCTTATATCTTTATTCTATCTAGCCGGCTTTCACGCGAGTAGAATTTGGCGAGCGAATTTGGCATAAAACTTTATAACAATTAAATATCAAAATACAATCCTCAGGTTTTAAAATCTGGACAGCCCTATGATTCTCAATCATTCGAAAACCTATTCGGATTCGGAAGCTTCATTTTAAAGTTTTTATATTGATAAATCCGTGAGCTATTTTGTCGCGGAAACCTTTCCATTTAGAATCACTGATTTTTTGAATAGAAATATGAAAACTAACCCATCGAAACATTGTGAATTGCAAAGATCCAAGTCGAAGAAGGCAATTTCCGAATCCGAATGTGCTTTAGAATGATTGAGAATAACCCTGCAGATTTAATTTAGGAACCAGTCGTAGATCGGAATAAAGCCATTTGATCGGTTAAATCGCCGTGTAATACGATATAAAGCCGTATTATGTACGTATTATTTTCTGAATTATTCCTTGGTTTCTTTTGATCTGACAAATGTTAGAGATTTGCGGTAGAGCTCTTCGCTCCCTTTCAATATCTTAGTATGGATTTAAAACTTATGCTCTCAACAATAAATGTAACACTTTGATGAGATATTTACCATGTTTTTCATTATTCTCCGTGAACATGGCGCTTGCAACAGCGCCGAAATATCTGAAGCTCATAAATAATGAAAAACATGGTGAGTATCCCGTTCAATTATCTTGTGAAAGTATAAGTAACCATGAAAACTAAAAAAAAACTAAAAATGTAACAGACCGACGAATGTATAGCCGACCGTTACATGAGTAAAATCAGTGAGAGGAAGATCCTCATGATGATGATGAATGTCCTCAGGAGATGGAGCCGGAGGCGCTGGTGGCGCACGTGTCGGACGTGCGGCAGGCGCTGCGGCACGTGGCCGCCGATCTGGACGGAGACCTGCTGCCAGGCTTCTGTCTGCCCAAGGTACACACATACCATACTGTCTGCCTCTATATCTTACTGACACTCTCACACACTCGCTTACTCGGCCTATGAAGCTAATATTTCTACAACTGACTTCCTGCTTTGAAAGCTTGAGAGATGTAAGAATAGGATAAGACACAGCGTTAAGCGGTGCACCTAGGATTCCATTCTCGGCCTAGCGTGCTACCATCCTCGACTGCATCATCACTTACTAACAGTTGAAATAATAGTCAAACGCTAGCCTATATGATATAAAAAAAACTTGAGACTAGATTTGTGGAGTATTCCAGATCTATATGAAGGTTGAAGTGTAGTGTTTTATTTTTTAATATTGATCCCCAAAGGAAGGGGAAGGAGATAATTCACGCTGACAAATTGTATCCGAGTCAGCTAGATGAAATTTGTATACCTATGTATGCCTCTTATACCGATCTATCTCTATATATAGTCAACCGACTTCCAAATGGGAGGTGGTTCTCAATTCGTCTGTACGTTTTTTTGTATATATCTCACGCAATTACTCCGTCAATTGTGAACCGATTCGAATGATTCTTTTTTAATTGGTAGGATACATTTTCAAGGCGATACCATTGTAATTTCATGGAGATCTGATAAGTATCTCCAGAGATATAGATATAAACACCCATTGCACTATTGACGTGAACCCACTCCAGACACGAGCTATATACGAGCTTATAGTTGCAGGGGTTAACAAGAATGCTAGTAATATGCAACCCATATTGCTAGTAAGCTTTATACAAAAAAACCTAGTACTGAAAATTATAATGTAAATGTCAGGGCATAGCACCGATCCTGCCGTTGTTCCGCGAGTCGATCCTCAACGGTCTGCCGGAGGACAAGGAGAACGCGGCGCTGATGCTGGGCGAGGTGATCCGGCTGACGTCGGCGGCGGCGCTGCAGCCCTCCGTGGTGCACGTGACCGGACCTCTCATCAGGATCCTGGGAGACAGGTTCAACGCCAGCGTCAAGGCGGCCGTGCTAGACACCTTGGCTGCGCTCTTGGCTAAGGTATCACTGTTCTATAACATGCCCACCTACTTGTTCTTATATTCTTCTTTATTGCAAACTTTACTATTGCAAACAAACAAAAGCTAGGTAAATAAAAAAGAGGGCGCGTAGAAAGCTACGCGTTAGAAGTGAAGCTGCCAAGTTCATTCAATTTATTTCTAAACATTACGTGATTTTTTTTAATTTGAAGCTCATTTTATTGACTTTACGTACAAATGTTACAACATTTACTATTTTATAGCGTAATAAAATATTAACTATGACTAATAATGAAAATCTCACTAATTATATTTTTGTACAACTCTATCTGTTCGGATACGTGTTCGTAGTGAAGCCGTTCTACTATGGAGAGCGTTTATATATATAAACAAATATAACATGACGCTCACGACCATGTATGAAGACGCTCATGAAAGTGGAAGAAGCGAAGGAGGTATGTCAGGATCGTAGCATGTGGAAAGAAGTAGTCTCTGCCTACCCCAACGGGAAAAAGGCGTGATTGTATGTATGTATGTATGACGCTCACGTCACTTCCGCTGCCTTCGGACCGTGATGTGACGTCAAATTTGACTCCAGTGCACATAAAGATGTTTCACTTAAAATAGGTTTAGAAGTTTTCATGATATTTCACCAAAACAAATAAGAAATATAGTTAGTAATCCTAACTATCCTAATCCTAACTAATATTATAAATGCGAAAGTAACTCTGTCTGTCTGAAAGTGACACAGAACTTTCACGCCAAAACCACTGAACCGATTTAAATGAAATTTGGTACACAGATAGTCTAGAGCCTGAGAACGGACATAGGCTACTTTTTAATGCGAAAAGAGGGCTGTAAGGGGTTGAAAGGGGGGATGAAAAGTTGTATGGAAGTATCGTCATTTTAGGAGCTAGAAGCTTGAAACTTATTTTTTAGGCTGTTCACTTGATATAAATAAAAATGACATTCAAAGTTTCTAAAAGTTTTACCTTCAAGGGTGTAAAATATCAATAGGGGATGAAAGTTTGTATGGAAATATGAAAGGTTTGTGTTAATGTTCTACTGAACCGATTTGGTACACAGGTAGTCTAGAGTCTGAGAAAAGACATAGGCGACTTTTTAATGCGAAAAGAGGGTTGTAAGGGGTTGAAAGGGAGAAAAGTTGTATGGAAGTATCGTCATTTTTAAAGCTAGAAGCTTGAAACTTATTGTTTAGGCTGTTGATTCGATATAAATTAATATGTCATTCAAAGTTTGTGAGGGGGGACGGGGAAGGGGAATGAGAGGAGGTGGAAGTGAGGGGAAGGGGGATAGGGGAGGGGTATTTGCGCGGCGTGGTACGGTGCGGTGTAGGTGGGGTACGCGTGTCTTATTTGTAAAATAATTAGCCTAAATATTTAAAAATGCTACCCAAAGACACTATTCCACGCGGACGAAGTCGCGGGTACAGCTAGTAATTGTAATAAATTGACAAAACAAGATAACTGCGTAATTAAAGTGAAACTGTAGCGTGTATGTGACGGTGAGACCAGACTTATAATATCGATCAAATTACGAATGATCGATTTTAAAGAGCAGCTGAAACGTCCAAGTATATAGACGCATTAGAATGCTTGTTCAAGTAAGAAGTGGTCATAGATGAAATTGGGGATAATCCGACGAAGTATGGAAGGTAAACTGGCTGGAGTCCAACATCATCCCCGCAGGCCGAAAAATAAAATAAACTGGCCAAGTGCAAGTCGGACTCGCACTCGTAGGGTTCCGTACCACACTACAGTATTTTATAAGATCGAGCAAAAAATACCACTATCATTTTTCACCACCAAAAAATAATTATTATTAAACATTTTATTTCTTATAACGCCATCTAACGTCTAATAAAGGTGTTAGGAATCGACATTTCAATATAACGCCATCTGTGGGACGTTTACCTAACTAAGCGTTCATAGATGGCGTGAAATGCCGAAAAAAATACGTTTCTTGTATGGGGACCCTCTATTATTTTTAACTTTATTCTGATTTTAGTATTTGTTGTTATAGCGGCAACAGAAATACATCATCTGTGAAAATTTCAACTGTCTAACTATCACGGTTTATGAGATACAGCCTGGTGACAGACAGACAGACAGACTGACAGCGGAGTCTTAGTAATAGGGTCCCGTTTGACCCTTTGGGTACGGAACCCTAAAAAGCGGCAATTTTGTGGAATACTTTTTAGGGTTCCGTAGCCGAATGGCAAAAAACGGAACCCTTATAGATTCGTCATGTCTGTCTGTCCGTCCGTATGTCACACCCATTTTATTCCGAAACTGTTAGGACTGCAGAATTTAAACTTGGTAGGTAGATGTATTCTGTAAACCGCTTTCCGATTTTTGTACAAAAATAAAAAATATAAAAGTTTAAGGGGGGCATCCCATACATGGAACTGAAACAAAAAAAATGTTTTTCTTCAAACCTATACGTGTGGGGTGTCTATAGATAGGTCTTCAAATATGACATTGAGGTTCCTAAAATCATTTTTTCTCAAAGTCAATCATTTGAAAGATAGGCGCGTCTAAAGTGGTAAAATGTGTCCCCCCCCCCCCCCCCCCTCTAACTTTTAAAGTATGGGAGTGAAAAATCTAAAAAAAATATATGCTGTAATCTCAATACAAAAACTAACAACGAAAATTGGTTTGAACGAGATACAGTCAGCAGTTTTAGAGATATGGCAACCGCAAAGATAACTTTGTTTTTCATACAAACACTATAAAAAACAAAGTTAATTTTGTTGTTGCGAAAAATCATAGTTATGGAATACTTAACTGTGTACCTGGAACCCTACGAGTGCGAGTCCGACTTGCACTTGGCCAGTTTTTTTTTTTTTTCATTATACTGCAGCAACCTCTGGGACAGACAGCTCAGCGAAATAATTACCAGATGGTGGGGGCCAGTTTTGAACACTGGTTAGAATAGTCGACAGATTGGACTAAAAGTTATCCAACGCCGTATCTTATATCTTGTATACAGTGTGGAAATAAAACTCAGGCCCTGGAGGGAAACTACTTTAAATCCTTAAGCTAGCTCATTTTACTTAAAGGAGACATTCCTTTATATTTGAAAAGAAACAAATCTGCATTAAAAGATTTTTTTAAACTCGCTTGCATCGCCCGGGACTCGAACCAACTAAAATTAAAAAAAATAAACACTTTATTTTATTATACTAATCGGTAGTATTAATATTCAGGATAAAGTTTCTCTAAAAAATGTTTGGTTACTGTTAACTTTTAACAAGTAAAAGACACGTAACAGTTCTGTTATCTCTCCAACACTCAAAGACTTCGTATGAAGTACACGCTTGCTAATTTATCGTTAAGTACCATGTTGAAATCTTCGATAAGAAAATTGTTCAATGGTGGTAATACCTCTATGCACATTTCCTTCTTACATGATCCGAGGCGTTCAGTGGAGAAGTTTAAAAATGGAACGTTTGACTTTGTTTGCAATGCGGGACAATAATTTTAAAATTCGAACGATTTTTATCAACAGATTTTATTTAAGTAGTGTTGCTTTCCTTACGTAATTAAATTATCTCATAATGGCGTATCAAGAACAATTCGAGTTATTAGAAGCTTACTTTGTTTGCAACAAGAGCTACGATTTAGCTCTGCAGTGGTATCGCGAGAAGTATCCAGACAGAGAACTACCATCTAGAAAAGTTTTGTCTCGAATTGTGAATAATTTACTGACCGTTGGAAGTTTTAAAAAGAAGACTGGACGCCCACAGCAACAAAATTTGGACTATAGCGATGTTGAGTTAAACATTTTGACATACTTCGAGTGTTACCCGAAGGCTTCAAGCAGGGAAGCTGCTCAAGAGATAGGCATCAACCATACTAGTATACTTAAAGTTCTGAAAAAATACAAATACAAATGTTATCGTGATGGGCGATTGGTGCAGAAACTACATCCCGGAGATAGTGACAGGAGATTACAGTTTTGTGAAAATATTCAAACAGAAATAGCCCGCAACCCAAATTTCTTGGACTGTATTGTATGGTCTGACGAAACAAATTTTAGTAATAATGGAATGTATAACAGACATAACAATCATTATTGGTCTCGTCAAAATCCATTCCGTGTCCGTGAAACGAACAATCAGGTCAGATTTTCGTTTAATGTTTGGTGTGGAATCAAAAGTAACATGGTTGTTTTGATGCACATTTACGAAGGACATCTGAATGCAGCAAAATACATTGAAATATTGGAGCTTTTACAAAATCAATTAAACCTTCTGCCAGAAGAGGAACGAAATAATATCATTTTTCAACAAGATGGTGCACCTGCCCACAACAGCAGAATTGCCAGGGCATACCTTAATGAAAATTTCAATGCCTGGATAGGTACAAACGGGACGATTAGATGGCCTGCAAGAAGTCCAGACCTGACGCCCATGGACTTCTTTTTATGGGGTCATGTAAAAAATGTTGTTTATGAAACTTGCTATGAAACCGTTCAAGAGCTAAGGATTGCGATAGAAAATGTTATTAGGGGCATACACCACAACACTTTGCTGAAGGCTACAAGAAATGAATTTCAACGGCGACTAATGTTGTGTAGCCGGAACGACGGGGCTCATTTCGAACAATTTATCAGTTAAATAATTTAAGTGTTACAAAATTGATAGTAAAATAAAGTTGATGTTAGATTTAACGATTATTTTTATTTTTAAGACCTAATGTTTGTTAGAGAAACTTTATCCTGAATATTAATACTACCGATTAGTATATTAAAATAAAGAGTGTTTATTTTTTTAAATTTTAGTTGGTTCGAGTCCCGGGCGAAGCAAGCGAGTTTAAAAAAATCTTTTAATGCAGATTTGTTTCTTTTCAAAAATAAAGGAATGTCTCCTTTAAGTAAAATGAGCTAGCTTAAGGATTTAAAGTAGTTTCCCTCCAGGGCCTGAGTTTAATTTCCACACTGTATATATATATCTTACGTCACTGTGCCAATGCCAGATATGCAAGATTCCGTGTTAGTCCTCATTATATTAAAAAAAACAACGGGATGCACTTCGGGAGTGCCGGCAAAAGGGAAAACACGACATTTTTGAATATTTTGAAATGACACCTCGCGTAAGCGCCCTGCGCTCCGTTTTACGAATTTTCGATCAGGACACGTGACCTGACGCGAGTTTAACACTTATTACCCATCCCGAGAAAAGTGCACAACGCCACTAAAGGAGTTTTCACTTCAAAATAGAAAGAAGAAAGATAAACTCGACTATCTGTGTACCATAAACAAGGTGTGTGTGCTAATACAAGAGTTGTGACACACAGGTGGGCGTGATGCTGAAGCAGTTCCTGCCGCAGCTGCAAACGACGTTCCTGAAGGCGCTGCAGGACGGCGCGCGCGGCGTGCGGCTGCGGGCCGGTACGGCGCTCGCGCAGCTCGTGTCCATCCACACGCGCGCTGACCCGCTGTTCGCTGACGTCCACAACGGTATCAAGGGCACCGATGACCAGGCGCTCAGGGAGACTGGACTGCAGGTAACATTATATCATCATTTCATTTGTTAATATTATTTATAGTACCAATAGCATGGAATGTAAATAAAATAAATCACGTCTCCACGTGCATGCCTATTTCTAAACTAATATTATAAAGAGGAAACATTTGATTTTTTGTTTGTTACGATTTAACACAAAAACTACTTCACTAATGGAAAGCTACTAGCGAGTAACATAGGCTATTTTTATTCCGGTATTCTCACGGGAACAGGAACTACGCGGTCGCAAGGCGCTGCCAGTAGTAGGTTATTATATTATATTCCGGTATTCTCACGGGAACAGGAACTACGCGGTCGCAAGGCGCTGCCAGTAGTAGGTTATTATATTATATTCCGGTATTCTCACGGGAACAGGAACTACGCGGTCGCAAGGCGCTGCCAGTAGTAGGTTATTATATTATATTCCGGTATTCTCACGGGAACAGGAACTACGCGGTCGCAAGGCGCTGCCAGTAGTAGGTTATTATATTATATTCCGGTATTCTCACGGGAACAGGAACTACGCGGTCGCAAGGCGCTGCCAGTAGTAGGTTATTATATTATATTCCGGTATTCTCACGGGAACAGGAACTACGCGGTCGCAAGGCGCTGCCAGTAGTAGGTTATTATATTATATTCCGGTATTCTCACGGGAACAGGAACTACGCGGTCGCAAGGCGCTGCCAGTAGTAGGTTATTATATTATATTCCGGTATTCTCACGGGAACAGGAACTACGCGGTCGCAAGGCGCTGCCAGTAGTAGGTTATTCATAGTTCATAGTAGGTTATACAGTACTTTATTTTATTTTAAAGCCTGCAGTGTCGGTTTACACATTACTAGTAGTCTTTATAACCCCTTCAACTAAGTTGTCATGTCTGGAGTGGGCTGACTCGTGTGTTGAACTGATTGTCCACGGAACGTCGGTGGAACACAGATGCGTTCAAACTCGAAGACCCGTCTGTGATACAAAGTATTATAAACCGTTACGACGCTATTCGACGTTATTTTGGTTTATGAACGGTGTCCTTATTGCAAAATTCGTAATGTTTATTATAATTGAAAGAATAAATAATTGAATATACAGCGATGCAGCGATATAGCTCGAATAGGTTATTACGATCACTATCTGAGTGCCTACTGCGAGTTGTATAGATTGGTTTACACACTCAATCACGATACAGTAAACGCAGGTTTGTATGGAATTAAAAAGCGCCATCTAGTGTACATAAGAGGTAACATTGTAATTTCCATACAAATCTGTGTATACTTTAACGTGATCGAGTGAGTTAATAATTGTAAAGAAACTCGCACTAAGCACTCTGCACTCTTAGTACGAGTTTTCATCCCAAAATCGATATCGTATATCGAACAAATTTTGTATGAAAAACAAAGCGGTCTACTAAAAAGCGCTTTCCCGTAAATCATCATCATCTTCCTACCCATGCCGCTAAAGTGAGGTCGGTCCAACATGTCATTCTCTTCAATTTGGGATTTAAATTATCGTCAACTTTTTGTAGGAAAAATGAAAAACGTGGGGGTGTGTGCATTCTTGTACGACATAATTACGAATTCATAAAATTAAAATTATGCGAAGAATTATCAGTGGAAAAACAATTCGAATGTACAGGTATCACTATCCTATCGCTAAATTTAGTAATATTATGCGTTTACCGCACTCCATCTAGTAATTTAAATGTTTTTTTTAAATACTGTAGATATTTTTTTACACAAAACTACAAAAAAATCTAATAAAAAAATAATTATTACTGGTGACATAAACATTGATACGCTTAAGACAAACAATATTTCTTCTCGGCTTCGCGACATGACATTAAATTATAATTTTATTTTTCATATTAATGTACCTACACGGTAAAAATCGTGTATTGATCATTTCATCAGCAACGTTCATGACGCAAAGGGAGAAACACATGACCTGTATCTCTCAGACCACAACCTGCCAAACCCTGTCAATCCCGGTACAAAAGAAACCTATTAGACTCAAGTACTGGTACATTGACACTAAAGACTATAGTATGGAAAGTATTTTAAAGTTTAAGGAATGTATTTCTGCCTTAAAATGGTCAGAGGTTTTAGATGAAGAAGACTTCAATAAGGCATTTAACAATTTTCACGATACGTTTTGCCTTTTTTATCATCTGTGCTTTCCGACTACACGGCGAAAAATTCAAAACGATAGAGTTACCCTGGAGATAGAGTTACAACCTGGATAACCAAAGGTATACGGAAGTCTTGTAACTACAAGCGCAGCCTGAGACAACGTTACTATAAAAATAAGACGGTTCAAATGAAAACTATCTTACAAAAATACACTTCTATTTTAAAAAGCTGCGTTAATACATCACAGCAAAAAGTAAATTATAAAATTTTAAAAAATGCGAAAAGCAAATGCAGAGCCACTTGGCAAATGATAAAAGATAAGGATGAAAAAATTAAACAATGTTCGGTTCTTGACTCTATACGTGTAAAAAATGTTGTCATACGCGACCCAACAAAAATAGCTGAAGAATTCAATACATTTTATTTGAACATAACGGATAGTTTTATAAATAAATGTGAAAATAAAGAACAAAGATATAAATATTTATATCTTTGTTCTATATCTGATAATTTATATAAACTCATCGCACTCAACCACAGTATGTTTCTGAAGCCTTGCCTTCGCTATTTTGTCTATACTAATAGACAAAATAGCGAAAATAATACTGACTCTCAATAATACAACAGCGGTTGGTTTTGACCGTATATGCACAAGGTTTATTAAAGAGCGTGTTTGGTTGCTTTCCCCAATCCTTCAGTACCTCGTAAACCTCTCCTTTTCAAAGGGTGTATTTCCAGAGAGGTAGAAACGGTCCATTGTAAGACCTGTCCATAAAAAGGAAAGTAAGCTAGACGTTAATAATTATCGCCCGATCACTTTGATCCCCATTTTATCAAAGATCTTTGAAAGAGCCATGCATAAACGACTGTATGACTACTTAGTCAAATTTAATATCATCAAAGCAGAACAAAATGGCTTTCAAAAAGGTAAATCCACTACACTAGCGGCGTTTAACTTAATTAGTGAGGTTGTATCTCAAATGGACAAACGCAAGCCTGTCTCTGTGCTCTTTTTTGACATGAGCAAGGCATTTGATTTCGTTAATCACCAAATGCTTATTAACAAATGCGAGAGCTATGGAGTCAGAGGACCAACACTTAGTTGGCTTTCAAGCTATTTAAGAAATCGTACGCAATGCGTGGAAATATCTTCTTTAAGCGAAAACAACATATTTAGCTTCTGCAGGTCTTCCTATCAAATAAATAAAAATGGAGTACCACAAGGAAGCATCTTAGGACCGCTCTTGTTCTTAGCTTACATAAATGATTTAACCACAGCGACAGATCATAAATGTGTTCTCTTCGCAGATGACGTGTCAGTTATCGTGACCAATAGGAATAATATGACATTATACGATCACGGAAATTCAATAAATCTTGCAGCTAATTCAATTGTAGATTGGTTAGACTATAATAAATTAACAGCAAACTTGACAAAAACGAAAACCATTAACTTTCGTACATATAAATCATTACAACCAGATCTCTTTGTAACTTGTAGAGGTAGATATAATAGATGCCATTCATGAATATAAATTTTTAGGCATTTATATGGATCAATTTTGCACTTGGAAGAAACACATAAACTCGTCTGCGCAAAATTGAATCGCTTTGTATTCGCATTGAAACGGCTTCGGCGAACGGTAAATGAAAGAGCTGCTCTTCCAGCATATCATGGATATGTAGGGTCTGTTCTTCGGTACGGTCTACTGGTCTGGGGCAACTCTACAGATATAAAGAAAGTCTTTATTGTACAAAAAAAAATGTATTCGAGCCTTATGCGGTGTTGGCCCCTAGATTAATGGAAACCACTGTTTTAAAAGCTGAACATTTTGACGTTGACGGGCTTATACATAATGCAAGTGGGTATGTTTGTTAAAGAGCACCCTGATGAATTTGAAAAGGTAGATATTAAGGAACGATTACGAACTGTAAGAATAGATCCGACCAAATTAAAACATATAAAGAGTAAAACAGTCTTATGTGAAAAAAATTGCAAATGCATAACGATAAAAATATTTAATAAAATACCTAAATACATCAGGGAGCTACCAATAAGAATGTTTAAAAATAGACTGCACAAATGGTTAGCTGAGCAATGTTTTTATGATATGAATGAGTATTGGAATAGCAATAATAGTAAGATTTTGATATCATTCATTCTATTGACATGTACATTATAATTACATTTATAATCCTAGAATTACTTTACACTATTTTATGACATTTTACTCCTATCATTAATTTTATTTTTGACACTAGCAGAAAAACGTCAATCTGCGTTTAAAATAGGACTTTTCTGCTACTTATTTAGGTAATACAATGGAATGTAAATTTTATTATAATTCTAAATGCCCTTATAGAGGCTGTGATAGTGAAGTTGTATTTCACAGTAAAATGTTGCATGCCAGATTGTGGCGAAATGTGCTGAACATCATTTAAATGTAAACATCACCTTGTACCACATTTCATGCGATTAAACAATTTCATTTCATTTCATTGGGTCTATCCGCAGTCGTCACTCTCATGTTGCTTTAGGTTTCGCAAATATTTTTGTTACTCACCGAGTAAAGTGGTCGACATAGCTCAACGGATTAGGAAACTAAAGTGGCCGGTCGTATCTGCCGCAGGACCGATAACCGCTGGCGTAGACTGGTTCTAGAGTGGAGACCGCGAATCGGCAAACGTAGCGTAGGATGCCCTGTGCCTAGGTGGAGCGACGACATTCGCAAAGCGGTGGGCAGGGACTGGAAACAAAGAGCCGAAGATCGCGCTCAGTGGCGTGTCTCGGGGGAGGCTTATGTCCAGCAGTGGACTGATACCGGCTGATAATGATGATGAATATTTTTGTGACTTTTCCGCTTTCGCGTAAATATCGCGATGTGACGGTCCTGTAAGTGAATGTGTGTGGGTGTGCAGGCGCTGCGCCTGGCGCTGGTGGCGGGCGGAGACAAGCTGTCCGGGCCGCTGGCGGTGTCCATCCTGGGCTCGGTGTCGTCGCCGGCGCTGCTGGCGCACGGCGAGGAGAGCGTGCGCGGCACGGCGGCGGGCGCGCTGGGCGCGCTGCTGCGCTGGCTGCCGCCGCCGCACCAGGCCGCCGCCGTCACGCATCACGTGCTGGCGCCCGCCGACGACGCGCTGCTGGCGCACGGCCGCTCCGCCGCGCTCATGGTCGCCTTGAAGGAGACGCCAGAATTGCTCTGCGACGATCTCTTCCAGGAGAAGGTGCGTATGTCTCCATCTCCACACTCCACTATCATGCTACAGTCCATATTCAACATACGTAAATATCATTTCCATTCTAAGGTTGTTTGGAAGAGATCGCTTTTAGCGATAAGACCGCCCTTGTACCAGTTATTTAAGTCGTACAAATGTTTGTATCTTTTCCTGTGTAAATTGGTGTCACTGTCAATAAAGAGTTATTGTATTTTCCACGCGGGCACCCGGAACTATACTCCCCGGCACGGTTCTAAAGACGCGAGGCACGCATCGGTACTGTCACGCGATGACAGCGCGGGAACATAACTGTCATTAACGGACCGATCACTCGCGGGCACACTCCTTTTTCACCGCCAAACAGACAGACAGACTTCTGCCCTTTTAAATATCAGACGTTTAGATCGGTCGGTAAGTCGAAAAGAAATAATTATTTCAGCGACTTTACACTGCCTCCGCTTCGGCTTCCATATGTCAAATGACACTTTAAAATGGAGCTATGAACCCACTTATTCAATACTCTGTTATCATTATCTTCATGATTGTCAGCTTATACCTCCACTGCGGGGCATAACCCTCCTCCCTCTTACGCCATTCATCCCTGTTCTGAGCAACTCCTGGCCAGGTCCTTTTTGCATACTTTTAGATTATAATTTCTATTTTAAACGTACTTGTTTATAATGTGTAACAATGACGTGTGTGGTGTAACGAAGGTGGAGAAGACCCTGCTGAGCTACCTGTCGAGCGACAACACTCCGGTCGTGTGCAACGGTCTGCGCGGCATCGCGTACCTGCTGCGCTACCTGCTACAAGCCGACAGACCGCTGCCGCCGCTGTTACTGTCACAGTTTGTGCGGGTGAGTATACCTTCACCCGCACCATCACATGCACTCTACTTTACCTGCCTTCATTTAAAGTATCCAGTCTGCGGATAACATGACATGTACACTGGCTTAATGATGTTAAGTCAAACGTCTGTATTTTCACTGGATAATTACCCTTCCAACTGAAAAACTATTTCACGGATGAGTAAGATACAGAATAAGCGGGGTTACAGTCTGGCAAACTAGCCCGAGTGTAACCTTTAAGATAGGTAATTATGAGAAAAGCTTTATAGATAAGTTGTTTGTATTCAATTTAGTTTACTCCGTATTCACTAGATGGTGCCGTACCGTGAGCGACTATTCCTGAATCGTGCAAACGTTTGTCACACGGAAAACACGGTGGTCACTCAAATAATTGTTAACCTCACCATATGAACCTGAACAATAGTTGATTGAGAATAAAGTGACCTGCAGTTTCACTTGTGCATTACTACATAGTACGTGTACGAGCACGTAAACTGTCCCACTTAATAAGCGTCAGCGTCGAGCACTTTGATCACGTCTTGTGCTAACACTCATTAACAGCAAATAAAGATGGGATATACTAGGTAAATTTGGGACTAGGTGCACCTATTCCTAGTCCTTAGAAATACGTGATCCAAATACCTGTTCCACTCAGTATTGATCGCGTATAGATTATAGTAGTAAACATTCAATAGTATTGCATCATTTCGCTCTCACATACTAGAGTGCGAGTGAGAGAGTAGTATAGTATCATACTACCCTCTCATTCGCACTCTCATTGCACCGCGTCTACGGCGTACGGCGGTACTAAGACAGTTAAAATACGGCATACGGCATTTTCGTGAAACATCGCATCTACGTCGTCTCGAGGTCAAATACTAAAGTGGAATAGGTAGTGCATACTAGTGTGCGAGTGAGAGGATAGTATAGTATCATGCTACCCTCTCACTTGCACTGTTATTGCACCGCGTCTGCGACGTTTGCCGGTACTATACTAGGGAAAATACGGCATAGATTCGAATGATACATCGTGTCAGTAATCTCAGGTCGAATACTAGGTGGAATAGGTATTTGTCAGAAGGAGGAATAGGTGCCATCTAGTCTCGTAAAATATCTATTGTTCGGATCTGTTCCAGTAAATACGCCTCACCTCTAGCAGCGAATCAGTTCGCGGTCAGTAATCAATGATACCTCGCGGCTCATTTGATCAGTATCATAAGTATAATATAATGTGTAAGTTAAAATAATGAGCTCCCCGGTGCGCAGAGCATGAACCACGCCAGCAACGAGGTGAAGCAGCTGGTGGCGCGCGCGGGCAGCGTGGCGGGCGCGGGCGCGGCGCCGCGCGGCCCGGCCGCCGACCTGCTGCGCGCGCTGCTGCCGGCGCTGGTCAACGGCACCAAGGAGAAGAACACCTACGTGCGCGCCAACTCCGAGCTGGCGCTGCGAGCGCTGCTACGACTGCCCAATGACGAAGCGCACGCACAGGTTACAAACAAAAAAAAACAGTTTATGATACCGCGATAGTCAAAGTACTGGCTAGTTATAATCATGTCATCTAAGTATACAAATTTGCTTATATTGTTTATCTCCATATCTCCGGAGATAATTGTCATAGCTTGATAAAATTTGAATGGGACGAAAGGCAGGCATACTCTCTCAAACAAAAAAAGAATTTTTCAAATCGGTTAAGATTTGACGGAGTCCTGAGGTAACAAACATAAAAAAAAAACAATCGAATTGAGAACCTCCTCCTTTTTTGTGAAGTCGGTTAAAATCAGTTTATTCGGCCAAACCATCACATAATAAATATTTCTTTACTTACATTATAAGTAAGAGCATTATACTAACATTAAATTGTTTTTCGTGAGGTGCTGAAAAGGCTTAATCTCAGCACATTTACCTGGGCTTACACCTGCCTGCGCGAAATTGAATTAATAAAATCCTAATATTTTAGATGGATATATCTATAAACAGATCAAATCTAAATCAAAACTAATATTATACATACATATATAAAAATCACGCTTTTGTTTTTCGTTGGTGAAGGGGCAGAGTCTACTTCTTTCCACATGCTACGATCCTAACATACCTCTTTCGCTTCTTCCACTTTCATGAGTGCTTTCATACATGCTCGCCGGTTATAGGTACTTTTGATTTGGCCTTTCTTTATAAATCTATCCGATCTCCATCTAATAATATATAGAGGAAAGATTTGTTTTTTTTTGTTGGTTGCAATTTAACTCAAAACTTCTTCTTCTTCCTGAGGTGCCATCTCCTACCGGAGGTCGGCTATCATTAGAGCTATTTTAACTTTAGATGCAGCAGCTCGAAACAGGGATCTGGTGCTCTGCTTGAACCAGGTTCTTAAGTTTTTGAGCCATGATGTGCGCCTTCTTCCAGGTTTCCTGCTACCTGGTATCTTTCCCTGTATTATAAGTTGTAAAAAGTCATACTTCTTATTTCGCATAATATGACCAAAGTACTGTAATTTGCGGATTTTCACAGTGTTAAGAATCTCCAGTTCCTTATTCAACATCCTCAGGACTCTTTCGTTCGACACTTTGTCCATCCACGATATTTTAAGTATTCTTCTGTGTGTGTCACCCACATTTCAAATGCTTCTAGTCTTTTGCTCGTGGCTTGGGTTAAGGTCCATGACTCGACTCCGTACAGAAGAACAGAAAATACGTAGCAGCGTGCCAGCCTTACTCTGGTAGAGAGTCTGAGAGATCTATTGCAGAGTAGATGTTTTAATTTCATAAAAGCGTTACGTGCCTGTTCAATACGACATTTTATCTCAATACTGTGATCGCCTTGGTCATTCACAATGCAGCCTAAGTATTTATATGAGCGAATTTTCTCCACTGCCTGGTTTCTAACGACAAGTTTTGGTATAGAAGATTGTGTTTTTCCAACAATCATGACTGGTCTTTTTTATATTAATGTTAAGTCCGTAATTTGCACTAACATGGTCAACGCGTTGTAACAGATTTTGTAGGTCAGAAAATGTGGATGCCATGAGGATCGTATCATCCGCATATCTAATATTATTTATGGGATGCCCATTCACTGTTATGCCTTCCACAGCGTCTTCCAATGCTTCTTTAAAAATAGTTTCCGCGTAGATGTTAAACAGAAGGGGTGACAGTATACAACCCTGACGTACTCCACGCATGACATCAAAACTACAGGACCGATTTACAAAATTCTTCCACTAATTAAAAGCTACGTTATCAGCGAGTAACAAGCTATTATATTTTGTCCCCGTATTCTCACGAGAACAGGAACTACACGGGTAAAACCGCGAGGTGAAAACTGCTATATTACATATTTTTAACAGACTCATGCCTGTTTTTAACAACAAATCCTTAAACACCCTTTTAATAAATAAGTGACCCATAATATAAGGAGCTCCCTAAATCCGTCCCTGACCTAAGTCAGACCCGGTCACCTTAAGTCTTATGGTCCATGCCTATTTCTAAACTAATATTATAAAGAAGAAAGACTTCATTTTTGTTTGTTACGCTTTAACACAAAAACTACTGGACTGATTTCTAAAATTCTGTCACTAATAGAAAGCTACATTATCAGCCAGTAACATGAGCTATTATATGTTATTATTGTTAGCTATTATATTTTATTATATATATTGTATCCCCGTATTCTCACAGGTACCGGGACTACGCAGGTGAATACGCGAGGCGCTGTCAGTAGTAGTAGTGAAGCAAGAGTGATGCAGCGATATAGCTCCATTAGTTAATTAAGATCACTATCTGAGCGCCTACGCCTACTGTGCGACTTGTACATTTGTACATTTGGGTCTATTCGCAGTCGTACCTCTCAAATTGCTTTAGGTTTCGCCAATATTTTTGCTACTCACCGAGCAAAGTGGTCGACATAAAGATAAAGATAAAGATAAACGCCCTGTGACTAGGTGGAGCGACGTTACTCGCGAAGCGGTGGGCAGTGACTGGAAACAAAGAGCCGAAGATCGGGCTCAGTGGCGTGACTTGGGAGAGGCCTATGTCCAGCAGTGGACTGATACCGGCTGATTATGATGATACGATCGACCGTTATGTATGTGTGTTTTTATATCCGAATTTTTTCCAATAAAAACTACTGGATCGATTTCAATTACTGTTAATTTTGTGAGAAAGGTACTCGTATATCTACTAAATATTTTAATACAATTTATTGAGATCTTATGTATCTCCAGAGATATGGAAATCATCTCAAACTAGACACTGAAAAAAATACTTGTGCGGCACATGGAGTCCCTTTTAATAGTTATATTAGTTAAAAGACCACTTGTAAAAATTAAATAAAATTAATTTTTATGTTTTACTGTTGTGCTATATTTCAAACTTCAAAGAAGTACATATTATTGACATTATAAAATTTTCATAAAACCTAACAAATAGTAAGTTCAATAAGTAGGTTTTACAACAGCACTCTCTAATAGCATGTCACTGAGCATGATCCTCGGCAACTGTAATCCAACTCTTGCCAGCCACCTTGCGAACGTAATTGCTACCTGCCTACACCTAGTCTATAAAGTGGACTAGTATAGGCTAATGATGATTTATTTTTTATTATTAAATTCGCCAAACTGGTCATAACACATCTACATTTAATGTTACATGATAGAAAGAACATAAAATGTGTCTGACCTACTTGAGGCAAACACAACATGAACGTTAATATAATTAATTGGCAGTATGCCTACATAACAGAATAAGGAAAAAAAAACTACTACATAGCTTAAATTCAAGTAAATTAAAATTTGGGAGTTAACTAAATTGGTTGGATGAAATGGAAGAGTGAAAGTTGTTCTGTTTTGGAGACGAGAGCATGAGCGCATTTTTCAGTCCAAATCTCTATGGCTTTAATATCTGCGTCTTCTTTGAGCTGATCGCACTTCGTTGTCATGACGTTGACACTGTCAGTTAGGGCCTGTATAAGGACGCGGGTGTCTTCGTTTTCAGTGGTGAAATCACGTCGTATGTCTCTAAGAAGGCGCGATAAAGACTCTTCAAGCTTTTTATCGATGTAATTCTTTAGATCTTTGTTGTGATCTGCACAAGTTGAGTTCAATGTCTGCACAATAGTCTCAGGCTGGGAAGGCGCTAAGTCGTCCCGTTTATCGATGCCCTTACAATCCGGGCACTTCCACGACGCTTTATACGCTTTTGATTCCTTGCCGAAAGTATTCGTAGAAATACCCAGGCCAGGCACTGGTAATGGTAAGTCGTATTGCACTTCATGCAAGTTTTAAGTTCGTTTTCCTTAATATACCTTGCACATTTACTGCAGACATTCATTTTAACGTGGTTTACCCCAAGTTCTAGGGGTATTTTATTGTTATGGCAACACTTTTTGCTCCGTCACGACGAATCTGACAATGTCAGTTGAGTTTGACAATATATCTTAGTCGTCAAAATGAAATTCGGCAGTATCAGTTGATCTTGACACAGAAAAAATTGTTAGTCGGTGGGTACAGTCCGGCAAGTATAACTTGGCGTGCCTGTGCGCCACTGTGCTTTTACATTGTACTTTGATAACAGTTTCTCTTAAACCATTTTTAATTACTTTTGACATTATTGAACTATTTTAATGTAGCAAATTTATCAACAATAATGTCGCTGTAATCTCTCAAACGTCAAACTCACAGTTTCAATTAAAAGAATTAGTTCCAAAAACCACCACCGCCAAGTTATACTTGTGGCACTGTACTTTAGCGAAGTGTCACGGTACTTTGGCAATATCACACAAATGAGGGTAATTAAATCGAACTTAGCTTTAGTGTTTGTAGGATATTTCAGGCATTGTCAACGATAGATAACAGCACACTCTTCTCAAGTTGTATATCACGTATAGGACAATTAACACTGTTAATAATGCGAGTTTTAAAACAAAAACATAAATTGTTGTAGGAACGTACTGCACTAGGCAAATTTAAAGTTAAGGTAAAGTTTGTGCTAAAGGGGATATCTATAGTATTGCAAATCATTACTAATAAATCCTAGACAATAGTAAACTATTTAAATATTGTGTTTTTCCTTTAGCTACATATTGGGGGCAAGCAAATCTGGAAATTCGTGCGAAATGATGACGACTTTATAAGCAGCTTCGGAAATAGAACACAGAGGTTCAATCGCTACTGTTATAGTTATCTACCCTAGTGCTTTTCGTCAATATGTAGACTACAGAAAAACCGAAAGGATAGCGTTATGTTTTAGAAGATTATGAACACGTACATTCTATCGTAACCACTTCTAAAACTCCGATTTTATAAAATAACGTATCCATATGCCATGTGCCTATGTGTTATATTATATGCATGCTTTACCCTTGATGTGTTTAGTTCTTTCGTAATATAAAAAACGAGTCTCTTATGTATGTTGCGGGTACAATATAACTTATTGTACCCGCGTCTAATATCGTTCATATCCACACACGCATTGTGTGGATATGATGAAACATGTCATTATGTAAGCTTGTAAAGTGTAACATAGCAGAGCCCTGGAACAATGTGCTATTAGCTAATGACCCTCTCTCGAGCTCTATCATATCGAAGTGTATAAACCTCGGCCGCGACGCCGCGAAGGTCACGATGTTATTTATCGTGTCATGCGTCGCCGACGCGCTATAATATGCGGTTATAAGTAAAATATACCGCGCAAGATAAGATTGCTATCGTCGAGTATTCTCAGAATTACAATCAAATTGTATGCCGGCCGCTATCTAAATCACTGTTGACTTTTAAAAAGCATTAAATGAATCCGTAACACATCTACTGGGTACGGTTCTACATCTAGAGGTGGGTGAGCTTCAAATCTACTTGACATTAATCGTAGTTAGAATGGTACATCCTCATAACTAGCGGAATACTATCTAAGCATAAACCGGGTGGAAAAAATGTACAGAGGCGAAGTTTTTCGTTTTATAAATAGGCAAGCGTTTGACCACTATCTCACTCGTGATGTTAAGTGACGATGTGGTCCAAGATGTGGCACGCTTGCCCACAAGATATCTATTCACTCGCAACTTGGAGACACCAAGATAGTAGTTATCGTGAAACAGACTCAGGCAAAGAATTCCACTCCTTGGCAGTGCATATGATGAATGTTGATGTAGAAGCAAATCGTTTCGTGCGTATCGATGGAATATCAACCATGTAACGTTGTCGCATATCAGTACTTTTGGTTATCCGATAGAAGAATGGATATGACGGTATTAGTTAGCGTTGGGTAGCGCACTCTCCAAAATATATTCGTCAAAAAAACCAAGTAACTTTGCGGGCGATGCTCGAGACTGGAGCCTCTTGCTTAACCTATCATCATGAATTAGTTCCTTGGCTCTCCTCCCAATAGGCTCCAGCGTTTCCAGCTGGTATTTTGCGGAACTGTCCTTGAAGCTGTGCTTGATATATAAACAACTGTCCCGGAAGTACATTATAGTAAATTTCACAGAAATGAAACAATTTTATTCTTGAATATAAGATAAAAAAAACTACATGCAAAGATTTGATATTCAGTTATTCCTGTTTACAATAATAAAAGTATGTTTCCTATCAGTGAAGTACTTCGTCTCTGCGCCCCGTTCATTTTATCCACTGTGTATATAATTATGTGTGTATCGGCATCTTCCCTCTATAATGATTCAGAGTGGTACGCTCGATCAACTTTATGAAATAAGTAAATGTATATGCAGGAGTGCTCGATGCTGCTGGAGGCGGGCGCGCGCGAGGCGCTGGCTGACGTGGTGGGCCGAGTGGCGCGGCGCGCCGTCACAGACTCGCGCGAGGAGGACCTCGACTGCACGCTGCTCACATGACCACGTGACCACCTCCTCGTCCCCGCACTCTCTCCACACATCTCATCTCTTGACGTATTCCCTCCACACCTACACCGTGTATCCAAACTGATAGTCTTCCACCGGCATTATACTGTCTCGGGATGAGATCAGTGGAGAGTTATTGTTTGTTATGGTAGGTATACAATAAACTCATTTTATTTCATGTTGCCTTTTATTTGACACCCTGGTCCTCCAAGTTTCCCATATGTTCATGAACTCACATTTACATGCTAATGAGAATTAGGATCATTACAAATTGTTACTATATCATGTTGAAAGCAAAAATAAAACTGCATGTCAATTGTATATTCAGGTTTATATATTATATATAGTTTATATATTATATATAGTTTATATATTATATATAGTTTATATATTATATATATAGGTTATATTCAGGTTGTTATCACTGCTGTCATGCTTGTGTACTTACATAAAATTATAAACCCTGTACCTACTGCACACTCTGTGTCATATTTGGTGCAAATTCTATTTGGAAAGTAATGTAATATGACAAACTAAGAAACACCTTTTCATCCCATCTATCCGAAAAGTGATTGTTTTGTTCCTCGATAAGTGTGCGCACAATAGGATTGAAAAAGCGGCCTCGCAGAAAAGTACTATTTTGCACCCTTGTTATACAATCTACTATTTTATAACACTTAGTTTTCAACAATGGACACAATAATCTGGTCAGTTATTATCGCTGGATAGTGATAATAACCGTATATATGAGCCGTTGGTTAACAAGAATACTAGTAATGTGCAAATCACATTGCAAGTAATTTAAAAAAAAAATTACAGGTGAAGTAAGTCTTAACAGAATGGCAAGATCTGGAAAATGCCTGTTAAACATCCAGCAGGACAAGGGGTGCTAGCTAAGAGTATATTATATCTATGTTCGCCCTGACTTCTTCAAGGAGAATTTTTCCATAACCTTTGGTGTTCTGGCAGCACACAGCCCTTGAGAGTGAAGAGAAATCTAGGCCTAGTTTACAGCCGTTTACATAGTAACAATTATATAATCTGTGCTAACGTGTTCACTAGAGAAACTAGTTAAAAAAAACAGTCAATCGACTGTCAACGTTTCAACCGTTAATCGTTGACCGATCAACTGGTTGAATCCATAGACGGCTAAATTCAAGAGTATAGAGGTACTTACTTGGTACTTGGTGCGCGGGCTCCTTTCCGCAACTAGGCCGTATGTCGGCCCTTTTTGCGTGTGGTTGGTGGCGCATCAGTCCAGCCATCCGATGTCTGCGAGGAATGCCAGCAGCTCGCTGATGCCGGCGCAGGCCTCTCGCATCGTCGCCGGGGACCCGACGAGTGTTCGCCGCTGTGCCGCCATGCTACTGCACTCCAGTAGCACATGCGCGGCCGTCTCCTCAGCCTCCATGCATCCTCTGCACAGAGGGCTGTCGGTGAATAGGTGTTTGTTTAGTGAGCAGTGTCCTGTGATTATTCCGACCATTTATCGGAGTTTCTTACGTTTTAGGTTCAGCAGTTTTCGCGAGTATCTGGAATTTAATTCCGGGAACGACTCCCTCGACTGTCTGCATTTCTTTAAGCCTGCCCAGTATTCTTGATGTTGTTTCCTTATGTTTTCACGAATCCAAGCTTTGATTTGACTGAAAGGTATAGGTATCATCGGTTCTACTCCTGCGGGTTGTAGGTTAGATCCTCTCCTTGCCAGTTCATCAGCCGCATCATTGCCTCTGGATCCACTATGACCTTTAAGAGTATAGAGAAACGTATCAGTTGACGTCAACGAACGGATGCGCGCCGCGCGATCTACTGTCAACTGGATTTCGAATGGTAACATTCGTTGTTAGATGGCTAAATTCGATACCTAATAAAAAAGGGAATTGCTACTTCGTAGGTATTTATATAAAAAGTAGGTAATAATTTAATGTATGTATTTAATACATATAATAACATTAATAGCTCTATATGCAAAGATTTAGTATTTAATTTTCTTAGAAATTTACGTCATGATGTAAAACTAAAACATACCTACCTAAAATCAAAATATATTTATCGTTGAAGAAATTAAAATACAATTAACATACAGCGCTATTTGGACGATTGAATGAACCAATATTCAGATAACGATTGAGTTCATACGAGCACTGTTAAATGGATGGACTATGGTTAAAGCATTAACTAGTTAATCGACTAGTCGACGGAGGTTAATTCAACGGTCTAGTTGCGTTAACGAAAAATATGTCGGCGACCCATCGCTAGTGTTCACCATCTTCAACCACATTATCACTTACCACCAAGTCAAAGCATTTATTCAGTACTAGCTGACCCGGCGAACTTCATACCGCGAATATAAATAAACTGACCAAGTGCGAGTCGGACCCGCACATGCGAAGTTCTATTCCGATTGAACAATATTTACCGAAAAAATGTTTCTTGTATGGGATGTATGGTATACCCCCTTTATTATTTTATTTTATTTTTATAGGTTTATATACACAAATAGCAAATACCCATGTATGGAAGCACCATAATGACAACCATCAAAATATGTCAATATAATTACCAACATTTCTTTCTGAACGAACCAACAATGACAACCTGGGAGAATGATCAAAATTAAAAATTTAATACCTATGTGATAATCTGAGTAATGTGCATATATATTATATTGTTGATTCAAACCTTTAATTAAATATGTGCTTCAAATTTTAATTCGAGAGTGGAACAGTTTTTGACAGTAGGGTACTGCAAAGTAGGGTAGCAAAGGGACGAACGTCAAATGTTTGACAGATAGTAGGTAGAACAGTTAATATGGGAAAATGAAAATGTTGTTTTTACTATCTTCCTCGCAATTTTTCCATATTTTCTCACTGTTTAAACCTTCCCTGGACAAACATTTCAAAACCAAAATCAGCTAAATCGGCCCAGCCGTTCTCGAGTTTTAGCGAGAGTAACAAACAGCAATTTTTTTTTATATATAAGAAGAAGAAGATATATCACCATTTCAGTTAAGGACAACAGTAATTGAACCGAGTATTGTTATTTAATATTAAAATTGTGTTTCATGATGGGTTCCTATACTTCCTAATACTGTGCCTGCAAAATAGTTGTTATATTGAAAGCAGTTAAAACATTATCTAATATTGTAATTGTTTATTGATATTACCATTATGTTCTATAAATATTTTATACACTACATGTATATGTGAACATTCAAGGTATTATACATATATCTAAGTAGGTACATATTTCAAATATTGTTTAAATAACTAAGTTAACTAGGTACTTTTATCACATATATAATAAGTAACTAATGTAGACATGGAATGTCAAAACATATTTAGCATAATGATTATAGATTGGGTAGACTATAGGTCTGAGTTGCTTAACTTCTTGCTGAAGCCTTTATTCTCCATGAGTTCATTACAATCCTCGCGTGTGAGGTGTGAGAGAGCAATACGCTCCAGTTCTCGGTCTCCCTCTCCCAGCACCACTAGCTCTGGAGGAGCTCCTGTGATGAACTTTACTTCCAACTTGTCATAGTGAGGGGCATCCTCCATTACGAACGATCTCACTTGAGGCAGCCGGTTTAGGGAGCATCCGCGACAAGTCTGTAACACATTTGGCATTCATTTAAACCGAGGAATATGAATAAGTGGATAGAATACGCCCCCGACCTGTACTTACCTCGATTCTCCCGGAGACAATATCGGTAAGTTCATAGGCTGATGCTGCTGCGATCAAAACAAATGCCGCTATCAATAACTTCATCGCGCTGATGTCAAGAAGTTATCTGGTTGTTTTAAAATAAAGTTGAATATCTGTAAAGCACTGAAAAAAAGCACCTAACCTGTACTTGGATTTTTAATTACTAAACTAAATATTAGTTATTGTAGACGACGACCAAAAGTACTCTGTGACGACGACGGATAACGTAGTATTATATTCTCTTTGACGACAGACAGTGATGCCAGATTACGGTTTCACATTCTCCCCAAATCTTACCCAAAATCCCCCTAAACCTCAGGTTTCAAAGAAAAAAAACCCCCAAAATGCAGAATGTTATCTAGTAAATGTTTTCCTAATACAATACTTTAAGCATTGTTAAGGTAGGTATAAGATGCATGCAATCGTCTAGCAATGTGTGCCTTATTCTTTAAATACCAACGATATTCGGGCGGGACACGGCGGCAACTTTGGCGCCACTTGCTCGGTCGGTTGTCTTCATGCACAGCTTTGTGTTTTGCTAGCGTGCGCGGAATTTAAATTTTATGTTTGACAGACAAAGTAATTGGTTTGATTTCATGGGGTTCAGTTAATATATTTTTATAATCATGGCTTTTCTCAGTTCACAGGTATATTACTTAATAAAAACCCCAAATCCCATTCAAGTCCAGTTTTTCCCTCCAAACATCCCCCCAAAAATATTGTTCCCCCAATTATCCCCCCATAGCTATAAAAAAAAAACATTTTTGGGGGATTCCCCCTAATCTGGCATCAGTGACGACGGAGTAAAGTAAGTAAGTAAAGTGACGAGTTTTGGCGGGAACGTGGAAAAGTGTGTGTGATATCATTGTATTTTTTCCTAAAACTTGTGTTCTTCCGCGTGTTAATGTGTGATAAATGTGGATTATTAACCATTAAGTGCCGGTGATTGTGTGCGAGTGTAGGGAAACTGCACAATGTTGTAAAACATGCTATTTGCGTTCTCACCAAAATTCCACTGAAAATCTACAGTAAACACCACATCTTTACTGAAGGTATGACTTAGACTAGACTTTTACTTGAAAACTGACCTGAAATGTGACTTTGACCCATCTCTATGACTAAAATTAATAAAAACTTGAAGAATTTCAATACTTGACACTGGCTAAATACACTAATCGTGTGGAGCCATAATAAAACTAAAAAAAAAAAAGTAAAGTGACGGTAAGACAGTTCGAAGTTCGAAATGTCAATTATCAAAATAATGTTGCCAACTTTCAAAACGTAGTGACACAGTGAGGAAACATGCATGTAGTATAAATTTACTTGATATCATTTATTTTCGAATCATTATTGTTCTGGTGTTGTATGTTAAACATTTTATTATAAATAAAATACTGTTACGTGCGGGGTGGTATTAAAATGCCAATCCGATGAGATGAACGTTTATTTCCACTGAACACTAGGTTTTACAATGTTCCACAGTAGTTGTCCAAACCGTCTTGCACAATTATCAAAAGTCCGTTAACACACACTGAGGTCGTTAGTTCACAATCACCGATTTCACTATTCACAGTTCACAACACGAGTTCACTGATAACACTTAATGATCACTTGGTCGCTATCCGCGCTTAGATAGTTACACTGTCGCTTCCAATGAAAGACTGACTTAACGCCGCGGTGCGACGCTTTATATAGGACACAATAATTATTCTAGAAAATCCATGATCAATAAAGAATAAAAATAACAGACAAACAAGCAATAAATCAAGAGCAAAAGGGGCGGCTTTCCTTTGAACATCTGATGTAAGCAACTTTACCATACATGCTAATTTGATCTCTAACTACTTATGAATAAGGTTCAATCTTAACTACAAAACTAGGTACATTGACTAGGGTCGGGATTCCAGGAAGATGTTTATAGCCCCTAATTACTCTATTGTTTCCCACGCTATTTTGTTCGAGAAGCTTGGCGAAACATCGCGACTCGACGACGCGATGTAACAATACTCTTACATGTGTTAAAATATTATATGAGAAATGCAAAAAAAGCGTGGGAAATTTAAATTTGCTAAACACGTGATGTGTTTAGTCAATTAGAAAGTGACGTCACAGTGCACCACACGGTCTCCACAGATTAAATCTTTTTCATAGAAATAGTATGCACTGTCGTACGAATACGTAGTATTTCTTTTAAAAATATTTAATCTGTGGAGACCGTGTCGTGCACTGTAACGTCACAAAGGCGCGCGAAAATTTGGCAGCGTTTTAGATACCTCATATTTTTTCAATGCAAAAACTATATTATGTAGCTTAATTTGAACACTTTCAGTATTATTTAATTTTTTTACTGTTTTAAATAGATGTATTCAGTGAAATAAACATATAAAAAAAATCATGCATATTCCCTAGTTCATGTGTTATATTCACAGACTACAGCGGGGGGTTATATTGTTCAAAAGAACTGGACTATAAATTAACGCTAAATTAATTAATACGTATAAATTAAAACTGAATTATTTGATAAAGGTATTAAAGTATAAGCATTTACAGTACAGCGTTCTAGTTGAATAAGGATAATTTATGTAATTAAAATAGTGTTAATAAAGAAGTATTATACCTAGTTCATGAAAATATAATAACTCATAATAGCAAATTTGGTTTAAGTATATTGCAATCTTTTATATACCCTTACTAGATGGTATAAAATAAATAACTCAGAAATTACAACTTTAGATAGACTTCAGAGAAAGACTATAATAAGAACGAATGAAATAGTTCACTGAATAGATATGGCTCGATTAACTAAATCGTTTATACAACTTGCCTATTTTTACTTCATGAAAAAGTGGCAATACTCGTAATGTCATCCTACTCCGTCCGTTTTGTAGACACGTAGAGGGATAAAAGTATAGATTTGGGTAGCGTGGCCACCTGAGATAGAAGATTGTAACATAACACGAAGCAACTATTATATAATCTGTGACATAACCATATACTGGGCACATACATATGTATTTAAAACCCAGTGATACAAAGCAATAAAGGTTCTTTAAGCTAAAAACTGCTAAATACGTTATTGACTCTGTAAAAACCGGCACGCACTGAGAGAGGGAACTATTATAGCTTTGTCCTCTTCCGTTACATGGAATAACTCCATAGTATATCCTTTTTAATTTGGGAAAGAGACAGAGCTACCCGCGGTCTATTCTTTTCTCTGTCTACGAGATGCTACGCATCCTAAGTGTATGTGCAAAAAGAAAACCGTCATAGAAATCGAGGTCACGTCGACCGTTTTACTATTTTTATTGCATTTATAATACTGCTGTCATTACTAGTACGACTAAAAATGTTTGATACTTCATAGGTACCTACTCTTATCATTATCGTCTGTGTAGGTAGGTATCTTCCTTCCTTATCACTTACATTTGAATGTTACTAGGATGATGGCTAGGAATGTTAGTTTATCGTAACGCCACGACGCTTCTCTTTTTGCACAGACTCTGGCCACAGATTTACAAATCCATCCATCCCATAGAGAAAGTATATATTATGTTTCTTTGAAGTGTTTCACACTTTATATTTTTGTAAATTATTAAACACAATCCAAAATTTCATCGTACCGACGGGACTTGAACCCGCAACCTCCGGAATAACATGTTCCGGTGCTTTGCCAATTAAGCCACGGTGCGAAGTATCGTTACGACGAAATTAGTAGATTGCATTTGTTAACCCAATTATGCATTGGTGGCGCCATCTATGACTACTTATTACGTAAGTTAATCATTCGGAAGAAATCATTACAGTTTTCAAATCCGACGAGAGATGTTGCACTGCGTAAATCTAATATTATGTTTCTTTGAAGTGTTTCACACTTTATATTTTTGTAAATTATTAAACACAATCCAAAATTTCATCGTACCGACGGGACTTGAACCCGCAACCTCCGGAATAACATGTTCCGGTGCTTTGCCAATTAAGCCACGGTGCGAAGTATCGTTACGACGAAATTAGTGGATTGCATTTGTTAAAAAATTTTGGATTGTGTTTAATAATTTACGAAAGTATATATATTATTAATACTCCATCCACGATCCATCCATACAGTTCACGTTGAGAAATACCTTTAATGTCGGACGACACCGCCGCTCGTTTAGGTACGCTATCAGCCGAAATGTGCAAGGGTCGTCTAAAAAGAAAATCAACGAGCTGATTGTTATTGATTTTGAAGAAATAAAAGATCAATAGTACTTGAACCTTTTTACACATAGAGGTAGTACATTCATATCGATGTCTTTATATAAATAAAATAATCTATCATTGCGCGATCAGCGCCCCTACCACGAAGTTTGGCAGTTGATCATTGAATGAACGAAATTAACTAAATGACGGGGACGCAGCTATGTAGGCTGTATAGCGCCATCTCTGTCATGTTCGATCATTTCAATCTCTATAAAAATTCGTGATAGGCCCGCAGTGTTCAAGTGCCTAAGCACAGATCCTATAAGAAAAGGATCCTTTTAAGGGTGCCGTACCTCAAAAGGTTAAAAAGGAATATAAGATCACTTTCTTGTGCGTCTGTCTGTCTGTTACCACCGATTTTCTCAGGAACGGATGAACCTAGCAAGTCGAAATTTGTACCAGATACTGAGGTTTACAGTTCCTATTAGGTGTATAATAAACTGGCCAAGTGCAAGTCGGACTTGCACTCGTAGGGTTCCGAGTCCGTACCGTGTGGTGTGTGGTGTAGTGTTACAATAATTTTTAAAATCGAGCAAAAAATGCTGAAAGAAATCACGTTTCTTGTAATAAATTGATAAATCGATCTAGCTAGGTTTTCATTTTCAGAAAATGTTGTTTTATTACTGTTTTCAGGTAATGAAAAACTCCTACAATATAATTAGAATACGAAGGTAAATTTCGCCATTGCTACATTGTTACGATAGCTCAGTGGGAGATCAATCGGATGGCGATCAGCAGGGCTAGCATGGCCTTTTCCCGGGGGGAAAGACAACATTATTTCCCTGTTTTTCGCCACTGACAGGAGATTCACACAACAATTTAAACGCTTGGAGAAGTTTAACCCCGAGTTTTGATTTTGTTTCGTATTAAAAAGTTTAAAAAAAAAATTGATTAAAAGTCAGCGGGCGTTTATAATTGTCGAAAAACTTTACTTATAAATTTGCCTTCTCCACCAAACAAAACACTGATAGGTGGAAAGAAAAAATAGTCCCCTTGCCCTGCAGAAGGACCCCGGTTCGAGTCCAGACGAGATGATTAATTTTTCCAAGTTTGTTCTTTTGTTAGAAGTTAAGAAGACTATTATTGGGAGCCAAAAAATTACATAAAACACGATTTACCAAAAAAAATATATATATATTGCAAGCAAAGCTCGTTCATCTAGATATTATTATATTACCGTGTCAATTCCAAACAATTATTAAAACAGCAGCCGCGTGCTTATTTAGTACAACACCATCTTACGAACACTAACGCCAACTAAGTGAAAGTTAACACAAGGATAATTAATATAAATAATACACTAGGTACTCCGTCTTTGTCACTTTAAATGATTTATTCTAAGGATTTTGTATTTGGTACAAAATTATCCAACACCCAAGTTCAACGACTATTACTACTAAACTAATAAAGTTATCTTAACCGCTAGTTTTCCTTTAATGTTCATGAAATGCGCTATTATCACGAATTTTTCCAGATTTTTTAAGCCAGCAGTTTAGATTTTAGAGGGGGGGGGGACGCCCTACTGGAACAAAAATTTGCACTTTTAAGTTTAATATTTCGTAAATGGCATAGGCATAATAGCATTCAATCGAAAAATGGTTATAGAAATCATTTTAAAAGACCTATTCAACGATACCCCACACGATGGGGTAGACAAATGAAAATGAAAAAACAATTCATCCCCATATAGGGGAGCTACCCTAAAAAATATATTTTTCACTATATATACATTACACCCCCGCACAAAATTACAGCTTTCTAGTATTAACGGTCTCTTAGCAAAACTTCGGACAGACAGACAGACAGACGGACGGACAGACAGACAGACAGACAGACAGGCAGACAGACAGACGGACATGACGAAACTATAAGGGTTCCTTGTCAGGACTACGGAACCCTAAAAAGTAGTACTAAAAAGTTGAAAATTAAAGGGTGACCCCATACATACATAGTTTCGCCAATTAAGATAGGCCTCTAAATTATATCAGCGCTCATAGACCGATCTACCTAGATCTTGGTATCTACGGAAGCCTCGGTGGGCGACTCCAACTCGACTTGGCCGGTTTTTATTAATTTTGAATATTGATAAATCCGTGAGATATTTTGTCGCGGAAACCTATCCAATTAAAATCCCTTATTTTTTTAATTGAAATATCAAAGTAACCAATCGGAGCATTGTGAATTGCAAAGATCCAAGTCGAAGTAAAGGTAGTTCCCGAATTAGAGTTTGCTTTCGAATGATTGAGAATAGCCCTGCAGTAGCCCTGCAGATCTCGGTAACATTACAATGGGACCACACTGGAAATGTACCCTACCAATTATAAAAATAATCATTCCAATCGGTTCACAATTGGCGGAGTAAATGGGTAACAAACATACAAAAAAACATACAGACGAATTGAGAACCTCTTTGGAAGTCGGTTGAAAAATGATACTTCAGAAAATCCAAGCATCGATTACAGAATAACATGCATCACAGACCAGACATAACTGTGAGAGTGAACTATAGGCACAGCATAATGGATAGTACAACTACAGGCAAGTTAGTGCGGCTGACACTCCCCTCCTGTCGGCTGGAGTTACTGCACCATGTTACTTTTCACGAGCTTCATCATTATTATCAACCAATTTCCGTCCACTGCTGGAGATACACGCCTCTCCCACGAGCTTAACTGTTATTTTATTTAATTTATTATTTTGGACGGACAAGCACTCGACAACTATCTCATATGTTAATTGACGATGATATGCGGTCAAAGATACAATCATATTTGACTGGTAATTGGAGATGGTAATGAAACGAAGCGTAGGACAAATAAATATAATCATACCGACTGTGTATGAAACATAAACAGTAGTTGTAGACGTAGCGTTGTCATAAAACAACCAACAACGACAATACCTGTCGGGTGGCTAGGGCTACAGATAAACTATGATGTAAACTAAACAGTAGTTGTAGACGTAGCGTTGTCATAAAACAACCAACAACGACAATACCTGTCGGGTGGCTAGGGCTACAGATAAACTATGATGTACACTTTTTTCATGGTTCACTTTGAGAGTGACTCACCCACGTCTGTCTTCAGTGAGTGAGCACCACGATTCTGATTACCTAGATGTTGTTATTAATCAGGAAGTCGCAGCCTTCAAATTCTCCAGACTGGTACTCCTGGTACCAACCATAAAACCCCTCTATTATATAAAGGATTATGGTACCGTATGACCGCCCAGAGCGGCGCATGCACATCGACGCGAATGCCATCGGATACACCATTAATACACCAGCCCGAATGTCTCATCATGATCGGAGCCGGCGATGTTTAACTAAGCTTTCGCTTTGACTTGCCCGACGATAGGATTCAATTGCTTGTTTTGTCCAAAAAAATTGGCCAACGGGTCTTGGTTTATGTATCTTGGATAAAAAAGAGCCACATTATGCTTTTCAAATAAAACTGTGGAGATCCTCATGAAGCTCTGCAGAGTGATCATCCACCCCAGCAGACACGGAGCGCGCTGCGGCCGGGGTGTGTCACACTCGCCGGACTTGTCCACGAAGGACAACGTTTTCAGTGTTTTGAAGGCATCTGCCCAGAACGCGTGGTGTCGAGACTTTCTCTTGACTGCTCCTCTTAATTTTCCTTGTTTCCCACCCGTGGGATATCCGTTGACGCTGTCGAACAACTTGTCCACAAATTCAACGAGCACTGCCGTCGTGCCCATCGTGCTTTCGGAGACAGCGGCTCTATGAACAGTGTCTGAAAATATAATTTTTATATACTTACAATAGGTAATAGAACACAACATAATAAAATTAAATAAAATGTAAAGAAGTTTGAATGTAAAGAGCTTTTAAATTAAATGTATTTACATACTTGTGATTTTTGTAAGAACGCGATTTCCCGAGCTACTTAAAGGGTATATGCATTGGGAAACTGGAGCAATGGTCCAGTTTCAAGGCACTCATTATCTGCATCATTCAATTCTTGAAAAGGCGATACTTTTTGGTGGGCGAACGCACACAGTGGCAACATGCACGATACGTGTCGTATTCTCCTCTCGGTTGGCATCACAGCTATATCGTCTATCTATGGTATCTACTTATAGATCGTGCTTTTAAAGATGAAGATATTTTATTTGTTCAAAACATGCGTATGCGTTTTTGCTAGCGTGTTCGGATACTTATATAATATCTATTAGCGTTGTCGATATAGTGATCGACATTATGTGTCAGCATTATGGAAGCCTTCGTCAGGATGTCGAGTGCGGGTCGCGTCTCGCGTCCGGCTTCGCACACATTAAACATTATTATATTGATCATCATATCGATCGATCGAATTTCCGTTTTAAAACAATAATTGTATTAAAATCTCATAGTAACTTACTCAACACATGGGTGTATTTGAGCATGGCGGCAGTTTTAGCGCTGAGAGCTTTAGCGGCCGAGCTCACTCTCGTTCTGTCGATGAGTTGCCGATGGACATCATCAGTCGTCAACTTCGACAAGGTTCTCGTGGGGCCGAGCTTGCTGTCCAAATCGTACACAAATTCGATGTCCTTCCACGATGCGATCTTTCCTTCCCAAATAACATCTTTGGTGAGAAACTCATTTCTAAACGATTTTAGAAGATGCGGGGGATCGAAAAAGATACTCAAGTCGTAGCCGGCTACGTGAACCGATCCATCTGGAAATTGTACAATCATTTCATAATTAATGTCGAGTACATCAGTTGTCATTATCAAGTTATTAAAGCGAAATGATCGATATTATTGTTACGAAAAATCCATTAATACTTCCCGAAACAGAGCGGATAGGATCTACAAATAGAGCGGTATCACTGTGGGATTGCTTTTGTTTTATTCTTTCAAATATTTAGTATGATGTTCTAGAAAGATTTTGGCCCTGCCTAAAAAGTCGAGCCGCAGCTTTTCCGTCTTTTATGGAACGCGAATAGTGAATAAGTGACTGTGAATCACCAATCATCGACCTCAGTGTGTGTATAACAGATAATTGATCCTCGTGTACGACGATCTAGAACTCTTTGCTGACTTAGTGTTTAGTGGAATTAAACGTATACCTCATCGGATCGGTATTTTATAATACCCCGCGCGTAACAGTAACAATATGTACATAATAACAATCGTGCGTACCGTCCGGAATACCGTCAAGTTTCCTCGCATTACTCGTGTCCTGGCGGAAGGTCCGCAAGGTGACCCACAACGAGGAGTCCTGGTTGCAGACCAGCCCCAGAGGCAGCAGGCCGGTGGCCGCCACACGCTGCACCAGCTCGGTCAGCGTGCCGAGCAGCTCGGGCGCCGACACCGGTCCGGCGGTCTTGTAATACGCGACACTTTGCCGCCACGGCGAGCATATACCTCGGACCATGAAAACCAAAGCTCGGTCGCAATCGCTCGACTCGCTCTGTCCAGGGATATCCAATAATCTTTTAGCCGCGTCACTTTTTTCTTGAGACGCGAGTGATACTTCGTCGAAAACTATCGTGCAACATTTCTGGTTCGTTTTCCAATCTTTGGTTTTATTCGCGATATTTTGGAAAACTTGTTGATCGAGTCCGGGTTCCATGGACATTTTCTGCGACAGTCTATTCAAGGTTCTCTTGTTCGGCAATGTAAACATTTCTTGTAGCAACTTGTAGCCCTGGGGACTCTGTTTCCTCAATAAAGATGCTAATAATTTTTCTTCTATGGTGAACCTTCGACCCATTTTTTTTGTCTTTGCTTGTTTCAACTGCATCATCAAAAAAGTCTGCGCTTCTTTGTTGAGCGAATTAAATTGATTAAAGAGTTTTTGATTGTTTGAAACGGACGACGCCGGTTCGGGTGTTTTCGATGTCTCACACAAACTCTCTGTAGCAGTCTCAATCACTTCGTTGGTAAATTTCCTCTTTTTCGATCTAATGTTCTTCAAAGAGGAAGCTGCAAGAAACAACATTGAAACTATGAATCCTAATCATCTCTGTGAGCAAAAAACTGAACTTCTCTGAACAATGACTGTCTTCTAGAAGATAACTAGTCCTAGTTAGATTAGTACCTACATTTATTTTACAATTTTACAATGTGAAAGCTAAGGTTTCCAATAAGAGTCCGGCAGGCAGCTGCTGTATATCATCATTAATTAATAATATAAAACTATAAGATAGTTAAAACTTATAGAACAATCAAATGCCGCGCTATTAATGTTCAGTAGCAAGTTTGAGGTGTTTATCTCTATATCTCTGGAGATACTTATCAGATGTAGATGAAATTACTATGCTACCACAGTCCGAATTAAAATTCACATTCCTTTCAAATAAAATAAAATCATCAATATCATAAACTACGAAGTTATCTGCGAACAACTGAATTGAGAAACCTCCTATTTTTTGAAGTCCGTTAACAATAGACTAAACTGACTAGATGCCTCCGATTTTAATGACTACATCCGAAATTAAAACATTGCAACATTTATGAAATAGTAGATTGTATTACGAGGGCACAATGTAGTTGGGTGTTTCGTTCAATGGTTCTCCCGGTAGCTCGTAATTAAATATGCCCGATGCCCTTCCAATCCCACCTTTTGGCGTGTCAATCCGGCCATATTCATTTTATTTTTATATGGTAAAAGTTAACAGGACAAGCACGACGCTCGCCTGATGGTAAGCGATGACGTCTACCTATAACAGATACAGCGGCATGCAAAATTCTGAACTGCCAGAATTTTGCATGTCACTGCACTGCGCCTGTTACCATGAGACATAAAGATGTTGAGTCTCACATGCCCTGTAACTTCACTGGACGCCTTGCCAATTCAACCGATAAACATTCCTATTTCACGGCTAAAAATTAATTGGCAAAGTGGCAAAAAATTAATTCATTTTGTAGGTTCATTCTTTGTCATACTTACTAACTGAAAAATTTTCGACGTATTCGACCCGATTTTATTTTAGTTTGTGAGAATTGTGGCAAAAAAAACTGGTTTTAGTAGTCCAATACTTTTTATAAAATGTATTTTGACTTTAAATAGCTGTTTATCAGCTGTATTGTATATGCTGCTTCAACTAGCTATGCCCCGCGGCATTGCCCGCGTTAATACACAAACTGACTTTCGCATTTATAATATTGGTGTTGATAATTAAATTTAAATAATTTAAACAATTATGTCTTGAATTTGTATATAAAATAAGAAGATACTTTTCCCCCGACTTTATTACAAACAAATATATTTCCTTTTAAAGTGGGTTAATGAAATAAATAGTACAAACCTGGCATTACCACAGCATGTTTTTCAGCTTTCTTTTTGACATTTGATTGAAATGTATCAGTTCGAGAGCAGAGAGGTTCAGCTGGTGGCACATCTGCATCAAACGTCCCGTCGTCCTCGTTTTGTGTGGACTCAACAACGGAGTATTCATGTTCAATTGGATCATCACAACCTGAACAAATACATCTTATATAATTGAGTGGCACACTCACATAAATAACTTATACCTGAATTATTTTACAAAGTTACAAGTTTTATACCTATTATCTTTCTTCGAAGTGTTACAAACGATACGACCAAATTTGTGGATTGCATTTTTTAACCCGGTCGGTATGATGAAATTTTGGACTGTGTTTAACAATTAATAAGTTTTGTTTAAAAATCTAAATAATGTCAAATTGCTATCTTTACATAGCATAAAACTAAGTTACTTCCATTGTCTGTACGCTTAGATCTTCTAAATTCGTCTTCTTTAATGCTATTATCAATAGGTAGAGTGATTCAAGTGTTAAGTTTATAGCCATGATAAAACGCGGGCAAACCCGCGGGCCGCAGCTAGTTAGAATAGATACTAACTTTTTATAGAATGCTATTTTATTCAGATGGAAGAAAAATAACATTTATAATTTCAGTTCATAACGTAAATTAAAAAAGATTAATCATTCTTTGGACAGGCCAATTAGATTGCCATTTCGCCCTTGGATGGGCGTACTTAGTCCTTAAAATACAAACAGTAGGTATCCATTAATTTAACTGCTAAAGCTAAAATGAATTTTGCATCGCAAATAATATTATTTTACAGTATGTATCTAGTATCTACAGCTAGATATAAGATCTTGTGCTTTTTATACACAACATTCTGATATATTGTTATTCTTACTAATAAAATAAAACAAGCTATCAAACATACCCATAGTGGTTCTCCAAGCTTGAGCCAGGAGGTCCGTATCTCTGTTTTTAGTTGATGTTTCATTATTAGAATGACGATGGCCATGTTCGACTGTTTGCGGTGCTGCACCATCAAAACTTTGCGAATTGATCTTTGCCCCTTCTTTGATCAATATTGTTTTCCTCTTTGATTGAATCTTGTTCACAAAAGCTGAAAAAAAAATAATTAGATATTACAACAGTTTTTCAGGTAGTAGGATCATATTATGTCGATGTTCCACCGGACTTGCTACCAAAAATTAGCTTACCAGTTACCACCATCAAGGAGAAAAACTGCCGCCATAACCTTACGGTGCTCTGGCAGCACACAGCCCTTGAGAGTAATACCATTCTAGGCCTAGCGTGTTCACCATCCATGATCACATTATAGGTTACCACCAGGCTAGATAGTGGTCAAACATTAGCCCATCCCATATGAAAAGAAAACAGCCAAGTGCGAGTTGGACTTGCGCAGCGAGGGTTCCGCAAAAACATTATTGCTGTAACTTAAAGTCAAGACAAACTTAACTTTGAACTTATAACTGCAGTAAAACACTTTCATAGATTAATCTTCTTTAGAATTGTAATTTTCTCATACTATCATACTGTAAAATAAAACATTTTTAAAGATAAATTAAAACCTGGCTCTTCTAAGGCAATATCTGGTTTTATATCAATTTTATATTTTTCTTCATCCTTCAATTCTAAGGGATCCGTTTCAACCTTCAATTCTAAGGGATCCCTCGCATCATCTGCAACAAAAGATTCTTTGTCCTCAGTTTGTTTGGATTCATGGACGAAGTATTTCGGTGTTATGTTCAATGAGGCGTTTTATATAGCAAATTTATTTATTGTTTATTTTAAGCAAAGGTTGTCAAAAATTACAAATGTTATAAAAGTTTGAAATTCATGCGGTATAAGACATCAGTCGAAAGTGAATAACAGAAAACACAAGGTTTGATAGATTTTTCAACTATGACAGTGCTGACACTGTCATAGTTGAACACCATTGCGTTCATTTTGAATGAGCCATATATTAAGTGTCTCATTTTATGGACACAACACAACATAAGTAATCGCATTTTACGCACCAGTCATAGAATCTTCTTCAAGTAGCTCCAACGAGTAATTATGATCATTGTGGATAGACCCTGGAACATATTATAAAGGTTTCTGTAATAAACAAAAATAAACTGGCCAAGTGCGAATCAAACTCGCACACATGGGGTTCCTAGAAACAAAATTTGTTGGACCCCCTTTAATTTTTTTTAATTCATTTTATTTTTATTATATGATGTTATAGCAACCATTGAAATACACACTACTAGCAAATTTCAAGTCTCTATCTTTTACAGTTTGTGAGATCGAACATACAACATAATATTTTATTTTGAACTTTATTGTTTTTAGTACTTATTGTTATAGCGGCCATAGTAATACATACTTTGTGAAGATTTCAAGTCTCTATCTATTTCGGTTCATAAGTTCAAGCAAAAAAACGCCGAAAAACACGTTTGTTGGGGACCTGCTAGAATATTTAATTTTACTTTGGTTTTAGTATCTGTTGTAAAATGCCCCATAGTAATACATACTTCGTGAAATTTGTAAGTATGTACCTATTATGGTTAAGCAGATACAGCTCTGTGATGTGCGGACAGACGTCTGTCTGTCCACACTTCACAGAGGTGACGGACGGACTGTGAAGTCTTAGTAATAGGGTTCTGTTAGTACCTTTACAGTGCAGGAAGTATTTTTATTTTGTATTAGAAGTGCCCTGCAGCTTCGCCCACATAAAAAAAAAACTTCTTTCATTTATTTAAATATTTTCTTTTGTGAAAACTATTTTATAAAATTACATCAAAAAAGAATTAGCCAAATTGATCCACCCGTTTTCAAGTTATGGCGTGACTAAGAGAAATAGGGATTCATTTTTGTAAAACCCGAAAAATCATTTTGATTTTCAGACTCTGTTGCCCCGTTTCACCCTGTTAGGGGGTAAAGAAAAAGCCTGAAACATGTGTTTATTTATTTATTTACAGAAATACTTGTGTGAAGTTTCAAATAAAACAGATAGTCCAATCCAAGTTTTTCCATACATACTTTTAAACTCCTGTTTCATCCCCATAAGGGGTGAATTTTGGAAACTTCTTTCTTAGCAGAAATTTACTTTTACTTTTTTACTACTTCTTTTTTTATCAGTATTCCGCCGCTTGTTATCTGGTATTTGGCCACAGAATACTTTTGGCCACCGGATAGGTCAGATACCGGATAGTTACCGGAAATACGTTTCATCTCAATAAATGTATCAAATGAAAGCGGTATAGAAATAGACATCAATCGAAAATGAATAAAAGAAAACATGTGTTTTGATAGATTTAATATCCACTATGAGTGTCAGACCATTGCATTGTATTTAAGAGCTATCTGTTGTGTTTCTTATTTTATGTACACATACACGACATAAGCTTTTAACATTCAAGTTTTTACATAAAATCAAATTAAGTGAGATTTAGAAATATTAAGCATTGTATTTAAGAGAAGTAAGAGCCATATAGTACGCACCAGTGTTTGCAAGAGAATCTGACTGGTCTTCTTCAAGTAGCTTTAATGAGTAATTATGATCATTGGAGGTAGACCCTGGAACATACATAATATATATGTTTCTGTAATAAACAAAAAAACGGCCAAGTGCGAGTGGGACTCGTCCACTGAGGCTTCCATACAAATTTTTCAAACTAGGTTAAAAACTAACTTTGCTGTTTGATCCATAGAAATTGTATTGCACCAACCGCAAATAATAAGTTATATAATTAATTAAAACAGCTTTACACTCACGCGTTAAGATGTCGAAATTACTCCAACACATTTCAGACATTTTAGATGTCCATTTTTACAGGAGTCAGGCCTACTGCGCGTTCCTCGCGCGATGGGATTTGGCACGTGACTGATAAAAATGTCTGAAATGTGTCAGAGTAATTTCGACATCTTAACCCATGAGTGTAAATCCGTTTTAAATAATTATATGTGTAATTCTCACAATAATCATAAACAAATAATAAGTTAGTAATTTTTTTTTTTATTCACTTTTAATTAATGTTTATAAATTTACTTTTTTTGTTATTAAAAACATATTTATCATTTTCAGATTTTTTCCTTTATAAGTGCTTCAAGACTTCGCTTCTTGCCATAGCTTTTGATTCCCTTTTAAAATTGCAAAGTATTTATTTATTTATTTTTAATATAAGATTACTTAAACGGTCATATCTTTAGATCGCGTTGACTTAAAAAGTTTAATTTTTTTCATTGCTAAAAGATACTGAAGACCTGAGTATTTGATTTAACTTTCAATTTCATAACTTTATGCAATGCTGAGAAAGGGTCTTGACTGACAGACAGACAGACAGACAACAAAGTGATCCTATACCGGTTCCTTTTTTTCTTTAGAGGTACAGAACTCTGATAAAAACATTGCTGTAGCTCTTCTTTTACATTTTAATTTCTTTTAATGCACTATATTTATTTTGCACCTTTCCTATTATGCAAATAATAGGCTGCTAGACTATCTCCATATTGATCAGCTGGTATCAGTGCCCTGCTAGATGTAACCCTTTCCCTGATGCACTGAGCCTGACATTTGGCTCTTCTTCTTCACTCACTGTCACCAAACACTTTGCGAGTGGCTTGCATTAGCAAAATATATTATATATTTACATTTATCAAAGCTTCATCTAGCTGGAGTGCATTCTAGATTACTGTAAGCTGACTTGCAGCGGTTGTAAGCAAAGAGCTAAATATCGAGCTCAGTGGCGTGCCAAAGGAGAGGAGGATATCCAGCAGTAGACAGAGACAAGCTGATGATGATGATAAAAGAATATTTTTGAACTAATATGAGGCCACGGGCGCAGCCACTTAATTAAACAATAGCTCACCAGGTTTTCTAACAGGTATACCGAGAGCAATTTCCGTTTCAGTGATCAAACATGGATACGCAAAACGTAATTTGCGACCTTCAACAAACTGAGTACTATCAAAATGTCTTTCACAAACGCGTTTCCTAAATAACTGGTATTTGGATATTTTACGGAGGAAGGGATTGGTAGGTGTTATGAAAGAGAGCCATAACTCTCTACGTCGATCGTTCCTAGGGTAACAATATAAATCGTGTGTCTCATTTGTTGCTTTGCAACCGCCAACACTGCAATATTTCTTCTTTGCTTTTACGGATGCCATGACATGACTTACATTTTCCGTAATAATTATACGTAAATATAATATTATAATACTTATTCTAGCGTAAATTACTTGATCTTAGTAATATTTTGTAATCTTTATTTACACTTTACATTGTTTACAATTTACACAGACGTCACAGACTTTCCAGTATTATACAAGGTACTCTGTGTCACAGACTGACAGACAGTTTATTACATCCATCCATACCCACAGACTAAGAAGTAAGAAGAGTACGTTACGTTTGCTATTCGGCAGGGATGCGTTCACGAGTGTGCGTTCGCCCAGCAAAAAGTATCGCCTTTTCAAGAATTGAATGATGCAGATAATTAGTGCCTTATATCGTTTAAATGTGCCCGAAATTTTAAATTTGTACCTCCAACGGCTTCGGAGCTATTTAAGAAAAACGGATTCTGCTGCACGAACGTTCGCCCAGCAAAACTTTTTTTAAAAGATGGGTCTAGCTGTTTATTAAATATGCAAAAAGATAGATTAAATACGAGTATAAATGTGCCGTGAAAGCCAAATTTGTGTCTGTTAAGATTCCAGAGATATTTCGTTTTTTGCTGGGCGAACGTTTGCGCGATTGCTATATATCGAAAACGGCTGAACGCACAGGTATGATTTTTTGTATACAGATAAAGTAAATTTGTGCATATTTGTGCCCGAATTTTCAATAACATGACTAGCATGGTTCAGGAGCTATTATTTTATTTCCTAGAAAATGGAAAAATGTTCTGGCTCTCGAACGAACAAGACCAAGGACTTCGTGTTAGTGCCAACTGGTACCCGTTATATATTCCCACGATCCTGTAAAGTTTCGCCGGCCTACTACATGTCATTGGCGAGTTCTTAACGATTTTGTCTTTTTTTGAGGTTATCTTGAGTGAAATTACTTAGAATACGAAAACACTAGATTACTGTGAGCTGGCTTATTACACGCTTCTACAAATAATTAGAGCGCTATTTTAAGAATGCGTATGCAAAAAATCAAGTATTTATATCCATTACTTTAGACAATAATGATAAAAAGCCATTCGATGCATTCGATGCAAAAAAAAAACTGATGCAAATTTTGTAGGCATATATGTTCTACCCGTGCGAAGCCGGGGCGGGCACATATATGCACAAATTTACTTTATCTGTATACAAAAAATCATACCTGTGCGTTCAGCCGTTTCCGATACATAGCAATCGCCCAAACGTTCGCCCAGCAAAAAACGAAATATCTCTGGAATCTTAACAGGCACAAATTTGACTTTCACGGCACATTTATACTCGTATTTAAGCTATCTTTTTGCATATTTAATATACAGCTAGATACATATTTTAACAAAAGTTTTGCTGGGCGAACGTTCGTGCAGCAGAATCCGTTTTTCTTAAATAGCTCCGAAGCCGTTGGAGGCACAAATTTAAAATTTCGGGCACATTTACACGATATAAGGCACTAATTATCTGCATCATTCAATTCTTGAAAAGGCGATACTTTTTGCTGGGCGAATGTTCACGACCTACGCTCAGTCTGAACCAAACCAAACGCTCTAACCCGGAACCCCGTTCACGACCTCAGAGCCTCGCACTCGGTTAGCGTAAAGGGCCTTATTCACGATCCATCCCTGCTGTACGTCAGCTCAAGGCCGCGGCGCTGGATTTAGCATACTGACTGTCGTGCGCGCATCAAGCGAGCAGAGTAAATAGAACAAAAAAATGTTTTAAATTGTAAATGTATATATGTTGGTGACTGGCCTTCTTTCATATCATATCTTTACTTTTTTATATTTTTGAATTTTGATGTTTAGTTGGTAGTTAGCTGTCAGGTTGCCAGGAGAGCAAGTTCTGTTTATCTATTTTTCTTAGAATTAAATATTTATAAAAATATACTTACTTGTCTCCATCTAAACCTATATTACTATCATACAGTCCACTAGCTCGCTAATATTTGGTCCATTCTCGCCGTAAGTAAAACCATTTTTCGTTTCGAAACAAAATTTTCCTCTGTCATTTTTTGACAACATTTTTTCATACATTATTTATCATTTTCATTTCAAACATATTAATCGGATCATTTTCACGATCATGGTGGAGACACGTAGTATGAAGAAAACAGACGCGGCGAACCTGACGGCTGCAGGAGTCGAGCAGACGCAGCGTGTCCGCGTTTTGCATTCACCGCCCGGCGCCCGGCCGACTCCGCCCGCAACTACCGAGAGTCTTTCGGCATTGCCAATTAGCACGGTCACAGAACTTGTGGGCACATCTTCTGGCGTAGCACAACCTAGCTCCGTCAAGCACACAAGTGACCTTTCTTGTGCACATCAGGACGGCAATGCCCAAACACTACACGGTAAAAATAGTTTTTACAGCAAGCAGTCGGCGGGCGGGCGCTCGAGCTCTTCGCATTCATCTGCAACAGTGCGCGCGCAGATGCTGGCCGTCGAAGCGGAGGTCTTGCGACGTCGCGTGGAGCGCGAACGCACACTTGTTCGTCAGCAGGCTGATCGCGAACGTCAGAAGGCTGATCGCGAACGCGCACAGGCTGATCGCGAGCTCGAACTTGCGCGTCTAGAGTCCGAAGCGGAACAAACAGAGCTACAAGCAAAACTCGCCGCTTTGAATGTCAAAGATAAGTCATCTTGTGGTTCATATTATGCTAATCGCGATACCGAAAAACGCACTGCGTCGTGGGTTTCCGAGCAAAATGCAAACATGACAACTTTAGCTCATAGAGACACACCTGGCGATGCACTAACTGTTACCTTGGGTAACGACCAAGGACTCCTTCTTCAGTCAGTTGTCAACGCCAACACGGTACCGTCTCGTGCACTAGACGTCAACAATGCTAATTGTTTTAAGCCCGCACATGTCGAGAGCAACCAAAATGTTACAATGAAACAAAAACCACTGACTAACCATTCTCAAGCAAACTCCTTAGCACAGCTTGCCCAGGCCATTACTGCTCTTTCCGACCGCCCGAAGAAACCCGAACTCGTCACTTTCTCGGGTGAAGTCGGACAATGGATGGCTTTTAAAATTAGTTACGACAGAACTAAATCGAATTTTTCCCCAGCAGAGAACTTGACACGATTGAATAAAGCCGTTTGTGGCCCGGCGTACCAGTCCGTAGCGTCACTCCTGTGGACCAGTCATGACCCCCAGGAGATTATAAACACCTTGGAACAGACCTACGCCCGCCCGGAGATCCTGGTAGCCCGGGAAGTTGCCGAACTACGTGGAAGCTCTAAGTTAAGTTCTCCGGAAGAATTAAATTTACTAGCAAATAAATTGCGTAATTTCGTAACAACTGTAAAACTATTGAATCAAAACGATTATTTACACTCGCCGGAGCTACTTCGCTGCATTTTGTATAAGCTAAGCGAACACACCAGAGCTCGTTTTACTGATTTCGCTGCAACCTACATGCCTGTAGAACAAAACGTTGCAAAATTAGAGTTGCTATCACGCTTCCTCGTAACAGAAGCCGATAAGCAGCTTAAATATAATTACGTATTTGACAGTACAGCTGTTAGGGCACAAAATACGACGCACTCAACGAAGTTCTTTGGAAAAAAAGAGACGGTACACGCTACAGTCTCTAATAGCAAAACAACTGAATGCACGTATTGTAAACAGGGGCCTCATACTATAAAAACCTGTAAGGTTTTCTTATCTCTTGCCATAGACGATAGATGGCGTTGGGTTCGGGAATCCAAAATATGTTATCGCTGTCTCAAGTCGAATCCACACACATGGAATAACTGTAAAGCAAAACTTTGCGGAGTTAACGGGTGTTCCAGACGTCATAATTCACTGCTTCATGGTACAGCGTCAGTCAATACCGTCGATGATCGCGTGAGTTCGACTTCCACTAACCAATGCAACAATGTGCAAATACCCTCCGCGAACCCAACTGTGCGTGTTAACGTTGATGAAACTGAGTCGTCTGTTAAAGTTACGAACACGTCTGATTTCCTTATCAACACGGCAGGGTCATCGCAGTCAACTTCTCGTCCCCGCGGCTTGCTGAAAACGCTCCCAATCGTGATCGAACGGCAAGTACGAAACAACGGCGCTGCTCGACGAGGGCAGTACGGCAACGCTGATCGACGGCGACGTGGCGGCGCGCATTGGTGTCAGACCCACCCGTAAGGATCGTCTCCTTATTGAGGGTGTAGGAGGTATGACGAAAGTAGTGGACGTGGGCTACGTAAACTTTTACATACGAGGACGTAACCTACCCGACCGCTACTTAGTAGAGCACGCGCGAGCGATTAATCCTCTAGGACTCCGCGTTCATCATACAAACACAATTAATTTGATGGAATTTGATCATCTATCAGACTTATCCGACGAACTTTCGCACACCCACGCTTGCCCTACTGTCCTCATCGGCGCTCCTGACTGGCACTTGTCTTTGAGTCGCGAAGTTAGATTTGGCAAGAAAAATGAACCTGTTGCATCTAAAACCCTCTTAGGATGGGTTCTTCACGGTGCATTGTCAGTTTCATCTAAACCGCTTGAGTTTGTCAACTATCTCTGCGACGACCTAGACGCGCTCATAAAAAGTCAGTATGACATTGACTCGTTAGGAATAACTAAGAGCACACCGCGCTCATCAGACGAAGAAAAGAGAGCAATTGACATTGTCGAAACTTCGGCCCGTCAGCTTGACGATGGACGATTTGAAGTTGGTCTGCCTTGGAAAACAGATTTACCGAACATAATACCCGATAGCTACCCGCAGGCGCTATCACGTTTTAAGGGTATTGAACGACAAATGTCTAAAGACACAGTTTTTGCTGAAGCCTATCAACATTTTATCGAAAATGTTATTAACAAGGGTTACGCCGAAGAGTGTAGTCCGGAAACGTACTACAAACGATTCCCTTCAAATGCTTCTTGTGTCAATTCAGATGGCACTATCCGTTGGTATTTGCCCACTTTTGGCGTCATGCACCCACAGAAAAAGAAGCTAAGAGTAGTGCACGACGCGGCCGCCTTTACGAAAAACGTAAGCCTTAACAGTTTACTTTTACAAGGCCCTGACTTACTCTGCTCACTCTTGGACATTCTATTTCGCTTTAGGGAAGGCGCTGTGGCCCTAAATGCAGATATTAAAGAAATGTTTCCCCAAGTCAAAATTGCCAAAGGCGACAGGGATGCACAGCGTTTTCTCTGGCGTAACAAGAACGGTGCTATTATAGAATATCGCATGGCATCTATGATTTTTGGTGCAGTATCCAGTCCGTTCATTGCGCTATACATTAAGGACAAAAACGCAAAGATGTTCAAAGGTCGCTACCCCGCCGCCTGTCAGGCAATTCTTGAAAACCATTATATGGATGACTATCTTGGGAGTCTCTCCAAGGTAACTGATGCCGCGCAGCTGGCCGCTGACATAACTACGGTACATAAAGCGTGCGGTTTTGAAATGAGAGCGTGGACGTCGAACAACCCGAACGCACTCTCCCTTGTTCCGAGGGAACTCAGAAGCGACGCCAGTTCAGACGTTTACTTACCTCCTAACAACGAGGTTGGCGTCCTAGGCGTTAAATGGAATCCATGTCAAGACTCTTTAAGCTTTCGCGCAGGACCAGGCACGATGATGCCATCGGACGCTTTGACAAAACGCAGCTTGTTGTCGAGCGTAATGAAAGTTTATGACCCGCTTGGTCTACTTATGCCTGTTATCATCTGGGGCCGCATTTTAATACAAAAGCTGTGGCGAGAAGGCGTCGACTGGGACACGCCGGTACCCAGTAAGTTTGTGGTTGAATGCAGAGATTGGTTTAGTCTGTTGCACAGTACCGCTGACATCCGAATCCCGCGTTGGTATATGAATATATCTGACCCCACTGATGTTCAGCTGCATGTAATTGCTGATGCTGGTGAGCAGGCCTACGCGTGTGTTGCCTACTGGCGTTTCAGCTATGATAACGGCTCTGTGTCTACAGCTCTCATCGGTAGCAAAGCACGAGTTGCGCCACTGAAACCACTCTCCATCCCACGTTTAGAGCTCCAAGCGGCACTTATTGCTTCCCGGTTTGCTCAAACTATCCTGCGTGCTCATCGTATGACGCCCTCCACAGTCACTTTTTGGACGGACTCTACCACCGTCCTAAAGTGGATCCGGAGTGACGCTCGCACATTTAAAGCTTTCGTGGCCCACAGATTGGGAGAGATACTGGAAACCACCAATCCGTCCAATTGGAGGTGGATCCCGACCTCTCTCAACGTTGCTGACGACGCCACTAAACCAAAAAAACTAAATTTGACTCCGTTCTATAGATGGTTTACTGGACCACCGTTTTTATTAGATTCACCGTGCACTTGGCCGACCGAATTGGCCATCGACGTGAAAGAGACCTCACCAGACTCCGAACTAAAGTCGGAACTTGTGGGGCTGCTCTTTGACGTCCCTTTACTTGATCCCCCGGTACCTAACCCGACGCGATTCAGTTCATGGTTGCGCCTGCTACGCGCAACCGCCCGCATTCTTCAGGGCTCGCGACTTTTCCGACTAAAACTATCTCGGCCATTGATTCCAAATTCGAAATTGTACATAGATAGCACCACATCTTCTTCTCTACTTCACGCATCTGACATCATACAAGCCGAGAAGATGCTACTTCAACGAGCCCAGATGGACAGTTTCTCCGAGGAACTAAAAACCTTGTTAGCCACACAGCCCATACCGAAGACTAGTCGCATTGCAACGTTAGCACCGACACTTGACGATGATAACCTGATCCGACTGGATAGCCGAGTAAAGTCTGCTCCAGGAGTAAGTGAGAATACAAAGTCGCCTATCATTTTAGACGGTCGCCACCCAATAGTAAGGCTTCTTATCCTGCACCATCACATCCAAGCGAAACACTCCTTCAACGAACATGTGTTAAATGAACTGAGGCAGATGTTTTGGATACTAAGAGCGCGGAACTCAATCAGAAGCGTAGCAAACGCCTGTTCACACTGTCATAGGTGGAAACGTCAGCTTATTAAGCCCCCGATCGGCGATTTACCTCCAGAGCGACTAGACCATCACAAAAGACCATTTACTCACGTAGGACTCGATTATTTTGGTCCAATAACCGTCACAATACTTCGACGCCATGAAAAACGCTACGTCGCTCTTTACACGTGCTTGGTAACAAGAGCGCTACATCTCGAAGTTGTCACGTCGCTATCATCTGATGCTGCTATTATGAGCCTACGGCGTTTTATTGCTCGTCGAGGATCCCCGTCTACCATATTCTCTGATAATGGCACAAACTTCGTCGGAGCATCCCGTGAACTGCGATCCCTGCACAACGAATCCGTCGAAGAATTTGCCACGAACCATAAAATTGAATGGCGCTTTATCCCACCTGCATCACCATTCATGGGTGGGGCATGGGAAAGATTAGTCCGGTCTGTAAAAACAGCTCTGAGAGCCTCCCTAAATCATAAATCTATAAAGGAGGAAGTATTGACTACGCTCCTACTCGAGGCCGAAGCAATAATTAATGCAAGACCGCTTACATACATCTCATCTTCATCTGACTCTCCTGAGGCGTTGACCCCATTCCATTTCATTCTGGGCACCTCATCAGTGGCGCCGTGGACATGCACGCTGACAGATGCGGACTTGGTGCGCAAATGCGATTGGCGGAGGGTTCTACGGCTTGCTGACCATTTTTGGACACGATGGCTTCGCGAGTACCTGCCTACGCTCCGACCTAGAGGACCATCCAGCAATGCGCCAACGCTAGGCGAGGGTGATGTGGTGCTCATCGCTGACTCTACTCTCCCTCGCGGCTTATGGCCCCTAGGGAGGGTAGTTAAGGTATATCCAGGCCGTGACGGAGTGGTCCGCGTAGTGGACGTCCACACGAGAGGTGGCACTCTGCGGCGTCCGGCCCGGAAACTCATTTTATTGGAAGCAGAGCCAGTCACCACGGGAAGTTAGTGTTCCACTAGGGGTCTGGTATGTTGGTGACTGGCCTTCTTTCATATCATATCTTTACTTTTTTATATTTTTGAATTTTGATGTTTAGTTGGTAGTTAGCTGTCAGGTTGCCAGGAGAGCAAGTTCTGTTTATCTATTTTTCTTAGAATTAAATATTTATAAAAATATACTTACTTGTCTCCATCTAAACCTATATTACTATCATACAGTCCACTAGCTCGCTAATAATATATATATAATACGTATATGTTAAATCTGCTGTACAGCAAGTCTATACACCATCAAGCCGCACGATGCTGGACTGCTCTAACGTACATCCGCGTTATTCACCGTCCATCTGCACGACGCTCGCAGTGGTGGGGGTGCTCCCTGGATGCAAAATCGGTCGTGCAAGTCCAGCAAACCATTAATAATAATTATCGACGTACGTCAAGCCTATTCACGATACTTTTGCATCGTGCATGTCCTTGCGCTGACGTACAGCCGGGATGGATCGTGAATAAGGCCCTTAACTGTGTCCGTCTCATGCCGTTTGCTTGCACTAAACTTAAGAATCGCCTTAGTAGTCTGTGGTGACATTAATCGTAAAAACAAACGGAAAATATTGAGAAAAAGAAAAATAAATGAACATAACCTCGAAATTCGAGTCTGCGCAAAATGTCAAAGTCACAATTTGAGTGCAAAACACCCGTGTTCGTTCCGTGATCAGCCCCCGGTTCGAGCGAGTTGCAAAGCGACCAAAAAAACGTTTCTGGAGGACGTGAAAGCAGCCTATTCGCCGAATATTTGTATCGTAGTTCGGACTTCGGACAAATAGGCGATACAACCGTCCACACATGGAGCCAAATGACAAACAATACAAAAAAAACATGTTTGATGTTTGCTAGTAGAATGTAAATTGTTGTTGTTGATTAAAAAAAAACATGTTTAATGTAGCGTTGTTGCAATAGTCGATAGTTTCCCTATCGATAGTTGACCTTGAAAAATAGACGATAGTTCGATAGTGCTATCGAAACGTGACGATACTATCTATAGTATCGCTAGACAAAATTAGGCGATACTATTGAACTTTGTCAATACTATCGATACTTTAGAAATACGATACTATCGATAGTTTCAATACTATCGATAGTATTGGTTTAGTAACTATCGACGTGATTTCGATACTACTGGGAATATAACGACAACTGGTCGGTAACACAGGGACAGAAATATACGGCATGTTTAATGGTTACGAAAGTATATTACACCCGAATATTACAGGGTAGCGCGTGACGTATTGTATATCAAGCAATACTATCGTCAAATGTTCGCCTATCGATACTATTGATCTTGAGCAATAGTATTACTTATTTTTAACAATCTATAGTATCGATAAGTAAAGTAACACAAAGCCATTATTATGCCATCCATAAAGCCATGCTTGTGTTGGGTATATTTATAATTTATCTGTTTTTATATGTTAAGAGCAAACGCGGGGTACATTTTTCCATACAAATGTATTCCCAATTTTCCTCCCTGGAAAATGCTTTTAGAGCAAAATTTTTTTCTACGAAAAATCAAGGTCTAGTTATTTGCTATTTTATATCATTTGCTTTTTTTCATCATACATTTGCAAAAAGAAATATGACCCTTCAAAAACCTGAAAAAATTACCCATTTTACTGCCCTGATCTAGACGGCTACCAGACAAATTCTAAAGGGTTTTAAGACAAAACAAAATGATAGAAGCACGGTTGCACTCATCTGCAAAAATATCGTGAAAAAAATAATTTGATCGGATCAGTTTTCGAGGAGAAAACACGGGAATACAAAACCTTATTTTACTCAAAATTTTGTAGGCAAAATGGGTCTGAGCTGCAGTTGTCCCTATCGCACTCTTCGGGGGAAGGCTGGAGGCCTGGAGGTGAGGGAGGTTGAAATTAACACGTATACATTTAAGGAAGTGATAATTGTCGATAATGGGTATCGATATACTAGTGATTTTTTATTTTATTTTTATTTATTTACACAAATCATACATAACATCATAACAGTAAGCACTAAATCGATATTACAGAAAATATAATATTGACAAAATAAACAATTAAAACGTAATTAAGATTAGAAATAATAAAAAAATGAAATTAAAAATATATATACGGTCGAATTGAGAAACCTCCTCCTTTTTTTGAAGTCGGTTAAAAATTCAGTAATATAAACAATATTTTTATAAATTTTCCACAGAATTTTGAGCCGCCTCTTTGAATTTCGGCAGGCTGCACAAAAATATGTCTATATTTAATGATATTACGTTAATCAGTCGTATGGCTCGTGACAATGGTGCGAACTCTACTAAGTTAGTTCTTGCCGACGGAACTAGCAAAGTGTGAACACGACGACGCGCACCTACCACCGGCACCTGCAGCCGCAGCTCGGCCAGCACCTCCGGGTGGTGCAGGTCGCCACGCAGCACGCGGAACAAGTGCGTGCACAGCGCCACGTCTCGCCTCACCGCCAGCCTGTTGTACCCGACCATGCCTATTACGAACAGGCTCGGGTACATCAGGGGGAAAAAGGGATAGACCCCGTATTCTTTTAGATAAAGAAATCTGGTGAATTTATTCTGAATTTTTTCTACCATTAGGGAATATTTTACCTCATGAGGGTTCCAAATCATGGCGCTTGTTTCGAGATGGCTCCTGACGAGTGCGTTGTACAGTATTCTTACAGTTGACATACTGTGGAAATCCTTGCACTGTCTCAGAATGAAACCTAAATTTCGGAAGGACTTCCTACAGATGTCAACGATGTGTTTTCGGAATAGCAACTCTGGAACCATCTCCACGCCTAAGTCCCCGACAGCTGTGACGCGCGGCATCACCGCGCCCTCCATCTCGTATCTGTTCTGCAGCGGCGCCCTTGCGCGGCTGTAACTCATTATTTCGCACTTACTCTGATTAAAGTACAGCTTATTAGCTGCACTCCAACCTAGCACGCTGTTAATATCTAGCTGGAGCCGCTCGCAGTCGGCAGGTGCTTGCTATTGACAAATACAGCTTAAGGTCATCCGCGAATAACAAACACCTCGCTTCTGTAACGACCAACGGTAAGTCGTTTATTAACAGTATAAACTCCAGGGGACCGAGATTGCTTCCTTGGCTCACTTGGTAAAATAAGGCCTTGACTCGTATCCCCCGTATTCGACGTACTGCCGGCGATCAGCGAGATAGCTCGCGAAGAATCTGAGGAGGTGCGGTGTGAATCCCAGTGCGGCGAACTTGGTAAGCAAGACGTCGTTGTCGACGGTGTCGAAGGCTTTCCGGAAGTCGAAGTACGCGCAGTCCACCTGTCCCCCCGCGTCGATGACCGGCGCCAGGTATGTTATAAAAGACAACAAGTTGCTGCCCGTACTTCGGCCCGGTCGGAAGCCATGCTGAGCGTCGTTCAATTGCGATACCACCTGACAATGAATCACTTTGTGCAATACTGACTCAAAGATTTTTGCAAACGCCGACAGCACCGCCACCGGTCGGTATCCACTCACGTCCGAGCTTGAGCCACCTTTCGGAACCGGGATCACTCGAGTGGTTTTCCATTTATCTGGGTAGCGCCCTGCTACCAAGAATAAATTAAATATGTGGAGTAAGGGTTGTTCGAAAATTTGGCCACAATCTCTAACAAGATAAGGCGGTATCCCGTCTGGCCCTACCGAGTGCTTAGGCTTGAGTCGGCGCAGCGCGGCGCGCACGTCGGCCAGGCTGAGCCGGGTGACGTGCACGCGCGCCGCGCCGGCCCGCGCGCCCGCGCTCAGCTCCGCCGCCGCGGGGTCCAGTGCCGGTCGCACCGAGCCGTACACGGAATGGAAATAAGATGCGAAACATTCCGCACACTCTTTACCACCTAACTCTCTTCCATCTGCCGTAATTCTAATTTTATTACGTACCGATCGCTTAGATTTTATAAAATTCCAAAATGATTTCGGGTCATTCTTAATATTTGTTTGTAACTGTAACTGATAAGCTTCGTAATTTAATGTTAACTTATATTTTACTAATGCTCTATAGCGAGAAAAAGTAATGTAATCACTACGTGATTTATACATTTTATATAACTTGTGGTATCTCCACTTCGTCTTAATGTCACTAATCACATCCGGAGTATACCACTCTGGATAATGATATCGCGTAGTATATTCTATCGATATATGTCTGTCTATCGATATCGATATTTATCACGTTTTCATTAATTTAATTTTCTACAAAGTGTATATGTTACTTTTATCATTGTAGGTACTTCAAATTGCTCTAGATATTATTTACCACCAGGTGGTATAGTGGTGAAACGCTAGACTGTAAGATATCAAAATAAAAATATTACAGACAAATGTTACCTTTACATAATGTTTATGTCACTATGTCCAGGTTAAACGTTCTACTTGAAATTTTCACAAAGTATGGGCGCTATAAAAGCAAATAATTAATATTTTTTTGAAGTGAAAACTTCTTTAGCGTCTTTGTGAACTTTGTATAGGATTTGAATGGGATGGGTAAAATATGTTAAACTCGCGTCAGGACATCGCGTTGGGAGACGTGACCTGATCGAAAATTAGTAAGACGGAGGAAGAGTAGAAACTGTTATTGGGATGTGTAAAAAATGCGACACCAACACAGTATTCACACACACATTAATTGCTCGGTTGTTCGGGCGCTGCGCGGCGGCAATAGTTTCTTTACAAAACACAACAAAATACCTATTTTTGAAATTTCTAGCAGCCCGAGGACGCTCTTAATTAAATAAAACAAGAAATGATTGTTTGAAGTATTTATTTTTATACATTAAAGCCTTTTTTAACCGACTTCAAAAAAAAGAGGTTTCTCAATTCGATTTTTTTTTTAATGTTTGTTCGCGGATAACTTCGTCGTTTATGAACCGATTTCGATTATTATGTTTTTGTTCGAAAGGAGATATCCCAAGTGTGGTACCATGGTAATTTTATCGAGGTATGATAAGTATCTCCAGAGATATTGAGATAAACATCTTAAAATTGGTACTGAAAATGAATAGCGCGGCATTGAAGTCGGTTGTTTTTTAGTTTTTAAACGATATTATACTATTTTTCACATTGTCAATGATAAGTATTCTCTGGTCACATGTAATGAACTAAAAACTTTAACCACAAATTAAGTCTTGAGTCTTATCACATTGCTTGCACGAGAAACGGCACAAAATAGCGTTTAGTCATGAATTTTTATGCACACAACACTTTTAAACCATTTTGAAATACAAACTAATTGCAAGAGACACTGAGAACTATTTCAATACAATTAAAAGTAGATAGGTTTTGCTGTTTTTGCTGACAATTTCACTTCCATAATAACACAACCTAGGGTTTTTATTAAAACAATGTTTGCGAAAAATGCGAAATAAGTAGCAAGTTCACGCACCGCTCCGGTATAGATAATAAAAATAGAAAGCGATTTGAATGCACGGGTTCACACCTGTCAAATCGCTTTCAACTGAAATTTGAAAGCGACTAAAGTTGAAAGGCGTTTAACTTCTGTTGAAACGATTCTAGTCGCTTCAATTTTGTTGAAAGCCTGTTCACACCTTTCAAATCGCTTGCGATTCGCCAGTTGTGAACTGGGTATAAGAAAGGTTTTTTTTTAAATTTACTCTTTATGGGGATGAAGCGGGGGTTCAAAGTTTGGATAGTCATTTTATTCGACATTTCACACAAGTAATTCTGTAAATAAATAAGCAAATACGAGTTTCAGGCTTTTTCAAAATGCCACCCTTAGAGGGTGAAGTTGGGTAACAAAGTCTGGAAATCAATATTGTTTCGGATTGCACTAAAATTTAGAATGCAGATAGTTATCATATAGATGCTTATAGATATCACGTAGGTATCCGCTTAGAAAGAATTTTCTAAAAATTCCCCCAGGATATATTACTTATTTATAAACTTATAGATTTACTTAAGTATTATAAGTCTGTAAATAAATAAGTAAATATGTGTTGCAGGATTTTTGAAAGGGGTTGGTAAAAAAGTCTGAAAATCAATATGGTTTTTCGGGTTTTATAAATCCCTATTTCCCTTAGTCACGCAGTAACTTGAAAACGAGGTTGATTCTTTGATGTCTTTTATGATAGAAAAGTTTTTACAAAATGTGATGTGTACAAATCAGAATGCGTTTCTTTAAGTTTTCTTTCACTATTTCATTTTTTTCATATATAAAAATTGTCTGAAATAATGAAACACACTTACGTGTATGGTTGGCAACCCTACTTTAATAATTTTTTAATACTCGTCGTCGGATGGTTTCATTATTTTTTTAATTCGAAACGTTAAATTCTGTTTTTGCGATGTTTGCTTGATAATTGATTATGATTTATGATTTTGACGTATATATGTGTGTATATTAATACTGACTACATAATAAAAAAAAAAGTTTTAAGTAAAGAAAAGAAGTCTTTAACGCGGGCGAAGCCACAGGGCACTTCTAGTTATATATTTTGGCATTGTCCATTGGTTCCCCAATTGTAGAATGGTCAATTCAAATTAATGCTATTGTTACTGATAAAGATTATGAACACTAATAATTGCACATAGGTCCTTGCATGACAACTTTTACTTTTTGTTGTAATACCCAGTCAGTATGTTTTATGCTATAAACTGTTTTGATTGTACCTCCATAGACCAAGCTAAGTGAGACACTATTTTAGACAATTAACCATTCAGGTGGCGCCATATATATATATATATATATTATATATATAATAAAAAAAAATTAAAAATAACCTGTAGTCTAAATGGTTTAATGTCAATAATAAATATAATAAAATAATAATTTTACTTACCTAGTATAATTACCTAAACTATGATGGTATAATTTGTAAATTAGCCTTACAATATTATTATATGTTGTATGTAATTGAAACTAAATTAATGTTTTGTAAACACAGTTTTGAACAATAAATCAGTGCCGGATAAACCATGTAGCAAGAATAGCAATTTTTACGGGCCTCACGCAAAAGGGGGCTTGGCTCAACTTTAGTTCTACTCCAATCGATTTTGGGGTGGGGGGGGGGAAGGGGTAGAGCTCCCCCCTGAAGGAAAAGTTGCGGAGACCCCCCCTTTCGGAGATATGATTTTTTTTTTTTGTTTTGAACATTTAACAATGAAATCATCTAAATAAGTGAAAAATTGGTAGAAATGTTACATTAACTGACAATTTTAGGGGGAGAAGGAGGCGGGGGGATGGGTAGAGCTACCCCCTGAAGGGGATGTTGCAGAAACCCCTCCTTTCGGAGATATGATTTTTTGTTTTCTTTTATAACCAAACGTTTAAAAATATTTTTTTATTTTTTATAATAATGACAATAAAATATCTTGTTTAGGAATTCTGTTTTATTTTATTACTTTCCACATCCTACTACTCTAGCTGATTATATAATTTCTAAGATAAATACTAAATAACGAAAATCACTAGGTTAGGTTTAGATTTGAACCGCGACAACACCACGCGCGAGCCGAGCGAGCTAAGCGCGCGTGCCGCGGCAGCGGCCGGCGAAGCGCTAAAAAGGAACACACTTTAACCAAGCTCAATACCTCAAACTTGCTACTGAAAATGACAAACTTACATTCTCTTGTTATTTTAAGTGTTTGACATAATGCGTACATGACCTTTAGTGTATGAGCCCATCAACCCACCCTTTCCATATCCTACTCCAGAAAATTTAAAAAATTTTTAAAAAGTTTGGTTATAAAACAAAAAAAATACATATATCAGAAAGGAAGGGGTTTCTGCAACGTAATTCAATACAAAAAAATCATATCTCCGAAAGGGGGGGCTCCGCTACTTTTTCTTCAAGGGGGGGGGTTCTACCCCTTCCCCCCACCCCTAAAATCGATTGGAGTAGAACTAAAGTCGTACCGGGGGCTCTGCATATTTAGGCCCAGACTATTAATTACCCATAAAATTGTAACTTATAGGTATATTATAGCAAATAATCGCATTGAGTATTGAATTGTTTTTACCACTTTATACTTAAGAACCCATAGTAGATCAAGGGCTCTTTGAAAGAATTTGCTACGGCCCCCACAGTTGCTTTTGAAATAATGTGTTACGGGCCCAGCGTTTGCTTAATCCGGCACTGTAATACATAGGTACTATTCTATTCTAAAGGTCAATTAAAGAATTTCAGGAAGGACTTAATATGTACAAGTATTAAAATAAAAATTGAGCCACCACAGCAATATTTAACAAGTATGTATGCAGAGTTTATGCACTTACCAGATAAAGGCACCCCATGCTCCAATTCTTTACTAGAAAATAGACATGGATAACCATATCTGAGACGATTACCCTCGTCATCCAGTTGGTAACTGTCGAAGTGTTTTTGGCACACACGTTTATTTATTAACTGATACTTTGTTAGACCCTGAAGTTTGGAATTTACTGGCACCAAAAACGACAGCCACAAAGCCCTAAGTTTATCGCCCTTTGGTATACTATAAAGGCGGTGAGTTTTGATGGTAGAAGAACAACCAACAACACAGCACTTGAAGAGCGCCATGGCTGGCCGCGGACCACCACGGTCCAGGTCCACTTCAAAGCACTTTAAAGCCGGCTTTTCACTATGGGATATAATATAATGTATATTATATCTTGAGATATAAAATTTTATCGCTCGTCATACATTTTGTATGAGACCGTTTACACTATGCTATGATATATATTACATCCCAAGCTATAAATATTTTTTCGACCAACTGAGCGATGATATTTTTTTTTTTTTTTTGTTTCTTTATGGCTCCACACGATTAGTGTATTTAGCCAGTGTCAAGTATTGAAATTTTTCAAGTTTTTATGAATGTTAGTCGTAGAGATGGGTCAAGTCACATTTCAGGTCAGTTGTCAAGTAAAAGTCTAGTCTAAGTCATACCTTCAGTAAAGATGTGGTGTTTACTGAAGATTTTCAGTGGAATTTTGGTGAGAACGCAAATAGCATGTTTTTCAACATTGTGCTGTTTCCCTACACTCGCACACATTCACCGGCACTAAATGGTTAATAATCCACATTTATAACATAATAACACGCGGAAGAACACAAGTTTTAGGAAAGAATACAATGAGATCACACACACTTTTCCACGTTCCCGCCAAAACTCTGAGCGATGATATTACAGAAGGTTTATATTAATATTAGGCTTGCTTTGGGTAACTCCGGACACATCTATATCTTCGGATATATATCCTTCATTCCACAAGCCTAATATTAATATATCCCATATATCCGGTATATCTGAATGAAACATAAAATTTTTTTGCGAAATCGGTTAAAAAGTCAAGCCGTACGTGAATAGGTATTTTCTAAGCAATCGTGCTATTTCATTATTTTAGATCACATCGTCACTAACAACAGGTACATAAACAATGCAAGTTCAAAACACAACAGATACGGTCTGTGGCGACCTCGCCTTATTTTATGATGTTCGAACTCTTTGTTGACAGCTTAATTTTCTCATCCGATATATTTGAATGTTTTCATATGTCGATGGTAGTCAGGATTGGTGGCCAGGGTTTCGACATGTTATTTTTGACAAGTTTATATATTTTCACTGATAATGTTTGGTTATTAAAGAAGACCGATATTCTTTTCCAATTAAAGGATTAAAATCACATGAGACCGTTTTGTAAAGTAAACCGTCCATGTGAGGATTAATGTTAACCATTAATAAATTATTAAAACATACAAGACGAATTAAATGATTGAAGAGATTCTGTCACATACAAAATGAACACTTGACGGTCGCGTCGGAATAATATCTTCCTGGGACCGTCGATATAAAAGCTAAGTACCTAGACCTTCCTTATTAATCTAGAAGAGGACCCCTCTCTGTTCTTCCCCGGCTCTTACGCCTCAGTCGTAAAACGCCGGAACTGCAAGTGCCATCCCATTCCTGTCTCAATATTTAAGTAACAGTAGATAGGGTTGGCACACATAAAAGTAATTGGGATTTCCCGGGAGTTTTCCCGGAGGTCCCAAATTGGTGACCAGCGACGGAGTGCTGAACAGTGCAGAGCTGCAACTAGACGACAGGAGCCTAGAAGATTCCGTCGTCTTACCTCTTTTAGTGTGTGAAAGTGTTAAGGTACCCAAATTCGTCAGTTCCTGTCCCGGATTGTCGCAAACGACATTCCGAGGTCCCTGTTTTTTTTTTTTTAAGCGGACGCTGCCGGCGCATTCCTTTTATGTGGCGAACTTAATTATGTGTTTTTAGAATTTTTGTTTTATTATATCGTAGTTAGGCTATGCCTATAGGTGTAGATCGCCGCATCACGATCATTCTAGCCCAGAACAGCCTTGTAGAACCTAGAAAGGAATAAAAATTAATTTCCTTTGTTTTTTTTCCCTGTTGTCATTGTGCAATTGTTTTCTGTGCTTTGAAAATTTTCAGATTGGTACCTTCTGGAAGTTTTTTACTTCCCGGACGTGCAGTTGGATTGAAAGGCGTCGACGATGACGGGACAAGAGGCTCGTCCGTCGGGACCGACTACAGAAAGGGAGGCTCTTCTGCTGCACTGACTGCAGAAGAGGAGGGAGGGAGGGTTCTTCGAGGCATCGAATGATAGTCAGGATGGGCAAGTATGCGTCGGCCGGGTGAGTATTCGTACACCTGTTTTTTGTAAGGACAGGCCTGCCCTGTGGTTTGCCAGTCTTGAGTCGCAATTCGTTATTAATAAAATCACTCACGAAGTGACAACATTTTGTTATGCCGTGGCACACTTAGATATTAGTTGCACCAGGGAGGTTGAGGACATGATCGTCCAACCCCCTGCCGTTGCCCCGTATACAAAATTAAAGGAGGCGATTATATTGTGCTTCTCGGACTCACACGAAGAAAGCATTCGCAAACTATTAGAGGGCGTGACCATCGGGGACCGGAAGCCGTCGTCATTCTTGCGTCATTTAAGGACGCAGGCGGGTAGCAGTTTCCCCGAGGACGTTTTGAAGTCAATGTGGTCCAACAGATTACCGCGACAAATTCAAATTGTTTTGGCTGCACAACAGGTGCAGGTTTTAAATGAATTAGCGATTTTAGCGGACAGATTAATGGACATACAGATACAAGGTCCGTCCCAGGTTTGCGGCACGCGCGCAGAGACCCCGTACCCGTCTTCGGAGCGATCGGAGATGGAAGACTTAATAGAACAAATTTCAAAGTTAACGGGGATGGTTGCGTCTGTCATGCAGGTACAGTCGCGTAGTAGTAGGGCTCATAGCCCGAACAACAATAATCGTGAGGGTAATAGGCGCGACCGTAGCCGCAGTAGGTCGCGTCCAAGAAATACCATGCTGTGCTGGTACCACGATAGGTTTGCCGCTAAGGCAACAAAATGCGTGAAACCTTGTAGCTGGCAACAGGGAAATGCGAGCCGCGATCGATAGTAGCGGCGATCGATCGCGAGTTTAAAAGTCGTAGGTTGTTCGTTAGTGATCGTGCAACTAAAATAAATGTTTTTGTAGATACAGGTTCGGATATCTGCTGTTTCCCGCGACGCTTAATAAAGGGTCGTTTACGGGAGAGCGGGTACGAGTTGTTTGCCGCAAACCAGTCATCTATTAAAACCTACGGCACAACTACTCTTCATTTAGACCTCGGTTTTAGAAGAGAGTTCACTTGGAACTTTGTAATCGCAGATGTTAGCACTCCAATTATTGGCTCAGACTTTTTGAGCCACTATAATTTGTTACCCGACTGCCGTCGACAACGGATAATCGATGGGGTTACTAAAATGGGCGTTGTAGCAACTGCAGCAAACGTTGCACAGTCCAGTGTTAGGGCCATCGTACTCCCGAGTAACAGTTATACGGATTTGCTTTCAGATTTTCCCGATATTACGCGCCCACCAGGTATTGATAGGGTAGTCAGGCATTCGACTAGGCACCACATCGAAACAACAGAGGGACCACCCATTTCGTGCAGACCACGACGGCTGGCCCCCGATAAACTTCGTGTGGCGCAGCAAGAGTTCGACGCAATGGTTCGAGCTGGTACAGCTAGGCCTTCGGATAGTCCTTGGTCATCACCCTTGCACCTTGTTTCTAAAAAGTATTCAACCTGGCGTCCGTGTGGCGATTACCGGATATTAAACACGCGAACTATCCCGGATAGATATCCGGTTAGGCATATCGGTGATTTTGCTAGCAACTTAGCTAAGTCAACGGTATTTACGACCGTAGATTTGGTTAAAGCTTACAATCAAATTCCCGTGTTTAAAGGGAATATTTGCAAAACTGCGATTATAACACCGTTCGGGTTATTCGAATTTCCCTACATGACATTCGGTTTACGAAATGCAGGTCAGACTTTTCAACGATTTATCGATGAAGTCGTGCGAGGCCTCGATTTCTGTTACGCATACGTTGATGACATCCTGGTACATTCCGTGGATAAGCCCAGTCATGCGAAATACCTCAAAATACTGTTCGGTAGGTTACGACAGTTCGGTGTTGTTATTAACCCGGCAAAGTGCGTTTTTGGTACATCTGAGGTTACCTTTTTAGGTTATCAGATCAATGCAGAAGGCACAAAGCCGCCTAACGAGCGAATACAAGCGCTCGCAGAGTTCCCGCCTCCTAAAACTGTGCAGGGAATGCGACGTTTTTTAGGAATGTTAAATTTCTACCGCAGATTTTTACCCGGTGCAGCGAAATATCAGGCACCTCTGGTTGATGCGATTTCATCCACTCAAGGGAAAGGTACACAACCATTCCCTTGGACGGATGCCTTAGAAAAAGACTACATAGCTTGTAGGGATAGCCTCACAACAGTTACCTTGTTGTCACACCCTGATAGTAACGCGCAGTTAGGTTTATTTACCGACGCGTCAAGTACTCATGTAGGCTCGTGTTTACAACAACGTAAGAGCGATAATGAGAGTTGGCATCCCTTAGCCTTTTTCAGTAAAAAAATAACAGACAAGCAGAAGGAGTGGCCCGCTTATTATAGGGAACTTCTAGCTGTTTACGAGAGTGTTCAGCATTTCAGACATTTCTTGGAAGCGCAACATGTGACCATATTTACGGATCACAAACCTCTAATTTTCGCGTTTAAACAGCGAAGAGAAAAGTTACCACCGGTTTAATTAAACCAGTTGAGTTTCATTAGCCAATTTACCACTGATTTCGTGTACGTTAAAGGTGACGACAATGTAGTGGCAGATGCGATGTCGCGCATAGAGGCAATTTCTCTTACAGACGACTACGCTGCTCTGGTTGAAGCTCAGAAGGTGGACGAGGAACTTGTTACGTTGCGAGCAGATTCTTCTTTGAAATTAGAATCTGTTCCTATTCCAGGAACGGATATTTCTGTAACATGCGATGTATCAACGGGGAAACCGAGACCGTATTGACCCCCATCCTTTCGACGGCCTGTATTTCTCAGATTGCACAATCTCGGCCACCCTAGCGCGCGCACAAGCGCACGCCTGGTCGCAGATCGTTACATCTGGCCGTTACTTAGGAAAGATTGTATGTCTTGGGCACGTTGTTGTGTCTCATGCCAGCGTAGCAAAATTACCAGGCATGCTTCATCTCTGTTAGGCAATTTTGCCAGCACAAGTTCTCGTTTTCAGCAGGTACATTTAGACATAATCGGACCGATGCCGCATTCAAACGGTTTTACGTACTACCTCACCGCAATCGATAGATTTACGAGGTAGGCAGAGGCATGGCCGATGTCGTATATCACTGCTGAAGAGGTAGCAAATACCTTTGTCAACGGGTGGATTTCGCGATTTGGTGTACCACTCGTTGTCACTACTGACCAAGGCAGACAGTTTGAGTCTACCTTGTTTAATGAGTTGTTACAGTTTTGCGCAACTAAGCGAATTAGGACAACAAGTTATCATCCGCAAGCTAATGGGATGGTAGAACGTTTACACAGACAGCTTAAGGCTGCTTTAATGTGCCATGCAGAGACATGGAGTAAAGCCTTACCGCTGGTTCTGCTAGGTATTAGAACAGCACTCAAGGAAGACTTGAAATGTTCTGCTGCCGAGTTATTATATGGAGAGCCTTTGAGACTTCCAGGGGATTTTGTGGTACCATCCTTGCCAACCAGTGATAGTAGTGCGCATGATTTTTTGGCACAGCTACGTAAGGTTGTGGCAGATCTTCGCCCAATTCCTGCGTCTCGGCATTCGTCTCCTTCAGTTTTCACTTTTAAAGAAATGTCGACCACTACGCACGTGTTTTTACGTGACGATACGGTCCGACGTTCTCTTCAGCCACCCTATACTGGACCATATAAGGTCCTCAGTAGAGGGGCAAAAACCGTCACGATTGATGTGGGGGGGAAAAGGCAGGAGGTAAGCGTGGACAGAGTTAAACCAGCACATCTCGAGGCTGAGGATGATCATGTATCGACCTCAGTGCAACCAGGCAGCAACCCATAGGACGTACCTCTCACGGTGCCTGTTCCTCCGGTCGAAAATTTAATTCCATTGCCTGCCTCGAAGGAGTCTCCTCCACCAGCCTTGGATCCTGTCGTTTCGACGCGTTCTGGACGTCGAGTCAAATTTAGGGATGTTCTGGATCTGTGAATCCTTAGTCCCGATATAATTTGAGTTTTAGTTAATGTAAATTGTTATTTTGTATAATTTGGTTGACCTGACGTCCCGAATTTCAACTTCCTCTATGGTCATCTCAGATTTGTTTGATTCTGAATGACTATGGGACAATTTTGTTCATCCTTCCGATTACGGGCGGCCTCCCTTTTTGGTGGGGATGTTCGTCTTCGTGGGGGGGTGATGTGGCGACCTCGCCTTATTTTATGATGTTCGAACTCTTTGTTGACAGCTTAATTTTCTCATCCGATATATTTGAATGTTTTCATATGTCGATGGTAGAATTGGTTGCCAGGGTTTCGACATGTTATTTTTGACAAGTTAATATATTTTCACTGATAATGTTTGGTTATTAAAGAAAACCAATATTATTTTCCAATTAAAGGATTAAAATCACATGAGACCGTTTTGTAAAGTAAACCGTCCATGTGAGGATTAATGTTAACCATTAATAAATTATTAAAACATACAAGACGAATTAAATGATTGAAGAGATTCTGTCAAATACAAAATGAACACTTGACGGTCGCGTCGGAATAATATCTTCCTGGGACCGTCGATATAAAAGCTAAGTACCTAGACCTTCCTTATTAATCTAGAAGAGGACCCCTCTCTGTTCTTCCCCGGCTCTTACGCCTCAGTCGTAAAACGCCGGAACTGCAAGTGCCATCCCATTCCTGTCTCAATATTTAAGTAACAGTAGATAGGGTTGGCACACATAAAAGTAATTGGGATTTCCCGGGAGTTTTCCCGGAGGTCCCAAAGGTCTAATGTTAGATAATATCGGTTATGAAACGCAGATATGCTTAATTTTGGATATGGGTTATACTAATGGATATAATTTGTCTTTGTAAGTGAGTTTCTCTGCAAAGTCTGAAACACAACTCACATGGGTATACCGGACATACGATGCAGTTATACTCAAAGAGAATATAATACTAGGTATTATACTAAGCGGATATATTAAGCGGATATACTAAGCGGATATATATGTATCTTTATATGGAATGATATACCATATATCCACTCCTCTGTCGGATATAGTAAGCCCAAGCCTAGTTTATATTTTACCTCACGTCCAGTGTCTCCAGGTTATGTAAATGGAATTTCCCCAAATCCGGTTTTAATTTTCCCCATAACGATACAAATTAATTTTGTATCTAATATGAAATAAATCTAATGCGAAAAATTAATTTGTCTGTGTATTTTATTACTATTTTGACAGCCACTAAAAATCAAACACAGTTTTCACCTATGTTACCTCCATTAATTATTGGATGTCGTCATTATTCACACTATTATTCGTGACTTTGTACACTTCTTATGACTAACATTTAAAAAAAAAATTTCCCCACAGTTTACATTTCCCCGTTAATTCCCCAAAGATTTTATTTTTCCCCAATATGGGGAAAGAAACCCCTAATCTGGAGACACTGGGCTGCGTTCACGACCTAGGCTGCGTTCACGTCCTCCGGCGAAGATTTTTTGGTTGCTTTGCAACTCGCTCGAAGGTCCGGTCCGGCACGACCACGGGTGTTTTTCTAGTCATTGTTCCGAGTGTTTTTCACTCAAATTGTGACTTTGACATTTTTCGTAGACTCGAATTTCGAGGTTATGTTCATTTATTGAAGTTATACTTCTTTTGGCGCGATAGAGAAAAATGATGAGAGTGAATTATTTCGATGCGCGCGAACACTGACACCTAAATTCAACACCGTGAAGTTAGTTCTAGGTGGCATGACTATGTTCAAGTTGTATATGTCATATTAACGTCATATTTTTACGTTAATAAAACCTTTTTTATTTAAATAAAATCTTTTTGATTAATTTTAATATTTATCGTTAATCACTACTCCATTTTAGTTATTTTTTTTCCATACGCCACAGAAGTATAACTACTAACGCGTGTACATAAGTACACACACTCTTTTTTATTTTCTTGTTCCGAATATTTTCCATAATATTTTTCGTTTTTAGGGTTCCGTAGTCCTGACAAGGATATATATATAGGATATAGTTTCGTCATGTCCGTCTGTCTGTCTGTCTGTCCGAGGTATTGCTAAGAGACCGTTAATACTAGAAAGCTGTAATTTTGTAGGGGTATGTAAATAAATGACGTTGACAAAGTGCTGAAATAAAATTTTGAAAAATATATTTTTTTAAGGTAGCTCCCCTATATAAGAAGTGGGGATGAATTTTTTTTTCATCATCTACCCCATCGTGTGGGGTATCGTTGAATAGGTTTTTTAAAATGACTTCAGGGTTGCTAATACCATGTTTTGATTGAATGCTCCATTTACGAAATATTAAACTTTAAAGTGCAAATTTTTGTTCCAGTAGGGCGTCCCCCCCTCCTCTAAAAGCTAAACTGCGCGCTTGAAAAATCTGGAAAAATTCGTGATAATAGGGCATTTCATGAACTTTGAAGGAAAATTATAGCGGTTAAGATAACTTTATTGGTTTAGCAGTAATAGTCGTTGAACTTGGGTGTTCGAAAATTTTGTACCAAATACAAAATCCTTAGAAAAAATCCTTTAAAATGACAAAGACGGAGTATCTTGTCGCTTGTTTATAACGGGTAAAGACTTGAATTGAATAACAGGCTTCTACGGAACCCTACACTGCGCGTGGCCTGACACGCACTTGGCCGGTTATTAAACCTTTTCACGCCAAATTTACTGTCACAAATATCAGAGCGTTTTTTAACCAAATTTTGCAAATTTCTTCTGATCCCGTTAATCTGTAAATAAACTGGCCAAGTGCAAGTCGGACTCGCACTCGTAGGGTTCCGTAACACAGTTAAATATTCCATAACTATGATTTTTCGCAACTACAAAATTAACTTTGTTTTTCATAGTGCTTGTATGAAAAACAAAGTTATCTTTGCGGTCGCCATATCTCTAAAACTGCTGACTGTATCTCGTTCAAACCAACTTTCGTTGTTAGTTTTTATTAAGATCTACAGTATATATTTTTTTTAGATTTTTCACTCCCATACTTTAAAAGTTTGAGGGGGGGGACACACATTTTACCACTTTAGACGCGTCTATCTTTCAAATGATTAACTTTGAGAAAAAATGATTTTAGGAACCTCAATGTCATTTTTAATGACCTATCCATAGACACACCACACGTATAGGTTTGAAGAAAAAAATTTTTTTTTGTTTCAATTCCATGTATGGGAAAAAACTTTTATATTTTTTATTTTTGTATAAAAATTGGAAAGCGGTTTACAGAATACATCTACCTACCAAGTTTCAATTTTGTAGTCCTAACAGTTTCGGAATTAAATGGCTGTGACATACGGACGGACAGACAGACAGACAGACGAGACGAGACATGACGAATCTATAAGGGTTCCGTTTTTTGCCATTTGGCTACGGAACCCTAAAAAAATACGGCTTTTCCCGCCAAATTTACTGTCACAAACGTCAGCGTTTTTTAACCATCGAATTTGATGGTTAAAAAGGTGCAACTGGAGTGAAATAACCGAGGTCGTGAACGACACAGTTGCTACAAACTAGTGCGACGCTCTGAGGTCGTGAACGGGGTTAGAGCGTTTGGGTGAACTCCGAGCGTAGATCGTGAACTCCGGGCTCCGTTCACGACCTGCGCTCGGAGTGTAACCATTTTTTACAGATTAAGGGGATTAGAATAAATTTGCATTGTCGAGACCAAGACGTGACATGACGAGACATTAACCGTAAAAACAAACGGAAAATATTTAGTAATAGAAAAATAAATGAACATAACCTCGAAATTCGAGTCTGCGCAACATGTCAAAGTCACAATTTGAGTGAAAAACAACCAAAACTTCTTCTCTGAAGGACGTGAGGACGTGAACGAAGCCCAGGGCTGCGTTCACGTCCTCCGGAGAAGGATTTTTGGTTGTTTTGCAACTCGCTCGAAGGTCTGGAACTCCCACGGTTGTTTTTGTTGTCAAAGCAATGTCACATCACTGTTATTTAGCTGTGTGTATTACTTCACTGGTATAGTAGTCTGTGGACGCAGCAAGGTTGACAACTGACAAGTAGCAATGTCGTAGTTGTAATGAAGAAATAAATTAATATTCTCCCTCAAGTCTTCGTCTTCATCTGACCCCTAGTCCTCAACAGTTTTTCACTCAAATTGTGACTTTGACATTTTGCGCAGACTTGAATTTCGAGGTTATGTTCATTTATTTTTCTTGTTTCCCAATAATTTCTGTTTGTTTTTACGATTAATGTCTCGTCATGTCACGTCTTGGTCTCGACAATGCCATTTTCTTCCGATCCCCGTAATCTATAAAAAAATTACAGCATATCCCGCCAAATTTACTGTCACAAACGTCAGAGCGTTTTTTAACCATCGAATTTGGTGGTTAAAAAGTTGCAACTGGAGTGAAACAACCGAGGTCGTGAACGACACAGTTGCTACAACCGAGTGCGACGCTCTGAGGTCGTGAACGGGGGTAGAGCGTTTGGTTGCACTCCGAGCGTAGGTCGTGAACGGAGCCCAGGGCGCTAAAGAGTAACATAATACTGACTCCTATTGTACTTAGTATTATATTCTTATTATATTTTTATTCTTTGATATTCTCTTTGATTGACTTACTCAGTATATACTTTACTTAGTATTTACGTTCTCTTTGTATATCTGTGACTCTTGAGATCTTTGTAGTAATGTGTGATCTGTGATATACTCATTACTCTTATTATCTGTGATGCGATAGAAACAAAATAAATTGTTTAAATTAATTTTTTTATATAATATTGAGATTGGCGAAATTGTGGTGGCATTATCGCAAAGACGCAAAAGCCAAAAACAAAGAAAATAATAATGTATAATATCTTATTATGCCATAATTAATATGGCACTGATTCAGTGAAACCACTATATAACTAGCGGTATTATTTATTGCTTACACTTTCACAGTGATTCAAAGAGCTTAGAGCAGTGATATTGTATTGTTCAGTGACAAGGCCGCTGTGGGCGCTGTGCGCTACCCGTATACTTACAGTACTTTATACTACGCTATATAACGTAGTATATATATATTATTCTCTTTGACGCTACACCTAGAGTGATCCGATAAGTACCTACATCGAAATTAGAAATGGAAGACCATCACATAAAGGCTATTCAAAGAAACATTAGCTCATTACTATCTCAAACTGATCTGAATGTTATGGTGTCGACTCTTGAAGAAAAAGAGATATTCACTCCGCACAACTTGGAAACGTACAGAGTAATTATCAGTGTTATCATAATAACTCAATTTGCCAATTTTTATCAATTTAAACTATTCTGAAATAACTAATCACACCATAGTACCTACATGTTAAGTTCAGCTTTATTGTTCTAATTTATATCCCAAAAATTATCATTATTTATATGGTAAGTACTTGTAGTAACAGTTATTTATGTTTTGTCTATAGGACACAAGTACTACAGAAATGCATCGTAAACGTTGCATGTACAATGACATAACGAGGCGAGGTCCGAAAGCTTTCGACGCGTTGCTGGAGAGTCTGCAGTACAACGGGCACTGGGACCTGGTGCGCATGCTGGACCCTGACTCCAACTTGCACACGCGGCCATCCAACACCACCAGTATATGCTCACTTTCACTGCTTTCATTATCTCATTCATCTCATCGTCAACAAAACCTTCCCAATTATATGAGTTACAGTTCTTAGACAGAAAAGTGGTTACAGTTGTTTTCAATTGCAAATCACAGTTTAATTAATCAGAATGCCCGATGTGGGTAACTGACGGGTCTTACAGGGCAATGACAACTAGCCTAATGTAAATTAAGTCAGTAACTCAATAAATTATTCTGATTAAAGCTGAAAGAAGTTATTCAAGAAAAATTATGTAATGTGTGAATGCTTACGTTTTGTAAATATGTACTTAATTGGCAAGTTTACGGTTCCTACAGCACCATACATTTACAGATTCATATAGATCTCTATGAATTAAGATGAAAAGTATAAATCATATTTGTTCATAGGAACCATAGAATACTCATTTAATTAACATTTTTCACAAATGAAGTAAAAGTTGGTAGCTCTGGAATTCATCCTACACATTCATCCCTGTACACTGTGTCTGTGTGGTGCTAGATGGGGGTAGCTGCGGGTGAGGCTTAATATTATACCACGAATAGACAAAATCATAATAATATAAGCTCAGAACATGAGAACACTCACATTAAAATAATCAAATCAATTATCAATTAGTTTGCTGATTTTAGCTTGATACTTAGTGCCGATAGAGAAGTTAAAGATTATAAGTGTTACATGTGTACCTATGCATTTGTGTGTTTGTTGTCTGTGGCATCGTAGCAACCAAACAAATGAACGGATTTTGACTTAGTTTTTTCTTATTGATAGGTGTCTTCATCTAGAGTGTTTTAAGCTTTATTTCATGAAAATCCGTTCAACCATTTAAATATTATCAGCTCTTGTTTTGTTGATGAGACTATCACAGCAACTTTGGTAGCCCTGTGACCGGGGCCGTAAAAAAATCTAAATGTCACTTCTGCTTACTACTTTCCCGCCACTCTGAGATGTCGTGTTTAGGCTCATTGTAATGGTCTTAATTAACAAATTATACATATACAAATCAGTCGGGGGTGGTATTAAATTTTAAATTTAATTATTATATTGATGACTGAACGTTACAGGACCGTCAGCTGATACAGAGAACAACTTTCACAGTCTTCGAAAACCTAAAATCCCTAAAAATAGTAAGTGCAATGGAAAATAAGAATGTTTTGTGACTCAAATATTGTGTTGTCCCTCAATGTAATTTAATTATGTAAAGTAAAAACAATAAAGTTGTATTGTATTGATTCAGATAATGCGCCGACAGAAGATATAGTTCCTGTGGCGCCCATCATTCCACTCAACATCAATGAAGCATTTCCTTTTACTGTGAAGAAATCAGTCGATTTCATAGATGAAGATGAACACAATGGTATATTCAGTTAATGTTTTGTCTAGCTAACTCCTTGCTATGGATTATTTTATTATTTGTTATAAATTATGTTTGCACTCACATATTAATCATAATCAGGTATCATCATCACTACATAGTATAAAACAAAGTCGCCTTTTCTGTCCCTATATCCCTATGTGCGCTTAAATCTTTAAAACTACGCAACGGATTTTGATGCGGTTTTTTCCAATAGATAGAGTGATTCAAGAGGAAGGTTTATATGTATAATACATGCATCATATACTAAGGCAACATTGCTAATTTTAGATGTTTCTAACGTGATGTCGTAAATTAACCTATTTTTTTGGGCTTATTTAGCAATTTAGCAAAAACGCTGCCTAAACCCTACGAGTTAGATCAAATTAATGTACTACAGTATTGTACACCATAAAAAGGTCTACAAAAAAGTCCGCGATGGTATATGTTTATCTTTTAGGGATAACCCACATTAACCATTTTTATTGTTTACTTTTTACGTGAAAAAATGGCTTATTTACGAAGCTATTTTAAGCAATACGGCATTAATCCTTATCGAATTAAGTACCTTAAATACAGTGTGCAATTAATATAGATCAATATGGTTCCTTACAGCATGTAAATTAAACAAATATTTTCGGAGATATTACAAATTTAAAATTTGCGTTTGCCGCGGGCGGTACCGGTCGGACGGGGCAGTGCGAGGAGGCATGCCTATAAATAGCGCGTCGGAGGCCGCGGTTCTCCCTATAGCACTTTGAATTTAGCAGCAATCGGACGCGTTATCACTGAAAACTTTCATAATAGAGTGCACAATACTCACAGGATGTGGTACCCGAGAAGATGTATTGATTCCCCGAATCCCTCTGATACCATCGGATTTACCCTTCCAATTTAAACGTTTACAGTTTCCGGTAAAGACATCTTTTGCAATGACCATTAATAAATCGCAAGGTCAAACCTTCAACGTTGCAGGCTTAGATTTGAGCGTTGACTGTTTTTCACATGGCCAACTGTATGTCGCTCTTTCAAGAGTAACCTCAAGAGAAAACATGTTTGTATTGTCTAATGACAAGAAAGCTGTGAACGTTGTGTATAAAGACATCCTGTAATATATTAATTGTTGTAAAAATAAAATAAATACCTAGGTAAAAATGTAAAAAGTAAATAAGTAAAAATGTGTAATGTAATAAAAATTGTATGAATTTAGATATTCCAAAGATAGCAGGAAATCTTCATAGTAAGTATAGGGAAAGAGGAATTGTTTTACTCCAAATTTAATGCGTGCTGGCCAAGGGCAGTAATGAATGAATCAAAAATACTGGATCGATTTTAATCATGTTTTCATTGAGTGACATAGGCATATATATTTTATGCCCGTGCAAAGTCGGAGCGGGCCGCTATGTTTTTATATACAACGTTCATAGTTTTTCTGTAGTGTATTTAATTTAGTATCAGCATTGCACCCGTGCGAAGCCGGGGCGGGTCGCTAGTAAAAAATAAATGTAAGTGGCAGAAATGTTTTACTTACTAAAACCGGCCGGGGTGGGCAAACAGGCGACAATTTTTCAATGTATGGATGTGTTTTGCATTAATAGGAAATATGCATGTTTTTTTTTTAATATTTTTATTTCACTCATTACATCCATATAACATAATAAAAAAATAAAATACTGCTGGAATTAGTCTAATTATTTTTTAAATAAACATTTAAATATACAAATAAATTTGAGCAGTTGAAACGCCATCATTTCCCGGGCTCTTTGGTAGTGCATTGTGACGTCACGCACTTACTTCAGACACACGCCGCCTGAAGCAAACTAGCTTTTTTTTCTTTAACTAAGACTCCGCGCGATTATTGTATTTAGCCAATGGCATGTTTTTCTTACATTATACAGTTTCTCTAATCTCGTACTCATTTTTATAATTGTTAGTAATATACATTTTTGCACAATAATACGCGGCAAACACAATATTTGGAAATAAATACAATAAGACCACACCATACATTTATTTTTATGTTCTTTTTATGTTTATTCCCGCGCTCAATGTTTCTATCACGTGGAGTAGTGCATAATGACGTCAACTTTCGATTCGACCAATGGTGATCTGTTTTACAAACTTAAATTTCCCTCGCTTAAATTGCATTTTTAATTTATTATTTTAAGCACACAAAATGAAATTAAATACAAAAAAAGGTTTTACATATAACTCTAGGACAACAAAGAATCGAAAAAAAAATGACTTCCAATAAATGTGAGCTTCATGCATATTCCCTATTACAGTTATGTAACATAGTTCCCATCATTAAAATAATTATGGAACTTATCTCGCTAAAGCATTAATTTTATTTTCCTCAATGCTTCGACCAAGTGGCATGGATCATAGTCATATATAATCATTTTATTCTATGTCGTGGTCACGAGATGACTGGTAATTGTGACTATATATGTAGTACTAACGAACGCTGAATAAATAGAAGTGGTCATACTCACAATTCTACAAAAATCACATCCTATAAAAAGATTAAATTAACTATATAAAATTAAATTGTATATATTCATCATCATTATCAGCTGGTGTCCGTCCACTGCTGGACGTAGGCCTCTCCCAAAGTGCGCCACTGAGCCCGGTCTACGGCTCTTCTTTTCCAGTCAGTTTTAAATAGTGATAATGGTTTTTAATAGTTTATACAGTGAGTTCTTTTACAATGTTATATATTGTCATACAATAAAAATATGAACAAGTATGTAATGTAACATGTTTGATTTTGCAGGCAGAATCCCGCAGTACCCGACGCGCGGCAAGGAGCGCGGCGTGCTGCTGCTGCTGACGTACAAGTCGTTCGTGCGCGACGTGGAGCCCCCGCGTGCAGGGGCGGAGGTCGACCACCTACATCTCAAGCATCTGTTCTATGAGATGGGGTTTCGTGTGCTGCCATATATAGACCTCGATGAGAAGGTTGCTGGCTTTTTTACATTAGTTTTCTATACTTATCTCGACCGTGAGAAACTTCTGTGGGTTTCACGCAAGGTCGAAATGGCAAATGAAAGAAGACACATCTATACATGCGTAAAGATCAATCTTACTCCATTCAGCTTTTGTTCGTATTCACAAAAATATCTCCCAGTATGTAGCACGACATCGTCCAATCGACCATTCACATAATTTTACAAGAGAAAGGTTTATGCTTGCGTAAGATGGATCAATAAATGATCACTATTTATTTAAAATATGATATTTATTTAAGAATCTAGTGATTATATAATATACTAAAAATGCCCCGCGGCTTCGCCCGCGTTAAAGACTTCTTTTATTTACTTAAAACTTTTATTTTGTAAAAGCCTTTTTTTCCTTTCTATTATAAAAGACAATCAAAGAAGTAAAAGCCAAGCGGATACCTACGTCATAACAACTATTTGCATTCTAAATTTCAGCGCAATCCAAAACAATATTGATTTTCAGACTTTGTTACCCACTTCACCCTCTAAGGGTGGCATTTTGAAAAAGCCTGAAAATCGTATTTACTCATTTATTTACAGAAGTACTTGTGTGAAATGTCGAATAAAATGATTATCCAAACTTAGAGCCCCCGCTTCATCCCCTTAAAGAGTGAATTTGAAAAATCCTTTCTAGCGGATACCTACGTCAAAATAACTATCTGCATGCCAAATTTCAGCGCAATCCGAAACAATATTGATTTTCACACTGTTACCCCATTTCACCCTCTCAGGGGTTGAATTTCGAAAAAGCCTGCAACACGTTATTACTAATGTATTTACTGAAGCACTTGTGTGAAGTATCGAATAGAAAAAACTATCTTATCTTGTTTCTCCATACAAACTTTGAACCCCCGTTTCATCCCCTAAAGGGGTGAATTTTTGAAAATCCTTTCTTAGTACACCCTTACGTACTAAGACAAATATACCCTCCAAATTTCAAGTCTCTACGACCAGTGGTTTAGGCTGTGCGTTGTCTGTCAGTCAGTCAGTATATCAGGACAAAGATTCTTATAGTATTAGATATATATATAATCTTTATTAATACCTGGATTACCGAGCAAAGCTCGGTATTGTATGTATATATTTTTTTGTTAAATCGAGTTTTTTGGATTTCTTTTGGCTCCCATTAATAGTTTTACTCACAAAAGAAGCAAAAAAAATAATAATAGAAAACAAAAAAAGGGAAAAATAGTCATCTCATCTGGTCTCGAACCAGGGATCGAATGCTATCCAAACATCCAATCAATCTTCCACCGAGCTATCATAACATTGTTAAATGAGTCGAAATTACCCTTTGTATTCTAATGATATTGTAGCAGTTTTTCAATGCCTAAAAACACGAATAAAATAACATTTTCTGAAAATGAATCCTAGCTAGATCGATTTATCACCCCCGAAATCCCCTATATACTAAATTTTATGAAAATCGTTGGAGCCGTTTCCGAGATTCAGATTATATATTTATATACAAGAATTGCTTGTTTAGGTATTAGATAACATAATAAAAATTACATAACATATATAACAATGTACAAAAAAATTATAAAGTGTGTAACACTCAAAGAACATAATATTTAATCTAGTGATTAATTACTGCTCCAGCTTATCTTATTAGGTAAACTTTCCTACTGTTACAGAATAAATAATAGTTCAAATACTACTGTAAAATTAGGTCAATGGACGATTGGACAAATAAGTGTAATGGACATAGTTTTTTTTGTACCTTTCAGTTCAGCTAACGTTTCACTACTACATCCTATATTAGATAGACAATTGTAGTATAATCACTATAAATTAAAATTATATTTTTGATTAAAGGTGGTAACAAAACTAACTAATTAAACTAGCTAGCCTCCTCGGCTCCGCGTGCATAGACATACTCGTACATAATATTATACACAGCCTTCGAGCATTTACTAATAGAGATGTTAACGTTGTAATCCACAAACATTTTTTTCTACCGATACTTACGGGGGACGAGGTATATAATACAGCGTAGTTACGCACGCTCATATGGCCATATGGCCAGCAGAGGGGTTCGCCTTGCGTTAACATCTCCATTGGTAAATGCTCGAAGTACACAGCGCAAAAGTCAACCCGGAAATTGTGGTAGCGTGCAGTGTAAGATATATAATTGTTGTGGTAGGTTTGTAATGTTCAGTAGGCTTAGAACAATATTAGTATGGTTCATAGACATTTTGTATCACTATTTATTTAAGAAACACCTCCGTCTAACTAAAGTATTTTTAAAAGCCCTGTCCATCCAAAGGTTGCCTGGAAGAAATCACTGTTAGCGATAAGGCCGCCCATTGTTACAATATGAATATTACTTATTTATTGTACATTTTAAGGATAAGTTTTAAAGATAGAGTTTAAGGTTAAGAGGTGTCACAATGTTTGTATTGTATTGTATACGAGCGGTGCGTGGTGTGGTGTCATAGGAGACGCGGCGGACGCTGAGCAGTATGCGCGAGGTGCTGCCGCGCGGCGTGGCCAGCGTGTTCGTGGTGGTGGCGTCGCACGGACACGAGCGGCACGGGAACGACACCGAGATCCGCTGCAGCGACGGCCTCTTGATCCCCGTGCGCGACGTCATCGACTACTTCAGCAACAAGAACCTGCCGCACCTCGTCGGCACGCCCAAGGTCTTCGTCTTCCAGATCTGCAGGTGCGTGCCCGAGTACCCGCTTCGTGCTCATCCTAAACCTAGTTAACGACCTTTCTCTTTAGGACAGACTTGTTAGCAGCAATTTTAAGGTTCCGTAGTAACTTTCAAACTACTATAAGTTCTGCATTTCCGTCTGGCTGTCGGTCTGTCCCAGGACTGTCTGTGAGAGAAACTACGGGGAAGGGAGTCTTTTTGATTGCGCAAACATGCAACTTTATGGGTTTGAACAGGGTAACCAGGTTCACCTCATTCGCTGACTCTCTCGAAAGAGTTCTCGTTTTCAGACAGAAAGTTGTCTCTGCACTCCTGCAGTTCAGTAGGTGGGGTGTTTTCACGACCGGTGTACTGAGTGTCGCCAGTACTATGTGTCTTCATATCAATGAAGTTTGCTGATCCGCATTATTTCATTGATATGCAGAATAAATAGATTGGGCGACAACATAGAACCCTGTAGAACGCCAGCATCGGATGAACATTTGTTCGAACTTATTATAGAATCATCTCCTACGAGCGTTATGCTGCGGCTATCATAGAAGCTGGCAGTCCAGACACACAGCCTCTCTGGTAGACCGAAGGGAGCTTGGAAAGAAACACCTTATGCCAGACCCAGTCGAAAGCTTTAGGAAAGTCCAAGCTTACGGCAAGTGCTACCCTCTACTTTTCAAAGCTTCAGTAATTGTGATTGACCTTTCATTGGACAGATTTGTGCGATTACCTCTTTCCGGTTAGGGTGATCTAGGGCATCAGCAGGCTTATCAAGAGCGAGGTGTAGGAGAGCAGTGTGGTGGTGACAATGACCCTACACGGTTCGCGATGATGACAGAATTACCAGTAACCATTAAACACACACTGGCAGCAAATAAGATGTTCATACATTCCCTTTCCCTTACGATAGATAGATTATGTAGGTAAAGATTGAAGGTGAGCAAGGAAGAGATAATAGTGAGTGTTGTGACACAAGCAGGGGTGGCAACATGGACTTCGTGCACACGGCGGCGCCGGCGCTGCTGCGGCAGCCGGCGGAGCGCGACGGGCACGTGTTCAGCGGGGAGCGCACCGCCGCCGCCGCGCCGCCGCTCGCGCGCGGCAAGGGCGCCGTCTACACCGACATACTCATCGTGCAGTCCACCTTGCCAGGTCACTTACATATCGGTATATACTGCTATAGCTCTCGATAGGCTCTTCTATAGTTTCACGACCAAACATTTTTCATCTCTTTCACTATTTATGAGCTACAGCGACACAGAGCTTACGGAATAATAGGGACGCCAACGAGCCGTCCAATATTATGTACTAGCTGTTCCCGCGACTTCGTCCGCGTGGAATAGTGCTTTGGGTTGCATTTTTATTTATTTAGGCAAATTATTTACAAATGAAACATACGTATAAATACTTTATCGTCGTCTGTCTGCCCGTTCGGATAAGCACACTTAGGTATATTTTCCTACCTACACCGCGCCGTACCGTGCCCCCCCCCCCCTTCATTAAGTTAACTTCAATTTCACATTTTGTATTGACTCCGTAAATGTTACAGCAGGATAGTTCTAATATTTTGTCTCTTGTCGCTAACTTATAAAACATTTACATAAACCTTACTTATTTCCATACAAACGTTCATCTCCTATTCCTTTTTGTTATTTTACACCCTTGAAGGCTAAACTTCTGCAAACTTTAAATCATTTGAATGTCATATTTATTTATATCGAATCAACAGCCTAAATAATAAGTTTCAAGCTTCTAGCTCTAACAATGACAATACTTCCTTCAACCCTTGATTCGCATTAAAAAGTAGCCTATGTTCTTTCTCAGGCTCTAGACTATCTGTGTACCAAATTTCATTTAAATCGGTTCAGTAGTTTAGGCGTGAAAGCGAGACAGACAGAAAGAGTTACTTTCGCATTTATAGTATTAGTAAGGATTAATTTAACCCGTGCGGAGCTGGGGCCGGTTGCAAGTTAATTATATTTTTATTAGTCACAAAATATATATATATAGCTGTGGTTATAAATTGCCATTAATTATCGTATCCTTCATTATACACCTACAATCTTTTACCAGTCACACTGTATAGCTCTTAGTTTTTTTCCTAAAAGCTATTCTTATTAGTCTCCAAAACATTTTAAAATTGGGAGAATACGGTTCAGCCCAGGTGGGCTGAACCGTATTCTCCCAAAGTAAATGTCAAAAAAAAAGTTCTAATCTAGGTAGATTAGAACTTTTTTTTTGACATTTACATATTTTGCATTCAAAAATATCAATTACGTTAGAGATAGAAAAGTAAAGCACATCGGTCGAACGTGCATGCACGAGCCTGTCGCGTTCGGTGTGACAGGCCTGACAGGTGATAGGATTTTACATATAAATGATTCAGGGGTTGTACAGGTACAAAATTATAAAATACATACTACTAATATATGTAGTCAGTTATATGTCAATAATTGATTTCTGATTCTGCCCAAATGTGATTCACGTATAGTGAGTGAAATAGGAGCTGACATGTATTTGAGGCTGAATGTGTACACGTATTGTGTTGCGTGCAGGGTTCGCATCGCACCGCGACCCCACGCTGGGCTCGTGGTACTTCCAGGCGCTGTGCCAGGTGTTCGCGGAGCACGCGCACGACACGGACGTGGACACCATGTTCTCGCTGGTGGACAGCCGCCTGCGCGCCTGCTTCGAGATACAGACCTCCTCCGTGGACCGCTGGGGGTTCAACCGCCGCCTCTACCTGCACCCCGGCCTGCATCACTGACCCGGGCATCCTCGCGTCTGTCCATTCTATTCTACGCAGATGTGAGCCGAGTGTCGTGCAGCGTATAGTTAATGTGTGCGTGGAATAAATTGACGCTGCTCTTCCAATGTTGATGTGTGCAACCCGAAGTACCATGTCCAGTACCCTTAGTATGAGTTTTCATCGTAAACGCTTTTGACAGATCTCATATATTTTTCCACTTATTGTGGCTCCCTGATTGGTCTAAATTTAGTGAAGTGTGAAAACCGCTAGAAGCGTTGTACTGTACTGTTTGTGATACAACATTTGTTTGTTATACGATATCGAGTTCGGTATGAAAACTAAGGGTACTGATGAGCTTCGTGTCGTGTGTAGTCAATGTGTGAGTGAAATAAAGCGACGCTGCTCTTCTAATGTGCATGTGCCAGCCGAAGTATGTTCTGTGCGTTCGTTGTAAGCTAGAGACAAACTGAGTCTACTTACTCAACAAATCCAATACATTATGATATCTGGACTTTTGATTTTATATAAAAATCTATGCAATAGTTTTCAACTCAAACTCACTTGTCGTATACAACGCGTGTGTGTGTGTAAGACATAATGTGTTGCGTATGTGGGCTCAGTTTGTCTCTTACTTTAGTCGACATGTGGTGCTTTACGAAATGTATCATTAAGAAATAATGTAACGAAGAAGCGGGCGAAGCGCCGTAAGTGCCTTGAGTTGACAATGTGATATCGCATTCCATGTTAACTTAGTTATGTATGCCAGGACCTTGTGGGAAGAACAAGCACTGAGCTTCAACAATTTTAGAAAAAAACTGGTTTTATAAGAAGACAGTTCTGGGTGTTTTCGTCACTACTTACATTATTTAATCTGTTTTTATCATGTTAATATATGTTTATTTTATACTACTTAGCAATGTGCAACAAAATAAAGCGCTTACTTTACGATCTGCCACTCTCATTAGACAGTTGAGTTTAACGCATACCGACCGACGCTACGGATATTCGCTATACTATTCATATCACTCGTAGGGTTCCGTAACACAGTAAAGTATTATATAACTATGGTTTTTCGCAACTAAAAATAAACTTTGTTTTTCAGTGTTTGTATGAAAAACAATGTTATCTTTGCGGTCGCCATATCTCAAAAACTGCCGATTGTATCTCGTTCAAACCAATTTTCGTTGTTAGTTTTTATTGAGATCTACAGCATATATTTTTTTTAGATTTTTCACTTCCATACTTTAAAAGTTAGAGGGGGGGGGGACACACATTTTACCACTTTAGACGCGCATATCTTTCAAATGATTGACTTTGAGAAAAAATGATTTTAAGAACCTCAATGTCACTTTTAAAGACATATATACACCCCACACGTATAGTTTTGAAGAAAAAATTTTTTTTTGTTTCATTTCCATGTATGGGATGCCCCCTTAAACTTTTATATTTTTTATATTTGTATAAAAATCGGAAAGCGGTTCACAGAATACATCTAAGTACTAAGTTTCAATTCTGTAGTCCTAACAGTTTCGGAATAAAATGGCTGTGACATACGAACAGACACACAGACATGACGAATCTAAGGGTTCCGTTTTTTGCCATTCGGCTACGGAACCCTAATAAAAAAATAGGCGATTGTGAATGACTACCCTTATAACTATTGTACATTGTCTTTGCAAATAAATGAATACTGAATACCCATGTTCTTACTGTCATGAGATTACTTCCTATAAAAATACATCTGAAACAATCAAGTTATTTAATGTCAATTTATTGAAAAATACTGACATGTCTTGTTCTTCCCGCAAAGTGTTCTAGTATTTTATAAAATTATAAGTTAGACAAATTTTATGTAAGGTTTATAGTAAAGAAAATATACGTAAAAAACATAGTATAGCACTACGCATTATACTTACTTTAATTGTTATAGACAATGTTCTCAAAATGTGTTACAAATGCTCAGCATGTATATTTATAAAACAAGAAAAAAACTAAATAGGTAGATAAGCATCTGAAACTTACTGAAAATGACAAGCGCGGCATTTGAACTCTGTTTTTTTCGCAGTAAACATCTTACATTTTGTTGTTCTGCCTACAGTATGTATCTGTTGGAGGCTGTAAGTTTATACTACATATAAACAAACGTTAAATCAATATCAATAATTGGATTCAATAACTTGAATCATAGCTAGATCGCAAGTATAATTAGAACCTAAATATCGTATGAACTAATCTGCTGCCATAGCATCAACTTCATATTGAATATGCTCGTTCCTTGACTTCTAAAGGTGTACTGTATACTATTTTGTGCATAGGATATCAAATGTATAATTTTATTTTTTACCAAATAACTTATAATAATGTTAAAATAAAAATATTATAAACAGCAGAAAGTAGTTTATTTTCACAAGTATAAAACTACCCTAAGGCGCACAATATAAGTAAGTACAGCCCGAGCCGTGACACGGAGTGGTCTCGGGGACACTGACTGCTCAGCCTCGGCCCAACACTCATTCATTCTTCATACTATAAGAAACTGGACAGTTAGCGATAGTGGACAGGTTTGTTCATCAAGTTAATAAATAATGTGCTTCGCGGTATCCTTGAGACGACACTTGAATCCGCGCACGAGGTACCACACGCGATAAATGTTTCAAACTGGATTAATGTTACATTCGGATCGATTCTTTGACAACCTACAATATTGAATGCGACTTTTCTGAAAAGTCTATATCTATACTGATCGAAAAGTAAGTTTTTAGCCCGGTGAGTTCGAGAATCGATCTATTAACAGTATCGGGACGGGTACCGGCGGCGGCGCCGCGCTTCGCATCGGTCGCATCGAATCCTCGCGGGCGCTACCGGTCCGAGACCAGCAGCGCGGCCAGGTCGGGCCAAGGGCGCGCGCAACGGCGGCGCGGCGCGCCCGCCTGCCGACCCAGCCAGCGCCGCACCGGGTCGGCGGGCTCCAGCGGCGGCGCGCGGCCCCAGGCGGCGCGCCCGGCCCACTCCGGCGCCGGGAGCCGCTCTCGCTCCTCGCGGGCGGCCTGAGCGGCCTCCGCGGCGGCCAGCAGGCGCGCCCACTCCGCGCAGCAGCACAGCCGGTCCGTCGCCTCGTCGGTGTGGTGCGCGACGAGACCGTCGCCGAGCGGATCCTTGGTCGCGTTGACCGGGAGCGCGGGCGGCCGGCGTGCCAGCGAGGCTCCCGGCGCCGCCAGCAACAAGGCGTGCGAAGCGGCCGCCGCGGAGGCGAGCACGGCCAGCAGGCCGGCCAGGTAGGCGAGCGCCAGCGCGCCGCACGCGGCCGCCGCGCACGCCAGCTCCGCGGCGCCGCCCTCGCTGGCGGCCGCCAGGTCTCCGTACGTGAAGAAGCCGCGAGCCTCAGCCTGCCGCATCGCCACACGCCGCTCCAGCCGCGCCAGCCCGGCCTCGAAAGATTTTTCACTGACGAACACGTTCCACTCCTTGCATCGAAACAGAAAATTTTAAAACTTTTATACCTTACTCCGATGTTGGTAAATATGCATAAAGGTTAGCATATTATATAAATAAATAAAACCGGCCAGGTGTAAGTTAGAGCCGCGTCTCGCATCGCAACACAACACAGTTTCAACCTTATATTTGATTAATTGATATTACGAAGAACATTTTGTTAGGTATACGAGTTCACGGAGAATCTCGACACCACGATCTAGAAAGACGGGGCTCATTTACTACTTACTCGTTTTTTATCTATGTCATTTTGCCGAAACTAATTAGAAAGGTGATTAGCTTAACAAACATAGATCGCGTTACACTAAAAAGCACGTTTTTTGTATGGGGACCCCCTATAATTTTTAACCTTATTTTGTTTTTAGTAGTTGTTGTTCTAATGGCAACAGAAATACACCATCTGTGAAAAATGTTTACTCGGCATAAGAGTGAGTACCGCTAGTATCTATCTTTTTATATTGATGGTGGAAATCTTTTAGCAAAGCTAAGCTTTGATGCAGAGTAAGGCTCATAAAGTGTCTTGACAACCTTTGCATTTTTATCATCAACATCATCGGCCAATCTCTTTCCACTGCCTGGACACAGGCCTCTTCTCACTTCTGTGGCACACCACTGGCTCTATCTTCAATCAAATAAGAAAATAAAGAAAATCTGTGAACAATGTGAACTCACTATAGCATTAAGGAATTCCATTTCTAAATTTTTTAGATGTTTGAGATCGATGCCGCCGGACTCTGCCCATTCGGAGCAGATAACCTCGTCGTCCTCTCCATCGTCTTGCAAGAACTTGTTGCCGACCATCTGGAAATGATTAATTAAAGCATTACATTAAACACGAATAGGGATAACTGTAACGAGAGAGGTTAGAGGCGGACTCGACTGACCAGAGAGACGAGGAAGAGGTCCTGCGGCGGCGCGGAGGCGAGGTAGTGCGGGTTGCAGGCGTGCAGGCGCTCCAGGTAGAGCAGCGCCAGCACGAGCGCGCACGGAGACACGCAGGCCTGCCGCGCGATGTCCGCCGCCGCATCCGCGTGCAGCCGCCGCAGCGAGCGCCCGCGCTGCGCCGCCGACCACGCCAGGCACGACACCTCTGCACATATTTACACAGGTACTCAAAGCATTACATCCATGTTGCGCCTGACTTCCTACCGAAAACTTCTTTACCGCTTCACCATGGAGGAGAAAATCTACCATATCCTAACAGTGTTCCAGCAGCGTGCAGCCCTTGAGAGTCAGACCATTCCTAGGTCTAGCATATTCACCATCTTCAACGCTATCGTTACTTGATCATCATCAGACTTTATAGTAGGGGAGCCCAAGCAGGGATTTCGGGATTTACTAAAGCGCGGCAGATTAATATACAGGGGGATACCTTGTACCCGGTTAAGTGCCTCCACAAAACATGAGGCCCATATATAAGGCCGCCCGTGAAGGATACAGGATCAGATTAGTAAAAAAAATTGACCATCAGAAATTCTCGAGCGCGTCAGATTAAGGTAGGGTGAGTTAATTACATCCTAAAAAGTGTATATTCCACTAATCTGACAATTTGAGAGTGACGTAAAAAAGGGGAGGCAGAGGAAAGTTTTAAAAAAAAAACGTCATCTCGACATTCTCGAGCGTAGCTAAATTTTTTTTTATTTTGAAGGAAATAATTCAAGTTAAATGCGTGCAGCTGCGTGATGCCTACATTTCCTTCTCCGCGTTTCTATTCCTCTCTCACTCTTTCTTATTCATATTTTGAGTTCTTTATTTATATTTTGAGCTCAAAAATGTTATAAGTACAATTTTAAGCGCCCAGGAATGGAATTAGCGGGAAGTTGCAGGGATGGCCTTTAAGGTGAACCGTTTTTTTTTTGTCAGATCAGGCGAATCCCTCTAGATAATCGTCAGATTATTAGACAGTACGTTAAGAACATAAAGATGAACCATATATATCTTAATCTGACGCGCTTGAGTATTTCAAAATGGCGAATTTTTTTGCACATTATGTAAATGGCCGCGAGTTTGCGACCCATCGAAATCGTCAGATTAGTGAATGAGAGCTTTTTTTTGGTGCACTTAACACTCCTTTAGAAAATCTGACGCGCTCTAAAATTTATTTTTTTTCATTTTCAACCCTTAAATACAACCACCCACATCATGCAAACGATCAGATTAACATATGTACATTATTAAAAATACGTAGGGCATTGATGCTAACAATATCTGACACGCTCGAGGATGTCCATGCAACAGTTTTTTTTTACATATTTAAAAATCTATAGCCGCTTCCCCCACCGATGTAAAGGTATATATCATATAACATTTTTCTCTTCTTATCATCTAAGCTTTGCATCCCAATAGGTCTCTACGACGCTCGAGTAAATCCCCATTTAGCCTTGTGGGCTCCCCTACTATTACTAGTCCACTGCTAGACATAGGCCTCTCGAATTGCAAGCCATCATCACTTACCAGACAGATATTAAAAACAAAATCACACAAAAAATGTAATCCCCATTGAATGAGAATGTCAATAGGGATTTATGGAACAACCCTCTATCATGGTAGCATGACTCGTGTTATCTATACTCTTTTTATTTAGGTTTCAGTCAGGTGTCCACTCTGTCAGGTGTCGCTCAGTGAAAATACACAGAAACATATCAAAGTCCCAGATCCAGGGTATCAGTGGGCATACCCTGGATCTGGGATAACCTCAAGACAAGACCAAATAATATGACTGGGTTGTAATAAAGCAACTAAAACATATTATTAGAGGTTTTACCTACCTACAAACTAACTTAATAAGAAACTGATATAAGAATACAAACAAAGTTTGATATTAAATCCTAACTAATATTATAAATGCGAAAGTAACTCTGTCTGTCTGTCTGTGTCACTTTCACGCCAAAACCACTGAACCGATTTAAATGAAATTTGGTACACAGATAGTCTAGACCCTGCGAACGGACATAGGCTACTTTTTAATGCGAAAAGAGGGTTGTAAGGGGTTGAAAGGGGGGATGAAAAGTTGTATGAAAGTATCGTCATTTTTAGAGCTAGAAGCTTGAAACTTATTTTTTAGGCTGTTGATTCGATATAAATTAATATGTCATTCAAAGTTTGTGAGGGGGAAGGGGAATGAGGAGAGGGGAGGGGAGGTGGAAGTGAGGGGAAGGGGAAAGGAAAGTGGGATGGGAGTGGATGGAAAGTGGAGGGGAGGGGGAAGTGAGGGAAGGGTGAAGTGGGGGAAGATAGAGGGGAGGGGAGGGGAAGTGAGGGGAAAGAGGGTTGGGGGAAGAGAGAGTGAGAGGGGAGGGAAGGGGTGAGGGGGAGGGAGAGGGAAGGGGGATTTGCGTGGCGTTGTACGGTGCGGTGTAGGTGGGGTACGCGTGTCTTATTTGTGAAATAATTAGCCTAAATATTTAAACCCAAAGACACTATTCCACACGGACGAAGTCGCGGGTACAGCTAGTAAATCATATATCTATGAGATTGGTACCAAATATGTTATAAATTAATGATGTGCCTATAAGATATGCAATTACAACTGTGTGTGTGTGTGTGTAACTCTCAATTTCATCATAAAAGATATAATCACAGAATAACCAGGTGAATATGCAGACTCTTATTAATATTGTTGTGTACAACAACTGTAGGCAGACTCTGAGAAAAGATGAATGTGTATGTGCAAATGCTGTACCACATACTAACAAGGAGTCAATTCGGGATTCACCCTCAGCACAGCGAGCTTCTTATAAGCAAGCTTTGCTTTGGCCTCTTAAGTGACTCCTATAATGAACTTCACTAAATATTTCAACACCAAGGATTCAGAGATCGTTGGATTATAGTATTCAGTGTGTGTAGTGTGAGAACTTACATTAATTTGACCATGTTTTAAAATAAACGAAAATAATTAAATTTAAAATTTCAACTGTAATAGTAGATAGCTAATAATTAATAATGAATACTAACCTGTGACAGGCAGACTGAGGCAGGGCAGAGTCGGCAGCTGTCCATAGTAAAGTGTCCGAGTGATGCGGTGCAGGAACTCCTTGTGATCCCCCACACTCTATAACAACACGATTATAACAAAAAAAGTATTCATAAATGACGATTTCATAGCACATTTCATGTTCGTAATTTATTTGATATTCCTACACAATTTCTAGTGATAAATTTAATGCAAGGTTCCCACGGTATGTTTAAAATCTATTGAATTATTTCCTTTGATGGGCAAGTACACTGAATACGACACATACGACACGACAGGTGGAAGAACAAAATTACAAGGTCCCTCAACCACCAAGTTCTAAATCTAAAACTAGGCAAAGGTAATCAATTAAACAGTGTCTTGGTACAGATGGATAGGTTTCTAGACACCAAACCAGTACATGTTCGAAAGAAGAATATAAGCATGCATGGATGGATGATTTGTGCCACGACGTGACCCGTTTGCTCACCTTGATCTTGGTTCTTGATCCTTCTCTTCTTCTTTTCGATATATTCGACATAACTTTAGTTTGACTAATTTTTTAACCTGACAGAGAATTAGAACTCGTAATGTAATTATAGCCCAATAAATAAAAGAACAATCACCGAATTCAGCGACGATTGACGAAAAACGAAAACACGCAATACATCACAATATACAGTTATCTGTGACAGCAATACATAGATTACTGTGTGTGTGGGTCTCCCCTTGAGTAATAGTGTTCTGTGGTGTGGATAGATGATAGTGATATGTGTCCACAGAACACTATTACTCACGGGGAGTGTGTCAGACACAGACTACTATGGATGGATACTACGCATGTGTCAAATGGTGTCAAAGATCGCAATAGTTGATAGGAGGCATAGATAGATGGAGTAAGTAAAGTACAGTGGTACAAGTATAACTTGGCGTGCCTGTGCGCCACTGTGCATTTACTTTGTACTTTGATAACAGTTTCTCTTAAACCACTTTTAATTACTTTTGGCATTATTGAACTATTTTTATGTAGCAGATTTATCAACAATAATGTCTCGGTAATCTCTCAAACGTCAAACTCACAGTTTCCAGAGAGCGGAATTAGTTCCAAAAACCAGCACCGCCAAGTTATACTTGTGGCACTGTAATATATTTCTATGGAAGGGTTGCGAACTCACAGATTACCGATTAATAGTAATCAGTGACTGTGAACATATAGTAATCTGTGGTAAAGTGTGACATACGGACATGACATGCGTATTTATTAGTCTATTCTCCGTGGGCAGGACTGCGTTCACGACCTACGCACGGAATACACCCAAACTCTCAAACCCTGTTCACGACCTCAGAGCAGAGCGTCGCACTCGGTTGCATCAACTGTGTCGTTCACGACCTCAGGGCTTCATTCACGTCCTCCGGAGAAGGATTTTTGGTTGTTTTGCAACTCGCTCGAAGGTCCGGAACCACCACGGGTGTTTTTCACTCAAATTGTGACTGACATTTTTGCGCAGACTCGAATTTCGAGGTTATGTTTATTTATTTTATTAAATATTTTCCGTTTATTTTTACGATTAATGTCTCGTCATGTCACGTCTTGGTCACGACAATGCAAATTTCTTCAGATCCCCATAATCTGTAAAAAAAATTACGGCTTATCTCGCCAAATTTACTGTCACAAACGTCAGAGCGTTTTTTAACCCATCGAATTTTATGGTTAAAAAGTTGCAACTGGAGTGAAACAACCGAGGTCGTGAACGACACAGTAGCTACAACCGAGTGCGACGCTCTGAGGTCGTGAACGGGGTAAGAGCGTTTGGTTGCACTCCAAGCGTAGGTCGTGAACGCAGCCCAGGATCTATAGTTTAGGATTAAGCAGTCTACTAAAACTTCAGTACAAGAAAAAAGATATATAAAACGAAGGGCTCGTCCGATGGAGTCTATATTCGTCTCACTCAATTTCTTACTATCTCTTTCGTTTGGTTGACATAATAAATGCCATCAAGTAGCATGATGTGAAGAAGAAGAAGTAGCATCTTTACTTAGTCTATGGTAGCATGTATTTCTACCTACTTAGCCTGTGGTAGCGTGATAGCCGGGTTATTCAAAATAATAATTTTAGTATTTTATTTTGTGTTTTACAACAAATTACCTAGTGTGGACGTTTGAAAACATTGAATTTATGGTATTAACGCTTTGCTTGTGAGTGATAATGAAACATAGGAGTTGTAAAATGTGCGGGTTAAGGACTGCAAAGACTGACTCTACTAAACGTTATTTTATGGCAAGATTTCCACTTGATGGAGCACAGTAAGTAGATCAACCTAAAATAATAGCCGTTTACTGCTTCTCTAGATCAATTATTTCAATATTTCATCAATTAACAAACTTTATAAACTCTTTGTGAAAAATAGTGTCGGTGCATTGCGGTGCTCGTAGATATCGATAGTGTATGTTATTTTATTGTTATGATCAGTGTTCGGAATAGTAGTGCAATTTCGCGAGATTTCATGATGATATTTTAATAGGAATAAACCATCAATGTGATATTGAGTAATTTTCCTTCTGCACAGACAGCAGTTATTATTCTGATTTCATTAGGTCAATGACGCTGAATAGCTGATTTATCGTTGAATCTGGTTAATTTTACGTAAAAGTTTAACTTGTGATATGATAACTCGTGATCCCAGCTAAGTACTGAGGAAAGGGAGACTTTGCAGGTACACTATACATCAGACTAGGTATTTACAGTTTAAATATTACTACACCGGACACCCTTTTGTTACACCTTGTATATTACACAGTCAGTGCTGGATTTAGAGGTCTGGAGGCCTCGGAGCAACATAGGAGTGGAGGCTTCCTGGCCCCAAATTATGTTTCTAATAAAATGGAAAAACGAATCAGGCGAGTTTTCCAATAAATAATTTATTGTAAAACCAATTAGAATAGATTCTTTTATTTTTTAACAAATATAATAGAAATATAATCGGAAACAAGAATCATCTGAAATGAAATTTTAGCGTAAACTTTCCGAGCTTTTTTAACCGAAAAATCGTTGAAGATTTTGATGTTTGAATTTTTTTTTCTATTGTGGGGGCCCCTCTTGTGGAAGCCCCGAGACTGTTGCCCCGGTTGCTGCCCCTAAATACGGCCCTGTCTATACAGCGTGTCCCAGAAATTAGTGTTAGGTATTGTCTTAGTGGTGGATTTCTTAAACTAGAATATGAAAAATATAAACCTTTACAATCTAACCACTAAAACAAAATTAGTTAAGTACAAAATATAACCTTCTCTGAAGTATTGACCAAGCAGCGGTTGTTCAATCGTTATCGATATTTTTACCAACACGGCACATCACTAGGATTTTTTTGTTATGTTGGTCAATTAGAAGAAGAAGCAGAAGATTATTTCACTGGTATGTTGGCTACTATGAAAGCACCTTGTTTTTGACATTTCGCTACTTGGTCAGTTTGCTTTATCGGAGTCCCGACTCATATTAATTAACGTAGTGGTTATATTTTCTTCTCTTTGGTTTTAACTAAGATGGTCAATTCGTTTTCGGTGGTGGACTTCGGGTTTTCATTTTCAATAAAATTAAAAACAATAATAATAAATTATTAATGTGTAACTAAGACCTATAGATTATAAGTAGTAAAACGGTTCGGAAAGAAGATTTCGATTTGTTGCATTGTTTGCTCAGTACTTGCCATCGATATTGATTTCTGTTGATTTCTTTCAAAACAATTACTGTAAGTTTTGTGTCGAGATAAATAAATGATTAAGGGCAGTTATATTACGAAGAGATGCCTGATGTGAAAGCTAGAGAGTGAGAATGTGTACACGATGAAAACGAAAAATTTCCTGCTGTTCTCAACGTGTGTGTTCGCGATCAGTATCTTTCTGATAGTGTTTCACTCACAACCGCCGCACTCCATCCAGACAATCGTGTCGCAGACGCATCAACATATAAAGGACCTTCAGGTGAAGCTATGCTCTTTTCTTGATTGACTTAATAAGATAAATATTAAAATGAATTATACTCACATTGCATACAATAATAAAAATTAGAACATATCTTATGGTATGTGATGAATATTGAAGTAATTGTATTGCACGTAGCAGTTCAAGGATGTGTGTGGGTGCAGGAGAAGCTGCGTCATGTGGAGGAAAACCACCTGGTGGACGAAGAGCGCTACCTGCGGCTGCTGGGGCTGCCGGCAGAGCACTGGAAGAACTGCACCACTCCTTCGCTGGTGACATATGCGCACGGCGATGCGCATGCGCAGGCCGTGGACTTTGTGCGCCATGCCGCCACGCTGCCATACACTGTGCTGCTCTACAACATCGGCCTAAAGCCCGCCTCCTTAGCCATTGTGAGTCTCCCCTGATGTGTTGGCATTGTGCTGATGCTTTGTTAACATGTTATATATAATATATTATAATATATATTATATAATACCACTACCTAAGGTACTCAATTTTGAGGAACCCTTATAGGATAACTTTGTTGTCCCTCTGTCTGTCTGTCCATCGAGACACTTTTTTCTCAAAAATGCTTAAGAGGTATAAAGTTGAAATTTATATCAAATACTCTGGTCTAAGATATGACCGTTTAGGTCAAATATTTTAGTATATTTTGCAAATGGGAAATCATAAATGAAAAATGGGAATCAAAACCTATAGGGTACTTACTTCCATTAACTATGAATCATGAAATTTGGCAAAAAGCAAGTTCTTACAGTACATGTCATGGAAAAAAAATCATCGGACCATTGTATAATAGGCCCCGTGTACATAATTCCACGAGCACATTATATAAAAGAAAGCATGATTATATTTGGACCACATTTCACTCATATCGAATGAGATATCGGAGGAGTACTTTTGTTTTTTTATTTTAATTTTTTTTTTGTTTTTTTTTATTTTATTCTATTTTAATTTAGGGACTTTGGTCGCACAGCGACTATGTCAGTCCCATCGTATACACAATAGGTTGATTATGTGCTATCTTTTAAAAGCTTGTACGTGTACTGATAGAGCACCTTGGCTGCGCTTGAAGTTTGCGCAGACAATATGCTCTGAAACAGTCCCACATCAAGCCAGTTGAAGTTAAACTCTTTACATAGGTCTTCCCTCATAGTAACGCTTCGCCTACACTCTGACAACAAATGGTAAACATCCTCGACGCTATCGCTACACACATTACAGTTAGGGCTATCTATTTTTCTCATCATAAATTTAAATTTGTTCAAAGGCATATGCCCAGAACGCAACCTATGAGCAACAACGACAAGATGTCTAATCATCTTCACATTGGCATACCATGGTACATGAGGAGGTTCAGCTTGTAACGTTTGATACCATATACCTTTTTCCTTAGATGTCCTATCGAAGTATTCTTTCCACTGTACTTTAATACATTTTTTATGCCTTAAAAGAACTTCTGTGTATTCTTGATTGAAATGTACTTCTGTTCCATTGGAGATGGCATCTCTCGCTAGTGCATCTACCTCCTCATTACCACGTATGCCAACATGCGATGGAATCCATTGCAGCATCAGAGTCGCACTTCCGGCCACCAGCGTCAGGACTTTGTCTAAAATTGTGTAAGCTATCGATGCTCCTCTGCGGCCAGAGGAACACCGAGCCACGTGTTGTAAGGCGCTTTTGCTGTCACACAAAATGACCGCCTTTTTGAGTCCCGCACTGATGACGTGCGGGAGCGCCTCCGACACCGCAAAGAGCTCCACATACATAATGGAGTACTCGGACATATTAACAAATTTGAAACCTTCTTTTACATTGTGACTGGGATTATAATATGCAGCCCCGCGACCGCCTTCCGTCTGTGATCCATCAGTGTATATTGTACACCAATCATTATATTTGTTATTCAACATAAATAAAGAGTTGTATTTTAAAATTATCGGGTCACACCTCCGTTTCGGTTCATACACATCTTCTACTTTAGTACAAATAAAGTCCATATTTATATTTGACATCCAAGTATTTAAAGTATACATATTTAGAGGATTACTCCTATTAACTTTTACAATATGTGTATCACTATACACAGATGCAAGTAATGGTTTTTTATTTCTGCTAAAGTATGATGCTTGACTTGAAACCACATTCAAAAGAGTATTTAGCGCATCGACAGTGACATTATTAGCCCACGATTGTGACTTAAGGCAGTATCGTGTAGCTAGGTATTGTCTCCCCAAATAAAGTGGGGGTAGGCACAGTTCATACTCCATTACATGTATTGGGGTAGTTTTTATAAACCCTCCCATCACACGCAAAGCAGCATTCTGGACCCTGTCTAATTTTACTAAATTAGTTTTGGCTGCATTATCATACACAAAGCTCGTATAATCTATTCTACTTCTTATTAATGAAATATAAACCCGTCGTAGATGTTTTGGATGAACACCCCATGGGCCACCGGCTAATATTTTTAAAATATTTAATAGTTTCATAGATTTCATATGAATCTCATTGATTGTATTTAACTGTATCTACGATGGGTATAATATTTCCATTAATGCTTACATTAACTTGATCTCTTTGCTGTCCTCTGCTAAATAAACATACTTGTGTCTTTGAAAATGAGATGTCTAATCCAATTTCATCTAGTAATTTCGAGACCCAAGCTAAACAATCTTGCATATCAATCACACCATTTTGTATGTTGTTGTGTTGTACATAGAAAACAAAGTCATCAGCATATTGTAAACTTTTTACGATACTATTTGTATTTTCTTGACATATTTTTGACGTTATTATATTAAATAAGAGGGGGGACATAGGATCCCCTTGCGCGAGTCCTTTTCCGGTCCATCTCATTAAGGTACTTGTTTCATTGTCATCTTTTATTTTTAGACATCTCATTTTCAGAAATTCATATAGATATTTACACAGTTTAGTTCTGACTTGTAATTTATCCAATGTTATGACAAGTTGATCTATTAGCACATTATTATACTATCTATATCTAAGCAACAGGCAAGTGTGGGTACATTCCGGGCATATCCTATCTGAATTTGTGTTACTAATCTTACAATGCAGTCTACACTGGACTGGCATCTACGAAATCCAGATGTAGTTTGTGCAAGCATTTCATTGCGTTCAATAAACCACTCCAACGGTTTGTTAAGCATAGTCTGAAAAGTTTTACATAGACATGAGATCAATGAAATTGGTCTAAATTGGGGGTCCGACATAGGAGTAGCCGGTTTGGGGATCGGTATTACCTTTATGCGCGTATATGTATATATATATCACGCCATTGTGTTGGTACTGCTGTCTGTTTTAATATACTATTATAAATTTGAAGAAGTATTTTTTTAGCATATCAATGCTATAATCGGCTTCCTATCAAGGAAGCCGATAAATCATAGAGTAAGTGATACAATCTTCACCAGGTGCCGTATCCTTCTTTTTCAAAGAGTTATGCAATTCCTGTGTATAAACTCACTCTCTAGTTGTACATTCTGAGAATTGAATGTAGGTGAGGCAGGTACTACAAAATCTGGTGCTAAGTTATGAATTAATTTTAGTTTTTTATCATCAGATGCTAGTATTCGGTTTTTCCTTATTCCCTTTATCCAACACATTTTTTGCCACATTTGTGTAGAGCTAGTAGTTTCATTAATTTCTGTACAAAAACTCTTAAAGCTGCCGGATGAAGCTTGTCTAATACATCTTTGAGCATCTGCTATATTTTTCTTTAATTCATTTAAATTATGTGGCGTTGGATTTTTCCTAAAGTTTTTTAAAGCTAACCGACGTTGAGCATCTGTGTGAGATACTGTCGGAGACCAATAGGGGTTCGGCTTAAATAAGAGTGATGGACTGTTATTGATTTTCAAATAAGGAATACTTTGATCTGCAGCTACATTCAATTTTTTTATAAATAGATCATACATGTCTTGAACCCTAGTACTAACACTGAAATTATAATCGGTAAAACTTTCTTGACATATATCATGGTAAAGTTTCCAATCAGCTAATTTGAAGTTACGGCGCCTTGTGTAGATTGGGGTATCTGAATAATCCAATTGAAATTTAATAAACATATGATCGCTGCCCAAGTTTTCTCTGGTCACAGACCACTTGAAAAGTACCGCTATATCTGAAGATACAAAAGTAATATCCGGTGCGCTTTCTTGTAAAACTTGTCCCACCAATTTGACTCTAGTTAATTCGCCATTATTCAAAGATACAAAATTATAATCTGAAGTGGAATCAAACAATTGCATACCCCTAGCGTTCACCCTATTCGACCAATTGGTATGGTGACCATTAGAGTCACCAGCTATAACAGTTTTCTCTGTGAATTTTGAGAAGAGATCATCCCAGTCACATTGTGATTTATTGACAGACGGTGCACAATAAACAGACGCTATATATTTTATATGCTTACAATTATATATTTGTACACATACTATTTCTATGTCTGAGTTTCTCATGGTAACAGAATACAGTTGTGCTCGAATAGATTTATGTACTATGACCGCTACCCCACCATATTCATCATCCCTATCTTTTCTATAAATATTGTAATTATTAATGTTTATCAACTTATCTGATTTTAACCAAGTTTCACTAATTAAACAAACATGTATCTTTTCCTGATTTAACAATAGATTGAATTCTGTTTTTTTAGGCATAAGGCTCTGAGAATTCCACTGCCCAACACATACGTGTTGGACCGTAGAACTCCCAAAGCTCGTGCGGCACGGTTATTAACAAAACTGTTGCTATCCATTATAAAACATATATATGAGTTTCGTGAAAATATCTCCCTTCGTCATCACCCTAATAAAGAATTTCTTTACTGCTTCTAATAATAATTTCATAATCAAAGTAAGTTTATCTTCCATGCTTATGTTTTCAAAAAATATGTTTTTTAAGTTGTGTAATAGTTCTTCAAATGTATTATTATCATCTTTGTTAGTTCTTCGCTCTTGAGAAAGGGATGCTTGTATCGGAGTTTCAGTCTTTTCATTCCTCAACTCAGTACTCTTCGGTTTTATAGCCACAAGGTTTGGTGTGCTATTTTTAATGACTTCGGAGATAATAATAATTGAGAATAATTTTTTCTTCTCAGACATCGCTCCTTTGATTGGTCCTCCAACTTTTTTCTTATTTTTCTCGGTCTTTTAACATCTGTCATATTTATATTTTCTTCAGCGTTACTGATGGAATCAAAACTTTCCTCTTGCTCTACATTATAACAAACCTTTTCTTGCGAGTTGATGTTATGTATCGAAGCTACCGTGGTGATAATGTCAACTAATGGAGTTTCATGGTCAATACTGATGTGTTTTGCAGTGATGTCGGTGTCTTCATAAAGATTTTGTGTCATCCTATATTCTGCCAATGCTGCCTTATATGTGCAATTTTGTCTGCACATTATCTCTCTGATCAGCTTCTCTTTCAAAAATATGGGACAGCTTCTGTTGAATGTTGTATGGTTTCCCGAACAATTTACACATTTATAATTAGTTGTGTCACAGTTGTCATGCTCACCGCTACATGAGGCACAAATTTGTTTCTTCGCAGGGCAGGTACGAGCTCGGTGTCCGAACTTCCAGCATGTGGCACATTGAGTGACTGGGAATGTGTATGGCTCCACCTTGAAACGGCATTCATAGCCATACACATACGGGGGCAGTTTCGCACCTCTGAAGCAGAATCGTACAGTTTCACTATTACTCCATGTTTCATTCTCATTCTGACGCATCAATCTTTTAACAGAAATTATTTCCGCCTCACATTTGAAGGATTCAGCTAATTCTTCTTCCTTTACTTCTAGTTCAATGTATTTGACAACACCGTAAGTTGAACTGACTTCATTGGTAAAGCGACGTCTGTAACCCATATCTTTAAATGTGCCGTTATTTACAAAATTTTCAGCATCGGTCTTATTTTCAAACAAAATCATTACTTTGTACGGTGTTTTGTATTTAATCTGTATAATGTTCAATATATTTTCGGACTTCAGCAGCTTCGCCAAACCAATTTGTTTGGGCAACTTTTCATTAGATGACACACAAACTTCGATTGAATTTAAATCCTCAATATTCTCGTCATTCTTGCTGTAGTTGTCATTACTTTTCGACTGTTCATTTTCATCAGATTTCAGGTTTTTTCTTGCAAACTTTTTGTACTTTCTACCGGTGGGTAGTTGGAAATCATTTTCATTATTCTCTTCACTTTCATTTTCATCACTTTGGTTTCGTACTCTCTTCTCTGGTCTCGATGATTGTATCTCAGAAACATCATTATTTACACTAGATTCGTGCATTTCGAATTTTTCTAATTCATATGTTAAACTCGTATTCATTTCACAATCGGGTCGAGGTTCTGCAACCTCGCCCATATTTCGCAAACTGGAGGGTAGATAATAAAAAGTGCCGCGGTAATAGACGTCAACCGAGTTACGTGTGCTCGCCGTCAAGTTGCGCGACCGACTCGTTTATTTTAATTCAAAGCAATAAGTTATGCTTTTGTTATATTTAGAATAATTATTATTGATATGATCTATTTAAATGTAATTTGACGTGTGTAAGTCCAGATTTTAAATTTAATTTTTATTTATTTATTTTTGGGAAACTTACTGCTAAACAATTATAAAAATTAAAACTGAAATTTTGAAGTCTTAGTTAATATTACCAAAATAAGAGTAGGTTAGTATTAAATTAAAGTTAAAATTAAGCACTATGGAAAGAAACTAGTAGCTATAATCCGCCTTAATTGCATTATACTAGTATTAAACAAGTCTAAGTCATGTTGCACAGCCAACTCATTGAAACTTCGGCTCGCTCTTGACAAATAAATATTTTTCCTATAGTTTGTGCTTGCCCAAGGAAGTTTCAGTGAACACTGTCTTCTAAATGGGTTATATGGTACCTTCAGACCTAGTCTTGCGAGCAGTTCAGGACAATCTACTGAGCCGTTAGCTATCTTTAATAAGAAACCATCATCAGCTACTAATCTCCTTATCTTCAAAGGTAGTAAAATTTCTTGCAGCAGTTGATATAATTTGAGTAGTATTATTGTAATTTAAATCAAACAAATATTAGGAAACGTCTTCGAATCCCTCAATATGTGTGTTAAGAATGCTATATAAAGGATTCCACACCTGTGAGGCATATTCCAAATGGCTACGAACAAAAGCGCAATAAAGAATTTTTAATGTCTTTATTGAGTGAAAATTTGCGACAGATATGACAAAGCCAAGCGCCTGTGAGGCCTTGTATATTATATCTTACTAGCAGCCCGCCCCAGATTCGCACGGGTAGAACATATATGCCTACAAAATTTGCATCAGTTTGTTGCATCGAATATAAAATATTAACATATTAAACAATCATCGTCATATGTCAACCAATTTACACAAAACCTTAAAGAATTACGCACATAAGACCTAAACCTTCATCATAAACACTCTGGCTATTGGTGAAAACCGTATGATAATCCGTTCAGATGCTATAGAGATTATTGCGAACAGACAGACAGACGCAGTGATGGACATTGTTTTATAATACTTACGTAGTAGTATTGGACGGCCCTTTGGCGTAAAGGATAGTTACCCTGATTCTGACCCGAGGGTCGTTGGTTCTAATCCTAGCTATATACCTACCAATGAAAGTTTTATGTGCATTCATGAATCATGGATGTTGGTGGGATCATTAAATCTACCAATAATTAAGTTTAAAAACTAAAACAACTGATTCAATGCCCCGCGAGTCAATTTCAGTAGCAAGTTTGAGACGTTTATCGTCATATCTCTGAAGATACTTATCACATCTCAATGAAATAACAATGGGACCACCTCGGAAACGTATCCTACCGATTACAAAAATAATCATTCGAATCGGTTCACAATTGACGGAGTAATCGCGTAACATACACACACAAAAAAAAGAAAGAAAAAAGAAACATACAGACGAATTGAGAACTTCCTTCTTTTTGGAAGTCGGCTGAAAAGTAGCTTACCACCAAGGAGAACATCTGCCGCCGTTACCTTACGGCGTTCCCCGACGCAAAAAGGGGTATTATACGTTTAACGTGTTTATCTGTGTGTCTGTCTGTAGCATCTTAGCACCCAACCGGATGAACCGATTTTGATTTTATTATTGTTTTTTTTTTTTGATAGATGTCTTCATCGAGAGTGTTCTTAGCTTTGATTCATGAAAATTCGTTCAATCGTTATAAAACTATGAGCTTTAATCAACTTTAATAGGTCTGATCAATTCGAAAATCTTCTTCTTCAACGATATTGTAAGAACATGGAAGCATTGACCTGATGCTGGGACATCTCCAGGACTCTACAGAATACTCAAATCCTCACCAACTTACAGCTCAGATTTTAAATGTCGTGTTTAGAGTCATTGAGATTATACATAGATAAGTCGGGGTGGTTTAAAATATTATATTATATATATAGATCATTATTATGTTATACAATAGATCATATTATTATACTATATTGACTTCAAATTGATTGCGATCGGTGGGGATCTACAGAAAAGCTAAGCTTATAATAATATTTTCGAAGTAACTATGACCTATTCTGTGGTTTGACTGCAAATATTTTATTAATTTTGCGATGCGTGTATGTGTAATCCGTGATATATTCTAGAGTTTTCATTTGAATTATATACTGTAAAGGACAATTTTAATCTATAATATGTGGCTAAGCTAATTAACGTAATTATTTGGATAAGGATTAATACTATATATATACTATATATACTTGAAAATAGCCCTGGAAGTTATGTAATATTTTTAACAAAAAATTAAAGATTAAAATGGTTACTGTGAGTCAACCTTAAGAGATAGACATATGCTGTCGCGGACTTTTTTGTAGGTCTTATTAAGTTGTACAACTCTTCCATAGAAAATATTCTTCCATCTGTTTTCAATTGAGCAGCGTTCGTAAGAAACGTGATTTTCGACCGTATTTTGTCGACTTAGGTTGCAAATTAGGTCTCCACGAATGTACCTTTGATTTTAACGGGATAATATATAGCTTATTTTCATTTCGAAAGTCCATTCTATATATTAGTGAAATAATTTTTTAAATCGGTCCAGTAGTTTTTGAGCCAAATCATTACAAACATACAAAAATACAAATGTTCTCTCTTTATAATATTAGTATAGATATAGATATATAAAAATCAATTGCTGTTTGTTATTCTCACTAAAACTCTAGAACCGCTGGACCAATTTAGCTGATTTTGGTTTTGAAATGTTTGTCGTGGTCCAGGGAAGGTTTAAACGATGAGAAAATTTGGAAATCTTATATATTTAAACTATGTACTATGCACTGATAGAATCGAAACTGAGATATAGCATAAGGTGCTGGGGAAACAGCTACCAGTATAACGTGACTAGAGCCTTTGCACTGCAAAAGCGGGCCGTACAAACAATGGTACGCATACCGCAATGGGAGTCGTGCAGACAATATTTCCGTGCCTTAAAAATATTAACTGTTCCTAGTCTCTATATTATGGTACTCCTTACTGACGTTCAATACAAGAGATATAGATATGAAACCCAAGAACAAAAAGAGAAGAGATTATTGACGCGCAGAAAAGATATGATAATTGATTTCACACCAAGATTAAACATAGTAAAGCACAGCACGACTTACAATGCTGTTAAACTTTTCAACAATCTACCCGTTGAACTAAAGTCCACAGAAAATGCATCTGTTTTCAAAAACAAATTAAAGAAACTATTGTTGGATGGGTGTTTCTATTCACTAGATGCATTTTACGATAATAATCATTCGTAACTTTTAACACGTGGACTGTTTTTAGACTGATTTATGCTTCTGATATTTTGTGTGTGTTGTTCTAATATAAATGTATGTTCCTCATGTGCATGCGAGTGGTATTTCTGTATATTATTTATCCTTTTCTGACAATTTGTTACTTATGTTATTACTTATTATGTTTTTATATTATGATTTTACTTGACATTGAAACAATATTATTATTATTTTTTAATTTTATAATTAGGAATATATCTTTATGAAATTCACACACAATGTAAAAATTGTTAATATCGAATATATTGAATAAACAAAATATAAAAATCAATTGCTGTTCGTTAGTCTTGCTAAAACTCTAGAACGGCTGGAGCGATTTAGCTGATTTTGGTTTTGAAATGTTTGTTATGGTCCAGGGAAGGTTTAAACGATGAGAAAATTTGGAAAAATTGCAAGGAAAAAAGTAAAAATAACAATTTAATTTTTCCCATATAAACTGTTCTACCTTGATGGTTGTCGGTTCAGACATTTTTGTCATATTTTGATGGTTGTCATTTTGGCGCTTCCAGACATGGGTATTTGCTATTTGTGTATAAAAACAAAATAAAAATAAATAAATAAACTGGCCAAGTGCAAGTCGGACTCGCACTAGTAGGGTTCCGTACCACACTACAGTGTTTTATAAGATCGAGCAAAAAATACCACTATCATTTTTCGCCAGAAAAAAAAGTAATAATTAATAAACATTTTAGTTCTTATAACGCCATCTAACGTCTAACAAAGTGTTAGGGATCGACATTTCAATATAACGCCGTCTCTGGGACGTTTACCTAACAAAAAAAAGCCTTTGACAGGGTTTGGCACGATAGTCTTATAAGCAAGCTTCCATCCTACGGACTGCCTACTGGTTTATGTGTCTGGATTTCGGATTTCCTGAGGGACCGGTCCGATCTTTGGGTATGCAGACGACAGCACCGTTGTAGAGAGCTATACATCCAGTGCACGTACTAGTGTAGCACAAATTCAGTGTTATAGGGAGGCGATGGTCGAGCGCTGGAACTTGTCCTTACAGGCTGTCTCCGAATGGGGCGATGCCAGCCTGGTCAAGTTTAATGCAGCTAAGACCCAGGCGTGTCTGTTCTCCGCCAAACGGAGTCCGTTCCAACTGACTCCTACTTTCCGGAATGTGTCCGTACCGACAACTGATCACCTCGAGCTTCTTGGAATCTCGCTAACACCCACACTCAACTTTGGCTCGTATATTGAGTCAAAAGCCCAATTGGCCTCAAAACATTACAACACACATTACAACAACTCAAGTCATTAACGACAAAAATCTTGTAAGCAAAAGGCTTCAGAGCCTAGAGCATCGCCGCAAAGTCGCCAGTTTATCGGTCTTTTATCGGATACATTTCGGGGAGTGTGCCTACCAACTACACGAATTATTTCCACCGACCCCCTTTTACCATCGTACTACGAGACGCACAGATATACGCCATCGATACATGGTTGATATTCCATTCTGTCGCACAAAGCGCTTTGCATCAACATTTATCATACGCACAGCAAAGGAATGGAATTACCTGCCAGAGTTTGAAGTACAATCCGGGGGTTTTCAAATCGCGAGTGAACAGGTATCTTCTAGGCAAGCGTGCTACATCGTCGATCACATCTTCACTTAACATCAGGTGCGATAGTGGTCAAACGCTTGCTTATCTTCAGTAAAAAAAAAAAAAAAAAAACTAAGTGTTCATAGATAGCGTGAAATGCCAAAGAAAACACGTTTCTTGTATGGGGACCCTCTATTATTTTTAACTTTAACTCTGTTTTTAGTATTTGTTGTTATAGCGGCAACAGAAATACATCATCTGTGAAAATTTCAACTGTCTGACTATCTCGGTTCATGAGATACAGCCTGGTGACAGACGGACAGACAGACAGACAGACAGACGGACAGCGGAGTCTTAGTAATAGGGTCCCGTTTTACCCTTTGGGTACATCCCTTATGGAACCCTAAAAAGGGGATCCTCATACAAGAAACGTGCTTTTGAGGCTTTTTATGCTCGATCTTACAAACCTTAATAGATAAAGACTGGAAATTTACTCATGGTGTGTATTGCAATGGCTGCTATAAGATCAAGTAATAAAAACTAAATTAAATTAAAAATTAAAGGGGGTTCCCCGAGTAACGTATTTTCCAAGCAAATATTGTTCAATTTGAGCCCTGCGTGGGTCCGACTAGCACTTGAACAGTTTATTTATATTCGCGGTACGAAATTCGCCAGGTCAGCTAGTTGTTTATATATTTGCCCATATACTGAATAAATGCTTTGACTTTTGACTTGTCTGTTCACTATAAACAAAGCCCTCGCGTTACGGCTACGGTTGTTCTTCTCGAGTTCATCACTTCATTCTATGCTGCGAGACTAACCGAGTCATAGTTTGATGGTAATCACGATTATCTCATATGCAGGTGTCCAGCTACTGCAATTCGTCCAAATGTGCAATCATCGAGTTCAACCTGGATGCGTTTCCGTCACACGTGAGCGACGAGAGCATCCATGCTGTGAGACCACTTGTCATACAGGTACCACCGTGCCCTCCTTTCTTTCTATATTATCTGTACAAATTTTTGTTCAGCATATTTTGTCCCACTGCATGGCAAAAGCCTCCCTTCCACAGATGACAGTGTATTGCTCGTTGGGTCCAGGACAGGCTATCCAGGTCATCCGGCTATCTGCGTTTGGATCTAACGTTCCGTGGAACCCACACTGTAGAGTGCACAACAGAGTTTCGCTCACAGATCGTCCAACATGCGGCATATGGTGGTTTTTGTGAACCCGCTGTCAGTTCAACTTGCAAAAAATAATTTTTCATAATGATTTACCAGAATAAGTAACAGTGGCGAGCATTCATGCTGTAATTATTTAGGCTCCCTACAGCTCTAATAATACTATACTAGTAATGTACGCGTGACCTACTGCAGTAATTGGCTCTAATATTAAATGTCGTATCTAATGGAATCGTGTAGTATTCTAAATTAATTGACAGAGAGAATCATGTTATGTACTGATATAATAAAGGGTCGGAAATGATACAATAAATGCCATTTGCTTTTTAAAAGTATATTTTCAAAAGTTAAAATAACAACACTGAATTCAAAATATAAAACTGATGTTAGGAGTAAGGGAAAAATGAAACAAAACTATTTAACTATGCCAAACATTCAAAGATGATCTAAGAAACCAGATTACTAATAACTTATATATATACATAATTCATAGAAAATAAATAAATTCTGTTGCTTAATGTGAGAAAAGTTTAATAAAAGTTCGTAAATAAATCTGTCGTTCCAATTTGATATAATATAATTTCAAAGATGCTGGATCCCGCGGGATCGATTAATCCCGCATATCAATCCCGCGGGATTGCAATCCCTAGCTGTGTGTCGATAGATCAGTTAGTCAGTAACATTTGCCTTTTATATATACAGAAGATGATGACTAGCACAGTAACAGTGTGAATGATGCCCTGCGTCCGCAGCACGCGCTGAGCCGGGCGGGCGGCGTGGTGTTCAGCGAGCCGTGGCTGCGGTGGCGCGGCGGCGCGGGCGCGCTGGGCGCGGCGTGGGCGCGCGCCGCCGCCGCGCCTCTGGGCGTGGTGGCGTGGCCGCGCCGCGCCGCCGTCACGTCGCTCACGCACCCGCGCATGTTCCAATACCTGCACGCCAGCCCCGACGACTTCCTCTTCGTGCAGATGGTGGAGGCCACGCGGCTGGTGGCGGCCGCGCCCGCCGCCGACCTGCTGCGACCCTGGGTGCGCTGCGCGCTCACCTTCGGCTGCATCATGCCCATCGGTGAGTCGCCTTCACCTCTCCTCTGTCTGCCGGTGCCACCTGCCTTATAACATAAACATATAAGCTAGCGTTCGACTACTATGTCATCCGTCGGTAAGGTAGGTGACGATGCGACCGAGGAGTTCGGACACGAAGTTCAGTGGCGGCCGTGCCGGAAGAGGCCGACGATGCGGCAGAATAGTTGCGGTTCCGACAGAAGTCGGTAATGCGGCGCCCGGTCTCTCTGCAGACTCGCACTTACAGACGAGCACGATTTCGCCATAAACCGGCCGCATCGCCACCAGTAGGAGGAGCGCTCGCCCGCCTCTGTCACAGAACAGTGTAGTGTAGGTCAGGTAATGATGGGACGTTGTGGCGTGTGCAGGCGCGCAGTCGGGCGGGTGTCGGTTCGACAAGAAGCCGCAGTACCGGTACTCGGGGTGCCACGAGCAGGACGCGTCGGCGCTCAGCATCGTGCTGGGGCTGCGCTCCGGGTTCGAGGAGGCGCAGTACCTGGCGCGCGGCGCGCCGGCCTGGCGCCGCGTGCCCGACGCGGCGGCGCGCGCGCTGCTGGCTGACCTGCTGCGCAACGCCACCGAGCCCGACGAGGGCGCCACCGTGCGCGCCAAGCCCTGAACGTGTCCTCGTGTGGTCGGAGTGCCTCCCCTCCGCTGGGGAACGTTTGTTACACTTGTACGGATCGGTGTGAGAGATGAGGCGCGACCGCTTCCAGTGATGCGGTACTCTGTGTGGCCATGGACGCTCGGAGATAGGCGCGACCGCTTCCAGTGATGCGGTACTCTGTGTGGCCGTGGACCCTCGGAGATGAGGCGCGACCGCTTCCAGTGATGCGGTAGTCTGTGTGGCCGTGGACGCTCGGAGATGAGGCGCGACCGCTTCCAGTGATGCGGTACTCTGTGTGGCCGTGGACGCTCGACCGCTTCCAGTGATGCGGTACTCTGTGTGGCCATGGACGCTCGGAGATAGGCGCGACCGCTTCCAGTGATGCGGTACTCTGTGTGGCCGTGGACGCTCGGAGATGAGGCGCGACCGCTTCCAGTGATGCGGTAGTCTGTGTGGCCGTGGACGCTCGGAGATGAGGCGCGACCGCTTCCAGTGATGCGGTACTCTGTGTGGCCGTGGACGCTCGACCGCTTCCAGTGATGCGGTACTCTGTGTGGCCGTGGACGCTCGGAGATGAGGCGCGACCGCTTCCAGTGATGCGGTAGTCTGTGTGGCCGTGGACGCTCGGAGATGAGGCGCGACCGCTTCCAGTGATGCGGTACTCTGTGTGGCTGTGGACGCTCGACCGCTTCTAGTGATGCGGTACTCTGTGCGGCCGTGGACGCTCGGAGATGGCCCCGGCCTGTACACTGCGTGACGCCTCGGAGCGTACCGATGTGATCTGTGAACGTGCACCGTTTGTCGTGGACGGAATCGTTTATTTATATTTCGTTGTTTAACTTTATTGTTATATTTTGGATTAGAATTTGTTTTAAATTCTATTATCAGAATATTTTTTGTTTCAAAGCCTAGCTATAATTTTGTGTTGTAAATAAGTTTGAATTTTATTTAGATATTCTTTATAATTATGATAATATGATGCGTCGAAGATAGATGTACCTAATGGAGGGAGGAGCACAGTGATGGTGGAAGCGAGGAGATGAATGATGTATGTGGCGCGAATAATGGAAAGAAGACTGGGAACCCTAAATTATCTCAATGGATTGGAACAAACTTATATATTAAAGACGGGAATTTAACGTGACTTAGGCGATGTCGATATAGCGATCGACATGTTTCGGCCTCATCCGGAGGTCTTCTTCAGGATCTTGAGTGCGGGGCGCTCGCCGACGCGTTCAGCCTTCACATACCAGTGCGAGGCTGCGAAACATATGTCGATCGCTATATCGACATCGCGTAAGTCACGTTGAATTCCCGTCTTTAATCTATAAGTTTAAAACGAACGTGAGTTTTTATTATAGGATTGGAACAAAGTTTTAGTTGATATCTTCTGTATTACTGCTCCTTGTTATTATATCCGAAGACGTTACAGATTTCAGTTCATTCGATTTATAGTGCCGTGTTTGATAAAATGCATAAATATTGGTATACAATTCATTCATCAAAATGTCCTTAGTGATAGAAAATGTTATTGAGCCAATGAAGCATGTTACCATTTTCAATTAGTATATGTTGTATTTGTGTTAAATTTAGTGTGCGAGGTTGTGAATCGGATATCGCACGGGGTTTTATCTCCATATGTGTTTTGTTCGTCAGTAATTATGTGAATAGTAATCATATAAAGATGTTTTGATAAGTTTTTGTAAAAATCATGTTCTGTACCCTTAGTACGAGTTATCATCGTAAACGGTTTTGGCAGATCTCACATAGTATTTGACTTATTGTGGCTCCCGGATTGGTCTAAATTTAGTGAAGTGTGAAAACCACTAGAGGCGCTGTACTATTTTTCAAACAAAATTTCTTCGATATACGATATCGAGTTTGATATGAAAACTGGTACTAAGGGTACTTACTGTATGTTTGTCTCTCACACACGACATAACTGTAATTCTCGTGTTACTCGCAGGTTGTACTTTGTGGACCGAACCGGACATGGACTGCCCTAGGTAGGTTATGGGTACTTTGTATCATATTGTTATAATTTTAGATTATTTCCGACGCTCGGGCTCAGATCTCATATTAGATTAAGTGCTAACGTCAAGATCAAACTATTTGATTTTACGCTTGCGACTCCTCTCCGAGTAGATGTGAATATCCAGTTGTAATGACACCAGTCAGCACCAGTTCGCCGCTAAAGTGGGGTCGTATGTTTAAAACAGACTGATCTACAATGTCAGGCATCAATGACTGAACAGCAAAGCGAAGCGATCTCTATGTTAATATATATAGTAACACGACAACGTTTGAATGAAGAATTGATTTCGCGCCGAGGATACATGTACGAGCTTCACGTGTCCTGTAGTTTTCCTGGTAACGAAACATGTTCTCTTCACGGTTGGATAACTGAGAGTGTGTCGTTTGTGGAGCGAAACGTCGGCGCACTTCCCTGTATATATATATACGTCAGCTCTGGAGGCTTACCTTACAATTACTTATTAAGTAAACAGCACAAAATCGTGTCGAATATTGTATAAATAAAATCTAGTCGATGTATTGTATCAAATAGAAATAAGTAGGTAATGAAATTACGAGACTTTGTGCGGGTGACGTCGTGTGACTAGCTCGAGCATACATAACGGCAAGTTTATAGAAATCACGAACTTGTAATGTGATAAGTTTGTACAAAATAATGTCCTTATTTTGTATAGCTTTGTAATAAAGTATGGTGTGGTGTACTGAGTACTGTACTGACTATTCCGCTGTTTCTGTGATGCACCTCTCGCATTCAATTTCTTTGAAACGTTTATAACTATTGTCTGGTCTTGTATCATTTTATTGTGTACTGCGAATTTAGTAAGCTTACGCTCGTGCTAATGTGCGTGCTATTTATTATATTTTATATTAACCTTTACGCGATCGACCACTTGAACAGCTTCAAATATACCTAATAAATAACGTTAATAAAGTACTTAAACAATATGAATAATTTTACTATTTTTACTTAAGTACATGAAAACTGCAATATTTGGTATTATTCTACATATATTGTAATCTAGGTATATATATATCTATAGTTAACGAGGCAAGAGCAGTTTGAGGGCTCCTTGTTCGCACAGTGTGGTCGCGGAAACAACGTACGGACCGTCAGACGGCCAGGCGTGTGACCAACTCGCCCGACACCGATATTTATTTATGTATAACTTATGTGAAACAAAGCTATGTACATAATGGAGGTAAGGTTTACTCACGTCCGTGCCATTGTGGACGCAGCTTTTGTGCGCATATTTGTTATGTATATCGAAAAGTGAGAGTTATTTAATAAACGATCTATTAGAAAATTAACGTTATGTGTCATTTTATTAACTCTCAACTAACCCCATAACATGTAGGACGAAGCCGTGATAGCGACACCATTTAGTACAAAAGGTCTTGTTGACCTCGCCGATACAAGATAATTGTGAAAACGGTAACAACATTTTTAACCGACTTTAAAAAAGGAGGATGTTCTATATAAGTTTTCATGGTCACTGACACTATTATTAGTATTGTTTACGGGATATTTACCATATTTTTAGGGTTCCGAACCCAAAGGGTACCAACGGGGCACCGTTGGTACCCTATTACTAAGACTCCGCTGTCCGTCTGTCACCAAGCTATATCTCATGCACCATGATAGTTAGATGGTTGAAATTTTTACAGATGATGTATTTCTGTTTCCGCTATAACAACAAATATTAAGAACAGAACAAAGTTAAAAATTAAAGGGTTTAAAACAAAAAAACGTGTTTTTTACGATAGCACCATCTATAAATCAGTCATAGATGGCGCTATCGTGTTTACCTTAATCTCGGAATCTGAATCTGAATCTCGGAAACGGCTCTAACGATTTTCATAAAATTTAGTATACAGCGGATAAATCGATCTAGCTAGGATTAATTTACAGAAAATGTTGTTTTATTCGTGTTTTCAATAATCAACTTCATCGATAATCAACTTAAAATATGACTCTTCCCGACATCTATTGGCGAATAAAAGTAGCTTTAGTGTTATTGTGTCGTTAAAGCAGTCAGTTGCTCTCAATAAAAAAAATAGTACTATTATTCGCCAATAGATATTGGGAAGAGTCATATTTTAAGTGGCTAAAATACCGAGCAAAGCTCGGTCAACCAGATATTTAATAATATTAATTACTAACACCTTTGTGTTAACGTTCACTTAGTGTTAGAAGTTTGTTAGATGGCGTTCGGGACCCTCAGTGTGCGGGACAAAGGTCTGACTCGCACTTGGCCAGTTTTATTCTTTTATTACGAGATATTTCGGTGCTGTTACAAGCGCCATGTTCACGGATCCAGTAATTTTCAGTAAATATCCCATAAAAAATGCTAATAAGAGGATGTTCGACTGTATGTTTTTTTTTACGTATGTTCACCGATTAGTACTCGAAGACGCCTGAACCGATTTGGAAAATTATTTTATACTTGCCAGGTAAATTTCATCGAGATATGTTAATTATCTCCAGAGGTATAGAGATAAAAACCTCGAAGTTGGTACTGAAAATGAATAGCGCAAAGTTTGAAGTCGGTTTTTTCAGTTTAATCGATCATAAATGTATGAATTGAGCTCGGCCAGCCGCATATCCACACAAGCACATTGCATCGCAGACTGCATGGATGATCACATCACTTACAATGACATGAGATGTGGCTGCTCAGTGCGGTACGAAGACAATTGTCGGCTGCGTGTATGTGATGGTTGACCAGCCATCGATCGCTCGAACAAGATATAACCTAACAATAACCCAGCATCATACTAAAATATGGGAGAAGCTGTAACGTTGCGTCTAGCGCCGTTACTAAATCTAGGCCAAATAATAAAAGTCTAAAACAATGAAATAAAAACTACATAACTTATAAAATATAAAGAATTTATTTACAAACTTAACACTAACTCATTACTTACAAATAAAAACTTAACAAAAGAAACATATAATGATTTCCTACAGAACTCGTGAGTTTGAAAGCAAACGCTAAATGGCTCGGGTTGCCTGTCCTACGGACTACGGATCCCGAAAACCGCTTCTATTGTTCCGATGGTTCGACCTCGAATCGATCGCCTGCCTCGGCCACTAGCTACGAAACCCGCGCGGCGCACGCACGCGCCAGCCTCCACAAATTTCTAGTCTACGTATTCTCGAAGACCCGCTGGGCTGAGTTTTTATTATCATACGAGCCTAAAAAACTGTGTAAGCTGTTCTACCACGGTACGCTGACTGCGGTTATCCTACCTAACCGTAATCATCGGACTGAGCCGCTAGTATCTACCTACCACGACGCTCCACGCTGGCAGGGCAGCTACGTTGAGGACGAGCGCTAATGCCGTACCGACGTTGATTCCAGGTCTTAAACCGGGAGCTAGGTACCTGCAGTAGGTACCTACCTACAACCTGTGCCTACTTATGGGTCCCCGAGACGATCAAGTGCACTTGACAAGTCTCACGTGATTTACGGTTTCACTTGATGGGCGACTTGACGACTATTTGACGACTATTGAAGGTGCTGTCAAGTCTTCGCCTATCGACCCTACCGATCTGTGCCGTCAATCAAAATTCCTGTCAAGTATGGTCAAGCCCGTAGATCACTTGACGGGACTTGTCAAGTAATGCTGTAAACGATCAATATTCACTTCAAGCACGTAGACTTGACAAGTGCACTTGATCGTCTCGGGGACCCATTACTACTCGACGCTGGCCGTCGCCCACGTCACCGCTCACCACGGCTGCGCATGAGCCGACCAACGGCTTCGTCGCTCACCCTCCCAGCTGTGGGAAAGGGTTGCATCGCACCGGACGGACTAGCAGGCCAGTGCCGCTCTTAACTTCTTGTAAAGCTCTTCTTGTGCGGCTGAGTAACCTTATAGGCAATATAAAAGTAAGACCCTACATCTGCTTTTATTTACCCAGACCCTATATACCTATCTGCGGTTGGCAGGCCCTATGCAGTTCAGGATATTGTGCAAACTAAAATCTTTATTGACATATACGTAATGTTAATAAAGATTTTTGTATTTGAAAATGATACATTGCAGTAACTGCGCGTCTGCGTCTTGAATATGCTGAGTGACTAGACATGTTGTGAGAGTTTGTTGGCCGCCTGAAGACCTCTAACATGGTCTACGATTGTAGTCACAGAACAAACGACCGGGGCCTGCTCCGAACCACGGTAGCGCTCCTGTTGTAAACGCTACTCACATAACTAAGTTATCTCGATTTATAGCAAATAAAAACACTTGTATTTCAAATTAAATTCATTATATTTTAATTGTAAGTAATCGTAATAAACACAGGTAAACAATTGCGTAACAAAGACATAGATTTTTTAATTATTACAATATAGGTATCGTGAGATGTCGACAATTTATAATACATGCACAGACGTAAATCTATAACAAATATATATGTAGTTAGTATCAATTGCGAAGACTATCGACGTTGCGCCGATTTTTAGGATTACTCACATCACCGATTATTTGCCTTGCCGGCCACAAACATTCAAATTTCGAGCGCAGGAAATCCAACCAAATCTATGGACGTTTACGTTCGAAGTTTTGTCTTCGAAATGGAATTTCGTTACGAATGTACCTATGTAGCCCGTAACGGAATTCCGATTTAATATTTCGAAACGGAATTCCGTATGTATGTGCTTGGCCTTAAGGTCATCGCCGACTATTCCCGCACCGCTCCCATCCAAAAATGTTCATTATAATTAAGATAGTTTAAAAACTAAAACAACCGACTTCCATGCCCCGCGAATCAATATTAGTAGCAAGTTTGAGACGTTTATCGTCATATCTCTAGAGATACTTATCAGATCTCGATGAAATTACAATGGGACCACCTCGAAAACGTACCCCACCGATTACAAAAATAATCATTCAATCATCATCAGCCGGTGTCAGTCCACAGCTGGACGTAGGCCTCTATGGAGAGAGCTCGAATCCGGAACGAAGTAATTCGCCAGAGAACTAAAGTTATCGACATAGCTCAACGGATTAGTGAACTGAAGTGGCAGTGGGCTGGTCATATCTGCCGCAGGACTGATTACCGTTGGGGTAGACTTGTCCTAGAGTGGAGACCGCGAATCGGTAAACGTAGCGTAGGACGTCCTGTGACCGGGTGGAGCGACGACATACGCAAAGCAGTGGGCAGTGACTGGAAAAGAAGAGCCGAAGATCGGGCTTAGTGGCGCATCTTGGGAGATCATTCAAATCGGTTCACAATTGACGGAGTAATCGCGTAACATACACAAAAAAAAACCTACAGACGAATTGAGAACCTCCTTCTTTTTGGGAAGTCGGTTGAAAATGCAGCAGACAGTCTCCTCTTTGTGTTGTCAATGTAAAGTCTATCTACAGTGAACGCTGAACGTGAAGTGATCTCTAGCACCACAAGAAAGATCACACAAATAGGTAGGTATCGGTTCACTGGGTCACCACTACACCAGCTACGAGCGCAGGCGCACGTCCTCCCGCACGGCATCTGACGCCCGACCCCACTATAAAAAGTTACTCTATGCGGCCGACTGCCGGACGGTTACTACCTCTGCTGGTGTACATGACACACTGTATAGTATCGATTATATAAATACTCGTACAAACACTACATCCGTCATAAAGCTTACATCTTGGGAGCGGTGCGGGAATTATCAACGACAACCTTTTTAGGATTATTATTCCGAAAGACGACTTTCGTTTGAACTCTATAGTGTTGCGTTGTGACAATTGTGACTGGTCGGCCGACAGACAATAGTGTTCAATGTTTTACAAAATGACAGTTCACATTTTGCCACCTATCAATACTGCGATCATATCAGCACTTAGTTATTGGGCGGACATTTTAATGTAAAATAAATAGTAATAAGGCCGGTAAGAGGAACTTTTGCAAGAATTATACAATACATATAATATCACTGTTTATAATGTCTCTTTGTACTAATAAGATATATTATACATATTTACCTAGTTCAAAATTGAATAATTGTTTATTACGCAAACAATAAAACACCTTACTTTTCACAGTGCATTGACTAGACGCAACGTTTTGTGCTTCCTACTCGTACGTTAGTAAACTGTAAATTGTGCCATATTAATTACATTGACTAAGGTACACATCACCGTGACAACACGATCACAACATTCCCCAACGTTCGTGTCCGTGAGGCGGGAACACTAACTATAAACCTCAACGTCTGAACATGATCACGAGATTCTCTCGTTTGTTTTAACTTTAAATTATTTACATATATACTTCGTTAATATCCACACTGTTCGTCCATTACGAGAGCTGCGATGGCAAGTAAGAGTAATAGAAATCATTCAGTCAATATTAAATTAAGCTATTTTACTGATAAATTCACATCTCATCTCGTAGCAAGTAAATAAGTCATCTGATTAACACACTCGAATAACATAATTATAAAAATATATGACAAAAGCATAAACATTAGAACCGATTTAACTACTTACAACACGATTATGAAAAATAATAGATTCTTGCAAGGGCGTCGCCAGCTTATGACTAAGGGGGGGGGGGGGGGGGGGGCAATGGGGCAATATTATAGAGGACAATAACGTTTACGTTTACGTTACGTTTTGTCATGCGATGCGGAATTTATTAATAGGTAAGGAAGTCAATTGCTCGCACTTTGGTCGCTTTGCGGCTAGCTACATTTGATCTCTAGGGGGAGGCAACTGCCCCCCTTGGCGTCGCCCTTGGATTATCATAGTTCATAATTATCAACACATAGCTTACACTTATACAATCAATAAAATCGATATCTACTTATATATTTACATAGATCATGTACCGTTTTCACCGCAAACAGGCACTCAAATAAATAACACTTAACTAATTATAGGTACTTACATAGTATTCGTGCGATAGATAATAGGTGTGTATTTAACTACACCAAGTACCACAGAAGTTTAACTACCTAGCTACCAAAATTACACTCGATGAGGTTATTTTCTAAATTTGTCTAATTACGTCAGTTTAGGTTTGTTGCCAGAAATAGAAGACTCGTCGTTATAACACTGAATGTAGACTTGGAAGGTCGCTGCATGCCATCACATTGATACGAATAAACGAGAAACATTCATTACTAACAGTAACATTCCTATTAGAATAATTTTGTACTTGAGTTCGAAATATGTTTGTATACTACATACAAATGAGTATGCCTCAGTTAAGTTTTCTAAGATAGTTCTTTAATGCCGAGTTCACACGGCGGTTTTTGTTGTCCAACTTCCTAAGGATGTGCTTTTCTTTCGATTTCAAGTACTTTCAGTATCGATACCGTGTACGTACCGGTTAAAAGCACTCGTCTCGTAACTCAATTATTTGTCTCGGAAGAACATTAAGGCTGGCATTATAAAGCGATAATAAGGTTTAGAATTAAACTATATGATTGACTAATCAAGCGCGATTAAATCTATAGAAGTTGAACAACAAAAATCGCCTGGATTGAACCTAGTATAAGGTATTTAGTTTGTACGAGGACAGTAACGCGGCGGCGTGTCGCGTGGTGCATTCGTACTACACGGTCAGTAGGGCGGTATGTCTACGGAGCGGCAGGCGCGGGCTTGTCGGGTTTCTTCTCGTCGTCCTTGAAGAGCAGCGGCGTCATGCCGAGGAAGCAGCCCAGCGTGATGCCCAGCACGCGGCCCTGTACACACCCAACCATCGTGCTCAACGGTCTACACTGACACCACACGGGTGGTATATGTAAAAAGCGGCAATAGCCCAATGGAGAAGGTGTCGGACTGGCGATCGGGAGGTCGTGAGTTCGATCTCCACCTATTGCACTATTGACGTGAACCCACTCCAGACACAAGCATTTTAGCTTAGTTGGAGGGGTTAACTAGAATACTAGTGATGTGCAACACACATTGCTTGTAAGCTTATAATAATAAAAACATGACAATGACGTCATTATCTGTTTATTCAAATCTACTAAGAACAGATGAGTCATGGCATCCTACAAACTTGGCCGACTAGGACATTACATATACATACTATTTTTGTATAACAACTATGTGACAGTAGCAGAGGCTCCAGTATATCCGTGAAGAGTAAGTCATGTATTTCAAAATCGACGTGTTCGATTGTTAGCTAGGAATTGATTTAAAAAAATCTAGTTATGCAGTTTTAGTTTTCATCAAAATCGAGCTTGAGACTCCTGTGAGTACTTCTCGCTATTCCTCGTTTGAGGTATGGCCATGCACACCCACTCGATAAATTAAACCTGTATACTTGTGCAAGTATAAATAGTTTCGATCCAGCTGTCCGCAGTGAATCTACCATGAGATTTGCAGGTATAGTGAGTCGCGTCGAGTCGGTGGAAGCTGTCCACGAATACCAGAGATGATAGTATGTAGACGAGATGAAACAACAAGAGTGACATACCATGTTAGAGAACCGGCGGCTGACCGGCATGTCTAGCTGCACGGGCGACAGCTTGGGCGCGCCGAGCCCGATGAGCGCGGCGCCGCGCTCCACGTAGTAGGAGGACCCGATGCCGATCACGTCGCTGAACGTGTTGCCGAGCGCGGCCGCCGCCATCGTCGACAACGTTATGTACGCGCTCATACTGCTCTCGATGCTGTCTCCCTGAAGTATTACACCTTTCAATTAGTGGCAGGCCTCTGTGACGAGTGGAAGCCGCGGAAAACCACGATTACACAGATTCAGATTCATTTATTCACACCTAAGGTAATAGAAGTACCACTTGGTCAAATTAAAATGATGTGACACAGTTACCAGCATAGGGCTTTGTCAAGTTTCAGCAAAACAGCTATACACGTGCTTATAATAATATAATCACAAATATACTGAGTCTATACGAACACAAATCGCACGCTTCTGTAAAACAAAAAATTACAATTGTCTGTAGCAGCACCTTACAACAGCCACTACTCCTCAAACTATGGAAGTAGGCCAAGTAAACTGTTCTTGCAGTGTTTATATCTGTGAGTTTCCTTACTTCGTATGGTGTGAATTGCAGAGCTCAGTTTGCTGATTAATTTATAGATATGGGAGCTGCATTTTGATTTAGAGTCCAGTGTTAGACCCAAGAATGAGCTCAGCTTACTAACGCCAACTTTAATCTACTAATTATAAATTAGAATAGCAATGAACCTTACACACACTTTGTATTAGTAGGATGTAGGACTATTTCTTTAGCAGCAAGCCACTCACTCACGTTTTCTAATATGTACAGTGTAAATAGAGCTGAAATTAGTCACGTTTTTGCAAATATTAAACTTGTGAGAAGTATCGTCTGCAGAAAGAACGATATTGTTAGTTTGCAAGTGTACGGAATATGTATAATATGGAAGGTAATTTGAATAAAAAGGGTCCCAATATTGATCCCTGCGGGACTCCCATTTTGAATTTGCGTATCACAATACTGCAACAGTTACTTTGAGAAAATTGTCGAGTCTCACATGCTCTGTAATTTCACTTGACACTTTACCAATTGAGAAACATTTGTATTTCAAAGCTGAATATAACTATTACAGTAAAATTGTTGCTATGCAATAATGCCGAACATTATATCTCACAGACAGAAGTCTAATAACTGATAACACTGATAAAATGTCTACGTATAATTATAAAACCTTGGTAAGTACAAGGTTTCAGGGTACAATAGAAACATGTAGATTTAAATTATACCATACATCAATTAAAAAAATATTTATAATCTAGCTATACACCCCGGCACGAACATTGTTGCATATCAGTACTGTCACATCATGACAGTGTGGGAAGAGCGGGCAGCTGCGATTGGCCTGTTAGCATGGGCCATATCACTCCTCTTGAACTGCGTACTTCGCTGGGAAGACATAATTGACTTCTGCAGATCTAACAGCCAGACATTTAGATCAGCGCATAGTTATATATAAGTTAAATATTATATTAAGTACTTACAGCTATTATCATGATGAAGTTATCCAGAAACCCAAAGCCGATGAAAGGAATTGAATTTGCCAGTGATACTGCAAACAAAAGTTACAACATACTCATCCCATTTACTTAAAAGTGAAGTGTGAGTCTTGAGCCCGTGTAACAAACATGAGGTGTAAGCAGCTGCTCATGCTGCAATGTATGAAAATACAAATATTACAGGTATTGTAATAAAAAAAAATTTGTTTATAAAAAATATAAACGTTACTGGGTGTAACATGAAGGTTATAGAGTATAAAAAGCTAAAAATTAATGTTAGGTAGACAGTATTTATGAATATCGAGCGCCCTTGTTCTACCAAGATCTAAAACTTACCAGGATAAATCAGCGGTGTCATTGAGACTTTTAATCTCGGACCGGGGGACAGGCAAATGATAACACGGTTTGGGATTGTATGACAAATTTTAATACTTCAAAACGTCCCTTACCTCCAGAATGAGATACACATTATTTAGTTAAAGCCGGAATACTATGTCTAAACATTAGACTATAAATACCATTCGGTTTTCGTTACTTTTTAGGTTAATTTATTTTACATTTTACTACTGAAATTTGGTTATTGTCTTTCTTGCATCTTGCTAATATGAAATTAAAGTTTTAAGGGTAATAAAAAGAGTTATAATGAAATTAGCTTATCTGCAGCGTCCGGTGGCGTCTGAGCACACCGTTCAAAATAGACGACGACATCCAGCGTCGCTCAAACAGCTCAAAACTACGACGACATCCAAACGTGGTGCGTCGAACAAACATCTCAAAATAACGACGTCTTCCGGCGTCGTACAAACAGTTGACGACACCCATAGTCGCACAAACAGTAGACGACAGTCGTCCAAACAGCTCAAACAGCGCCATAGGCTGTAACCAAAAATCCGATTGTAATTTGTCGCCATGAAAGATGACGCGAAACATTTTAGGTTATCAAAAATTGACTCACCGCAAAATCACGTCGCTATTGCATACTAGGACACTATATGTACGCCAATTAGCGTCGCATTCGTTATTTAAAAGAAGGATTCATCTGGTTGAATCAGATTTAAATAATTTACCAAAAATGAGCCCTTTGTATGCCAAGGGGTAAGAAAAAGTGACGTCCCCGATCGAGAATTGACAGATGTCAAAGTCATTTTTTTTTTGAAAGGTTGTCTATAGGATATTGAATGATCCACAGACCAAGTAATAACTCGATTATTTAAAATCGACCAAAAATGGCTAAATACGAAAATGTTCTAAATTATTTAAAACCAAAAGGTAATTTTATCAGTCTTAGAAGCTGAAATGTGCTTCCAAACGAAAAATATGTAACGAGTCGAAATACCTCGTTACAGTACATACCTTCCCAAAAAAAAATAAAAGAATGAAACTTCTTTTATTTTTGAGAAGAACTCCCAAAAAATTCCTAACAAAAACTTATTCAAAAAAATTAATAAACAGAAAATATTCCGCCACCAAAATATGAAATTTATTCAAACTAAAAGAAGACACTAATAAAGCATAACATTAAATCAGTTAAGCTTCTAGCCACTGACTAAGTTGCTCTAGAAAAACAAGTTATAAAAACTTTCTAACTAAGTGAAAAACAATGTAAAGGTTTACCAAAACTAATCCATCAATATGACTCAATCCTAAAATCCATCACAAATTAATTATACTCAAGAGTGGATAAGCACCATAGCCTCCATCTACCTATCTGTATTACAAACCAAATAAATATTTCTGAAATATTTAACAAAAGTGTAGATAAGCACCATCGCCTCTATCTTTTATAATCTCAGAACGATTCTAACTAAATTAAAAGGTAATAACAAAGGTTATCCATATTGTAGTACGGTTAAGCATTAGCTGCCGACTTTAGATAATTATTCACTGCAAACGATTCAGTGAACAAGTTTTCAATGAAAAAGTTGAACAACAAGTTCAAATTATTCTCATAAAAATAGAGAACCAAAAATAATAAGTAGTGACCGGCTCAACTCTACCGACTTTCCGAACACTAACAAATTAATAAAAGGGTTTGTCAAAAAGACCAAAATAACAAGTTAACAAAAGTTTGTTGGGAAAACAACAAAGTTGTATTGTGACCGGCTCAACACCACCGACTTTCCGTTCACAATATCTAAAGTTTCCAACGCTTGAACCAAAAATGTCAAAGCGAGGAAAAAATGAAGAGTAAAAACTTACCCAAAAAGGTTAACTGAGACAAAAGCTCAAAAGAGTCAAATCCGAGAGGCAAATCCGGGTAAAAATTATATAGAGCTCTAAGTGTCAAATCCGAGGCTTAGGTCTACAACAAACACAAACTAAATAATCTAAATAATATATAACATGCTTCACAAAGACTGAAACACATTTATATTAAAAATGTATTTACACTATGTGCAGGCTATTTGAAAAGTGGAAAGCTTTTCATAGCAATCTAAAACAATATTTATACTAGAAAAGTGGAAAACTTCTCAAAGTATCTAAAAGAAAGTTGAGTACTTGAAAAGTGAAAAACTTTTCAAAGTAACCAAAATAATAAAATATACAAAAATATACATAAGATCTTTTGATGCCAAGAAAATTTCTAAAAGAAAATATAATCGTTAGATGTAGTTTCTAAAGTTGGGTAAAAGTTCAAAAGTAGGATAAAAGTTCCAAAAATAAGATGAAGGTATCAAAAATAGACCTAAGTTAGGTTTAGTATATTTAAAGTTGTATTTCAATAAAGTGTTGGTTTTCCTTGCAGGCAATCATCTTTCACGTTGAGCATCCTCTTCCATACATCAAATCTCATTCTTCCACAAACAATGCTCCACCCAAACAGAGTATCAAAACAAATCTAAATAAAGTGTTAAATCCAAAAATGAAAATTTTAATATTTAATTATATCTTTAACATGATAACGTCCAGTACTTGTTTTATTAAATTCCTTTAGTACATAAATGTTAGGAGAAATTCTCTCTACAATTTCACATTTAATAAACTTAGGTGCTAATTTAGCCGAAAAATATGCAGGTGCATTTGACTGTACAAAACTTCTACGCCAAACTACATCACCGACATCAAAAGAAATGACTTTTCTTCCCCTATTATAGTAAAGAGCATTACGCTTATAAGCTTTCAAAGATAAGCTTGAACTTTAACAAAAACTTCACTAAGTGAATTTAAAGAGTGAGCATAAGTATCTCTAGTACCAAGCTCAAGTTGATCTAAGTTATCAAAAGAGTTACTAAAACGGTGCAAAGATGCATCATAAATAAGTTCTCTACCGAACATCAAAAAGTTAGGAGTGTACTCTGTAGCAAGATTTACACTACTATTTAAAGCTAATTGGACATGAGGCAAAAACCTTGACCAAGTTCGATGATCATTTTTAACAAAACAAGAAATACATGTTTCTATTGTCTTATTATATCTTTCTACTGGATTATTCTGTGGAGTGTATAGTGCATTATAAAATATTTTAGTGATGTTGAAATTTTTTAAGAAATCTACAAAATATCTAATACTATAAGAATCTTTGTCCTGACATACTGACTGACTCACTGACTCACTGACTCACTGACAGACAACGCACAGCCTAAACCGCTGGTCGTAGAGACTTGAAATTTGGAGGGTATATTTGTCTTAGTACGTAAGGGTGTACTAAGAAAGGATTTTCCAAAATTCACCCCTTAAGGGGATGAAATGGGGGTTCAAAGTTTGTATGGAGAAACAAGATTAGATCGTCTTTTCTATCCGAAACTTCACATAAGTGCTTCAATAAAAAAATAAGTAAAGACGTGTTTCAGGTTTTTTTGGAATTCCACCCCTAAGAGGGTGAAATGGGGTAATAAAGTGTAAAATCAATATTGTTTCGGATTGCGCTGAAATTTGGCATGCAAATAGTTATTACGACGTTAGTTCCCACTGAGAAAGGATTTTCCAAAATTAACCCTCGAAGGGGATGAAACGGGGGTTCAAAGTTTGTATGGAGAAACAAGATTAGATAGTCTTTTCTATCTGAAACTCCACACAAGTGCTTCAGTAAAAAAATAAGTAAACACGTGTTTCAGGTTTTTTTTAATTCCACCCCTAAGAGGGTGAAATTGGGTAATAAAGTGTGAAAATCAATATTGTTTCGGATTGCGCTGAAATTTGGCATGCAGATAGTTATTACGACGTTAGTTCCCTCTGAGAAAGGATTTTCCAAAATTGACCCTCGAAGGGGATGAAACGGGGGTTCAAAGTTTGTATGGAGAAACAAGATTAGATAGTCTTTTCTATCCGAAACTCCACACAAGTGCTTCAGTAAAAAAATAAGTAAACACGTGTTTCAGGTTTTTTTGAAATTCCACCCTTAAGAGGGTGAAATGGGGTAATAAAGTGTAAAATCAATATTGTTTCGGATTACGCTGAAATTTGGCATGCAGATAGTTATTACGACGTTAGTTCCCTCTAAGAAAGGATTTTCCAAAATTAACCCTCTAAGGGGATGAAACGGGGGTTCAAAGTTTATATGGAGAAACAAGATTAGATAGTCTTTTCTATCCGAAACTTCACACAAGTGCTTCAGTAAAAAAATAAGTAAACACGTGTTTCAGGTTTTTTTGTAATTCCACCCCTAAGAGGGTGAAATGGGGTAATAAAGTGTAAAATCAATATTGTTTCAGATTGCGCTGAAATTTGGCATGCAGATAGTTATTATGACGTTAGATCCCTCTTTGAAAGGATTTCCCAAAATTAACCCTCGAAGGGGATGAAACGGGGGTTGAAAGTTTGTATGGAGAAACAAGATTAGATCGTCTTTTCTATCCGAAACTTCACATAAGTGCTTCAGTAAAAAAATAAGTAAAGACGTGTTTCAGGTTTTTTTGTAATTCCACCCCTAAGAGGGTGAAATGGGGTAATAAAGTGTAAAAATCAATATTTTTTCGGATTGCGCTGAAATTTGGCATGCAGATAGTTATTAATTACGACGTTAGTTCCCTCTGAGAAAGGTTTTCCAAAATTCATCCCTGAAGAGGATGAAGCGAGGGTTCAAAGTTTGTATGGAGAAACAAGAATTGATTGTCTCTTATATTCGAAACTTCACACAAGTAGTTTAGTAAATAAATGAGTAAATACGTGTTTCAGTCTTTTTGAAATTCTATTCCTAAAAGGGTGAAGTGGAGTAACAATGTCTGAAATCAATATTGTTTCGGATTGCGCTGATATTTTGCATCCAGATAGAAATTTTGACGTAGGTATCCGCTGAGAAAGGATTTTTCAAAATTCACTCTTCAAGGGATGAAGCGGGGCTCAAATTTTGGATAGTCATTTTATTCGACATTTCACGCAAGTACTTCTGTAAATAAATAAGTAAATACGAGTTTCAGACTTTTTCAAAATGCCACCCTAAAAGAGTGAACTGGGGTAAAAAAGTCTGAAAATCAATATAGTTTCGGATTGCGCTTTATTGGGTTTTAAAAATATGAATCCTGATTTGTCTTAGTCACGCGATAACATGAAAACAGGTGAACCAATTTGGCTAATTTTTATTTGATGTCTTTAATGATAGAATCGTTTTTACAAAAGAAAAGTTTTAAGTAAATAAAAGGAGTTTTTAACGCGGGCGTAGCCGCGGGGGACTTCTAGTTTAGATATAAATTGGGGTCCGTTGTCGGCCACTAAAATTTTAGGTACACCAAATTTAAGAAATATTTCTTTTTCAAAGATTTTACAAATTACTTTAGAAGTAGCATTTATCATTGGAAATATCCAACAATATTTAGTAAAAACATCTACAATTGAAAGAATGAATCTATGTCCAGAATAAGATTTAGGTAAAATCCCAATAATATCAACGGATAACATTACCATGGGTTGATCAACTTTCTTAGGGTTAACCATCTTACCAGCAGGAGCAGAAGTTGAATGTTTATAAGCTTTACAAATGTCGCAAGAAGAAATATATCTTTGAACGTCTCCGAACATTCCTTTCCAATAATAATGTTGTTTTATTTTATTAAGAGTTTTATGTATTCCAAAGTGTCCAGAATTAATATCATCATGATTAGAACGAATAGTATCTAAAACATGTTCTTTAGGTATTACAATTTTCCAATTTAAACGACTATTAGGGTCAAATTTATTTTTACAGTAACGATATAAAGTATTATCTTCTACTCGAAGGTTTTTCATTCTAGAAGGTTATTTTTGACAATTTATAAAGACTTTTCTATACCAAGGGTCTTCTATATCTTCATCTGGTGAGACAATATTTATAGCGGAAACTAATATTGAAGTTATATTGATTCTAGATAAAGCGTCAGGAACTTGATGTAAAGATCCTTTTTTATGAACAATATCAAAAGTAAATTGAGAAATACGTGCAGCCCATCGAGCTAAGCGTCCACTAGGGTTATTAAGTTTTAAAAGCCACTTAAGACTAGCATGATCTGTCACAACTGTGAATTTCATTCCTTCGACATAAGGTCTAAAATGTTCAATTGAATCTAAAACTGCCAAAAGTTCACGTTCAGTGGTACTATAATTTCTTTCACATTTATTTAAAGATCTTGAATAATAAGCAATTGGATGTTGTTCATTATTTTCGTCTTCTTGACTCAGAACACTACCAATTCCTACAGAACTAGCATCGCAATGTAAAAAGAAAGGTTTTTCAAAATCAGGACACTGTAAAACAGGTGTAGTTATTAAGGCATTTTTTAAATTAATGAAGGCTTCTTCAGCTTCTTCATTCCAAACAAAAGTATGTTTTATCTTTTTACTTCCAGAAGTTAATTTAGTTAAAGGGGAGGCAATATCAGCGAATTTACAAATGAAACGTCGATAGTATGAACATAATCCTAAAAAGCTTCTAAGTTGTTTTACGGACTCTGGTCGTGGAAAGTTTTCTATAATTTCTAATTTAGACGGATCAGTATGTAGGCCTTGACTGTCTACAATATAACCGAGATAACGGAGTCTTTCTTTGCAAAATTCACATTTTTTAAGATTTACTGTTAAGCCTGAGTTTTTAAGTATTTCATGGACTTTTTTAAGGTACTCTATATGATTTTGAAAATTATCATTTACTAAAATCAAATCATCTAAATATTTAAACAGGACATTGTCAAATTCAGGTCCAAAGAGTTTATCAACCAAGCGTTGTAACTCTGCCGGTGCGTTGGTGATTCCAAAAGGCATCCGAACAAAATGGTACAAGTTTTTTCCAGGAACTACAAAAGCAGTCTTTTCACGAGAGGACTCTTCAAGTTTAATTTGCAGAAATGCTTTAGAAAGATCTATGGTAGATATGAATTTAGCCCCACGAAGGCTATCTAATATCCTAGAAGGGTACGGCAAAGGATAAGAATCTTTAACAGTTATTGAATTTAATCGTCTCGAATCTAAACATAATCTGGTTCCACCATCTTTTTTATCGACGGCTAATACAGGGGAACACCAAGGAGATTTTGAAGGTTCTATAATTCCTTCCTTTAATAAAACTTCCACTTCATCATAAAGTTCTTTTTGTTTAGCAGGACTCAACGGCCAATATCTACTTTTAAAAGGGTCGCCAGTAACGTTAATTTTATGTTCCACAAGGGTGGTAAGGCCTAAACCTTTTTTCTCATAAGAAATATCTTCAAACAAAGCAATGGTTTCATCTAATTGTTGTTTCTCAGAAGGAGTTAAATGAACTGTAGAAGTAACAGCGTTCACTTGAATTTTATTATTGTGAACATATTCAATATTTTTCCACAAGTCTTTAGCTAAGTTAAATTTCAACCAAAAATCAAATCCCAATATAATAGGTGGATCAAAAGAGGGTATTATTAAAAATTCTACAAGTTTACAAACATTGTCAACGGTAACCGGTAATCGCATAGAACCGATAACTTTTCTTGATGAACCGTCAGCAGTACAAGCGGAGGCATCAATAGGTTTGATTTTAAATCCTAGTTTAGAAAAATGCAAGTGTTGGTTATTACCTAAAACACAGCTATTTGAACCACTATCTAGCAATCCAGAAAAAGTTTCATTATAAATGGTAAATTTTAAAAATGGTCTAGTATCATTTTGTTTAGTAAAAAGTATAGGAGCTGCTTTATGAACAGAAAAAAATGTTTTTAAATAGTCAAGCCATTCTGAAAATTCTCTTTTACACGTATCATCATTAGGTTTATAATTGGGTATCGGAGCACCTGAAGTTTTTTTAAAAACTTGGGCCCGATGCCTTACAAGTTTTTTGAATTATTATTATTTTTAATATTGTCAGAATGACAAGTATCACAGTTCTTTGTCAAAACGCCTCGTTTATGACATTTAAAGCACACAGGTCCAAGAATCTCTGTACATTCTTTATAAGTGTGGTCAGTCGACTTACACTTCAAACAAGAAAGTTTGGTTTCAACCGCATGAAAGTTTTGTTTAATTTCCTTTACAGGTTTTCGGTTAACTAAAATCTCTAACACAAGTTTTCCCATCAAAAGATATCTTACTACGCTTCAAATCAGGAAGTTTATTTGTTGAAGGCAAATGCTTTTTCAATTGTTCATTGAGTTGAACATTCATCGAGTTAAACGAAGGTAAAGGTGTACAATTATGCAAGCTACTATGACCAAAGTTAGGTAAGAAAGGGTCAACAGCCTCTAAATTATCCAACGCCGGATTAGAAATAACATCCCTAGAAGTACCAGGTAAATTCTCTTCCAACAAGGGTGGAAATTGAACCTGTTTGTCAGTCATGATGAATAATCAAAAATATTAAAGAAACAAAGACAAACAACCAACTAAAATTCAAAGAATAGTTAAAACTCATCAAAGTTTATAAGATTTTTTGTTAAAAACCGGTTTTAGTTATTATGTTTTAAAGTTTATGTTAATATTTAATAATGTTCAAAAGTATTTAAAGAAATTTGAATGTACAAAGAAACATTCAAATTGTGAAGTATGTAAGATGCAAAAAAGATTCACAATTTATCTCAATTTTCAAGATTATTAACAACGGCTAAGGTTATATCTATTTGTGAAAAGTAAAATCAATAAACTGGTTAATAATTATGTTAATAAGCTAGTATTTTCTAATATGAATGTAGTTTAATGCTTCTCAACAGTAAACAAACGTTATAACTTTATATAAGACAAAGTTATATCAATTCAAACAAAAACTTAGCACTTTCAATGTGGTCAAGGTCAGTTCCTTACAAAATGTAAACAACACATATCTCAAATGTTATTATATAGTAAGTACACACTTAGATTAGTCTATCCAGTATATAAGACATATAAAGAACATTGTATGTTAATTAGTTTTGTTAAAATACAAAAAAAGTTGTAAACAAAGTTACAATTCTGTTTTCAAAGTACAAAAACTGTAAAAATGCTAAAAAAATAACAAAAAATTGCACTAAATTGTGACAAGAAAAACAAAAATAAGATGCAAGAAAGATTATATATGTGGAGGTAACTCCGGTCCCTGTTCTCGCGCTAATTGTAATAAAAAATTTTGTTAATAAAAAATATAAACGTTACTGGGTGTAACATGAAGGTTATAGAGTATAAAAAGCTAAAAATTAATGTTAGGTAGACAGTATTTATGAATATCGAGCGCCCTTGTTCTACCAAGATCTAAAACTTACCAGGATAAATCAGCGGTGTCATTGAGACTTTTAATCTCGGACCGGGGGACAGGCAAATGATAACACGGTTTGGGATTGTATGACAAATTTTAATACTTCAAAACGTCCCTTACCTCCAGAATGAGATACACATTATTTAGTTAAAGCCGGAATACTATGTCTAAACATTAGACTATAAATACCATTCGGTTTTCGTTACTTTTTAGGTTAATTTATTTTACATTTTACTACTGAAATTTGGTTATTGTCTTTCTTGCATCTTGCTAATATGAAATTAAAGTTTTAAGGGTAATAAAAAGAGTTATAATGAAATTAGCTTATCTGCAGCGTCCGGTGGCGTCTGAGCACACCGTTCAAAATAGACGACGACATCCAGCGTCGCTCAAACAGCTCAAAACTACGACGACATCCAAACGTGGTGCGTCGAACAAACATCTCAAAATAACGACGTCTTCCGGCGTCGTACAAACAGTTGACGACACCCATAGTCGCACAAACAGTAGACGACAGTCGTCCAAACAGCTCCAACAGCGCCACAGGCTGTAACCAAAAATCCGATTGTAATTTGTCGCCATGAAAGATGACGCGAAACATTTTAGGTTATCAAAAATTGACTCACCGCAAAATCACGTCGCTATTGCATACTAGGACACTATATGTACGCCAATTAGCGTCGCATTCGTTATTTAAAAGAAGGATTCATCTGGTTGAATCAGATTTAAATAATTTACCAAAAATGAGCCCTTTGTATGCCAAGGGGTAAGAAAAAGTGACGTCCCCGATCGAGAATTGACAGATGTCAAAGTCATTTTTTTTTTTGAAAGGTTGTCTATAGGATATTGAATGATCCACAGACCAAGTAATAACTCGATTATTTAAAATCGACCAAAAATGGCTAAATACGAAAATGTTCTAAATTATTTAAAACCAAAAGGTAATTTTATCAGTCTTAGAAGCTGAAATGTGCTTCCAAACGAAAAATATGTAACGAGTCGAAATACCTCGTTACAGTATATGCAAGAGTCAATAGTTTTTTTGCTTGACTGACTTACGCTGACATTTAGTAAAGGAGAGGGACACTCTACTCCTAAAGAGGACCAATGGTATGGTATAGCACATGCATCCATCTACAAAAGCTACGGTTTTTTTTAGCAGATACATCTTTGAGATTGATGAATAATTTCAAACATTATTTACTTATACTTCCAAAAACATTGTCACTAGATATATGAGATAAACTTACAATGAAACAACTCTTTGGTTGATGGCTTTGGTACTGTAGCAGCTGAAAATTTATAAACATTATTAAATTAAGAAATATTTTCCTAGATCAGGGATTCCCAAACTGGGTTCCGTAGAATAGTCATCAGGGTTCCACCAAAATTATTTATTGTTAGCTAATTAATAATACCACGGTTACAAATATTATTTAGAAATAGTGCAAAATATGTGATGAGAATGACTTATTACAATTATGTAAATAGGTAGGTAGATAACAAGCATTGAGCCCGGACTGTGTATCGCCCAGCAGTAAAACAATATCATTCTTCACATTAAAACTTAAAGTAAAGAATAATGTATTTAAATTATATTATACATTTCTTGAAAAAAAAAACATTTTCTTATATAAATTTCAGTGTTGATTTGTAATCATTTGATATGGGGTTCCATAAAATAAAAGGTATTATTTGGTTTGTGTTCCTTTATCTTCAAAGCTTAGAAAGCCCTGCCCAAGATTATGGATGTTTTATATAGAACATCATATAAATCAAGGTAAACAATATTCATATTTGTGGTGTGATAAGTTCCATATATATAAAAAACTTTATATATATTATATACACACAACAGGACATGGCCAAACTTTAGGTGTGTGTGCTGATATTCAGGATGTGTGGCAGAAGTTTGCACAACTTATTAATATTCTACTCCATCAGCAAAATAGCTAATTCAAAGCAGTAACTAAAATTAATATAGTACAGAGTGTAGAATGTAAACAGTGACATCATCCAGTCAATACTGGTGAGAACCAGATTAAACTGCAAAACATAGTAATTGATGTATTAATGCAATCCTCACCATATTTCTTCTTGAGCCAGTCCTCGGGCACAGGACAGTAAGACCCGGTGGGGTCCACGTCTCCCAACGTTGGCACTTTGCTTGGTCTTCCAAGTTTACTTCTCCATCGCTGACCCGCTAATTTGTCTACAAAACATAACTAGATTAAAAAGAATTTAAATAAAATCTTCAGGGTCGAGTTGTTAAACAAATCTTACCTTCGAATTCTTCTTTGATTCTGTTTGATTCGTACTCCTGTAGTGCGTTATGCAGCATTTTCCTCTCGTCGTCTGTGAGGTGCAGCACGAGCTCAGTAGCGTGCACCTTCGTCATGGGGCTTGTCATCGTGGCGGGCTCCTCGAACTCTTTAGATGTCGGCCCCAGTCCTAAATTTCGAATTCTTAAGCCAACAGGTGCGAATGTCTGCCGAATGCCCCATGTTGCACTGTATCGCACTTGGATTTGTGAGGTGTTTTTACTACAACATGGAACCAACTGGTATGAAGGTGAATTACTGAATTTCCTTAGGAGCCGAGCTGTCTTCATTTTTACTGCTTTTCGCAATTTTTAAAACTACACTACAATTTTGCAAAAAATCCCAAAAATAATCATCAATTCAACACATACATTGACAATTTGATTTGACAATTGTCATTTTTTTTAGTATTATTATGGCTCCACACGATTAGTGTATTTAGCCAGTGTCAAGTATTAAAATTCTTCAAGTTTTTCTGCATTCAAGTCTTAAAGATGGGTCATAGTCACATTTCTGGTCATGTTTCAAGTTAAAGTCTAGTCCAAGTTATACCCTGAGTAAAGATGTGGACTTTACTGAAGATTTTTTGTGGAATTTTGGTAGGAACGCGAATAGCATGTTTTACAACATTATGCTGTTTCCCTACACTCGCACACATTCACCAGCACTTAATGGTTAATAATCCACATTTATTACACATTAACTCGCGGAAGAACACAAGTTTTAGGAAAAAATACAATGAGAGCGCACACACTTTTCCACGTTACCGCCAAAACTCGACAATTGAATTGACATTATCCAAAACCACAGACAGACCAAAGATAATCACAGACTGTGAGGGATTAACGTAGAGGAAATATTAACAAGAGATAACATTAGCGTATGCGAATGAAATAGCTATAGGGATATAACCCGACTAAAATGATGAACACGTGATACATATGTCAGCTATAAGATAAAATGAACAACGCAATTTGGTCGGGTCATACATGACATCGGGTGAAAGTGTCGCCACTCACCGTCGGCTCTCCACAAAGCCGCCCCAGCGGAATTTTATTAATATACTTAGTCTATGATGTAATATATCAATCACGGAGAATAGACTATAAGATACACAGACCTGCTACATGTTAAACACGATCGCGTACACCGGCCCCCACGAGACCGACCTTGAAAGGAGTTTGTCCCTTTCTTTTGTATGGACAACTTATATACATACCATACTAATAGTATAGAACATATATAGGACTAGCAGGTTGTTAGACAAGGACACACCCTCACCCGGGTGTCTCTCAATTGGACCGTTTTGTTCTATAAAGCAATCACAATCTTATAGTTAAAGCAAACGGATTAAATTGAATTTGTCAGAACATCTGCAGTGCACCATCCATTTATATTACATCTATGATTAAATTATTTGTGATATCAATAATCAAATTGACAGCTAAAATTTTAAGTCACTGTCAGGTATGTCATTGTCAATTGCCAAATAAACAGCTGTGATGTGTTGTCATGATGATGTGATGATCAATGTATATTGCTACGGATTGCGTGATTTTGAGTATTTTTATTGAGCCCGTGCCGTGTTATGAAGCCGACGAACCCGGAGGTCTTGAAACTCGAAAGAAAACAATATTATTTCTTAGTAATACATAATTAATTTAAAGTAAGGATGTATGAGTTGATAGTTTGATTCATTGCGAATAAATAATAATAATAGCTTTTATGCTGCATTCATTTAAACTGGAGCCACTAAACATTATAATTACACTAGATTGATGTAACCGACTCATGTCATGTCTATTGTATAATTTTTACAGGCCAAAGTGCGTTTCTGCAACATATTAAATTATAGAAAAGGCAATCAGGAGCACAATGCACGATGTTGGAAGGTCTGGTGGCTTGGGTTTTGAACAACTACCTCGGAAAATATGTGGAAAACTTGAATACAGACCAACTCAGTGTAGCTCTGCTCTCAGGTATATATATATATATAATTACTTTATTATTATATTAATTGCTAGTCCTAATTCTTTACAAGAATATTTAGATGTACAGTATTTCTCACAATGTTAAACATTTTACTATTTATTTGAGTGATGTGTTATGTCATTAAAACTCAGCAAACAATATTCACAACGGTCTGATGTTCTATTACACACTTTTATGTAGGGTTTTGCAATTGATAGAACCAACAAATGAACTAAACTTGGGTTTAGAGATTGTAATCAATTTTTTTTTATTGCACCAATCTGGGTAGCGCTCAACCACTATCTCACCTGATGTTAAGTGATTAAGATGTATTAAATCAAATTGTTTTATACAATTTATTAGCTTCATCCAGTTTTGACTGTAATGATAATGTAATGATTACATTATTTCATAGTGTTTGAACTGAGTGGCCGGGGTAGAGCGGGGCGGGACGTGCTGCGTTCGTTTCAAATATATGCTTATGTATAATGGTGTCCGAGTGCTGGCGAGCGAACACCAATATGTGGTAGCAAGTGTTTGAAACAAATTATGCACGCCCCGCCCCACTCGACACCAGCCACTCAGGTCATGCATTTACCCTTTTGTAATAATCTTCCCATAAAAGATGTTTACAAAGTCAAATTTCAGTTTTATGTCTTATCATGATGAGTCAGTCAGTCGTTCGGAGCTAATGAAACACATATAGACATGTTGCTCATCACACTGAATTAAGTAAATGAATTATGCAGGAAAAGTGGAACTAGAGAATCTCCCACTGAAGAAAGATGCTCTCAGGCATCTGGGTCTGCCTGTGGAGATCAAGGCGGGGTTTATTGGCAAAGTGCAGCTGCAAGTCCCCGTGCGTCAGATCAGATCAGCTCCATGGCTTATTGCCATCGAGAAATTGTACCTGGTTGCAACACCGGTTAATTTGGATGAGGTGAGTATTCAAACTATTAAAAGGTTTGCTTTATTTACCTAATACATATGTGAACAAATAGCTGAGCTTTGATTGCATTATTATGTACCTATATGTTAAAAGTATCCTATGTGTTATCCAGGTTATAAAACAACCATTTGTGTGCTAAATTTCATCCAAATCTGCTCAGCCGTTTTTACTGTTATAGACTAGTTCATATTTACTGTTATAGACTAGCTCATGTTTACTGTTATAGACTAGCTCATGTTTACTGTTATAGACTAGATCATGTTTACTGTTATAGACTAGCTCATGTTTACTGTGATAGACTAGCTCATGTTTACTGTTATAGACTAGCTCATGTTTACTGTTATATAATAGCTCATGTTTACTGTTATAGACTAGCTCATGTTTACTGTTATAGACTAGCTCATGTTTACTATGATAGACTAGCTCATGTTTACTGTGATAGACTAGCTCATGTTTACTATGATAGACTAGCTCATGTTTACTGTTATAGACTAGCTCATGTTTACTGTTATAGACTAGCTCATGTTTACTATGATAGACTAGCTCATGTTTACTGTGATAGACTAGCTCATGTTTACTGTTATAGACTAGCTCATGTTTACTGTGATAGACTAGCTCATGTTTACTGTTATAGACTAGCTCATGTTTACTGTTATAGACTAGCTCATGTTGACTTTTATAGACTAGCTCATGTTTACTGTCATAGACTAGCTCATGTTTACTGTTATAGACTAGCTCATGTTTACTGTTATAGACTAGCTCATGTTTACTGTTATAGACTAGCTCATGTTTACTATGATAGACTAGCTCATGTTTACTGTTATAGACTAGCTCATGTTTACTATGATAGACTAGCTCATGTTTACTGTGATAGACTAGCTCATGTTTACTGTTATAGACTAGATCATGTTTACTGTTATAGACTAGCTCATGTTTACTGTTATAGACTAGCTCATGTTTACTATGATAGACTAGCTCATGTTTACTGTTATAGACTAGCTCATGTTTACTATGATAGACTAGCTCATGTTTACTGTGATAGACTAGCTCATGTTTACTGTTATAGACTAGCTCATGTTTACTGTGATAGACTAGCTCATGTTTACTGTTATAGACTAGCTCATGTTTACTGTTATAGACTAGCTCATGTTTACTGTTATAGACTAGCTCATGTTTACTGTTATAGACTAGCTCATGTTTACTGTTATAGACTAGCTCATGTTTACTGTGATAGACTAGCTCATGTTTACTGTTATAGACTAGCTCATGTTTACTATGATAGACTAGCTCATGTTTACTGTTATAGACTAGCTCATGTTTACTATGATAGACTAGCTCATGTTTACTGTGATAGACTGGCTCATGTTTACTGTTATAGACTAGCTCATGTTTACTGTGATAGACTAGCTCTTGTTTACTGTTATAGACTACCTCATGTTTACTGTTATAGACTAGCTCATGTTGACTTTTATAGACTAGCTCATGTTTACTGTCATAGACTAGCTCATGTTTACTGTTATAGACTAGCTCATGTTTACTGTTATAGACTAGCTCATGTTTACTATGATAGACTAGCTCATGTTTACTGTTATAGACTAGCTCATGTTTACTGTTATAGACTAGCTCATGTTTACTGTTATAGACTAGCTCATGTTTACTGTTATAGACTAGCTCATGTTTACTGTTATAGACTAGCTCATGTTTACTGTGATAGACTAGCTCATGTTTACTGTTATAGACTAGCTCATGTTTACTGTTATAGACTAGCTCATGTTTACTGTTATAGACTAGCTCATGTTTACTGTTATAGACTAGCTCATGTTTACTGTGATAGACTAGCTCATGTTTACTGTTATAGACTAGCTCATGTTTACTATGATAGACTAGCTCATGTTTACTGTTATAGACTAGCTCATGTTTACTATGATAGACTAGCTCATGTTTACTGTGATAGACTGGCTCATGTTTACTGTTATAGACTAGCTCATGTTTACTGTGATAGACTAGCTCTTGTTTACTGTTATAGACTACCTCATGTTTACTGTTATAGACTAGCTCATGTTGACTTTTATAGACTAGCTCATGTTTACTGTCATAGACTAGCTCATGTTTACTGTTATAGACTAGCTCATGTTTACTGTTATAGACTAGCTCATGTTTACTATGATAGACTAGCTCATGTTTACTGTTATAGACTAGCTCATGTTTACTGTTATAGACTAGCTCATGTTTACTGTTATAGACTAGCTCATGTTTACTGTTATAGACTAGCTCATGTTTACTGTTATAGACTAGCTCATGTTTACTGTGATAGACTAGCTCATGTTTACTGTTATAGACTAGCTCATGTTTACTGTTATAGACTAGCTCATGTTTACTGTTATAGACTAGCTCATGTTTACTATGATAGACTAGCTCATGTTTACTGTTATAGACTAGCTCATGTTTACTATGATAGACTAGCTCATGTTTACTGTGATAGACTAGCTCATGTTTACTGTTATAGACTAGCTCATGTTTACTATGATAGACTAGCTCATGTTTACTGTTATAGACTAGCTCATGTTTACTATGATAGACTAGCTCATGTTTACTGTGATAGACTAGCTCATGTTTACTGTTATAGACTAGCTCATGTTTACTGTGATAGACTAGCTCTTGTTTACTGTTATAGACTACCTCATGTTTACTGTTATAGACTAGCTCATGTTGACTTTTATAGACTAGCTCATGTTTACTGTCATAGACTAGCTCATGTTTACTGTTATAGACTAGCTCATGTTTACTGTGATAGACTAGCTCATGTTTACTGTTATAGACTAGCTCATGTTTACTGTTATAGACTAGCTCATGTTTACTGTTATAGACTAGCTCATGTTTACTGTTATATAATAGCTCATGTTTACTGTTATATAATAGCTCATGTTTACTGTTATAGACTAGATCATGTTTACTGTTATAGACTAGCTCATGTTTACTGTTATAGACTAGCTCATGTTTACTGTTATAGACTAGCTCATGTTTACTGTTATAGACTAGCTCATGTTTACTGTTATAGACTAGCTCATGTTTACTGTTATAGACTAGCTCATGTTGACTTTTATAGACTAGCTCATGTTTACTGTCATAGACTAGCTCATGTTTACTGTTATAGACTAGCTCATGTTTACTGTTATAGACTAGCTCATGTTTACTATGATAGACTAGCTCATGTTTACTGTTATAGACTAGCTCATGTTTACTATGATAGACTAGCTCATGTTTACTGTGATAGACTAGCTCATGTTTACTGTTATAGACTAGCTCATGTTTACTGTGATAGACTAGCTCATGTTTACTGTTATAGACTAGCTCATGTTTACTGTTATAGACTAGCTCATGTTTACTGTTATAGACTAGCTCATGTTTACTGTCATAGACTAGCTCATGTTTACTGTTATAGACTAGCTCATGTTTACTGTTATAGACTAGCTCATGTTTAGTGTTATAGACTAGATCATGTTTACTGTTATAGACTAGCTCATGTGTACTGTTATAGACTAGCTCATGTTTACTGTTATAGACTAGCTCATGTTTACTGTTATATAATAGCTCATGTTTACTGTTATAGACTAGATCATGTTTACTGTCATAGACTAGCTCATGTTTACTGTTATAGACTAGCTCATGTTTACTGTGATAGACTAGATCATGTTTACTGTTATAGACTAGCTCATGTTTACTGTTATAGACTAGCTCATGTTTACTGTTATAGACTAGCTCATGTTTACTATGATAGACTAGCTCATGTTTACTGTTATAGACTAGCTCATGTTTACTATGATAGACTAGCTCATGTTTACTGTGATAGACTAGCTCATGTTTACTGTTATAGACTAGCTCATGTTTACTGTGATAGACTAGCTCATGTTTACTGTTATAGACTAGCTCATGTTTACTGTTATAGACTAGCTCATGTTTACTGTTATAGACTAGCTCATGTTTACTGTCATAGACTAGCTCATGTTTACTGTTATAGACTAGCTCATGTTTACTGTTATAGACTAGCTCATGTTTAGTGTTATAGACTAGATCATGTTTACTGTTATAGACTAGCTCATGTGTACTGTTATAGACTAGCTCATGTTTACTGTTATAGACTAGCTCATGTTTACTGTTATATAATAGCTCATGTTTACTGTTATAGACTAGATCATGTTTACTGTCATAGACTAGCTCATGTTTACTGTTATAGACTAGCTCATGTTTACTGTGATAGACTAGATCATGTTTACTGTTATAGACTAGCTCATGTTTACTGTTATAGACTAGCTCATGTTTACTGTCATAGACTAGCTCATGTTTACTGTTATAGACTAGATCATGTTTACTGTTATAGACTAGCTCATGTTTACTGTTATAGACTAGCTCATGTTTACTGTTATAGACTAGCTCATGTTTACTGTCATAGACTAGCTCATGTTTACTGTGATAGACTAGCTCATGTTTACTGTTATAGACTAGCTCATGTTTACTGTGATAGACTAGCTCATGTTTACTGTTATAGACTAGCTCATGTTTACTGTTATAGACTAGCTCATGTTTACTGTCATAGACTAGCTCATGTTTACTGTGATAGACTAGCTCATGTTTACTGTTATAGACTAGCTCATGTTTACTGTGATAGACTAGCTCATGTTTACTGTTATAGACTAGCTCATGTTTACTGTCATAGACTAGCTCATGTTTACTAATATAGACTAGCTCAAAATGAAATGAATCAATATAAAAACTGGCAATATCTCAAACAAAGCAATAAGGATGCAATTTTCCATAACATTAAACTAATATCTGGGATAACAGCATTTGACTGATTGTTTGTATTGTCAGTGGGACAGCGCAGCGGAGGCGACATACGCGCACGAGCGCAAGGTGGCGCTGCTGGACGCGCTGGAGGCGCAGTGGCGCGCCGAACACGAGGCGGCCGACGCGGGTTACTACGCTACCTCGTACTCCTCCTGGCTCAGCTACGGCACCGGACTGCTCGCCAATATCGTCGAGAATCTGCAGGTTACATTTATCTGTTTTCCTTAACTCACTAGCTGTCACTACACCTACATCTGTGATCTACCTGTCAAAATGCCTAATTATTATTATTATGCCAGTATGCTTAATTTATTAATCAGGCTAATTATGATTACTGCAAATCAATGTTATGGTTGTTGTTTTTAGGGTTCCGAACCCAAAGGGTACCAACGGAACCCTATTACTGAGACTCCGCTGTCCCTCTGTCTGTCTGTCTGTCTGTCTGTCCGTCCGTCTGTCACCAGGCTGTATCTCATGAACCGTGATAGTTAGACGGTTGAAATTTTCACAGATGATGTATTTCTGTTGCCGCTATAACAACAAATACTAAAAACAGAACAAAGTTACAAATTAAAGGGGGTCCCCATACAAAAAACGTGTTTTTACTATAGCGCCAACTATGAACGATGGTAACCAACATAAAGGTCACTGAGCTTTGTGTTAACGTTCACATGGTGGGTGTTAGAAGTTCGTTAGACATTCGTTAGATGGCGTTGTAGTAAATAAGCATGTTTAGTATTGACACGGTATTGATACGGTATTTATATATATCGATGTTAAAACTATGTAGATACTTAATTTTAATCGGAACCCTACGTGTGCGAGTCCGACTTGCACTTGGCCAGTTTTTTTTATTGGTAGGGTTTTTGCTAAACGCTTTGTGCACCATTTTGTTAATCAAGCGGGAAACTAAAATGTTTTCGGTATGGATTGTGAGATGTTCAATCAAATTACCACGGCATGTGATAGTCAACATCTGTATGTGTCAGGGGTTAGGGTAGTGGGCGCAGTGCAGTCATGCGCTACATTCTGTCGATTCAAATGTTCGCAAGCGGCAACTGACTTTAGTTCAAGAAACATAGTGCAACTATTGCTATATTGTTGCATATTTTTGTTTGATGTATATAATGTGGTGTACACAGCTGAAGCTCCACGACGTGCACATCCGGTACGAGGAGGCGGGCGGGGGCTTCGCGTGCGGGCTGACGGTGGCCGCGCTGGCGGCGGAGTCCTGCGACGCGGAGTGGCGGCGCGGGTTCACGCTGCTGGCGGACCCCGACGGCTGCTCCTTCAAGCTGCTGGAGCTGCAGCGGCTGGCCGTCTATTGGGACCCCATGCCCGTGCCGGCCGGCATGCTGGCCGACTGCACCATATCCGAACTCACCGTTAGTATACACTGTTTCTATACTTCACGCCTTTGTCACACATGTGGAGTATTATTGTTCATCTACACCTACACAAAAGGATTTGTGTCAATATTGCTATGAAACAATTTGGAGTTTTTCTGTTTTAGTTTTACCATGATATAAAGTAGTGATGTAACGAATGTCATTTTTTAAACATTCGCGAATGCGAATGCAAATGTGTGCTACTGACATTCGCGGATGCGAATGCGAATATAGAAGTGTTCAAATTTGGCGCCAATTGTCTATGGCTTGCTGGCAGTTACGAGGTGCGTTCTGTTTGTATTTTGTTCCGAGAATAGGCGTGACGAAAGAATTTGAAATCCTCTTCCGTAAAGTGGGAACACATTTACTATTCACGAAAAAACTTATATTTCGGTAATTAACTTAAGTTTAATGAAGTTTAAAGCAATTTTTCTAATATTTTTTCAATAGTGCGCAAAAACAGCTCACATATGTCATGGCGTCGGCTGTGACGTCACGCATACCTAAATGACATAATTAACCTAGTAACTATTATATAATCTGTGACAATGAATACATGGGTTTTCCAAAATGTAATAACATTTTCAAGAAAACCTCATAAGAGTATATAGTCGTGACGTCATGCGCTGTGATTGGTGTTTCAATCAAAATGGCCGATAGCAGTATTTTAATGTTTTATTTTACTGAAAATCTTTATAATCTCAATTTTTTAAATAAAACTAAACTAGTGTTTTAAATTGTTTTAATATGTATTTTCCCCTAAAATCATCAAATCTTTGATTTTTTGATACTGTCGTCATTCCTATTGCCGAGTTGATATGATACGAAATCATCCGACTGAAGTGTAATTCCGCTCGCGCCGGTCTTTTCGTAAACAAAACAAGTGAATTTTGAGGTTAGAGTTTGAATTGTTATTTATTTATTAACATGAATAAATCAACTTCCAGTGAAATATGGACTTACGAGCTGTGCCCGCAACTTCGTCCGCGTGGAATAGTGTCTTTGGGTAGCATTTTTAAATATTGAGGCTAATTACTTTACAAATAAGACACATGCGTATCCCACCTACACCGCAACGTACCACGCCGCGCAAACCCGCTCCCCCTCACCCCTCCCCTCCCCTCTCGCTCTCTCTTCCTTCCACCCCCTTTCCCCTCACTTCCCTCTCCCCTCCCCTTTCACCGCACTTCTCCCCTCCCCTCCCCTCCCCTCCCCTCCCACTCTCTCTTCCCCTCCCCTCCCCTCCTCTTTCCCCCTACTCCCCCCTCTCACTCCCCTCCCCTTTCCCTCACCTATCCCTTTCCCCTTCCCCTCACTTCGACCCTCCCTCCCCTCCCCTCATTCCTCCTTCCCCTTCTCCCTCCCCCTTCCCCCTCATAAACTTTGAATGACATATTAATTTATATCGAATCAACAGCCTAAAAAATAAGTTTCAAGCTTCTAGCTCCTAAAATGACGATATATATGATACATATGACATATGATACATATGATATATAGATATATACGACGATATATAGACATACAACTTTTCATTCCCCCTTTCAACCCCTTACAACCCTCTTTTCGCATTAAAAAAAAGTAAGTGAGTAAAAAGTAAGTGAAAGTGAGACAGACAGACAGACATACAGAGTTACTTTCGCATTTATAATATTAGTAATGATTTTACATTTTGCGATGCTGAACGAGCTAAATGCAAGCTGTGTAACAATTAATATTCCAGAAAAGGAAGGACTACAACTGCTTTTTTCTGATATTCATATTCGCAAAACATTCGCAGAAATTTTGCGGATGGGAATGCGAATACGAATATTCGTTACATCACTAATACAAAGGCGATCTATACAGATATTCATATTGAGCATAACATCTCAACGAGTAACAGAAAGTCGGTAGCACTGTGGGTAAGTGTTTAAAGCAAGGTTAGATGTAAGTGTAATGTTGACAGGAGCGCATGTCGGAGACATGGAAGGCGTCGCACCGGTACCTGGTGTCCCCGGCCAGCGCGCACGCGCGCGTGCGGCGCGAGCGCACCGAGCAGCCGCTGCGCGCGCGCGCGCGCCCGCGCCTCGCCGCGCATCTCACGCTCGACACCGTGCTGCTCAACCTGACCTCGGTACGTACTATACATACATAGCAAGCGGAACACTAGGCACTGGATGCATCTTATCTCAAGTATCAACTTATCTTAGTCTCAAGGTAACGGCCGCAATGCGGTAAACTGCAACATCCTGATAATCTAGCCGTGCCACAGTATCAGATATAGGCAGACCTCATCGCTAAACCACGGGTGACCATTTGATGTTACCTCTATTTTAGTCTATAGTGATGATAACTAAGTCATGGTGATCTACCGGACCGACCTGAGGTCGAACAAGCGACTCCGTCCGCTCTCAGTATGGTCGACGAACGTGATGTATTAACTAAATGTAAACATTGTATGTATGCTCCCTCAGCGTCAGTACAAGGAGGCGGTGGCATCCGCCGTCGGGCTCCAGCGGCTGTCGCGGCTGCGCGAGTGCCGCGCGCTGCGGCCCGCCGCGCCCGTGCGCGGCCACGCGCGGCTCTGGTGGATATACGCGCTCTCGGCGCACGTGCCGCATCATCCCTGTGAGAAACGCACACATCTTACACACGGTGTTGCCGGTTCCCATTATAGGCGTAGCGTGCTTATACCATCTTCGATCGCATCATCACTTACCGACGGCTAGCTAGCCTATATGATATAAAATAAAGTGTGGCATCGTATAAATCATACATAAGTTACTTATAGTCTCTGCCGGTCACGGTATCTAAACTAATATTATACAGAGGGATGATTTAATTTTTTGTTCGTTTTGTTATTTAATTTAGAAACTACTGGACCGATTACGAAAATTCTTTCACTGACGGAAATCTACATTATCAGCGAGTAACATAAGCTATATTTTCAACCGACTTCCAAACAGGAGGAGGTTCCTAATTCGTCACTGTTATTTTTTGTATGTATGTATGCTACGCGATTACTCCGTCAATTGTGAACCGATTCGAATGCTTTTTTTTAATCGGTATTGTACATTTCCGAGGTGGTATCATTGCAATTTCATTGAGATCTCTGATAAGTATCTCAAGAGATAGACGATAAACGTGTCAAACTTGCTACCGAAACTGACTCACGGGGGCATGAAAGTCGGTTGTTTTAGTTGTTAAACTATCTTAATGATATCCCGGTATTCTCACGGGAACGGGGAGCACGCGGGCGGTGGCGCGGGGTGGTGCTAGTCATGTACAAGTGACAGTGTGTGGCAGCGATGTGATTCCCAACAATGTGGTCCAGGGACGGAGCCGGCGGCCACGTGGGAGTCGTGCCTGGCGGCAGGCCGCGCCAGCCGCGGCTACGTGGCGGCCTGCCTGGCCACGCTGGCGCAGCCCGCCGCCACGCTGCCGCCGGACGTGAAGGCTGCCAAGGATGAGTTCGAGTGGCGCACGCCTCTGCACGTGCTCAAAGCTCTGAGAGAGGTAACACGCTCGAGTCGTAGCTCGTTTCTTTGTTTGCACAATTAATTACCATCAGGTGAAATAGTGGTCAAGTCCTACCCAGTTCGGTTATTGATTCCTCCATCCCCATTTTCTAATCGGACATCCAGAGATCTAATCGGACATCCAGATATACTAAAAGGCGCCACCGATTTATGGTGGATATACCATCTACCCGAATGAAGCGTTTTGCTTCTTCGTTCATCATACGAACCGCCAAAGAATGGAATACCCTGCCTGAGTCTGTGTTTCTGGTTAATTACAATATCGGGGTCTTCAAATCGCGAGTGAATAGGTATCTTCTGGAAAAGTACGCTCCATACTCGATCGCATCATCACTTAATATCAGGCTAGATAGTGGTGAAGTGCTGCCCATTTCGGTGTAAAAAAAAATTAAAAAATTACTTGTCCCGTTATTCTTTGAAATCCAGGTGGCGATGCGCAAAGTACCAAAATCGTGTCCAGTGTCGACGCCGGACAGGCCGTCGTCAGGTCGCAGCATGCTGGTGCACTGGTTCCCGCAGTGGTGGGGGTGGTACGGACCGCCTGCCGCCCCAGACCTCGCCCCCACCCCCGCGCCCGCCCCTGCACCCGCACCCACCCCCGCAGACCTGGAGGAAGAAATCCTGGATGTAATCGCAGACTCCTTGGACAACAACACGCTGTTAAAGCGAGACACAGTATTTGGAAAATTTGAGTTCGTCCTCAACAAGGGGTCGCTCAATCTTACAATGGATGACGGAGATGAAGATAAGTGAGTATTTTGACACTTTATATACAATAGGAAAGATAGAGGCTTCAGAGTAAAGCCTTGGGGTACACCTAAAATTATAACATAATTTAAAATAATTATTTCTTCAAAAATAGTGTTCCGATAATATATTCTATCCATTTATGTATGTTATATCGAACATTTGAACCTAGAAGAATTGTTTCGGTTTGTTTACGTTATTACTCAATCAGAGTACGTTATATGTTGGCTATATCAGTGGATAGCCAATCAGAACACGTAAATGGACGATAATGACTATCATTTAAGGCCACCATATTTCAGCGCAGTAGGTATTTAGCGATACCTCCGTCCCCGTGACGGATATTCCGATCGCGTAGCGGGGGACTGTCAGCCAGCTGGTAAAAGTGACACAGGTCCTACCTCGAAGACGCCTCGGGGGTGTGAGTGAGTGCGTGAAGTGAGGCGGGCTGGGCCCTTTGTTTTATAATATTAAGTTAAAAAAACTGCTTTGTTAAAAAACTATCCATTAATTTTCTTTTTAAACTTCTTTCCTATTTATTGGCATATTTTTTGTGAGTCAGAGTTTAATGTACTTTAAGTAATACCCAAAAAACGATTTAAATTTCTTTGTTTTCGTATTTTTTAATGATCGAGTGAAATCGTAAATATCGTGTTTTGAACCATTAAATAATCAAGAACGTTTCTACATCTACTACTATTGTACATCCTATATTTCTTTCTGATCAAAACAAATTATATCATTGTTTGCCGTTGAATCAAAAACTTGTCGATTAGGAATATTTAAGCCTTAACACCGTGAGTGTGTTTGTTATGAGGCCCCGAAAATATCTGGCATTCATAAGTGTACAGCGTAGCCATTGTGAATTAAATAATTAATACTGGATACTGACTGAATCTATTTCATCCTTGAAATTTTGGCGGGAACGTGAAGAAGTGTGTGTGCATCTGCGAGTTAATAAATGTGGATTATAAACCATTAAGTGCCGGTGAATGTGTGTGTGAGTGTGGGAAAACAGCACAACGTCGAAAACTGTAAAGTCCACTGTCCACATCTTTACTGATGATATGACTTTTATAATTCAGATAACTATTTATGACATTCTAGACTGATTTATTTTTATTATGATTTAAAATGTTCTATTATAATTTAGTTGTAATATTCCTTAATTAATGTAATTGGTTTTTGTACCGTTTTGATTAAGGTTAAATAAATAAATAAATGACTTGGACTGGACTATGACTAGAATTTGACTTGAACGTGACTTGGACTTGACTTTATAACTTATATCTATATCTAATTAAACTTGAATAAAAAGGTACAATAATTTGACACTGGCTTAATACACTAGTCGTGTGCAGCAATAACAAAACTAACAAATAATCTACTGTAAACGACAGATATGCGAGAACTATGACTCTTGGGGATAAAATAAAATGACAACGTTGTTTTATTATGCAGTCCGTCAGGCGCTAGCAGCCCGGGTGGCGGTGGCGGTGGCGGTGGCGCGGTGGAGCTGGCGTTCAGCGAAGTGCGCGCCGAGGTGGAGTCCCGGCCACGCGGCGCCGCGCACGCCTTCCACGTGTCGCTGGGGGAGCTCTGTCTGAAGGACCGCGTCACTCCCCGCACATTGTTCCCTGTCATATGTGCGCCGCAGGTATGTGCACTTGGTATAATACACGTGTCGCGGGGGGAGCTCTGTCCGAAGGACCGCGTCACTCCCCGCACATTGTTCCCTGTCATATGTGCGCCGCAGGTATGTGCACTTGGTATAATACACGTGTCGCGGGGGGAGCTCTGTCCGAAGGACCGCGTCACTCCCCGCACATTGTTCCCTGTCATATGTGCGCCGCAGGTATGTGCACTTGGTATAATACACGTGTCGCTGGGGGAGCTCTGCCCGAAGGACCGCGTCACTCCCCGCACATTGTTCCCTGTCATATGTGCGCCGCAGGTATGTGCACTTGGTATAATACACGTGTCGCGGGGGGAGCTCTGTCCGAAGGACCGCGTCACTCCCCGCACATTGTTCCCTGTCATATGTGCGCCGCAGGTATGTGCACTTGGTATAATACACGTGTCGCGGGGGGAGCTCTGTCTGAAGGACCGCGTCACTCCCCGCACATTGTTCCCTGTCATATGTGCGCCGCAGGTATGTGCACTTGGTATAATACACGTGTCGCTGGGGGAGCTCTGTCCGAAGGACCGCGTCACTCCCCGCACATTGTTCCCTGTCATATGTGCGCCGCAGGTATGTGCACTTGGTATAATACACGTGTCGCTGGGGGAGCTCTGTCCGAAGGACCGCGTCACTCCCCGCACATTGTTCCCTGTCATATGTGCGCCGCAGGTATGTGCACTTGGTATAATACACGTGTCGCTGGGGGAACTCTGTCCGAAGGACCGCGTCACTCCCCGCACATTGTTCCCTGTCATATGTGCGCCGCAGGTATGTTCACTGGGTATAATACACGTGTCGCTGGGGGAGCTCTGTCCGAAGGACCGCGTCACTCCCCGCACATTGTTCCCTGTCATATGTGCGCCGCAGGTATGTTCACTGGGTATAATACACGTGTCGCTGGGGGAGCTCTGTCCGAAGGACCGCGTCACTCCCCGCACATTGTTCCCTGTCATATGTGCGCCGCAGGTATGTTCACTGGGTATAATACACGTGTCGCTGGGGGAGCTCTGTCCGAAGGACCGCGTCACTCCCCGCACATTGTTCCCTGTCATATGTGCGCCGCAGGTATGTTCACTGGGTATAATACACGTGTCGCTGGGGGAGCTCTGTCCGAAGGACCGCGTCACTCCCCGCACATTGTTTCCTGTCATATGTGCGCCGCAGGTATGTTCACTGGGTATAATACACGTGTCGCTGGGGGAGCTCTGTCCGAAGGACCGCGTCACTCCCCGCACATTGTTCCCTGTCATATGTGCGCCGCAGGTATGTTCACTGGGTATAATACACGTGTCGCTGGGGGAGCTCTGTCCGAAGGACCGCGTCACTCCCCGCACATTGTTCCCTGTCATATGTGCGCCGCAGGTATGTTCACTGGGTATAATACACGTGTCGCTGGGGGAGCTCTGTCCGAAGGACCGCGTCACTCCCCGTACATTGTTCCCTGTCATATGTGCGCCGCAGGTATGTTCACTGGGTATAATACACGTGTCGCTGGGGGAGCTCTGTCCGAAGGACCGCGTCACTCCCCGCACATTGTTTCCTGTCATATGTGCGCCGCAGGTATGTTCACTGGGTATAATACACGTGTCGCTGGGGGAGCTCTGTCCGAAGGACCGCGTCACTCCCCGCACATTGTTTCCTGTCATATGTGCGCCGCAGGTATGTTCACTGGGTATAATACACGTGTCGCTGGGGGAGCTCTGTCCGAAGGACCGCGTCACTCCCCGCACATTGTTCCCTGTCATATGTCCGCCGCAGGTATGTTCACTGGGTATAATACACGTGTCGCGGGGAGAGCTTTGTAGCATTCGCACGGCAGTTCCGACGCAGACTCCTATCAAATGATACGACATTACAGTGTTAAAGCAAACGGCTACAGGGGTGAGGTAGCCTCGATTGGGTGGGGGGGGGGGAAATTGTCCGTTTTATACGAAGTATTCAGATATTGTATACACTGTACATGTGCAGGGCGTGATCCGCGAGGCGCTGTGCGCGCTGAGCGCGGGCGGCGCGCCGGCGCGGTGCCGCGCGCACAACGCGCCGCCGCCGCACGCGCAAGACCCGCTCTTCCAGCTTTCTTACGAGAAGAGACCGCTCAACGCCAACTGCGACTACAAGTCAGTATACACACTAATCTGTCTTTGTAGCCTGACCTGTCCTGTCCATACAAAGGCTGCTGATGTAATGTGCCATAAGACACTTTACTTTAAGATGTAGCCTCTGCCTCGAATCATATATTAGTGGTAGGACTTGTGCTAGTCCGTCGTGCGCGGTGCCACGTTGCACTTTTGTTTCAACTTTTATTTAACCTTGAAAATTGTGTGTTTTAGGTAATTCATTTCGCATGGTGGTAGGACACTGTCTAGTGTCCGCTACCACCCTCAAGTTAGAAAATCTATCGCCAAACATCTAATGTGTTCCGGCAGCTATCCTTAAGAGCCAGTTCCCATTCAGGCCTAGCGTGCTTACCATCTTTGACCGCATCATCACTTACCAACAGGTGTGATAGTGGTCAAACGCTAGCCCATCAGATATAAAAAAAAAAACTGCGTATTCAGGAACAGTACATAGCTCGCAGCTTTGTTCTGCATCTGAATACTTTGCACTATGCTAATAATAATAATCTATCAATGAAAACGAATGAAGGCTTCGTGTGCTTTCATTTGTATCCATCTACTTTAGAAGCTGTTTGTTTACCACTAAAGAGTAATAAAAACATGTAGGTTAACAGAACAGATTCTGAACAGCATCTCGACGTCCGTGTATGGTTCAGTAATGATGCCAATAAATAAATAAAGTATGAGCAAGCGTGACCGTGATGAAGCTGACATGTTCCGGTGTCGTGTCAGACTGTGGGTGAGGTCCGGGTCGATCGAGGTGGTGTACTGCCCCGAGGTGGCGCGCTGGGCGCGGAGCTTCGTGTCGGCGCCCTGGGGCGCCGGCGGCGTGCCCGCGCTGCACGCGTACCACAGCGTGCGGGACTCCACGCGCGCCACCATCATGACCCACTGGGAGCACATCATGCGGCCGGGAGACAGGGTGAGTGCTCTACGAATACGTACTCTCTCAATACGACGTGTTTTGTTCGTATAAGTATCCTCTATACATATATACAACTTTCATAATGCGCTTAATATATAACATTCATAAGTAAAGATATCATTGCTTAACTAGACCACAGAATAATTAATAGTACAAACTAGACGCGATTGATCCCATCACCTCATTCTGTGCTAGAAGCAGATCCACGCTTGAACATCGATCTATAACAACGACGTTAGACATGTGGACTTGTGGACACAGAAGCACGTAAATTAGGGGTCGCAAACCGGGATCCCGGATATCGAAAATACCGGGATACCGAGCTAAATTAAGGATCTATAAATACCGGTTTTGATTTAACCAAAACCGGGATTTTCGGTATTTTCGATATTCAGTAAAGATTAAATAAAACTTTTGTAATTCTTATGTTTAAACAAAATGAAAATTGAAAACCGCGCGTAATTTCATAATTCCAACTATATTTCGCGAGAAGTAGTTTTATAAAACATTTACGACGATTATCAAGTTTAAAATTCGCGCGGGGTAATTGGTGCCGACAGCCGACCAATCACGCAGCGACTAGCCGTAGCGAGTGCGACGCGAGCGCTACTGCAGTGCAGTGACAACATTCCTGAGTAGTCTGTGGCAGTGAGTCAGTGACGCCAAGACGCTAACGACTGACGGACGAGTGTTATGTGAGCGTGTTATATGTAATTGTAAATGTATGTAACTGTTAGTCCAGCTACTCGAGTCGAGTTGTTGTACTTACATTAAATTTTGAATGTACAGACACATTCAAAATTTAATGTAAGTACAACACAAGCAAAAAATGTATACAATTCCTTTTGACTAACATATTTAATAAACTTGTGTGTTTTCAATAATACCTACAAACTATCAAAATATTTAATAGTTTGTAATCAGTTACTTACCACTCCCTCCACCTTTTATTCCCTTTCTTGTCACCAAACTCACAATAAGTTCACGCGGATTAACTTAAAGCTCTAAAATAACAACAACTCGACTCGAGTAGCTCGACTAACAGTTACATACATTACACCGAAAAATTGTTCAGATCTCGGCAATATCGAAAATACCGAAATACCGGAATACCGGTATTGATCAGAAGTCAGTACCGAAAATACCGGTTTTGAAAAAACAGTTCGAAATTGCGACCCCTAACGTAAATACCATTATGTAGATTTTTGCCACTGACATACAGTAAAGATAACAGTACGATGTGAACACGGCAGGGCGAGCGCAGGTCGTGGCAGGTGGAGCTGGACATCTCTGCGCCACAGATCCTGTTCGCGGAGTCGCTGTGCTCGCGCGAGGCGGCCGTGCTGCTGGTGGACTTCGGGCGGCTGCGGCTGGCCAATGCGCCGCGCGCGCCGCCCCCCGCGCCCCCCGCGCCCCCCGACGAGGAGGAGCAGTTCATGACGCCGTGCTCCACGCCGCCCGGCAGCCTGCTGTCCCCCGCCGACCCCTCCCCCGCCGCCACCTTGGACGCGCAGAACTTACATGACAGACTTTATGACAGGTACCGATCGCGTTTCACAGTATTGGTAGTTCAGGCAGTTTGATCACGAGTCGAACTGGTCCCTTACTCGAGCTCGTCTACTTTAACTTCGAGTAGAATAGGAAGAACTTTCGATAAAAACCGTGACCTCTCTGGGCATTACACTGGAAAAGAAGACCAACGAGGTTACCGTGGCTTTTGAAACCGAAGCTACTGAAATCGGCGACCACATCTTAATTTTTTACGTAGTTCGACATTGTTTATGTAAAACTTAACGAATTCTATTCGTAAATGGAAGTGTATCTAGTAGCTTAAATTAAGTTTTTATAACATCTTGATATTTCGTCCAAACAATGAAGAAAGATGAGGTAAAAAGTGTAATGCGATGAGGATGGTAACACTCCCCCAGATACGAGGTGGAGCTGTCGTCGCTGCAGGTGCTGGTGGGGCGCGCGCGCGACAGCTGGCAGTACGCGCACACCAAGCCCACGTCGGCGCTGCACCTGCTGGACAGGTTCAGCATCGCGCTGGTGGCCGAGCGCCGCGCCGTGCGCACCTGCGACCCCGGGTACCCGGCCGCCACCTTGCAGGTCTCTCCCCCGTCCCGTCCTGCGCCTCCTGCACGTCGTAGTGCTAGTCTGCCTGAGCAGCTCGGTGGTGCCACCACTTTGACAATTAATTCAGCTGTGAAATAGGCAAGGTTTTAGGTTGGAATGAGTCTCCGGTGAAATTACAGGGCATATGAAACTTGACATCTTTACGTCTCGACGTAACAGGTGCAGTGCATTCTGACTATCCAGAATGTTGCAGTGTCTGCATAATAGGTAGACGTCATCGCTTACCATCGAGCGAGCGTCGTGCTTTTCTTGTTACCTTATGTTATAAAAAAATATATAGTTCTACCTTATTGCTATTCGTTTCTAATACGTACTTCCAAGAAATGAAATATCCCACACAACACCACACCCCGGGGGTCTTCAAATCGCGAGTAAATAGATATCTTTTAGACAAGCGTGCTACATCGTCGACCGCATCGTCACTTAACATCAAATGATATAGTGGTGAAACACTCGACTATTTCTACTAAGGTTGTCTGTAATAGATCGCTTATAGCGATAAGACTGCCGATTGTATTACATCGGCTCGAGCTTGTAAAAGACAGAGTTGTAAGAAGATGGAGAAGACCTTTGCCCAGCGGTGAGACCTTATTATGTGACACGTTTAATTGTGAACATGGGAGTTTGTCTAAGATGTACAACAAAGTGTATGTGTGTGTGCAGGCACACCTGCCGGCGCTGGTGGCGCACCTGTCGGAGCACAAGCTGTGCGCCGTGCGCGCCGTGCTCGCCAACCTGCCTCTACGAGACCTGCAGTCAGTACATACTAGGGGTCGCAAACCGGGATCCCGGATATCGAAAATACCGGGATACCGAGCTAAATTAAGGATCTATAAATACCGGTTTTGATTTAACCAAAACCGGGATTTTCGGTATTTTCGATATTCAGTAAAGATTAAATAAAACTTTTGTAATTCTTATGTTTAAACAAAATGAAAATTGAAAACCGCGCGTAATTTCATAATTCCAACTATATTTCGCGAGAAGTAGTTTTATAAAACATTTACGACGATTATCAAGTTTAAAATTCGCGCGGGGTAATTGGTGCCGACAGCCGACCAATCACGCAGCGACTAGCCGTAGCGAGTGCGACGCGAGCGCTACTGCAGTGCAGTGACAACATTCCTGAGTAGTCTGTGGCAGTGAGTCAGTGACGCCAAGACGCTAACGACTGACGGACGAGTGTTATGTGAGCGTGTTATATGTAATTGTAAATGTATGTAACTGTTAGTCCAGCTACTCGAGTCGAGTTGTTGTACTTACATTAAATTTTGAATGTACAGACACATTCAAAATTTAATGTAAGTACAACACAAGCAAAAAATGTATACAATTCCTTTTGACTAACATATTTAATAAACTTGTGTGTTTTCAATAATACCTACAAACTATCAAAATATTTAATAGTTTGTAATCAGTTACTTACCACTCCCTCCACCTTTTATTCCCTTTCTTGTCACCAAACTCACAATAAGTTCACGCGGATTAACTTAAAGCTCTAAAATAACAACAACTCGACTCGAGTAGCTCGACTAACAGTTACATACATTACACCGAAAAATTGTTCAGATCTCGGCAATATCGAAAATACCGAAATACCGGAATACCGGTATTGATCAGAAGTCAGTACCGAAAATACCGGTTTTGAAAAAACAGTTCGAAATTGCGACCCCTAGTACATACCCTCCCTCTAACACACGATATTCACCGTTTCACTTTATAGGATGAGCTGCCTGACTTGCTATCAAAAAGGAGCTTACCACCATTAAGCAGAAAATCTGCCGTAATAACCTTACGTTCTTCCGGCAGCACACAGCCCTTGAGAATCAGAGTATTGCAGGTCTAACGTGCTCACCTTCTTCGACCACATCATTGCTTACCACCAGGCGAGATAGTGGTCAGACGCTAACCTATAAGATAAAAAATTATAGTTTCAGATATTAGCTGGTACAACCAAACTTACAAACTTAAAAAAATACAAAGTTTGAAACTTACAAAAGCTACCTCAGTCTATTATATTTTTGATACTAGCAGCGCCTCGCGGTTTCTCCCGCGAAGTTCCCGTTTCCATGAGAATATGGGGATAAAATATATAGCTCTCCATTAGTGAAATAATTTTTTAAATCGGTGCAGTAGTTTATGAGTTAAGTCATAACAAACAAAGAAACCTAAAATCAAATTTTCCTCTTTATAATATTAGTTTAAAAGTTTAGATAGATATAATGTTAGTATATTGTTGTATTGCACTATTGACGTGAACCCACTCCAGACACAAGCTTACTCGTATTTAGCTTAGTGGTTTGACACAAGCATGTTTAGCTAGTAATGTGCAACCCATATTGTTAATAAGCTTTTAAATAAGAAATATATATATAGATGTATGTTTAGCTCCGAGGGGAATAGTCGCAGTGAATATGCGTGCATAGGGGAGACATGAGAGCGCCGGTCACGTGGTGAGAGCGTGTACTATAATTGCAGCAGTGGTCAGCCGGCGGCGGCGCCCGGCCTGGTGGACGACGAGACCAGCTGCAGCTCGGACACGGAGCGCTCGGAGGCGGCGCACAACTCCACGCTGCTCATGTTGCAGTTCATGGTCGACCAGATGTCGCTGGAGGTACTTTACTTCGAGGACACGGCACACATTTCTTCGCCTCCTAAATTAATATTTTTTTTGTATTCATAGCGCCACTTGGATCGCTTTTAGCTACATTTTTTTTTCTATATTTTATATAAATATTTATAACAGTATAAACATTTATACCAGTATATAACAATTTTGATGAGTACTAATAAACGCTCGGTTTGTGCTAGCACTCACAATACAGCCGGTAGATGGCGTTGTTGTCAAGCTTTAAAATTTTGTATTTTTAAGGCTTGTTTGAGATTTAAGATCATAAGGAAAAAGGATCCTTGTGGGATCACATTGTTGTCCGCCTGTCCGTCTACCTTTATATCAAATACTCGGGTCTAGTTTGCTGTGGTCTTCAGCGAACCTCGAGTGCACGTAGTGCATCATGCCGATCAGAGACCGAGGCTTTGGCTACTGACAAATGGCGAGATATCCATTCATAACGACGTAGCTAAATACCATAGGCCGGTGACGGGCAGCAGTCCGAGAGACGAAGTTGACCACTTCTGGCGGGAATGTTGTCGCTTCTAAGCCGAAGATTCTTAGGGAAGAAAAATATAATAATAGGGCCAATTATACACCTCACAAGCGTCCTTTCCAACCCGATATTGAGAATCCTAGAGCCACTATAACCCGCCACTATATTAAAAATTTGCCAGAAATCAGCCTAGATGAAATTGTTATGGCACTTTCCATTAGTGAAAAATCAGCTAAAAAACGGAAAAGCCTCCGGAGAGGATGAAATCACAACGGTGCTCTTAAAAGTTGGTGAAACTCATACGCTTTTTAATTCTGTCCTTTTTTTAGGAAGTACTCCGAAGACACGAAATAAGAGTGTGGTTGTTATGTTCTTAAAAAAGGAGACAAAAGCCTTTTGAAGACCTATCGACCTATCTCCCTCATAAACCATGTCTATAAGCTGGTTTCGAGAGTCATCACAAATCGTCTCGCGCATAGATTCGAAGAATTTCAGCCCCCCGAGCACCATAGAGCACATTCACACCTTGCGGCAGGTTATACAGAGGACAGAAGAGTACAAGCAGCCCCTGTGGTCAGCGTGTGTGTAATGTAGGTTGCGAACGACAGGTGCAGTCCCTGGGGCGCAGCATCGCGGAGGTGCAGGTGTGCGGCGTGCGCGCGTCGGCGGCGCGCCGGCCGCGGGACACCTCGCTGTCGCTGTCGGTGCACTCGCTTCTGCTGGTGGACGCGCTGCAGACCTACGGGCCGGACTTCGAGCTGCTCGTCGCCAGCCACAAGCACGTCGGGTGAGGGATGACGGACCTACTTTTTCTTTTTGACGTGATAACGTCTAATAAAACGATGAACGCCGGCTGCTTGCACGTAAAATGTCCCGTTACGCTCATTGTACGCATTTGCCGATTTCATCAATGTTTTGTTGTATCAATGTGAATATGGATATGCATATGAACATGAACATCAATGTGTTGTTATGACGTTGTCACGTTAAACTATCGTCCGTTAACCAACTTTACAGACAACCATTTTTTTTCTTAAATTTCTTTATAACTCCCCACGATTAGTGTATTTAGCCAGTGTCAACTATTCTTTTTTTCAAGTTTTTGTGAATTCAAGTCATAATGTAGAGAAGAGTCAAAATGGGTCGAAGTCTCATTTTAGGTAAAGTTTAAGTCATAGTCTGGTCCAAGTCATACCCTCAGTAAAGATGTGGAGTTCACTGAAGATTTTCAGTGGAATTTTGGTGTGAACGCAAATAGCATGTTTTTCAACATTGTGCTGTTTCTCTACACTAGCACACCTTCACCGGCACATAATGGATAATACGCCACATTAACTCGTGGAAAAACTCAAGTTTAAGAAAAAAATACAATGTCAGCACACATTTTTTCACGTTCCCGCTTAAACTCGGGGACCTACTTGTTGACAAGCAGTGATCACGCGACACCCATTAGACACGGAGAAACGACGAAAATGCTCTTTTTTATGGTAAAAAGTAACAGGACAAGCACGAAGCTCGCCTGGTGGTAAACGATGACGTCTACGTATTACAGATACAGCGGCATGCAAAATTCTGGACTGCCAGAATTTTGCATGCCGCTGTATCTGTAATGTCACTGCACTGCGCCTGTGCCCTTGAAACATAAAGATGTTGAGTCTCACATGCCCTGTAATTTCACTGGACACCTTGCCATTTCAATCGAAAAACATTCCTGTTTCTCGACTGAAAATTAATTGGCGAAGTGGTGGTACCACCCCAGGCGGACTAGCAGAAGTCCTATCACTACAATATAACTACTAATATAATTTTACCGATAAAAAATCGATTATCGTTTATCGAATATTACCGATAATTGCATGCCCTACTATTTGCTGGTAGCTCTCGGAACACATTAGATGTTTGGCAACAGACAGAGTCTGCCAGGCAGATACTAAATAGTGTCGTACCCTACCACCGTGCAGGGGTCGAAACTAGATTGATACGAGCTAGGCCCGACACCTGGACCCTTAGTACGAATTTTTATCGTAAACGCTTTTGACAGATCTCACATAGTTTTCGACTTATTCTGGCTCCCTTATTGGTCTAAATTTAGTGAAGTGTAGTAACCACTAGAGGTGCTGTACTGTTTTTCATACAACATTTGTTCGAAATACGATATCGAGTTTGGTATGAAAACTCGTACTAAGGGTACTGTATCTTGCCAGCTTACTAAGCCTTTTTTTTCTTTTTCTTCTTTAACAATGTTTTCCTTCAATAGAGGGCGACCGCTGCAGGTGGAACAAGGTTAAGACACGTGGTGTGCATTTACTTAGAATTCGCTCGGCCGCTTATAATGTATACGTTAAATTCCCGTTTTGGAACGTTTGTACGTGACGCGATGGCGATATAGTGCTAGTCATTTTGTTTTAGCATCGTTGATTCCAAACATAATCTTATTGTTTGGACGCTTGATTAGCGATATCTAGATGCCAATCCAAATCTGAATCGAATGTTTATTTTTAAATATGATTAAACATGGTTCTTGTATTGCTTTATTAGTTTTTAGTTATACCGTATCGTAACCGGTTTGTATTGTTCCAGGATGGACACAGCATCCGGCAGCATCCTGGGGTCGGAGCCCACGTCCCCTACGTCCCCCGTGTCTCCGCACGCGCCCCCCAACCCGCACGCGCTCTCGCAGGCGCTCCACGCACTCTACCACACACACAACTACAGAGGTAACACACTACTACATCTAGGAACAACAACCCGCACGCGCTCTCGCAGGCGCTCCACGCGCTCTACCACACACACAACTACAGAGGTAACACACTACTACATCTAGGAACAACAACCCGCACGCGCTCTCGCAGGCGCTCCACGCTCTCTACCACACACACAACTACAGAGGTAACACACTACTACATCTAGGAACAACAACCCGCACGCGCTCTCGCAGGCGCTCCACGCACTCTACCACACACACAACTACAGAGGTAACACACTACTACATCTAGGAACAACAACCCGCACGCGCTCTTGCAGGCGCTCCACGCTCTCTACCACACACACAACTACAGAGGTAACACACTACTACATCTAGGAACAACAACCCGCACGCGCTCTTGCAGGCGCTCCACGCTCTCTACCACACACACAACTACAGAGGTAACACACTACTACATCTAGGAACAACAACCCGCACGCGCTCTCGCAGGCGCTCCACGCTCTCTACCACACACACAACTACAGAGGTAACACACTACTACATCTAGGAACAACAACCCGCACGCGCTCTTGCAGGCGCTCCACGCTCTCTACCACACACACAACTACAGAGGTAACACACTACTACATCTAGGAACAACAACCCGCACGCGCTCTCGCAGGCGCTCCACGCTCTCTACCACACACACAACTACAGAGGTAACACACTACTACATCTAGGAACAACAACCCGCACGCGCTCTTGCAGGCGCTCCACGCTCTCTACCACACACACAACTACAGAGGTAACACACTACTACATCTAGGTACAACAACCCGCACGCGCTCTCGCAGGCGCTCCACGCTCTCTACCACACACACAACTACAGAGGTAACACACTACTACATCTAGGAACAACAACCCGCACGCGCTCTTGCAGGCGCTCCACGCTCTCTACCACACACACAACTACAGAGGTAACACACTACTACATCTAGGAACAACAACCCGCACGCGCTCTCGCAGGCGCTCCACGCTCTCTACCACACACACAACTACAGAGGTAACACACTACTACATCTAGGAACAACAACCCGCACGCGCTCTTGCAGGCGCTCCACGCTCTCTACCACACACACAACTACAGAGGTAACACACTACTACATCTAGGAACAACAACCCGCACGCGCTCTCGCAGGCGCTCCACGCGCTCTACCACACACACAACTACAGAGGTAACACACTACTACATCTAGGAACAACAACCCGCACGCGCTCTTGCAGGCGCTCCACGCTCTCTACCACACACACAACTACAGAGGTTACACACTCAAATACATCTAGGAACACTATTTACACACTAGCAGGATATGGATAGATATTATGTTTCTTTGAAGTATCACACACTTTATATTTTTGTCATCAAGTACTTGATTTACGCAGTGCAACATCTCTCGTCGGATTTGAAAGCTGTAATGATTTCTTCCGAATGATTAACTTACGTAGTAGGTAGTCATAGATGGCGCCACCAATGCATGATTGGGTTAACAAATGCAATCCACTAATTTCGTCGTATCGATGTATCGAACCGTGGCTTAATTAGCAGAGCACCTGGACGTGTAATCCGGGGGGGTGCGGGTTCGAGTCCCGTCGGTACGATGAAATTTTGGATTGTGTTTAACAGTTTACAAAAATGGATAGATATTATTGTACTTACAACTTCAATAGGTTTTTCATGCAGTAAATAGCAAACAAGCGGACCCACTTGTTGTCGATGAACATTTGCAGACTTGGGGTATGCGTTGTCGACCCGAGTTTCTTTTAAACTTTGATACTAATAGTTATTTATATGACAGATTAATCAGTGACCTAACAGCTAAGTTGTGATCTTTTCAAGCAGCCGTGGGCTGATAAAACCTACAAATAAAATGGTAGTCGGTCTGTATGAAAAAAAACCTGGATGAATGGCGCGTACCATTATTGTAGAATGTAGATCAAAACAGGGTAGCTGAATAATAATAGAAACAAGCTCTAGCAGAATGAAATTCTTGGATTCTACCAGTAGATTACTATCAATAAATAATATTATTTATTATGGTGTGGTAGGAGCATCCGAAGTGGAGCGAGCTAGCCCCGCGCCTAGCTGGGTGACGGGCGGAGTTAACAGCACCGCTCCCACCTGGGGCGGCAACACCTGGGGCGGCGGCACCTGGGGCGCTGGCACCTGGGGCGCTGCCGGGGCCGCCGCGGGCTGCAACTGGGGCGCTGCCGGACTCGTCGACTCCGAAGCCCTCATCGCAGTAGAACTGTGTCTAGTTAAAGGAGACGCGGACTCCGAAGATTTGAGAATAGCGAATATACTGTTCAACAATTTAGATATTATCGGTAAGTAGCTAACGAAGTAGAAGTTAGGCATCGATTCGAATGATGTTTCTAGAAAGAACCCATGTTTTATAGAATCTTACTCGTAAAATAAATTCTAGTATTTCATATTATTTAGTGCTTTCTAACTAAATATTCAAGGAAGTACTGAAATTGACGGAACTTAAGCTTGTTTTTTTTAGTAAAGATTTAAATGAGGTCGTAATTTAATTTTTTGCTCCATGCGATAACGTCACAGATTTTTTGTTGCAAACTATGCAAGAGTTTGTTTGTTTCGCTGTCTTACTTGGTAAGTGACGATGCGGTCGAGAATGCAGCACGCTCGCTCGGTGAACAATTTGTTGATAACGAATGTATTGTTTGCAGCGAATCAGGAGACGATAGTGGAGTTGATCGGGTTCTGCCAGCGTGTGGCGGGGCCGCACTCGGGCGCGCCGGCCGCCGCGCCGCGCGCCGCCGCGCCGCGCGCGCACGCGCCGCCGCACTCCGTCGACATGCAGGTGACGTGTTACTCTGTCACCTGTACCCCGAGCACGAAAAACTTGCGAAAAAGTATTCGTATCGTCATCGACTTGAAAATGTATGAAATTTGTACAGCGCCCCTATCGTGCGTAAAAGTAACTAAATTCGGCAGCACGAACGATTTTGATTTGATTCGTATCGCAAACCTATCGTTACGTAAACGATACTTGAGATTTTATTAACAAAATGCGAGCATGAACTTAATGTTGACGTACGGTAATGTTAATTTCGAAGGCTGGCTATCGAGCATAGTCGAATATTTTTTCACTTAGGATTTTCCGGTGAGAAAAGTTTCGAAACTTTTTTTAACTGCATAAAACATATTTTTTGCGTGTATTAAATGCAAATACACCCGCTTTACCAACGTCGTTCTCTTTATTATCTTCTTGCTGCAAGTTTACTTGAAATTAAGGGAAAATAAAAACATAAAAACAACATAAAAAATCTTTCCTCATAGTTAATCCTCCTTCGAGTTAATAAAACCTTCGTTCCAAGTTGACAAGTTTCATCGTTGTCAGCGACCATATTTAATTATCAAACTTCAAATTCGACACTGTCACTATGTCATCCATCCATGTAAATAAATAAAATATACCAAGTGTGAGTCGGGTTTCCACTAAGGGTTCCGCACAACACAATGTAATAATAAATATATGAAACTCTTAATTCACCACAACACTCTTCATTATATGAACACTGTGGCTCAATGCATATTGAATAGGCAGCGACGCGACGCGCCAAGACGATCAGAAATGACAAGACATTATAAACCTTATGAACAATGTTACAAGACAAAGAAACGCTTGATAGAATGAACGAGGTGTGGGTACGTAGTATTATTAAGTATTCTGTGATGTGGGGAAGCCTCGAGCCGTCCTTTTCCTTTCGAAATACGGAACCCAAACTCCAAAGAATCAAGTCATTGGTGACGCTATATCTTTCGTTCATAAACTGATATATATATTTTTAAAGGTATTAAATATTATTCTCTTTTTCAAATAAAATTCATTTTAATATCACTCATACCGTATTTGAAGATGTTTATTCTGTTAAAGTACTTTTTTAAATATAATTTCCGATAAATAGAAAGCTAAGCCAGAAGTAATAAAAAGTTCACTGTTCAATGTAATTTTTGAACGAATAATTCATTCAATAAGACGTTCATTTCATTCACAACGGCTCGTCTCTACTTACATTAGGATGACGTTACTAACATAATCGTATCGACCTCTCGATAGCTGTCAGAGTGTGCTTCGTGCTGCCGCCTATCGTAACACCACGTCATCGATCGAGTCAACGATACAATATCGTTGACTCGATACCTTTACGATACGAATTCGATGATTTTTCGTGCTCGGGGTACTGATACTTAGGTTGGGGCGAGCGGGGATCTTTCCTGCACGAACGAGGCACGACTGCGAAACGTGCCATCATAACTGTAATAATATTTAAAAGATGTAAAGTAAACACGTCGTTTGCTGTGTGATCGACAACTGATTTATTGAGGTACCCACATTATAAATAAATGAATACTATTTCAAACTACCTACATAATAATTAATAATGATACATATGCAACAATAACAGACACGTCACAGAGGTGTGATTAAAAAGGCATGTGCCGATGATGGTGTTGACTTATTTACAAACAAAAAAAGAGGCTAGAAAGCTACGCGTTTAAAGTGAAACTTTCTTCACAGAGTGAGAATTCAGAGTACTAAGTTCATTTAATTTATTTCTCAACGTCACTTATTATTTTTTTGTTTAACTCCATCTGTTCCTATCCATATATTAGCGGGACGAATGTCCGATTGATAGCCAATAAATCTTCCTAGTTACGCCGTTCTACAATAGGGGGCGTTTATAAATATAAAATATAACATGACGCTTACGTCACTTCCGTTTCATTCGGACCTCACGGTCCTACGTTACGCCACAGAGTACGGAATCACTACGTTATAAGAGTCGGCACTTCCCTACATTGTTGATAACTGAATTATGAAAGCCCTTTGTTACCAACCTCACAATACAAAACTAGAGCCAACATTATGAAAACAGGAATATTGGTCTAGGGATTGAATATAACGAATTGCTTTTGTTTATCGATATCGATAAAAGAAAAAAATATGAAGAGTAGTGGTATCATTTAGTCCTGTGTTAATTTGGTATAGTAAATAAAACGAAGCTACGGTCTCTGCATTTTTAGTACATTACATATTACATAGTAGAATTAAGGAACCTATATCCAGCAGCAGACGAAAATTGGCTCTTAATGATGATGGTTACAAAAGAACATAATGCAACTTAGAATTAACAACTTTTCATACATTATAATTTTATTATATTTACAAACGATTTAATAGCCTTTGGAAAGATGTTATCCAGATGTGAGACGTTAAACTTTTAGTTTTTGTGTGGGTAGGTACACCAAATCTTCGTTTCCGCCATATCGTGAGTTTGACCATATTCGACATCTGCAATAGCACATCAAATGGGTTATCGATAAGTGTTGCTCATCACTACTTTACACACTCTTTCACGTTCCCGCCAAAATTAAATCCAAGTTTATAATAAAAGGATTTTTCACTTCATTTATGACTAAATCTAAGTAGACTTGTAGTAGAATCAATGAAATAAGCAATGCTAGAGACATGTCACTACATGTCTAGAATTATTCGATAAATATTAAAATAAAGACTTCAAAGCATATCAACACACCGGTCCGGGTCAATGGATATCTAGCCAAAAATATGCCTGAATGTCTTTTTCTCACTCTCCTCACGCCAAAAACTTCACATTTTCGCAATGATTTTCCACCCATTACAATACAACATGAGTTTTTGATTTTAAATAAATTAGCAGTACGCTCACAAAGTTTTCAAAAATTGCCACAAAAATTCACAGAGTATAAATATGTTACTCTTTGATTCACAGACTACTGTATCACCAGACATAGTAGTCAACCTATCGGAAAGTATTAGGCGTATACATTTAAATTTGAATAGACATTAGATATAGTGACAGGGTAATCTTTACGAATAGTATGTCATATAAATTTGGTATAGAATTTTTTTTTGCAATGTCGGTGCAAAGTACGTTCATAATTATGAATTGTTTTATTATCTGTAGTCTGCGCTTTATTATGTATGCAATGTCGCAGGCCTGCGTTACGCTACGTTTCTTCTGTTAAATGTTAGCCCAGTGCGCCTAAAGAAGTTTAACTTCAATAATACACGAAAATGGTGTTTGAGAAATGATCGAACAGTAAGTGAGCCTTATTTTGGCGCGCATTTCATTCAGCGCAGCGATTCTGCGATTTGCATCTTTCGTTTCGTATCGATCATTTCGTTTCGTAAAAAAAAAGTGTGTATGTTCCGCAGAAAGCTGCGCGTACGGAGATCACGTTCGACTTCCACCGGCTGGGCGTGCTGCTGCTGCGCGCGGCGGTGCACGAGGGCGCGGTGGTGGCGCGCAAGATCGCCACCGCCACCGTCTGCGAGGCGCGCATACAGGCCACGCTCGGTGAGTCCACTACTGCTGCTTCATTACTGGACACTCAGTGTGTGGGCTGTTCTGTCAGTCTTTATTATCTATACTAATATTATAAAGATAGAACATTTGTATTTTTGTATGTTTGTAATGATTTGGCTCAAAAACTACTGGACCGATTTCAAATATTCTTTCACTAATATATAGAATGGACTTTCTAAATGAAAATAGGCTATATATTATCCCGTTTAAATTAAAGGTACATTCGTGGAGACCTAATTTGCAACCTAAGTCGACAAAAACACGTTTCTTACGAACGCTGCTCAATTGAAAACAGATGGAAGAATATTTTCTATAGAAGAGTTGTACAACTTAATAAGACCTACAAAAAAGTCCGCGACAGCATATGTCTATCTCTTAAGGTTGACACAGTAAGCATTTTAATCTTTAATTTTTTGTTAAAAAAATTACATAACTTCCAGGGCTATTTTCAAGTATATAGTTTTGATCCTTATCCAAATAATTACGTTAATTAGCTTGGCCACATATTATAGATTAAAATTGTCATTTACAGTATATAATTCTAATGAAAACTTTAGAAGATATCACGGATTTCACATACACGCATCGCAAAATTAATAAAATATTTGCAGTGAAACCATAGAATAGGTCATAGTTACTACGAAAATATTATTATAAGCTTAGCTATGCTGTAGATCCCCACCGATCACAATCAATTTGAAGTCAATATAGTATAATATTATGATCTATTGTGTAAAATAATATTCATCTATATATATAATAATATAATATTTTAAACCACCCCGACTGATCTATGTATAATCTTTTCATTAATAGCATTCCAATGACTCTAAACACGACATTTAAAATCTGAGCTGTAAGTTGGTGAGGATTTGAGTATTCTGTAGAGTCCATGAGATGTCCCAGCATCAGGTCAATGCTTCCATGTTCTTACAATATCGTTGAAGAAGAAGATTTTCGAATTGATCAGACCTATTAAAGTTGATTAAAGTTCATAGTTTTATAACGATGGAACGAATTTTCATGAATCAAAGCTAAGAACACTCTCGATGAAGAAATCTATATGAAAAAAAAAATACGATCAATAATAAAATCAAAATCGGTTCATCCGGTTGGGTGCTATGATGCTACAGACAGACACACAGATACACACGTTAAACGTCGGGGAACGCCGTAAGGTTACGGCGGCATATGTTCTCCTTGATTACCAGCTACTTTTTAACCGACTTCCAAAAAGAAAGAAGTTCTCAATTCGTCTGTATGTTTCTTTTTTTTTTTGTGTGTATGTTACGCGGTTACCCCGTCAATTGTGAACTGATTCGAATGATTATTTTTGTAATCGGTAGGATACGTTTCCGAGGTGGTCCCATTGTAATTTCATTGAGATGTGATAAGTATCTTCAGAGATATGACGATAAACGTCTCAAACTTGCTACTGAAATTGACTCGCGGGGCATGGAAGTCAGTTGTTTTAGTTTTTAAACTATCTTAATTATTGGTAGATTTAATGATCCCAAGAAAACCCATGATTCATGAATGCACATAATCGTTATCGATACCCCACTTCTAAACTTTATCAAGAGATTGGTGTCCTTTCAGTAAGGCAGATATTCGTCCTAAGGCTATTAATTAAACAACATAAACTTGCATTGCTTAAACCTGAAAAATCCCGTCGCAGAAGATGTAAATTTAATATATTTCCGGTGTTCATACATAAAACTCAATTTGCAAAAAGATTTAGATGTTTCTTGGGTGGTTACATCTATAATAAGCTATCTAAAATTGAAACCATTAAAGACCTTAACTACTACAAATTCAAAATAAGGGTCACAAACATCCTCAAGAGATACACCTATGATGAAACTGAAAACCTACTATCAGTGCTAAGATGATAAGTAGATTTCGTAAAATATAAATATAAATGATAAACTTTTAATAATAAATGATAGAAATACAAGCATACATAAATCACTCACACACACACAAACACACACACACACACACGTACACACACACAACACACACAAATCACACACACACACACTCGCTTAGTTAAATCTTACCAAATAATCAAGTTATTTAACCTAATTGTTTAATGTTAACATTTCATAGTAATACTACTTACAAATAAGCACGAAACGGTCATAACGTACGCTTAGAATATTGTCACTATAATGGGGGTGAACATACCTCTGCAATACAGGCTTCTAGTCTAGCGCAGAGATATGTAGCTTTAGCAATCATATTAATATAATGTTTAATAATCCTAATGTATTTATACTAAATTGTGCTAGCTAAATAATTGTCATCATAATGCTTATGAAATAAATAAATAAAAAAAAAAAAAAAAAAAAAAAAAAAAAAAAAAAAAAAAATAAAACTTTCATTGGTCGGTATATAGCTAGGATTAGAACCAACGACCCTCGGGTCAGAATCAGGGTAACTATCCTTTACGCCAAAGGGCCGTCCAATATCACTACGAGAGTATTATAAAACAATGTCCATCACTGCGTCTGTCTGTCTGTCTGTCTGTTCGCAATAATCTCAATAGCTTCTGAACGGATTATCATGCGGTTTTCACCAATAGCCAGAGTGTTTATGAGGAAGGTTTAGCTGCATAATTAGTTAAGGTTTTGTGTAAATTGGTTGAAATATGACGATGATTCTTAAATATGTTAATATTTTATATTCGATGCAACAAACTGATGCAAATTTTGTAGGCATATATGTTCTACCCGTGCGAAGCCGGGGCGGGCTGCTAGTTTATCAATAAAAATTTTATACAATAAATAAATAAAAATTACAATAAAAAAGAGGGTGCGTAGAAAGCTACGCGTTAGAAGTGGAACTTCCAACTTCATTCATTTTATTTCTCAACATCGCTAATAATTTTTTGTACAACTCCATCTGTTGAACTTTAGCGAATACGTCTTCGTAGCTGCCTTCGGACCGTAGCGAGATTTCCGTCAAACTTTACCCCAGTGCGCCTTAAGAAGTTTAACTTAAACATAATTCTATACATTATAATTCTATACGTCTAGTTTTATAGCACTCATAGGAATTACCGATGCAAACGATCACCCTGTTTACATTTCTAGCGTTGTTTTAATATTTAAATTTCAAGGTTTGCTTCGTGATGGGTATAGGGACCGGCAGGTAGTCGCTTAGTTTGAGCCTTAAGTTCTTGACCATTGAACATTAAACCAAATACATAGTGACCAATACAGTGGCAATGATGTATCATTTGTTCGAAATAAATTACGATAATGTTCTTCTAACCATAAAGCGTTCCGATTGGCTGGCTGCTGAGAAATCGCGCTCCCATTGACATTTACCTAGTCGACGTGCACGTGCTTCAAGGATCCCGTCCTTGTCCGTCGTATTTGATCCGATATTATAAAGTTATTTTTGTGTTGTACGTGGTCCCACAGTTGTTTGACAATTAAACAATTAAAATATGAAACACGTCTGTTTATTGCCAGCTCTTACAGATGACTTCTTATATATAAATGATGTGCTGAAACCTTATAAGGTATGTGCTGGATGTTAGACACAGGTTCGAGTCACGTCTGTACGATAAGATATTGTTTTGTCTGATAGTGTTCGGTGTTAGAGGATGTGATATATCCGCAGACGGCTCCCAAGTGTGCACGACGGGGTCGCTGGGCGGCGTGCACGTGGTGTCGCTGTGCGAGGGCGGCGGCGTGCACTCGCGCGTGCTGAGCGCCGGCACCGCCGCCACGCACCACCACGCGCCGCTCGACGCGCTCGACGCGCACCACGACGAGAGGGCGCTCTTCTTCACCGTGCAGCGCACCCTGCTCGCCTCGGAGGACGGGGCCCGCCCGGGTTAGTTACATGCTTGCACTGCTTACACATCTCTGAGGGACACTTGCTACTAGAATGCCTGACAGCCTTCCCAGAACTTACCCGATACATAAACTAAAACTTTTTAAAGTGTTATATGTTAAGCGCTGCTATTGTTGATTCTACATACAAACATAAAATCACTCCTTTTTCTCGTTGAAGCACAGAATAAATGCTGCGATCCTGACATGTCTCTTTCGCTTCTTCCACTTTCATGAGCGCCTTCATACATGCTCGCCGGATATAAGTACTTTTGACTTGGCCTTTCTTTAAAACGTCTCCGATCTGCCCCTGAGTCTCAATCATACGAAGACCTATTCGGATTCGGAAGCTTCATTTTTAATTTTGAATATTGATAAATTCATGAGCTGTTTTATCGCGGAGACCTTTCTAATTAGAATCACTGGATTTTTTCGAATTAAAATATCAATAGTAATTATGAATTGCAAAAGTCCAAGTTGAAGTAAAGGCAGTTTCCACATCCGAATTTGCTTTTGATTGATTGAGAATAACCCTGCTGGTCGTAATACGCGCCTATAATAGATAGTCCTCTATCGGCTGCCCCATTCACACTCGTTTCATAAACCTGTTTTGTCAATCTTCCTTCATCCATCCTCTCTAGATGTCCAAACCATCTAAGCACCCCTTTCTTCATTTTATCACTACATCTTTTACCACTCCACAACATTATTTTATCACACTGTTCTCCACCTTATCCATCAGAGTTCCTCCAATCATCTTCTCACTTTTCATTTGTACAGCATTAATTTTACTTTCATGCTTCTTCTCCCATACCCAGTATTCATTACCATACATGATGAGAATGGGAACCAACACTCTTCTATGAACAGCCAGTCGTGCTTTTAATTCTGATGTACATTTACAAAATATGAAAGAGCTCGTGACGAAGGTCGATCGTAGACGAGTGGTGTAATGTAGAGGTGTGATAGTGGTGTGGTGTGATGTGCACACAGCGGTGGAGGCGTCGCTGGTGATGAAGGTGGCGCGCGTGTGGTACACGCACTCGCCGGCGCTGCTGCTGCAGCTGCGCTCGTGCCTGGCGGAGTTCAAGCAGTACCTGGCCAACCTGGCGCGCTCCATCCGCGCCGCCGCCGCCGACATGGCGCTCGGACTCGTGCATCCCAGGTACACCTTGTCACACTCTTTATCTCTCTGCCTCTGTCTCTTTCACTTACCGTAATAACTGATCGCTAAGTTCATTTATGATGCATAATTTTACTCATATAAAACTTCTATCTTTAGCAATATCATGCTTAAAAAGTAATCGTCCTGTTTTCATAAAAAAACATCGTGAGTGAAAAGTTAACGAATTCAAATTCAGATTCAAATTCTACATTTAACATTACAATTTCACGATTTAGCAAGTTCCTCGTCAATATACAAAAAAAAACTGATATACAAACGACAATGTTCTTAGCTGGTCTTTTGTCACAATAAACATGGGTGATGTTCACATGTATATGAACGTGGTGGTGTGTCCTGCACAGAGAGTCCCTGTACCTGAACCCCAAGCTGTCAGGCTCGGCGGAGGGCGTGTCCCCGCGCCGCCGCACCATCAGCCTCGGAGCTTCGCTCGACGACCCGCCCGACCTGCAGGATAACATCGTGCTTAGGTTAATATGACTTACTTTTTTATTATTTTTATATCTTTCAGGCCAGCGTTTGACCACTATCTCACCTGGTGGTATGCGATGATGTGGTCGATGATGGTGAAGGCTTATTATTGCCGTCCACCCAAAATACGCTAGGCCTAGAATACTCTGACTCTTAAGAGCAAACGCGCGATGCACTTTTCCATACAAATGTATTCCCTCGTTTCCTCCCTGGAAAAAGCTTCTAGAGCAAAATTTGTTACTACAAAATATCAAGGTCTGCTGTAGCTAAGCCCCTATCATTTGCTTTTTTTTAACCAACCTAGACTTTATAGGGTACAATCGTTACTGAATTAATGAAATGATCGATTCGCGTGATGTGTGTGTTGTGTGTTGTGTTAGTGTGAGCATCGAGCTGGAGTCCCCGGTGGTGGTGGTCCCGCGCGGCGCGCACTCCACGCAGGTGCTGGTGGCGCACCTCGGCCGCATGTCGCTCAGCAACCGGCCCGGCCCGCCGCGCAACACGCTCTACACCGTGCGCGTCCGGGACATCTCCCTGCACTCGGTACGTCCCGCCCTACTCTCTCATGCTGGACGAATTAATGTTGCTGTGAGAGCAGACATCGCACAACTGACTTCAGTCAATAAACGATGTCAAAACTGGCAAGCGACTACTATAGTATATAGAGTGACATGTATGTACAGCTGGACGTGGCAGAGAAGGTGTCGCGGCTGTCGCTGACGGCGGAGTCCATGCGGCGCGTGTACGACGTGCGCTGCGGGCGGCCCGTGCTGCACAACACCGCCCTCAAACTGACGCTCAACCTGGGGGACCACCAGCTGGACACGCCCTGCCAGGTACATCCACGTCACTAAAACTAACAGCCGTCTTGTACTGCTATACATCACCCGAACAAAAGTTAATGTCATTTATAGTCGGTCATTCAATTACTTACAAGCTAGCCAATTATCGGTCATTTTACGGAACTCCTCACAAAAGCTTCATCCATGAATACGCTGTGTGCCGGTAGTAATAAGCGTTTGTTTCCAGTGCGTGATATCCGGCGGCGTGGTAGGCCCGCTGCAGGTATCCGCTCGCCGCGACCAGTACGAACAACTCCTCGACACGCTGCGATGGATCTCCGGCGGGACACAGCCCGCGTCCGACGTGCATCCTGACGTGCCTCCCACTCCTGCTGCCAACATGGTACGTCTGAATACGACCTCCAATTGTAAGGTCCGGTTGGCCGGTTGGCCAAGGGAAGACGGGATACATCAGCTAGCGGGAGTTCAATCAAACCACACAACTTTACATGATGATGTCCGTTTATTGACTACTCAAGTATACATATTATAAGAAATAGTTGTGTACAATGCAGCGCAGGCAAATGTAGGTAAAATGCAATATTAACAATATACCTAATACCTACCTAAGTATACAGTATACACACTACAGAATTATCCTCGTACAAGTAAGGTATAATAAAAAGAACCATAAACGAGATCACACTCAAAAGGTCAAAGCGTACAGCACCGCTCTTGCACGCCAGAAAACTGAGCATTCAAAAATGGCTTTACCTCGTTTTCTGTATATGTATACACTGTACAAAATTTAACGGCGTAAAACAAAAGATAGATTTTATATATATAGAGATACCAATGGCAACACTCACATGACATTAAGTTGTAATGTGTTCCTCCACAGAGTGATTCGAGCACGGTGTTAGAGCCGGCAGTACCGACGTTACAGCTGGACCCGGCGGTGCGGGCCGCAGTGCTCGCCGTGCCGCCGCCCGTGCCGCCCGTGCCTCCTGCTGCGCCACCAGCGCCCCCTCCCCTACCACTGATCGGTTAGTGTAGTATAATCTTTGTCACAATTGAAGGTATTTTTGTGTCGGCGATTTTAGGTCTTTTGTGGTTACAAATAGTAAACAGCGGCGTGTAGCGACCACTGGCGTCTACTGTGTGCGCTTATTTCATATGAAATATTCTAAAATGTCCGCAGCTCCGTGGGCGCACCTCGTGACTGTAGTGCGTGCTCCATTAGCATGCTCCTGCTCGCATAACATTTTTTGTCATAATATACTTTAGCATAATGTTGTTTCTCCTAATATATTTAAGCATACATTAATTTGGCATAAAGTAATTAGGCATATTTTTCTTGTCATAATTACTGTTAGCATAAGCATTTGTAGCATAATATTTTAAAGAATAATAATAAACGCATAACTATAATTCGGCGTAACTGTTTAGGCATATTTTTTTGTCATATTATTACAGTATAATTATTAAATATTATGTTTCTTTGAAGTGTCTCACACTTTATATTTTTGTAAATTGTTAAACACAATCCAAAATTTCATCGTACCGACGGGACTTAATTGGCAAAGCACCGGAACATGTTATTCCGGAGGTTGCGGGTTCAAGTCCCGTCGGTACGATGAAATTTTGGATTGTGTTTAACAATTTTAATTGACAAAGCACCGGAACATGTTATTCCGGAGGTTGCGGGTTCAAGTCCCGTCGGTACGATGAAATTTTGGATTGTGTTTAACAATTTACAAAAATTATTAAATAGTACTGTTTTAAATGTTTATCTCCTCACGACTAATCTAGCTAGTAGACCGATTTTGTTTGAATATTGCTCTGGTATACCTAATATAATGAAATAGGACATATAATATTTTTTAACGCAGTCGATGTTACGAGGCTTAGCTTGTAGATTTACAAAAAAATATCGTAAAATTAATAAAAAGTTTGTTGGATGTGTTAAGCACGTCAAGATGCGCATAATAAGTGTAAATATTGACTTAACCTAACCTAACCAAATTATGAAAAAATAATCATGAGCTGATATCTAATCGAATGCAGAACCAAAACCGTGAGATAGATGCACTTCGAAATAAGGTAAGTTATGTTAATTTTATGTTTTCGTTAGTATAACTTTCAGTTTTTAAAACAAAAATAATAGCGACGTAGGGGTGGCCCAAGGGCCACCCCCGCCGAACTTGAACCTACTGTCCTGTATCAAACATTTGGTGGGTATTCATAACTTTATATAACCTACTTTATTTAATACATTTTATTTGGCTACGGACTTGAAGTTTATATATTAATAAATATTAATTTAAATACTTGTGTTTACGACAGGATATCCAATAGGGAGGTGTACCACGTCCTGTTGAAGAGTGGAAGCGTGCTGTATAGTGGAACGACGTGGTAACCCCGATTCCTGGGCAAACTCTACCGCGCTTCGCGGCGTTATGTAAGGGTGGTTGTAAGGGCTGATGAAATGCGAGGTTAGGCACTCACCTTGTGTGATTTTTGAATCACATGAACAAATCACACGCGAGTGGGGTTTCCTATACTAATAAAACAAATGGCCATTTAATTTATTATTATTTTGGTACTTCCCTGACTTGTTGCGATGAATGTTGCAAAACCCACCGCGTGGGTTGACGATCACTCCAAAGTTTCACTACAATATAGTCGCGGATATTTTCGCGACTCAAGTTTAATCTTTATAATCACAAGGAGCACGGCTCCAAATTAGTCCGCACAATTTGTTTAGCTCGTCCGAAAGAGCTCAAGGGTAAGGTAGATACAACAACAATATCACTTGGTATTTCGCAAAGTTACAATTACATTAAAAACAACAGAATGCATACGCGATGCCAAAGCAAAAAACGATTCGTCACCCGAATGAATGATTCACACAGCTGGGAGCCGGCGAAAATCACAGACCACGCTAAGTGATTACAGACTAACTCACTCGCGTTTCATTGCGCCGCGTATGGCGCGAAATCAAATTTGGTACGGGACGAAACAACTTGAAACCACGCGATCTTTTTTTTTGAGCCCAAAAAGTCTTAACTGTGAATGACATACTTAACTTAACATATCTTAACTTAATTCTGACTTTGGAAGTGTTAAATAATTTGTATTATGTACTTTTATAATACTATAGTCGTTTCTTTAGAAATTAATAAATGTGTAATTAAATAAACTTTGTTTATATGAATTGGATTAATTCAGCATAAAATATGTGTATAGAACCAATTATGACTTCATTTATTATGTCTAAAAATATTAGGCCAGTAAAAATTATGCCCTATAACTTTATGCGAATCAAAATTAGGCCGAACAATATAGCCTACTTGAAAGGTATGCTTGTTAATAAAATATGCCCAAAAAATTATGCGATAGTACTATTATGCCATTTAAAATTATGCGTAACCTGTTATGACTAAGTAAATTAGGAATAAATAAACTGGCCAAGTGCAAGTCGGACTCGCACTCGTAGGGTTCCGTAACACCGTTAAGTATTCCATAACTATGATTTTTCGCAACTACAAAATTAACTTTGTTTTTCATAGTGTTTGTATGAAAAACAAAGTAAACTTTACGGTCGCCATATCTCAAAAACTGCTGACTGTATCTCGTTCAAACCAATTTTCCTTGTTAGTTTTTATTGAGATCTACAGCATATATTTTTTTAGATTTTTCACTCCTATACTTTAAAAGTTAGAGGGGGGGGGGGGGGGACACATTTTACCACTTTAGACGCGCCTATCTTTCAAATGATTGACTTTGAGAAAAAATGATTTTAGGAACCTTAATGTCATTTTTGAAGACCTATCCATAGACACCCAACACGTATAGGTTTGAAGAGATTTTTTTTTTGTTTCAGTTCCATGTATGGGATGCCCTCCCTTAAACTTTTATATTTTTTATTTTTGTATTTAAATCGGAAAGCGGTTTACAGAATACATCTACCTACAAAGTTTCAATTCTGTAGTCCTAACAGTTTCGGAATAAAATGGCTGTGACATACGGACGGACAGACAGACAGACAGACAGACAGACAGACAGACAGACAGACATGGCGAATCTATAAGGGTTCCGTTTTTTGCCATTCGGCTACGGAACCCTAAAAATTATGCGAAACAAAGGGATCCCTCCTGCATGGCCTCAGATTCAACTTGCGCTATGCAGTGAAGCAACCCACTGATTAATCAAAAATTTTGTATCTGTCGCTTCTCAAGTGAGGCTACACGGGTGTGATTGACTGCGTTGCAACGACTAAACGTTGCGCTGAAACGCTGCCTTGTTTTTAATACAAATTGCCGTGGTATGCATCACGACGTGCTTCGACGTCATTGGACTGTATGTCATGGATAAATCATGCCCGTGTGACCTTTCTCTTATCTGTCTAGCGATATATTTTCCCGAAATTGGTGAACATCAAATGCTAGATCAAATAAATCCTATTGGACTGCCACATTTTTGGCAACAAATAACAGCTGTGCTGGTACATTCCAGTAAACTTCGAGCTGCCGATGTTCAGCGTGGAGCTGCGCGCAGACCTGGGCACGGGTGAGCGCAGCCTGGTAGACCTCTCCTTCCGGGAGTTCGCGCTCAGCTACAAGAAGACCAACGAGTACGAGACCACGCTGCAGGTTATATTACCACTGGAACTTACAGCTGCTCGAAAAAGAATATTATTTTTAAATCATAGACAATTTTGTGAAACTCTGCGAAACCTTAGTGAAAAATACATTTCAATTAGCATTCAAGCCAAACGCAATTTCAAAATATATGCGCGTGACATTGACAATGAAATTTGTGGTAGAAAAAGAATTGGCATACAAGACATCTTTTGGTACAACTCCATCTGTAAATCGACGATATCAGTGTTATCTCATGGATTTTAGTTCTGCTATCGTAAAATGGTAGTGGTGACATACACTTGTGTAAAATTATTTAGACCAGTTTCACGTTTAACGTACTCAGTTAACGTACTCACTTAACGTTTTCAGTTTAACGGACTGAATAGTCCGTTACGTTTCGGACCAGAATTTCGGAAAATTTGCGTAAACAAATGCATTTGTATATCTGTCTCAGGTATCGCTGCACTCAATCACGATGGAAGACCTGACGAAGGAGCCGGAGTCGAAGCACCGCATGATGATGGTGTCGCACACACCGCAGATGCCGCCCAAGGCGGTGTTCGTCTCCAAGTCCTGCCCCGACTTCCTCACCGGCCGCCTCGAGGATGACCTTGAAGACTTCAGCTCCTTGCAGTACTCCAGGGCCAGCTCGCGCTCCTTGCCGAGTCAGTTGAATGTGACTGAGGTAAGTTTTGGAATGCTCAAAAATTGACTTATCTATAATTGGCGCCCAAACGTGGACCAATGAATATATGGCGCCCAAACGTGGACCAATTTATATATGGCGCCCAAACTGGGACTAATTTATAGATAACGCCAAAACATGTATCTCTATATGTACTCATACGTGAGTCAATCAATATTTTGTGCCCCGATTTTAGGTTTGTGTATTTGTGCTCCCAACGTAGGGTAGTATAAATAGTATTGATTTCCTGAAATGCTATTTCACTCACACATCTCACCTGCTATTAAACGACGATATAGAACGCTAAGAATAAATTTAAAAAACTTAACCAATATTTATACTTTGACACTGGCTAAACACTCATCTTGTGGGACCATAATGCAACAAAAATAATATCGATAATCATGCATCAAAACGGCAATATCCTATTTAGCGTATTACATAGTAGTAACTATACGATATCTGTGGCATTTTCACGTATTATGTTAACATAAGTTGAGAAAACAGTCAAGTGCTTCTTTTTTTTCTGTCAGCAATTAAAAAAAATCCTGTACTGATCAGTGCACCACCGTGTTGTAGAAAAAGGAGCGTCGCAACAAGCGTCAGGACAGTAAGTGCGGTCCGACCCCGCCTTGTTCCCCGGAGTGTGGGCCTGCGGGGGTAGACGCAGAGGAGGATGATGCGGGAGAGGGGCTGGCGGCGGATGACAACCTCGTGTGGGTGTGGGTGCACACACGGGACCCCACGCATCCGCGCTTCCGGGATAAATATAACAAGGTAAGTGTGTCAATACTGCGTCATTTTATATCCAATGATCTTTAAACTAGGTAGAAAGATAATTTTCGCATGGTGTCTGGCAAGAGCTGGATGAGTATTGCCGAGAATCGTCCAGAAAAGTGACGATGTGATCGAGAGTAAAGCATGCTCGCCTAGAAGATACCTGTTCACTCTCGACTAGAAGAGTCCCAAGTTAAAGCTACTCGTCTAGTACTCGTCTAGTAAACAAGTCAGCTGGCGATGTGTTCTATTGCGTAAAGCTAAGTTTCATAATCCGAACCGCAAAAGGGTTCGGATTATGAATCATAGCTTTACGCGACCTTCTACTTTAGAAACAGATGCCCATCACGTTATCTAACCGACTGTTAAATAATATCCTGTATATGCCACAAACTCTTCGTGCTAGCTTCGATCCAAAAAGTTTGGTACAAAAGGGTTACAGTGAGAGTAATGAAGTTTATGAATATGGTATGTATTCCCCAGGTGTCGAAGCTGACGAAGGTGGAGTTCAACTGCCTGAACCTAGTGGTGAGCATCGACTCGTGGGTCACCGTGCTGGACTTCTTTGGGGTGGCGGGTGACGACGCGTGTGACGCGCCTGCTGACGCGCCGCCTGATCAGAGAGGTATGTTACTACACTCCGACTGCTGGTATCTGAGTTGATCCTCTTGCAAGGTGTATGCATAACGTGCGCAACTATTACTTTATTGTCATTTATGGCCAGGAACAAGACTCCTTGGTATCCCAAGTTCTATCAGACTCGAAAACTTTATGTAGTCGTTTTTACTAAAAAAAAAATTCTAATTCATTTTATTCAAATTTTGATTTACTAGGTGCAAAATCAATTGGTTACAAACTGTATCCTTGTTGTTGTTTAACGAGACTACATTTTTACACTAACTTTTTAACAGAACTAAACTAAAGTAAACTTTGGAAACATGCTCTAAATCGCGATTGCGCAACGGCCTCTAATACAGTAGTTTTCTTTATTATTTTTCTATTTATAATTATTATTTTAGTATGTAAAACCTCTCTGCACCATAAAATACAGACTAGCACGTCTCAAAATGCTCCTCGCCGCTGTTGGATTGGTAGTAAATGCTTTCATCATCAAGTATTTACAGTAAATTGTATGTAAGCGCAATAAAGTTTTTATCAAGAAACAATAGAATGACTGTGTACGGTATGTATACAGCAGAGTCATCAACAAGCCCGACAAGCTGCGGCATCACGCAGACCGACGTGTCGGTACGGTCGCTGTCGGTGGTGGTGGTGGGCGGTCGCGGCGAGGTGTGCCGCGCGCTGGTATCGCGCGTGCGCGTGGCGGCGCGCGCCGAGCCCGCGCTGGGCGCGCGCGCCACCTCCGGCCGGCTGGGCGCGCTCGTGCTGGCGGACCTCACGCCGCGCGCGCCGCTGTGGCGGGACACGCTGCGCACCGCGCATCATCAGGCGCTCACCTTCCAATATAACAGGTATTACTACAGGGTTTACCTATTAGCTATACATGATATACGACTCCCTGCAACATTGTCTAGTTCCTATTAACAGGTACCTCGAACCTGTTTGGATGAGGTCATCCTCATCTCAGATGTTTAGGTCTTACGTAATCTCACGATCTGTTGTTAACTATCACACGAGGTGTCTCCGAGAGATGTTGAGAGAATCTCGCTCGGTGAATAAATATAAACCCTATTACTGGACGCCAAAGACTGAGATCGTCGGCGTATTTACCTGACCACCTGGCCACTTGGGGTCCACTCCACAGTTGCATACGCAAACCAAGTCCTCTCATCAAATGTAGTTTAAAGTCGTACGGAATTGGTGGCTTATAACAAAATATTTGTTTGACGTGAGCTAGTCGCCGACCGTGTCGTTGATGCTTCTACTCTACGAACTTATTGTTAATAGACTGAGTGCGGCGGAGGCGGCGGCGGCGGGCCACGAGACCAGTCTGAAGCTAGAGATGGGCCCGGTGACGTACGTGCACACGCGCCGCTTCGTGCACGAGCTGCAGGAGTTTGCACGAGACTTCAGTCTGCTACGACGGGTCATAACGCAGGCACGACACAAGGTGAGTCCCCCTTTGGTGCTGGTTTATATTTTTAAATCTTCAGATAATACAGGCTAATAGTCCTGTATCTGGTACGCGTCTGATTGGTTAGCCGCTGACATAGAAAAGATAATAATACTACGTATAGAACGGACACTCTGTTCCCCCCACCAATTCCGAGCTTCCTCACCCCGCCACCGACTTGGAGCTGTCGAGGAGCTGCGCTGAGCAAGGACGCCACACGCGTACGACTATAGAACAATTACTACTCACGGAGAGAAGAACATCAACTTCATACATTTATGTTGGGACCAGTAGACACTGGAGGTTCAAATTTACGTACCTACGTAAACACTTAATTATATTAGTATACCTACCTACATATTCGTATTTTAGAATTCATTTTCATAAATGAAACAACGATATATATATATATATATATATATACTCGTGCGTAAATAACGCTTAATTTGTAAAATATTTAAAAAAACTTTCACGTTTAAACATTTTTATAACACAGCAATTGGGATCTTGATGTAGGTACGTAGTATTTATATTCTCTTTACTTGATGTCGCTCTAACGTGCGAGCAAGACACACGACATTGTTTCGTACAGCTCTGGCTGGCCGCCCAACACAGAATAAAAAATAGTTACTGTGGTGCAGTTTGTTCTATGCAAGTCGACTGGACCTGAAGATGATGGTTTACGAAATAGCGACTAATATTTTTAGTGTTAAAAGCTTTTTGGGTAAGTGTACAAAAAATATTCATACGGTCAGTACGTAGTACGTATGTACGAAGTAACTATTATATAATCTGTGATACGGTGATTACGGGAGACAACCTTAGACATCACGCACACAAATGCACGTATAGAAAAACGACCCGTGTGTAGTGTCTGTGTCGGTGTCACAGTGTCGGTCGTTAAAACGCTAGTTTGTATGGAGATTTAGTGAGTGTCCGGGGTGTGCCGCTGAGTAATCGCGCCCTAGCCGCCGTTGAAGCGAACGGATCAACGTAATCTGTAAAATATGTCACAAGTTTCTGAATCAGACGCACAACATACACCACTCTACTAAGTGTGTCGCTCGATGTCTACGACGTACCTGAAGTTCACCGACATATTTTAAAGGCCCTTTGACATTTAGGAGAGGTCTATGTCCAGCAGTGGACTAATACAGGCTGATAATGATGACTACGATTTTCTTTTCGCCGTCGCCGGGCAGTATATGTTGATGATTTTTTTAACGGACTACAAAAAAGGAGAAGTCCTAATTTTTTTTTTGTTAGTTACCTCAGAACTCCGACATTTATCAACCGATTTGGAAAATGCCCTTTTTGTTTAAGAGAGAATGGACATATATAGATGAACACCTCAAACTTGTCACTGAAAATGAACCGATTTTAATAATTCTACCAAACCATGATATGGTCTTTAGTAATTGGCATCAAGACGAGTACGTACAAGTATTGCCTAAAGTTTGGAGAGTCAAATACCTTAAACTTGCTACCGTAAATTACTAGCGCGGCATGTGAAGCTGGTTTTTTGAAGTAAATCGGCTGATAATAATGCATTATACCCTAGCTAGAAAGAAGTAAAGAAATCGTTTTCTTGGCAAAACTCACATTAACAATGGTTATAATGTAAACATAAAAACCTTAAAGTAACACAGATTCAAAAAGAACAGCCTTTAAAATACTCTCTTGAAAAATGAGTATCATGTGAGGTGGCAAAAAGGTGGCTATAAATGGCATTAGTATGTGTCGCAGGTGTCGGTGGCATCGGGGTTGCAGGAGCCAGGGAGTGCGGCGCGCATGTTGGTGCGCGTGGTGTGCGAGGCGCCGTGCATCATCCTGCCCGTGTCGGGGCGCTGCCGGGCCGCGCTGGCGGCGCAGCTGGCGCGCCTCGACCTCTCCAACTGCTTCAAGCACGCCGGCGACCCGGGCACTGTCAGCACGCTCACTGACTCCGAATGCCGTGAGTAACAGTTTAACTAGACGTTTAGACCGAGTTGAAGTGACCAAGTGTCGTCTCGTGACCACGATCAATGCATCTTGCTCGAAACGTCGAGTTAAATAAAATTAATGTTTTAGTGCGATAAGTCCCGTATTTTAATATTTATAACTATGTGTTCAAATCGCGAAAGTTTGCAGTTTACAAAAGATTCTAGTAAACTGGAAAGTTGAGATATGTGTCAAGTCAATGATCAATAGGATGTCATCGAGCTGTGTGATTTATTTAATAGATGATGGTGATGATGATGAATAGCATTAATTACATAAATCATTAATTTCAACTAGGTTTGTTATTGGAAATAATTGCGAAAATGACATTTATATCTATTTTTTGCGGGTTAAGAAATCAAAGCGGTAGGCTCCTCTGTAACAAGAACAGGCCATAAAAATGTGTTTTCGGAAAGGTACCGTACTGAGGGTCTTTAAGTCGCGGGTGAATAAGGAACCTTCCAGCCAAGCGTGCTACATCTTCGACCACATTGTCACTTAACATCATGGTGGGAAGATAGTGGTCAAAATGGTATAATGAATTTTTAAAAAATGTCCGAAACCTATCGGAGTAATTTAAGTATGTATGTAAATGAGTGTAAAGCCATTTTAAATAATGAACTCTTATCTGGATGGTAATGTTATGATGTGTTCCTCCAGCGGATCGCGAGCTGCTCGACGTGCGGTCGGTGCAGCTGTCGTCGCTGACGCTGCGGCCGGCGCGCGGCGGGCCCGCGCTGCGGCTGGGCGCGCCGCTGCTCACGGAGCCCGCGCATCTCACGCTGCACATCGAACAGAACCTCTCACAGACACACAATGGTAACTACTGTCTCCCAACGTTACTACCTGTTAAAACTACCTTATAAGTACTGGAACATTTTTACAGGTTATTTTACAGGTAGTAAAACAAATATCAAAATATGTTGTTCAAAATGACGTGCGTTTATATTTGAATGGATAGTAAAGAAAAGCATAGATTGAATGAATTTTGCCTATATCTTACGGCGATAAATAGTCGTCAAACATAAAGATTCACTGACGTGCTGCTTTACCATAGAGTCTAGATTGCAAATTGTATAAACAAATGTTGGTATTCCAGTTCCGGACATGACGGTGCACGGCACGCTGACTAAGTTGGAGTGCGCCCTGGACCCGGCCCAGTACCGGCTGGTGCGCGGCGTGCTGCAACACAACCTGGGGGAGGTGGTGGGGGAGCCACACCCGCCGCCCCCGCCTCATCACTGTCTGCAGGTAACACCAGGTGCCGGCTCGCTGGACCAACCACAGTACCGGCTGGTGCACGGCGTGCTGCAACACAACCTGGGGGAGGTGGTGGGGGAGCCACACCCGCCGCCCCCGCCTCATCACTGTCTGCAGGTAACACCAGGTGCCGGCTCGCTGGACCAACCACAGTACCGGCTGGTGCGCGACGTGCTGCAACACAACCTGGGGGAGGTGGTGGGGGAGCCACACCCACCGCCCCCGCCTCATCACTGTCTGCAGGTAACACCAGGTGCCGGCTCGCTGGACCAACCACAGTACCGGCTGGTGAGCGGCGTGCTGCAACAACCTGGGGGAGGTGGTGGGGGAGCCACAACCACCGCCCCCGCCTCATCACTGTCTGCAGGTAACACCAGTTGCCGGCTCGCTGGACCAACCACAGTACCGGCTGGTGCGCGGCGTGCTGCAACAAACTGGGGGAGGTGGTGGGGGAGCCACACCCGCCGCCCCCGCCTCATCACTGTCTGCAGGTAACACGGGGTGCCGGCTCGCTGGACCAACCACAGTACCGGCTGGTGCGCGGCGTGCTGCAACAACCTAGGGGAGGTGGTGGGAGAGCCACACCCGCCGCCCCCGCCTCATCACTGTCTGCAGGTAACACCAGGTGCCGGCTCGCTGGACCAACCACAGTACCGGCTGGTGCGCGGCGTACTGCAACAACCTGGGGGAGGTGGTGGGGGAGCCACACCCGTCGCCCCCGCCTCATCACTGTCTGCAGGTAACACCAGGTGCCGGCTCGCTGGACCAACCACAGTACCGGCTGGTGCGCGGCGTGCTGCAACAACCTGGGGGAGGTGGTGGGGGAGCCACACCCACCGCCCCCGCCTCATCACTGTCTGCAGGTAACACCAGGTGCCGGCTCGCTGGACCAACCACAGTACCGGCTGGTGCGCGGCGTGCTGCAACAACCTGGGGGAGGTGGTGGGGGAGCCACACCCGTCGCCCCCGCCTCATCACTGTCTGCAGGTAACACCAGGTGCCGGCTCGCTGGACCAACCACAGTACCGGCTGGTGCGCGGCGTGCTGCAACAACCTGGGGGAGCTTCAATCTGCTGCTGGTATTTTGCCTGAACCCTTGTTCTCAGCTTAGATCGGCTGTTAAGACATGTGTTGTATTCCGTCTTCATTGTATATGCAGTCCAGTAAAGTGTTACAGTTGAAAGGAAAGGAACGCTGCAAATATAACGGTATTTCCAAGCATTGAGCGGTGTATTCAACCTGCACGTGGTGTGTCTCCAGGTGTGGACGACGAGCTCGCTGAAGCTGGAGCTGCAGGACGTGGCGCTGCGGCTGGAGCCGGTGCTGGGGCAGTCCTCGCTGGCCTGCATCAACTTCATCAAGTCGCGGCTCGTGCTGGACACCTACTCCGACACGACGCGGGACATCGACCTCGTGTCACAGGTCACTCACTATACAACATACGAGTATACTCACATGCTACATAGCTATCTAGCCTCCTCACTTAATACAGATGTAACACACTTTTAGTGGCAATTCCTGGCTACATTTGTTTTAGTTTCATAATTAATAATAAAACTGTAAGTTGCTCTATAACAATCCATACTGACCTTTCCTCACAACCTGTATAAGTCGATGTGGTTGTTTGACAGGAGATCTTGGTGAGCGACACCCGGTACGCCAACGAGCCGGCCAATCGCCGCGGCAACGTGTTCACCAACATCGTGCAGCCCATGCCTGACCACCGACACAGCGTGCAGGCAGAGGTGCATGCTAGGTACGCGCACACACACACACACACACAAACACACACACACACACACACACACACACACACACACACACACACACACACACACACACACACACACACACACACACACACACACACACAGTATAACTATTAACAACATTTGCTGCGGGGTGTTATTTTCAACCGACTTCCAAAAAGGAGGTTCTCAATTCGTCTGTGTTTTTAAATTATTTTTTTTGTATGTATGTTACGCGATTACTACTTCAATTGTGAACCGATTTGAATAATTATTTTTTTAATCGGTAGGGTACATTTCCGAAGTGGTCCCATTGTAATTTCTTCGAGATCTGATAAGTATCTCCAGAAATATGACAATAAACTTATAAAACTTGCTACTGAAACTGACTCGCGGGCGGGGCATTGAAGTCGGTTTTCGTTTTTAAACTATCTCGATTATCATTATTTATAAAGCTCCCGATATTGTGATCACGGATGAACTATAGATGGCTAGTAGAAGTAATGTTTATGGGCAAACGAAGCGGGCTACCCTCTTCCGTTCCCTCGTACACAATATATAGTTGTACAAGATAGTGTATATATATATGCAGGACGCACCGCGAGTACTGCGCGTACACGATCCTGGTGAACAACATGCGGCTGATGGCCGTGCTCGAGTGGTGGGAGCGCGCGCACCAGTTCCTCACGCAGCCGCCGCACGCTGCCGCTGACGGTGACCAGCCGCCGCTGTGAGTACCAGCCCTCCTCACCACTCACCACACATCTCACGTGGATCTCTTTGTTATTGTCTTCTATGCTTATGTTGAAGAGAGGCCTATGTCCAGCGGTAGACTGATGCCGGCTGATTATGATGATGATATATAAAAATGTCCTTTCGTATTTTGTATGTATAAAATTAAAGAAAAATCTCTTTGGTCGTACTGTTTGTATCTGGCGGGTTTTAATATCAATAAATAAAGGCATTGATAAAAAGAAAAATAAAAAAAACGAAAAACTTTCCCGCCATTTTAGATTGTTTTTTGTTCGCAAAAATTATGTATGTAAGGAAGAAATTCAATACATTCTGAAGATTTATTCCAAAAAAGGGAAAATACCGACTATAGCCGCAAAAAAATGTGACGTTTATGGAGCTAATGAAGTGTCAGTATGAGTAGTACAAAGTTGGTTGAAGCGTTTTCAGTCCGGGAAATTTGATCTCAAAGATGCAGCTCGCTCTAGTGGCCCTCACACGGATACAGTTGATGCCATTTTTGAAAAAGTGGAGCAAGATCGGCATATTAGTAATAATGACATAGCCGAGGAATGGAGGATTGACCACAAAACAGTTTTGACCCTTTTTCTGATCTTAGAAAAAGTCTAGCTACTCAAAAATGCTCTGTATTTAGGTGCCACACTCACTCACTGAAAGAAACCTAACAAATCGTGTACTCATTTGAGATTCTCTATTGAAACAATGAAACCGAATCATTTTAGAAAAGATTGAACACACATTGGTGATGAAAAGTGGATCACCTATATGTCATTAGCATCAACATATGTTATACTAGCTGATACCCGTGACCTCGTTCACGTACAGAATCAAGAATCAAAGCATTTATTCAGTATGTAGGCAGTATTAATATACGCACATATACACGTCAAAATCATAAATCATAAAATAAATCATAACCAATTATCAAGTAAACATAGCAAAAACAGAATTTAAGGATTTGAATTAGAAAAAAAAAAGTAATGAACCATTCAGCTGTCATCCAATCATTTACGTCAAAATATTAAAAAAAAATGTAAGTACGTTAAAACCAACCATACATGTAACTGTGTGTTTCAATACTTCAGACAATTTTTATATAAAAAAAAAAAAAAGTTAAATAGTGAAACACAACTTAGAGAAACGCATACCGATCACAGTACATATCATGATCCAAATGGAACTGATAGTCCGTCTGTCAGCTGCATAATATTGTTTAAATAAAAATAAAAATGGCAAGCCTAGAAAGAAAATCCGCGGCCAAAAGGGGAAAACTGAATGGCTGTTGAATCTACCGGTGTTTCGGAAATACTCCCATCAGAGAAGAAACACCAAGAAACTCTATGGGGCTTGTCTTGTCATTTTATCTTTTTTTAAATTATTTGTACATGTCAGCATTAAAATTTTAACAATATATTAATAATTATTATACAATTTATATTTGTTCTTGGAACTTGGGGCATTCAGGCCATGCATTTTTGTCATCCATATAGTCACCTATTGTATAGTATGATTTTTTCATCAAATTGGATTTTACATAGATTTTAAATTTGCTCATAGGCAATTGATCAATATCTTTAGGTAGCTTATTGTAAAAGCGTATACAGTTCCCATGAATGAACCACTAACTTTCTGCAGTCTGAAATTAGGTATAATTAATCTATTTTTATGTCTTGTATTAAAATTATGTACATCAGACCTTTTCTTATAATCATTTATATTCTTGCGTATGAACATAATATTTTCATAAATGTATTGACATGCCACTGTTAGAATTTTAATTTCTTTAAATTTTTCACGAAGTGAATCTCGCGACCTCATACTATATATAGAGCAAATAGCTCGTTTCTGCAAAACAAATATTGATTGGATTTCAGCGGCTTTCCCCCACAATAAATGCCATAAGACATTATACTGTAGAAGTAGCTGAAATAGACCAATCTTGCAGTGGCTTCGTCCGTTAAAAATCTAATTTTACGTACTGCATATGCAGCGGAGCTTAACCTACCTGCTAGAACCGATATTTGAGAACCCCATTGAAGCTTAGAATCCAGGGTGATGCCCAAGAATGTTGTGGATTCAACAAGTTCTAATGGTTCATCATTTATTAATATACTTCTATTTAGGATACCCTTTCTTACATTTGGTAGAGAGAAATTAATACATTTAGTTTTTTTTGCGTTTAACAATAAGTTATTGGTTGTAAACCAATTCAGAACCTGTGTTATTGATTTGTTTACATCGTCAAAGTTAGGTGTAGTCCTATCTATTTTGAATATCAAGGAAGTATCATCTGCGAACCAATCAATATCACATAGGTTCTGTACGAATGACGGTAAATCATTGATATAAACTAGAAATAAAAAAGGTACTAGGATCGATCCCTGCGGGACTCCCATTTTTATGAGGGATCCAGATGACCTGACGCCATTGACTTCAACCATCTGTGTTCTGTTACAGAGGTATGATGATACCAGATCAAGTGCCTTACCTTCAACACCGTAGTATTTTAATTTGTAAATTAGTGTTTCATGACAGACACATCAAATGCTTTTGATAGGTCACAGAACACGCCAATAGCATCTTGTGCTTTCTCCCATGCATCAAATATATGTTTAAGAAGACCTATTCCTGCATCAGTAGTAGAACGCCCTTTAGTAAATCCAAATTGTTTGCTATTTAAAAGATCATTCATGTTAAAATGTGTTAAAAGCTGGTCTAATATTACTTTTTCAAAAATTTTACTCAATGCCGGTAGTATAGAGATTGGTCTATAGTTAGATGGATCATTTTTGTTCACTGATTTGAATAAAGGAATCAAATTACTTTTTTTCATTAAATCCGGGAAGACACCTTGATCAACGCATCTGTTAAAAATAAAAGCTAAGTATGGGCTAATAACAGTAATAATGTAACTAAGAACTGTGGTTGATATTCCCCACAGCTCCTCGGTTTTCTTTTGTTTGAGCATTTTAAATGTTTTCACAATTGAGTCTGCAGTTACGTGTTTGAACTGGAACAAGGTATCACATTTATTTACACACTTTGATAATATAGAATAAGCATCAGCGAGACTAGAATAGACTGACAAACCACTTTAAAAGTTTTGGAATATAATTTTAAGTGATTTATGAATTTAGTATTGTGTAAATTAATTTGTTTTTGTGAGTATAAGTCGTACAAATTGTTCCTACTTTTGTAAATACCAGGAGTAGCCCAGTCATCGAACCGAATTTTCCCACCTCTTGTAATAGTTTTAAATTTAAAAATATTATTGAACTCTGCACCCAACATTTGAGATAAAGTGCTGCATTGGTCATCAGGATCCACAGAAAATATTAGGTTCATTAGTTGCTTGTCAATGATATCCACAAACTGTTCAACCCGATTGGTTGTAATGGGCCTGTATGTGTATTCTTGACCTTTGGTGGATGTTTTACATGAAAATGTGGCACTCTGTCCCAGATGGTCGGAGCCAAGTTTATCAAAAATTGCAATTTTTTTTATTTTTTATACCGAACTGGGTAGCACTTGATCACTATCTCACCTGATGTTAAGTGATGATGCGATCGATGATGTAGCGTGCTTACCCAGAAGATACCTATTCACTCGCGAATTTTCTCAGGTTCACAGTTGCAAAACACATTGGCCAAGCAGGTTGCTGATGAGCTAGTGATTCTAGTCGGCTGGTTAAAAAGATGCTTTAAATCGAAGCTAAGAAATAATTTTTTTATCACTGAGCGGTGACAGCTCAATTAAATTAACATTAAAGTCACCGCAAACTATCAAAGATTTCGGGGTGTTGAAGACTTTCATCATGACTTCTTCCATAATTGTCTCAAACATTTTATAATCAGCCGATGGAGGTCTGTATACACAGATGACTATATGTTGCCCCAGCTCTATACAAGATAATTCAACACATTGTTCAACAGGCAAAGCTACAATGTCTTTACGCTCCTTAAAACTACAATTTTCAGTTACATATATAAGTGAGCCACCGCGAATTGCCTTCTGTCTAATAAATGTGCTTGCAATTGTATAATTTCTGATTATTGGTAACAAAGTACCTTTCACAAACCAGTGTTCAGTAATACACATTATATCAACTTTATAAAAGTCGAGAAATAATTCTAATTCTAAGGCTTTGCTGGAGAGGCCTTGTATATTTTGATGGAAAATGTTGATTAAGTCTGGCCTCCCCATTGTCCTAATTGTACGTCAATAATGTAGTAGCCTATGTTCATCCTCACGCTATAAAGCATCTCCTTGTTATATGTCAGTAAGATCGGATCGTCTGTTTACGCGTGATTAGATAACAAATGGACAGAGTGACAACCATTTTTATCATATTAGTATGGATATGTGCAGTGAGGAGACATCCCCCGTGACGTGCGGCGGCGCGCACGGCACGCAGGGCACGCAGCACAGCTCGGAGGCGCCCACGCAGATGGAGCTGAAGCTGAACATCACCGACTCTCAGCTGGTGCTGGTCGAGGATGCCTCCGTGTGGGACACCAACGCGGTCATACTCAGGGTACATCTTACATCTTACAAGCCTTTATCTAGTTTTAAGTTAATCTTGTTTATGGCATAATATATGGTAGAGATCTTCTACGATAACATGACGGGGACGGAGCTATACAGCCTACATAGCTGCGTCTCCGTCATTTCGTTAATTTGATGACTTTCGTGATCCGCGTGATTTTCGTGATACGGGATAGGCCGGCAGTACCCACAGAGTACTGAATCACTCTACTACGTTATAAGAGTAGGCACTTCCCTACATTGTTGATAACCGAATTATGAACGTATTTTGTAGCCAACCTAACTTAACGGAAAGCATTGCTTATAAATTTCATAGAAACTTTTTTGCAGTGTTGGTGTGTACAAAGTACGTTCATAATTAATGATCAAACGAACTTACCAAGTGAAGTTCGATCACAATTATGTGAACGGCTTCATTCGACGCGATTTTTGTTTACATGTTGTAGTTATGTCTCCACGAACCGGCCTTCAACACGGATTTTTAGAGTTTTTTTTTTTTTTTTTTTTTTAAATATTGTGGTAACACTGATTCGGACCATTTAACGACTACGGACTTGCAACACTCACTTCTGGCGCGAGCTGTCAGGCAAACTTCATTTTGTTCAGAGTAATTAAACCTACCTGCTTTGATTTCATATTTTATTCTTAGGGCTAGGGTATAACATTTTATGATTTATTACTATTACTATTGTTATGTCATTATGTAAAAATACTAACTTTATTTTAGGGAGGGAGTGTATAAATCGCGTCGAATGAAGCCGTTCACATAATTGTGATCGAACTTCACTTGGTAAGTTCGTTTGATCATTAATTATGTTTCACGGCTTCATTCTTAGCGATTTTTGTTTACATGTTGTAGATGTTCAGAGAAAAAATATGAAATCAGTTTATATTAATAGGTATAGTTATATATATACCAACGATATTAAATTAATATAATTCAAATTTTTTTTTTTTATTTTTTTTTTTTTTATATATTTTTTTTTTATTTATTAATCCCTATATAGAATCATCCTACCGAATTGTACGTTATCGTTCACAATATTTCTATTGTAGAACCTAGCAAAAAACGCTGGAGATTTCACTCCACCCAGCAGTTTTCCTTACAATATCGATATTGACACCTATCCTATTGGCTGCCAAAGTGGCCGCATGTCGTGTACTGTGTGACCACTGAACATGTTTGTGTCTATCCCACTACATTTTAAGAATGTCCTTAATCCAGTGACTCAATCGCTGTGACCAACCTAGCGTGAGGGCGTATATAGCTGATGAATAAAAATAATTATTGTTTGCAGATCGCAAACATGTTTTTTTTTTTTTTTTTTTTTTTATATAAGTTTCTAAGCATCTTGCTGGACATATTTCAGGTCTCTGATCAAAGTATGGAAGTTTTAAAATAGGTTGAGTACCATTGAGCCTTGAAGTCTTTATGATATTAGTTATTTTTATATGGATGGATCTTCTGTAAGTTTATCGTTTATAAGAGACAATGCAGACTTGTATGAGTTTATGGTACCATATTTTACCCCACTATTGTATATTTGAGTCAATAAATCAACTTTATCTCTGGAATATTAAGCATTTGAAGAATTGTAATTTTGTCTGCCACAAAACGCAATCAATGATTTATTACAAAAATTGTATTGTTGTTAAACACAATATAAAGTGTGTGACACTTCAAAGAATCATAATAATTGTATTGTTTGTAAGTATTAGGCGATAAAACATAATCTCTATCAAATCGAGAGATAATCCCTTATCTAACCACGCTTGCCGGATAATTTCGCGGCAACCAGCGTCAGAGTTTTGTAGACCTTGTGCGTTGTCCTGAAAGGAGATTTAAGCAGTTCAATATCGGGGTCAAAAACAATCATGTCAGATACAATCAATTTTTATAAACAGGAAACTACGGCTGTGTTGGCCAGTATGTCACTTATAATTTTGTGAATCGTCTTTACAATAAGTGAGAATGGTGGAAAGGCGTAGAATAAGAGATTTTTCCATGACATTATGAACGCGTCGACAGCCCATGCGTTAGGATCATTCTTACCTGTGACGTATGTAGTGCACTTTGCATTACACCGACTTGCAAATAAATCAACGTCTGGATAACCAAACTTATCCGTTATTTTGCTGAATGCGTCATCAGCCAACTCCCACTCAATATCTTCAAACTTTTTCCTAGACAGAAAATCAGCATCACGATTTTGTTTTGTATTATGAACGCGTATGTATGACGCGAATATCCAAATTTTTAGCCTCTCACACCATGTCTAAATGTTGCGAGATATCGCATTAAGATGTCTGTTCTGGACATTCTGTGAATGCATGATATTGCTGTAATATTACTAATATTATCTATTCTTAACAATATATCAGAATTGTAAACATGCTAAAAGCTGCTTTGAGTTCCAACTGATTTATGTGCCAGTCTACTTTATATATATATATATATATATTTTTTTAAATTATTATTCACGATATTTATTTTCTTTCTTAGTTTTAGGTTTTTTTACAATAAAGATATCCAAACAAAAATAGAAAAAAATCATTGCAAATAAACAATATTATAAAAAAACCTAAACCTAGAGTGCCGCCAGCAGCGGGGCAGGGCCCAAGCTACCGGTGGTTAGGGCTGCAGAGAGAGGAACCTCCTGACGATGCGTGCCGTGTCAAGAAGTACTGCCTTCTGTATCTGGCCCTTGATCCAGCCGTCTAGCGAGAGTCTCTTGAGATGTTGGTCGAGACTCTTCGCTATTAGGCCGTTCGCAGAAACGACTATTGGGACAATGCTAGTCGAATCAACATCCCACATGGCGGTAACCTCGAAAGACAAGTCAAGGTACTTGCTGATCTTGTCCTTTTCAGCCTTCACGAGGTTCTCGTCATGCGGGATGGTGATGTCAACTAACACTGCCCGCCGCTGGGACCGGTCGACTATCACGATATCAGGTTTATTGGCGACAATAGTCCTGTCCGTGATAACCGATCGGTCCCAATAGAGCAAAGCATGACCATTTTCAAGAACTGGCGCAGGTGCGTACTTATGTTACGGCACCTCAGACTCGACAAGGCCGTATTGAAGAGCAAGTTGCTGGTGGATGATCCTGGCTACGAGGTTATGTCTGTGCAAGTACTCGGAGTTAGCAAGATGAGAACAACCGGAAATGATATGTCTGAGTGACTCTCCGGGACGGCGGCATGCCCGACATATGTCGACCGTACCGTCCTTCATAATATATTTCCGGTAGTTGTTCGTCTTGATAACTTCGTCCGCAATTGCACAAACAAAACCTTCGGTTTCCCCAAAGAGGTCCCCGAATCGTAGCCAGTTCACCGACGCGAGCAGGTCCACATCGGGTCCCGTTAAGACTTGATAGAACCGGCCATGCAGCTCCTTGCTCTTCCATACGTCCTTGCGGTCCTCGGTGCTCAGCACCTGAGGCTTGCGCCAGTTCTCTTAGCCTAAGGACAGAGGGGTGAAAGTCTTGTCAACTGACACCACATCGCAATGCATCCCACACTCGTTGTTTAGGAAATATTCCCGGAGACTGCATACCTCACGGTTGTGGAGTGTCTTGGCATTTAAAAAGCCTCGACCACCCCATTTCCGTGGGATATACAGTCTCATAACAGACGAGCGTGGGTGAAGCATGCGATGTGATGTCAATTGCTTTCGAACTTTTCTATCCAGGGCGTGTAGTTCAGTCTGAGTCCACCTTAGTATTCCAAAGGTGTATATAAGTAGGGGCATAACCCAGCCGTTGAAGGCACGTACCTTGTTGCCTCCTGACAAAAGACTGTTAAGTACTTTTGTCAGGCGACCGAAGAAACGTTCCTTCACCGACTGTTTTATCCCCCCACTCTCGATACCCAATGACTCTGACATACCAAGGTATTTATAGGTGTCGGCTTCGGAGAGAGATCTGAAAGTCATTGTATCAGAAAGTTGTAAATTCATTGAATTAACAACTTTCCCCCGCTGCACGTGCATGACCGCGCACTTATCTACACCGAACTCCATGTTGATGGCGTTGCTGAAAGTCTCAGTGACTTTCAATAACTCCATCAAATCATGGCGCTTCGGTGCAAAAAGTTTGAGGTCATCCATGTAGAGCAAGTGTGAAATGACTTCACCCTCTCTCCTAAGCCGATAGCCTAGCCCTGAATCCTCTAATAATGTGCTTAGAGGATTTAGGGCTAGACAGAACCACAACGGACTCAGACTGTCACCCTGGAAGATGCCTCGCTCAATCCTTATAAAGTCCTGCGGACCAGAGAGACTGTCCCAACCACCCGGTTGACGAAGGACTGTGGTCCACTGCCTCATACAAGAACCTAGAAAAGACCTCAGAGTTGTATCAATTTTATACAACTCCAAGATCCTCTCCAGCCAGGTATGAGGCACTGAATCATAGGCCTTCTTGTAGTCAATCCAGGCGGTGGAGAGAGCACCTTTGTTCCGCCGGACTTGTTGGCAAATGGCCGTGTCGATGAGGAGGAGCTCCTTAGTACCACGGGACCCAACCTTACATCCATTCTGAGAGGGGGCCAAAATATTGTGCGCAACAATGTGCGAATTAATTTTAAACCTCAGAATAGATGTAAGAAGCTTGTACAGCGTTGGCAAGCATGTAATGGGTCTATAGTTCTTCGGTTCCGTGGTACTACCGGACTTGTGGAGCAGGAAGGTGACACCGGTTGTCATGAATGTTGGCAAGGAACCAACCTCGAGGGCTTGTTGGAATTGCGCCGCTAAGCAGTCGTGTGAGCATCGAATCCACTTTATCCAAAAGTTGTGTAATCCGTCCGGTCCTGGACTTTTCCAGTTCTGGGCCGTACGGATCGCACAACTAACGTCTTCGGGGCTAATACTAATAGCCCCCATGGATTCGATAGGCTCACACGCGCGCTCAACGACGCTCATCCAATCGCCCTCCGTGTGTTCGACGGGCACCGACCAGATACTACGCCAGAAGTTATTCATGGTAGTAGTATCCGGACACTGCTCCTCATTCACACGTTGATTGGTTCCTTCCCAACCTCGGTATACCTTCCTTTGGTCACTTTGGAAGAGGCGATTTTGATAATAGCGATCTACACGCGCTCTATAGCGACGAATACGGTTTGCCAATGCATAAACTTTCTGCTTCAGAAAGTCAATGCGTTCCGTGACACAAGTCATGTAGTCCCGGGGTCTAATCCCGGTCCCAGCAAAGGCCTGATTCACGAAACGCATGACTCGGGGGCGATGATTACCCCCTCTGAAGCAGATCAACTTCGCAATAAGAGTCCTAAACATATTGATGCGACACTCGATTCGTTCTTGCCACGCAGGGATAGCGGGGCGTCGCGGTATTCGGTCAGTATCCGGAAACTTGACGCGAACAACGCGACACGCCGCTATAGCCGCGCAGTAAAGAATCGAGTGTGTATCAACTAATGTTTCACTAGTCTGCATATATGGGACTAGCAAAACGTTTAGGGCTCCCATTAACGCCAGGTTACGTTTATTCATTGGCAAACGTGGTAGTCGCGGCCTAGAGTCAGGAGTAGTGCGATACTCCAAAATCGCGTCTTCCAAAGCCCTCCTCAAATGCTCATTAGTCTGGGTACTTACGTTAGTATTCGTACAATCGTCTGCGTCTAGCGCGGCATCCGCCGGGGCAGACGTCGAAGCCGAGCCTGTCGGCCCCTGCGTCGACGACACACTGGGCGGGTCCCGCGCTAAAGCAGAAGTAGTAGGAATAATAGGTAACGCCTCCAGACGCAGCCGATCAAGCGCAGAGTCGTCCAACAGCTTGAGCCGCTGGATGGCCCGCACCTGATCCGATAGTCAAAAATTAAATTATTATTATTATTATTATTTTTTTCAGTAACCATAGCAATCTTCATTATTGCAATGAGCGCCCCACCCGGTGGTGGACGCACCGGAATAAATTTCGAATGAATATGCATTACACATAAGAGGAGAATGTCCTTGGTTTAAATTAGACATCCACCGACGCATGTCAGTCTTCAAATAATCTAGAATATTTATTATTTGATCATAGCTTGGATTTGTTAATAATAATAAATCCTTATATTAATGATGTTCAAATTGTTAAGTATATAACCAAGAGTATCGTATAGTTGGGCATGCGGCTGTCAGAATGCCAATAAACTTAGCAAAGTCTCTGATATATATTGTTTGTATGTTTAAAAATCTCGTAATAATACTTTTAATCTTAGATTTCTTTTCTTCTGGCAAAGAGTTAAGACCATCTTATTTGAATCAAAGATGAATCCTAAAAACTTACACATCGGTTTTGGAACCATAGAGCTTTTATCGCGATTTAACATAAAGCCAAGACTGTTTAATAATTTTATAGTAGCATCTATGTTGTTCTGGCATTCGATAATAGTCGAGAAAATACAGAATATTATCGTCTAAATAAATTACAGATATCCATTCAACCATTTCGGCGCAAATTTTTCATGACCGGTTTAAGAAAATTTGTAAATACATAAGGCGATGTGCACAAGCCGAACAGTAAACAGTTGAATTCATACAAAACACTTTTATATTTAATCTTATATACTTTTTATGTGTTTTATGTACTGAAATAAAAAAGTACGCGTCTTTAAGGTCTAAATACGCAATATGGCAATCGGGTGTAATTAACTTTGAAGCGGTCCTGTAATCTTCCATTTAGAAATGGCTCGTATCTACAAACCTATTTAAATGGTCTAAGTTCAAAATGAACCGCTTTTCCCCTTTCGGCTTGGGTACTAAACATATTCTAGACCAAAACTGACCGTCATCATGCGTACACTCAGAAATGGCATCGATGTCGAGCAATTTATTTATGGCCGTCGTGATATCCCAGTCTTCTTCGGAAGACTTTGGATACACGTTCGGCAAGTCGTTTTGGTAAAGAATCGAAGTAAAAGGTATTTAATAACATTTAATCCATTAGAGTATAGTAGAATCAGAAGTAAGTCGGGACCAGGTATCATAGAAATATATCAAGCGACCTGCCTAGGACAGTCGGTCTGTCGGTCTGTCTCCGCGCAGGGGGCGCCGGGCGCGGCGGCGGCGGCGAGCGGGCGCGTTGCTGCGGCGGCGGCTCCCTGCTCTGCTGCTGGCGCGTGCTCCTGGTCACCGGCCGCGTCCGCGGGAACTCGCCGCGCGGCCCTCGAGCTTCACCGCGAAGCTGGCTCTTGCGGTGTTGCGAGTTTAAATTACTTTTCTTGAGAAAGATGTTTTTTTTTTTTTTTGATTAGATGGCATCTTCAAATCGTTGCCGGATTTTTGTATAATTTTGGCAGTTTTTAACTTTTCGGTGACTTTATCACCGAACAGATATTTGTCCCGCTGGGTTTTCATCAGCGTATCTTTCATAGAGGAGTTTACCGCACCTAGTATAAAGTTTCGTCTAGTTCGGGTCTCTTTAAAATGGCTATCGCATAGTATGCGGCAAGCGTCGTTCAGAGGCTTTATTATATCTTGACCCGTGTCCTTGCGAAGTATTCTGTCCATAGTCACCGCTAACGCGGACAATGCTATGCCAATTTGCAGCATAGTTGTAAGATTTATGCGTTGAGTTCAGTTCAGTTCAGTTCGGTGTCCGGTCCGTTGATAGCGAAATCGACAGCGGGCGGCGCAGGATCTGTGGCCGCGGACGTGCTGGCGACAGGTTCCAGCTAGGCTATTCTGTAAGCAACCGTATTACGAACGTGATACGATTGAATTTCGTGGTACGAAATTCGAATCTCACCGCGGATTCCGCTGTCGAGATAGCTTACAGCATAGCCTAGCAGGTCGAACTGCAGCGTGGCGGCACTCGACAGCGCCGGCTAAGGCACTATAGCTGTGTTAAAACACAGTGTATGAGGGTAACGGTGCATTTTTCAACTAATAAAAATTAGAAAACGTTGCTTAACATAAAAAAGTATAGCGCAGTTTTTTCTTGTGTTAATACCCAATGTCGGGTAGTTATGGCGTAAGGCAAAACGTTTTTTAAACTAGTGCTTAACTTGAACAAGTATAGCACAGTTTTTTCTTGTGTTAATACCCAATGTCGGGTAGTTATGGCGTAAGGCAAAACGTTTTTTAAACTAGTGCTTAACTTGAACAAGTATAGCACAGTTTTTTCTTGTGTTAATACCCAATGTCGGGTAGTTATGGCGTAAGGCAAAACGTTTTTTAAACTAGTGCTTAACTTGAACAAGTATAGCACAGTTTTTTCTTGTGTTAATACCCAATGTCGGGTAGTTATGGCGTAAGGCAAAACGTTTTTTAAACTAGTGCTTAACTTGAACAAGTATAGCACAGTTTTTTCTTGTGTTAATACCCAATGTCGGGTAGTTATGGCGTAAGGCAAAACGTTTTTTAAACTAGTGCTTAACTTGAACAAGTATAGCACAGTTTTTTCTTGTGTTAATACCCAATGTCGGGTAGTTATGGCGTAAGGCAAAACGTTTTTTAAACTAGTGCTTAACTTGAACAAGTATAGCACAGTTTTTTCTTGTGTTAATACCCAATGTCGGGTAGTTATGGCGTAAGGCAAAACGTTTTTTAAACTAGTGCTTAACTTGAACAAGTATAGCACAGTTTTTTCTTGTGTTAATACCCAATGTCGGGTAGTTATGGCGTAAGGCAAAACGTTTTTTAAACTAGTGCTTAACTTGAACAAGTATAGCACAGTTTTTTCTTGTGTTAATACCCAATGTCGGGTAGTATAAAAACTAGGGCTTAACTTAAACAAGTATAGCACAGTTTTTTCCTGTATTAATACACAATGTAGGGTAGTTATTGCGTAAGGCAATAAGTTTAGGAAAAAATGTAAACTAGTGCTTAACTTAAACAAGTATAGCTTAGTTTTTTCTTGTGTTGACACAAAATTTCGGGTAGTTATTGTGTAAAGACACAATAGTTTTAGTGAAAATTCAAACTAATGCTTAACTTAAAGAAGTATAGCACAGTATAGTATGTGTAAGCACACAAACAATATCGTGACAGTATCTGCCCGGGCACGGCAGTAACGCATCACTATTTAAATGTTAATACATATCTAAACCTCAACTATATGTGGCAAATGCAGACCAAAAAATATCTTTTGAAAATAAATGTAGGTAGTTGGTACTTACGTTTATTTTCACTGTTCGAAGATGATATTATTCGCCTCCGTTTCATTTTTCTTCTTATTTCTTCATCACCGTCGTTTTTTCGTTTTCTCCCCATTGTTCAAAGCACAAACATATAATGAAATGTAATCTCGAGTATATGGTGTGTTGACGTGCGAAGGCCTTGGCACGGAAACACGGAATGAGGTTTGCCTGACAGCTCGCGCCAGAAGTGAGTGTTGCAAGTCCGTAGTCGTTAAATGGTCCGAATCAGTGTTACCACAATATTTAAAAAAAAAAAAAAAAAAAACTAAAAATCCGTGTTGAAGGCCGGTTCGTGGAGACATAACTACAACATGTAAACAAAAATCGCTAAGAATGAAGCCGTGAAACATAATTATGAGTTATTTAATTATGTATGCAATGTCGCGGAGCCGGCAGTACCAGTACGCAGTATTTATTTATTTTTATTTATTTATTACACACACTTCAAATGCAACAACATTACAGCACATAGCCAAATCGATGCTGCAGAAAAAAAAAGAGAACATTCTGGTATACACATTAATAGAATAATAATACAATACAAGAAAAAAATAAATGATGATTACTCAACAAAATTAAAAATTATACTAAATTAATAAACCAATCCTAAAAACAAATAAATTCAATGATATTAATTTTCCACATACTTCTGCACCGCTTCTTTGAATTTCGGCAGGGTACAAAAAAATATGTCTATATTAAATGCTATCATATTAATTAACCGTATGGCTCGTGACAAAGGAGCAAACATAGCTAAATTCGTTCTTGCCGACGGCACCGACAATGTATCGACACGTCGACGCGCCCCTACTACCGGCACCCGCAGCCGCAGCTCGGCCAGCACCTGCGGGTGGTGCAGGTCGCCGCGCAGCACGCGGAACAAGTGTGTACACAGCGCCACGTCCCGCCTCACCGCCAGTCTGTTGTACCCGACCATGCCGATCACGAACAGGCTCGGGTACATCAGGGGGTAGAAAGGATAAACTCCGTACTCTTTCAGGTATAAAAATCTAGTAAATTTGTTTTGGATCTTTTCTAACATCTGGGAATACTTGGCCTCGTGAGGAGTCCAAATCATGGCGCTCGTTTCAAGATGGCTCCTGACGAGTGCGTTGTATAGTATTCTTATCGTTGACATACTGTGGAAATCCTTACACTGCCTCAAAATAAAACCGAGATTACGGAAGGACTTCCTACAGATGTCAACGATGTGCTTACGAAACAGAAGCTCGGGAACCATCTCTATGCCCAAGTCCCTGACAGCAGTGACGCGCGACACCACCGAGCCCTCCATCTCGTACTGGTACTGCAGCGGCGCTCGCGCACGGCTATAACTCATGAGCGCGCACTTACTGCTGTTGAAATATAGTTTATTGGCTACACTCCACTGGAGTACACTGTTAATGTCTCGCTGTAGACGCTCACAGTCGGAGGTGTTTGCTATCGACAGAAACAACTTGAGGTCGTCTGCAAACAGCAAACACCTTGAATCCGTTATTGTCGACGGCAGGTCGTTTATTAATAATATAAATTCCAGAGGGCCAAGATTGCTCCCTTGACTCACGCCCGACAATGTCAAATAGGGATTGGATTCATATCCCGCGTATTCTACATACTGCCGGCGGTCAGCGAGATAGCTCGCGAAGAATCGGAGGAGATGCGGTGTGAACCCTAGCGCAGCGAACTTAGCCAGCAAGACGTCGTTGTCGACGGTGTCGAAGGCTTTCCGGAAGTCGAAGTACGCGCAGTCCACCTGTCCCCCCGCGTCGATGACCGGCGTCAGGTACGTCGCAAACGATAGCAGGTTACTGCCCGTACTTCGCCCCGGTCTGAAGCCGTGCTGAGCGTCGTTAAGTTGCGAAACAACCTGAGAATAAATCAGTTTGTGTAAAATCGACTCAAAAACTTTCGCGAACGTCGATAGTACCGCCACCGGCCGATAACCGCTCACGTCCGAGTTCAAACTGCCTTTTGGAACTGGAATCACTCTAGTAATTTTCCATTTTTCTGGATAGCATCCTACCTCTAAAAATAAATTTAATATATGAAGCAAAGGGTTTTCTAAAATAAAACTACAATCCTTTACAACATAAGGCGGTATCCCGTCTGGCCCCACCGAGTGCTTGGGCTTGAGTCGGCGCAGTGCGGCGCGGCCGTCGGCCAGGCTGAGCCGGGTGACGTGCACGCGCGCCGCGCCGGCCCGCGCGCCCGCGCTCAGCTCCGCCGCCGCGGGGTCCAGTGCCGGTCGTACCGAACTATATACAGAATGGAAATAAGAAGCGAACGATTCCGCACACTCTTTCTCACTTAACTCATGTCCATTTACTGTAATTTGAGTTTTATTACGTTTCGCCTGCTTTGATCTTACAAAATTCCAAAATGATTTTGGATCATTCTTAATGTTTGATTGTATTCGTGACTGATAAGCGGCATAAGTAGATGCTATTTTATATTTCACTAAAGTTCTATAGTTTGAATAAGTTAGGTAATCATTTCGTGACTTACATAATTTAAATAATTTGTGGTACCTCCACTTCATTTTTATATCATTTATCAAATCCGGAGTGTACCAGTCAGGATATTGATACCGTTTAGTATTCGTTTTCACTTTCCTTTTTCTAGGTGTAGATTTATCAACTGTGCTATTAAATATATCATAAAAACAATTTAAGGCTTCGTTTGGGTCCTGAATTTTGTATATAATATCCCAGTCTACAAGCTCTAAATCGCGATACATAGTAAAAAAATTTGTTTTAGTAAAGTCCCATTTTATTCTTCTTTTATTATCATCGCCTAAGTTCTCAACGCATTGACTAAGATGTGACACCGATGGCTGATAATTGCGCAGAGTCACACTAGTAATTAACGGTGGATGATAGGCATCGATATCAACTAACGGGTCTTCAGTTAAACTCACTTCCACGTCACTCGCCCAGAACGTCGTTAATACGAGGTCTAATGTACGATCATTAATATTACAAACATTATTTACCTGCCGAAATCCACAGTAAGCGTTAAAATATTCTATATAATTCTGCACCTCCAATGTAGATGATGGCAAATTGAAGTCGCCAATTAACAATACATTATCGTATTTTACACAAATATTTTCTAAAATATGAAATAAATGCATATATTCATTAACATCACTTTTTGGTGGAATATAAACGACACAACACAAAAATAAACAATTATTTCCATGATGGACGGTAGCACAAACCACTTCGAATAAGGCTGAGTTCACATCGCCGATCGGTACGTAATGCAAGTCGAAGCATGATGACGCCGCTAAAAATACTCCTCCTTGTTTTCGCCCGTCTGCTCGATCACACCGTAGTATATTGTATTCCGGCGGAATTAGTTCCCCATCGTGAATGGATTCATTGAGGCCTGACTCGGTTATGGCAAAAAGATCGCAAGTAGACTCTAAAATATTAGTCAGGAATGTCTGAGTTTTCGACCGTAGTCCACGAACATTCTGATAATACACTTGAATTTTCCTATTCTTAACCTTACTTATCTTCTTTAGCTGGTTTACGGGGGTTTCGAAACCACACCCATTCGTTAAATTGTGTGTTTAACGGCCAACTATCGACGCAGTCGATTTTTGCAAAAAGTGATTCTGGGACTCCAACCATGAATGATGCGTAGTCTCTCTTGGTTTTGGGTACAATCTTCTCTACCTTCAAATCCTTTGAATCACAGATTTCTGACACATGTTTTAAAATTGCCTCTTTAGATGTATCCGGGTGAAGGGACCACACATGTAAAAACTTTTTCTTCTGTATGGCCTGTATTGAAGATATTTGATTGTTACCTCCCTTCTGGACGATACTAAGCCGTGCTTTCCTTTTTTCCTTCTGGCTGGTAACAGTCTTCCATTCCTGACCCGAGATTCCAGTAACTTCTGTCTCAGGAATTTCAAAAGTCCGCTCGTCATTGTTCTGCGGTCTAGGGGCAGCCTTATTTTTTTTAACTCGCTCCGCCGCTCGGCGCGCTCGATCCGTCGTATTCTGCGATAGCGTAGCATCGTCGATGACTGTCTCACTCACACGTTGCGTAGATGGTATCACGATTGGCTCTTCTATCTCACTCTTGCTATTCATTGATGTCACAAGTGCAGAGAGAAACTCAATTTTTGTAGATAATTCTCCGATTACCTTCTTTTGATCGCAGATCATCGCAGAACTATTATCAATCGATCGTTGTTGATTTTCTATTTTTGCATTTTGTACTTCAATCAACTGAGACTGAGCTGTAATTTTACTTGTCAACGCTGCAACTTTCTTCGCCATATCGGTTATGGCAGCTTCCACGTTGAATTTCGACATTTTTCCTGGCAAACGGAATAAAATCACGGAGACGTAAACTACTCGTGTCAAGATTAAATTGACAGTACGCACACATGCGTGGTGGTGCATTGTAAATACTTTCACAAATACTTTCAAACGTTTTCAGGGTTCCGTACTCAAAGGGTAAAACGGGACCTGAAGACCTGAAGACCGGGGGTTGAAATTGTCACAGATTATGTATTAATTTTGCCGCTATAACAACAAATACTAAAAACAGAATAAAGTTAAAGATAATAGAGGGTCCACATACAAGAAACGTGTTTTTTTCGGCATTTCACGCCATCTATGAACGCTTAGTTAGGTAAACGTCCCATATATGGCGTTATATTGAAATGTCGATCCCTAACACCTTTGTTAGACATTAGATGGCGATATAAGAAATAAAATGTTTATTAATTATTATTTTTTGCTGGCGAAAAATGATTGTGGTATTTTTTGCTCGATCTTATAAAATACTGTAGTGTGGTACGGAACCCTACGAGTGCGAGTCCGACTTGCACTTGGCCAGTTTATTGAATTTTGAAGGGGCGGGTCATGTTATCGTAGAAGATCTATAACTGAGCGCAAAACGCTCGCCTGATCATAATAGATGACGTCTAAAAACACTTGAAACCTCCGATTGAAAGGTTTACATCTCTGCTGTAAGTTGGTAAGGATTTGGTTATCCTGCAGATGCCAGGTAATTCCTCCACTCAGGCCAAGGATACCCTGCTGTATTTCACACTGTATTCTCTGTTTCACATGTGTATTCCCAGGTGGTAGGCGCATATTATATCGATGTTCTGATTAACTTACTACCAAAAAGTAGCTTACCACCAACAAGGAAAAAATTCTGCCGCAATAATTTTACGGTGTTGCGGCGGCACACAGCCCTCGAGAGACAGAGTATTCTTGGCCAAGCGTGTTCACCATCTTCGAACACATCATCGCTTACCACCAGGCGAGATACTGGTTAAACGCTCGCCTAAAAGACATCAAATAAAATGTTGGTGGGAAGTTGGTTATACTGCTCTGAGCCGAGTCACGCAGCTTCGCGTTAGAGACTATCTTATGTTATATGTCACTTTACTGACTGTCTCTATACACAATTACAGGTAAATCGTTAAGCTGTTTGAGCAGGAAGAGGTCACAAACGAACTGACTTCGCATTTGTAATATTGGTGTTGATCAGCTTTACCAGTCAAATGCTACAATGTACCGTGTAACTTGCAGAGCACGACTGTGATCACGTACCGGCTGGCGGACCCCGAGAAGCCGATCTCGTGCTCGTTGAACGAGCTGGAGGTGTTCTCGTGCGTGCTCGGCCTGGAGGAGGAGACGGCGCTCTCCATCGTGGAGCCGGCGGCGCTGCACGTCGTGCTGGATGCGCAGCGAGTGCTGCATGTGAGTACCCGTGCTGGACTACTTTTTAACCGACTTCAAAAAAAGGAGGAGGTTTCTCAATTCGATATATACATATGTTGTTTTTTTTATGTTTGTTCGTGTATAACTTCATCGTTTATGAACCGATTTTGATTATCCTTTTTTTTTTGAAAGGAGATATCTCAAATGTGGTACCATGGTAATTTTATCGAGGTCTGATAAGTATCTCCAGAGATATGGAGATAAACACCTCAAAATTGTTACTGAAAATTAATAGCGCGGCATTGAAGTCGGTCCTTTTTAGTTTTTTAAATGATCTGAAAGCACGTCCTCTCCCTTCAAGTGCACCTCTCAAACATTCGAGGCTTGCACTCCAATATCCTCTCGGTCCACCACCACCTTGAGACCGAAAAACCGCATATTCTGTTCCTCACGGAGACGCAGATCAAATGTCCAGCTGACGCGGCGTACCTTGCCTACCCAGGCTATGTTCTAGAGCATAACTTTAGGGCGAGGGCGGGAGTTTGTATGTATGCCCGCGATGACATTTGCTATCGGCGTCTCCGCAACCTTGAAGACCCTCAACTTTCCGTCATGTGGATTTTGGTGGACACTGGCATAGAGAAAATTCTTTATGCTAGTGTCTACCGTTCGCACAGTGGAGACGAGGAGACAAACAGGCTCACAAACCACCTCAGTGAGGCGGCTGATGTGGCCCAACAGAGGTATCCTTCTGCTCAATTAGTGCTTCTGGGGGATTTCAACGCCCATCATCAAGACTGGCTATACCCATACCAGAGCACTGACCACGCTGGTCGAGAGATGCGTAAGCTTGCTTTAACGCTAGACCTCACTCAGTTGGTCCAGGGAGCAACAAGGATACCGGACGTTGATGGCCATACAGCCAATTGCTTGGACCTTCTGCTGACAACAGAACCAGACCGCTACTCGGTGTCGGTTTCATCACCCTTAGGTAGCTCCGACCACTGTCTGGTGAAGTCTGTATCCGTCTACTCCCCGCCCGATCCCAGCCAAAAAGGCACCCGGCGGGTGTGGCGATACAGGTCAGCAGATTGGGATGAGATGCGTTGTTTTTTCGCGTCTTATCCTTGGCGGCAGGTATGTTTTTCTTCGAGCGATCCCTCAGCTTGCGCGGATGCTGTGACAGAAGTGTTACGTCAGGGTATGGAGTATTTCATACCATTTTCTGACGTTCCGGTGTCAAGCAAAGCTCGTCCATGGTTTAATGCCAAATGTAGAGATGCAGAAGCATCAAAACATGAAGCTTACTTAGCCTGGGCTGATGCTCGAACCCGCAAGACTAGAGATGTACGCGAAAAGAAGAAAGCCTTTAACTTAGCCGCCAAGTCCTGCAAAAAGGCTCTCAAGAAGGCTCGCTTCGATCACATACGCCGAACAGGGAACAAACTTGCTTCTTACCCCTCGGGTAGCAAAGCGTTCTGGTCCCTGGCGAAGTCGATCGAAGAGAACTTCTGCCGTCCCTCACTGCCTCCACTACTGAAACCCGATGGATCACTAGCACACTCGGCTGAAGAGAAAGCGAATTTATTTGTTACTCTGTTTGCGGAGTCTTCACGTTTAGATGCTGGCAATGCTGTACCTTCTAGTCTGCCGACTTGCGGGACGTTTATGTCGGAAATCCGCATTCGTCAGACTGAAGTACGCAAAGCGTTGCGCAATCTAGACGTGAACAAAGCTAGTGGTCCAGACGGTATACCAGCTGTAGTCTTGAGGACGTGTGCGCCTGAGTTGGCTCCTATTTTGACACGCCTCTTTCGCTTGTCTATGACGACTGGTCAAGTGCCTAAGTCCTGGAAGCAAGCAAACGTGCAACCCGTGCCGAAAAAGGGTAGTCGTGCAGACCCTGTCAATTACAGGCCTATCTCAGTCACTTCCATACTCTGTAAGACTATGGAACGTGTACTGAACCACAGGCTCCTGGCATACCTAGAAGTGAACGATCTCCTCAGTGACCGACAATACGGGTTTCGCCGAAACCGGTCTACTGGGGATCTTCTAGCGTATGCCACGCACATCTGGAGCGAAGCCATCGAGAACCACGGCGAGGCGCTGGCCGTCTCTCTTGACATCTCGAAGGCTTTCGACAGGGTTTGGCACGATAGCCTTATTAGCAAGCTTCCTTCATACGGCCTGCCCACTGGTTTATGTGTTTGGATAGCAGATTTCTTAAGGGATCGGTCGATTCGAGTGGTCATCGATGGCTGTTCTTCCGACCAATTGGCCATAAATGCCGGAGTCCCTCAAGGATCAGTACTCTCTGCAACACTTTTTCTGCTGCATATTAATGACCTGCTTAAACCCGGTATCTTTGGGTACGCAGATGACAGCACTGTTGTAGAGAGTTATACATCCAACGCACGAACCAGTGCATTACAAATCCAGTCTCATAGAGAAGCGATGGTCGAACGCTTGAACTTTTCTTTGAAGGCAGTCTCTGATTGGGGCGATGCCTATCTGGTCAAGTTCAATACTGCGAAAACCCAGGCGTGTCTTTTCTCCGCTAAACGGAGCCCATTTCTACTGGCTCCTACTTTCCGGGATGTGTCCGTTCCGATAAGTAACAATCTCGAGCTTCTTGGCATCTCTTTGACACCAACTCTCAATTTCGGCTCTTATATTGAGTCTAGAGCCCAGCTAGCCTCAAAAAAGCTTGGCATTTTGGCTAAGGTGAGACGGTACTTCACACCGGGACAGTTGCTTAATCTTTACCAAGCACAAGTCCGGTCGTGTATGGAGTACTGTTCTCACCTTTGGGATGGTTCTGCTAAATACCAGCTGGAGACACTGGAAGCTATTGAGAGGAGAGCCAAAAAACTCATCAGCGATGACCTATTAGTAAGCAAGAGACTCCAGAGTCTCGCGCATCGCCGCAAAGTCGCTTGTTTATCGGTTTTCTATCGGATACATTTCGGAGAGTGTGCAATGGAACTGCATGATTTGATTCCACCATCCCCATTTTATAATCGGACATCCAGAGACACTAAAAGGCGCCACCGATTTATGGTGGATATACCATCTACCCGAACGAAGCGATTTGCTTCTTCGTTCATCATACGAACCGCTAAGGAATGGAATACCCTGCCTGAGTCCGTGTTTCCGATTAAGTACAATATGGGGGTCTTCAAATCGCGAGTGAATAGGTATCTTCTGGGTAAGCACGCTACATCATCGATCGCATCATCACTTAACATCAGGTGAGATAGTGATCAAATGCTACCCAGTTCGGTATAAAAAAAAAAAAAAAAAAAAAAAATCTTATTTCATCTAAAACGTCATTTCTATATGCTGTGTTGCGTTTGCGTGAACTCTAATATAAATGTATGTTGTCTATGCCAGCTGGGTTCGTGTTGGACAATGTTGTAATCTTGTAGTACTTTTGTTTCACATTATGCGATCTCGTGTTTCCTGGTGATGCTAAATGGTGACCACTGGTATAGTTTTCAGTCGTGGCCAGGCACTCGTCAGATTCGTTGAGGGCCATAAAATTCGGCGCAAAATATATGGAAAGACGTGTTGTTATAGTCGCGGACTAACGTTAGATATGTCTTGCACCTTATATCTGAGCCGTCTTCCATTTCCAAGCAACGATTCTACCCACACTGATATTGTGGTCAATTAAGTGATCATTTTATCTGAATTTCTTAAAATACGAGATCAATATTCGAGCACGGCTTCGCTTCTGAAATGGTATTCTTTGACCCTTATTGCCAATCATGAATTTGACACTTTGTAATACTGTTTTTTATTTATTTTCAATACTTTCTGTATTTATTTTGGCACTGATTTCCACCAAGACCATCTAATACTATAAGAATCTTTGTCCTGACATACTGACTGACTGACTGACTCACTGACAGACAACGCACAGCCTAAACCGCTGGTCGTAGAAACTTGAAATTTGGAGGGTATATTTGTCTTAGTACGGAGGGGTGTACTAAGAAAGGATTTTCCAAAATTTACCCCTTAAGGGGATGAAATGGGGGTTCAAAATTTGTATGGAGAAACAAGATAAGATAGACTTTTCTATCCAAAACTTCACAGAAGTGCTTCAGTAAAAAAATAAGTAAATACGTGTTTCAGATTTTTTTTAAATTACACCCCTAAGAGGGTGAAATGGGGTAAGAAAGTGTGAAAATCAATATTATTATTGTTATATACCGGCTATAATTCACGTACCTTTAGTCGAATTTTCTCGACCTAGGTTTCGAGCGAGTCAGTCGCTCTTCCTCGGGAGTGAGGTCACGTGGTGAGATCGCGATGTTCACTGCGGGCCGCCGCTCGCTGCGCTCGGCTTGATAGCCGGGGTGGGGGCGGACTCGGCTCGGTATATAACAATAATAATGTTACAAATACACGATAATTTTAAAATCAAAAAAATCAATATTGTTTCGGATTGCGCTGAAATTTGGCATGCAGATAGTTATTACGACGTAAGTGCCCTCTAAGAAAGGATTTTTCAAAATTCACCCTTGAAAGGGATGAAACGGGGGTTCAAAGTTTGTATGGAGAAACAAGATTAGATAGTATTTTCTATTCGAAACTTCATACAAGTGCTCGAGTAAGAAAATAAGTAAATACGTGTTTCAGGTTTTTTTTAATTACACCCCTAAGAGGGTGAAATGGGGTAACAAGGTGTGAAAATCAATATTGTTTCGGATTGCGCTGAAATTTGGCATGCAGATAGTTATTACGATGTTAGTTTCCTCTGAGAAAGTATTTTCCTAAATTCACCCCTGAAGGGGATGAAACGGGGGTTCAAAGTTTGTATGGAGAAACAAGTACTTAAGTAAGTAAATACGTATTTCAAGCTCTTTCGAAACTCCAACCCTAAAAGGGTGAAGTGTGGTAATAAAGTCTGAAATCAATATTGTTTCGGATTGCGCTGAAATTTGGCATGCAGATAGTTATTATGACTTAGGTATCCGCTAATAAAGAATTTTTCAAAATTCTCTCATCAAGGGGATGAAGCGGGGAATCAAAGTTTGGTTAGTCATTTTATTTGACATTTCACACAAGTACTTCTTTCTGTATATAAATTAGTAAATACGAGTTTCAGACTTTTTCAAAATGCCACCCTAAGAGGATAAACTGGGGTAACAAAGTCTAAAAATCAATATTGTTTCGGATTGCGCTGAAATTTAGAATGCAGATAGTTATTATGACGTAGGTATCCGCTCAGAAAGGATTTTCTAAAAATTCTTCCCGGTTACGGAACGGGGATTCAAAGTTTGTATGGCGAAATAAGATGAGATAAAGTACGTGTTGTAGGATTTTTTGAAATGGGGTAGGTAACAAAGTCTGATAATTTGGGTTCTTCGGTTTTCATAAATATGAATCCTTAATTGCCTTAGTCACGCGATAAAATGAAAACGGAAGAACCGATTTGGCTAATTCTTATTTGATGCCTTTAATGATAGAATCGTTTTTACAAAAGAAAAGTTTTAATGAAATAAAAGAAGTTTTTAACGCGGGCGAAGCCGCGGGGCACTTCTAGTATAGTATAAATCTTTGAAGTGACATGATTATATAGTGTACTCTAGATGGCGCCACGTGTAGCTGTGTACTAACTTGTAACGCAGGCTGGTGATAATGTTTATCTATGTTAAGATGACACGTTACAGGTGTCGACGAGCACGCTGGACCTGCGGCTGTCGTATCACGACATGCGCATGTTCGCCTCCATGCTGCAGTCGCTGCCCGTACAAGCTCGCGCCGCGCTCTCTGGTCAGTTCTTCATTATAATTGTACATAGTATGGTATTTATTTATTTAACATCTCACTTTGAAAGAAACATGGAAACTAGTTTGTAAAGCTGCGTATTGATATCTTTTTTTTAAAAGTTTTTATCTCTACTGCAATCTTGTTGATTTGATAAAACTTTCATACAAAAATAAATAATTAAAATCAATTAATTTCACTTAAAGTACATCGCGGATTTTGTTGTAAGGTGTCGCTCGTAGTGGTTTATCAGGTGACACGGCACAGACAGAGCAGATTAGCACATTTTAGTTGTACAGCTAGTAGTAGTTGGGATGTAAGGGAGAACAAATACCACCTCAGTGCTCCCAGCCAACCTCACCTGCCCGTGGTGCATCCTGCTGACAAACCAACGAGGCTCTGGCGACCGACAAATGGCGGTATAACCATTTCAAAATTATGGCGTAGCTAAATACTACAGGCCGGTGACGGGCAGCAGCGTCACCGGTGCGAAAAGCTACGTTCTGCGATCGCCAACACGCCTGCCCAGCGTGGCGATTAGGGCATCCCCCCCCCCCACCCATCATGGAAAGTCACAATAAGCCGCGGCCCCCAGTTCCCGGCCGCCCTGCTTTTCCTGACCACGGCGGCGGTCATGGTAACGGCAGGGCAGGGGGTGCTAAGAATCCCCGGGTTACGGTAGGCCGCCAAAAGAAACTGACCCTCGCTACATTTAATGGACGCACGATTCGGCTGGATGAGCATCTGACGCAGCTGGAGGAGGAGCTGGGACACATAAGATGGCACATTCTGGGGTTATGTGAAGTCCGAAGACAGGGAGAGGACACCATAACTCTAGAATCAGGCCATCTTATGTATTACAGAGAAGGTGACCATCCCAAGGCGGCGTCGGGTTTCTGGTCAACAAGGCTCTCAGTGACAACGTTGTAGAAATCTCCAGTGTGTCGACCAGGGTTGCGTACCTTATAATAAGGTTAACCAAGAGGTACAGCCTCAAGGTTATCCAGGTCTACGCACCGACCTCGGCACACTTGGATGAAGAGGTGGAAAGTATGTACGAAGACATCTCCAGAGCCTTACATACCACCGCTAAGGCTCACTACAACGTTGTCATGGGGGACTTTAACGCCAAAGTGGGAGTACAGACCTGCAGTGAATCGACTCTAGGACCACACGGATTTGGGAGTAGGAATCACAGGGGGCAAATGCTCGTCAATTTCCTCGAGAAAGAGGGGCTTTTCTTGATGAACTCGTTCTTCAAGAAAAAGCCCCAAAGGAAGTGGACGTGGCAAAGCCCCGACACTGTGACTAAAAACGAGATTGACTTCATCATTACGGACAAACGGCGCATATTCAGAGACGTCTCTGTGATCACTAGGTTCAATACTGGAAGTGATCACCGACTTGTGCGAGGCTCTCTGGATATCGACTTCAAAGCCGAGAGATTCCGATTGATGAAGTCCACGCTCCGACCAAACCTACTCCAAACCGTTGTTGGGTCTGAAACATTCCAATTAAAATTGGAAAATCGATTCGCTGCCTTGGAAACCACAGATGACGTAGACCAGAAACTTGAAGAAGTGGTGGAAATCCTCAGGGAAGAAGGGACGAAGTTTTGCGAGAGCAAGCGTACGGGCAAAAAGTCCAAGCTTTCGGCAGAAACACTTCAACTAATGGAAGAGAGACGAACAGACGTCAGCTTTGTCAATTAACCATGTGCGCAACAAAACTATTAAGAAGCTGGTACGACGCGACCTCCGATCCTCTAACACGCTCTTGATTACAGAATCAATTGAGCAGAATCGGGGGTCGAAAGTGTTCGTCCAGCCTCTAGGTAGAAGCCACCTCACAAAGCTGACAACATCAACGGGGAACGTCGTCGCATCCAAGCCGGAGATTCTGTCGGAAGTTGAAGACTTCTACAGCAAGCTCTACGCATCGCTTGCTTCAAGGCCCGAACCCGATACTGAGGATTGCAGAGCCACCTTAACCCGCCACTTCACAGAAGACCTGCCCGAAGTCAGCCGAGATGAGATCGTGATGGCCCTTAGACAGCTCAAAAATGGAAAAGCCCCAGGTGAGGACGGAATCACAACGGAGCTTCTAAAAGCTGGAGGAGCTCCAGCTGTAAGCCAGCTGCAACAGCTCTTCAATTCTGTTCTCTTCACTGGTAGAACTCCACAGGCATGGAACAGAAGCATGGTGGTTTTGTTTTTCAAAAAAGGAGATAAAACCCTATTGAAAAACTACCGCCCGATTTCGCTTCTGAACTTCTATGAATGTCTACAAGCTGTTTTCAAGGGTCATCACGAACCGTCTTGCGCGAAGACTCGACGAGTTTCAACCTCCGGAACAGGCCGGGTTTCGAAGCGGTTACGGTACCATAGACGGTGCAGATTGTACAGAAGACCGAAGAGTACAATCGGCCCCTGTGCTTAGCATTTGTGGACTATGAGAAGGCCTTCGACTCAATCGAAACCTGGTCGGTTCTTGAGTCCCTGCAGCGTTGCCAAGTCGACTGGCGATATATCGAAGTGATGAGATGTCTATATAATGCCGCAACGATGTCAGTACAAGTACAGAACCAGCGTACTAAACATATTCACCTGCGTCGAGGAGTGAGACAGGGGGACGTCATATCCCCGAAACTGTTCACTAATGCCTTAGAGGATATGTTTAAGACGCTGGACTGGAAAGATTGTGGCATCAACATTAACGGCAAGTACATCTCTCACTTACGATTCGCAGATGACATCGTCATTATGGCAGAGACGCTGCAGGACCTACAAAGGATGTTGAATGACCTAGCTGATTCTTCTCGTCGCATCGGTCTCCGGATGAATTTGGATAAAACCAAAGTCATGTACAACGAGCACGTTGTTCCGGAATCGATTGCCGTAGATGGAATCCCACTCGAAGTTGTCACGCAGTATGTTTACCTAGGGCAAACGCTCCAACTAGGCATACACAACTTCGCGAAGGAAATCCAGAGAAGAATTCAGCTGGGCTGGGCAGCATTTGGGAAACTCCGTCGAGTCTTCTCGTCGCCTATACCACAGTGCCTAAAGACAAAAGTCTTTAATCAGTGCGTCCTACCTGTCATGACATACGGAGCCGAGACGTGGACACTCACGGTTCGACTAGTCCACCAGTTTAAAGTCGCTCAGCGAGCTATGGAGAGAGCTATGCTCGGTGTTTCTCTGCGGGACCGAATCCGGAACGAAGTAATTCGCCAGAGAACTAAAGTGATCGACATAGCTCAGCGGTTTAGCAAACTGAAGTGGCAGTGGTCTGGTCATATCTGCCGTAGGACCGATAACCGTTGGGGCAGACTGGTTCTAGAGTGGAGACCGCGAATCGGCAAACGTAGAGTAGGACGCCCTGTGACTAGGTGGAGCGACGACATTCGCAAAGCGGTGGGCAGTGACTGGAAACAAAGAGCCGAAGACCGGGCTCAGTGGCGTGTCTTGGGGGAGGCCTACGTCCAGCAGTGGACTGATACCGGCTGATAATGAGTTGTACAGCACAAGTTTCTCCCTATCGGGCGCGGTATCGCACGCGCTGCACGAAGCGATGCCTCTGTGAAAGTGACAGCGACTACCCGAACCATCCCCCTGGTATACCGCGACTGAGGAAGGAAGACAATGTCCATGTCCGTATTGAATCCAGGTAACGCCGTGAGTATGGAGGTGGTGCCGGACGCGCCGGCTAACAGCGTGCACATGCAGGCGGGCGCGGGGCCGCCGCGTTGGGCGATCGCGCCGCGCTGGCTGCGCTCGGCGCCCCCGCCGCCGCCCTCGCAGCCCGCACAGCCCTCGCCCGTCTGGCCGCTGAAGGCTGTGCAGGTACACGAGTCATGTCCTTGTATTTGCATTTACCAACCTGTACTTGCTTAGCACAGCAGTAATACATCAAAATAGTCATAAAATAATTGACAATACTCCAGGTATTTTTTTATCTAGCCGTCATACTACGCTTAGTTGTACTTCTGTAATCACACCACCATTGTATTTAACTGTGTAATGAATCTTTAAAGTGTTATAGTACGTCGCCTAATTGCTGATTTGTCCAATCTAATATTGGTTAAATTTTACAGGAGAAGAATTTTATAATCTAATTTTTTTTAAGCTTTAGTTTCTCATACACTTGTTTCTTTCTTAATACATGAGTTACCTATTAATTGATTATATTTTACTTTAAAATATATAGAGCAATATTTTTTTCTTTTGTAAAATGTAACAAATAAGCATAAAGGCGACGAGTAATTAACAACAATGTTCGGTCAAGTAATGGTGGTTCTAGTCGGCGAGGTGTTCGCTGGGTGTGATGATGTGGAAGTGCAGACGGTCCATAACTGCAGCGTGTTGCTCTCAGGTGACGGCGGAGTGTATAACGCTGTGCGTGATCGACGACTGTCTGGACTCCGACGTGCCTCTGCTGGAGGTGGCGCTCACGGACCTTCAGCTCGAGCAGGTCAGTAGAACGTGCTGAGTGTGCACTACACTGTGCCTGCACAGCTGACTGGTGGCGACACCTACTTGCCTCGCCACCGTGGTGCAGTGTATAGCGCCTTGTATTATTGGTAGTTTCGTTATGCACCTACGAATTCTTTTTATGAAGAAATAATTAACATACAAAGAAATTGAGATCCTCCTCCTTTTTGTAAGTTGGTTGAAAATCGACTAGTAAATTGTTAAACACAATCCAACATTTCATCGTACCGACGCGACTTGAACCCGCAACCTCCGGAATAACATGTTCCGGTGCTTTGCCAATTAAGCCACGGTGCGAAGTATCGTTACGACGAAATTAGTGGATTGCATTTGTTAACCCAATTATGCATTGGTGGCGCCATCTATGACTACTTATTACGTAAGTTAATCATTCGGAAGAATACATTACAGTTTTCAAATCCGACGAGAGATGTTGCACTGCGTAAATCAAATATTATGTTTCTTTGAAGTGTTTCACACTTTATATTTTTGTAAATTGTTAAACACAATCCAAAATTTCATCGTACCGACGGGACTTGAACCCGCAACCTCCGGAATAACATGTTCCGGTGCTTTGCCAATTAAGCCACGGTGCGAAGTATCGTTACGACGAAATTAGTGGATTGCATTTGTTAACCTAATTATGCATTGGTGGCGCCATCTATGACTACTTATTACGTAAGTTAATCATTCGGAAGAATACATTACAGTTTTCAAATCCGACGAGAGATGTTGCACTGCGTAAATCAAATATTATGTTTCTTTGAAGTGTTTCACACTTTATATTTTTGTTACTTTATATTTTGTTAAACACAATCCAAATTTTGGATTGTGTTTAACAATTTACAAAAATATAAAGTGTGAAACACTTCAAAGAAATATAATAATCGACTAGTAGTTGGGAATTACGAAAAATAAAGTGTAAGTGACAACTGTATCTGTAATATTTGCTCAGAATTAGCTTATAATGTGAGATGCATGACTGTTGTCTCTCAGGACCTGCGTAAAGTGGAGGAAGCGTTCGAGGACCCGGTGCTGGTGTCGACGCCGTGCGCTGCGGGCGGCGGGCCGCGGGCCGCGGGCGCGGGCGGCGGCCGGCTCGGAGCCGTGCTCAGTGTTGACTACTACAACCGCACGCTGTCCGGATGGGAGCCTTGTGTCGAGCCTTGGAGGTATACACATGCACAGTGCACACCAACACACACACGCAAACACGCCCGCACTCACATACATACACACTCTCTCTCTCTCTCTCACACACACACACACACTCACACTTACAAACTATCTCTCTCTCTCAAAAACAAACACATACTCAATACACACACTCGCACCTCTCTCTCTTAAACTCACACACACTCACTTAGACATTCACACACATACACATTTTGCACCTTGTACAGGATATTTGTTATCGTTATATTGTTGAGTGTTAGGGATCGAATTCAGGACGAAGTAATACACTAGATAATCAAAGTGATCGGCATCGGGCTAGCAAGCTGAAGTGGCAGTATGCTGGGCAATTAGTTGCAGGTCCGATGACTATCGGAGTAGACTGGTTCTGGAGTGTAGAACGCTAATCGGCAAATTTAGCGTAGGGCGCCCTGAGACGAGGAGGAGCGAAGATATTCCCTGAGTGGCGAACAATAGTGAAAAGCATCTGCAGAAGCAATGGATGGATTAGGCTGAGTATGATGATGATAGTGTTAAACTGTACCAATGAATATTTCCATTTGCATAGATTTGAGACGACATGGGAGTACACCCTATCGAGTGTGCTGTCACTGGCGCGCGTGCAGATCAGCGTGACGTCATCGGAGATGCTGAACACTACGGTGACGTCATCGCTGCTGTCGCTCTGGCAGCTGGTGCGTGCTAACTGGGCCGCTGACTACTATGCACCGCAAGTACGTACATTTCTCATTTTTAATTGTGTAATGATAGAGTCTACATCATTAATGCCGTAGATAAGAGAAGTTTGAGAAGTATGATTGGAGTGACTCTGATGGAGAAGTTGGAGAACAGCGTGATAAGGGAATGTTGTGGTGTAGTAGAAGATGTAGTTACAAAGATAGAGAAAGGGATGCTTAGATGGTTTAGACATTAGAGAGGATAGATGAAGAAAAGGTTGACGAAGCAGATTTAAAAGACGAGTGTGTATGGGTCAGCCGGTAGAAGCCGACCTAGGCGAATGTATCACGACCAGATAAAGACGTTTTGAAGAAAGGCCAAGTCAAAAGTACCTATAACCGGCGAGCATGTATGAATGCGCTCATGAAAGTGAAAGAAGCGAAAGTCATAATGAAATGAAATAGAAATGTCAAAATCGTGTAGCATGTGGAAAGTTACATAAATGCATTGTTGGGCAGACATCGAGCGGCGCAGAGCAGTCTCCGAAGGGCAGCCCGGCAGGTCACCGTCGGCGGTCACCGTTCGTGCCGTACGCGCTGCGGAACCACACCGGGCACCGGCTGTGGTTCACCACGCTCATCACCAGCTCTGATGTGTGAGTATACTATATGGTAATCGTTGATATAGCGATGATATACGCGAGCTGGCTGCCAGCGGCTGGAAACAAACAGCTGAACACCGGGCTCAGCGGCGTGCCATAGGTGAGGCCTATGTCCAACAGTGGACATACATAAGCTGATGTGGTGATGATGAGGTAAGCGTTTGGCTACTATCTCACCTGATGTTAAGTGACGATGCGATCGACGATGTAGCACGCTTACCTAGAAGATACCTGTTCACTCGCGATTTGAAGACCCCCGGGTTTTAGTTACTGGGAAACACAGACACCGGCAAGGAATTCCATTCCTTGGCAGTACGTATGATAAATAATGAAGCAAAACGTTTTGTGTGGGTAGATGGAATGTCCACCATTAAGCGATGGCGCACTACGGTACGTCTGTTTGTCTGATAAAAGAAAAGGGATGGTGAGACTAATTCGTGCAATTGGATGGCACACTCTCCGAAATGTATCAGATAACACAACGGATAAGCTTGCCACTTTGCGTTACACACTTACCTGCAAGTTTGTCGTCATTGATGAGTTTCCTAGCTCCCCTCTCAGTTATTATGTCTACTACCAGTACAGATAGTAGGGCTTCGCGTTAAGGTTGGCTGCGTCTGACATCTGTGTACTAACTTAACGGTGTTCACAATTATTGACCACGCAATCGCATTTCGCCATCCTCATTTTCCCATAGGACAACCGGATGTAATAACATGAGCCACCGCTACGTGGTGGATATCCCAACAACCCGTCTCAAGTTATTTGCTTCCGCATTCATCAATGCATTGCCGATGCGGCAATAGCCCAATGGTTAAGGCATCGGCCTGGCGATCGAGAGGTCGTGAGTTTGATCCCCATTGCAACATTGACGTGAACCCACTCGAGACACAAGCATATTTAGCTTAGTGGTATGGGTTAATAAGACTACTTGTTATGTGTAACTCACATTGCCAGTAAGCTTTAAAATATTAGTGACAGTCAACAGTTCTCTAAAGATCTCAATAAATTGAATGAATGGACCACCTCGGAGATATACCCTCCTCAAAAAGAATGGATCATACATTATTTCCCTTCAAGGTACTGTACATTTGGACTTAACATAACATTTAAGTTTGAAAGATCTCTCAAGAATTATTCTTATTTAATGTGAAGGTACCTGCTTTTTTCGGGAGAGCCTGTCTCGAGTCGTCAGTTGCATTGCAATGGAAAGCGCGGGCGACATGACGTGTGTCTTTACCATGGCGAACAAAACCTGGTCGGAGCATAATCCGAATAAAAACAACGCGAAATAAACTGGCCAAATGCAAGTCGGACTCGAACTCGTAGTTTTCCGTAACACAATAAAGTATAGAACTATGATTTTTCGCAACTATAAAATTAACCTTGTTTTCCATAGTGTTTGTATGAAAAACAAATTTATCTTTGCGGTCGCTGTATCTCAAAAACTGCTGACTGTATCTTGTTCAAACAAATTTTCGTTGTTAGTTTTTATTGAGATCTACAGCATATATTTTTTTTAGATTTTTCACTCCCATACTTTAAAAGTTAGAGGGGGGGGGGGGGGGGCACATTTTACCACTTTAGACGCGCCTATCTTTCAAATGATTGACTTTAAGAAAAAATGATTTTTGAAACCTCAATGTCATTTTTGAAGACCTATCCATAGACACCCCACACGTATAGGTTTGAAGAAAAATTGTTTTTGTTTCAGTTCCATGTATGCGATGCCCCCTCTTAAACTTTTATATTTTTAATTTTTTTATAAAAATCAGAAAGCGGTTCACAGAATACGAGTACATCTATCTACTAAGTTTCAATTCTGTAGTCCTAACAGGTTCGGAATAAAATGGCTGTGACATACGGACGGACAGACAGACAGATAGACATGACGAATCTATAAGGGTTCCGTTTTTTGCCATTCGGCTACGGAACCCTAAAAAGCCGATACTTTCACATTAAATATCAACATAACATGGTCTACCACATATGTCAGAACTATTAGATGATACTATAATTGGCAATGAATTTGTATCGTATTCTTGTCCAGTCTCCGCGAGCAGACGTCGTGGTCCGGTCCCGACGACTCGTGGCAGGGGGTGCGCGCGGGGGACACGGAGCCCTTCTCGTTCGGGGGGCGGCGCGGGGCGCGCGGCGCGGGCGGGGGGCGCAGCCACGCCCACCAGCTGCACCAGCTGGCGCTGCGGCTGGACGGCTGGGACCCGCCCGACCCCGTCTGCGTCGACAGGGTCGGGGTCTTCTTCAGGAACCTCACACATTCCGTATGTACCACACGTAACACTCGATCGAAGCGGTTCGGCTCAACCTCCGGTGAAGGTAAAACATCGTTAAGTAACCTCCAACCCCCGCATGTTGGTAAAAGACACTATCTAGTATCCGCCTGGCCAGCTCAACTTGAGGTAAGTTATCAAGTATATTTAATCAAGTATATTTAATTTATTTCTCAACATCATTAATTATGTTTTTGTGCAACTCCATCTGTTGAAATTAGCGGGAAGAATGTCCAAATGATAGCGTCTTCGTAGTTACGCCGTTCTACAATAGAGAGCGTTTATAAATATAAAACATAACATGACGCTTAGATACGTCACTTCAGTTGATTCGGACCGTGACGCTACGTCATTTCCCTCAAGTTTTACCCCAGTGCGCCTAAACAAGTTTAACTTCAAAAATGTTGTTCTACCGCTTGGACAGTATTTTCTGTATTTTGTTGCTAGATGATCGATGTTGAGCTTGTTCTCAGTCTGCCAATAATAATGAAGTGAAGTTTTGTTGCTAGCTAACTTATATCCTCGTTGTTAAACTGCTAGTTACTGGTAACGACAATCTCATACTAGTGTTGTTAACTACACGTTTCCTCTGAGGCGTGATGTTCACTAGTACGAGTACTAGTGCGAGTGTGTTTGCAGAAGACGGGTGCGGAAGCGCGCATAGTCTTCGAGGTGTCGCTGGAAGGGTCAGCGCGCAAGCTGGTGACGGTGCGGTCGGCGCTGCAGCTGGTCAACAAGCTGCCGCACCCCGTGGAGGTGCGCGTTGACCACGCACCCTCGCATGGTGAGACACCCACCTCGATTTACTTACATACATAAAATCACGCCTTTTTCCCGTTGGGGTAGGCAGAGACTACTTCATTCCACATGCTACGATCCTGACATACCTCTGTAGCTTCTTCCACATTCATGAGCGCCTTCTTACATGCTCATAACTATGAACTTGATAAATCATTTGGTGGTTATAGATGATCCCTTACCTTTGTAATAGATTGCCAGTTGTGTAGCGGGAGAATGGTCGGCTTTGACGCCAGAGGTATCGAATTAAATCCCCGCCGTGCACCGATGGGTTTTTCTATAGAAAAATCTATGTGCGCTTTTCACAGTGACCCTTCGGTGACGGAAAAACGTCGTTAAGGAACCCCCAACCACCGCATGGTGGTAGGACACAATTTAGTGTTCGCCTGGCCAGCTAACACCCTCAAGTTAGAAAAATCTGTCGCACATCTAATGTATTCCGTCAGCTTGAGAGCCTTGAGAGCCAGAAAAGATTGATAATTTTGAACTTCGTTTTGTCTATGATGTACTATTCGTACATGGCCTTTTATTCCAGGACGATCGTTTGTATCCTTACTTTTATACCTCCCTTCATCCCTGATGCCACAAATTTAAAGCTATGGTGTTATTATTAGCTGATTCTAAGAATATATTTTGCGTTGATGCATTGATGCGCCGATAGTTTCTTTGTTTTACTGTGGTACCGCATTTGACAAATTGTAGCTTTTTAGACGCTTTGTAGCGTAGTGATGCGGAGAACTCTGATGATCAGTGCTAGTAACAGCATGAAGCGGACTGTTTGTCTCCTTTATATAAACAACTAGCTGCGCCCCGCGGCAGTTCCCGCGTTTAATCCTGGTTATAAACCTTCCCCTTGAATCACTACTATTGCTGAAAACTATATTAAAACCCGTTGCGTAGTTTAAAAGATCTAAAGTACATACAGCGGGAGCGAATTTGTTTTATACTATGTAAAGATATTAAGTAAAACTACGTTCGTTAAAGCGGTGATTTCCAAATGTATTAAAAGTAGTGATTGGGCAGAGAGTCCCCGCGGCTGCTACATGCGGCGTCAAGTGCGCGTCGCGTGCGCGTCGCTGCAACGTGCGCGCGCGCTGCGAGCCGCGCTGGCCGCGCCGCCGCCGACGTCGCGCGACACGCATCCCATGTTTGTCAACTGCGGTACCTCTCCTCTCCTTATTCCCACACATCGAACATTACACCTAGTACACATTTACAACGTTTATTTTGTTTGTAATCCACGACTGCTTAAGCAAGCGCTGATTGGCTTGCCGCCGCTAAAGCGTACACGTAACGTATTCTGATTGAGTCGCGCTGGTTCTCACTAATTTGTGAATCGGGTGAACACCCTGTGCTGTGCTATGTTTTTTGTTTGATGTTCCCTTTGAACCTGGCATGGTAGGTGGATCATATTTTGACCCTGTTTCATCCACTCAACATTATATGTTGTCTGTTCTCAGTGGATATAACATAAGACAAAGTGATCTATTCATCTGTCATGTCAGACCGACAGTGGTACCATTGATGTCTGAAGTTAGGTTTCACATTATAAGTTACTGTGAAAAAGCAGTATGCGCCTTCACAGTTGCTCGTTGCCTAATTCAGAGTCACAGATTAGATTTCCCTCAGAGCTACTGTAGCTTCCCATTTAGATTTTAGATATTGTATTTTGGAGCGGTTGTAGAGCATTGAAAATAGTCCCTATTAAATATTAAATCACAAACGTGTGTAGTAATCTAGACGTAGTCTGTAGTTTTGACATGTACGCTTATTCCGAAGCTGTGGGAATCAAGAGTTCAATATAGTTAGATAATGCTCGGATTATTTGTTCTTATGTCGGAAACACATTAAGGTTATCGACCGATTTAGGCGTTAAAAGATCTCCTTTCTGAAGTCAAAATGCGATCCTAACAGTAGCTACATCTATCCACAGAGTACTGAATCACTCTACTACGTTATAAGAGTTGGCACTTCCCTACATTGCTGATACCCGAATTATGAACGTACTGTGTAGCCAACCTAACAACGGAAAGTATTATTTACGTAGTAACTATTATATAATCTGTGGTATTATGCTTATAAATTTATTTTAACAGTGTTGGTTGGTACAAAGTACGTTAATAATTCTGAGTTATTTAGTTATGCATGCAGTGTCGCGGGACTGCATCTATCTACAAAGGTAACGAGATACGGATATGTTAGACGCGGGTACAAGTAACTCGGGTAAGTGATGTGTGTGTAATGTGCAGCTCAGTGGACGGGCAGCGGCGTGCGCAGCGCGCAGGTGGCGGCGGGCGGAGCGTGGGCGGCGCCGCTGGCCGCCCGCCCCGGCGTGCTGTGGACGCGGCCGCTGGTGCCGGGCGCCGGCGCGCCGCCGGCGCCCGCGCCCGTCGACTGGCGCGCCGCCGGCCCGCTCGTGCACCACGAGTGTAGGGCGCCGCCGGATCATGTCTACAGGTGAGCCCGCCTATCCTACTACTCTTTTTTACTACTATGTTTAAACGTCAATTCTTTTATTATTATTATTGATTCATAAAAATACTCAATGTCATCTCTTCGCACAATGATCACCTTTGTCCTTATCCAAGTCTCGGGTTTTGTTTCAAAATATTTTTAAAATATTCCAAAACATATAAATGCACGTTAACGAGTGATAACCGATAAATAATGCCGAAAGTGACACCAGATGGCGCTCTAATACTAGTGGCTCGTTAACAGATAGTGAGATAGCCGCGCCCTCCTACTCCTCCCTCCGTCTAGCGCTCGGTGTCGGTTCACCCCCACAGGTTCTGCTGCGTGACTGTCCGCGAGCGGTTCCCGCCCGACAAGGGCCCCCCGGTGGCGGGGCACACGCTGACGCTGGTGCCGGCGCTGCGGCTGGAGAACCTGCTGCCGCTGGAACTGCAGTACCGGCTGTCGTCTCCCGGCGCGCGCGCCGGCGCCGCGCCGCCCGCAGATACCGTGCCCTTCCACCAGGTATGTCACCCGACTGCCTAGATACATTCATTAACACTCATTGAACATGAAAATGATCAAAATGAAAATAAAAATAATAAACCCGGTAGAATTGAACAAAGATGCCGCTTCTGAACTATGTGCGGTACGAACGTGCGAAACTGCATTCAATTTTCTTTTTCACCTTTTTTAACCTTTAAAATGATTTGTTGATATATTGTGTACTTAAAATGATGCAGCTAAGACTGTGAGTCTTTTCTGCTGATGGATGTCACTCATTGACATCATCATCAATTGTTTTGCAATACATTGTATACAATGCGAGACATACATTGTTCAGTGAGCGCACTGACCTGGCTGATAGTGATGAACATTCCACCGCCAGGTGAACGTAGAGGAGGGCGTGGAGCTGAGCGTGAAGCTGGAAGGGTTCGGTTGGTCGACCCCCCTGAGCGTGGGGGGCGCGGGCGGAGGGGGGTCGTTCAGTGCGAGGCTCAAGTTGCGGGACACGAGGGGCAGGAGGTTGTACCTTAATGCGAGGGTTACCATGAAGAAGACTGATGGGATCAAGGTTAGTACCGTCACCAGCAGGAATGCCATCGCATATTACTCGTTAGTCTTGACATAAATATTAACAGTAGTTCAATAGGGTTACGAGCGAGCCATTTTGCAGGCCATTTTGCAGCGTCCACAGATACATTCAAACCATAGTATGATTTAATGTAAATGTGACCCATTAGGGAACTTCGAGTTCAAAAATGTCGAAAATATTGTTGACAGAGCACCTACAATAACTTATGTAGCATAAGAACTAGTGTCATTTAGAACAAAACCGTATTTTAATATTTATAACCACGAGAACAAAGCCTGTGACCAGTCTTACAAAAATGAATAGAGTATTCTCCATAGATAAAAATGACCTATCGCTGTTCTTCCAATGCCTCTTCCATGGTTCCTCCCAGGATAACGCTATTCTTCTGATGTTTTTTTTTATATCAGGCTAGCCGCTTAACCACTATCTTAACTATTGGTAAGTGATGTTGCGGTCGAGAATGGTAGCACGCTAGGCCTAGAATGGGAACTGGCTGTCAAGGATAGCTGCCGGAACACATTAGATGTTTGGCGACAGATTTTCTAACTCGAGGGTGTAGCTGGCCAGGCGGACACTAGACAGTATTCTATCACCATGTTAGTTAACATACGTAGTTGAACATAACATTTTGTTTGAAAATAATTGTCGTTCTGTGATAATGGTCCATACCGTGATGTGTGGATGTGCAGGTGTCGATATCCGCCCCGTACTGGCTGGTGAACCGCACGGGGCTGCCGCTGGTGTTCCGCGCGGAGGGGGCGGCGGGCGAGGCGGCGGGGCAGTTCGCGGAGCACGAGGTGGCGCGCATGGTGGCGCCGCTGCTCTTCTCCTTCGCGGAGGCGGCCGGGCCCACGCTGGCGGCCAGGCTGGGACACGGCCTGCCGGGGACGCCGGAGGTTCTCTTCTACACATTACCATTTTTTTATAGCTCTATGAACTTGTAAGGCGAGCGTACACGTGTAGATGACGGCGTATTTTTAACCGGCTTCCCAAAAAGGAGGAGGTTCTCAAACTCAAATTGTCGGAATATTGTTTTATTGTTTATTTATCACACGTATAGTCACATGTGTTCTCGTTTAAGTTGTTCGAGATATGTTCAGTGTACCATGTATCGGCGTGCTTACTGTCTGTATTCGACAAACTTAATAAAGACTCGACTAACGGTAGTCACCAGTAAGTGTTTTAAGTGACACGTTTATAACGTTTTGAGCAACTTCAATGAAAATGGTTTTGAGGAACCCCTCGAAATTAAATGAAATTTATTTTTTTAAGCATCATTAATTATCAGTTATTTTTCGGTGGAGCGATGACATACGCAAGCTGGCTGGCAGCGGTTGGAAACAAATAGCAGAAGATCGAGCTCAGTGGCGTGCCATAGGAGAGGCCTATGTCCAACAAGTCCGCCCAAGATACAGGCCTAGCCTAGTTTGGGGTCCATGGAACCAATTATATACACGCTAATGTGTTCAGTCACTATTATCTGTACTATAATTTTATTGATGATACCTACTCTGCAAAATTTTATATGATGTTTAATAATTTGTCCTTGTCCGATGTAAAACCTTGTTTAAAATAGTATTAAGTATGCACCTAGTTACTATTCTAATCCAAAACTGGAAGAGACTGAATCTCACGACACAGGGATTCCCTAGTGTGAGACTCAGAGCTCAATATGATGCTGTTTTACCATAAGCTATTTATAAAATCTGTTTCTGATGAGCTAAGTTTTGCAAATAAATTATCTTATCTTATCTTATCTTATCTGGATGAATGCTGGCTGTTAATGAGGATGAATTATCAGCCCATTTATATCATCTACATCGATTTTGCGACTGATGTGATCATCACAAACCCACCACGAGTCTGTGCAAAAAGAGAACCGTCGCAGAAATTGAAGTCCTGTCGGTCGTTTAACCGACTTCAAAAAAAGGAGGAGGTTTCTCAATACGACCGTATATATATATATATATATATATATATATATATATATAAATAAATATATATATTTTTTATATATTTGTTCGTGGATAACTCCATAGTTTATGAACCGATTTTGATTATTCTTTTTTTGTTGGAAAGGAGATATCCCAAGTGTGGTACCATGGTAATTTTATCTAGGTCTGATAAGTATCTCCAGAGATATTGAGATAAACACCTCAAAATTGGTACTGAAAATTAATAGCGCGGCATTGTAGTCAGTTGTTTTTCGTTTTTTAAACGATCTTATTATAATTTACTGTTTTAGTTGCATTAATAACACTGCCGTCATTACTGGTACGATTAAAAATGTTTGATACTAGGTAGCTACCTACTCTCATCATTATCGTGCGCTACTAGGTACCTTCCTTCCTTAGCTTTGAATGTTAGTTTATCGTAACGCCACGACGGTTCTCTTTTTGCACAGACTCTATAATAGCTAATCATTTGAGTTTCATCGACCATAGCATAGTTGACAGCAGGAACTCCTCTTTTAAGTGAAACCCACATGTTATAGTGGTGCTCCCCGTTCGGTCTGGGCCCCGGCGTGGGCGTGAAGAAGCTGGAGACGCGCGGGGAGGGGGAGGGGGCGGAGCGCGTGTTCGCGGTGGGCGTGTCGGTGCGCAGCGGCCGCGCGCGCTACCGCCACACCAACATCGTCACCTTCACCCCGCGCTACCAGCTGCACAACAACACCACACACCACCTGCAGTTCGCACAGAAGTGCACCGCCACCACGCTCGTATGTATTATACAATATACCATTAAATATACCGTATACAATAGGGTATTTTTGGCTACCGATAAATGGCAGTAGCAGTGACGGGCAGCAGCTTCACCGGTGCGAGGAGCTACGTCCTGCGATCGCCAAACCGCCTTCCCAGCGTGGCGATTAGGACATACCCCTCCCAATGAGCCGAAGATTGGGCTCAGCGGCGTGTTTTGGGAGAGGTCTACGTCCAGCAGTGGACTGACACAGTCTGATTATGATGATGATGAGGGTATTTTACTCTATATGAGAAAAAATCTAAAAATATATTATTGAGATAACTTGGCAAAAATCAGTCTGAAAACGTTAGTTTTAGTTCATAAAAGACCAAAGTACATTTTAAAATTAAATTCAAATAAGTATCATCATCATCATTCATATATGTATGGTGCAGGGTTACATAGTAGAGTACGCGAAGCTTTAGGGGTTCGCCATTTGACAGTAGGGGGTTCGCGACAAGATTTACGCAATAGTGGCTGATTGGCAGACACTAATGAGGGCGCGGGTGGGTGCAACTGAAATCCCTCGCTCGCTTGACGCACGGTGGATTTAATAAGGTGCTTATTTTGTTAACAGAAGATGTCAGGGTTCGCTGTCATCTGGGAACTTTTACAGGGGTACGTAGAGCCATAAGTTTGAGAAACCCTGGTAAAGTGTATATATGTGGTCCATACAAAAGAAAGGGAGATACTCAGTTCAAGGTCGGTCTCTTATGGTAGGGGTGGTAGTGCACCGTGTTAATACGTGTAGTCGTGTTCAGAACGACCCGGGCGCGATGGCGACGCACGTGTCGGCGGTGGCGGGCTGCTACCTGCCGTGGCACTGGGCGCGCTGGGAGCGCCCGCACCTGCTGTGCGTGCGGCTGCTGCGCGCGGGGCCCGGCGCCGCGCCCGCCACCGCCTGGTCCGCCGGCTTCCGGGTGGACACTGCGCGCTCGCTCACCGTGCCGTGCAGGTAACCTATATCTTCACTTTGTTTCCTTCATTGTCTTGGTGGAAACCAAACCTCACGATGCTCGCTCAATATAGATAGACGAAGACGTTATAAGTGATTACGCAGGTCGTATCTGCGTCAAAATTGATAAACGTCACTTTTTTAGGGTTCCGTACCTCAAAAGGTAAAAAAAGGAACCCTTATAAGATCACTTTCTTGTCCGTCTGTCCGTCCGTCTGTCTGTCTGTCTGTCCGTGTGTCACCACCGATTTTCTCAGAAACGGGTGGACCTAGCAAATTGAAATTTATACCAGATACTGAGGTCTATAGTCCCTATTAGGTGTATAAAAATCAAGGTCCTGAGTAAACACGATAAAAAGATATGAGCAAATTTAGATTTTCACGAAAACTTGTAAATACCAAAATTTACCTTAGTATTCAACTTTCTTTATTTTTCGGAATTTTTCCTTTACTTGTGCTGTTGTTTTAACCAAAATTGACAAGTCTAGGTCAGCCGGAAGTACCCTATAGGTTTGCTCCATAAAATGTTTTATACTGTAAAGGAAATGTGGTGTAAATAAATACAAAGTCAGGCAAAATATCTTCACCACGCGGGTGCTGTTTCTATGATTAATTAACTATTCTCTGCGGTGAGAAAGAGGAACAATACAAGGTGAAAGACCGGAGGTTTGGCACTTGATTTGAAGAACGATAAGTTGATTTTACATACCACAGTAACGCCTTCATCACAAGTACAATGGCGGCCTGCTTTCTTTTAGCACTAAGTACATAGCTGCACATTCACTGCAGGCCTTCACACAGTCTCTCTGTCTGTAGATTGCCCTATACTTCGTCTTGCGGTAATAGAATTTTCACCTATGGATAGGTGCACTTTATCGTCTTGAAGGTAAACATGCGCAGAATGTGTCACTGAAATGAAAAGATATATATTTTCCTTGCTTTGAAGTATATCCTTCTTCTAGTCCAGTAGTTCATTTAGTTCAGTTGTCCACAAAGGCTCAATGAATGAATGAAATTTTTGGCGTTTAATTATGAGATTATCTTTCTTCGGCTAGTTCGCCTCACTAACATGCTGGATGTGTAGGTAACGACCTTGAATTAAAATGATTTGTACTTCATCGTCAAGCGTCATGGCGCGCTTTGGTCGCGCGCCGTATTACTATAAACAATGAGTGTCTTACAGCTATTTAAAAATGTGACTTATTGTAACCGACTTCAAAAAAAGGAGGAGGTTTCTCAATTCGACCGTATATATTTTTTTTTATGTTTGTTCGCGGATAACTTCGTCGTTTATGAACCGATTTTGATTATTCTTTTTTTGTTCGAAAGGAGATATCCCAAGTGTGGTACCATGGTAATTTTATCGAGGTTTGTTAAGTATCTCCAGAGATATTGAGATAAACATCTCAAAATTGGTACTGAAAATGAATAGCGCGGCATTGAAGTCGGTTCTTTTTTAGTTTTTAAACGATATTTTTTACGCTTAAATCAAATTTATTTAATATTTATTATTGAGGTACTAAGATAATACCATTACCAGTTTTAGTTACACGAAATTTTACGAGAGGACATAATTTAACCAAAAAATAATTTTGGTTGCGAGAGGAGGATTGATTTTACGTTCGGCAATGTTCGGCTCAAATCGGCGCGCCGCTTCGGGCGCCTCGGCTCATTCGCAATCGTAGTAGCAATAAGCCGTAGGGAGTATCTCTCTATGCAATTGCCTTCTCTCTCTACGCAATAAGCAGATGGATGAACTAAATGGACTACTGGACTACATATTGTAAAAGTGAACTACTGAATGAATGAGAAGTAGCAATTGAAGTACTTCAATTTTGTCATTAATTCGTGAACTACACACGACTACTTGGAGGATGCAAGAGCAGCGTGCCACTTGCACCAGCGGTCGTGGGAGAACTGTCAGCTCCGGTAGCTATTTTATCGAACTACGGAACCGAAAAATGAGGGTAGCTGGAGAGCAAACCCGTCGCGGGCGTCGAACGTACATTTGAATGTTTTAAACCAACCCTCATTCATAAAAAAAGAACCAAAACGTTTGACCGATAATCTATTCGAAATTGTAAAATATAATGCTATTTTCTTTGACATTGTACAATTCTTATTATTTTCTCTCATAATAAACATAATTAATCTTGCTTTTTATTTAAACTCACGTACTCATGTACCTATGAGTTAAATAGAAGGACTTTGTTCTTTTAATTGTCATCTGTATTGCACTCTATTTATTTCGAATAAATATATTTAATTTCATTTCATTTCAAGTTTACCACATTCCTGCAATATGGTTGAAGTAACAGGATACTGAATTTCAAAGTAATACATTTGATTTGACTAATGTAAACTACGCTAAACAGACGGCAGCAAAGTGGCAGGTATATAGTGCGCAGAAGCGCCTTTTTTATTTTTTGACGTCAAAAGTTGCTTTAGTATATCAACCAAAACAGAGCGGATAATATTTAAACGGCTGAACGGATTTTCATGAAACAAAGCTAAGAACACTCTCGATGAAGACACCTATCAAACAAAAATAACTACATCGAAATCGGTTCATCCGTTTGCTTTTTTAAGTTGGTTAAAAATGATCAATCGCACTCTATTCAATTGCGCACTCAATCGTTGTCCAGGTGGACACGGAGTCTCTTCACTGGTCGTATGGTCGCTATATTGCGTGCTGTCGTTTGTCTAGCTTGCATTCAACGGACTTCGACTCGAGCTATTAGTGCGCGCGATTCCTTTTGTCAGAATGTTGACGACCATTGCACTATAATTGATTATAATTGGTGGACTCGGTGCGCAGGGAGGCCGGCGGCGGGTACCAGTTCGTGCGCGTGGAGGTGGCGTCGCAGGGCGCCACGTTGTTTGTGGTGCTCACCGACGGAGAGACCGCGCCGCCGCCGCTCGCCATACACAACTACTCGCCCGTCTCCATCATGTTCCACCAGGTACCACCGCCTGCACAGACACACGAGCTATATGAAGGTCAGTGTAGAGGATCAGTTTGACCGGTGGTGTCGTGTGGTGGCAGGTGGGGTGCAGCGAGGAGTGCGCGGTGGGCGCGCACGGGTCGGTGCGCTGGGCGCTGCCGGAGCCCGAGGGCGCGGCGGCGCTGGCGCTGCGGGCGCCGGGCGGGCCGCGCACCACGCTGCCGCTGGCCGCGCTCGGCTCCTCCGCCACGCTGCTCTACCAGAACTTCATATACGTCGCCTTCACCGCCACGCACCACAGGTACGTATATACCCTCCTACTCTACTTATTTCATTACTTTTTAACTGACTTCGAAAAAGGAGGAAGTTTCTCAATTCGACCGTATATATTTTTTCTATGTTTGTTCGCGGATAACTTCGCCGTTTATGAACCGATTTTGTATATTATGTTTTTGTTAGAAAGGCAATATCCCAAGAGTATATACCATAGTAATTTCATCGGATCTGATAAGTATCTCCAGAGATGTGGAGATAAACACCTCAAACTTGGTACTAAAAATCAATAGCGCAGCATTTGAAGTCGGTTCTTTTGGTTTTTTAAACGATCTTGTTTTATAAATTTAGGTGACTGGACATGCGAAGCTCTCGCCGGTGGTCATGATGACACTGATGACATACGTGAACTTTCTAAATTGCCAACATGTCGTACAGCACCCGTTAAAAACACCGAGACTCGTGCGCCTTGTAATTGTCTTGTATCGTGTTTGGAGTGCGAGAGAGATTAATAGATTACCTTGAAAGTTATAGGCTGCGTTATGGGATGCGCTTCGCGTCCAACAAAGAAAGATGGACATCTTTACAGCCTTTCAGACTTACTTCCAGCAAGGAGTATTCCTTGCTGTTGAAGAATTCCTTTTTTTTGACCCAGCAATATACTTTCCGCATACCAATCGCCCACGGTAGCGAGATGGTTGCGTATTATTTTTTTTTTCGAACTCCTGCCTGGAATGAAGCATACCACACTGGGGTGAGCCGTCATGGTAAGGCAAGATTGGGTCGCGCTATTATTCACCAACTTGCCCCGTTGGCAGACCCAAGTGGGCCTCTGCCGCTGCTGAAGGTTGACCTTATTCACCAAGGTCAATCCTCAACCGTCATGTGAGGAGTGCAAGTCGTTGGAGAGTCTCCCGACCCTCCGACAGTTACCCCACTACAGAGTTCACCTTGCCCTCGTAATATTTAACCATAATGTGTGTAACAGAGACAGCCCCGGCGGCGGCGGTGGCGCGGCCAGCGAGGAAGGCGCACTGGTGCTGGAGGTGCCGCTCGGGTCCACGCGCGTCGTGCTGGCCAGGAAACGATACGGGGACCGGTAACTGTCACTACCTTTATAACCCACTAGCTTCCCGCTCAGCGTGAAAGACCAACAATACGTATTTTTAAAGAAAGAAAGGGACAAGCAATTTTATTTTCACAATTCATCAGATAATAATAGGTTATGATAGGATCATAAATAGGTTATGTAACGTAAGAAAAATAAAACAGTTTTTTGTTAAAAATAGACTCTTTCTTTAAGTTTGCCGTATGTCACTTTGTATGTATTACACTATGTACTTCCCATAATTCGTTCCTTATTAGCGACACTATCGAATGGTGTAAATAATACAGGGTGTGTTTTTTTCCCAAAATTAACGGGTTCAATTCCTAGCTAGGAATATTGATTTAAAAAAAATCCAATGATGCAGTTTTAGTTTTCATCAAAATCGGGCCCGAGACTCCTTTGAGTATTTTTTCCTCATAGTTTCGGATTTGGCGATCCACGCCCCTTTGAATCATTCATTTTGTATATATGCGGTCAGTACAAAAGAAAGGGGACAAATTCCGTTCAAGGTCGGTCTCTTTCGGGCCGGTCTTAATATGAAATGTGTTCGATCAGAAGAGATGTGAGATATGTTAGTGTCAGCTAGAGGTAGAGAGGGGAGTAGAGTAGGGTATGAGTGTGGCGTGTGGTTGCAGCTGCCAGCTGTGGCGGCGCGGCCCCAACGAGCAGCTGATCCACGAGGGCAGCTCCGTGCCGCAGCCCACCGACGTGCTGCTGGCTGACGACGCGCCGCTCTCGCCGCATTCTATGGTAACACTGCCTACTACTCTTCCTATTATTTTAGCTGAGCTCGCTACGACCTGTCCACGCCTTATAAAAAAGTGGCACAAACATTTAGCAATTGATTTGATCTGCTTAATAATTGTTCATCAGTATCTGTGCCGTTTACAATGTTTACATGACGTTATGTTCCGTGTCCAGATAGTCACAAGTGTACTAGTTTCTGAAGTATTTAATTTACATATCTATACTTATATTTATAGAAAGTATTACTCACGTCTGACATTTTTAAAATCTACAAATATTAACAAGTTACAAACTACGTACAAAATATATACCTGTACAAAATAAATCTAATCTAGCATTTCACTACCAGTGGGTATTGTGCCCAAAATACTGGCGGCATTGCCACGTTGGATGGCAATGCTTAAACGCTGAGCTAAATACAAGCCAGCATACTAGTTTCTTCTGGCTTTCTTATAATAATCTAAATTTTAATTTAACTAAGACAAATTTTATACAATTTTGTACATACGGCAGGATACACAAAGAGGTTAAAATAACTTCTCAAGACAAACAATTAAAAGTGGTAAATGATACAACATTCTTAGGTATCACACTTGACAAACACCTAAATTAGAAAAAACATGTCGATAAGGTTTGTCAGAAATTAAACCGGTTTGTTTACGTTCTCTATAAACTACGTAAAACTTCTAATCAAGAAACGGTATTAAAAGCCTACCATGGATACGTAGCCTCTGTATTAAATTACGGTGTTATTCTATGGGGTAGCTCAACAGACGTCCAAAGGGCCTTGCTGGTACAAAAAAAGTGTGTAAGAGCAATTACTGGCATACCACCTTGGGAATCATGTAATCCACTCTTTAGGGAGTATCGCATACTTACACTGCCTTGTATGTATATTTTGGAAGCAGCTAAGTTTGTTAGATGTCATCCTGAACTTTTTATAACTGCGAAAGAAAAATACCCGAGAAATACGAAAAACCCGGATAGAATTGTTTTTCCGAAAGCACCGAGAACAGCAGTGTACTGTAAAAGCTGTTATATCATGTGTGGGCGCATATACCTACAGATATAAAAGTATTATCAAAAGGTCGATTTCTACAAAAATTTAAACAATGGTTAATAATTAAATGTTTTTATTCTGTGACTGAATATTTAAATTATAATAATTATTTTTTACATACCTACATATAGTAATACTTATTTTATTTTATTTAAATTAGATTGACATTGCACTATTTTCTTTCCATTCTTATTTTTTCTAATATATTGAAACTACGTATCTACTATATTATGGATGTGTGACATTTGTAATAGATTAATTTAAAATAATGAACAATTGTATTGTGAAAAATACTACGATTCGGTTGACTACTTTTACTATTACCAAAATTAACATGTCGCAAATGCGACAAAATGTTTATGGCACTAATATTCATATTATGTAACATCTTATGTACCAGCATTGTGAAGTTAATAAATGATATTTTATTCTATTCTTCACTGTAACTGTGGAAGGAGTACTGGTGACGTTGTTGACGTCTGAAATTTCCTTACTTTAAATATTGTTGTTTAAATCTGGGTTCTACTTGTAACGGCTACACTCCTCGTTTTATCATCATAATCAGCCGGTATCAGTCCACTGCTGGACATAGGCCTCTCCCAAGACACCTCCTCGTCTAGTTAGGAAATCTGTCGCCAAAAATCTAATGTGTCCCGGCAGCTATCCTTGAGACCAGTTCCAGTTCTAGGCCTTGCGTGCTACTATCCTCGACCGTATCATCACTTACCAACCAGGTAAGATAGTTGTCAAACGCCAACCTATGTGATATTTTTTTTAAATGGTTTTAAGTGGTGATGTGATGTAATGTGACGTGATGTGATGTGATGAGCAGGTGCTGGACATCGAGGACGCGGCGCCGCGTCCGGGGCGCGCGTCATGGCTGGTGTTGCGTCGCGCGGACGGGCGGCGCGCCTCCACGCAGGCGTGGCGGCTGCTGCGCGGCCGCATGTGCTGCGCGCACAGCAACCTGTGCGTGCAGCCTGACGGACTCACGCTGCAAGGCCTGCAAGTCGGTATGTACACACATAGGTATACACTCACGGACTCATAAACTACATCAAAGTTCAGGATTACTTTCGAATTAATTGAATGGTCCTTTCTAGTATACAAACATACACTTAGATACTACGCTGTTATGAAGTTAACGAACCAAACTATAGGTTTACCGTGAACAAAAAAACCAAACCGTGGCTTAATTGGCAAAGCACCTTGCATGTTGCAGTTTACGAGTCCGTGAGTGAACATTATACAATACTAGCGGTACCCCGCGGTTTTACCCGCGTAGACATTGTTCCCGTAGGAATATCGGGATAACAAGTATATCCTTTGTGTTATGCCGGGGTCTAGGCTATCTACATACCAAATTTTAGTAAAATCCGTAGAATAGTTTTAGCGTAAAGAAGTAACAAACGTACATATAAACTTTCGCACTTATAATAATATTATTAGGGTTTATTTTGTGATATATTCATTCATAAATTTTATATGGCCCCATCCTACGAATAAATAATAAGTCAGGAAATGTAACCGCGTTATAAAAATTACCCAACAAGAGTCGTGTCCAAGCAGGCGGGGTTAAAAGTAGTATCCAGCGCGTCATCAGTCGAACATTTGTCTTGTTTGACTCAACTGTCAGACATTGCAGCACATGGCGTCATTAGTCGGACATTTGTCTTGTTTGACTCAACTGTCAGACATTGCAGCACATGGCGTCATCAGTCGAACATTTGTCTTGTTTGACTCAACTGTCAGACATTGCAGCACATGGCGTCATTAGTCGGACATTTGTCTTGTTTGACTCAACTGTCAGACATTGCAGCACATGGCGTCATTAGTCGGACATTTGTCTTGTTTGACTCAACTGTCAGACATTGCAGCACATGGCGTCATTAGTCGGACATTTGTCTTGTTTGACTCAACTGTCAGACATTGCAGCACATGGCGTCATTAGTCGGACATTTGTCTTGTTTGACTCAACTGTCAGATATTGCAGCACATGGCGTCATTAGTCGGACATTTGTCTTGTTTGACTCAACTGTCAGACATTGCAGCACATGGCGTCATTAGTCGGACATTTGTCTTGTTTGACTCAACTGTCAGACATTGCAGCACATGGCGTCATTAGTCGGACATTTGTCTTGTTTGACTCAACTGTCAGACATTGCAGCACATGGCGTCATCAGTCGAACATTTGTCTTGTTTGACTCAACTGTCAGACAATGCAGCACATGGCGTCATTAGTCGGACATTTGTCTTGTTTGACTCAACTGTCAGACATTGCAGCACATGGCGTCATTAGTCGGACATTTGTCTTGTTTGACTCAACTGTCAGACATTGCAGCACATGGCGTCATCAGTCGAACATTTGTCTTGTTTGACTCAATTGTCAGACATTGCAGCACATGGCGTCATTAGTCGGACATTTGTCTTGTTTGACTCAACTGTCAGACATTGCAGCACATGCGCGAATCAATCCCTACTTTCGTTCCGAATTTAAATCAATTTCCAAGCCAATAATTTGTAACTTCGCAAGTTATTCTTATTTTGAATCTACGTTGTTTTGGTTTGAAGGAGGGCCCACTTTTTGTGTGGAATTTGTTCTGAATTAGACTTCCTGACTTATATGAACTATTAATTTGTTTCCTAAATCTAACTTTAAAGTTGTTTGTTTTCCATATAAGTAATAATAATTAAAAAAAATATTTTATTCGTAGGCATCCATCATATTGGATATAAAAAAAAATAACAATAACACCCGTATTTTGACGGGCAGTCCTCGTTACATGTTAATGTCGATATAAACCATACGCAGAGCACTGTATAATATTGTTTAATATAGTAGCAGTAGGTACTTTTATTGTTCTAATCCCAATTTCTATAAATGTAGGTCACTACGAGGGTAAGCAGCAGGTACTATTATTGATTTAAAAACGTTTATTTCTAGAATATACAGAATACAATGTTCCGTTTGGAAGTTGATTAAATTGTTTAATTATTAACATATACTCCGTAAGGTTTATATCTGACAGAAGACCCTCTAAAAGATTTCATTAAGACGTGGGAATCTTCAGAGATGGAGTAAAATACTATAGCGATAACAGCAGCAAATCGGCATTAGACATTCTTTAGTTTGTTAAATAACATTTTAATTTTAAGTTTATAAACGTAAGCCCCTGGAAATGAGTAATTCTGGTGTTCTGTATTGTAAGACAAGGTGTGGTGTGCAGGAGCTCGCGTGGTGCTGGGTATGGCGGGGGGCGGCGGTGGGGGCGCAGCGGCCGCCGAGCAGGCGGTGTCGTGGCACACGCTGCGCCCCGGCTCCGGCCGGCTGGCCGTGTCGCTGGCGGCCGACGGGCCCACCAGGCGGCTGACCATCCGCGATCAGAAGGACCCGGTATGTTTACATCACGCTTGTCTGCAACACATCTCTATTTATTTGCTTGGGTACCCAGTTATAGTCATATTATAATTATTAACGAGTGCGTCCTACCTGTTATTACTTACGGAGCCGAGACGTGGACACTGACAGCGTGACTGATTCACTAATTCAAAGTCGCTCAGCGAGCTATGGAGAGGGCTAAGCTTGGAGTCTCTCTGAAGCATCGAATTCGAAGTGAAGTCATCCGTCAGAGAATCAAAGTTATCGACATAGCTCATAGGATTAGCAAGTTGAAGTGGCAGTGGGCTGCTCACATCTGTCGTAGAACTGATAACCGTTGGACGAGTGCTAAAGTGGAGACGTAGCGTAGGGCACTCTCCAGCTATATGGAGCGCTGATATACGCAAGCTTGCTGGCAGCGGTTGGAAACAGAGAGCGGAAGATCGAGCTCAGTGGCGTGCCATAGGTGAGGTCTATGTCCAGCAGTGGACAGAGATAGATGATGAATAGTCATATTGTTATATTGTTAGAATGCATTGAACGTGGACCTGTGTCATCTATCATAATAATCATCTCAGTAATTGATCGCGATATTTAATATGTTCCATCCATTTTTTATGAGTTTATGATACGAATTTTGCGCTGTTTAAAATCCAAGGTTACGAATGTTATTAAAACGGATACATAATTTCAATCTTCATCAGGTTTTCAAATCAGACCAGATCGCTAGACTGGTCACCTCTAAGACGACTAACCCCCTAAAATGTTGTCATATCTATCACATATCTGTACGCTTGCTTCATCTCGAATTCCGTGAATCGTGTTCACATTGGGAATTAACTGCATGTCGGTATTGTCGGTTCGTTCAAATACGGTACTTTTAGATATATCTAGTTTCAAAATGACCCCCGGTGAAAGTAAAGGTGGCAGAGGGCAGCAGTGTAAGTTGTAAACTGGTGCAGGAGTCCGGTTGGCTGGAGAACGCGGAGGAGGGTGAGGGGTTGGAGGGGTGCGAGGGGGGCCGCGAGTGGGGGCTGGCGGTGTCGCTGGCCGGGCTGTCCGTGTCGGTGGTGGCGCGCGTGGAGCTGGTGAACGCCGTGTTCAGCGGGCTGGCGCTGGCGGCCGCGCGCGCGCCCGCACAGCTGTCCGCGGACCTGCGCGTCTCCGACATGCAGTGGGACAACCAGGTACCCAGCGACACCTCATGTCGTCACTCTACATTACTATACATTTTACACATGTTTCACAAGTTGTTTAAGGCGTCATTATACTCGTATGTCCTGTCCTGCTCCTGGCCTTTAAATAATCTCAATAGTTGTCTTGACGATGCATTAACGTTTCTTATTATGATGTACATATTATATCCAATTTGATAAAATTGTTGAACAATTTTTTTGAACTTCATTATTTGGATAGCGACATGAGTTATGTGCTCGCATAACTTTGTGCGTAATTTATGAGCACTATCGAGTGTGTCGCAGTGGACGAACGAAATGAAGTGACGGCGTTACGGCTTACTAGTCTCGACAATCGAAAGGATTATTAGTATAAGACGAAGACCTTTATTTAGCGGGTGGAACACTATAGACTTTAATAAAAGTTGACTTGAATGTATACATTAAGACGTAACAAGTGTTTAATATGCCCGGGGGTGAAGGCACTGCATTAATATAATAAAAAAAATAACATAATGAAATTGCACAATGCGATATGAATCCATAGTCTCCCGAACTAGCGTTGCTGTGTCTCATCTCAGGAGCCAATGGCTTCTGCCATATTTGTGACCACTTAAATATTTTGTATAGTTAATTGAATGCCAACAAACAACAATATAACCAATTACACATTTTTAGTTTTAAATTAATTTATGTGTGTGTGTACGAACCCTAGGCTGGCTTAAGGATCGTAATTGAAAATAGTTTTAAATGCTAAAAAGTTTAATGTAAAAATTATAATATAAAGTGCTATGAAAATTAGGTGCTAGGTAATGTGCTAGGTGAGTACGCGACACGGCGCGGCCAATTGCGAACTAAATTAAAATAAGAAATGTATGTTGAGGTGCAGTTTGCTGACTTAGTCTAAATTACATTTATGTATGTGAGGGAGGGTGAAGGATGGATGTAGGAGTATGTATCTGTGTGTATGAGTAGAAGTGTAGGTGTGAATATATATAGTGTTGTGTATGTCAGTTGCTGGGCACGACGTCCCCGGTGCTGCTGTGCTGCGTGGAGCGCGGCGGCGGCGCGGCACTGCACGCGGCGCTCGAGCTGCAGCGCGCCGCGCCGGCGCACCACAACGCCTACTGCTTCAAACACCTGTGCGTCGCCGCCAGGCCCGTCGCCGTGCGACTGGAGGAGAGGTGCCCGTCACATCACATCACACACTCACTAATATAACTAATATAATCCCATATCTTCCTATGCCAAGTTCACGCGATTTTTTTTTGTTCAACTTCCTAGAGATGTACTTTTCTTTCAATTTCAAGTACTTTTAGTGTCGATACTTTGGAGTCCGAGAAGGTACCGGTTAAAAGTACTCGTCTGGTTACTTACGTCTCGGGAGAACATTTGGCTGGCTGGCATTATATAATAGAGCGATAATAAGGTTTAGAATTAAGTTATTTGAAAGCGATTTAGTCGATAGAAAAGTATCGAATGAGTATTTGTTGTAAGTCGTATCGTACATCCCTAGGAAGTTGAACAACAGAATTTGCCTGGTCTGGACCTGGTGTTACAGACAGTATTCTTGTCGACTCGTCTTCTATTCCTTTTTTGTTCATTACGTTAAAAGATGATCCAGATACATAAACTTAAGAGCCTCGTGGTGGGTACTCAGAAAACTAAACAGGTGATGGTCAAACGACTCGCTTGCTGTGTTACATATCAAAGAAGGTTAATTGTTAAGGTGAGGATTTATTCACGCTTAGTATTAAAGTAACTTTGAGAATCATCCATCAAAACGATCATAGTAATATCTAGCGTAGTGGTAACTATGCAGCAGTGTATGGTAGTGAGAGCGGATGCTGTGTGTGCAGACTGATCCTGCAGCTGTGGTGGTGGGCGTGGGGCGAGGAGGACGAGGCGGGCTCGCAGCCCGACGAGGCGGAGTTCGAGACGCGCCGCATGCTGGACGAGCTCACCGCGCTGCACGCCACCAGATACTACTTCGCGCTCATCAAGATCATGCCCAGCCAGGTACCTGCCAGTTCCCACCTCTCCACCGCTCCCACCTTCTTACCGATGGAACACACACTTTACTGCGCTCGCTATTAACCCTCGGTCCCTATTATGATGAAGACTTTAATTTGATTCTATTTCATTTTCATTGCTGATGACGTATACGAAGAGTCAGGTCGGTTTTTATAATCTAATATTGTTTTTTATGAGATGCAAACTAGCTTTGGTACGCTAAAACTGAAGTTAAATAGTGTAAATTCGATTGTCTATTGCTCGTGCTAACTTATGTTAAACGTGAGATAGAGTCGGGCCGCTAAGCTATTTCAATAATAACGGTGAACGTGTCGATGGTGTATGAACTCAGTGGTATCGTGTGACAGATCCGTCTGTCGATGACGACGGCCAGCAAGCTGGAGGGGTCGCTGAGCGCGCTGAAGCGGCGGCTCGGGCTCACGCTCATCAAGTTCGAGGACGCGTGCGTGGAGCTGGAGCCCTTCGAGCGGCACCACGTGTTCGACACCGCCTCCTACCTGACGCGGCAGATGTACGCGCACTTCAAGGAGGTGAGTATAGCGTGCTGGGCGGGGCCGGCCCGGGGGAGGGGGGAGGTCACACGTTCATCGGCCGCGTGTTGCAGGAGCTGAAGTGGCAGGCGGCCAAGATCCTGGGCTCCGTGGACTTCCTGGGCAACCCGCTGGGGTTCGTGGCGGACGTGTCGGAGGGCGTGTCGGGCCTGCTGCTGGAGGGCAACGTGGCCGCGCTGCTGCAGAACGTGACGCACGGCCTCTCCAACTCCGCCGCCAAGGTGAGCGAGTCGCTCGGGGACGGGCTCGAGCGCGTCGTGGGGGACGAGGCGCACGAGGAGACGCGCCGCCGCATCCGCAGCGAGGCGGGCGGCGCGCACCTGGCCGCCGGCCTGCGACACCTGGGCCTGGGGCTGCTGGGCGGGGCCACCTCGCTCGTGAAGCACAGCTACGAGGGCGCCGCGCGCGAGGGGCTGGCCGGCTTCCTGGCCGGCGTGGGCAAGGGGCTCGTGGGCACCGTCACCAAGCCGGTGATCGGCGTGCTGGACCTGGCCGCCGACACGGCCGCCGCGGTGCGCGAGTCCAGCCGGCGCGCGGACCGGCGCGCGCCCGCCCGCGTGCGCGGCCCGCGCTGCGCGGCCGGCGCGGGCGGCCTGCTGCCGCGCTACTGCGGCGCGGGCGCGCGCGGCGCCGCGCTGCTGTACGCGCTCAACGAGGGCGACCACTCGGAGCGCTTCCTGGCGTACCGGCTGGTGCGCGACACGCCGCACGACATCCGCGCGCTGCTGTCGGACGCGTACGTGCGCATGTTCACGTGCAAGCACGGCGCGCCGCACGTGCTCATGGAGACGCACCTCTCCAACCTGGTGTCGTGCTGCGCGGTGGAGGCGGACGGCGCCAGCTACGTGGAGCTGGGCGTGCGCGGCGGCGGCGGCGAGGCCGTGCGGCGCCCGCGCGTGCAGTGCGACTCGCCGCACCTCGCCGCCTGGGTGGCCCGCCACGCCGCGCTCGCCCGCCAGCTGTACCACGAGCACGTGCACACGCTGCACCCGCACACAGACATATGAACACACAACATACTGACGTACGACCACATCACAATATAATTATAGCCGTGACATTGTACGTTGATACGTGTACGACTACGAGTATTGATTCGTTCGTTTTTAGTTACATGGAACTCTCCTGAAATTACAGAATTTTCTAAAATGTTGTAACTCGGCCGACAAGTACGGCCACCATATTAATAGCCCTCCTGGCGCCGCTACTGATACTTAAATAAAATAAAATAATATTTTTATGTAAAAAATATTGTAAAATTCCAGCCTGTATCCCGTAGGCTACCGACTGAACTTGTTTGTATTAAGTAAAACGTAAATATAATATTGAGGTGACGTGTCGAAATGTAACCCTCGCATGGGTACGTATTTTATAAAATAAGTTACTGCGACTGGTTAAAAATGTATTATTAAAAATATTCACATACTGAGAGTATCAGACCTCGAATGTAATACCAACCGTGGTATGTAAAACATATTTACAACGACACCACTTGTACAATCTAATAAGATTCCAGTCAAGCTAATGACACTTTCAAAGTAGCGTGCAGTATTCTTACAGATAAATACTAGTCCTTTTATACCTTCTATTCTATGTATATTTGCCGTCTGCCGGGCAGTCAGTGTACCGGGCAGTCAGTGTACCGGGCAGTCAGTGTACAGACCTCATATTTGTAACAGTATTTTAACATCATCAAGTTTCCAAAAATGTACACATTTGTAACGTCACCATACATACCTTCTGAAAGTTTATACACTATTTGATATTTATTGTAACACTAATGTACTGTTGTTGTGATATTGTACCTAATTTAGCTCGTAATTAGATTCCTATCGTTGGCCTGGCTCGAAGTGCTCGCGGTAACTTATTTATAGTTGTGCAGCAGTTTGGATGCGAGACGTTACTTAGATAAATGGTGTGTGTTTGTACTCGTCTGTATGTCTATGGTTGAAAGAAACGGAGACGAGGTTTCGACAACGACACGATACTTTATGCAGTTCGACAAAATTACAAGTCAAAGCATTTATTCAGTATATGGGTAATTTACAAATCTGTATAAGTGCAGATTTTGGAATTACTCATTTACTAAATAAATGCTTTGACTTTTGACTTTTGACATTCCATGTATAATGAGTGTTCCAAGGTAATTGTGATTTTATTACTTTAGGTCCAAGGTTAGTTAGCTAAAACATTATAACATTTCAGAGTAGACTGCTAAAACTATTCGTCGAACTGTTACCCGTATCGTCGTCGATATCCTGCGGCCGTCGTGCTGATGTTTATACTAAATATAAATAATATATCACCTACTAATTGTTCTAACGATCCTATACATATAAGAACCCGATATCATTATGTACCTATGTGTATTATAACTTGAAGTGGTGTAACTGTATTAACGTTACCATGTAAAACTTATTATTTCAGTCAATATATTCTTCGTATTGCGTGTATGTGTATATGTAACGAACCTGTTAGAGATATATAATATATTTTTATCACAAAATAGTATGAGAGTAGATATAATGTGACCTTACAAGTACTGGGCTGTGATACAACGCAATGACAGAGTTGATGTGGCTCGACTGTTCCCGCAGCACACGGGGTCGACTTTAAAGCTGACCACGTAAGAGCGAGAATTCAATGATAGATATTTATTTTAATTATTGGCTTTGTAATCCTATGTTTAATAATACACTCTGTCGAATCTTTATATTAGAAGCTAACGGTATAAAATGTTTATTAAAATCCAAGCAGACCAATCACAAATAATTAAATATTTTAATGTCGCGACAGACTTTTCACGATTATGATAAAAGTGACAAAAAGCCTCGTTTATTTCGTAGCTAACTTAAGAATGGCGCCTAAGTTAATATAATGTATTCATTAAGTATATATGTAGTTTAGTTTCGAGGCCAAAGTAGACGTTCATATAGTAAGTGAAACAGTTTGTTTTATTTATTGAGTTGTAACTCGTTTTACGTTTGTTTGTCACAGACATGTTATTTTATTCGCGGTTTGTGAATTGTGGGTGCAGCAATAAATTATTGTTTTTTTTTCAATATTAATGGTTTTATTTTATAAAAAGCAACCCTCGTTATACATTTATAGGATTAAATTTTAGGTTGGTATTTAATTTAAAATATAAAGTGCTCTTCTTTAGTAAGCACCTCATCTGATAATGGCTAGACAGAGTTAGTTAGTTTTATAATTATGCAATTATATATAAGGCCTAGCGTGCTACCATCCTCGACCACATCATCACTTACCAACAGGTGAGATAGTGGTCAAACGATATAAAGAAGTTTTTGAATATAAAATAGTGGAATTTGGGTTATTTGAGAATAGTTACTTTGGTAGAAAAGTAAGTACTTTTTCTATGTGAGTTTTATACGAGTCCAAGAAATGTTGACAGAACTAAGACTGACAAGTCAGCTAGTTATTAGAATCTAAATATAAGATCATCAGGCTAATACTGTCTAAAATCTTAAAAAAAGCTCGGCACAAAGTTTTAAAGTTCAAATGACAACAACGCCGCGCGCCGCACAACTCTCAATCCAAGATAAACAAGCAATCAAATCAAACAGCCTGTAGTAGTAGAGGTTAATGAATGAGCACCGCCCGCCATCGATCGAGACCATTCTCTTCCCACGTGGTCAGCGGCGGCATGGCGGCGGCACAGCGACGCTCCCGAACTGATTGTAGATTTTAGTGAAGTGGACGACTTCAGGGACCTCCAGTTACATCTCGTTACAAGGAAGCGACGTACGTATATTATTTGGTGATTTAAAAATGATATTGATATATTTATGCGCGAGCGTAGCCGTGGTGATGATGGCGCGTGCGGCGACCTTGAGCTCCGGTAGGTAAGTAAAAGTGTTGGCTAATTGTGTACAATACGAATACAAGCAGTTAGCAGTCGTCGACCGACTCTCACAGCAGCCGCGCGCGACCAGGAAACTACGTGTTTACAATAATAATAAACTTAAACTGAAATAAGGTAGGAGATTAAAAGTTAACTTGTCTCATGGATTGCTTCTAGGCATTGGGGAAAGAGGTTGGATAGTTTATGCAGTATAATACAGTGGTAGCTATTATTTATTCTGTGGTGTTTTTATAAATGTATTTTGTAATTTTGTTATAAATTGTTGTAGCATGGCGTCGGTGGACTATTCCAAAGTTCCGATCAAGGAGAAGTCTTTACACGTCCCTCCGCTCGAGGAAATTGTAGATGGTAAGTTTTTTTACCTACACTTGTGTTCCAAAAAAATAATTTGAATTATTCAAAAACAAAAACCCGACTGCATGATTTTTTTTATTTTGTAGCATTTCTAATTCAAATTACATTATTGTGACTAAGCCATTTATAAAATCCTTTATTTTGATACCCCACTCGTCCTCGATAGATATATCCTAAAACAATATTTGATGAAATAATAATATGGCGCTAAAAATCTGCCATTTTAATTTTGATATACCTACCCAGTATCACTCTCACAATTAAGACTAATCTGACGACACCTCTCATCAAGCTAAAATCATTTTTTTAGGTTACAGAGCATGCGAAAGACATATATATATAACCTACATACGTACACACTCGAAAACAACATAACCATCTTTTTTGCGCAGTCGGATAAACATATGGGAATATTTTGATTTGCAGTAGGTAGTAACTATTATTGACATTATCTCACTAAACTTATATTATAAACAGGAAAGATTTTATTTTCAACCGACTTCCAAAAAGGAGGAGGTTCTCAATTCGTCTGTTTTTTTAGTATGTATGTTACGCAATTACTCCGCCCGACCGTAAACTGACTCGCGGGTCATGGAAGTCGGTTGTTTTAGTTTTTAAACTATCCTAATTATTATTGTTTCTTTGTTACGATTTAACTCAAAAATACTGGACCGATTTAAAAAATTCTTTCGTTAATGGAAAGCTACATTATCAGCGAGTAACATAAGCCATGTTTTATCCCCGTATTCTCACGGGAACGGAACTACGCGGGTGAAACTGCGAGGCGCTGCTAGTTAATAGTAAAATAATGTATGCGGCTATACTTCCCCCACCAAGATGGTGGTGCAGATATAAGAACCTATTATACACAGTTTACCCTCTTAGGTACCTACCTACACTGTATTATGTGCCTGTAAGTACCACCTATATTATAAATATGAAAGAAGAATCAAAGTAGTAAGACTCGTAGCTGCTGACAATCAATCTCCATACGTCCACGTTAGTGCAAATAGTTTGAACAATGTTCCAGTACTGTCCCGCGGGCTGGCGGACACGTTCGAGTCAGTGAGCGTGTCGGTGGTGGACAGTCCGGACCTCACGCAGGAACCCTACAACCTCACCTCGCCCGGTCAGTTACATTACACGCTGTTTTTACTCTAGCTTCACTGTAGCATCTCTTTGCTGTGGATGGCTGAAACAAACTACGAGTACCAAGGTACGGAAGAGATACTAGACGAAGGTACCTATAGGTATATGATATATGAGCAGAAACGGAGGTCCGCAGGCTGAATATTTAGCGCAGCAGTCTTGCCTTCAAAACCATTCATTTAATTTAATTCTCCCGATTCCTCGCTTTGGTAAAGAGTCTGTGCCAAAAATATCGAGCAAGGACAGTACTAAGTATACACACAATATGGTATAATATGATTGTAGGTAGATATTGTAAGAGATAAATCTGATGGCATAACAATTAAATAATTGACGTAATGCCATCATTTAATATTTGATATGTATTGTGCTGTGATACATAAATAAATCGGTGGCAGTAAACAGTTCTGATAGTGTAGATTGTAGCGGCATGTTTACTTTACGTATCACGTTATCTGCCGCACTTGAACCGCTCTTGTGAACCGTAATCATTTGCTTCACTGGACGTGTTAATTGCTACAAATTATTTGTTTAGTTTTTTAGATGACTATAATTCATTCAAGCTATGTAATGAACTATGAACCCACTCCAGACACAAGTATATTTAGCTTAGTTGGAGGGGTTAACAAGAATACTAGTAATGTGCAAAACACATTGCGAGTAATCTTAAAAAAAAAAATCTAAAAGGATATATCCATAGGTATTTACCATACATTTTCTAAAGATCGGATAGCGCTGATGGGCAGTCATGATGTTGCAGATAAATGCATAAGCGATGAAAACCACTTGCAACTAGGCGATCCGACTGATTGTTTGCCCACAATCACTTACATTCACACCTAGATTACCTAGGTACACAAAAAATTCTAAAATAGTACCTATAGATAGATGTATATAACACAACCTATCCTAAATAACTTGTAATCTGCAATAGAACACCTATATCCTAAGTAGCTGATGGATGATAGATATTTGTACAATGCAATCATGAAAGAATAACAGAAGCATGACGTGGTCGACAAGTTTGAGGGAGTATGTGTAAAGTCTGTACAAAAAGAGAACCGTCGTGGCGTTACGATGAACTACTATTCAAAGGTAAGGACATAAGGTACATAATACTAACCTACCTACCTATAAGTAGCACCCGATAATAATAAGAGTAGGTACCTATCTAAGTATAAAACATTTTTAGGCGTACTGGCAATAACAGAGCAGTGCTGTCAACGTAACAAAAGTAAATTAGAACACGTGTTAGCAATTTCTACAACGGTTCTCCTTTTGCACATACTCTATCCACCTGCAGGGCTAGCATGGCAAGGGGACTATTTTGTCTTTCCACCTATCCGTGTTTTGTTTGGTGGAGAAGGCAAATTGTCAGTAAAGTTTTTCGACATTCATAAACGCCCGATGACTTTTAATCAATTCTTTTTTTAATTAATACGAAACAAAATCAGAACTAGAGGTTAAACTTCACCAAGCGTTTAAAATTGTTGTGTTGATCTCCTGTCAGTGGCGAAAAACAGGGAAATAATTTTGTCTTTCCCCCGGGGATAAGGCCATGCTAGCCCTGCTGGTATTCCTCTGCTTGCCGGCGATGTAATGTGGTGGTACACACTGTCAGGTCTGACGGGTAACGCTCGGCTGGTAGAGCTGGGCGGGCCGCCCTACCTGGTGCCGAGCGTGCAGCGAGACAAGATCTACGACCTGCGCCGCCTGCTGCAGCACCTGCGCCGAGACCCCGCCTTCCTGGGCGGCGCGGGGGCGGGGCCCTGGCCCTTCCTCGGCGTTAACTGCGAGGTACCATATCATTACATTGATATCACGTCACATTACACTTTGACATTGCGTTAGTTCACTAGCCTGTGGCAAATCGCGTTTTGCGATTTTTTGTTGTGATGACGAAATACTCTTGCAGAATCTCAGATCATCTGAGATTGATGAGCATCTGAGTCAGATGCTCCAGATCCTTGGTCTATTGAGCAGCATCATCTAACGATATTATGACAAGTATAGATATATTGTAGTTACATTTGTTATTACACCAAAGTGAAGAACTACTCTCTACTTCCTGAACGAGTACGAAGATGGAAGCTATTCCATTTTATCTTTTATTCTCATTTTCCGGGAATATACCTGGAGTACGCACTACGTACTGGTGTCCGGGAATATACCTGGAGTACGCACTACGTACTGGTGTCCGGGAATATACCTGGAGTACGCACTACGTACTGGTGTCCGGGAATATACCTGGAGTACGCACTACGTACTGGTGTCCGGGAATATAACTGGAGTACGCACTACGTACTGGTGTCCGCGAATATACCTGGAGTACGCACTACGTACTGGTGTCCGGGAATATACCTAGAGTACGTACTGGTGTCCGGAAATATACCTGGAGTACGCACTACGTACTGGTGTCCGGGAATATACCTGGAGTACGCACTACGTACTGGTGTCTCGCGTAGTAGAAATGATAACTGTAATTACGCTATAAACTATTTATTTTATATTAGATACGAGCTGTGTGCCCCGCGGCTTCGCCTGCGTTAAAAACAACTATTATTTATTTTAATTTTTTTTCATAAGAACAATCTCCTGACGATAAAAAACACGCCAAAAAAATTGGGATTAATTTTTATATATAAAGATTTAATGCTATCAATGGACTGTATAGATGCTAAATATACTAAATAATAAATATACTAAGTAATGAGTGCGCTCGGTCGCAGCTGCCAATACACACTGGCGTGACCCGCTATCTCGTTTGGTAGTCAAGGATGGTGAAGACGCTAGGCCTGGATTGGTCTCGAGTCTTGACTCTTAACGGCTGTGTGCTCCGGACCTAACACCGTAAGATTATGAAGGCAGATTTTATCTTCGATAACAGTGACTTTTTTTGATAGCAAGTCAGGCGTAACATCGATATAATTCTCCTACCACCTTGTTATACATATCGATTGACACTTAATGTTTTGATGATCCCAGGGTATAATAAACCTGAGCGTGCGATCGGGCTCCGTGCAGCAAGGCACCCGCATCGTGAGCGTGGAGCCAGTGGGCGGCGCGCGCGGCGCGGCCGGCTACCTGCAGCAGACGCTGCCCACCGATGAGACGCGCACCGCGCTGCTCGGGAACTACCTCCTGAGCGACGGCAGCCCCGGGAAGGTAACCTGAACTTAGGATGAGAGGCGCCGCCTCACACTATGAAGATAAACGCATGGCGCTCCGGATCAATGAGACCGCTGTAAGAGCGACCACACGTATAGGTATAAAACTTGTGACCTTTATCAATTTGACCACGCGGTTATGAAGCGCGGGTTGAGATGGTTGCGCAGTACACATTTGACTTTTTACAGCCTCGGGTCGCTGCCATGTTTCTACTTCTTGACACAAATTACTTACATTAAAAATGTGTCTTTAACAAAAATGTATACCTGCGTTCTTAGTCAAAATTATCCATGCAATGCACGACGAGGAATGTTATAATGTAATATATTCATTATAATATGTACATAATTAAATCCAACATTCGGTTACGTCCCAGGTGATAAAAGTAGTAGTGAAGAAAAGGACCGGCTCAGCCAACTTCATCACCGCCATCAGAGAGACGCTGAAGAACCATTACAGAGACCAAGTTATAGGTAAGGATGGTGACATACACAATTATACGTATGTAACATAACTACACATTCTCCGAATAATACAGTTTTATTTCAGACCTGATCTTCTATATACGACAGTATAAAGTTTGGCTTGGCTTAGTTTTCGCTTGCGATGACAGCATGTCGACATTCATGTGACGAGTACCTACTACCTACTCTAGGTACTTCTTGCGGACCATCCCGTAGACCACTGGTTGGGAACCACCAACCTAGAGGAATGGATGGAGGGTGTATCCGTGTTTAAAGGGCAGAGCTTTTGAAAATCGTCACGCAACGCAATACTATGCACAATTCTAGAGATAGTTGAGCATTAATAGCTTTGCGTGCCGTAGTATCTATGGGCAGACATCTTCGCTCAGTGCTTGCTGGTCCTGTTATCTGACGTACCTATTTGACATCTTACGTCTTATGATTAAGTTCGTTAAGACTGATTTCGTAGGTATAATGTAGGTAGGTATTATAATGTACGTGCCTACGTGTCAGGTCTGGGCGGCACGTTCGTGCTGCGTGCCGGCAAGGTGAGGTTCCACGTGATGCCGGACTTCTCCTCGCAGGCGCTGTGCTCGGACCAGGACGTGGACTCCTGGCTGCACTACTTCGAGATGAACGCGCCCATCGTGCACCTCGGCACGCTCGTCACCGGGGACATGGTACGTGCCTTCTCTACGAACACTTCGTCTTACTTTACACTCGTAGTATTAGGTATCTGAGTTCAAAAATGAGACATCTTTCTTGTGGTTTATAACAATTATTTGTATCTTAGGCGACACACATCTACTTTGATCGCCAAATCAAATATACGTGACAAGTATTTGCGGGCCCTGTACGCCAACGACGGTCAACAAACGGTCTATCGAAGACAAAAACTCGTGTAGCGCTAGGATGACTTCGGCGTAGCTGATGCCATCATAGTGTAGGACCACCTAGGTCATCATCAGATCATGATGCAAAGGACAATGACAATGTATAGGTGTACAATAATACATAATTAATGGTCGTTTACAAAAAGAGAAAAAAAAAACAAAAAACTATCTATGTATGTTAACACATATTTGTTTTTATTTATATTTTTTTAAAACCTCGACAATTTTCGATAAAATTTAAATGGTTTCTCAATATAACCCTTTGAAACAAAACATAATTTTCCAGATTGGTTCAGGCGTCTTCCAGTGGTGAACATACATAAATAAAGATTCTAACGAATTGAGTACTTACCTCCTCCATTTTTTGATGTAAGTTATCATTATATGTAGCTGTCCAGTTTTTTATATATATTTAGGTTGGTCAGACACGATAGGGCCAAGGATAGAGAGTTAACTTTCCTAGTAAGAAGGTTGCTATAGTGCTAGGTTCATTTTGGTCATTGTATGTGTGCAGGGTCTGGACCTGCGCGTGCAGCATTTCCACGGGTTCAGCTCGCACGGCGACGGCGGCCACTACCACTACGACACGACGCCGGACTCCGTCGAGTACGAGGGGTACTTCGTGCCGGCCGCCGCCGTGCTGCGCATCGACGCGCCGGAGGTCACGCACGACCTCGGACGGGACTAGACTGAGCTACCTTTAGAATCTCGCACCTTGCTTTTTGACTTCACTATAAATGGTGCACTGTCGTACTGTCGTTACCCTTAGTTAGAGATTTCATACGAAACTCTATACCTATCTTACGACGAACAAATTTTGTATGAAAAGCAGTACAGCGCCTCTAGTGGTTTCCACACTTTACTAAATTTAGCCAATACCAAAAGCGTTTACTACGAAAACTCGTATTAAGGGACTGGTTGTTTAAAGGCCGGAGTCCCGATGTTTCGTACTGGAACACCATTTGGTGTGACTCCTTGGAAAGTCACCATAGATACGAATAATGGACGAGTGAGTTATGTGTTAAGTAGTTGTAGATAGTCTGGTGTTCGGAAACTAATGCCATGGGAACAAATATTTATTTTGTTAATAAACTTTTTTTACACTGTTGAACCTGTTTTTTCGTTACGTTTGTAGGTTATTCATGCGAAATAAAATAATACACAGATTTCGCGATTTTGCTGTGTTTATTACGATAATTATACATATCTGGTAAAATATTTGTAATAATATAAAATACCACACTGCGCCTTTTATTTACAATACGATTTTGTTCTGGTTCAACGCAGAACCTTGTATGTACAAACTAAACGTGAGCAATCATAACATTTTACAAAATAACAATGTATGTACTATCACCGAGGTCCTCACATCGCTAGTACGACCACTTCCAGGAAACATGTGCTAGGTATGTTGGAGTAAGTTGAATCACTGGTTCTATTTATAATAGAATAAAGTATAGAATGTGATATACATTCAAATATAAAGTAGATAGATGTGTACGTTGTGAGATCCCGCGTAATGATCCAGTAGGAAGTACTATATGTGAGGTGAGAGGAATCTCTACCGGACGAGTACAACAATAACAAAATGTCGTGTCGAGCTCCCACCGAGTGTACACTCATGGTCATGACCGTATTGTAGTGGAGGTGGTCCTGCCCACCTCCACTACAACTACACTCAAACTGATGTAAACTTTAAAGAAAATTTGAAAAAAAAAATGGATAGTTACAGTTTATATGGAGAAGTGCAAAATTTAATTTATTAATTTCGACCACTGGGCGACCACTAGTTAATGTCATTACAGGTACCTTTTACATTGTGACACGACTTAAAAAGGGGTACAAAGTCTTCACTTCACATATATAGATTACCAAGTTTACGTTTGGTGCTCGTTGAGTCACGATCATAGTGGGGAGTCGAGCGGTCGCCTCGTACTGTGCTCCTTGCATGGACACCGCGTGTCGTGGATCAACTATATACTTTGTTGTATACAATACAAAATATCACCGTATCCAGGCGCGGGTTCCAATCCTATGACATTTTGGATTGTATATAACGATGCACAAAAAATATAAAGTGTAATAACACTAACACTGAGTTGCACCATCTTACTTTAACTTTTAACCGTAACTGTAACTATAACCGGTGTTTTTGTATGGAGTTTGACTGTCTTTTGACGTTTGTTATAGTTAAAGTAAGATGGTGCAACTCAGCCCTATAGAAACATGTATGTATACTCTAATATTATTAGGCTAAAATTCCGGCGTGACCGCTCCTAGCGGCACCTAGCGGCCAGCACTACCAAATAAATGTTCTACATAACCTCGCAGCACATTTAGAGAATGCTGCGAGCGCGTCAGTCTTGTGTCAACAAAACATGTGGAGGCGTGCATTCATCCGGGAACATTTATATTAGAATATTTTCATTCAAATGTGCGTGTGCACTGTGTGCGACCGCGGGCAACTAATGCTTCGCAAAGTGATGTCCGCGAAGGAATACACGTCTCACTAATTCGCTAGGATACGACATTTAAAAATAAAACTTTGTTTATGGAAGATACAAATCGTTAAAAAAATATATTTACAATTTGAAAAAAAAAAAAACACATTTTCGTTACCTACAATATGACTACAATGTAAAACGACACAAATTATCTATACTATAACATACGATTGAATCGATCGGACGCGCGTCGTTTTGATACTTATGTAATAACACAGATATAACAAACATAGCCCTACATGACGCCGTACAAGTCAATGAGCGCGGATCACAGCTCGTATTTGCGAATAGTTTAATGCGTTCATTAGTTTGTCCACCGTCGAGGGATACGAGTACAAAATCCTAATCGCTATTTACAGTTATCGTCAGTTCTGTAATTTTGGCAAAACGTGTCTCGAGAACAACAGCGGCATGTACGGTCAGCGACGCGTCGTGCTGTCTGTAAGGTGGCGGGTCGCGGAGCTCCGACGTGCACACATCGATCACTGCTGACACTTCACTGCCAAACGTCTATACTAGATCATAATCCAGTCCTTTTATTAAAATGTAGACAACAGATAATATCGGCCAGGCCTAAAGCTTATTTACAAACAATAGTATATTTACATGGAATAAAACCTGTGTTTTAGCACACTTGGACATCGCTACCGATACTAGACCTTGTGTAGGGATCGAAAGATTCGACTAGGGTATTGTAAGTGTTTAAACCACGGCTGAACCCACTGGACTCCTGGTGTTATATGGTGGAATATTTTAAAATAACACCTGATAGCATTCTTCTGTTCAGTTTGGGCCTAATCTAAAATCCGTAAACAAGTACAATTTTATTCGCTCAAATAACGTAAAGTGAGTTAAAATATGCCGAATTGCTGGTGAAGTTGTGTGGGAAATCAAGTACAACATTACATTTTAAGAAAGTAAACGTTTTCTTTCACCGGTAGGTAAAAATACAATTCATTTTAAAAATGCGTAAAAAAAAACATAGTTCAACATATACTAGTACACGGAGTATTTGACGTGTATCAGTCTATCCCTTTTCAACGACGGCATATTTATATCTCTCTTATTCGCTCTACGCTTGTACGCAACGGTTCGTATGCACTATAAGTGATGTGCTGTTTTTGTTTTGTGAAAGTTATCGACAACGATTAATGATATTGAAAAGGCTCAATTTAATTTCACTATATTTCTTTAATCCAAATTATCCTACTGATGGAATAAAAGCGAAAATTGGTTTGTTTGTTTTGTTACTCAATCACGCCAAAGGGCTGAAAATATCGATTCCTTTTTTAATTTAATTGAGAATTACATTGGCACATTATTATTATTATTGTGTATGAAGGCGCTCATGAAAGTGGAAGTAACGAAAGAGGTATGTCAGGATCGTAGCATGTGGTTTTCCAAGTAGTCTCTGCCTACCCCAACGGGAAAATGTCGTGATTTTATGTATGTACATCATATATCCTACTAGTAGGTACAGTAAATGCATTATTGGTGTCCTAATGTCATGCGTAGTATAATAGTAACATAGCACAAACATTCTCGTCATCATCATCACTATCAAGAAGTAAGGTATAAAAGTAGTCCAATGTAACCTAATCCTTATTATCCTTATACTTTTGTGACTTAAATTATACATGTTGCAATTGCACGAATTAGTCCCACCATCCCCCTTTTTCTATCGGACAACCAGACGTACCGATGTGCGCCATCGATTTATGGTGGACATTCCATCTACCCGCACAAAACGTTTCGATTCATCATTTATCATACGTACTGCCAAGGAATGGAATTCCTTGCCGGTGTCTGTGTTTCCCAGTAACTATAACCCGGGGGTCTTCAAATCGCGAGTGTACAGGTATCTTCTAGGTAAGCGTGCTACATCGTCGATCGCATCGTCACTTAAGATCAGGTGAGGTAGTGGTCAAACGCTTACTTATCCAGTATTAAAAAAAAAAAAAAGTACTTATTTGACATTTTTAGAAAGTTTTGTGAAATTGAAGCTGTAAGTTTCGTATTTTATTTTCTAATAACTTTGAGAACACAGAACCAGTATTTACTATACCTTTCTCGACACTTGTTGTATATGCTATATTTCGTACGACTGATGAAATTATCGATAGAGACGAGATGGTGTCACGTTGTCCCAGCACTAATCACGATTTATTTCTATGAGTCAATTTGCAGTAGTCCAATCACAGTGCAGTATTAGCTATAACCCTCGTAAAATGTATCTCTCACATTTTTTTCTCATGAAGAGTCCAGTGGTTAGTTCTTTCATGGTTTTAAAAGTTTAAAAGCTAAGATGAGCGAACCGGCGACTCAGAGAATGTGTATACATTAGTCTGTGCAAAAAAAACCGTCGTAGAAATTGAGGGCGCGCGTGTTGATGGTTCTAATTTACTGTTTTTGTTGCGTTGACAACATCGCTCTGTCATTGCCAATACGACTAAACATGTTTGATACTTCGCTAGGTGGTACGGGAACGGTGGTACTAGGTCATTATACACCTTTCTTCCTTGCCTTTAAATGTTAGTTCATCGTAAAGCCACGACGGTTCTCTTTTTGCAGACTCTAGGTTTGATAAAAGAAGGTTAGGTCGGAGCGGGCGAGAGAGGTGAGAGAGGTGGTGCTGCTGCAGTGTTCAGGAGCGGAAGAAGCGCACGGCGCGCACCACGTACTGGCGGCAGATGGGGCACTCCGCCAGCTGCTTGGAGCAGGCGGTGCAGGCGGCGATGTGCCCGCACTCCAGCAGCACGCACTCCAGCGGCGCCGCCATGCAGATCTTGCAGCACTCCTCGATCGGCAGCCTGTCTACCTCTGTTACAGAATGGTGCTCATTTCATATTTCACGTGGTACACTTACTGCGCTACAGCGGTCGATATCGTTACGGTTACTTTTTGAGAGCCAGTTCTCATTATAGGCCTAGCGTGCTACAATCTCTGACCGCATTATCACTTACCAACAGGTGAGATAGCGGTCAAACGCTAGCCTATATAATATGTAAAAAAAACATTAGGGTATGTAAACGCATAGTGTGCTTTGCAGTTATAAAACTCAGTATCGAAAACACAGAAGTTGAGAGCGATCAATAACATATTATCACATCGTCGAGCCATGTAGCGCGACAACATCATAATGGTCGATGTCATATCTTTCTTATCTTTATATTATTCCGTAGATACTGCTCCGTTGTAGAGCTTTATCTATTTAATTTAATTTAAGGAAGGTGAAGCTTTCAGATTCATGAAGAGCACCACGGTTCTTGTTATTGTTGCATGACACTTGTTCACGCGCACTGGAGTCTAGTGAGACAGAAGTGACGTAGCATCACGGTCCGAAGGCAGCGGAAGTGACGTAACCGTCATGTTATATTTTATAGTTATAAGCGCCCTCTATTGTAGAACGGCGTAATTACGAAGACTCATTTGCTAAGTTTAATAGATGGAGTTTTTAAAAAAAAGTTAGTGATATTGAGAAATAAATTAAATGAACAAGGAAGTTTTTTTTAATTTTTTTATTCATTATAGTCAAGCATTTGACCACTATCTCCCTGATGTTTTAAGTGACGATGTCGTCGACGATGTAACACTGACGTACGGTGGCCTGTGAATGTCTCAATATTGTCTTCCATCACCAGACAACCACCACTTCCTCTTAGACCGCATCGTTCCTTGAAATCAGGTAAAGAAGACTTCCGTCAAGAGGAGAGTGACATACAGACAGACACTCACCGTCCCTGTAGGTGGCGTGGTCCCGCCACAGCATGCGAGCTCGCTGCAGCAGGTCTGCGCGCTCCAGACAGCCGCGGTACTCCACGGAGAGTGACAGACAGACACTCACCGTCCCTGTAGGTGGCGTGGTCCCGCCACAGCATGCGAGCTCGCTGCAGCAGGTCTGCGCGCTCCAGACAGCCGCGGTACTCCACGGAGAGTGACAGACAGACACTCACCGTCCCTGTAGGTGGCGTGGTCCCGCCACAGCATGCGAGCTCGCTGCAGCAGGTCTGCGCGCTCCAGACAGCCGCGGTACTCCACGGAGAGTGACAGACAGACACTCACCGTCCCTGTAGGTGGCGTGGTCCCGCCACAGCATGCGAGCTCGCTGCAGCAGGTCTGCGCGCTCCAGACAGCCGCGGTACTCCACGCGGTTCCTGCTCAGCAGCTCCTTCAGCTGCTTCACGTTCAGCGCCTCCAGCTCCGAGGGACTCTGCATCTCTTCCAACGTCACGTGCTTCGGAGTCGCTGCGGGGATTACACTCAGGGTCAACACACAGTCGGGAACACTTCGGAGAATCGAGGAGAGTTTATTCACTGCCTCGCCTGGTGTTAAGCGATGATGCGGTCGACGATGGTGAATCTGTTTAATACTCTAGACTTTTAAGGGCTGAGCTGGGTGCTGCCGGAACACCGTAACGTTATGGCGGCAGATTTCTTCCTCGATGATAAGCTACTTTTTGGTAGAAAGAAAGTAATATGCTTCAAAAAAATCAGCCATTAAACTAAAAGTACGCCCGATATTATAATTGGAACAATAACGCGCAAGATAGTACTGTTCATGTTCACATTAATATAGTACTGGTTTTGATTTGCTACCAATATATTAAGCATTAGCTTTACTTTGAAGACTTCGTACCTAGCTCGGTCACGAATGTACCTGTGAAAGTTACATCACCTACATCGTCATCTTATAACTCTCCCTAGATGACGTACGACACTTTTTCTCAGGGTCAGGACTTCACTCGTTATATCGTAGTATATCGTCACGTTCATTTGCCTTAAGGATGTAATCAGTAAGAGAAGAGAGCACCCACTCAAGATCGAACGCGGGGTGCACTTTTCCATACAAATGTATTCCCGCGTTTCCTCCCCGGAAAATGCTTTTAGTGCAAAATTGGTTTCCACAATAATCAAGGTCTGCTGTGGAAATAAATTTTGCTCCAGAAGGATTTTCCAGGGAGGAAACGGGGTAATACATTTGTATGGAAAAGTGCACCCCGCGTGGGCTCTCAAGCGAAGAATAATAAGTAACAAGTAAACAAGTGTATCAGACCTGGGTTGGAGCGCGCGCGGTCCAGCGGCTCGTCCTTGAGGCTGCCGGAGTCCGCGCCGGCCTCCGCCGCCGCCCGCAGCTCCAGCTGGGACGCGGCGCGCGCGCGCCCCGCACTCCGGCCGCCCTCTGCACGGATACACACCGCATCTTACTCTACTATACTACACTACACGACACGTACAATACAATACCTAACTACACTTATCAGGAAGCAGCTTCTGTAGCATCATAACTAACTACTTTTTTCTGCAAATGAAACAAACGATCTATTTGTCAACCTTAGAATAGACATGTGTGAGTACAGAACGTGACGTCACGTTACAGGACGGTCGCGATGATGCGACGCGGTGAAGACGACTGTTACACGGTATATGACGTGAAGCCATAACTATTTCGTCATCATCATCATCCGGTGTCAGTCCACTGCTGGACGTAGGCCTCTCCCAAGATGCGCCACTGAGCCCGAATTTCGGCTCTGTTTCCAGTCTCTGCCCACCGCTTTGCGAATGTCGTCGCTCCAGCTGGTCACAGGACGTCCTACGCTACGTTTGCCGATTCGCGGTCTCCACTCTAGAACAAGTAGTCGCGGTGCAAGATTGTTTATGTTTACAAAATATGTTAGCTTTAGGACCACTCTCGAGTCTGTTCTTGATAATCTTCGTTAGGAACTCATCTGTCACATCAGTTACAACTTTATGTATCTGTGACCGGTGAAACTAGCCCTCAGTATAACAGAAGTAGTTCCTACGAAGCTTTTCGAATTCTCCGGTTTAATTGTATGAGGTGTAGAGAAGGGACGGCTAGTAAACCTGGAGTCAAGTAATCCCTGGAGAAGGAAGGTCGCGGGGGGGGTGTCGGCGGAGTGTCCGCGCCGGGGTCGGGGGGTCGGGGGGCCGCTGTGGAGGGGGGCGGGCGAGTGTCGGCCGGCGCGGGCGGCGGGCCGGCGGGCGCCTCCGTCGTGCTCAGGAGTACGTCTGAATCTGGAATTATAACAGATTCTTTGGCACATAGAAGTCACGTCTAACGCTGCACCACCACCACGCTGCTGTAGCTGACAGGTAGCTGGCCCCCTGTCAGCAACCCGTCATACTTAGTAAAGGAAATTAAATAGAAACAGCTGTGAATTAATGTCTCATTGGAGGTAACCCGCTGGAATACATGAGTCCATGCTGGCCTATGTGTGAAGGCAGTAAGCAGTTTCTGTCGTGGTAAGACTTCTGCTAGTCCACCTAGGGCGGGACCACCACTTTGCCAATTTATTGTCAGCAGTGAAACAGGAATGTTTTTCGGTTGAAATGGCAAGGTGTCCAGTGAAATTACAGGGCATGAGAGACTCGACACCTTTATGTCTCAAGATAACAGGCGCAGTGCAGTGACATGCAAAATTCTGGCAATCCAGAATTGTGCATGCCGCTGTATCTGTTATAGGTAGACTTCATCGCTTACCGTCAGGCGAGCGTCGTGCTTGTCCTGCTACCGTTTACCATTAAAAAAAAAAGGAAAAATAGCAGGTAGGTACCGTTAGGCAGCGGGTCTGCGGGCGGGCGCGCGACGAACTCCCAGCCGGAGTCGTCGAGGTCCTCTATCTCGAAGCAGTCGGCCGTGTCGACGCGCGCGCCCTCCGAGCTCGGGGTGCTGGACTCGATGCCCGCCGCCGGCACCGGCACCGAGATATCTTGCTCGCCGCCTGAACGTATACAATACTACGTTCTATTCTCTATTTTAATACGCATATACTTAGCTGATAGGACGTAACATTTACATACGATTATCTATATACGAATGTCAAGGAAATCTAGATTTCTAGTAGTAGATAGATATCTGTTTTCCAATAAGTCTTCGAGTCTGAGCTAATAGGTTTCTACCAGGCGAGCATGATGTATATCTCGCGTATCGTGTTAGAGAGAAGTACAAAGCTTGGCTGCTTTAAAAATATATGCTAACAAAATATAATCAGGAAAACCAGAACTTGCGTCCCGTTATCACAATTTTTATTTCTACTTGGAATTATTTGCCTCCTAGGAATTAAGTCTATCTACTTATATTGTATTTTTTTATGCAAAAATCATTCACAACTTGTACTTTTGATTTTAATCTCAGGGGCATAGAAGTAAAAAAACTCATGTTACACTATTTCACACCCTGCTAATGTTACACAAAATGATAGTGTAGATATCTTCGTGGCACAGATACCTGGCGTGGTCGTGAAGCGGTGGGGGGAGGGCTGCGCCGCAGGCCCGGCGGCGGAGGCCGCGCCCGGCGCGCGGTGCTCGTGGCCCGGGTTGAAACAGTTCCCTGCACCACAACTATACTTTACTGCCACCACCCACAGATGCCTGTCAGCGACCTCCACTGACCACTCACACAAACACCATTTCATGACCTCTCCTCGGAGGCTTCATTTCTTGCTGATATAAGTATCTGTTGAACATGTACTGATATTCAACATTACATATCATGGCATCTAATTGGTAGTAGTGTCATACGGAATCTTGACATTTTATCTTCTTCTTTTTATATATAATAAACTGGTCAAGTGCAAGTCGGACTCGCACTCGTAGGGTTCCGTAACACAGTTAAGTATTCTATAACTATGATTTTCGCAACCAAAAAATTAACTTTGTTTTTCATAGTGTTTGTATGTAAAACAAAGTTATCTTTGCGGTCGCCATATCTCAAAAACTGCTGACTGTATCTCATTCAAACCAATTTTCGTTGTTAGTTTTTATTAAGATCTACAGCATATATTTTTTTTTAGATTTTTTCACTCCCATACTTTAAAAGTTAGAGGGGGGAGACACATTTTACCACTTTAGACGCGCTTATCTTTCAAATGATTGACTTTGAGAAAAAAATGATTTTAGGAACCTCAATGTAATTTTTAAAGACCTATCCATAGAGACGTATAGGTTTGAAGAAAAAAAAAATGTGTTTCAGTTCCATGTAAGGGGGATGCCCCCTTAAACTTTTAAATTTTTTATTTTTGTATAAAAATCGGAAAGCTATTAACAAAATACATCTACCTACCAAGTTTCAATTCTGGAGCCCTAACAGTTTCGGAATAAAATGGCTGTGACATACGGACGGACAGACAGACAGACAGACATGACGAATCTATAAGGGTTCCGTTTTTTGCCATTCGGCTACGGAACCCTGAATTCGCCGGGTTAGCTAGTTGTATAATATATTCTCTTTCATACACCACCCTACCATTTAACTTTTATTTTTGACAGTTCGAGTTCTCATCAAATAATCAAATAGTGATGTCCTCATGCGTTACTGAATCGATTTCTCAGTCAACTTTATTTATGAAGAAGTTTGAATAGATTTAATACATAAATAGATTTATTTATTAAATATTTAGCATCAGGTCTTTGTTGTATTGTTCTATATACACTGATACATCCACACAAAAAGGGCCGACATAACGCCTTGTTGCGAAAAAGAGCCCGCACACCAAGTACACATACATCTAGGAGTGCCCCGCGACTTCGACTCATTCACCTACTTTAAAAAATATCTGAGTAGGTCCAAGGTCCAATGTCATCACCAATTAATGTTGACGAGGAGGATTCAAGTGACGATTCCAGTTTTTTTTTTTTTTTTTTTTATACCGAACTGGGTAGCACTTGATCACTATCTCACCTGATGTTAAGTGATGATGCGATCGATGATGTAGCGTGCTTACCCAGAAGATACCTATTCACTCGCGATTTGAAGACCCCCACATTGTACTTAATCGGAAACACGGACTCAGGCAGGGTATTCCATTCCTTAGCGGTTCGTATGATGAACGAAGAAGCAAATCGCTTCGTTCGGGTAGATGGTATATCCACCATAAATCGGTGGCGCCTTTTAGTGTCTCTGGATGTCCGATTATAAAATGGGGATGGTGGAATCAAATCATGCAGTTCCATTGCACACTCTCCGAAATGTATCCGATAGAAAACCGATAAACAAGCGACTTTGCGGCGATGCGCGAGACTCTGGAGTCTCTTGCTTACTAATAGGTCATCGCTGATGAGTTTTTTGGCTCTCCTCTCAATAGCTTCCAGTGTCTCCAGCTGGTATTTAGCAGAACCATCCCAAAGGTGAGAACAGTACTCCATACACGACCGGACTTGTGCTTGGTGAAGATTAAGCAACTGTCCCGGTGTGAAGTACCGTCTCACCTTAGCCAAAATGCCAAGCTTTTTTGAGGCTAGCTGGGCTCTAGACTCAATATAAGAGCCGAAATTGAGAGTTGGTGTCAAAGAGATGCCAAGAAGCTCGAGATTGTTACTTATCGGAACGGACACATCCCGGAAAGTAGGAGCCAGTAGAAATGGGCTCCGTTTAGCGGAGAAAAGACACGCCTGGGTTTTCGCAGCATTGAACTTGACCAGATTGGCATCGCCCCAATCAGAGACTGCCTTCAAAGAAAAGTCCAAGCGTTCGACCATCGCTTCTCTATGAGACTGGATTTGTAATGCACTGGTTCGTGCGTTGGATGTATAACTCTCTACAACAGTGCTGTCATCTGCGTACCCAAAGATACCGGGTTTAAGCAGGTCATTAATATGCAGCAGAAAAAGTGTTGCAGAGAGTACTGATCCTTGAGGGACTCCGGCATTTATGGCCAATTGGTCGGAAGAACAGCCATCGATGACCACTCGAATCGACCGATCCCTCAAGAAATCTGCTATCCAAACACATAAACCAGTGGGCAGGCCGTATGAAGGAAGCTTGCTAATAAGGCTATCGTGCCAAACCCTGTCGAAAGCCTTCGAGATGTCAAGAGAGACGGCCAGCGCCTCGCCGTGGTTCTCGATGGCTTCGCTCCAGATGTGCGTGGCATACGCTAGAAGATCCCCAGTAGACCGGTTTCGGCGAAACCCGTATTGTCGGTCACTGAGGAGATCGTTCACTTCTAGGTATGCCAGGAGCCTGTGGTTCAGTACACGTTCCATAGTCTTACAGAGTATGGAAGTGACTGAGATAGGCCTGTAATTGACAGGGTCTGCACGACTACCCTTTTTCGGCACGGGTTGCACGTTTGCTTGCTTCCAGGACTTAGGCACTTGACCAGTCGTCATAGACAAGCGAAAGAGGCGTGTCAAAATAGGAGCCAACTCAGGCGCACACGTCCTCAAGACTACAGCTGGTATACCGTCTGGACCACTAGCTTTGTTCACGTCTAGATTGCGCAACGCTTTGCGTACTTCAGTCTGACGAATGCGGATTTCCGACATAAACGTCCCGCAAGTCGGCAGACTAGAAGGTACAGCATTGCCAGCATCTAAACGTGAAGACTCCGCAAACAGAGTAACAAATAAATTCGCTTTCTCTTCAGCCGAGTGTGCTAGTGATCCATCGGGTTTCAGTAGTGGAGGCAGTGAGGGACGGCAGAAGTTCTCTTCGATCGACTTCGCCAGGGACCAGAACGCTTTGCTACCCGAGGGGTAAGAAGCAAGTTTGTTCCCTGTTCGGCGTATGTGATCGAAGCGAGCCTTCTTGAGAGCCTTTTTGCAGGACTTGGCGGCTAAGTTAAAGGCTTTCTTCTTTTCGCGTACATCTCTAGTCTTGCGGGTTCGAGCATCAGCCCAGGCTAAGTAAGCTTCATGTTTTGATGCTTCTGCATCTCTACATTTGGCATTAAACCATGGACGAGCTTTGCTTGACACCGGAACGTCAGAAAATGGTATGAAATACTCCATACCCTGACGTAACACTTCTGTCACAGCATCCGCGCAAGCTGAGGGATCGCTCGAAGAAAAACATACCTGCCGCCAAGGATAAGACGCGAAAAAACAACGCATCTCATCCCAATCTGCTGACCTGTATCGCCACACCCGCCGGGTGCCTTTTTGGCTGGGATCGGGCGGGGAGTAGACGGATACAGACTTCACCAGACAGTGGTCGGAGCTACCTAAGGGTGATGAAACCGACACCGAGTAGCGGTCTGGTTCTGTTGTCAGCAGAAGGTCCAAGCAATTGGCTGTATGGCCATCAACGTCCGGTATCCTTGTTGCTCCCTGGACCAACTGAGTGAGGTCTAGCGTTAAAGCAAGCTTACGCATCTCTCGACCAGCGTGGTCAGTGCTCTGGTATGGGTATAGCCAGTCTTGATGATGGGCGTTGAAATCCCCCAGAAGCACTAATTGAGCAGAAGGATACCTCTGTTGGGCCACATCAGCCGCCTCACTGAGGTGGTTTGTGAGCCTGTTTGTCTCCTCGTCTCCACTGTGCGAACGGTAGACACTAGCATAAAGAATTTTCTCTATGCCAGTGTCCACCAAAATCCACATGACGGAAAGTTGAGGGTCTTCAAGGTTGCGGAGACGCCGATAGCAAATGTCATCGCGGGCATACATACAAACTCCCGCCCTCGCCCTAAAGTTATGCTCTAGAACATAGCCTGGGTAGGCAAGGTACGCCGCGTCAGCTGGACATTTGATCTGCGTCTCCGTGAGGAACAGAATATGCGGTTTTTCGGTCTCAAGGTGGTGGTGGACCGAGAGGATATTGGAGTGCAAGCCTCGAATGTTTGAGAGGTGCACTTGAAGGGAGAGGACGTGCTTCCGCTGTATAACCTTTATTCTGTTTCTGCCTTTCATTTTGTGGGGAGTGAAGTTAGGTAAGGGAAACGGAAGTGGAAACGAGGCGCTAATTACCAACCCGTGATACATATTAGGTCTTTTCACCTATTGGGAACCAATCCTGGAGACCGCGGGGACGCCCGAGCCCCCCCAGAGGTGTCCATCGGGTCCTCTCGTCCGGTCGCCAACCGGCACGATGGCGCACCTCCGGGATTTTTCGCGAGATGGCGGGGCAGCCTTTCATGAGTGGCTGGCTCACTACTTGGGCCCCCAACTATCTGCGGTCGGCCAGCGGAGAACCGTGCCTCGGATCCCGCTGCTCTCCAAGATTGGCTGCCAGGTAAATTGACCTTCAATGTATCACGACTAGCTATAGTAAGCAACGCAACTGTTTCCGACCTGTTCCCCATAATGGCTTCACCAAACATTCATGCCGTAAAGCGACCGCTTGGCGGCATGGCTTTGTCTGGTGGGTGGTAACACGCCGCGGCCTAAGCCTACCACCTGAAAAGTACTGCTCTTTTGGCGCCACCCAGGGGACACGTGTAGGACATCGAGGGCTAAATCCTACGGACGCGAGCAGTAATAGTCCCCCAAAAGTTCTTAGGTTAGAAGAATTAAATTCATTATAATAACATAAAAGTATCTGCATTTGTAATTATTTAGCAAGGTAGTATCCTCCAAGTACTAACGTGTGTGTGCGTGTGGCGCGGGCGGGGCAGGGTTGGGTGGTCGCAGGTCGAAGGCATTATTGAGAAAGTCGTTGATGTTGTTGGTGAGACCCTTCAGTGAGCTGAAGGCACCGTTGGCGCGCGTGCCTCGCCGCCGGTACGTCGTCCCGTTCACGTGCGACACACACAGATTCACCAGCTCATCCTTCTCTGGAACAACATACATTTATCATATTAAAATCAACACCAGTATAATGGTGGTAACAACCCCGCATGGTGGTAGGACACTATCTAGTCCCTGATGGTGGTAGGATACTATCTAGTGTCCGCCTGGCCAGCTACCACCCTCAAGTTAAAAAATCTGTCGCAAAACATCTAATGTGCTTACCATCTTTGACCGCCCATAAGATATATTTAAAAAAAAACAATATAATGTAACGAGGTATTTCGACTCGTTACATATTTTTCGTTTGGAAGCACATTTCAGCTTCTAAGACTGACAAAATTACCTTTTGGTTTTAAATAATTTAGAACATTTTCGTATTTAGCCATTTTTAGTCGATTTTAAATAATCGAGTTATTACTTGGTCTGTGGATCATTCAATATCCTATAGACAATCTTTCAAAAAAAAAAATGACTTTGACATCTGTCAATTCTCGATCGGAGACGTCACTTTTTTTCCTTGCCCCTAGGCATACAAAGGGCTAATTTTTAGAAAATTTTATAAATCGGATTCCACCAAACGAATCCGTATTTCAAATCGCTCCCGCGATGATACTCGGCGTGCTTATGGCGTAGTGCCATATGATAACGTCGTGATTTTGCGCCTATGGCGCTGTTTGAGCTGTTTGAACTGTTTGGGCGACTGTCGTCAACTGTTTGGGCGACTATGGGTGTCGCCAACTGTTTGTTCGACGCTGGAAGACGTCGTTAGTTTGAGGTGTTTGTGCGACGCACACCGTTTGGAAGACGTCGTAGTTTTGAGCTGTTGGTGCGACGATGAATGACGTCTGTTTAGAGTGGTGTGCTCAGACGCCACCGGACGCTGCAGCTAAGCTAATTTCATTATAACTCTTTTTATTACCCTTAAAACTTTAATTTCATATTCGCAAGATGCAAGAAAGACAATAACCAAATTTCAGTAGTAAAATGTAAAATAAATTAACCTAAAAAGTAACGAAAACCGAATGGTATTTATAGTCAAATGTTTAGACATAGTATTGCGGCTTTAACTAAGTAATGTAACTCACTTTGGAGGTAAGGGACGTTTTGAAGTATTAAAATTTGTCATACATTCCCAAAACAGTGTTATATCATTTGCCTGTCCCCCGGTCCGAGATTAAAAGTCTCAATGACACCGCTGATTTATCCTGGTAAGTTTTAGATCTTGGTAGAACAAGGGCGCTCGATATTCATAAATACTGTCTACCTAACATTAATTTTTAGCTTTTTATACTCTATAACCTTCATGTTACAACCAGTAACGTTTTATATTTTTATAACCAAGTTTTTTTATTACAATTGGCGCCCGAACAGGGACAGGCTTCATTAATTTAAAAAATGCCTTAATAACTACACCTGTTTTACAGTGTCCTGATTTTGAAAAACCTTTCTTTTTACATTGCGATGCTAGTTCTGTAGGAATTGGTGGTGTTCTGAGTCAAGAAGACGAAAATAATGAACAACATCCAATTGCTTATTATTCAAGATCTTTAAATAAATGTGAAAGAAATTATAGTACCACTGAACGTGAACTTTTGGCAGTTTTAGATTCAATTGAACACTTTAGACCTTATGTCGAAGGAATGAAATTCACAGTCGTGACAGATCATGCTAGTCTTAAGTGGCTTTTAAAACTTAATAACCCTAGTGGACGCTTAGCTCGATGGGCTGCACGTATTTCTCAATTTACTTTTGATATTGTTCATAAAAAAGGATCTTTACATCAAGTTCCTGACGCTTTATCTAGAATCAATATAACTTCAATATTAGTTTCCGCTATAAATATTGTCTCACCAGATGAAGATATAGAAGACCCTTGGTATAGAAAAGTCTTTATAAATTGTCAAAAATACCCTTCTAGAATGAAAAACCTTCGAGTAGAAGATAATACTTTGTATCGTTACTGTAAAAATAAATTTGACCCTAATAGTCGTTTAAATTGGAAAATTGTTATACCTAAAGAACATGTTTTAGATACTATTCGTTCTAATCATGATGATATTAATTCTGGACACTTTGGAATACATAAAACTCTTAATAAAATAAAACAACATTATTATTGGAAAGGAATGTTCGGAGACGTTCAAAAATATATTTCTTCTTGCGACATTTGTAAAGCTTATAAACATTCAACTTCTGCTCCTGTTGGTAAGATAGTTAACCCTAAGAAAGTTGATCAACCTATGGTAATGTTATCCGTTGATATTATTGGGATTTTACCTAAATCTTATTCTGGACATAGATTCATTCTTTCAATTGTAGATGTTTTTACTAAATATTGTTGGATATTTCCAATGATAAATGCTACTTCTAAAGTAATTTGTAAAATCTTTGAAAAAGAAATATTTCTTAAATTTGGTGTACCTAAAATTTTAGTGGCCGACAACGGACCCCAATTTATATCTAAATATTTTGTAGATTTCTTAAAAAATTTCAACATCACTAAAATATTTTATAATGCACTATACACTCCACAGAATAATCCAGTAGAAAGATATAATAAGACAATAGAAACATGTATTTCTTGTTTTGTTAAAAATGATCATCGAACTTGGTCAAGGTTTTTGCCTCATGTCCAATTAGCTTTAAATAGTAGTTTAAATCTTGCTACAGAGTACACTCCTAACTTTTTGATGTTCGGTAGAGAACTTATTTTTGATGCATCTTTGCACCGTTTTAGTAACTCTTTAGATAACTTAGATCAACTTGAGCTTGGTACTAGAGATACTTATGCTCACTCTTTAAATTCACTTAGTGAAGTTTTTGTTAAAGTTCAAGCTTATCTTTTGAAAGCTTATAAGCGTAATGCTCTTTATTATAATAGGGGAAGAAAAGTAATTTCTTTTGATGTCGGTGATGTAGTTTGGCGTAGAAGTTTTGTACAGTCAAATGCACCTGCATATTTTTCGGCTAAATTAGCACCTAAGTTTATTAAATGTGAAATTGTAGAGAGAATTTCTCCTAACGTTTATGTACTAAAGGAATTTAATAAAACAAGTACTGGACGTTATCATGTTAAAGATATAATTAAATATTAAAATTTTCATTTTTGGATTTAACTTTTATTTAACTTTGTTTTGATATTCTATTTTGGTCCGGCGTTGTTAGTTGATGAATGAGATTTGAAGTATGAAAGAAGTTGCCGGAGATGAAAGATGATCGCCTGAAAGGAAAACCAACACTTTATTGAAATACAACTTTAAATATACTAAACCTAACTTAGGTCTATTTTTGGTAATTTTATTTTATTTTTGATACTTTTAACCTACTTTTGAACTTTTACCCAACTTCAAAAGCTACATCTAACGATTATATTTTCTTTTAGAAATTTTCTTGGCATCAAAAGATCTTATGTATATTTTTGTATATTTTATTATTTTGGTTACTTTGAAAAGCTTTTCACTTTTCAAGTACTCAACTTTCTTTTAGATACTTTGAGAAGTTTTCCACTTTTCTAGTATAAATATTGTTTTAGATTGCTATGAAAAGCTTTCCACTTTTCAAATAGCCTGCACATAGTGTAAATACATTTTTAATATAGATGTGTTTCAGTCTTTGTGAAGCATGTTATATATTGGTTAGATTATTTAGTTTGTGTTTGTTGTAGACCTAAGCCTCGGATTTGACACTTAGAGCTCTACATAATTTCTACCCGGATTTGCCTCTCAGATTTGACTCTTTTTGAGCTTTTGTCTCAGTTAACCTTTTTGGGTAATTTTTTACTCTTCATTTTTTCCTCGCTTTGACATTTTTAGTTCAAGCGTTGAAAACTTTTTAGATATTGTGAACGGAAAGTCGGTGGTGTTGAGCCGGTCACAATACAACTTTGTTGTTTTCCCAACAAACTTTTGTTAACTTGTTATTGTGCACGGAATGTCGGTGGTGTTGAGCCGGTCACAATATACAATTTTTGGTCTTTTTGACAAACCCTTTTATTAATTTGTTAGTGTTCGGAAAGTCGGTAGAGTTGAGCCGGTCACTACTTATTATTTTTGGTTCTCTATTTTTATGAGAATAATTTGAACTTTTGTTGTTCAACTTTTTCATTGAAAACTTGTTCACTGAATCTTTTGCAGTGAATAATTATCTATAGTCGGCAGCTAATGCTTAACCGTACTACAATATGGATAACCTTTGTTATTACCTTTTAATTTAGTTAGAATCGTTCTGAGATTATAAAAGATAGAGGCGATGGTGCTTATCTACACTTTTGTTAAATATTTCAGAAATATTTATTTGGTTTGTAATACAGATAGGTAGATGGAGGCTATGGTGCTTATCCACTCTTGAGTATAATTAATTTGTGATGGATTTTAGGATTGAGTCATATTGATGGATTAGTTTTGGTAAACCTTTACATTGTTTTTCACTTAGTTAGAAAGTTTTTATAACTTGTTTTTCTAGAGCAACTTAGTCAGTGGCTAGAAGCTTAACTGATTTAACGTTATGCTTTATTAGTGTCTTCTTTTAGTTTGAATAAATTTCATATTTTGGTGGCGGAATATTTTCTGTTTATTAATTTTTTTGAATAAGTTTTTATTAGGAATTTTTTGGGAGTTCTTCTCAAAAATAAAAGAAGTTTCATTCTTTTATTTTTTTTTGGGAAGGTATGTACTGTAACGAGGTATTTCGACTCGTTACATATTTTTCGTTTGGAAGCACATTTCAGCTTCTAAGACTGACAAAATTACCTTTTGGTTTTAAATAATTTAGAACATTTTCGTATTTAGCCATTTTTAGTCGATTTTAAATAATCGAGTTATTACTTGGTCTGTGGATCATTCAATATCCTATAGACAATCTTTCAAAAAAAAAAATGACTTTGATATCTGTCAATTCTCGATCGGAGACGTCACTTTTTTTCCTTGCCCCTAGGCATACAAAGGGCTAATTTTTAGAAAATTTTATAAATCGGATTCCACTAAACGAATCCGTATTTCAAATCGCTCCCGCGATGATACTCGGCGTGCTTATGGCGTAGTGCCATATGATAACGTCGTGATTTTGCGCCTATGGCGCTGTTTGAGCTGTTTGAACTGTTTGGGCGACTGTCGTCAACTGTTTGGGCGACTATGGGTGTCGCCAACTGTTTGTTCGACGCTGGAAGACGTCGTTAGTTTGAGGTGTTTGTGCGACGCACACCGTTTGGAAGACGTCGTAGTTTTGAGCTGTTGGTGCGACGATGAATGACGTCTGTTTAGAGTGGTGTGCTCAGACGCCACCGGACGCTGCAGCTAAGCTAATTTCATTATAACTCTTTTTATTACCCTTAAAACTTTAATTTCATATTCGCAAGATGCAAGAAAGACAATAACCAAATTTCAGTAGTAAAATGTAAAATAAATTAACCTAAAAAGTAACGAAAACCGAATGGTATTTATAGTCAAATGTTTAGACATAGTATTGCGGCTTTAACTAAGTAATGTAACTCACTTTGGAGGTAAGGGACGTTTTGAAGTATTAAAATTTGTCATACATTCCCAAAACAGTGTTATATCATTTGCCTGTCCCCCGGTCCGAGATTAAAAGTCTCAATGACACCGCTGATTTATCCTGGTAAGTTTTAGATCTTGGTAGAACAAGGGCGCTCGATATTCATAAATACTGTCTACCTAACATTAATTTTTAGCTTTTTATACTCTATAACCTTCATGTTACAACCAGTAACGTTTTATATTTTTATAACCAAGTTTTTTTATTACAATAATAAATGCGAAAGTTACTTTGTATATTTATTTGTGTGGTACTTCTTTATTATCAAACAGCTTGACCTATTTAGCTGAAATTTTGCAAATGTATAGGCAGTATCATGGTATAGGCCATAGGATACTTATTCAATGTGGGCGAAGCCATGGGGCACAGCTAGAAGTTTAATAAAATAAATGTAGCCCATAGAACAAACATCCGTTTTTGTAGGTACCTTCTTTAAAGATTATTAGTTTTTTATAGTGAATAATATTTTATAATTGATTGACAGAATAGACAATTTAAATTGTATCATAACACTATCATGTATCATAGTTATGACTTATTATAATTCAAGGTAAGATGCTTGAGATTGGTGATGAAGCACTTCACATTGTTTATATGGCAGTTTGGAATAGCATTGGTGTTGGATTTCATCTCCCATCCATACATGTCTAAACTTGATAGCTATTGGCATATTGATGAATTCGCATTTCTTGTAATGAGACCACCTCTGATGGTATATCCTTCGTAGGTTTTGTTACTAGCTATTGCATACAACAATACTTATGTGGTTGTAAACTGGTTACAAAATATATGTGTGCCAACTGTCATCTAAATCTTTTCAGCCGTTTTTACATGATATTCAAACACACAAACATTTACAATTAATATATTAAGTAGAATTTGATAGGATGTATATTCATTTATCCCTAAATGACCCCTAAATTCCTAACAAAGAAAAAAAGGGGAAGACAAAGAAAACGTTAGTCAGATGACATCAAAAACATTGTGCGTCTACTATGGTACAGAAACTCAAACAAGAAAAGGCTGGAAAGAGCTGGAGGAGGCCTTTGTGTCGCAAAGACACACCGATGCCCAATAACCAATATTTTTTTACTCAACATAATAAACTCAACTTATTTGATTTTTAACAATTAATTGTTCATATAAAATTACTCAATTATTCATATCGTAATAATGTATTGTAAAATCTATGTTGGCAATAAAGGCTTAACAATAATAATAATAATATTCATTTATCCACCTTTACTTTCTGTAACAAAAGGTTGAGAAAACAGGTTTTTTTTACGAATGCTGCTCATTTGAAAATAGATGGAAGAATAGTATCTATGGAAGAGTTGTACAACTTGATAAGACTTACAAACAAGTCTGCGACAGCATATGTCTGTTTCTTAAGGTTCACTTACAGTAACCATTTTAATCTTTATTTTTTTAATAAAAAACATTGCAATACCCACAAGGCTATTTTCTAATATATAGTATTAATCCTTATCCAAATAATTACGTTACATACCTTGACCATATATTATTTTAAATGAAATTGTCCTTTACCATATAAAATTTAAATAAAAAATTAAGGAGAAATCGTAGATTTAAAATTATGCGCCGTGCAAATTAATAAAATAATTGCAGCGAAACCACAGATTGAAATACAGCTTAAATTTGCTTGGGTAGGCTGTCCCTCCGGCAGGACAGTTAAGGCTCACCTAAAATGGTGGACTATTTTACGGTGCCATTCGACGGGATGGTTGCAGATAGACTATTTTATCACAAGTAACTACTAATAGTCTAAACAATATATATCAATTCATTAAATTGCAGCAATAACATTAGACTCCACCCGGATCGATACAACATAACCATTTTGTTACCCAAAAATAAAATAAATTATTTCTTTAACTCGTTCCCTGCAGAAAACACACACCGTGCGTTGTTTTATTTTTGGTATCGGAAGTAAAAAACATATATATATCTAATAATTATTTTTTTAATTAATTTTTTCACAAGGGGTGCGTGTGACCTTCTGCTGTTTGAATTTAGTTTTGATTTGATGGCAGAGCTATGAAAAAATATACAAAAAAAAATTAAAGAATATGCTAAAAAGTGCCACAGTCAATGTGTTAAAACCTAACTACAGCAGGGCCTCTTTTAGTTACTAGTTAGTTTGTTGACATGTATGTATAATACCACTTATTGATATAAACAGCTGAAAGCTGACCCTGCAGGTATTTACCACCACTATCTATATAGGATTAATTTACATGAAAGCTCTGAAGCATTCCATAATTTCCAAGTACTTACTGGCTACTACTTCTAAATAAATCTTATCTAGTTTTATCTGTGACAAAATAATTATCATGATTCTAGAAGTTTTGGATGAGGCGATGGGGAATAGTGTAAGAGAAGTGTACTGACCGACGCAGCCGCGAGTGGACACGTTCTGTCGCTGCAGGAAGCACTGCAGGTCGCGGACCTTCAAGTTGGCGATGGTGTTGCGGTAGAGAGGACGCGTCGACAGCACCCGGCAAGGCGCACACATGGCGCCGCCACCGCGCCGCAGGCATCCACTACAGTAGAACCGCTCGCATTCGCAGCATATTCGTTTTCTCTTGAACACGCTGAACTGCACGGCGCAGCTCTCGCAAGGCATCTTACAGCCGCGTCCTTCCGCAATCATCTACCATACCTCCTTCGATGATTTCCACAGACCCCTTCTATTCACAATGACAATCACGAATTCATCACTCTGCTAAGCACTTTTTAACATTTCTAATATTTTAGTTTCGAATTAACTAAAATACTTTATTATTTTCTATGACGTATTTTTATTAGAAAAATCAAAACATCTGACTGACTGATTGGGAATGACACGCCTGCCATTTTAAACAGTGTTGCCAACTGTACCGTCACCTTTGTAGCTAAACTTTTCCAAGAAAGTTTATTTCCATATAAAACAATATTTACTAATAGTACATATATACAACCTAAAACTAAATTAAGATAAAAACTATTTAAACTGATATAAATAAGTAAAATAACTAACTATTACTTTTCCTGAAAACTTGCTAGATTTCCAGATTATGATCCTTACTAAAATAAGTAGCAATTTTTTTTTTAATAAAGATTACACGTACAGTCCAGCAAGTATAACTTGGCGAGCCTGTGCGCCACTATGCTTTTACTTTGTACTTTGATAACAGTTTCTCTTAAACCACTTTTAATTACTTTTGCCATTATTGAACTATTTTAATGTATCAGATTTATCAACAATAATGTCGCGGTAATCTCTCAAACGTCAAACTCACACTTTCAATTAAAAGAATTAGTTCCAAAAACCACCACCGCCAAGTTATACCTGTGGCACTGTAATGTGTGTTGCACATTGCTAGTATTCTTGTAAACCCCTTCAACTAAGCTGAATATGCTTGTGTCTGGAGTGGGTTCACGTCAATAGTGCAATGGATGGGGTGGGAATTAGGGTTTATGATTTCTCGAGCTTATCAGTTTCTCGGGTCTCAAGGATTCTCGAGGCTAATTTCTCGGGTCTTCTCGAGTTGTCGAGAAATTTAAATGTACGTATGTTTTTGCATATCTTTTCGGTTTAAATAATGAAAAAAGTCTGTCACAATTGGGGATCGAACTCACGACCTCTCGATCGCCAGTCCGACACCTTATCCATTGGGTTATTGCCGCCCTAAAGCCCTAGCGAAATGTAGGTAAAGGGAAAAATAACAATAATAATATGAAAATAGTTCACTATTTTGTAGCATTTGCCTACTATTAACTAGCTGCGCCCGCGGCTTTGCCCGTGGCAAAAGTATTCTATGTCCTAATCCACTATACTGGCTATCCGGTGCAAAATTTTAGCCAAATCGGTCGAGCCATTCAACCGTGAAAATGTCCCAAACAAGCAACCAAACAAATATACAATCTTTCGCATCTATAATATTGGTTTTGATGAATGGAAAAACTATAGGATAGCTGCTAAATCTACAGAGACCTAGGAAGAGACATCTACGCAACTTGCTAGACAGCGAGCTCATTTTCCTATGTTGACTTGGGAAAAATAAAATGTGTCTTATATTAATATACTAACAGCGCAACGCGGTGTTGCTCCCACAAAAAGTATTTTATGTGTTAATAAATGTGATATTCTATCTGTATGCCAAATTTTATCCATATCCGTTCAGGTGTTTTTGTGTGAAAAAGTAACAAACATCCATCCATCTATATTAAGTTACTCTCCATATTAAGTTAATATACAATTATTTAGATGGTACTAAAACATTTCAATTATATTTAATATAATTTATTACGTTCGCGGACACAACGGCTATAGCATCTATCTATGATCTACTCAGGGTGACGCGCCGGCTATAGCCGTTTATTTTGTTCGCACTCCAGAGGCACACTGTTTATAGCAGATGATTTCCTATACTTCCATCGTACATTTCATCATTAAGTGCCCCAAAACCAAAAATTTCAAATTGCTATGTGTCATATAACATCACTTTTGACATCTTCAAAGTACTTCAACCACTCATCCATTTGTGTGTGCGCACGCACACTGACGCACCTGCTATAGCAGCGAGAATTATAAGGCAATTTGATCAGTCGGCCGGCGAGTGCCCCGTCTACCGGTGACCGGTGTGACTCTACGAACGTGATTTTTGTGTTGATGCAGCGGTGAGTTTATGTCGCTTTACTGACTAAATATGAATAATTTGTCACTAATATTTAAATGAAAATATAGTTATGACGATATCTACATATATTTCATACAAAATTTGCTTCAAATTTGTCTGTTTTTCTGTATTTATGTGGTAGGGTAGGTTTTTCGAGGGCCCGGTGGCGTAATCGGGAGAACGGTCGGCTTTGATGCCGTGGTACCGAGTTCAAACCGCCGTGCACCAATGGATTTTTCTATCGAAAAATGTATGTGCGCTTTTCACAGTGGCCCTCCGGTGAAGGAAAAACATCGTTAAAAACCAACAACCCCCGCATGGTGGTAGGACACTATCTAGTGTCCGCCTGGCCAGATACCACCCTCAAGATAGAAAATCTGTCACCAAACATCTAATGTGTTCCGGCAGCTATCCTTGAGAGCCAGTTCCCATTCTAGGCCTCGCTTTCGTTACACGAAATTTAAATCTAACCGCGGATTCCGCTTCCACGATAGCTTACAGAATAGCCCTACAGATAAACCAGAAACATCGAGCGATAGCCAGTCTTTACCAATGACGCACCGGCTATAGCTAGTTGCAGGCTATAGCCGGTACGTCCCATTTGTATTATAATAACTATTCATTGGCTATAGCAGTTGAAGGCTATAGCTGGTGCGTCCCATTTGTATAATAATTATTTACTAGTGACGCAACGGCTATAGCAGTTGAAGGCTATAGCCGGTGAAGGCCCATTTGTATAATAATAACTATTCACTAGTGACGCACCGGCTATAGCAGTTGAAGGCTATAGCCGGTGAGGGCCCATTTGTATAATAATAACTATTCATTAGTGACGCACCGGCTATAGCAGGCGAATGCTATGGCAGTTGTGATTTTATATAATGTGATTAGTATTTTTACAAGTGGCAGTGCGCCTATAGCAGTCCATACAAAAATTAAGCGTCAAAGTGATACTTCGAAACCAGGCCAAGTTTCCGCGAACGTGTTATACATATTCCGTCCACTTGCATAACAAATAATCCTGGAGTTTGAGTCGAAAGCTCAAAGCATTGCATACTTTAAAACAATGTTCATGATTCCAAAAACGATCATAGAACCTACCGTGTTCACTCACAATTTGTTTTTCTAATATAAGTGTTAAAACTTTTTTTTTCAATTTTCTGTATTATTTATCAAATATTTTCTTTCATAGTTACAAACCTTGTCTAAACCAGGTCTGTCGCACTCCGTGCTGTAGCTATGATAATATTAGTACATACGCGGCAGCCAGTGGGCTGCAAATTCAGTCAGTAGTGTCACGCGCGCTCTCGATCGGACGCGCGTCTCTACTTTACTACTCAATCTGTTTTATCACATTACTCAACCCTACACTACGAGACAGCTGACGGCCAACGAGCTGCGACTGATACAAACTCTCGCCGCGCGAACTTACGGTGCGCAACACGCGGTTCTTAGTTACTGTTAGTTTATTCTGTATCGCAAATTTAAGGTCATAAGGTCACATCTGAGGCGTGTAGCGTATTTTGAACGTTACTGTCGCTGTAACTAGGTTTAATCTCGCATTTTTGCTATCAGGGAGTGCATCTTCTGTACTCGTACTATTAATTATTCCGGGTCTAGACAATTATTTTTCTAGAATAAATTAAATGTCCTGACAATAACAAATACAAGAAAAAACAAAAAAAAATTGCCAAATAGATTTAATCGGTTTTAAAATTGCTTAGGTTTGATATGAGTAAACATTATATATACACATTTTCTAAAGAGCTGACGGGGGTTCAAAAGTAGCTAAATCTAGCTAACAAGTAGTTAATTTGGCATCAGTATATCGGAATGTTAAATGTTCAATGATGCGCTGCGTTACGTTCCACTGTTATCTTTATTAAACTGGATCCAATTTATATTCATTGACGAGTTATTTCAATGATATATTTTAAATGTACTTATTTAAATAGTTAATGAATAAAAATTATCCTAGATTCAGTAATCATTAATATTTATAATCTTACTATGCACTCCTGCGAAACACATTGTAATAGTAAGTAATAGCAATCAATACTTTTATGTGGATTGGAACGCTATTTATAAATTCGCAAAAATGCTTGGCAACTTTTGCGCATTTAGCCCACTTGCACTATTACCGTGCTTGCAGTGCTTGCACCAACCTATCCATAGTCAACTGAGGGAGCGTTCAAGTATTACGTAACGCAATTTTTGAAGATTTTTGACCCCCCCTCCCCCCACTGTAACGCTCCGTAACGTTTTTCTGTACCCCTCCCCCCCTCTCTAAACGTTACGTAACACTCAAGTGATCATTTTTACCCTGGTCGCAAAAAGTTATGTTATCGTTTTTATTCTTGGTATAGTTTTAATAGTTTTATACAATCGAGGGATTCCCCGTAAAACGTAAACGAAAAGGGTTGCCAATTTGGGAGTTTTAATTCCCTAATTTTTTATATAAAAAAAGAAATAATGTTACGTAACGTGTTGTAAGAAAGACCCCCTCTCGCCCCTGTAACGCATCGTAACGTTTTACGAGAAAAAAATTGCGTTACGTAATACTTGAACGCTCCCTGATCAGCTGAGCTGCCCCCGTATCACAAAAAACATCGAATGAACGAGGTGAACTAAATGACGGGGACGGAGCTATACAGCCTACATAGCTGCGTTCCCGTCATTTCGTACATTCAATAATTTTCGTGATCAGCCCCCTGATATAAACAGACAATCGGAGTTGGGAATGTTGGGTTGGGATCGTGGACGAAGTATTAAATGGACCTGGCATTAAAATAACAATAATAATATGAGAAGGATAAAACTATACAATCACTAGTATGAGATAGCGAGATCGACAACTCTTTTTTATCCTTCTCTGCATATGCGATTTTATTGTTTGGAACCAGCTCTGGCTCCCAGTTCTAGTGCACCCATTGACTGGCACCCGCTGTCATGTATGACCCGACCAAATTACGTTGTTGATTTTATCTTATAGCTGGAATCAAGTGTTCATCATTTTAGTCGAGTTATATCTCTATAGCTATTTCATTCGCATACGCTAATGCCTTGTCTTTTCATTTTCCGTCTACGGTTGGGACTTGTACTATTCATTAATAAACTGGCCAAGTGCAAGTCGGACTCGCCCTCGTAGGGTTACGGAACCCTACACAGTTAAGTATTCCATAACTATGATTTTTCGCAACTACAAAATTAACTTTGTTTTTCATAGTGTTTGTATGAAAATCAAAGTTATCTTTGCGATCGCCATATCTCTAAACTGCTGACTGTATCTCGTTCAAACCAATTTTCGTTGTTAGTTTTTATTGAGATCTACAGCATATATTTTTTTTAGATTTTACACTCCCATACTTTAAAAGTTAGAGGGGGGAGACACATTTTACCACTTTAGACGCGCTTATCTTTCAAATGATTGACTTTGAGAAAAAAATGATTTTAGGAACCTCAATGTAATTTTTAAAGACCTATAGGTTTGAAGAAAAAAAAATTGTTTCAGTTCCATGTAAGGGGGATGCCCCCTTAAACTTTAAAATTTTTTATTTTTGTATAAAAATCGGAAAGCGATTAACAAAATACATCTACCTACCTACTGAAAATACCTAACGCAACGTTTGAAGTCGGTTCTTTTAGTTTTTAGGGTTCCGTAGTCCTGACAAGGAACCCTTATAGTTTCGTCATGTCCGTCTGTCTGTCTGTCCGAGGTTTTGCTAAGAGACCGTTAATACTAGAAAGCTGTAATTTTGTGTAAATAAATGACGCCGACAAAGTGCTGAAATATTTTTTTTTTAAATATTTTTTTTTAGGGTAGCTCCCCTATATGAAAAGTGGGGATGAATTTTTTTTTCATCGTCTACCCCATCGTGTGGGGTATCGTTGAATAGGTCTTTCAAAATGACTTAGGGGTTGCTAATACCATTTTTCGATTGAATGCTCCATTTACGAAATATTAAACTTTAAAGTGCAAATTTTTGTTCCAGTAGGCAGTCGCTGGCTTGAAAAATCTGGAAAAATTCGTGATAATAGAGCATTTCATAAACTTTAAAGGAAAATTATAGCGGTTAAGATAACTTTATTAGTTTAGCAGTAATAGTCGTTGAACTTGGGTGTAGGATAATTTTGTACCAAATACAAAATCCTTAGAATAAATCCTTTAAAGTGACAAAGACGGAGTACCTAGTTGCTTGTTTATAACGGGTAAAGACTTGCATTGAATAACAGGCTACTACGGAACCCTACACTGCGCGTGGCCGACACGCACTTGGCCTGTTATTTAAACATTCAATTATTTAATTTTGCATTCCGTTTACTTATAGTCGGTGGTCAGCTTCAGTAGCAAGTTTGAGACATTTAGGGCCAGTTTTACCGGTTCTTGATAGCCCTATCAGTAACGAATCTGACAGATTCTTGACAGCTTTTCCATGGCATCTTCTTTCAGATAACTATCTGACACTTTATCAGGAACCGGTGAAACTGGCCCTTTGCGTCATATCTTTGAAGATACTAATCACCTGTGATATTGAATTGATGATGATGTGGTTGAGGATGGTAAACACGCTAGGCTTAGAATCGGATGATTGTCAAGGTAAAATGTTCAGATAAAATAATAGCGCCTCTACGAACTAGGGTAAGCCTGTGTGTAAAAAGAGTATTACAATAAAATATTTAGAAGTTAACTGAGAATAATGAACAAATCGGCATAAACATGAGTGGAATAAATTGAAATTTTATATACACAATCTACCTATTTAATTGTATGATACCAAGACAGGTGATTGTGATTATACATACATATTACATGTACCTACACGGTTTCATACTGTTTTCACAGTTGTAAAATTGTGCTGTTTCTATATGACGTCATTGCTTAAGTATTTTTAGGAAAAGATCTGTAATTTTGACCACGTCGTCATAGCTGAGGTGTCCGAGTGGTTAAGGAGTTGGACTTGAAATCCAATGGGTTCTACCCGCGCAGGTTCGAATCCTGTCCTCAGCGGTCTTTTTGTGCTGACGTCTGTAGCTGATTTTCGTTTATTGATATTATATTTTTAATATATTAAACTTTTCAACCGCCTTCCAAAATGAAGGTCAATTTTTATTAGTTATTTGAGTTTAATTTTAATGTTAAATTATTTTGCAATTTAATATCAGATTAAACGAACATTATTATATTTTCTAAATAGTGTTTTTATTTCTAGATCATTTACTTAAAACTACCTAGTTAACCCCTCAATTTAGGTACTAACATTTTCACTGAATAGAGAATTTGAAACAATTTGAAGGATTGATCGGAGAATTTTCTTGGTAGTAGTAGTAGGTATGTAGCTCAAACAATTTTATTTTAGTGCAGTGGGATTGGTTTTATCATATTAACAAATGTATAAAGTAAAGGGTTGTATGTAATTATAAATCAATAAAAATTGAACATTTAATAAGTTTTATCTACTGACGCGACGACAGCCTTTTATTTTTAGTATCACATGAGTTCGAAGCAAAGATTTTATTTGAGGCCCTCAAAGGGCTGCGACTGCAGAGAGTAGCTTTAGCTTCTTATTTCCACAGTGTTTTATTCCTACTTACATTAGTACGCTCAAAATCCGGAAAGGACGAAACTGTTGTCGTTAGAATGTGTGCTTTCTTATTAGCTGCTAGGGTTGGATTTGCTCTGTAACATAGTCTTGTTAGTAGTAACTGTAGGAAGTAGTTTAGAGAAGTCCTCGAGCGATCTGTTTCTGTGGCAAAAGGCTCCAGAGCGTAGAAGCATTGCCACAAAGTTAGTTTCGGGATTCTATCAGGTTCTTTCGGCGAGTTTGCCGGTGTCTGTGTTTTCCGATATTCCCGATAACTACACGTTCGAGTAGGGTTGTAGCTATGTAGTGGACATGAATCTTCTAGGCAAGCGTGCTACATCGTCGATCGCATATTGAGGTAGTAGTCTAAGACCTCATTTCCATCAGCAACATAACTTCCGCGAGAAATGTCTGCTTCTCGCTGTAGTTTTCCTGAAGGTGGAAACGCGGCTATAGGCTTGCCTATCTGTCACAATAATTCCCAGCGACGTTACATTTTAATGACGTCGATTGGAATAATGAAGCGACTTTTATCCACAGATCTAGCTTTTATCACTATTAATGACCACAGTTAATAATAAATGTACGTATAGTAAAACTGTATTTACGTAGCTAGCTGCGGTGTTGAATGGTATGGTAGTGTAAGTGTGTACTTGCTCGGGTTACGGGTCTGCTGTCCGCACAAAGGGTCGCGTTTCAGTTTACAGTACGATTGTTGCTCCAGTTTCGAGGATATCGACCTCTGGGGTCCCTGGAGCCTCGTTACAAAAACATTTTATTGAACGCTGTAAAGGGACTTTTATTTTAGGGTTTACTCTTTGTTAACATTGCCTTTATTCTGATTTTTGTTGGGGCGAGTTCATTGCTATGGTAATTTTGTAGGCGTTACGTTTCGCTTTTGTTATGATATTCCTACGTAATATTCCTGTGCGTAATATTCGTACGATAAAAACCCGCTGGGAAAGTGATATTTGATTTCAAAAGCACAATCGGAATAAAACAGTGGCTTATAACGGTTGTAAAATGAATGATGGTATTTATTTTTTCAGGTATTAAAAAAATATGGCTGTGCTAAGAAAAAAACTAAGCCTGTGGGCTAAGCTCTCTACTGAGTGGAGCCTACACGTAATGCTGAGAGCACACCGGTCGAACGAGCGACTGCGAACGCTGAATGGAGGGAGATAGAGCTATACGCTTGTATAGATGCGAACGACTGGCCAATAGAAGAAGACTCTTCTATTGGCCAGTCGTTCGCTCTCGTTCGCTTGGCCTGGCTCCGACATTAGCCGACGTGGCGGCAGGCTCAGGAGGAGATGACGGGATCAGCTGGACTCCTTTCAAAACGTGTCGCCGAGTACCTACTGAATAAAACTAGTTTAATTAGTGGTCACTCAGCTGTATTCGAACAGTGGATTACATTGGGAGCATAGATGCTAGTGCATTATAACTAATTATTCTATACCGGTCATCCAATACCGGAACGATGTCGTATTACTACTGTGCAATTTTAATTTGGCCATCAATAAAAAACGCCAAAAATAAAAGCAGGGCATCTGCGTTACTAAAGTGCAGTTAGGGGCGAATGCCGAGCTGTCAAGTTAACACCCGCGCTTTGGTAAGGTGCCGGCAGCGGAGCCCCGGCCTGAGCTGCGCGGCTCCCGGCGGGTAATTAACGGTGCAACCGGACAACGGGACCCTGGCGCGACGGCTTAGGGAGGTGGCACATTCAGTTTAATGTACGTATATTGTAGCATTACAGCCAATGCCACCTCTAAACTATTGGATGTATTCTTGGAATTATGAGGGCCCGGTGGCGTAATCGGGAGAACGGTTGGCTTTGATGCCAGAGGTACCGAGTTCAAAACCGCCGTGCACCAATGGATTTTTCTATCGAAAAATGTATGTGCGCTTTTCACAGTGGCCCTCCGGTGAAGGAAAAACATCGTTAAGAAACCAACAACCCCCGCATGGTGTTAGGACACTAGTAGGTACCTAGTGTCCGCCTAACGTGTTCCGGCAGCTATTCTTGAGAGCCAGTTCCCATTCTAGGCCTAGCGTGCTTACCATCTTTGACCGCATCATTACTTACCAACAGGTGAAATAGTGGTCAAATGCTAGCCTATAAGATATAAATAAAATAAAAAAAATGTACATATTAAGTAACCACATAATTAAATCCTTTTGCTAGGGATTATTTTTTACCATAATTTAAACTTAAATTTTCTTCAAATACGTCCAAATAGTAGATATAATTAACACACTGCCTATATCACTTATATTAAGATATTAAAAACCTCCGACACAAATCAAACGCTTAGTATGAAACACCCTTCGGTTTGCGTTGGTGGCTAAAAATACTATATAGCAGAGCAGAAAATATTCTATAAGTACCAACTGGTCGGCTAGTTGCAAGCTAAACGTATGTTAACAAGAAAGACATATAATAAGACACTAAATCAGATAACACTTGGCTTCATTTTACAAGTTTCGCGGAGTTGCGTATTTTGTGTCCAGTGTGCCCCACACCTAAATAAAGTTACGAGTCATGTCTACAGTCATCGGATGTGAAATTAAACCCGCTGTTACAATTTGCGACTCATAAAACGGCTTAATTGTCTGCGACGTGAGGTATGCCGGTGTGGCGCCACCCTTATTTGTTTTTTCTTTTTATTTGCTGCCAGTGCCTCCAATTCGATTTTCTTTTTTTTTAAATATAATCAGGCTTATGATGGGTTTCTTTATCATTAGCGTTATATTTAATGACTAATTGTTTGTGAGTGAGTTGTTGCTCGTTATTCGAATTAATCAAATATTAATTAGGTGCCGATCCTACGAACGAATAATACCAACAGACACTACCTAATAGAGTACAATGACCTTGCTTCTAACTATATTTCTATTAAATTTTCAATAGTTTCTTCTTCGTTTTTTGTCATCATCTAGAATATTTATTGCTGATATGTAATTGCATGATTTGGTTTTACCTTTTTTAATTATTATTCGGTCGTAATTAATTATTACTATGTTTAACTATATCGTCCGTCATTTTATAAAATCAGCATAAATCTTGCTGTACATCTGTACATCTTTGATAATTGATTGGAACTTGTACGATTCCTTCAAATCCATCCCTTGAGATATCTGTCGAAGAAAAATGCTTTTCTTGCAGCAGCCAGCACTAACGACTCGATCGAAGCTAGGGCCGGGGCCTAGGTCTGGGGGGGATAAATGGGGGAATGCATTTTATTTATTTATTTATTTATTTATTTATTTATTTATTTATTTATTTATTTATTTATTTATTTATTTATTTATTTATTTATTTATTTATTTATTTATTTATTTATTTATTTATTTATTTATTTATTTATTTATTTATTTATTTATTTATTTATTTATTTATTTATTTATTTATTTATTTATTTATTTATTTATTTATTTATTTATTTATTTATTTATTTATTTATTTATTTATTTATTTATTTATTTATTTATTTATTTATTTATTTATTTATTTATTTATTTATTTATTTATTTATTTATTTATTTATTTATTTATTTATTTATTTATTTATTTATTTATTTATTTATTTATTTATTTATTTATTTATTTATTTATTTATTTATTTATTTATTTATTTATTTATTTATTTATTTATTTATTTATTTATTTATTTATTTATTTATTTATTTATTTATTTATTTATTTATTTATTTATTTATTTATTTATTTATTTATTTATTTATTTATTTATTTATTTATTTATTTATTTATTTATTTATTTATTTATTTATTTATTTATTTATTTATTTATTTATTTATTTATTTATTTATTTATTTATTTATTTATTTATTTATTTATTTATTTATTTATTTATTTATTTATTTATTTATTTATTTATTTATTTATTTATTTATTTATTTATTTATTTATTTATTTATTTATTTATTTATTTATTTATTTATTTATTTATTTATTTATTTATTTATTTATTTATTTATTTATTTATTTATTTATTTATTTATTTATTTATTTATTTATTTATTTATTTATTTATTTATTTATTTATTTATTTATTTATTTATTTATTTATTTATTTATTTATTTATTTATTTATTTATTTATTTATTTATTTATTTATTTATTTATTTATTTATTTATTTATTTATTTATTTATTTATTTATTTATTTATTTATTTATTTATTTATTTATTTATTTATTTATTTATTTATTTATTTATTTATTTATTTATTTATTTATTTATTTATTTATTTATTTATTTATTTATTTATTTATTTATTTATTTATTTATTTATTTATTTATTTATTTATTTATTTATTTATTTATTTATTTATTTATTTATTTATTTATTTATTTATTTATTTATTTATTTATTTATTTATTTATTTATTTATTTATTTATTTATTTATTTATTTATTTATTTATTTATTTATTTATTTATTTATTTATTTATTTATTTATTTATTTATTTATTTATTTATTTATTTATTTATTTATTTATTTATTTATTTATTTATTTATTTATTTATTTATTTATTTATTTATTTATTTATTTATTTATTTATTTATTTATTTATTTATTTATTTATTTATTTATTTATTTATTTATTTATTTATTTATTTATTTATTTATTTATTTATTTATTTATTTATTTATTTATTTATTTATTTATTTATTTATTTATTTATTTATTTATTTATTTATTTATTTATTTATTTATTTATTTATTTATTTATTTATTTATTTATTTATTTATTTATTTATTTATTTATTTATTTATTTATTTATTTATTTATTTATTTATTTATTTATTTATTTATTTATTTATTTATTTATTTATTTATTTATTTATTTATTTATTTATTTATTTATTTATTTATTTATTTATTTATTTATTTATTTATTTATTTATTTATTTATTTATTTATTTATTTATTTATTTATTTATTTATTTATTTATTTATTTATTTATTTATTTATTTATTTATTTATTTATTTATTTATTTATTTATTTATTTATTTATTTATTTATTTATTTATTTATTTATTTATTTATTTATTTATTTATTTATTTATTTATTTATTTATTTATTTATTTATTTATTTATTTATTTATTTATTTATTTATTTATTTATTTATTTATTTATTTATTTATTTATTTATTTATTTATTTATTTATTTATTTATTTATTTATTTATTTATTTATTTATTTATTTATTTATTTATTTATTTATTTATTTATTTATTTGGCCAACCAATAATAGTTACATTCTTATAAAACTAGCGTAACACAATATTTTAATGCACTATTTGTTAAGGTAAGCACCGCATGCTTTAACAAAATATATTATGAGTAATCATGTAGTACCATGCACAATTAAAAAAAAATAAAATTAGAGTAAAAGTTGTTGCTGTCTCAAAGTGTTTTTGAAAGTGTGGAGTGTATCCCCAAAAACATCAATAAATTTACATTTCTCATTAATTAGGTTACACATTCTAGCTACAGGAGAGTTCGAACCTAGTACTGTCCTACGAAATGGAAGAGCAAACGGAGTTAGTGGTTGTCGAGGGTACCTATAAGGTACTCTTAATTTGAACTTAGATAGGATATCAGAACAGTCGATGTCATCATTAAAAAGCTTGTGTAGAAATATTAGATCTAGATTTGTTCTGCGATTGGAAAGTGGTGTTAAATGAAAATAAGACAATCTACTATTATATGAAGGTAAAGACTTTGTCTTACCAACTGAGTACGTTAGGTGCCATAAAAATCGCTTCTGTATTCTCTCCAACCGTAGTGTGTGCACAGCATAATGAGGCCTCCAGACTGGAGAACAGTATTCTAAGATACTGCGTACTAGACAATTGTAAAGCATAATTTTTGTTTTGGGCACTTTAAATTCCTTGCTATTGCGAATAACGAACCCGAACATTCTGAATGCTTTATTGGTAATATTTTCCATATGGGGTACAAATGTGAGTTTTTTGTCGAAAATAACACCAAGGTCTCTAACTGTACTGGATGTTTTTAAATACACGTTGCCAATTCTATAATTATTGTAAATGTCATTATGTTTTCTGCTAAAAGATATTTGACAACATTTTTCGATGTTAACAGTCATCCTGTTTATTTTACACCAAGATAATAAACTGTTTAGATCTTCCTGTAATGCATTGGTATCCTCGGCGGTTTTTATAATTTTTAAGATTTTGAGATCGTCCGCGAACAAAAATGGAATACTATTGCTCAGAACTATTTATTATATTATATATAATAATAAAATATAAATATAAAATATATAATTATTATTTTAAATTTATTGAGCAAGATACGCAATGATATACGCAAGTTAGCTGCCGCTGGTAGCGGTTGAAAACAGAGAGGTGAAGATCGAGCTCAGTGGCGTGCCATAGGTGAGGCCTATGTCCAACAGTGGACAGAGATAGGCTTATGATGATGATGAGCAAGTAACTGCGCTTAATTGTTTCTTACTCATTATTAACTTTGACATTAAAATGAGACTTGAATGACAATATTCACACAATGTTTCACAAAAAGCAATGGATTGAAATAGCAGCCTGGGTAGATATATGGTTATCGAGGCTTTTTGTAATCGCAAGCATCGAACTGTGGGAGTTGTAGGTACCTAAACTGTCTGTCTAGCTACTACTTATAGGCTGTACGACGTCTGTAGATACATACGTATATTGAGAGCACCAGCCTGAAAGGCACTAGGTAACACTGGTGCAGCCACGCGTCAACCAGACGATGTCATCTGTTTAGCGTAACGAGATGCCCCCGGGCTGCCCTGCGTACAGCCCTTGTTTGCAGCCGCTGTGACCGACTCAGCAGATGTATGTGGGCTGCCCGAGCTGGCGCACGAAGCTCTCCGACGATTTCTGATTGTCTTCGGTTTTCTTGGATAACGAACGTTTCTTTGTTGTTTTTATTTTGCATATTATTGATGTCCCCTCTAGCAAATCCCAGTATTATAAGTTAACAAGTACGACGCAATGTTCAATATGACTCGAGTGTGACGACATCAGAATTTTTTCAACGGCTCTCAATTCCACTGTAATTTATTTTTGTTTGTTATGCTAGAATTCCGTCATTGATTAATTAATCATCTATGTTAGTCCTACTCTTTAAACCAACTGTAGATTGTAAGTAAATCTACTAAAATATTTTTAACTGACTGCAAAAAAGGAGGAGATTTTCAATTCGACTTTATACTTTGAGCCAGAATTATTTATCTAAGTGATTCTTATTTTGAATCTACGTCGTTTTTGTTTGAAGGCCACCTTTTGCCATCTTTTTTTTTGTCACGCCACCTTTTGTGTGGAATTTGTTCTGAATTACTTACTTCCTGATTATTAATTCGTAGTCTGAGCACATATTTATACAGGGCGGATTTTTACATGGGACCTTAGGGGTAGGTTTTAGGTAGAAGTATACATTCCGTTTAGTCCCATTGTCATTACATTGAAATCTGAGAAGTATCTCCAAAGATATGGAGATAAACACCTCAAACTTATTACTGAACATGACCAGCGCGGCATTTGAAGTCGTCTTTTTTCGTTTTGTAAACGATCTTAAATTACATATTTGACGGCAGCTTTTTGTTTTACAAATACAAACACTGTCCCGCCATAGTTTCCTCCCATTGTTGAGTACGCGTGCGTCATCAACTGGCGGAGCAGCCCCTGTGTCATCAGGAATGTTGGCACACAGGCTGCCAGTGGTTGCTGGGTTGACAAATGCTGCAATGATACGATGCCGGTACTGTTAGCGCAATACAGGACTATTGTGTAAGGATAGGTTGCTCACAACACAAAGTAAGCTTTGATAACGTAATACATACCAATAAACCACCGCAGTCATTTCTAGTCATAGTTGCGGGCCGTACCACGTACACATGATACACTTTCTATATGGGTAGGTAATCATTGATCAAACTTACCAAAACTGTATAAAAATATAGAAGGTTCATAGTCATGCCGCATAGGTTACAATAAACAGATATATCTCGTACTATCCAGAACATGCCGTCATCCGTCAGAGTGGTGGTACTAAGCGCGCAGTATGGTGCAGGCGATCGATCTGACAGCGCTGCAGCACTGTCAGCGCCGATGGATTATTATTAAATAATATAATTACCTACTGAACTCATTCACATACTACTCTGTGCTATAACATAATTTTTACATATTATTTCATGCAAGTAAAGTTTAGTTATGCACCAATACCTTCCGAAAAGAAAAAAAAACATTCGTTGGTAACGTAGATAAACAATGTGATTCATTTATTGGGTAGGTACCATCACGTACAGTTGTGCGTATCCAGTTTCAAAACATTTTCGGTTGCAAGTGTCGATTATTTTTCTAACCAATCAGAAGAGCCAAAACCAAAAGAAAATGTGTGACCAATCAGAAGAGCCAAAACCAAAAACAAAACATAAATTTTGGCTTTGTCCCTTCTTGTCATTGGTCAACAATGTCAACATAGACAGAAGCGAGATGCCAATTCAATAAGAGTGCACAGAAAATTATTCCTAAAGGTGGATACGCACAAATGAAGGCGATTGTACATATAATTCAAACGTCCAGGATAACTCTTAAGGTCTGGTCACACAGAGAGGGTGGCGTTACCGTCCCGTCCCGCCACGCCACGCTCGCTGTGTGACCAGGGCCCCTAGACAAAATCCATTTTCCTGTTTGCCTTCACGCTAACGCAAGTTCAAAATGTATGGGAATGACATTTTTGTTTCGGTTGACACATATATGTTTCCGCAACAAAAATGTCATTCCCATACATTTTGAACTTGCGTTAGCGTGAATGGAAACAGGTCATTGGATTTTGTCTAGGGGCCCTGACCTTTATGCACATTGTTATAGGTATTAGAATGAAGCAAGAAACATTAATTCGTTTATATAATATTAAGTTATAATATTTTTACTGGTCATAATAAAAGTATAACTTAGGGTAAGTTAAGAAATAAAAACATTTGAATTTAATCACATTTGAATGTTTGGTATAACTGTTTAGAAACCCTAGAAGTAAATATTTACGTAATTAAATAATAACGATATCAATATAAATTAAACTTTGAATTGCTATGATCTAGTAACAAAACATACTTGCAAAAAAAAGGAATACTGCGTATAACCTACCCATCCAACTATGCTACACCTACAGGTCTGCTGAAAACAATGCAATAAAGATAGAAGCGGTACAAAGGCAACGAGAGCTTGATGGTCAGCATTCCGATGGCCGTCGAGCCTATGACGCACATTGGCGCAGAATTGCATAAGACGGTACATTAGCGATACATGATCAGAAGTTCAACAACCCAGGGTCGCGGGCGCAGGCTCGGACGGGGCGCCGGCGCAGTGCAGCTCGCGTGCGAAGCTGACGAGACCTGCGAACTGCTGACTGGTGTCTATCGTGGCTATAAAGCGGAGATACACTACATTAATTAAACTTATTCAATGGCAGGATCCCAAACACAATAAAAGAAATGAAGATAATAAGGACAATATCTCTTATTTATTTGCTGAACGGTATTTTATATCCTTCTCTGTTCTGAGTATACTAGATGCCGATGACAAGCTGTTTAGGGCTGTTAATGTAGCCATAAATAACTAATAAAGCTTTGGCTCAAAAAAGGCTTAAAAAAAGCTTGGTATTGGAAACTGGAACAGATGCTTAACTTGTATCATGCACAAGTCCATGGATGGCGTACTGTTCTCACCTCTGGGATGGTTCAAATAAATAAATACCAGCAGTCCTCAAAGCCATTGAGAGGAGAGCTAAGAAACTTTTAATGACGACAAACTTGTATAGGCAAAAAAGGCTCTAGAGCCTAGAACACTATATATGTCGCTAGTTTATCGATTTTCTATGAGATACGTTTCGGACAGTGTGATATCCAATTGCGCCGCCAAGAAGTAGTAACGCCATCCCCTTCCTTCTATCGAACAATCAGACGAACTTACCGATGTATTAAGTTCTTTAAATTTAGGTTTACAACTGTCGGTAGTTAGCAGGCCAAACATAGATCGAATACTACTTTCTGTGCCTTGAAGACCACGAGAGAGTTAGTCGAGTTTCCCCATCATTCGACAGTATAAGACTTCTAAATTTGTTTGGCTTATTGATTTATGAATGTTATGGTTAATTTGGTCACAAGTGTAGGTCTTGACACTGTAGATCGTAACATTGGGCAAAGCTTTATCGAGAAAATTATAGACTGCTAAATTAATTGTTATACTTTTCTTAATCCCTTTTGTTCGTCACATAGAAATATGATTCGTTTGTTGCGATACATATCTCGGGTCGGTCGGTACACGCCCAGTTCTTTGTAAAGCATTGACGGAGCCCACTCCAACACCAAGAGGCCCTTTACAATGTTTACTTACTACTATGGTTTGTGATGGGTGGATATGGCATTCTATAATAAGATCGTATAAAAAACTAATAAAGCTTGTAAAAACTAAAACAACCGACTTCAATGCCCCGCGAGTCAGTTTCAGTAGCAAGTTTGAGACGTTTATCGTCATATCTCTGGAGATACTCATCAACTCAAACTACAATGGGACCACCCATTGTAGTTTCATCGAGATCTGGAACGAACCCTACCGATTAAATAAAGAATCATTCAAATCGGTTCACAATTGACGGAGTAATCGCGTAACATTCACACAAAAAAAAACATACAGACGAATTAAAACCTCCTCCTTTTTTTGTAAAGTCGGTTAAAAACACGATTTACCAAAAAAATTAAACTTGAAGTTTAACTGAAAGTCTAGCGTCACGATATCGTCGATGTGTTCAACTCCGTCTTCTGTGAGGTCTACTTGCACTCCAAAGAATCCAAAGCCGCGAGCGCCGATCCTGGTTCCGCCCACTAAACTGCACAAAAATAATTACGATGATAAATAACAATAAGATCGTTTCAAAAACTAAAAAGAACCGACTTCAATGCCGCGCTATTAATTATAGGTACCAATTTTGAGGTGTTTATCTCCATATCTCTGGAGATACTTATCAGACCTCGATAAAATTACCATGATACTACACTTGGGACATCTCCTTTCTGACAAAAAGAGAATAATCAAAATCGATTCATAAATGACGAAGTTATCAGCGAACAAGCATAAAAAATATATATATATTTACGGTCGAATTGAGAAACATCCTTTTTTTGAAGTCGGTAAAAAAATCGGCCAAGTGCGAGTTGGACTCGTGCACCGAGGCGGCTTCCGTACTTTGTCAAACAAGGTTAAAGGACAAACTTGACTTTGCAGTTCGATACATAGAAAATGTATTGCACCAACCGCACATAGTAAGTTTGTAATAGTTAATTCACTTTATTTTCAGCCGACTTCACAAAAAACTGGCCAAGTGCATGTCGGGCGACGCGCAGTGTAGGGTTCCGTAGTAGCCCGTTACTTAATGCAAGTCTTTACCCGTTTTCAACAAGGATTTTGTATTTGGTAAAATAACCAACACCCAATTTCAACGACTATTACTGCTAAACTAATAAAATTATTTGAACCGCTATAATTTTCCTTTAGAGTTCATGAAATACACTATTATCATGAATTTTTCCAGATTTTTCAAGCCAGCAGTTAATCTTTTAGAGGGGGGGCCCCTACTGGAACAAAAATTTGCACTTTAAAGTTCAATATTTCGTAAATGGAGCATTAAATCGAAAAATAGTATTAGCAACCCCTACTACTGGCTACTTTGACTAGCGCGACGTTTGAAGTCGGTTCTTTTACTTTTGAACGGACTTCTACCTCTCAAACAAAAAAAAAATTGTTTGAGATATATGCTTCCCGTTTGGTCCTATTGTAGTTTTATCGAGATCTGATAAGGTATCTCCAGAGATATAGAGATGAACATCTCAATTATCACTAAAAATGACTAGCCTGGGAAGGGTACTCTTTGAAACAAAAACAAGAATTTTCCAAATCGGTTCAGGCATCTTCGAGTAATCGGTGAACAATGAACATAAGTAGGTGGTTATTGGGTGTTCTACTCCACCCACAGGGTGGTGGGTGGAGTAGAACACCCAATAACCACAAATTGATTATCTCTCGCCATTTGTGTTTTAGAACTCTCAACGACCCTGGTAAGAACAGGCAAAAAACAGATACAGAAATAGAAATAAAATAACAGAAACGAGCAAACGCAGTTGAGTATATAATTTTGATCAACATGTTTTAGAACTCTCGAAGCCTCCGGTGTAATAATTTTAATAAACATGTTTTAGAATTCTCAAAGCCTCCGGTAAGATCAGCCAAAAAACAGAAACAGATACAGAAATAAAAACAGAAACAGAAACGAGCGAACGCAATTACTAGTTTGCTTATTTGGTAACCAAAAAAAACTCAACCGTTCCGCTCATAAGGTATATCGTTCGATCAACTGATGTGTTGTGGAACCCTCAATATATTTAAATTGGTCTGTTATAGATAGAAAAGAACGGAGAAAAAACTGAATTGGTGTTAAAATAACAGAAACGAGCGAACGCAGTTGGGTATATAATTTGATCAACATGTTTTAGAACTCTCAAAGCCTCCGGTGTAATAATTTTGATCAACGTGTTTTAGAACTCTCAATGACCCTGGAGTAATAATTTTGATCAACGTGTTTTAGAACTTTCAAAGCCTCCGGTGAGAACAAGCAAAAAACAGAAACAGATACAGAAATAGAAACAGAAACAGAAACGAGCGAACGCAATTACTAATTTGCTTTTTTGGTAACCAAAATCCCAACTGTTCCGCTCATCAGGTATATCGTTTGATCAATTGGTGTGTTGTGCACCCTCAATATATTTAAATTGGTCTGTTATACATAGGAAAGAACGGAGAAAAAACTGAGTCAGTGTTAAAATAACAAAAAACGAGCGAACGCAGTTGGGTATATCGTTTTTAATACACTTGCTCATGAAGTGGCTTTTATTTCACTGCAATCAGGCACACAATGACGCCTGTTATCAAACTGTGACTTTTTAATTACTATTATTCGCAAGTGAGTTATAGATATTTTTTTTTAATTTTATTGGTTGTGTTGCTTTGTTCTTAAAAAAGTTTCGATACAAAAAAGATCGTGTGCAATAGCACAAATAAATTAATATACCTATTGCTTGCTCATTTTAAACAACTTCGTGTTTAAATAGATAATTTTAACTTGTACGTGTTTAATAAACAAAACTTTTATTTAATTATAACTTTTGTTTTGTCTGTAAAAACTATAATTCCCCATTCTGTACGTGGCCAAAACGCTAACCGCGTCAAACAAAAAAATAAATAAATAAATAAACCTCATTCTTTTAGTCTATGGCCGATCGCCATTGTTAGATGCGCGCGCATTGGAAAACTAATGAATTTTTTCCCACCATTGCGAAACATTTTTCACAACTCGTTTTCGCTGATGAAATTATAGTTATTTATTAATTGAAATGTCTAAAAGTACTAGTTATAAAGAAAATGATTTATGTTGTACAACGCCCAATATAAGATGTGAAGCCCTTTGAACGTTATGGAAAGTTTACTACCTGAAAACTCCAAGGTAAAATATCTATAATTGTCTACTATATAACATGATTTTTTTGTATTATTTTCTTCACAAGTGTGTTAAAAAACGTCGTATGATACACGTGTGTATTGATGAATACCGTCCTCGGCTCTCTTAAGACCTTCACCTAACGGCTCGGATCTCAATGGCGCCTCAGCGGTAATCACCAACATTACACACTTGTACCGTAATGTACTATTAATCAACTCGTTTGTTATATCATTTTATCTTAAAATTGATTATATCTCATGTGGTGCCTAAACACAATCGGCTGAGTGGTCCATGGTAAGTCTCACTCTGGAAGTCTGAGGTTAGATTATCTTCCACCAACTATGTTTCTAACACAAATGTTTTTTTTTTTTTTTTTTTTTTTTTTCGTCGGAGGGGGAAATCCTCATTGGATGCCGTTGAGCACAGACTCTTCGGTTATGTCAGACTCCTACTGACTAAAACCCCCTCCCTTATGTCATCCTGAGAGTCCAAGGCAGGATTATCTCTCGCCGCATGCGATGTATAAACACAATCGGCTGAGTGAGCAATATAAGTATAAACTGAGAGTCCAAGGCGGGATTATCTCTCGCTGTATATGATTAACTCACTCTGGAAGCCTGAGGTAAGATTATCTCCCACCAACTGTGTTCATAAAACATACGGTTGGATGAATTGTGTAAGTGTCATTCTGAGAGCCCATGGTAAGATTATCTCTCGATGCTCAAACACATACGGTTGGATGAACCATGGTAAGTATCATCCTGAGAGTCCGAGGTAGGATTATCTCTCGTCGTATGTGATGAACTCACTCTAGGAGCCTGAGGTAAGATTATCTCCCACCAACTGTGTTCATAACACACAGGGTTTGATGAATTGTGGCAAGTGTGATTCTGAGAGTCCAAGGTAGGATTATCTCTCATTGCCTAAACACATACGGTTGGATGAACCATGGTAAGTTCATTCTGAGAGTCCAAGGTAGGATTACCTCTCGCCGAATGTGACGGTTTACCAATTGTTCCACGGTTTTATAGCACATATTTTTATGTGTCAGCAAATAATATTCCAATCTAAAAGGTATTAAGTACTGATATTTTAACAAAACAAACGAAGTCTCGAGTTACGGCTTCATCGACATTAAAAGCTAAGGGTTTGTACATACGTTTTAACTCTACGATTAAAGTTTTCAATATATACATGAACTATCCAATGCTATTTTAATTTAAAACATTTAGTTAAAACGCGCAGCTAAAACTCTAGGTGAATATATAGATAGTTGAAAATGAATAGGCTGTAACGACATCATTTATGGGTACAGGAACGTTAAATCTTTGATCTAGCTACTCCCAGAAGATGGTCTACTCATTAGTAAAATAAGTACTTACAAATCCAAAAAATACAACGTGAAAAAAAGCCTATACATTCACATTCAATATGAATAAACGAAAACTTTCAAACTAAAATTAAATCGTAGAGTTAAAACGTATGTACAACACCCTTAGCCTTCAATGTTGTCGAAGCTGTAACTCAAAACCTTTTATCAACCGTGTGAAGAAATAAACTGGCCAAGTGCAAGTTGGACTAACACTTTACCATGGTTCCGTACCATCGAGCAAAAATACTGAATGAAAAATCGAGTTTTTTGTATACGCTCCCTAACTTAAACTTACTAGTTACTTAACTGAAAATATGATCAGTGATTCTGAATTAGTGATCAGCATTTTTAATTAAACAAGTAAGTAGTAACACACTTAATTTGTTTATATTGTTTATGTGAAATAAGTCTAAATTATAGTAAGTAATTTGTATTAAACATGAAAATATAGTACAGACCTATTGTTTTATTTATTATAGTTACATAAGCAAATAAACACTTTTTTCCTACAAAACATTCTATAACTTTTAATGTTTTAAAAATTTGGCAGACCTACATTTTAACACTTGAGCTATTAAATCTTTACCATAGACTAGATATATACTTCAAGTACTGGACAATCAAAGGTATTTTTGTACCAAAACCACAGAATAAGTAAAAAAGGTGATTTTTGTCTGTGTCGCGGACTGGTTGTATTCGACAGTGGTGCTTCAAGACGTTTTTTCCTACAAACCATTGTATATTATAATAACTAAAACAAAATCACAATAAAATATATAATACTAAAAATATATTATTATAACTTTTAATGTTTAAAAAATGTAAAAGTATGTTTATATGTTATTTATCCTTTCACGTCAAAACAGCTCAACAGATTTATGTGAATTTTGTATAAAGTTGGTCAGAGGACTTCGAGAGTGACATAGGCTGCAGTTTATCCCAATAGCATGTTACAATAATATTTTCTTAAAATGTTATTTGTACTTTAATTTTTATTTATCGATATTTTATTGATAAATGTCATGGAACGCACAAGGTAACCGAACTATAAACCGGTTACATGAAGATTTGTACGCCAAGTCGATTGCAGTGTCTTGTCTTTTTCTATTGAACTAATAAGTAATATTTGATGAAAGAGTGCGTACTACATACAAAACGATCAATGTAATGGTCGTCCCCCAGGCTTGCTACTAGCTCCGAAGATTGCGTTGACTCAAATGACATGAGAGAACCCTATTATTTTATCCGTCTCAGTAGAATACCTATTTGTCAGCAAATAATATTCCAATCTAATAGGTATTAAGTACTGATATTTTAACAAAACAAACGAAGTCTCGAGTTACGGCTTCATCGACATTAAAAGCTAAGGGTTTGTACATACGTTTTAACTCTACGATTAAAGTTTTCAATATATACATGAACTATCCAATGCTATTTTAATTTAAAACATTTAGTTAAAACGCGCAGCTAAAACTCTAGGTGAATATATAGATAGTTGAAAATGAATAGGCTGTAACGACATCATTTATGGGTACAGGAACGTTAAATCTTTGATCTAGCTACTCCCAGAAGATGGTCTACTCATTAGTAAAATAAGTACTTACAAATCCAAAAAATACAACGCAAAAAAAGCCTACATGTTCACATTCAATATGAATATACGAAAACTTTCAAACTAAAATTAAATCGTAGAGTTAAAACGTATGTACAACACCCTTAGCCTTTAATGTTGTCGAAGCTGTAACTCAAAACCTTTTATCAACCGTGTGAAGAAATAAACTGGCCAAATGCAAGTTGGACTAACACTTTACCATGGTTCCGTACCATCGAGCAAAAAAATACTGAAAAATCGAGTTTTTGTATACGCTTCCTAACTTAAACTTACTAGTTACTTAACTGAAAATATGATCAGTGATTCTGAATTAGTGATTAGCATTTTTAATTAATCAAGTAAGTAGTAGCACACTTAATTTGTTTACATTGTTTATGTGAAATACGTCTAAATTATAGTAAGTAATTTGTTTTAAACATGAAAATGTAGTACCTACTGTTTTATTTATTAAAGTTACATAAGCAAATAAACACTTTTTTCCTACAAAACGTTGTATAACTTTTAAACATTTACCAGACCTAAATTTTAACACTTGAGCTATTGAATCTTAACCATGGAGATAGTACACTTCAACTTCAATTCAATTTTTATATATCGGTATTTTATTGATAAATGAGATGGAACGCACAAGGTACCGAACTATAAACCGGTTATATGAAGATTTGTACGCCAAGTCGATCGCAGTGTAATCGCCTTTTTCTATTGAACTAATAAGTAATATTTGATGAAAGAGTGCGTACTACATAAAAACGATCAATTTAATGCTCGTCCCCCTGGCTTGCTACTAGCTCCGAGGATTGCGTTGATTCAAATGACATGAGAGAACCCTATTTTTATCAGTCTCAGTAGAATACCTATTTGTCAGCAAATAATATTCCAATCTAAAAAGTAGTAAGTACTCGTATTTTAACAGAATATTTCACCTTTGCAATAGGCTTGGGTATCTGACAGAGGAGTGGAACTATCGTATATCCTTCCATATAATAATAAATTTTGATCATAAAAGGATATTGATCCGCTTGGTATAACTGCTTCTGATATATCTGAAACTCACTCAAAAAGACACATTATATCCGTTAGTATATTCCATATCCAAAATTAAGCATAGTCGAGATTTAAAACCTATATTATTTAACATTATTAGGTCGTAACTTGCATTTTTTTTAATTTTTTTTTTCTTACCTGTTGTTATTGATGATGTGATCCAAATAATTATATATCACGGTTGAAATTGAATAATAAAAAAATCTTCATTAAGATATACCGGATATATAAAGGTTTTGGTAAGAGGAAGGAACGATCTAAATCTATATATCCGCTTAGAGATACATAATTGAAGATATAGGTCAGTTTATTTCCCTACACTGTTGATAAAAGGTGACTGGGTATCGACTTACGGCTACGTCGACATTCTATAATTAAGGCTTGATTTATGCTGTAGAGACAAATATTACATTTTAACCGACTTCAATATATGGAGATACGTTCTCGATTTGATTTTATGATTTTTTGTTTGTTGCCTCATAACTCCAGGTATGTTTCCAGATATGTTCCAGAGACAAAGATTACTTTTTTAACCAACTTCAATAAACAGAGATACGTACTCCATATGTATGTACGATTAACTCATACCTAACTGTTGTTTATGAACCAAATACTTCCTGTGTGCATTATTAGGCCTGCTTACATCATTACCTAACCACATATAAGTGTTTGCAATTAACAAACGCTGTTTCATAAAATCTTCGACCACGAAACGAAACATCAGGTGAGATAGTGAATAATGAAGACTGTTTTCAAATGTTAGATTTGATGATTAATTGACTTTTTTACTTGTTGTATATTTGTATATTTTTTTTATTATTAGTGTGTGTAATATTTTATACATTCACTTTTAATTCTATCGTAGTCGGGTAACAGAAAAGGTTTTTCTCATGTTATTTGAGTGCGACCAGTAGGTAGCTTTATGCTATAGATTAAGTTCAAATTTGTTTATTTTAATAAAATACGAATACTTATTGCAATTAAAACTCCATGTGTGTAGAGGCCTTCGGCAAAGATTACTATTTAACCGACTTCAATAAACAAGATACGTCGTACTCGATTTGTATGTATGATGTTTTTGATTGTAAACTCATATTTAACTGCTGTTTATGAACCGATTAGGTTTTTTTTTTGGTAAATTTATTTTTTATTACTCCCTAAAATCCACTACAAATAAATAAATTTGAAAGCGCATAATAATAATACAATAATTTTAATCTGTCGGCACTATTACAAGTTAGGGTCTTATAAATTTATAAGACTGAACTGACTGAAGAAGAATTAAAAAAATATTCAATGATAACATACTTATTGTAATAGTTACGTCGTTTCTCAAAGAGGGCACAAATCTTTAGCTAATTAATTAATAATATAATTATAAATTAATAATAGCTAATTTTTCATGTAACTGGGATTTGCAATGGTTTAAAATCTGCTCACAGACAGTTAATCATGAATATATTTAAGAAATTTATTATATAATCGTATACATTAACATCGTTGTTTTGAATTATTTCATTTATTAACACTTCCTAAAATCTTACCAACAAATCTAGCATAAAACTAATAAAAGTACCATAATTTAAATAATCCAATACATCCTTTTATACTAGTCCCACCATCTAACGGGAACACTAATAAACTCACCAATAACTAAATACTATAAATATATCTAAATAATTGCTCTCCAATAGGTAACTCAATAAATAAATTCAATCTAAATAACTCGATCAATGGATCCAATAAACTCCTCGTATATAATAATCAATATCGAACGGCTTCCTTATTTAAATTTCACGCTATCTGTCGAAATCATTACAAAGTTTTGGTCTAATCAAAAATTGATAAAATCTTACGGTAAATACTCAATGATAACCTACTTATCGTAGTAGTTACGTAGTTTCTCCATAGAGGACGCTAATGAATTAAAAATATACAGTGGTCGTCTCGCGACATTGCATACATTATTAAATAACCCATAATTATGAACGTACTTTGTACCAACTAACCCTGCAAAAAAAGTTTCTATGAAATGTATAAGCAATACTTTCCGTTAAGTTAGGTTGGCTATAAAGTACGTTCATAAATCGGGTATCAACAATGTAGAGAAGTGCCTACTCTTATAACGTAGTAGGGCTATTCAGTATCAGATCAGTACTCTGTGCACTGTGCAGTGGTCAATGGCACGCCTTGACATCCATTTTGTTTTTTTGTTCAAAGTTTTGAGGGACACTGAAACTGTGAGTTATCATATTTAACTTGTTATGCACGAAGTGTCCAAATTATATCGATGTTATATTCTAGCTTAAGCTTAAAGCTAGATCTCTGTCTAACGCCGAGATACAGGTATAATTTCATTGAAATCAATCCACCTTTCCATGCGAATCCGTCTAACAAGATGGGCGCATAAATTGTACATTTCATCCAAAATCTTGTTGTGTAGTGTTATATTTCTTACCTAAAAACCTTCCTTTAGACCTAACGGTCATGTACGTGGCATATTTATTAACATATAATAATACCATATATATTATAAACTTAAAAGCAGTGAGATAGCGACTATAACTTCCACTTTTCTACTCTCAAATCTTTCCCTAATATTATTAGTAAGGGTCAGGAAAGGCTTCTCTTAAAATGCTCAAACTTGTCCCCCGCGAACATACCCTTTAAATAATCTAATGATTACCATACATTGTAACATGTTGTGGTGTTTACCAGGTGGAATGAGGGGGCAGAGTAGCCCTAAGGCTGCACCAGGCCGGGTGTAAGACCCAGGCATCTAAGGTCTTAAGAACATGCATGCTGCAAACTCCGCCTAAAACGCCTCACTCACAGGCTTTCTTCCCCTATTTATTCTCCTAAGTATTCTAGTATCAGGTAATACTTCTATCTCATATAATAAACCTTGCCCCATAAACGGCAACGGTGTGCTTCTTTCTACCATATCATCGTGAACAGCGAAGAAGATGTTCCTCGCTTACTACAATTTAAATTTCAATTCTACATCCTTGCTTAAATATGCTAAACTGAAACATCTCTAATTACTAATATTACCTAGATACATAATCATGTAATGTAGAAGAATGGTACGGTAGTCATTTTTTTATCATATGGTTCTGCGTTCGTTACCCCACTAGAATTCCATTAGAATAAAACATTAAGCAGCTTTACATGCAAACGCAAACCTATTCTAGACGTCAAATAAAGTAATTTATCATGGCTGAAGTAAGCCTACTATAGTGTGCAAGAATATTAATTGACAAATTTAAAATTTTAACTATTATAACTAATATAAATTATAACATTAACTATTACCTTTCAAATAATTTAATTTTAAAATTAATGTCAAGTTGTATATGGCTGAGTACAGAGGGCTTTGTTAATCATTATAAAACGAACATTTTTTATTGGTATATTCTTAATAAATAAATTAATTGATTGATTGTTTTTCATTATAAAACCCCACAACAGGCACTCACATTATTAAAGTTTATTTTGATATACTCTTTGGTTGATCAACATTAATAATCTAATTAGGTAGGGTAAACCTACATTTACGGAATATTAAACTAAATCAAAGTCCGAGACGCCTTAGAAATAAAATATAAACGTTAGATTGAAACCTATAGTTTGGTTCGTTAACTTCATAGCAGCGAAGTATCATATCCTTAAGTGTATGTTTGTATACTGGAAAAGACCATTCAATTAATTCGAAAGTAATACTGAACTTTGGTGCAGTTTATTAGTTCGTGAGTGTATATTCTGTCAGATGATATTAAAGGGCAACATGCATTTACCAAAAATACTACGCCGCCACGACTTGGTAGTGAGCGACGCGCCTTATATTTTCTCTATTTTAACTCTATTTTAGCTCAATTTAAACGAACATTCTGATCAGCTACATTTCATTATTTAGCATTACAATACATCCTGTATACTACTATTAAAGCACCTAATCATGCAACAGCATGATTATTTTGAAAAAAATTAACATCATCGGTTCTGGCAACGGATTTGGTAAATAGGTAGGGGGCCCGGTTGTCCGGATTGCCTTTAATGTTTTACGTAAAATTAAAAGTCAGTGCATAAAATATTGCAATCATATTTTATGTGTTTAGATAATAAGACGGTATCTAATTATTTGAACTGTACAATACACCACACGGAAAGTATTACTATTTACATTTTTACATAATTTAAGATCGTTCACAAAACAAAAAGCCGACTTCACATGCTGCGCAAGTCATTTTCAGTACTAAATTTGAGGTCTTTATCTCCATATCTCTGGAGATACTTATCAGATCTTGATAAAATTAAAATGGAACTACACTGTAAACATATTCTATTTATAAAAAATAAAAACATTCTCCAAATCCACACACAGTTAATTAGTGATGAAGTTCTGAGGTAACAAAAAAATACAATTATACAGACGAATTGAGTACATCCTCCTTTATGTGAAGTCGGTAAAAAGAAAAAAACAAATCAGTTCATAAATGATTGATATAACAAACAAAAAAGTAATTCGTACAAACGCTATCTGTTAAGTCTGTTTAAAAATAATTTGTCGTAAGGCCGCTACACACCTTGAGTTTTAACTGCTCGTTTTCACTAAATAGTTTTGACTATACATATGAATGATAGTTTAACTGAATGGTTATAATTATAATTTAAAATCGTTAATAAACTAAAAGAACTAACTTCAAATGTCACGCTAGTCATGTGCCAAGTTTGATGTGTTTGTCTCCCGATATCTCTTGAGATAGTCATCAGATCTCGATGAAATTTAAATGAAATTACTTGGAAAGTGTGTCCTTTCAAACAATATAAAAAATATTCTAAATCGGTACGGCCATCTTTGAGTAATCGAGAAGCATACATAAAAAAAGATTCCGACGAATTCAGAACCTACTCCTTGGTTAGGTGTCGGTTAAAATAGCATTCAATTAACTGTACAGTGCAAACTTAATGGTATAAACATTTACAGGTTATAGGGACATGATTTATCTGTACCTACAGAACAATTCAATCGCAGAGTTAAAAACGAACGTGTATGCGAACCCTTAAAAGAAATGCTTACGATGTACATGTAACTCAATCCATCCTTCGTACGTTTGTACCTACTATCGAGCGTGTGAACAAGACCATTCATTCTATACTAATTAACTATTTGGAATTAACAAGTAAGTACCTAGCTTTTATTGTATAATACTTTGCAACGTAAACTTTTTTGATTGATTCGAAAATAAAATTACAAACAAAGTTTCTGTCGTATTATATAATAAAGATTTTCTCAATAACTAGAAATCGAAAAAATAAAATAGGTCTTCATACGACAAAAAGCCCTACTAACCGACTTAAAAAAAGGAGGATGTTCTATGTTTCACTGTGAAATATTTATTATTTTTGTTCTCTGTCAATTGTGGTCCGATTTTTTAAATTATATATTTATGTCAAAGATTATACTTTTGTAGTGGTTCCCATTGTAAATTTATCAAGATCTAATGAGTATCTCCAGAGATATGGAGATAATAACTGCAAACTTGCTACTCAAATTAATTACAGTGGCATTTGAAGTCGGTTTTTTAAACGATCCTAATTATTTTGAACATGTTATGTAAATGTTAGGTAAAGAAAATAATAGTAAAAAATTACATAAAAATGATTATTTTTCGATTGCTATTTATATTAACTACACACTGATTTAATGTTTAGTTATTTCCAAGTTTAATTTGATTTATTCTGAGTAATATGGAGATAATAACCGCAAACTTGCTACTCAAATTTATTATAGTGACAGTTGAAGTCGGTTTTTTAAACGATCCTAATTATTTTGAACATGTTATGTAAATGTTAGGTAAAGAAAATAATATTAAAAAATTACATAAAAATGATTATTTTTCGATTGCTATTTATATTAACTACACACTGATTTAATGTTTAGTTATTTCCAAGTTTAATTTGATTTATTCTGAGTAAAGATTTTTAAAAATAAAATTGTGTATTCTTAGTTTTAAACTAATGTGTACCAATTTCTATTTTACAGGAGCGACAAGCAGCAGGAACAATGAGATCTTCATGAATTTAATAAATTAAAATCCTTTAGATGAAAATGGTGAGTGACTACGCTTGAATTTTAATTTACGTATATACACACATTTCTTTAAAGCACAGAAAATATAAAAGTTGGTGCTTTAGGGGTAGCAGATTTTAATTTTGTAATATTTTTTATATTGTTTCAGATTTCCAGTATGAACACCTACGCTCTGGAATTATACAAATGTATCTTGTTTGATCTAATAAATATTTCGTCATACAAAATTAGTTTGTAAGATTTAAGTAAGTAAATTGTCAGTTACTACTAGTGAAAAACACCAGACGATATACCTGATGAGCGGAACAGTTGGGTTTTTTGGTTACCAAAAAAGCAAATTAGTAATTGCGTTCGCTCGTTTCTGTTTCTGTTTCTATTTCTGTATCTGTTTCTGTTTTTTGCTTGTTCTTACCGGAGGCTTTGAGAGTTCTAAAACACGTTGATCAAAATTATTACACCGGAGGCTTTGAGAGTTCTAAAACATGTTGATCAAATTATATACCCAACTGCGTTCGCTCGTTTCTGTTATTTTAACACCAATTCAGTTTTTTCTCCGTTCTTTTCTATCTATAACAGACCAATTTAAATATATTGAGGGTTCCACAACACATCAGTTGATCAAACGATATACCTTATGAGCGGAACGGTTGAGTTTTTTTGGTTACCAAATAAGCAAACTAGTAATTGCGTTCGCTCGTTTCTGTTTCTGTTTTTATTTCTGTATCTGTTTCTGTTTTTTGCCTGATCTTACCGGAGGCTTTGAGAATTCTAAAACATGTTTATTAAAATTATTACACCGGAGGCTTCGAGAGTTCTAAAACATGTTGATCAAAATTATATACTCAACTGCGTTTGCTCGTTTCTGTTATTTTATTTCTATTTCTGTATCTGTTTTTTGCCTGTTCTTACCAGGGTCGTTGAGAGTTCTAAAACACAAATGGCGAGAGATAATCAATTTGTGGTTATTGGGTGTTCTACTCCACCCACCACCCTGTGGGTGGAGTAGAACACCCAATAACCACCTACTAACATACATAAAAAAAACAAGGTTCTGATGAATTGAGAACCTCCTCCTTTATGAATTCGACTATTAAGAAAGCGACGAAGACGTTACAGCTGCTGAAATTAACAGCACTTCGCGTCTTTTAAAAATTCATTGGAAATAACATAATTGCCTGTCTGGGGCAAATATAACAAAAACAATGTCAACTAGAAATAACTAAGAAAGAACCGTGTACCAAACACTTGCGTGTTTTATCAGTGTACACCGCCATCTTGTGGCAATGTCAGGAACTACATCATAGAGGTCATCGATGTTAACCGGGTAAGGAAGGTCATTTATGCTCGAGATACCAACCGGACAAGTACTAACTAGGACTTTGAGCCATGTCACCCACGTCCGTAGGAGAGTAACCTGAAACGAGATTCCCTACACGTTTGAGGGCCCGGTGGCGCAATCGGGAGAACGTGTGCCTTTGATGCCCGAGGTACCGAGTTCAAACCGCCGTGCACCAATGGATTTTTCTATCGGAAAACTTATGTGCGCTCTTCACAGTGGCCCTCCGGTGAAGGAAAAACATCGTTAAGAAACCAACAACCTCCGCATGGTGGTAGGACACTATCTGGTGTCCGCCTGGCCAGCTACCACCCTCAAGTTAGAAAATCTGTCGCCAAACATCTAATGTGTTCCGGCAGCTATCCTTGAGAGCCAGTTCCCATTCTAGGCCTAGCGTGCTTACCATCTTCGACCGCATCATCACTTACCAACAGGTGAGATAGTGGTCAAAAGCTAGCCTATAACGTATAAAAAAAAAAAAAAAACGTGGTCCCTGGATGGTGCAAATTAGGTGACACGGTGGGAGGCTTATGCCGCGGTTTGTGACCACCTACCGGCTAAAGCCATACCGCCAAGCGATTTAGTTTTACGGTATGATGGCCGGTGTAGCCATATTGGAAGACGGGTCAGAACAGTTGCGCTACTGCTATAATATCGTTTAAAAACTAAAAAAGAACCGACTTCAATGCCGCGCTATTCATTTTCAGTACCAATTTTGAGATGTTCATCTCAATATCTCTGGAGATACTTATCAGACCTCGATAAAATTACCATGGTACCACACTTGAAATATCTCCTTTCGAACAAAAAAGAATAATCAAAATCGGTTCATAAACGACGAAGTTATCCGCGAACAAACATTAAAAAAAAACATATATACGGCCGAATTGAGAAACCTCCTCCTTTTTTTGAAGTCGGTTAAAAAGATGGTACAAAATATCTCTATAGGATGAGGTACGCACTTGGCAATAATGCGTCATATCAGATTGTAGGCAAGTCATGGCTTGCTATTTTTAACCGATTTCACAAATAATATCGTTTAAAAACTAAAAAAGAACCGACTTCAATGCCGCGCTATTCATTTTCAGTACCAATTTTGAGATGTTCATCTCAATATCTCTGGAGATACTTATCAGACCTCAATAAAATTACCATGGTACCACACTTGGGATATCTCCTTTCGAACAAAAAAGAATAATCAAAATCGGTTCATAAACAACGAAGTAATCTGTGAACAAACATAAAAAAAAATAAAAAAGAAGGTCGAAGATGGTGAACACACAAGGTCTGGTAGCAAAAAAAAAGTATCTTACTACTTTTTCTGAGTGCATTTTCACAAACAGCTACTCACGGCTTTTTGGATTTAACACTTCCACCCTGGAGCTTGGGTCTCCAGCTTTTGCTATTCTCACCCCCCATGTATCGTTCAATCCATAGACTCCCATACTAGTAACACTGTTTTACAATGCTCAATAGCCAATGGCTTCTCCCATTCTATATAATTCTAGTTTAAATATGTTCTCTTAGATATTTATTAAACAATAATGATTAATTTCGAAATGTTTGATATGATAGGACTTGCTCGATGATTATCAAATCATTATCATTGTTATGGAGCGGCATCTGAGTATGTATAACTGTGGTGATGCAAAGATTTACGATCAAATATAGTATTCTTTAGAAATAGTTACTGCTAATAAAATGTGCAAGTATGTATATGTATAAGTACATAGAGGTATATAAAGCTATCTACTTGTCTAATCTCTTTTTATACATAAAAATACTTCATATTTTACAATTGTTTTGTTAGTAAGAAATAAAGAATGTGCACTTGGCTTTATCCGCGTAATGTAATAGTAATAGTGCTGGCTGCACATTTATTGGACATCACGCCATGCGGTTCATTCTAGTTCTAGTTCTAGATGCAATTTGATGCCTAATGCTTCATCATTACTATTACTATCCGTTTACTCTTCATTTTTAAATGTGTGACTAATTTCTTATGCAATAAATGCAGTTGCCTTGACAGATTTCCTACTTACGAATACCTATTAACCTATTCATTACTGCCTATAAACCTGACATGGATTTTAATGCCTTACCTTAGTTTTTCTGTTTTATTATCTATGATTAACTGCACTAGGCAAACGGTGTCATTACAGGATATTAATTTTGTTCAAACTATGTTGAAGAAACTTGCGGAAAACAGAATATATCCAAATAAGAATTTACATTACGGAAACTACGGAAAAGAAAACTAAAACACGGCTTAGAATAAAACTAGTGTACATGTCACCCGTACCATAACATTGAATCGACTGACACATCCTTCCCCTTCATCAAAAGAAAACTAAAACACGGCTTAGAATAAAACTAGTGTACATGTCACCCGTACCATAACATTGAATCGACTGACACATCCTTCCCCTTCATCAAAAGAAAACTAAAACACGGCTTAGAATAAAACTAGTGTACATGTCACCCGTACCATAACATTGAATCGACTGACACATCCTTCCCCTTCATCAAAAGGTCTCTCCTGCATTTAGAATGCAGCAGAATTTCACGTCACGCTAGCCTTAATTATATTTTATCGCCATCAACTGCGCAGCCATTTTAGAACCAAATGGCTTAATGCGTGATGTTGGTAAACATCTGACGGTATGAAACTAATACTATGAAAGATGTGGCCCTTGTTATAGGACACAACTTGCTTAGACACTTTGGCACCATCTGGTCACATCTTTCCGGAACAATATAGAAAAGCAAAAAGCAGCTGAGAACCTGAAGGGGCGTAAGTACAGTTGCTTAGACAGCAGGTTTCTATATTTGTACTTTTTGGGGTTGAGACTCAGGACCGCAGGGACCGGGTGCACACAGTATTTTCAAAGATCTTTCCACACGTCTGATTGAGATGAGACGTGACCAGTGGTGGTTTATAGATTTCGTGGTAGATAGATAACACTTTATTGTACTTCATTCCAAAAATAATCATATCTTAAAATAAAACTGGCCAGGTGCGAGTCAGACTTTTGTCCCGCACACGGAGGGTTCCGAACCGAACACCAACTAAGTAAACGTTAACGTTAAACGTTAACAAAGGTAGAATAGTATTATATAGTAGTTATAGTAATAGTAGTAATTAATATTATTAAATATCTGGTTGACCGAGCTTTGCTCGGTATTTTTTGCCACTTAAACAGACAAATATGACTCTTCCCGACATCTATTGACGAATAATAATACTATTTTTTTTAATTGAGAGCCTGCTTTACCCACACAGTAACACTAAAGCTACTTCTACTCGCCAATAGATGTCGGGAAGAGTCGAAGAGTAATATTTTAAGTTGATTATCAATAAAGTTGATTATTGAAAACACGAATAAAACAACATTTTCTGAAAATATTCCTAGCTAGATCGATTTATCGCCCCGGAAATCCCCTGTATACTAAATTTTATTTAATCGTTGGAGCCGCCGAGATTCAGATTAAGGTGAAGACGATAGCGCCATCTTTAATGATCATCTAGATGGCGCGGCGCTATCGTAAAAAACTTTTTATTAACTTTTCTTTAATTTTTAACTTTTGTCTGTTCTTAGTATTTGTTGTTATAGCGGCAACAGAAATACATCATCTGTGAAAATTTGAACCGTCATGAGATAAAGCAAGGTGAAAGACGGATAGACAGACAGACAGACAGACAGACACAGTCAGCGGAGTCTCAGTAATAGGGTTCCGTTGGTACTCTTTGGGTTCGGAACCCTAAAAGTACAATGGGCGGTCTAATCGCTTAAAGCGATCTCTTCCAGACCACCTTTGGATGGAGTAGAGAGTTCGAACATGTCAAGGTCTGAGGTGTACACAATGACACAACCTTATTATTATTAGACATATTATAACAAAAAAATAAATCATCTTATACTAAGACACTAAAACTTACCTAATTCATATGTAAATAGTATGTATGTATAGATATATGATTAAAATATATTGGATTATTTATTATATTGGACTAGCTAAGCCCGCGGCTTCGCCTGCGTTAAAAACAACTCAACTTTTATTTATTTTAACCGACTTCAAAAAAAGGAGGAGGTTTCTCAATTCGACCGTATATATATTTTTTTTTATGTTTGTTCGCGGATAACTTCGTCGTTTATGAACCGATTTCGATTATTCTTTTTTTGTTCGAAAGGAGATATCCCAAGTGTGGTACCATGGTAATTTTATCGAGGTATGATAAGTATCTCCAGAGATATTGAGATAAACATCTCAAAATTGGAAGTGAAAATGAATAGCGCGGCATTGAAGTCGGTTGTTTTTTAGTTTTTAAACGATATTATATTTTTTTTTTTCATAAGAACCATCTCCTGACGATAAAAAACACAACAAAAAAGAATTAGCGAAATCAGTCCAGCCGTTCACGCGTGATGCCGCGACCAAGGTCAATTGGGATTCATTTTTAGGGTTCCGTAGTCCTGACAAGGAACCCTTATAGTTTCGTCATGTCCGTCTGTCTGTCTGTCCGAGGTTTTGCTACGAGACCGTTGATACTAGAAAGCTGTCATTTTGTGGGGGTATGTATATAAATTACGTCGACAAAGTGCTGAAATAAAATTTTAAAAAATATTTTTTTTTAGGGTAGCTCGCCTATATGAGAAGTGGGGATGTTTTTAGGGTTCCGTAGCCGAATGGCAAAAAACGGAACCCTTATAGATTCGTCATGTCTGTCTGTCTGTCTGTCTGTCTGTCTGTCTGTCCGTCCGTATGTCACAGCCATTTTATTCCGAAACTGTTAGGACTACAGAATTGAAACTTGGTAGGTAGATGTATTCTGTGAACAGCTTTCCGATTTTTATACAAAAATAAAAAATATAAAAGTTTAAGGGGGGGCATCATATACATAGAACTGAAACAAAAAAAAAAATTTCTTCAAACCTATGCGTGTGGGGTGTCTATGGATAGGTCTTCAAAAATGACATTGAGGTTTTTAAAATCATTTTTTCTCAAAGTCAATCATTTGAAAGATAGGCACGTCTAAAGTGGTAAAATGTGTGTCCCCCCCTCTAACTTTTAAAGTATGGGAGTGAAAAATCTAAAAAAAATATATGCTGTAGATCCCAATAAAAACTAACAACGAAAATTGGTTTGAACGAGATACAGTCAGCAGTTTTAGAGATATGGCGACCGCAAAGATAACTTTGTTTTTCATACAAACACTATACTAAACAAAGTTAATTTTGTACTTGCGAAAAATCATAGTTATGGAATACTTAACTGTGTTACGAAACCCTACGAGTGCGAGTCCGACTTGCACTTGGCCAGTTTATTTTTTTCATCGTCTACCCCATCGTGTAGGGTATCGTTGAATAGGTCTTTTAAAAAGAGTTAAGAGTTGCTAATACCATTTTTCGATTGAATGCTCCATTTACGAAATATTAAACTTTAAAGTGCAAATTTTTGTTCCAGTAGGGCGTCCCCCCCCCCCCTCTAAAAGCTAAACTGCTGGTTTGAAAAATCTGGAAAAATGCGTGATAATAGAGCATTTCATGAACTTTAAAGGAAAATTATAGCGGGTAAGATAACTTTATTAGTTTAGCAGTAATAGTCGTTGAACTTGGGTGTTGGATAATTTTGTACCAAATACAAAATCCTTAGAATAAATCTTTTATAGTGACAAAGACGGAGTACCTAGTTGCTTGTTTATAACGGGTAAAGACTTGCATTGAATAACAGGCTACTACGGAACCCTACACTGCGCGTGGCCCGACACGCACTTGGCCGGTTATTATATATAAAGATTAAGATTATTTGTTACTTTTGACATGAACATGTAATTTTAATGATATATTAGTGATTTAATTACTTTAATTATTTTTTTCACTTTTTTGGTTTTCTTTTTATAAATTTAATTTTTACCTTTAGTATAAAAGTATTTTGTATTTATATTCACACAAAAAGTTAAAATTGTTTCTTGAGTAAATTGAATCGAATTGAATATACATACACGTATGCTAACATAAGAAGATAGCAACGTATATAGCTGGTAGGTTTAACATAATATGTAAGTAGTAGATATTTACTTTAAAGCACTTAGAAGGGCCCTTTGAAAGTTTTCCTCAGAACTTTTCCTTCTACATTATCCACTTTATTACTTGAATGTGTTACGGATTGATGAAGGGTATGTAAAAAGGTTTTTCAAATCAATCCGGTAAGGTCGATCCCTTTCCATTCAAACATATCGTATCGTAATACCCAAATAATCATAATATATTTTCAAAACGAATACTTGTAGTATACTATATGGCAGGTAAATGTGTCAAATGTACACAGAAAAAATTGTTTACAAAACTTTTTTTGAATTTTCCTATTTAATTTTTATGCTTATCGTGTAATTTTAAACCGTTTAATATTTAATCTAACTATAGTAATTTGTAATAATGATAATTTATGATAATTGTAATTAGGCTATGGAACGAATCTGAAATAAATGAATTCATAAAAAAACTTCGTGATTGCAATGATGGAACTTAAATCCTAACAATCTTTTTACCTACACATAAAATATTTACTCTTTTATAATTTTAGCTGTACGCCCTCTCCTCCAAGCATAATAAAACAAAATTAATTATTGTATAACTACCCAAATCTAAGTTGTATATGTTTTCTGAAGAAGCAGGACATACTAAATATTCTTTGCAATAAACAATAGCATAGTAAATCTGTATAATATACTGGGTGGCGCAAAAGTACTGGCACTATAGATACACCAATCTGAACCAGATAGGGTCATTACTTATTTTGCGCCACCCTATACAAGGTGTAACATAAGGGTGTAGTAATATTTAAACTGTGTATACCTATTGTAGCCTGATGTATAATCTACCTGCAAAGTCTCGCTTTCCTCAGCAGCATGGATCCAGAGTTATGACAAGTTAAACTTTTCCAAAAACTTCGCTATTTATAACCCTAATGTCAGCTGATTAGCAGACGTAAACGCACAGAATAAATAATAGTACAAGTAGTAAACTTATTCATTGACTAAAATAATTTTAAATACAATTTATTATTTAGGTCAAAGGAACCGACAAGCCATAAATCATTTTTTGTGAATGCCGCTCGCCAATTGGGTACGGAATCGATCACTTCTTTGAAATACCGCGGGCCAATCGAATACGAGCGCCATGGCCTTGAAATACGGCCAGCCAATAGCAACACGAAAGAAAGGAAGAGAAGAGAAATGGCGGCGACCAGTGGCGAAAGAACAGTTAGGGTTGTCCAAAATATTGCGAAAAATTAATTTTTAAACTTTGTATGGTGAAATAAGTTTCGATTTGAAGTTTGATATTTAGGTATAGGATTCGTGACATGCTATACATACACACCTTTCAATATTACTACACCCTTATGTTATACCTTGTATAAAAGGCAACCATTAGTGTCTGATCTATCACACAGCTCGCTGAAATTTAGCATGCAGATAATTATTATGATGTTATGACGTAGATATCCGCTAAGAAAAGCTTCTCCAAAATTCAAGGGGAGATGAAAAAGTGGTTCAAAGTTTGAATGGAGAAAAAAAGATTTTAACGCGGATTTTAATGAAAGAAGTTTTTAACGCGGCTGAAGCCGCGGAGCACTTCTAGAGCTAGATAAGTGGGAAACTAGGTACGTATACTGAAACATGTCCATAAAACGTGTTATCTGTATTTTCCGCGAGGGCGGGCTGAGTCGGCGGACCGTGCAAAATGGACGCGACGAGGTGCCGACAGGAGTCCATAGTGATGTTTACTTTATTTCACCACACAAATACCATGATTGAATAAACGAATAAATTTATTTGCTTTCAAAACGTGTACTAGATACATACATAAATAACATTACAATATTAGTAATTATTACAGTAGACCCTGAAATTCCACACTAGGATAGCCTGTGTCGTGGAATTTAGTCTCTACTATCTATCTATTATATCTATACAAAAAATATACCCTCTAGCTAGGTTATGGGGGAGATAACAAACGGATATAACCAGCAAATAGAACACAACTGCCCAGTGGCTTCACCTGTGTTTAAAAGTATATATGTCACCACACTGACTATCCCTGTGCAACATTTCAGCTATATCGGTCTAGCCGTGAAGAGGCCACATAACATACAAATATGCAAACTCACTTTCACATTCAAAAAACTTCATAACATATCAACATGTTGTTGATAAAATGCTCGCGTAGCAGATGCGTAGCTGCTCTACACGCCGTAGTATACATTGTGTAGCATGCGAATCGACGAATTTCAAAAATATAATATATGTTTTACTGAACGTTTTTATTAATTTTGTTCACTAATCGATTCGAATGTCTTAACTATATGTATTTCAGTTGCGATTATTAGACTTCTAGGTACAACCTAGCGATACATCGATTTATTACAATACTCGATACATCTAGGTAGGTATATAATTGCCTAGCATTTCAACAGAATGAATTAAATATACAGCCTTCACTAGTGGAACTGATTCACGAAACAAAATGTTTACTGCGCCAAAATACACGCCGAATAAACTCAACTGGAATATATTTTTATAACTTTTAATGTCATAAAATTATCCTTTCCTTTACCTAAATAATATATCTTTGATAATACATGAATCCGGATAAGATTCCTGATGATGTAACTAGTTTACAAATTCTAAATAGAGTAATATTCTACTAGTAATTATTTAGATCCTAAAAGTTAATTAATCCTCACACATATTATATATCGAATCATTCATAATTTGTGCTCATTCTGCCCATTCAATTTTGATAAAAGTTGACATGATAGATATTCTATAGTATTTGAACTAAGTAAAAACTTAAATAAAGCGTGTTAAAACCCGAGATAAATGTGGAAAAAGTGTGGATAAATAATATTTTAAAATGTTGAACCATGTCAACACACCTCTGACCACCCATCTTACTTATACTTTGTACTGAAGTTAAGGAAGAGGATTCGCATATTTTCCTTTGAACAACTAAACAGAAAAACAAAACAATTGGTTATCTGCAAAATGTCGCATAGTTAAGTGGGAGGCCTTGTAAACAAACAGCGTGGAAGAACAATTGTTCCGCGTTACTGAGACAATGGCGGCCCATCGCGCCCATTGTGCGGGATGAACGGACGCTGCGGACCTCGGACACGTGCCGTCGTCGTGCAGGGCACGGCCCGTCACACACACACACTCAGTACCACTACTCCTGGCCAGCAGACCCGGCCAGCATGCTGGACATCTGCAGGATGAACCAATTTGCTAAAAAAGAATATATCTGTTATTTAGTAACTGACGTTCTCGAGAAAGTTAGAGGGATGTTCATAGTATTGCTTTTTTTATTTGAGTTTGGGATAGGTACATTCTTTTTGTTTTTTTTAAACCTTACTAGGAATGTGGTTTGCACATTACTGAGTATTCTTCTTAACCCCTCCAACTAAGCTAAATATGCTCGTATCTGAAATGGGTTCACATCAATAGTGCAATCCAAGTCACTATCTGTCGATCGCCAGGCCGACCGCTTCAGCTATTAGGCTATTGCCGCTGATATTGCCGCATTAAAACAAGACTTTACTGAAATATGACTTCATAGAAGTTTTCTATTGTATTACGTAAGCAATTTTCTCTGATTGATTCTTGAATTCTAGAAATAAAAAGAAACGCGACCAAATATCTCAATATATCCTCTATAGAATAACGGCTAATGAGCAGCCAAACTGGGATTTTCCTCAATTATAAATATACGCATTACAGCAAAAACTAAGTTATTTTAGTTGTATCAAGCTGTTTAATCGGTGCTATTGCCTGACTATATGCGGGTTCTGCTGTAGGTGGAAGGCTAGACGCCATAAAACGAGAACCGTAAAATTCTGCATAGATAAATCAGTGGCTAAAACAAATCGCAATACTCACTGACAAATGGTCACAATTAACCACTAACGCAGAGGTGATTAAAGCGAGCGACCATTGGAGCCGGTAATGCTACCAGGAAACCATCGAGGTAGCTCCGTGTATCCTACAGAAGGCTGTATCAGTCAGCCATGATGCTAAATATAGCGCGAGCCCTGGCGTGGAGCTTAGTTGACGTTAGCTGCTCTCGATCTCTGGAAACGTGATGTTGGAGCTTTTCTTAATCCGGTTAATTCTGTGGGTTAACTCCATGACTACAACTGAGATGATAACATTTAAAGTGAATACTCAAAGCATTTAAATATATTAACGTTAACTGCAAATAATAGCACCAAAACTACTGTAAGAATCGTAAAAGTCAAACAGCACCATCACCAGCTTTAACCATAAAAACAATAAGTCCAGAACCAGTTTCGCTTAATGATGTATTTGAGATGGCTTGGGTAGTCGACGGAGATGTATAGACACCATACGGCACGTCAGTGCAAGCCGTGTATCTCCCTCGTGAAAGTTGTCACAATTTAAACTATAAATACAACGTTTAATGTTATAACTAGGTATTTTTCGCAGTAGGTTAGGTACTGCGAATGTCGTCGTAGCATAGAACAATAGCGCGGGTGCGGGCACGGTTCATTACTGGTGCGAAGATTTCCTACTGCGAGACAATGCCGTGCGGCACGCGCGCGGCCCCGTGTAGCGCCCCAATGTCGGCAGACAGCCGGCACGGGGCGCGTCTGGACTCGGGGCACCATGCCCCGAAAGCGCTGCTCACTGCTCAACCTCACTAGATAAATGGATTCATCTACAGATAAAACTAATGACTGCCTATTGTATATACCTTTTGAAACGTTCTTTATCGCTCCGGGATGGTGTCCTCCTGATATTTATGCTCGCAATAATGAGATAACATCTCCGGCTAATTTATAGAGTCACTAGAGCAAACAGTTTTACTAGGACTCGACTCATAAGTAGGTATGTATTACGTTTTAGTCGGTGAACATCTCTTATCCATCTCCGTTTAAAAAGTCATCAATCTCCACAATTTCTATTAACTTTTATATTTGTTGTGAACAGAAAAAATTTGGGAAACGTCCGGGAGCGGGAAGACGTAAATGGGGAAATTAATGAATGTCACTCACCGAGCGGAAGTTTCGAATGGGCGCGGAGTTTTTCTTTCATAACAGGAAAATGTGTCAATTTGAAGATTTTTTAAATATATTATATTATGTATTCAAGTTTTCTGTAAGTTTGTTTGACATTCCGGCCTATTCAGTCGTCGTGATAGCACGTGTGTCAGTTTATTGCTCAGCGCGCTCAGTGTCGGTTTTATTATTAAGCTTGCGCTTGCGCAACGCGTGGATTGTCGAGCATTGGGTGCATGTAAAAGTGCACCTTATTAACCATGGCGGAGGACGCTTCTTCTAATGAATTGGAGACAAATCCTACCCAATTGGTAGACAATACAAAAGACGAGCTAATAGCAATTGTGGAAGATTGTGATAAAGTAGAAGAGGTAATGGAGACAGAAGAGAAGAAGAATGGACCGACTAAACGTAGACGAGAGGAAGAGGAAGAAGAACCATGGCATGTGGTAGGTAGGGATGGAAAGAGACACAGATTGCGAAAAAGTAGTACGGAAGAAGAAGAAAATTTAGTAGAAGATAAAATAGAAGTATTTGTGACATCTGGCGTCGAGTTGCCTAAGCAGTTCGCCTTTGCACGGATTTTAAAAGAAAACAAAATAATAGATATATTAAAGATAAAGTATATAAATGCTTTCAAGATGTTAATACACTTAGAGAACGAGAAGAGTCTTCAAGATTTTATCGACTGTCCGAAAGTTAAAGAAATGGGATGGAGAATCTATAGAACGACAGACGTGGGGAATTCATATGGCGTTATAAGAAACGTTGAATTAGATTTGAAAGAACAGGACATTTCAGAAAGTATAAGCTGTGAAGTGGAAGTTATATCGATCAAACGATTGGCGCGGAGATCGGATGATGGCAAAGCGTGGACAGACAGCGAATGCGTGAGACTTTGTTTTAGAGGCCCTATGTTGCCCTCATTCGTGTGTGTACATGGGATACGTGTAAAGGTCGATAATTATAGTTTTCCAGTAACACAATGCTCTAATTGCTGGAAGTTTGGCCACTTCAGAAAGATGTGCCCTAGAAAAAGGCCCTTTTGCCCTAAGTGTGGCAAAAATCATCAAAATTGTGATGCCACTAGTTTTAAATGTATCAATTGCGCAGGTAATCATATTTCGCTTAGTAAACTATGCCCGGCTTACCTGAAGGAAAGAAAAATAAGAAGGATAATGGGAGATTATAACTGTACTTACCGTAATGCTCTCGCTAAGTATGTGCCGGAGTTAAATCCAATGCCAGCTGAAGAACAAGGGCCTTATATTTCAGTGCCACAAACAGAAAAACCTGTGACTGATCCTGGATGTGGCAGTACTGCATACGAACAGGTGTCTTTTACACAAGATACCTCATCTTACGCTTACGCTCTTAAAAAACCTGTGTCTAATAAAGAAGGAAATACGGAAGAGGCTGGTTTGGCGCCTAGTTCGAGTAAAAAGAAGAAAAAAAAGAAGAAAGGACAGAATAATAATGTTACAGCGGAATTTAATGACGTATTTAATTACGGTGACGACGGTGGTACTGAATCTGGGTCTGATGGTTATTGCGAAAAAATGATCATAGAAGATAGCACAAATGAGAAACCGAGAAGAAATAATAATGAGAAGAATGAGATGACATTTGAAGCGTTTTTGGAGACGGTGAAGAGTTTTTTTTATAGTGAAAGCGGCTCATTTATGGATAAGATAACGGCTGCAGCTAAATTTGGTGTTAAATGGCTAGGATCATTTTTGGCAAGACACATCTGTGACTTGCCTTTTATAAAACCATTCTTCTCTTATTATGGATAGACACAACCTACGAAAAAACCAATTAAACATTATCCAATGGAACTGTCAAAGTTTGAAAAACAAACTAATTTCGGTTGAACAATTATTATCGCAAGAAAAGGTACATATCGCGGCACTTAGCGAGACATGGTACGACACACAGTCGGACTTAAGGGTGAGTGGTTATAATGTATATCGCAAGGACAGGGCAGATGGCTATGGAGGAGTAGCTATTTTTACCCACTATTCAGTAAAATCTCAACTAGTTAAATCTACTATTTCTAATACTGGTATCGAAATTTTGCATGTTAAACTTTATAATTGTTTTGCTCTCAAAAACGTATTATCTGTCTACTGCCCTCCCTCTATACAAACGTCACAACGGGACTGGGAAGAATTGTTTTCATTATGTAACAGTAATACATTAATACTGGGAGACTTCAACGGACATCATAGTAGTTGGTCGTGTAAAACGGATACCCGCGGCATACAATTATTTGACTCACTATTAAATGTTAACTATATCACATTAAATAAAACATCTCCAACCAGGGTCAAATCCGTAGACGGTAGGCTACAAGAATCTTCGCCTGATTTATCTTTGATTTCAACCGACATCGCAGTAGATTTTAAATGGAACGTTACGAATGAGGCAGTGATCATCTTATCATAAAAATTTCAACAGAATACAATTGTAATATTAGACCGATTAAAAAAAGAAACTTCAAAAAAGCTGACTGGTCAGCATACAGAACCACCCTTGAATGTTCATTTACTGACTTGTCAATTCCAGACGACTGTCAAAGTGCATATGACCTATTCGTAAGTAAAATTAATAAATCAGCCGAAGCCCACATTCCACTAATTAAAATAAACCAAAACCCCAGTAATAACTTTGTCCCAAAACCGTATTGGAATGTAGCATTATCCGCGGCCGTGGCCGAGCGTAGATTGGCTCTTAAAGCATTCAGAGATAATCCAATTCCTACTAATCTTTCAAAGCTTAAAGAAAAAATTAGTTCGGCACAACGACTAACACGGCAAGCTAAAGGCGAGTCGTTTCATACATTCTGCTCATCCGTAGATAATGAGACATCCGCGAGCGTCGTCTGGAAACGAATGAAGTGGCTAAAGAGCTATAAAAGTAACTGTTCATATGTAGATAATAACCGCAGTCGATCATTGTTACAAAGTCTCACTCCAGACTACGTGTTATGCAATAAACCGGTTCTCCTGTCAACAAACAGCACTCTCGAACTCCCGATCTCTTTACCAGAAATAGAAAAAAGCATTAAGCCATCAGACACTGCGCCCGGTGATGACAGCATATCCTTTTCTATGATTAAAAACCTACCGGTTATAGGTAAACAAATATTACAACATATTTACAATATGTTTTTTGCGAGCGGTTTCGTTCCGCATCAGTGGCGTGACATACAAGTTATAGCTATACCTAAGCCCGGCCGGGATCCGAGTTGTCTGTCATCACTGCGGCCGATATCACTGATGTCGTGTTTATGCAAGGTATTCCATTCGATTATAGCCAAGCGACTAGAATAGTATGTGGAGAGTAATCGCATGTTTTCAGTTAATACAGTTGGTTTTAGGAAATCTAGATCTTGTTTAGATAATTTAAGTCACCTAACGAGCTTGATTCAAATAGGTTTTACCAAAAATCAATTCTGTGTTGGATGTTTCGTCGATATAAATAACGCCTACAATAATGTTGATATAAAGAAATTAATAATAACCATGGACGGTTTGGATGTCGGAACGAAAGTTTGTAATTATTTATGGAATTTTTTGACCGAAAAATGTTTAAAAATAAAAAATAATGATGAATTATTATTACATAGGAATACTGGGCAAGGGTTAGCACAGGGCGATGTGTTAAGCCCCATTTTATTTAACATCGCAACGATTAATATTTGTAAACAAATAAACAATATATTTATATCGCAGTATGCAGACGACTTCGTTTTACTGTCTGTTCACGATGACCTTGGGAGTGCGGTAAATAGTTTACAAGACGCCTTAAAAATTATGTCAAGTCACTTACAGGACCTGGGCCTGGAGATTTCACCCGCCAAAAGTAAGGTCTGCTTGTTCAGCAGAAGAAGAAAACGTTTTGACCATTTAGTTAACTTAAATATTGATAATACCTACTTAGAAGTTGTCGACACGGTTAAATACCTTGGGCTTTGGCTAGATCGCTCTTTACGATGGGGTAAACATGTGAACGAAATTTGTCAGAAGATAGTGAAGCATATCAATCTGTTCAAGGTATTAGCAGGTCCAGGCTGGGGGGTGCACCCGAAACACTTGCGACGTTTATATATTGCACTTATCCGGAGCAGACTTGACTATGCGAGCTTTCTTTATGGCAACAGCTGTAAATCCCATCTGAGTAAACTAGACAAGGTCCAGAACCAGGCGATGCGCGTCATCGGCGGGTTCATTAGAACGACCCCGATCCACGTGATGGAAGTTGATCTCCATCTACCACCCCTGGAAGTTCGTAGACATTACCTAGCTGGCAAGTTCTTTTTAAAGACTAGTTCTTGGGACAGAGCCCCTGTAACATCTGCCATAAAAGGTTTGTCTGAACTAAAAGACAATAGATACTGGAGAAATAAAAAACTAACTTTGTTAGTCACTTTACATGATCTCATAAAAGATATACCTATTCATTCGACTTCAATGTTAGAGATGTTTTCCTTCGATATCTGGGTTCATCATATAGACATACAAGACAACATAAAATTCATTACTTCTTTAACTAAAGCCAAGAGAGACATTAATAGTACGGAATTATTAAACATATGTAATAAATCGCTGCAACATTACAATAACTATCGCAAAATTTTCACGGACGGGTCAAAGGACACTAATAGTAAAAGTATTGGTGCGGCTTTTTACGATGACAGTAACAGCTACAGTATAAAATTTAAAATTAATTGCAATATATCGATAATGCACGCGGAACTAATCGCTATCGCAGAAGCCTTATCGTATGTGGGATCCACTAATTTTGAGAAATGTGTCATACTCACAGACTCTAAAAGTGCATTACAACATCTGGCACGATGCACCTCGACTTATCGAGGACTACCGATTGCCTACACTATTATAAAAACAATTTTAGAACTACAACAACGCTCTAAGACTGTTATGTTTCAGTGGATCCCTTCCCACATTGGCATAAATGGTAACGAAGTAGTCGACTCCTTAGCCAAACAAGCGTGTAGTGACGGTATAGACTTGCAATTACGTCCGACTTATAACGAATACTTGTATGTCGTGAAAGAAAAGTGTTATGTCTTATGGAACGAATACTTTGACGAACGGTCTCGGTCTAAAGGTATTTGGTTTAAGACGATACAGCCACAGCCGTTGAATTCACCATGGATTGACAAGTGTAGATTAGGTAGACAAGATATTACTTTGTTACTGCGGCTTCGCTCTGGGCACATTCCGTTGAACAAGTTTGCGTACCTCATGAAAAAAGTCAGCTCGCCTTTGTGCAATGACTGTAGTCAAGAGGAGGACGTTTACCATGTCTTGATGGAGTGTGTCCGGAATGTAGGCCAAAGACGTTTAATGTTCGATGACAGTTCTATTGGATTATGTAATAGTTATCTATCCCAGCCCATGTGTCAGCAAATTAAAATGATTCTAGCCATGGTTAAAACAGCTCTGATGGTCAGAGCACAACAACATTGATTTGTATTGTTTTAATTTTAGATAGTGTTAAGACGTTTAGACGTATATGTATATATTTAAGATTGTTAATTATTACTTTTTTTTCTGACTAAGCGGAGCGGCATATTCGCATGAGCGAAAAAGCTCCAGTTCTAAAGAAATAAAAAAAAAAAAAAGTTTGTTTGGTAATCCTGAATACTATAAAGTTGAAGTTTGACGAGTTTTTGTTCGTTTAAAGCTAAACGCTAATCTCAGGAACTACGTCTATCGGATAAGTAAAAAGAGTTATATAAGTATAGGAAAATGGTGAATAATAATGCCATAACAAGAAATTAAAATCGGCAAATGTTCAGCCATCTTTCTCACATAACTCCAGACACTCCAACTATCTGCAGTTTAGTACCAAATATTAGCATAGCATTAGCCTTAGATAATTATTTACTACATGTTGGACCTTATCGTCACTTAACATCAGGTGAGATGGGAGTCAATCGCTTGCCTATTCAGCATAAAAAAATCATATTAGTAAAGTAAGTCGGAGAAAAATAAATCGAGTACCACTATCAGTGACTTCTTTTACTTTCCCGTATTCAATATACGCGAGTGAAACAGTAAATATTATCTATCTTCTAATACTATAAGAATCTTTGTCCTGACATACTGACTGACTGACAGACAACGCACAGCCTAAACCGCTGGTCGTAAAGACTTGAAATTTGGAGGGTATATTTGTCTTAGTACGTAGGGGTGTACTAAAATTTAAAAATTTCACACAAGTACTTTTGTAAATACATAAGTAAATACGAGATTCAGACTTTTTCAAAATGCCACCCTAAGAGGATAAACTGGGGTAACGAAGTCTAAAAATCAATATTGTTTCGGATTGCGCTGAAATTTAGAATGCAGATAGTTATAATGACGTAGGTATCCGCTCAGAAAGGATTTTCTAAAAATTCCTGCCGGATACGGAACGGGGATTCAAACTTTGTATGGCGAAATAAGATGAGATAAAGTACGTGTTGTAGGATTTTTAGAAATGCGGTAGGTAACAAAGTCTGAAAATTTGGGTTTTCGGTTTTTATAAATATGAATCCCGAATTAACTTAGTCACGCGATAACATGAAAACGGGTGAACGGATTTGGCTAATTCTTATTTGATGTATTTAATGATAGAATCGTTTTTACAGAAGAAAAGTTTTAAGTAAACACAAGAAGTTTTTAACGCGGGCGCAGCCGCGGGGCACTTCTAGTCTATACTAATATTATAAAGAGAGAACATTTGTATTTTTGTATTTTTGTATGTTTGTAATGATTTTGCTCAAAAACTACTGAACCGATTTGAAAAATTCTTTCACTAATATATAGAATGGACTTTCGCAATGAAAATAGGCTATATATTATCCCGTTTAAATCAAAGGTACATTCGTGGAGACCTAATTTTCAACCTAAGTCGACAAAAAAACGGTCGAAAAAACACGTTTCTTACGAACGCTGCTCAATTGAAAACAGATGGAAGAATATTTTTTATGGAAGAGCTGTACAACTTAATAAGACCTACAAAAAAGTCCGCGACAGCATATGTCTATCTCTTAAGGTTGACTCACAGTAACCATTTTCATCTTTATTTTTTTGTTAAAAAATATTACATAACTTCCAGGGCTATTTTCAAGTATATAGTATTAATCCGTATCCAAATAATTACCACATATTATAGATTAACATTGTCCCTTATAGTATATAACTCTAATGAAAACTCTAGAAGATATCACGGATTTCACATACACGCATCGCAAAATTAATAAAATATTTGCAGTCAAACCACAGAATAGGTCATAGTTACTACGAAAATATTATTATAGGCTTAGTTTTTCTGTAGATCCCCACCGATCGCAATCAATTTGAAGTCAATATAGTATAATAATATGATCGATTGTATAAAATAATAATGATCTATATATATAATATAATATTTTAAACCACCCCCACTGATCTATGTATAATCTTTTTATTAAAACCTTTCCAATGACTCTAAGCACGACATTTAAAATCTGAGCTGTTAGTTGGTGAGGATTTGAGTATTCTGTAGAGTCCAGGAGATGTCCCAGCATCAGGTCAATGCTTCCATGTTCTTACAATATCGTTGAAGAAGAAGATTTTCGAATTGATCAGACCTATGAAAGTTGATTAAAGCTCATAGTTTTATAACGATTGAACGAATTTTCATGAATCAAAGCTAAGAACACTCTCGATGAAGACATCTATAAAAAAAAAGCTATCAATAATAAAATCATAATCGGTTTATCCGGTTGGGTGCTCAGATGCTACAGACTGACACACGGATACACACGTTAAACGTATAATACCCCTACTTTTTGCGTCGGGGAACGCCGTAAGGTTACGGCGGCAGATGTTCTCCTTGGTTACCAGCTACTTTTCAACAGACTTCCAAAAAGAAGGAAGTCTGTATGTATGTCTGTATGTTTCTTTTTTAGGGTTCCGTACCCAAAGGGTAAAACGGGACCCTATTACTAAGACTCCGCTGTCCGTCTGTCTGTCTGTCTGTCTGTCTGTCTGTCTGTCTGTCCGTCTGTCACCAGGCTATAGCTCATTAGCCGTGAATAGTCATAGATAGTTCGACAGTTGAAATTTTTACAGATGGTGTATTTCTGTAGCCGCTAGAACAAAAAATACTAAAAACAAAATAAAGTTAAAAATTAAAGGGGGTCCCCATACAAAAAACGTGTTTTTAAACGCTATCTATCTAATTAGTTTCGGCAAAATGACATAGATGGCGCTAGTAAACGAGCCCCATCTTTCTAGATCGCGACCAAACCTATTCTTTTACAATTCTTGGTAATATCAATTAATCAAATATATGAGGTTGAAACTCTGTTATGTTTCGTATTGTACTGAATCTCTCTCTCGTCTCTTATCGCACACTTAGGGAGGGCCCTAAGTGTGCGATAAGAGACGCGATACCGACTCGCACTTGGCCAGTTTTATTTATGTTTCTTTTTTTGTGTGTGTATGTTACGCGATTACTCCGTCAATTGTGAACCGATTCGAATGATTATTTTTGTTATCGGTAGGGTACGTTTTCGAGGTGGTCCCATTGTAATTTCATTGAGATGTGATAAGTACCTTCAGAGATATGACGATAAACGTCTCAAACTTGCTACTGAAATTGACTCGCGGGGCATTGAAGTCAGTTGTTTTAGTTTTTAAATTATCTTAATTATTGGTAGATTTAATGATCCACGAAAACCCATGATTCATGAATGCACATAAAACTTTCATTGGTAGGTTAGTAACTAAATAGCTAGGATTAGAACCAACGACCGTCGGGTCAGAATCAGGGTAACTATCCTTTATGCCAAAGGGCCGTCCAATATAGTAAGTGTTAAAAAACAATGTCCATCACTGCGTCTGTCTGTCTGTTTGCAATAATCTCAATAGCTTCTGAACGGATTATCATGCAGTTTTCACCAATAGCCAGAGTGTTTATGTGGAAGGTTTAGGTCTTAGGTCCATAATTCGTTAAGGTTTTTGTAAATTGGTTGACATATGACGATGATTGTTAAATATGTTAATATTTTATATTCGATGCAACAAACTGATGCAAATTTTGTAGGCATATATGTTCTACCCGTGCGAAGCCGGGGCGGGCTGCTAGTCATATATAAATTTAAAAAAAAGCTAAGTCACAGTAAGGGCCCGGACTCCACCAAAGCGGAGACGAGACGAGAGGAGATGCGTTTTAAGCGACCAATAGAAAGAACTTTGCTATTCACACATCTTGAACTCACTCACTCAGCTTCAGTGGATACCACCGAGTGGAGATGTATCATATTTGTATGCCGCGATATAAATGGAGATGTGAGCTGTACCCCGCAAGTCGGAGAAGGCACATAGAAGAAAAAGATGAAAAAAGATGTGAGCGGCGCCCATTTATCTCAACAAACATTCAACGCTCACCGCACGCAGCTCAGTTCTGCTCTAGCCAGCACACATCTCCGCACAGCTTCAGATTGATACACCTCAGCTAAAAAACATTACATGTAGTCTCCGCTCCGGACATCTCCACTTTGGTGGAGTCCGGGCCTTATACTTAGGGATCATGTGTCATCACTTTATCAGCGACTTAGTAAGTCGACTGCCTCATAATAACCTACTGGATGAGTTTACGTGACAATTTTACCCAATTATTATATATTTAAGGAAAACCTATAGTTGTGACATGCAAGTAAATAGTGTATTGTGTACCCATGTTCAGAATTATGATTCACAGCGTCGGTGGAATAGGCGCGTTGTATGGAAGCGAGCTTCCTTCTTTTGTTAATGCATTGAGGCAAATTGCTGGCTGCACCTTGAATACATTGTTTGGTTTTTTTATATCTTATAGTCTACGAAGAAAAGACTATATTTTCTTCGTAGCTTATAGTCTAGCATTTCACCACTAATTCGCCTAGTGGTAAGCGATGATGTGGTCAAATATAGTGGACACGCAAGGCCTACATTACTCTGACTCATAAGGGCTGTGTGCTGCTGAAAAACCGTAAGGTTATGGCAACAGAATTTTTCCTTGATGGTGGTAAGCTAGTTTTGGTAGCAAGTCAGGCGATATATTTGCAGCTCAGTGCGCTGATATTGCCACCATATCACTATAATCTCATTCCCTTAGTTCCTTAGTATTTTTATTATTAATATTCCTTAGTAGAATAACTTCTCTCTCTTCTAATTAACTCTGGATTTTACCACAGGAACACGCGTATTCGTGAGAGGGCTCACCCTCATACTATATACACGTGGTCCTTCCACACAACGCGTTTTAAGCGATTGTTCCTTCCGCGTACATGCGAGATGTGGAATGTACTTGTAACGAAACGAATCGACTACCTCCGGCTACTTACTGGGCCGATCCGCACGTACATACTTACCGAATCCTACATAGGGAACCTAGACCGAAGAAAACAATGGATTTATATTACAATACTAGAAATACCCCCGCGGCTTTGCCCGCGTTAAATACTTCTTTTATTTACTTAAAACTTTTATTTTGTAAAAACCTTTCTATCATAAAAGAAATCAAAGAAGTAAAAGCCAAATCGGTTCACCCGTTTTCAAGTTATTGCGTGAATATGGGAAATAGGGATTCATATTTATAAAACCCAAAAAATCATATTGATATTCAGACGTTTTACCAACCCTTTGCAAAAATCCTGCAACACGTATTAATTTATTTACGTAAATCTATAAGTTTATATATATAATTAAAAATAATATGTAATAGCCGTGGGAATTTTTTAGAAAATCCTTTCTAAGCGGATACCTACGTCATAACAACTATCTGCATTCTAAAATTCAGCGCAATCCGAAACACTATTGATTTTTAGACTTGGTTACCCCACTTCACTCTCTTAGGGTGGCATATTGAAAAAGCCTGAAACTCGTATTTACTTATTTATTCACAGAAGTACTTGTGTGTAATGTCGAATAAAATGACTATTCAAACTTTGAACCCCGCTTCATCCCCTTAAAGAGTGACTTTTGAAATATCCTTTCTTAGCAGATACCTACGTTAAAAAAACTATCTGCATGCCAAATTTCAGCGCAATCCGAAACAATATTGATTTCAGACTTTGTTACCCCACTTCACCCTTTTAGGGGTGGTATTTCGAAAAAGCCTGAAACACGTATTTACTTATTTATTTACTGAAGTACTTGTGCGGAGTTTCGAATAGAAAAGACTAATCTTATCTTGTTTCTCCATACAAACGTTGAACCCCCGTTTCATCCCTTTCAGGGGTGAATTTTGTAAAATCCTTCCTTAACAAATACAAACGTCATAATAACTATCTGCATGCCAAATTTCAGCGCAATCCAAAACAATATTGATTTTCACACTTTGTTACCCCATTTCACCCTCTAAGGAGTTAAATTTTGAAAAGCCTGAAAACTTTATTATTTATTTATTTACTAAAGCACTTGTGTGAAGTTTCGAATAGAAAAAACTATCTAATCTTGGTTTGCCATACAAAATGTGAACCCCCGTTTCATCCTCTTAGAGGGTGAATTTTAGAAAATCCTTTCTTAACAGATACTAACGTATTATGTTTATTTGAAGTGTTTCACACTTTATATTTTTTGTAAATTGATAAACACAATCCAAAATTTCATCGTACTGACGGGACTTGATTGCAGTGCAACATCTCTCGTCGGATTTGAAAACTATAATGATTTCTTCCGAATGATTAACTTACGTAATAAGTAGTCATAGATGGCGCCACCAATGCATAATTGGGTTAACAAATGCAATCTACTAATTTAGTCGTAACGATACTTCGCACCGTGGCTTAATTGGCAAAGCACCGGAACATGTTATTCCGGAGGTTGCGGGTTCAAGTACCGTCTGTACGATGAAATGTTGGATTGTGTTTACCAATTTACAAAAAATATAAAGTATGAAACACTTTAAAGAAACATAATATTAGATTTACGCAGTGCAACATCTCTCGTCAGATTTGAAAACTGTAATGATTTCTTCCGAATGATTAACTTACGTAATAAGTAGTCATAGATGGCGCCACCAATGCATAATTGGGTTAACAAATGCAATCCACTAATTTAGTCGTAACGATAATTCGCTCCGTGGCTTAATTGGCAAAGCACCGGAACATATTATGCCGGAGGTTTTTTTTTTTTTTTTTTTTATACCGAACTGGGTAGCACTTGATCACTATCTCACCTGATGTTAAGTGATGATGCGATCGATGATGTAGCGTGCTTACCCAGAAGATACCTATTCACTCGCGATTTGAAGACCCCCCCCCATATTGTACTTAATCGGAAACACGGACTCAGGCAGGGTATTCCATTCCTTAGCGGTTCGTATGATGAACGAAGAAGCAAATCGCTTCGTTCGGGTAGATGGTATATCCACCATAAATCGGTGGCGCCTTTTAGTGTCTCTGGATGTCCGATTATAAAATGGGGATGGTGGAATCAAATCATGCAGTTCCATTGCACACTCTCCGAAATGTATCCGATAGAAAACCGATAAACAAGCGACTTTGCGGCGATGCGCGAGACTCTGGAGTCTCTTGCTTACTAATAGGTCATCGCTGATGAGTTTTTTGGCTCTTCTCTCAATAGCTTCCAGTGTCTCCAGCTGGTATTTAGCAGAACCATCCCAAAGGTGAGAACAGTACTCCATACACGACCGGACTTGTGCTTGGTAAAGATTAAGCAACTGTCCCGGTGTGAAGTACCGTCTCACCTTAGCCAAAATGCCAAGCTTTTTTGAGGCTAGCTGGGTTCTAGACTCAATATAAGAGCCGAAATTGAGAGTTGGTGTCAAAGAGATGCCAAGAAGCTCGAGATTGTTACTTATCGGAACGGACACATCCCGGAAAGTAGGAGCCAGTAGAAATGGGCCCCGTTTAGCGGAGAAAAGACACGCCTGGGTTGCGGGTTCAAGTCCCGACAGTACGATGAAATTTTGGATTGTGTTTAATAATTTACAAAAAAAATGATACTAACGTCATAATATATATCTGCATGCCAATTTCAGTGCAACCCGAAACAATATTGATTTCAGACTTTGTTACCCAACTTCACCCTTTTAGGGGTGGCATTTCGAAAAAGCCTGAAACATGTATTTACTTATTATTTACTAAAGTACATGTGCGAAATTTCGAATAAAAAAGACTATCTTACCTTGTTTCTTCATACGAACTTTGAACCCCCGTTTTTTTTTAGGAAATTGTTTCTCAGAGGGAATTAACGTCGTAATAGTTACCTGCATGCCAAATTTCAGCGCAATCCGAAACAATATTGATTTTCAGACTTTGTTACCCCATTTCACCCTCTTAGGGGTGGAATTTAAAAAAAAACCTGAAACACGTATTTATTAATTTTGTTACTGAAGCACTTGTGTGAAGTTTCGAATAGAAAATACTATCTAATCTTATTTCTCCATACAAACTTTGAACCCCTATTTCATCCCCTTAAGGGGTGAATTTTAGAAAATCATTTTTCAGAGGGTACTAACGTCATAATAACTACCTGCATGCTAAATTTCAGCGCAACCAGAAACAATTTTGTTTTTCAGACTTTGTTACCCCATTTCACCCTTTCAGGGGTGGAATTTTGAAAAAGCCTGAAACACGTATTTACTTTTTTTTTTTTACTGAAACACTTGTGCGAAGTTTCGAATAAAAAAGACTATCCTATCTTGTTTCTCCATACAAACTTTGAACCCCCATTTCATCCCTAAATGGGTGAATTTTGGAAAATCCTTTCTTAGTACCTACACCCTTACGTACTAAGACAAATATACCATCCAAATTTCAAGTCTCTACGACCAGTGGTTTAGGCTGTGCGTTGTCTGTCAGTCAGTCAGTCAGTCAGTATGTCAGGACAAAGATTCTTTTAGTATTAGATATATAAATTAACTTAAATCTATACCAAATGTTCGTCAATCATCTTCTGCTCAATAATATACTTCAAGTACTGGTAATCATCATAGTTACCACCAGAGCCAAGCAGGATGAGGTCACTGACCTTCAGCACGGAGGGCAGTCACGGAAACGAGCCAGAGAACTGTAGGGTCTTAGAGTGTCGCCAGCAATGAAGCAGCACGGCCAAACCTCACTCCAATGTTGTAGTTGTTGTTACAGGAGTGGCTGAAAGTGCTCCAAAATCCTACATTGTGTGGCCAGAAGGCCTACAACTCGACGACGCAGCGGGGAAGTTGTAGACAGCTTCCGCAGACAGCCATTATGCCAAAGTGGCGCTGGGTTAATTATATCACCCAGCCCATCTTGAAACTTTATTTTATTTTAAAATTCTCCATCTTTCAATATGTATCTATTCAAAAGCCATGCAGGAATTCGACTAACGTCCCCGATCTTTTCCGCTGTCATTCTTTCAATTATTTCAAATTTAAAATCGTTCTCAAATAAAGGTTACATAATAATAATCAATATAAAAAATTTAAGGCGGCAATAGCCCAATGGATAGGGTGTCGGACTGGCGATCGAGAGGTCGTGAGTTCGATCCCCACCACACCCTATTTGTGCACTATTGACGTGAACCCACTCCAGACACAAGCATATTTAGCTTAGTTGGAGGGGGGGGGAGGGTTAACAAGAATACTAGTAATGTGCAACCCACATTGCGAATAATCTTAAAAAAATAAAACTGGCCAAGTGCGAGTCAGACTTTGTCCCGCACACGGAGGGTTCCGAACGCCATCTATCGAATTTCTAACGAACTTCTAACACCAACTAAGTAAACGTTAACACAAAGGTAGAATAGTATTATATAGTAGTAATAGTAATTGTAGTAATTAATATTATTAAATATCTGGTTGACCGAGCTTTGCTCGGTATTTTTTGCCACTTAAACAGACTAATATGACTCTTCCCGACATCTATTGACGAATAATAATACTATTTTTTTTTTAATTGAGAGCAACTAACTGCTTTACTGACACAGTACTTCTACTCGCCAATAGATGTCGGGAAGAGTCATATTTTAAGTTGATTATCAATAAAGTTGATTATTGAAAACACGAATAAAACAACATTTTCTGAAAATGACTCCTAGCTAGATCGATTTATCGCCCCCGAAATCCCCTGTAGGTATACTAAATTTTATTTAATCGTTGGAGCCGCTTCCGAGATTCAGATTAAGGTAAAGACGATAGCGACATCTTAGCAACTAGATAGGTGGCGCTGCGCTATCATAAAAAACTTTTTTTAACTTTTCTTTAATTTTTAACTTTATTTTGTTCTATGTATTTGTTGTTATAGCAACAACGGCAACAGAAATACATCACTTGTGAAAATGTCAACCGTCTAACTATCACGGTTCATGAGATACAGCCTGGTGACAGACGGACAGACAGACAGACAGACAGACAGACAGACAGACGGACAGTGGAGTCTCAGTAATAGGGTTCCGTTGGTACCCTTTGGGTTCGGAACCCTAAAAACAAAAAAAAAGTATGAATCATGCAGATCAATGAAGGTATTTTAAGAAATAACACAACCTTGCTCCCGATGTTTTCCCACAGAAGATTGATCTACTGATGAAAAGGAGAGCTAACAGATTTATCTTTCAAAAGAGCAGACATCGCACCAGTATTGCCTCTGGTGCTGCAGGTGTTAATAGGCGGTGGTATCCACTTACAATCATGTGGGCCGCATGCTTGTTTCCTGCTCTATATTTAAAAAAAAAAGTCTTATGATAGTCTGAATACTATATTTAAGTTAGACATCGTATGAAGAATAAGTAACCTCAGAAATATTCAAAATACTTAAATCAGCTAATAACTTGTATGTCCAGATACCGCGGCAGGCATGCAAGTGAGCTAATATACAACCGATGACTAAGTTACAGTTTTTCTCGAGCATTACGACAGATCCTCGCGGCTAACAGCTAAGCAAATGAACGTAAAAACAAACCGACCACGGTTGTTGTGAATACTGATTGTATTGAAATTATCTACTGATGCGTAATTACTTTATAAGTTGACATACTTAATAATGGCAACTATTTACTACATTGCGCATCAAGTCTGTTTTTTTTTATAATATAAGGTAACATGACAAACACGATTTTCTTCTGATGGTAAGCGATGACTCTTATGGTCTACTTATTATACATATAGAGGCATGCAACATTCTAGATAGTCAGAATTTTGCACGTCACTACACTGCGCCTGTTATCCGGAGAAGATATGGATATTATCAAACCCGGAGAAATAAAGATTTTATGCAATCCAGAGCGCCAGTTTCCATTCTAGGCCTAGCGTGCTATCGTCTTCGACCGCATCAACACTTACCAACAGATGAGATAATGACCTAACGCCTATACTAAATTAAAATATTATAAAGAACCGAAAAACATTCCTATTTCACGGCTTAATTAATAGCAATGTGGAGGAACCGCCCCTGGCGGACTATCAGAAGTCCTGTCACTACAAAAGACAATTGTCTGAACAAAATGCAGCCCTGCACGAATGTATTTCGCCGCCCCCATTTTTCATAATGCTACCAGGCGCACAGACCATATATGGTAGATATTCCATTCTGTCGCACGAACGTCGTCTGTTGCATACACATTCATCATACGCACAGCGAAGGAATGGAATTCCCTGCTAGAGTCTGTGTTTTTTGTTAACATAGATAAATTAAAAGCTCTATGCTGTTAAGTGCAATCCGGGGGTCTTTAAATCGCGAATGAATAGGTATCTTCTACACAAGCGTGCTACATCGTCGATCGCATCATCACTTCGCATCAGGTGAGATAGTGGATAAAAGCTTGCTCAACCATACAATCCATACTCCATATTAATATTATAAAAACGCTTGTAACTCTGTCACTCTGTCTGTTTGTTACCTAAGCATGCCTAAACGGACGATCCGATCTTATTGAAATTTAACAAAGATATTTTTTTATGAACATAGGCTACTAAATTCTTAGTGTTCGTGTACGGGTCGCGGGTATCAGCTTGCCTCGTATAAAAAAGCCTCTGGTAGCCAAATGCATTCATATTATCACATAGTAATAATATCGTTTAAAAACTAAAAAAGAACCGACTTCAATGCTGCGTTATTAGTTTTCAGTACCAATTTTGAGATGTTTATCTCCATATCTCTGGAGATACTAATCAGACCTCGATAAAATTAACATGGTACCACACTTGGGATGTATACTTTCCAACAAAAAAAGAATAATCAAAATCGGTTCATAAACGACGAAGTTATCCGCGAACAAACATAAAAATATATATATATATATACGGTCGAATTGAGAAACCTCCTCCTTTTTTTGAAGTCGGTTAAAAAACAAAGTCGCTCCCGACCCGCTGGCTGTACGCTTAAGTAGGTGTTTAAACCACCTTCAATCGTACATAGTTGTCTTACTCATGTAACATCCAAGCTCCCCTCACTACGCAACGAATTTTGATGCAGTTTTTTTCAGAATTAGAGTGATTTTAGAGGAAGGTTGATAACCAGGAAAACGCGGGCAAAGCCGCGGTGTTTAACTCGTGTTAAACGCTGTGCTAGTTATTTAATAATTCATAGCAGAAACATTTTAATAGTTTTTTAAGAATCAGTACCAATTACAGTGTGTACCTATGCATATTAATTGTATGAATACGACATCCTTAACACCTAACCCTTTAACACCTTCAGTCAACGCTCAAAGCAATCATATTACGAGATTTTGGTTTCTTTAGTTTGAGCTTTGACTTTGCCAGGAAATACCAAGTATCTCAGCAGATTCATGAATCCGCTGAAGCGGTAAAGTGTGAGCTGAGATCATGGGGTTAGGATGTCGCGAAAGTCAGCATGCAGGTCGCGATGCACCGAAGGCCGCTTCCGTGCGGCGCGCGGCGGTGCGCGGCGGCAGGCGGGCCGGCGGCAGGCGGCACTCGCGCTGCGACCCCGGGCTCGCGCGGACGGCATGGAACCCGCGCCGCGATCCTTCTGACTCGATACCGTGCTGTGCTGTGTAATTACTTGCTCGATCGCTCCGGTGCCGCGGAGTGCCTGCCTAGTGCTCGACACCGTCGACATGACCCGGTGAGTACTATAACGATTCAATAAATCGCTTCTTTCGTTGATAACCCCTCTCGACCGTCGTCGCTTTCCCGGGCCGGTGTTTTCGCTCCGGAAAACTGTAACGTCCTGCGACCGCGGTGCTCCTCGTTTTCCATCGCGCGAATATTCGCGGTTCACGTGAAATTATTGCACACGTTTACCGAAATCAGGTGTGTTTTCGCAGCGGGCGTGTGTTTGTTTTAATATCTCGACGCGGAGTCGGATCGGAGGTCGCTGAATCGAAAGGCTGTCGCCGTGTGATTGACTATAGACTCATCTCGCGTCTCGCGGGTCTGGATATTTCTCCAATGAGTGTAGAGTTTAAGGCCGTCTGCGAGGGTGAAGGTCCGCTCCGACGTCCTCGCTGCGAGGTGTCAGTTATCCTGTGGCAATGAAGTATCGATTGTGCAGTCTCAGCACGTCCGTCGTCGTTTATTTGATGAAGTGTCAATGTAGACGTAGCTCGGGATCGATGCCGGTGCGGCGTAGAAACGGGCGCGTCGTCGTCGGCGCCCCGGTGCCGGGCATCAGACCTGCGCGGGATTGCCCATGGTGTCGAACGCTCGATCCGCACGTCGATCGCCGGTGAAGGCTGCTCGACATCGGGAATAGTGATGTGTGACGCGACGACCTCAGTTTGATTTTTTGCATAAGAACGGTCTAAAAATAAAGCAATTACGCGTTGTATCATCATCGCAAATAAACTGGCCAGGTGCAAGTCGGACTCGCACTCGTAGGGTTCCGTACCACACTACAGTATTTTATAAGATCGAGCAAAAAATACCACTATCATTTTTCGCCAGCAAAAAATAATATTTAATAAACATTTTATTTCTTATAACGCCATCTAACGTCTAACAAAGGTGTTAGGGATCGACATTTCAATATAACGCCATCTATGGGACGTTTACCTAACTAAGCGTTCATAGATGGTGTGAAATGCCGAAAAAAACACGTTTCTTGTATGGGGACCCTCTATTATTTTTAACTTTATTCTGTTTTTAGTATTTGTTGTTATAGCGGCAACAGAAATACATCTAACTACCTAACTAACTAGTCTAACTATCACGGTTCATGAGATACAGCCTGGTGACAGACAGACAGACAGACAGACAGACAGACAGACGGACAGACAGAGAGACAGACGGACAGCGGAGTCTTAGTAATAGGGTCCCGTTTTACTCTTCGGGTACGGAACCCTAAAAATGACAGAATCTCGTAGATCCGGGCGGCCGTCCTCGGTGCGGCGTTCGCCAGAAATAGACGTACGAGGCTGAGGTGGCGCTCCTGCGGGCACACGATGTCTCCTGTGATGGAGAGTCTACGGCTCCGGTGGTGGCTCAGACCAAGCCCAGAGTACCTGCCGGCAGCCGGTGGACTGTACCGCCGCGCGCCGCGTCCGCCGGCGATCTCTCGATTGTATGCAGATGAGCAACGACAGCTATAATGGAGCGAGGAAAACTTGTTTTTACTTTTATCTATTACTATTATTATCCCGCGGTAGGCTTTTCTTTGTCGCAGGCGGTCAGAATATAATCATAGCGTATCTTATGCAATTAAAAAATCAGAATATCTTCGGGCGAGTGACGCGCGGTGCGTGGCGAATATTAAAGTTTCGTATACGAATGCGGATACTTGCGCAACATAATTGTCGGTGCGCAACTTGAATCGCGAATATATATCGGCGGGTGCGACGTCGCACCGTGTCGCAAGAGTGCGGCGCTTGTCGCGCGACGCCGCGCCGGGCATCACAATGAGCCGCCGGTGTCGTGTCGTGACAGCCACGGCACCGGCGCCGGCGCGGGCGCACCGCATGCCGATGACTACCATACCATACCTTTTCTTTACTCATGTGACCATACCATACTATACACAGCGTTCACGAGTGAATAGATTAGCAGCCGCGTGAGAAGCGACGTGTGAATGCCGCCCTACGGGCGCACGGACGCAGGTCTCGATAGCGAACGTCTCACAAAATCACGTTTTTATGACGCATCGGTCCTTCTTCACGACATGGCCGCGGTATGCGAATGTTACGCATATTTCTCTGACGCTGAGTCACAATTTATCTTTCTCTTTATTAAAACATCGTCTTAGGCTCGGAGGACGAGTCGCGACCTTCGCCCGCGGAGCCTCGGGTTTATGTAGTGAAGAAATATTTAAAGCACGATGAAATGAGGACATTTTAATATTGCTCCGTGGAGTGTGCTGACGCTGCAGACACTGCCGGCGACGAGGATTTCATGCTAAAACAATATCGAGACGAGATGAGCTAGATGTCGACGGGGAATATTTGGAAGTAGTAATATAACTTTAGTACTTATATTAATTAAAGATTTATACAATAAATGTAGTGAAAGGATGGTAACGGTAATATTCTCGGATTATCTTTAGAATGACGTGACTTCCTCTCAATGCGCTGTCAGGATGAAGCAGATCTATGTATTCAAAGTATGGAGATTGTATGAATATAATAGAATAGAATATATTTATTGTCATAAATTCTACATTTCATATGATTATAACTGGTATAATTATGAATGATTATCTCTGGACTGTCGGTTCACAAAAAATAAAATAATAATAATACACAGACAAAATCGGAGATGCAGTTACATAATAAATTCGTTATTGGCAACGATTTTGAAGCTGCAAAGAGGCTTAAGTCGTAAAAAATATAATTAGAAAAGAAAAATCATAATATAATAAAAATAAATACAAAACAGTTATTAATAATATTAATATTTATGTTAATTCGCTGTAAATACGAGTAGGCTTCGTCATAAAAATTGTATCACTACTTATGTTCCTAATTTAAAATCACGATAATCGTTTGTTAGGAATTCTTTAATACTGTACAATGTTTTTGACAGCAAAAGTTTTTTAACGTTCCTACAAAATGTGTCATATGTCTCAGCAGATTTTACAGAGTCAGGTAATTTATGATACAGGCTATGGGATGTATAAAGAGCGTTGATTCATCACCAAGTTCAGACGCCAGACCACCAATGTGTTGTAGTGATTGCCACTAAGTATAATCCGATATCATCAATCCACTTATCATTAGCAGACGTGTTTCATTCAGTACAGATACATGATCATAAAACGCCATCATTGGATTCATAATTTCGTATTTTACTATAATTTTTAGTATCAAATAAAAGTAATTAATATAGATCACGGTCCTCGAAAGCTAAAAATTCAAGTGTTAACTTGATATAAAAACTAAATAATTCAATAGAAAAACAAAACAAATAGGCAAATAAATGTAACATTCCTTATATCATCATCAGAATAAAATAGGCCCAGCATAAGCTGTAATAATATACTCAAATAATTGAGTAGTATAAAAACGCGAAATATGATAACTGGGCCCTCTGCTTGTCACCACACGGGCCGGCCCGGCCTACACCCGTCGAGTACTGTGTGGGCACACCTTTAATTTTAAAATTATTTACCTTAGCCTTAGGGACATGTATCGACTGACAGACATAGCCTGCTCACTAAGACTTTAGCGGCGAAATATTCGCCGGTAGAGGCCCCTAATATTCGCTGATTGTGATGACTAGGGGAATGATGGTATCGTGGGTCTCAAACACCACGTAAAACATTACAGAAACATAGCAAACTTTTTGTGTCCCAATGTGCTTACCGCTACAATTCAGTTACCGTTACAGAAATAAAATAATCTGTTCCAGTAACACGTACTACATTGTTTGTTCGTGAATACCAGGCTTTACACTTCTTTCGGAATTTCAATTATCTTTTTGTGTAGTCCTTCTCTATGATTTCTGCGAGAGATTACATGGCGTCCGCCGTCATTCCGGAGACAATGGAGCCGAGCTTACGTTTCTTTAATGACCGCTATTATTTGCTCGGGAAGGGTATGTTTATGATAAAAGGTCCTTTTATTGTTTGTTAGGATATTCAAATACAGCGTTATAGCTTTACATTGTTTATTATTTTGTGAGGATTAAAAATAATTGACAATACAGTTATACAATACGTTGCTAAAATTTGATATCATTTTACCGAAAGAAAACGGAGTCATTATCACATACTTTTTCTATATGAATATTAATTATTTAAACTTTCAATATCAGCAACGTGTGCTCACACTATACACACCACTTCAGTATTACAATTACATGTGTGTATTACCGCACTGTGTTACTAAACAAAGCGAAAGCCTTCACAATGATAAATGGTCTAGCGAAGTCTGAACTCGCTACGTCAAAAATATTAAAAATTCAAAGCATTCTTTTATATTCAGGCAGGTTAAAAATATGCTCTTAGACACGTCTAATAACATTAAATTGATCTTATCTATTGAATTATATTATATTAATATTTATTCTAAGTACAAAATAATTTAACACTTTGAATTAGAAAACACACACAAAAGTAATGAGCCATTAAGCTCTAACAATCGTCGAAAAAATAAGTTCTCCTGATTAATGTAGATCTGCCAACCGTACACGCACTCCAAACGCATGTTTCAGTACTTCAGACAATTTTCGTCAAAAAAATTGTGAAATAAGGTAGATGATTTAATCTGAAAGCAGAAGACTGAAAACATTTAACAATCCGAATACGGACAATCACTACAAACATTACATTAGTATTGTGATCGTGAATCTGTCACCTGATTCGTGGCTCCGCCTCGCTACCTCGCCGTGTTTCTGTTCAGGCTTCACTGACCTTTTGTTCATTATGATCATGTGTTCATTTGGAAGAAAATAGTATTGACGACACGTACCTGGATGCATTGTCCAGAGTAGGAAGTGAAAGTGAGTGGCAGACTGCAAACGTTGCGTCACACCGAGTTAATGCCTAGTTTTTGCAGTATTTTGTTTAGTAATCCGACGCCAATTGATAAAGTTGGCCTCAGATGCGCATACAGCTTTGAAACTTAGACGGGTTCTCTCGTTGCAAAACTAGACTGTCATCGTGATCTCCGATGTGAATGTTTTACTTGTTTTGCGTCACACTCAAATACTAATACAACGTTGACGCAACGTTTCCTTTCCTTCTGTTTCTATCTGTCTTGGCAATTTGTGGGTCTAGTAGATCTTTTGATAATATTTATCAAAAATCAAACACAAGTTATCAAAATTACTATAATCTTCAAAAGGCGTACATCAGTTGTACCAGCACGATCTGATAAAAACCTTATAGAACTAAAGACGTGAGTAAGTTTCCCAAGAACTATTACAATGAAAGTAATTGTAACCACAATGGTTAGACTCGATAGTTGGTTACATTTCATACATAGTGACCACTTTCTACGGGGCTGCGGCCGCGGTGGAATATGGAAACTGAGGTCGGTAATACATGCAGGGGCACGGCTGTAGGCTCCATCAGTACCCACGCACACTATATACTATTCTACTCGGACTCGCTACTGCGACTTATTACTCGCAGACTGAACTTACCGCTATGGACTCACGACCGATCATTAAACCTTCACGTCTATGGATTCAACCTTGTAATTAAGCGCATTGTTTAAGTTCAGTATAGATGTATTTATTTATCTTTCTCTAGAAAGTCATCGTTGTTGGATAGAGTGATGTCAAATCCAGCAGATACATTTTTCATAAGGCCGATGATTCACACGCACTACCTCCCGATACATTACTATGTATTATTAATTTCAATGTTATTGCTGCATTTATATCATAATACTATTGCATTATGTATTTCGAGTATGACACAAATTGCGTCTCATTTATATTGGAGTAATATAACGTTTTCTCCATATAATTCGTGGAATTTATTAACTCCCGCTTGTTAAAGTGTGGACAAACAAGGCGCGTTTGACATTTCACAGTAGCTCCACCTGCGAAGTCGTTAGCATTTCAATATCAAGTTACTATTCCGTTATGTATTTTAAATACCTATCGTGCATAATATAAGTTTACGATAATACTCCTTATGAAGTTGATATAATACCGTTTCCCAGCTGCTGGGTAGGTATTAGCATTTATACTGTTTAGTGCAGCGACGGTCGCGAGGGGTCATTCGGGGTTATTTCGGGAACGTGTGAATGAGATTATGGTAAAGGAGGAAGGAGCATATTGACGTGATGAGACGAGGTCCGATGTCAGACAGGATAAGTGGATTGAGTCAGACAGTTGCCGGGATGCGGAGATATGAGGTGACTGACGACTTACCACAAGGTCAGTTATAACATTTTCTTGGACGTGTATAATTTAATGTTTGATAATTGTATCTATGATAATCTTTAATGATGACACAACTGCGCCGGTTCGAGAGGTTATGGTTTGATATCTGTATTGTGCAATTGTAACAAAACTCGATAAAGTGGTTTTGTATTTCTTGTATGATAATGAATAACAGTTGCAGTATTTTACCTGATTGAATGATTACCTACGGCTAAATAGTAGAACAAGGCAAAACGCGTGCAACATCCATAAAATCGCAGTAAATAAAAATTGCAAAACAGAAAGCAAATAAACCTGAAGCACTAAACGATGTGTTGTAAGATAAGTTTTGCTGCATCATGCAGTCACATCTGTTTCCTGATTTACTGCCTCGTTCTCTACTCATTTACTGCCTCGTCCTCTACCCATTTACTGGCTCGTTCTTTAATACATAAAAATGTCATTTCTATCGGATGTCTTTTATTTTATGATATAAGGTAACAGGACAAGCACGACGCTCGCCTGATGGTAAGCGATGACGTCTACCTATTACAGATACAATAAGCATGTCACTGCACTGTGCCTGTTACCTTGAGACATAAAGATGTTGAGTCTCACATGCCCTGTAATTTCACTGGACACCTTGCCATTTCAACCGAAAAACATTCCTATTTCACGGCCGAAAATTAATTGGCAAAGTGGTGGTACCGCCCCAGGCGGACTAGCAGAAGTCTTACCACTAGTGGTAAGATTCCAGTGTATGACTGGGCTGTGGCCGTGTTTACCTAAGGCTGACTCGTGACGAACCGTTACACCCATTGATTTAGTAATATATATTTCTATGGTTCCCCGCAGAAACAACACGTGGTGAGCTAGAACAATGGCTCGATTTGCGAACCTAGTGGGCTCATAGCCTGCGGTTTACCGTGTTGTTACTCTATACTACGATCAGTAATCAACTTTGCAATACTATGCAGTGAGTATTTAGCCGCGTTTTTAGGGTTTAGTGACTCAAAAGGAAAAAGGAACCCGTATAGGATCACTTTTTTGTCCATCAGTCCAACTGTCATGACTCTTTTTTTAGGAACGCGTGGAGGTATTAACTTGAACGTTATTTGTCTGGAGATCGAACTGAATCAAAGTTAAGTTTGTCCTATAACCAAGTTAGTCTTATCGTTAAATAACCAATAATGTATACAAGTTTGTACGGTGCCTTCGGTGCGCCAGTCCAACTCTCACTTGGCTGGTGCTTTACTTTAGGAGTTATAAGAACAAGAAGGACGCTGATTGTAATATACCCATCAGATTTATATGCACTTACATAAACAAACGTTATTGATAAATAAAATCTGCTAGAAACTTACAGTACTTATTATAGCGTGCCATGCCAAACTCTGGATTGTAAATAGCCAGAATTTTCACGTCGCTGCACCTGAAGCTGCACTTTCATCAGTATTAGTAGGTACTCCAGTTTTACAAACACATTTTGTGTGTAACAACCCTGTGATTTCACAGGACACTTTCCTCCCACGGCTAAATAACTTACGAAATAAGAGGTGGAACTGCTCTACAAGATGACTAACAGAAGTTTACCTCCATTATGAAGATACGTATCGTAATATGTATCTATATCCTTTTGAATCAGCTTACCGGAACGCGCCGACATTCGATAGCAGCTCGCCGAGAGGGGACTGTAGTCCGTTACACTGACACAGCTCATGAATCACCGGCATTATTAGCCTGACAAATATTTGAGGCCTTGATTTTGGTGTTAGTAGGCTTGACTATACTCTAAGCTACGCATATTTTACCGAAATGAGAGGCGTTAATGCACTGAACATTTCAAACAAAAGTCAGCAATAAACTTATCCTTTGTTTAACCCTCACTTTTAACTCAGTATGTTGAACTCAGTATGAAAAACTCCACTTTTTTGAAAATGTCTATAAATTAAAATAGTTCCCAGTATATGTGCACTAGAAAACGTTGTGTTGTTCGCAGGAAATATGTTAACATGACTCGAACGCATTTCGCTGCAGCAAAAACAAAATTAACATGATTGCATATTTTGCATAATAGTTCATTATACTCTACCATGTTTAACGACTGCAGATTACGTTACAAATTAACCTTTAATCATATTACATTGGACCGATTCGAACATTTATACATATATATACATAATTTTTGTGTAGTATATTCCGAGTCATTACGAAATTATGTATGCAAATACTTTACTTTTTTAATTTTTTTTTTGTTTTGTGCAAAAAGTTCGTCGTTTTGTTTTGAAAATTATGTCCTCAGATCTTCGAGCATTTACCAATGGAGATGTTAACGTTGTAATCCGCAAACATTTTTTTATGCCGATACTTACGGGGGACGAGGTAAACATGAATTGCACACACACAAATCACTCACTTTAACGATCCCGCACACTAGCTTGAAACACGCACACAGTATTAAAAATACAGCGTAGTTACGCACGCTCATATGGCCAAAAATGGCTATATGGCCAGCAGAGGGGTACGCCTTGCGTTAACATCTCCATTGGTAAATGCTCGAAGCCTCAGATAGATGATTTGTTTCTATAACAATAGTTATCTATAATCGATAAGAGTTAATTACTGCATAGTGTTGTATTGCATATCGATTTTCTAAATGATATGATTGTAACCTTCATCAAGTCATAAGAGTTGATAGATGTACATTTTAATTTTGTGAAAGCGATTCTCCTGTTACAGCTTTCAAAGTAATTTAATTAAAAATCCAGTAATTTAAGGAAGGTTATAAGAAGAATTTTTGCAGTAATCAAAGGGTCTCGTTAATTACTGCTGGCAGTAATTCGAACTGGTAATTAGCTCCAGGCCCTTTCGGCTCTCAATTAGATCGGCCAAACCAGGCTTTGATGTAGCGATTCTTATTGCAACCCTTTTAAGCTCCCAGCGCTTCAAAATTAGTTTTCCACCCTCTAATTACTATTTGATATAATTTTCGCAACCGTTACGTTTTCCGGTCGCCAGATAATCGCAGATTTATTTATTTCATGGCCTCCTCTCAGTTCTATCGTGTACTCTTTTAGTATAGATATTTAAAAGTCATGTTTAATTTATATTTCAGTGGCTTTCTTTTCTTATACAACATTATTGTTGAAAGGGTTTATATGTCTATCAGTGTCCACATTTTAATATATAGATGCTCATGCAGTTGTGTACTCAACATTGAATAAAATCAACTTTAAAGTGGAACATTGTGCATTTTATTTTTATTATATTTGCGCCGCTTATGGTCAATTAGATTATAAGGTTTGATAACACAGCCGTAGCGAAGTGATTCAGAGAGGTTAATTCTTATTGTTTTAACTTGGTAGTTTGTTTAATATTTTCTTATCTTATAGGCTAGCGTTTGACCACTATCTCACCTGTTGGTGGGTGATGATGCGGTCGAAGATGGTAAGCACGTCAGGCCTAGAATGGGAACGGGCTCTCAAGGATAGCTGCCGGAACACATTAGATGTTTGGTGACAGATTTTCTAACTTGAGGGTGGTAGCTGGCCAGGCGGATACTAGATAGTGTCCTACCACCATGCGGGGGTTGTTGGTTTCTTAACGATGTTTTCCTTCACCGGAGTTCAGCCATTGTTTTATATTCGTTTTGTGTCAGGTCATTTCTATGTTGTAGTTGATTCACACTAGGTAGGTAGGAACTCGGTTTTGTAATCGATGACGTCCTTTACAACCAATATAATTTTGTAGCAATTTGGCACGTTTTTATCGTTTGTAATGTTTGCTCTTGTCGGTCTATGTGTGTTATGCTAACAAACAGTAACTTTCTGATCACGTAGCTGCCATATTTCCGAGTTGTGCGAAAACGTCGCAAGTGCTGGAGATATTGAGATCTTTGCTCCGATTGGAAACTTCGGTAGTATTGAAAACTTTTAGCTATAGTACCTCTAGTTGTGTATGTCTCACTGTACTCGTAACTTGAAACTGTTTGGTTTCCTCGTAAGTTCATTGAATCAATGCAACAACATTATTAAAATTGTATCCAGACGTCGACAACCACTTCGTGTTTGTACAATATGAATCAAAGTAACTTGTAGTGTGTTAGAATACTAACTTGTGACACGTTTTTTTCTCTTTTGACACAATTTTATTGTCAATCGTTAGCAAAGTAAGCAATTATAGTAATTATCAGGTATTTATCCTCATGGCACCATAAAGAGTAACACTGACTAGGTAATCAAATAAAATTATGGCGTCGCCCGGTAGAACTGCGGTATTGTACTATTTAGGTACCTATTATTTGTTCTGTAACTTCAGATATAATTTTTGGACGTTCTCGTCTCTTGAGATTTCCGTGTAGCTTAGCCGGGGATGAATCATCTATAACTATCTCTGAGTGCGGTGTCGTGACTCGTGTGCCACAAACACCCAAAAAGAAAGTACCGATAACGAAGCGGAAGGCTCTGACAGTTGGGGGTCACTGCATCGGGTAACTGTACCGAATATTAGCCTTAATGATAAACTAATGCATCTCAGACACCGTTACGTACACGATAGAGCGTAACGCTTAGAAACTCGACGATGTTAAATCTGAATCTTCTGAATATATCTGTAAGAGTGGTTTCAGTCTGCAGAGTTCTGAGTGCGAACCGTGCGTGTGCGCAAGAGGCGCTCGATTGATGGACGTCGCCTGCACGGGTGAAAGTGTACGGGACTTTCGCGTCTTCTGTCTCTTTCACTCTCGCACGGCGGTCAGGGGTGAAAAAATAAGACTAGATTTCATCAGGTTGTTCCCATTTTTTGTGGAGGTGCTCCACTTGTGGCTGATGACTTGTCATGTTTTGTTATTAAGGTTTTTGTCGTTATTTTCATAAAGTTACTTTCATTGCTCCAGTCGAGTATTATTTACCGTTGGCATTAGATGCTTCTGGTTTATTAACTCATAATAACCCACATACATAGGTCGCGCGTAGTTGTAATGAGAGTCGAAGTCAGTAAAGACCTTAGACCATTCAAAATTTTGAATGGTCTAAGGTAAAGACACTGATTTCCTAAATACAGGGAAACTTAGTTAGGGTTCATCCATGTACTCAACTTAATACTTACCTCTATATAAACGTCAGAACGAGCCAAGTTATATGAACATAATTTTATTTAGTTTCTGATTCACTCACAATTACTCGAGGATTTTTTATTTTGTTTGTAAATGTTGGAGGCAAATAAACTTATGACTACTATAATTTATTAGATGTGCGATGATTGACGGTGCTGTCGACTCTGATGTGTATAATAACTTATATCTTCGTGTGTCATTGAGTTATGTTCAGACTATTACGTTAAGCAAAAACTTTGTATCCCTTTTTATGACAATTACTTACGGCTATTTATATTGTATTGCATTAATAAGTACTGTATTAATTACTGACACCTCGTTTAATAAAACCATAAAATGAGGAGCTGTGTTTGTCAAAGGCGGAAGCAATATAAGTGACGAGCAACAATTTAAACATATCAAAGTGTCGAGCCTGTTAAATAGACCAAAACCGTCCAAACGATATTGACATTGAGCGTCGAAGGCTCGCCAATTGTCTTACTCGGGTATGGAGCGCTGTTTTACCTTGACTTTGAGATTGTTTATTTTCTATATTTGTCGGGTTTTGTCTATTTACACTGAATGAATACTTGTACTTTAGTGAATTGTATATTACGTAGTTGTGTCGGTGTAAAGTAGTTGAGAGACATTTAAAATACTTGTTAGGTACTTGTTAAGTTGGATCGATGAAAGGTCGGGCTTATTACTTTTTACAGATATTTTTATAGGCATATCTCGTATATCAGGCCAATTTATAGTAATTTTTCCAAAAATATTAATAGGTATACAATTTCATCTTGGAATGAATCTAAATTACAAAAGGGCTTACTTGAACAAATACGTTTTAGTCGGTTTAAATATATGTTTTAGTCCGTCTATGCATTCTACACCTGTGTAGCCTACATCAATCTTGGAAAACGTAATTTCTGCAGATATGTAGTTCTGTTTGGAATTACAATGATTATAGAAATAGATACGTACGATATCAGAATATATGAAGATGTAAAGTGATGAGATCAGCAGGTGCTGTTGGCCAGCGCTGAGCTCTGCTAAGATGTGGGTCACGTCTCAGGAAGCCGCTGACTAACCACTAACCAGGGTTTTCCTTACAGCTTTAGTGCTTTGATATGATAATATTGTTGACATTACTATTACTTACCGTAAACATAAAAAATATACATAGATAGGTATTGCGACTCAAATTGTGTGCCAGGAAATAGGATATAGTCTCATTTGAAATACTTGTGTCTCTTTTATGATTGTTTTGCTGGGAGGCTTGTTCAGTTTAATAATTCAACTAATATAATGTAACCGATTTAATTGACATGCATCACTGTGTTCCCGCGTTATGTAATGATATTCGGTAGTTAAGCCATTTCTACGGATTAACTAAACCGAGGCTGGCGCTTCCTACTCTGTATGCATGTCACGGAGCGCGGCTCTCTGCTATTTATCCTGATCTCCTTGTCAAACTGACGGTTCACACGAACTGCTCAAATATATGATGGGTTTTGGATTTCATTCTATTCTATGAGAAAATAAAGTAATTAAGCGCCTTGTCTGCTCCTACCATCTAACCAGATTAACATCGTCAAGTGGTACCAGGCAACGATCGAGTTAACTCTGTCGTGTTATACTGAACATCACGGGGTGGGTTGGGCACACGATGTACCGTTGTTTTATTCAACTTTCAAGATGTGAGTGAGGAAGGTCATGTGCGTCAGCTTCAAATCCCTCCATTTATTATCGGCGATTCAGTCAGAATTTATTTGTGGCTTCGGTATTTCATGTATGGAATTGTGGTTGATGGTGATTGGTTATGGAATATAATGGTAATATGGTTTTCTGTCTCATCATCAACATTCATTTCATTCTCAAATCTAATACTATAAGAATCTTTGTCCTGACATACTGACTGACTGACAGACAACGCACAGCCTAAACCGCTGGTCGTAGAGACTTGAAATTTGGAAGGTATATTTGTCTTAGTACGTAAGGGTGTACTAAGAAAGCATTTTCCAAAATTCACCCCTTTAAGGGTGAAATGGGGGTTCGAAGTTTGTATGGAGAAATAAGATTGGATAGTCTTTTCTATTCGAAACTTTTCACAAGTGGTTTAGTAAAAAAATAAGTCAATACGTGTTTCAGAATTTTTTGAAATTCCACCCCTAAGAGGGTGAAATGGGGTAACAAATTGTAAAAATCAATATTATTTTGCATTGCGGTGAAATTTGGCATGCAGATAGTTATTACGACGTTAGTTCCATCAGAAAATGATTTTATAAAATTTATCCCTTAAGGGGATGAAACGGGGGTTTAAAGTTTGTATAAAGAAACAAGATTAGATAGCCTTTTCTATTCTAAATTTCACACAAATGCTTCAGTAAATAAATAAGTAAATACGTGTTCCAGGCTTATTCGAAATTCAACCCCTGAGAGGGTGAAATGGGGTAACAAAGTGTGAAAATCAATATTGTTTTGCATTGCGCTGAAATTTGGCATACAGATAGTTATTATGACGTTAGTATCTGTTAAGAAAGGATATTCCAAAATTCACCCCTGAAGGGGATGGAACGGCGGTTCAAAGTTTGTATGGAGAAACGAGACTAGATAGTCTTTTCTATGCGAACAAGTACTTCAGTAAATAAATGAGTAAATACGTGTTTCAGGCTTTTAGTAAATCCACCCCTAAAAGGGTGAAGTGGGGTAACAAAGTCTGAAAACAATATTGTTTCGGAATACGCTAAAATGTTGCATGCAGGTAGTTATTTTGACGTAGATATCCGGTAAGAAAGGATTTTTCAAATTTCACTCTTTGAGAGGATGAAGTGAGGTTCAAAGTTTGGATAGTCATTTTATTCGAAATTTCACACAAGTACTTCTATAAATAAATAAGTAAATACGAAATTCAGTTTTTTTTTTAAAATGCCACTCTAAGAGAGTAAATTGGGATAACAAAGTCTGAAAATCAATATTGTTTCGGATTGCGCTAAAATTTAGAATGCGGATAGTTATTATGACGAAGGTATCTGTTAAGAAAGGATTTTCTTTAAATTTCTCCGCGGATACGGAACAGAGATTCAAAGTTTGTATGGCGAAACAAGATGAGATAGTCTGTTTTATTCAAAACTTTACATAGGTTCTTCTGTTAATAAATAAGTAAGTACATGTTGTGTTGCAGGATTATTCGAAATGGGGTAGGTAACAAAGTCTGAAAATTTAGGTTTTTTGGGTTTTATAAATATGAATCCCGATTTTCCTTAGTCACGCAATAATATGAAAACGGGTGAACCGATTTGGCTAATTCTTATTTGATGTCTTTTATGATACAAAAGTTTAAAGTTTTTTATGATACAAAAAATTTAAAAACGAAAAGTTTTAAGTAAATAAAAGAAGTTTTTATCGCGTGCGAAGCCGCGGGGCACTTCTAGTCTCTTTATAAATAAACTAGCAGCGCCTCACGGTTTCACCCGCGTAGTTCCCATTACCGTGAGAATATGGGGATAAACTATAGCCTAAACTGTAAACGCCACAACCATTGTTCAGTATATTATCTTCCACGATAGTTTGTCTCCCCCCACCCCCACTGACGATCGGCGAGCGTGATCGCCTATTTCACGTCAAACTGACGTAATGCCAGACATTGAATGCAAATGACTGGGGCCATGCAACCGGGCCTATTCTCCCAATGGCTTAGCATGCCAGGCGAAGCCGAAAATAAGGACAATATTCAAGTCAGGTGAAGATCCTCGACAGCTGAAGGTCGCTCACACTCGGTGACGCTGCTTATGTGCATTATGTTTTCCTCCTTCCGTGATAAATGGTGCTAATGAGTGCTTCATTTATTCACCTTCAGGTGTGTACCAGTTTTGGCAGAACAGGACGGTCTCTTGAAAGGTTGAATGTTGTCTGAGCAAAGATTCAGTAGTGATAAATGATTGTTTAGATACGTAGTGGTGATTGACTGTAAACTTTTGCTAAATGTATTATGTCATTCTATGTCATCGTGACGTAAATTGACTACAGGGAATAAATCAGCATGAGTTAGTTTAGTTTTTATGATCTGAGTGTGTTATTCAACAACCAAAAAAATCAGAGTCCTGACTGACTGAGTTCTGAATCACTGATTTTTTTGGATTGAAGTATCAAAGGTTATGGATTATAGCATTGTGATTGGCAAAGATCTGAGTCGGGGGAGAGGCAGATTCCGACTCCGAATTTGTGTTTAAATGTGAAATGCTTTCGAGTGATTGTGAATAGCACTGCAGAAATAGCAAAAATTCTATACATTTTGTATTAGATAGAAAAATTATACATTTTCGCAAACATATTTGTAATGTCGACAATATCAGAAGCTGTTTCACAATATTTTCATCAATATGATGTAGAAGTGATTAATTTTCTAGGCAGCGCTCTGAGCGACCTCTAACGGTGATGACAATGGTGACAGGTGACGGTTTCGCGAAGGGCACGTATGTATTGTGTGGTGAACACTCGTGAACTTGTGCCGTTCTATGAAGCCGTTATGTCATCAGGTTTCGCGGAACCGGGCGGTGGTCACCGAGCCATCTCCACGTTAGTATTATTCTTAGAACGAGCTGTTGATCTTGGGTCAGAGGTAACTAAATATATGAGGATAACCGTTAAAACAATTTGGAAATCGTTTCGAGTTCTGGTCAGCATATATTTCCTGCAAGACCATTGATGGTTGCAAGTTGTTTTTTACACACATTGACATAAGATTAATATTACAGCTGTTTTAGACTTGTTTTAATTTGTGATAGGTATATATCTATAAAGAAATTGTGGCATAAATAGTAAAATGACATAAAAATTAATCGAAGTCGTGCTAACACGGAATAGAAGGAACATGTAACGGTAGCCGCATGCGGCATTACATAAGGTTCGCGTCTTGTTCTCGACCGTTCAATGTATTTCAGCACGTGAAGACTGACAGACATTTAGAGCAGAGGTTTATGTTCGCCTGTCCGTGCTGCGGTCAATATTGCTGAGTCAGGAATTTCTTTATTACGATCTTTGTAAGGATGAAATTAACGTAAAAAGCGTAGCTACGTAGCGTCGTAGCATACCTACCGTAGCTTCCAATGTTTGAGTTAATTTTAATATATTATTATTAATTAGCTACTAGATTAGCATAATAAGCTTATTCGGTGATTTTTTTGTTTACATTATTTTTTTAGATGCCGTCGAGGATGTTAGCACGCTAGGCCTAGAATAGGACCTGGCTGAACTGGAATGGCAAATTGCTCTCAAGGACAGCTGCCTAAACACATTAGATGTTTGACGACAAATTTTCTAACTTGAGGGTGGTTGCTGCGTAGTGTCCTACCACCATTCAAATAACAACTTTCAACTGTTTTGCGTCCACTTCGCATCATCAGTAATTCGCTACCACCCTCGAGTTAGAAAATCTGTCGCCAAGCATCTAATGTGTTCCGGCAGCTATCCTTGAGAGCCAGTTCGCAGCCTAGGCCTAGCGTGCTTACCATCTTCGCCCGCATCATCACTTACCAACAGGTAAGATAGTGGTCAAACGCTAGCCTATAAGATAAAAAAAAACCAACCAGTCAACACTCTAGGAATATAGTCTTATTTAATCGTACATTGTTTTCTACCAAGCAAAAAAAATCTGGTGGCAAGTGATATAAACTTTACATCAACACGAAAAAGGTCAAATGTAACAGTGTTTGTTAAAGCAACATAATTATTCAGAGTAAAATGCTGAACGAAATAATTGATAGTGACGTGAGTGGTTCCAAACAAGAGATGAGACAAGACAAGGAGCGAGGAAGTGTCACAGTCAGACTGCTTTGAAGTGGGGACAATGGGGGCGGCCGCTCGGATGTGCCGCTACTACGGACAGGGTTGTCTATGCTTATCTGATATAGCACTCTGTTTGATTGAAGTCATATACAAGTTGAATACAAGATGTGATATCACGGTGCTACCCACTATGCTACGTAGGGGAGGTAAAGGGAATAGAAATAATACATCAATACAAATATAATATATTAGCACAAAAATGTTGGGTAACGATGCTCACCACGGTTGTGGCGGCTCGCGATCTCCTCGCCAATTACAACGGACAATTCATATCTACTCTTGACTTGATGGGGAACTGCCTTGTCCCAGAATTCTGGATGCCCGTGCTCTTCATACGATGGGTCACATGAGTATCGTAAGCTAGCGCTAGTCTAGTTGGATGTCTTACACAAGTGCGTCTGCGTCGCGTCTTGTACTCTGACATGAACTACGATTGTTGTCACTAGAACATACGACCGGATTAGTATTACTCACACGAGTATATTAAAAAGATATATTTAGTTATTTATTAGAAGATTTAGCCACCTATGTGGCTGCTTTGGGAGTGGCTCGAACCACACACGTCGCCAATTGGCACGCTAAGTATACCTAACATGGTGTTAGGTACGTACTTATTATAACTACGAGTTGGGATATTATATTTGGATTAGATTACACTTAGTTGACCAGAGTATAGTCTCACTGCCATCTTCCTATACTATATACTTCCAGATAAGCTCAAATCCACTTCATCGTAACGTCACTTAATATCAAATATCGATGTAGTTACAAGGCTTATCTATTTTCAATAAAAAAAATTATAAGATAGGAGGCTAGGATAGCCAGGAAGTGCTATGTACAGGCGGCGTGCGTGTAAGCCCTACGATTACGTCTTTCCCTGTGTATCGAGCCAGACATACTGCCGTCAGCGAGTGGCAACCCTAGCAGCGTGCATGCTACTGTGTGCGTTACCATGCACCATAAATATGTAAACGCTTTCATTTTCATACATGCATGTAGTCTGCCATCACACTTTTTATACGTCAGTTTTTAGTTTTATTTTTACGTGCTGTATGTGATAAATTATCATCGATAAGCTGCCGTGAAATGAAGCTGGACTTAATAATGTTTACTCGTAGGCATCAAGTAGATACTTGTTGTATAATAGTCCTGTGGTCAGTTATAAGCCCCGACGATTTTTATATTACTTGGCTAAACTATCAACGCATTCCCAGGATGGCCTACTGCAAAATATTTTTTATGCATATTGTGTAACATTTTGGAAATATTTTACTGTATTATATATTATAGGTTATAATATTGCGTTTTATGGAACAAACCATTTTTTGGGAAAAAAGAGCAATAAAGTTCTTGTCAGTCAGAAGATCAAAAGCTAAAATGTTCGTTTCTTTTAGGCTAACGGCAAAAAAATCTACTTTATTGGATTGCTTCTATTTTTGACCCCGAGGTTTAATTCCGGCTGACGCAGTCAGTATGACGTAACTGATTCAGATATTTAAACTGTCTTAAAAACTGGCAGTATTTGAAACCTCCCTCAATTATCACATACCGTACAATAATTATAATGTATTAACGGACGGAGACAATGGTGGGAACAGAGCTCCTCTCGATTCCGCAGTTTTTACCACTAAATAAATATATGGGTTCGGGATAACGAACCGTTACAAAATATTTCAAGGCGCACATTAACGATTCATCTTAATAATTACAAAAATCAAACTCAGAAATACTGTAATTTGTTTCTATAAGAAAATGTATTGAACCACAAACTACAATCCTAAGAATACCTTTATATTTGACCGGAAACAAGTGGCAAAGTTATACTCACCGAGCATTGGGTGCGTAGAAAAGTATTATGTTTCTAGGCAAAGATGATACCTACTCGTATGTCCAGCTGTGAACTGATGTCGGTTAGTGATGATAATGATGTCTGCCATCTTTTAATTTTGTAAATTTTAACGAAGTTTGATGGGATTTCATTTCATCATAGAGTTTGAAATTTCTAGAACTGGCTAGTATTTAGTCTTGAAGCTATCTTCAATACTATGCTAATCCAAGTCGAAGCAAATCGATTATTTAACTAAAATAAGTATGCTTCACAAGTTTCATGAGTATAAATACTCGTAATGAGCGTGTCAGCGTTTGTAGTCACACAGACCGTTCTACGTTTATTGTGTTCCATGACACGTTGGAAAACTTCAGCCTGCCATTGACAGTTTTTATTATGAAAGCCTCGAAGCTTGTAGAACAAAATAAAACTATTCTAAAACTGTTTTAGGGATGTATAATTTATATCAAGTGGTTCAGCTAGACTATTTCTTATTAATCTCCATCAATCTTTAAACATGTTGACCAGCTCTCTCGGGCTTGTGCGCGAAAACAGAGTTTTTTTTTTCCTGAAAACACAGGCAGTAGGTAGTAGGCAGTATATACTTAATATAGTGATAGGCAGTTGCCGTTTCCTGCATTAAAATTCCGTTTATAATCGGCCCTATCTATGAACCCGTCGACGAGCGCACAAGTAGATAAATGTAGTAAAGTAAGATAAATAACATGATGACACAATAATGCTCACTTGTACAAGTGCCTTTATTTTATTAACCGACTTCAAAAAAGGAGGAGGTTTCTCAATTCGACCGTATATATATATATATATATTTTTTTTAATTTTTTTTTTATGTTTGTTCGCGGACAACTTCGTCGTTTATGAACCGATTTCGATTATTCTTTTTTTGTTCGAAAGGAGATATTCCAAGTGTGGTACCATGGTAATTTTATCGAGGTATGATAAGTATCTCCAGAGATATTGAGATAAACATCTCAAAATTGGTACTGAAAATGAATAGCGCGGCATTGAAGTCGGTTGTTTTTTAGTTTTTAAACGATATTATATTGCCTTTATACAGAATACAGGCTTTAGCTTTGGTTTTGATGTATTTCTGCGAGAGGATCGTACATAGGTTATTATAAGAGGCATTGCAAATAACTGCAATAGCCGCATACGGCCCATCCGAGAATTGCATCGGCATAATTGCAAATTGTCATACGCAGGCTAAAAAATGCAGTACATAAGTTTCTTTGATTTATTATTATAATTGACTTGATTCAAATATGTAATTCAGCTAACCTCCTCCTTTTTGGAAGTCCGTTGAAAAGACAATGCTACGTTAGCTTTTACTGACGGTATCAGAAGCAGTTGTTTAGATGGCGCCGCGCAGGCGCTTTGTGACTGTGATCATCGAGTTGAGATCGAACTTTTACTACAACCAACACCAATATTGTGATATAAAAGCTTTTGCATGGTGGTAGGACACTATCTAGTGTCCGCCTGGCCAGCTACCACCCTCAAGTTAGAAAATCTGTCACCAAACATCTAATGTGTTCCGGCAGCTATCCTTGAGAGCCAGTTCCCATTCTAGGCCTAGCGTGCTTACCATCTTCGACCGCATCTTCACTAACCAACAGGTGAGATAGTGGTCAAACGCTAGCCTATAACGTATATAAAAAAATAAAAAAATAAAATAAAAGCTAGTTCGTATATTTGCTTGTTTAGGACTTCACGGTCAAACGGCTTGACCGATTTCCCTGAAATTTTGCACAGGGACAGCCAGTAATATGGATTAGGCCATAGTATACTTTGTAACGCGCGCGAATTCGCGGTGCTCAGCTAGTGAGTCATATTTGCAACCGTTGGATAGACGACAAAGTTGGTATACTGGTGTAGTGCGGCACCTGCTATGTGGGTCATTGACAATCAGCGCGGCCGTTACACCTGCGTCCGCGCATTACACCGCATCAAGCCTTCTTCTGGTCAATTATTCTTCTGGTTCTTCTCAGTTATCATCATTCATCATCTAATGTTGGAAAGAGAACAATTTACAATTATTTGATACAGTATTTTAGCTGCGAGATAAAATTTTCGGAAGAAGTGGTAACGTTCAAATTAAACCCAAGGTGTTAACTGCACAGCCGCCAGAGTAATCACTAGATTTAGAGACGAATTACTTAATAAAGAAGATTAATAATACATGTATACATCATAATCTGAATAATTACATCATAATTTTGTTAACTACGTAAAAATAAAATTATGTCATAAGTTTTGCACTAAATAAGTGTTATTTAGCCGAGCTAACCATACCACCACTAACGTACGTAATATAGGTACGCTCCTAATGACCGCCTATTTTTGCCATTGTTACAAAAAAACCTTCACGCCTGATTTCTTAAAATGCATGTAAGCAAAATAAATGTTTGTAAAATATGTTAATAGCGAGTGTTGTAGATATTTGTATGTTATTTGAAGGCGAACGTAGTCTACGCAGTAGATGTTTCTAATTTACAAAGTACTTATAAGTAGTTTATTATGTTGTGTGCGATGGTTCGAGGCGGCTCCTGTCGCCGATGCCCCCTGTTCATTGTTCGCAGGTGTTGTTACACATCACAGCAGTGTGTAGGTTTGTGTGCACTAACAATGGTCAACAAACCGTTCTGTGGACATTCCTGGGTGCTACGTACTGGCCACCGCATCGGTCGCTACTCACTGTTTATCAGTAAAACATACAAAATATAAAATAAATTACGCAGCACCAAGAGTAACTTGAGTAAGCTTCAAAGCTTTACTGAACTGAACTTATCTTACATTTGATTTGTCATTGTGACGTGTCGTAAGAACGCTTTGCTTCATTGTTGGTCGCATCGCATCGTTCAACTTTTAAAAATATATACTACTCTCACGTTTTTGTTAGATAGGCTGTCATCAAAAATGTTAGACAATAGCGAAACGAGGGCAGCCAATATTGTCGTAACTCTCATCGTAGCGTCGTTCGTGCCTGAGGTACGCGTGCGGGTCTACTATCTGGAGCGCCATCTGAGTCCAGCACGATAAACCGTCGCTGTAACACCGCCTCACAGGCTACGAATACTAAAACAAGACTATGTTTGGCTCTGATTACCGAAATGTTATGTTTAAGCTGTTTCGACGTCAATGTTATCTATTTTTAAATTTATTGCTGGCCAGATTTAGGACAGTTTATCTCTTGCCTTTCCGTATATATAAAGTACTCTGTGCTCGAGCCTACGACACGATACATTACACAGCCTGATCATGTATCCGCGTACTCGTAACGACGTCGTCTCCGATAGCTCCGATAGCTCGGCGTGCCAACAAATCTGTTATCTAGGCGTGCCATCTGCGTGTAAACTGGCGAACACGATATACACGGTCAGCGACGCCACCGGACTATAACTAATGTTACCGAAGCGGACCCTGGCTGCACGAACGTTGGATATAATGTGTCTAGCGGGTGATCGAGCGGTGGAACCGGACCGCCTGATGCAACGATTCTAATTGCCTGCGAACGGTTGCAACAGTTGCTATCTGTGAATTATTAGCTCAAACAAAAAAGTAATCTTCGCATAAACCCACCTCATCCCTAGGAGTGCGGGAGCGCGGGATCAGAACATCCCGGTCACCCACCTCATCCCTAGAAGTTCGGGAGCGCCGGATCAGTACTTCTCGATCTTTTTACATGTTAGACGGGACTAGACGGGGTGCTTCGAAACTAATCCGATAGTGGCGTCATCACACATTGCTCAGGAGATAATGACTTTGTACGCTGGTGTCTTCATGCAAGTTACCGTCGGCGAAGGTCATATTTTATGCACAGGATTAAATTTAAGTCTCCAACGAAAAGAACGGTCACACTCTGATCTGATTATTTAAAAGTACAAGTATGTTTAAAATGTCCGGAAATACTGTAAGTAAACTAGAGTATTAGGCCCATTGCTAGGTAGAGAAAAACTAATTTTAAGGTGGTAAGTTCCCCTGTTGTATTAGTCGGTAATGTTGGCAGCGAACCAGTCTGCCCGACAATGGGCACAATAGCCGAGCGCCGGCAGCGGCAGGCGGCTCGCAGCGTCATCTATACCACCACTGCCACCACACAATGCACTGACGCAACTTGTTTACTTAGCTGACGTCTGTGGCAACATTACTACTCCAGTTTTAGTTCACCTGTCTGTTTGCTGCAGCCTCAAATTGATATTTTGCTATTATTTTATCGATTTTTTTGTGACGGCTTCTTTGTTCCGTCGTGGCTCCATATCTGCAAAAACTTGGAGTGGCGAGTTCGAATTTCAGACGCTGCGAAAGTTTGTGCGGCAGATGTATAAGTACATATTTTTGAGCATAGATTTGTCAGGGATCTTTTAGTTTAGCTATACTTAGACAGTTTTCAATTTCTGAATGTTACCAAAAACATTGACTGTTTGTTGATTTTAATTATAAAATGCAATGGTATTTTATATATGTGTGGTATTTTATTATGTGTTTTTGGTCGAGGATAAAATTAATTGAATTTCAATTTCTATTTCATATAGGTATAAGATATCTAGTAGGCGTGCATTGTTTAAAGTGATTTTAAGAATGTCTTTATTCAAATAAGAGTTGAATAAGTACTTTCACTACTTAACGCAACAATTAGATCTAAATTGAAAATCATAAAGTAAGTTTTCCATTAGAACTACTCTCCTATAGTTAACTACTCTTTAGTTTGTCAAAATGAGCAAACATATATAAATAAATAAATAAAACTGGCCAAGTGCGAGTCAGCATCGCGTCTCTTATCGCACACTTAGGGAGGGTTCCGTACAATACGAAACATAACAGAGTTTCAACCACATATATTTGATTAATTGATATTACCAAGAATATTTGGTTTGGTCGCGATCTAGAAAGACGGGGCTCGTTTACTAGCGCCATCTATGTCATTTTGCCGAAACTAATTAGATAGATGGCGTTTAAAAACACGTTTTTTGTATGGGGACCCCTTTTAATTTTTAACTTTATTTTGTTTTTAGTATTTGTTGTTCTAGCGGCAACAGAAATACACCATCTGTGAAAATTTCAACTATCTAACTATCACGGTTAATGAGCTATAGCCTGGTGACAGACGGACAGACAGACAGACAGACAGACAGACAGACATACAGACAGACAGACAGACAGACAGACAGACAGACAGACGGACAGCGGAGTCTTAGTAATAGGGTCCCGTTTTACCCTTTGGGTACGGAACCCTAAAAAGAAGTGGTTTCCATCAATAAACTTGTGAGCAAACTGCTCCATTGTATAAATATTTGATACGTTTCTTGTATTCATACCATACGAGTATTTGCAATACCTGGTAAAATATAGGTAAAATACTACATTAAACGCGTAGTTCGATAGATAATTTTTAGCGGTAAATTATCTTAGATAATATCATTATGACTTATTTACAAGTGTTTTCGACGTGCATTCTGATTTGTAATTTTCGTAAAGCTACAATTAAAATACACTTTGTCAACAATATAAATAAAGGATAGTACAATCATTTGCGCACACACTCTCACACCAACATATGTATGTACCTATGTAAATGAACCGTTTCAAAATAAGTTAGACAAGTACTCGTACCTAATATCACAGTTTTTATGATTGTAAAATTTTAAGTAGGTATTAGGTGCCATAGAACAAAATAATTTGTATTGGCCTCCCTTTATCGGCTTCAATAGTCTGAACAAAAGAGGGTGCGAGGGTTCTATTGATTTAAAACTAGCAGCGTCTCGCGGTTTCACCCGCGTTGTTCCCGTTCTCGTGAGAATATGGGGATAAAATATAGTTTATGCTCAGACCAAATATATATAATAGAGTTCATGTTACTTGCTGATAATGTAGCTTTCCATTAATGAAATAATTTTTGATATCGGTCTAGTCGTTTTTGAGTTAAATCGTAACAAACAAACAATCGAAAAATCAATACTATAATCCGTGCCATAAAGATTGGTACTAAAGTGCATCGACCTCTCGTCAGCCGCTAAGAAAAAATGAGTATAATGAATGAGGAGAATGAGAGAACTTAAAATTTTGCCAAAATTAAAATCAACAATATCTATTTATCATTGATGTTTATTACAAATCTTCATATTACTAGAACACATTTGATATATTTAATGTCGTATTTTCATGTTCTCGATATTTATTATCCGTTTTTATTTATAAAAGGGATTTTAATGCGATAAGAGTGTTTTATGTGATACTTTATTTTAATGAATATTAACGAACATCTCTTTTTGTAATTTTTCTACTTGAAATTAAAAAAAATAACCATTACAACTTCTTTTATAATACTTACGAAACTACTTCCTGAAATTAAACAAAACGCGAGTTATTTCATTTTACCTGGAACATGTTTTTACGTCAGGCAACAGAGATGATTCACCTTCGGCAATAATAAATTAATTTATTTTATAAATAAATTTTGGCAAGAATTAAGTGATGGCAATTATATAATTAAACTAGAAGTGCCCCGCGGCTTCGCCCGCGTTAAAACTTCTTTTATTTACTTAAAACTGTTCTTTTGTAAAACGATTCTATCATTATTTACATAAAATAAGAATTAGCCAAATCGGTTCACCCTTTTTCATGTTATAGCGTGACTAAGGCAATTCGGGATTCATATTTATAAAAACCGAAATACCCAAATTTTCAGACTTTGTTAACTCATTTCAAAAAATCCTACAACACGTACTTTATCTCATCTTATTTCGCCATTTCAAGAATCAAAGAATCAAAGCATTTATTCAGTATGTAGGCAGTATAAATATACGCACATATACACGTCAAAATCATAAATCATAAAATAAATCATAACCAATTATCAAGTAAACATAGCAAAAGCAAAATTTAACGTTTTGAATTAGAAAAAAAAAATGAACCATTCAGCTGTCATCCAATCGTTTACGTCAGAATATTTAAAAAAAAATAAAGTAGGTTAAAACCAACCATACATGTAACTGCGTGTTTCAGTACTTCAGACAATTTTTATATAAAAAAAATAAAAAAAGTGAAATAGTGAAACACAACATAGAGAAACGCATACCGATCACAGTACATATCATGATCCAAATGGAACTGATAGTCCGTCTGTCAGCTGCATAATATTGTTTAAATAAAAATTTTTGCCAACTTTGAATCCCTGTTCAGTATTTGGAAGGATTTTTAGAAAATCCCTTCTGAGCGGATACCTACGTCATAATAACTATCTGCATTATACATTTCAGCGCAATCCGAAACAATATTGATTTTTGGACTTTGTTACCCCACTTCACCCTTTTAGGGGTGGAATTTCGAAAGAGCCTGAAACACGTATTTACTTACTTAAGTACTTGTGTTATGTTTCAAATATAAAAGACTATCTAATCTTGTTTCTCCATACAAACTTTGAACCCCCGTTTCATCCCCTTCAGGAGGGAATTTTGGAAAATAACTTCGTAATAACTATCTGCATGCCAAATTTCAGCACAATCCGAAACAATATTGATTTTCACACGTTGTTACCCCATTTCACCCTCTTAGGGGTGTAATTAAAAAAAAACCTGAAACACGTATTTACTTATTTTTGTACTGGAGCATTTGTATGCAGTTTCGAATAGAAAATGCTATATGATCTTGTTTCTCCATACAAACTTTGAACCACCGTTTCATCCCCTTCAGGGGTGAATTTTGGAGAATCCTTTCTCAGGGGGCACTTACGTCATAATAACTATCTGCATGCCAAATTTAAGCGCAATCCGAAACAATATTGATTTTCACACTTTGTTACCCCATTTTACCCTCTTAGGGGTGTAATAAAAAAAAACCTGAAACACGTATTTACTTATTTTTTTTACTGGAGCACTTGTATGAAGTTTTTGAATAGTAAATACTATCTAATCTTGTTTCTCCATACAAACTTTGAACCCCCGTTTCATCCCTTTCAGGGGATAATTTTGGAAAATCCTTTCTCAGAGGGCTTTTACATCGTAATAACTATCTGCATACCAAATTTTAAGTGTAATCCGATACAATATTGATTTTCACACTTTTGTTACCCCATTTCACCCTCTTAGATGTGTAATTAAAAAAAAATTGAAACACTTATATACTCATTTTTTTACTCGAGCACTTGTATGAAGTTTTGGAATAGAAAATACTATCTAGTCTTGTCTCTCCATACAAACTTTGAAACCCCGTTTCATCCCCTGCAGGGGTGAATTTTGAAAAATCCTTTTTCTGAGGTAACTAACGTTGTAATAACTATCTGCATGCCAAATTTCAGTGCAATCCAAAACAATATTGATTTTCACACTTTGTTACCCCATTTCACCCTCTTAGGGGTGGATTTTCAAAAAAACCTGAAACACGTATTTACTTATTTTTTTACTGGACCACTTGTGTGAAGTTTCGGATAGAAAAGACTATCTAATCTTGTTTCTCCATACAAACTTTGAACCCCCATTTCATCCCCTTAATTAACTAAATTTTCCAAAATTCACCCCGAATTTTGGAAAATCCTTTCTTAGTACACCCTTACGTACTAATACAAATATATCGTCCAAATTTCAAGTCTCTACGACCAGCGGTTTAGGCTGTGCGACGTCTGTCAGTCAGTCAGTCAGTATGTCAGGACAAAGATTCTTATAGTATTAGATGTACCAACAATATAAAATAAATCATATGAAATATATTTTATTTATTTATTTTCCAACACACATTAATCCTACATTAAACCCAATATATTAATGCAAACTCCATCTCAAATAAATATGTATACATGTTTTAGAAAAAAAACTTTGGATATTTTAGTGCCAAATAAAAATTAGAACACACCGCTAAGTAAAAAGAAAACCTACCTAATTATAATCACAGTCATAAAAGGTTTGTCACCGCTGCTAGGCCACTGAAAGGTCAACGCACTTTAGTGCCAATCTATATGGCACATATTATATTCTCTTTATAATATTAGTTTAGAGAATTGCATCCTCTTGTACCCATCATAGAAGCCGAAAAAGAGGGTGCCAATGCAAAGTATGATATTATTACTAGTTATCAAAACAAAATCGGCAAAAAAATATTTTCTGCTTGCTTTACTTGATTTGAGCTCTCTCTACAATATTCGTCCTCCATGGTTATTACGTGTTTGATGTTTGCTTGCGAAAAACAGTCGATCGCGTGTTTGTGGTAAATATTGAGGGTTTAGCGAGCGTGTTTGTCGATACGAGTGTGTCGGCTTGTTTCGGCGATTATACGCACTCGTTGACGTCGTGTGTGCAGATTTGCCGACCGCCTCCTAGGATTTGTCCTATTATTGTTATATTGTTTTTATTATTATCCTCCTAGGATTAGTAGCAATTCTCCTATCTGTTCTGTTTATTAAGTGCAGCAGGGGCGATTTTAATGTTATTTTATCGATTTCATAATATTTGATGTCAGAAGTCTTTCTTCCGTGTGGTACACAAAGTACAAGTTAAAAATAAATAATAAAATAAAAACACATTTATTGCCTAAAAAGATTACACTAGATAAATAGATTACAAAATACAATAAGCACAATAATATTTTGGCAACTGGAATAGACTCGGCACTGTTCTGCGTAGACTGCATGGGTCTACGCAGGGCTGATTTTCAGTCTACCCCATTGCTCGAACTAAGTTGGTCGTCGAGCGATTAGCTAGTAAGCGGGATTTACATACGTGGTTTATAGTTATAGTGGTTTATCATAGTTATAGTTAAGTTCAAATGGTTGGATTCAGAAACTCAGTCTTCTTTGATTCTCTGCTAAATGTAGCATGGATTGGTTCAAGTAGGTACTGTAAGGTTGGTCATTGATCAATTTGCTCGAGTGACTGGCCCGCAGCCCAGTGCATCGTCCGTTGACCTAAAAAATCAACACAACTTCATAGCGGTCTTGGCGCCTACTGATAACAAAGAAATATAAAGGTAGATAGAACTGCCCAAGTTCGTGTTGAGCTCATATACTAAAGGTTCCGTACATACCATATTTTGTTCGTTATTTTTATATTAAGATAATGTCTGTTTTTATAATCATTTTTTTAACATTAGTATTTTTGGAGTCGGAATCACTTTTAGTAAATATTTAGAACTAGCACGTACAATACTTATAACAATTGTAATTACATAAAGTTTGATGTTAGATAAAATCGATTTTTATTATTGAATTTAAAATGTTTCTGTTTCTGTGAAATTATCTATAAATTACATTTATATATATAACATTATAAATTAAAAACTGTGATCGATAGTCATATTAATATTTAAAGATTAAAATGTCACGCGTCTCTCGTTGCGTCAGATGCTCGTGGGTTTACAAATAGGAACACGTTTTTGTCGTACGAACCTCTAAAAAGATGGCGCCGGCTCTATCACTTTTTGCGATGTGGAATTTCAATTTGGATTGTGATTTTTACTTCTTATATTATTTGTAGAACGCTTGTTATAATACAAACCCTTTTTATTACTTTGCATCATCACGAACTTTGCCTATATTATTCCGAATTACCGTTAGGGCTTTCAAATAAAATATAAACCAAACAAAATATTGAAAGTGTATCATAGTGTAACTACAATATATACAAAAGTTACGTTTGCTGCAGTTTCATGTGTCCACTTTAGAACTGTGGTACAGTCAGCTGTTTTGGCATTTACCTAAACTCACATTTGGCTTACTATATGTATGTCATCATCGTAATCGGCTGTTGTAATATTTTATACGTATAAATAGGTAAATATTGCACTTTATATTTATTAGCCTTGCAGTTCTGTGTCAATAATACACTGTGATGATTTAATTTTTATAGTTGCGTAATTATTTTTATAGTTTAGTTTTTGCACAGAAATTGTAATATTTAGAAGAATTAATATTTAACAACGTATGAACATATCGTTTATTAATGATACTTAACTAAAATAACAAGGAAGTGTTCCCGCTGAGGCACTCAAAGTCCTCGAAGCCTCTCCGAGTTCTCGACTACCTCTCAGAGTATATGTTTATTTCTCATACCATTTTGTACTGTGCACCACGGAGTAGGTATGTGTTTCATGTTAAGTGCAATCCGGGGTTCTTCAAATCGCGAGTGAACCCATATCACGCATAAAAAACCGGCCAAGTCGAGTTGGACTCGCCCATCGAGGCTTCAGTACCAATTTTCAGACTAGGTTAAGGGACAAACTTAACTTTGTAGTTCGATCCATAGAAAATGTATTGCAACAACTACAAATAGTAAGTATACCTTTTTTGTTATTAAACTACATATTTGCGGTTTTCAGATTTATTCCTTTATAAGTGCTTCAAGACCTTGCTTCTTGCCGAATTACATGATTCTAGGTCAACGGGTCAACGGTACCCTATAGGTTTTCGACCCAAAACCTATAGGATACTTGCGGTTGACCTAGAATTGTCAAATTTGGTTAAAAGCAAGGTCTTATAGCACAAGTAAAGGGAAAATTCCGGAAAATAAAAAAAGTTGAAAATTAAGGTAAATGTTGATACTTACAAAATTTTTGCAAAAATCTAAATTTGCCTATAACTTTTTATCATGTTCTTATAGGACCTTTATTTTTATACACCTAATAGGGACTTTAGTATCTGGTATAAATTTCAACTTGCTAGGTCCACCCGTTCCTGAAAATCGGTTGTGACACTCGGACTCTGACAGACAGACGGACAAGAAAGTGATCTTATAAGGGTTCCTTTTTTACCTTTTGAGGTACAGAACCCTAAAAAGAGTACCAATGTTATCTAGGAAGCTCTACTCAATTACGAGCTAGCGCCAGAGATAAGCACGATAGCTCGTGTCATTATAATATTTATGAACTCTACGACTCTATTGGCAATAACAAGGCAAATACAACATGTAAAGCAAGTATTTATGTAAGGAATTTGAAGTATCTGTATTGGCCTATTATATCCTAGAAGTTTAACAATTTCGTAACAGAATTTGTAAAATGGGGCCAAAACATTGTCCATGCCAAAATCCGTCGTAAACCGCAGAAGGTGGCAGAAGACATGGTAATATTATGATATTACCGTGCAGAAGATGCCTCTCGGTACATTGTGTGCGTGAGTTGGACCCTGTCCAAGTGTCCTAACTGCGACTTTCACACGGAAGGTCCTGTTTCGAGGCAGACCCCGTCCATTATCCTATTGAGAATTGAGGGCGCTGGATTGGAAGATAGCTGCGCTTACACCAACTGCCGTAATGCCAGATTAGGCCGTGTCATCATGCTCACACATTAAAATATATTTGACTTGTAGATAACTTTTATAAGTTGTACATGCTGCCTGCCTCTGTTAAGAGTTCAATAAGATCAAACAGTTCATCACGTTCACACATTCCAATACAAGTTTTTTATATTGAACTAGCTGACACCCGACTTCTTTGCCATACACTAAGAATGTTATCAGTGTAAAGCTCCATCAAAGAACATTTGTGTGATCTGAGTTAATCAGGTTTTGTGTAAAAATCATGATTTTATTTTCACCAAAAGTGGCCTATGTTCATCCTCATTCTATAAAATATCTCCTTGTTAAATTTCAGTAAACTCGGATCGTCCGTTGAGGCGTGATTAGGTAACAAACAGACAGAGTGACAGAGTTACAAACGTTAATTACAGAGTACATAATATTAGTCTGGATTTCTTTTACGGTGTCGTTTTCTCTCTTTTCAGTAGAGTGGGATACAGGTATGTTATGTCTACTTTCAGTAGAGTGGGATACAGGTATGTTTTGTCTCCTTTCAGTAGAGTAGGATACAGGTATGTTATGTCTCCTTTCAGTAGAGTGGGATACAGGTATGTTTTGTCTCCTTTCAGTAGAGTGGGATACAGGTATGTTATGTCTCCTTTCAGCAGAGTAGCATACAGGTATGTTTTGTCTCCTTTCAGTAGAGTGGGATACAGGTATGTTTTGTCTCCTTTCAGTAGAGTGGGATACAGTTATGTTTTTTCTCCTTTCAGTAGAGTGGGATACGGGTATGTTTTGTCTCCTCCTTTTGTCTCCTTACTTTTCTTGTAGTTAGGTATTATTTATTTTCAGGCTACTAATAAACTAATAGAAAAGTTACTTTATACCGTACTGTCTGTTGGTTTATGTCTCTGTCTCTAGAGCATTTTGAAATATATTTGTTTGAGTTGTAGATCGTTAAATATGTGCAGTTAGCTTTACAAAGCGACAACGGGTCGGTCCCGTATCGGTGACGGTGTCGCCGGGACACAGGACACGGCTTGCTTACAGAAGCTCATTTATTTTCGTCAAGCCGGAGTGATGGGCCGGCCGATACCAGCCGTCGCTCTTTATTTATGCACCTCATTTCGCCCCGTCGCGTCGCCTCGTCGCCGAGGGAAGCATTTCCTTTTCAATTGTCGTCCTGATTGTGTCGCTTCTTGTTTGTAAATTGTCCACAATTGTCACCAGCCAGATGGAACTCTCTCGAGGATACTTACTAAATTTCCTTTCTTTTGAAGATGATTCATTGTCTTTTGATGGGCCCTGTATTGACGTTTCTCTATTAATTCTATTAAGTCTTTGCGGTATTATATCTTTGCTTTATTATGAAATGATTAGACTGTAACCTAAATATCGATTACCTAGATGATGATTTTGTCCAATTAGTGTAAGTAAGCGATTCGTAAGTGGTGTGATTGCGTGGAGGTCGTTGACTTCGGCCGCGTGCGTTTGCGCACCTCGCGATACATTTTCGATGATGCGAGTTTTCCTCGCGTCCGACATCCGGCTGAAGCCAGCGCCGCGACGCCGCCGTGCCCCAGCTCGACAGCCTCTGCTGCAATGCTTTCAGTACCGTCCGAGACCTCCATATAGCAACATCTAATTGTTGCACAATCAGTGCTCGTATTATTTTAGACTAGACACGGTCCTTCATAATATTGGTAAGACTTTTTACTTTACTAGAACACGTTTAGTGTTCGAATTATTTCTGTTACGATAATTATTGTTTCTGTTTTAGTTTCTGTTTCGTCTGTTTAGCTTTCGTTTATTTGGGGACTTAACAAAGCGACTAGGTACATCGTCCGATCAGTAACTTTGAAGAGTGACACAATGTTGCCATAGTTTGGCACGATTACAATCTTGGCATTTGTTACCAACATTATTAAATTATTTTGTGTATTGTTTCAGGTCAATAGGCGACATGGCGTCGTCAAGATACCTCCCAGCGCTGATGGCAACACTACATTTCATAGCATTCACATATGGAGGTGAGTTCACTTTCATTACCTACTACTATTGGTGACTGTAACGTATATATAATATATATATATATATATATATATATATATATATATATATATATATATATATATATATATATATAATATAGATAAACATTTACAACTGCCGATTGATTTCTCAAAAATCTTTGATTATCTCTAAGTTTTGTAAATTAATTGTATTCCAACATTTCAACGGTAACTTGTGAATTTTAAAATAGAATGTTAATGAACTTAATATTCAGAAACTTTTGATCGCGGACAGAATTTTCAGCATGGGCATAAGCATTAAGCAATTCATGATTAATTCTAAAACACTCGCAAACGTAAAGTTGAAAACTTTTTATAGCTACGTTATAGCTAGGTATCCTATAATAGGACAACCTATTCTATACTAGGAGGCGCCACTGCTTTATAATTGTGGATTGGATATGTTATATCCCGAACAAAGCGATTTGCTTCTTCTTTCGTTATACGTACCGCCAAGGAATGGAATTCTCAGCACGCAGAGTCTGTTTTATAAAAAAGAACTTTAATTCGCGTAAAGTGTGTGAACACGGTTATAAAATAAATTATCGGCTAATTAACATGTTTTCATGTTTCGAGAAGAGTCGTAAAGTTTTTGTTTGTTTTATAAAAAGCGGACACCTGTGCTTTAATTGTTGTCTGATGCCGCTGACTCACCTCGAAGGTCGATGCTATTATAAAAGTTAAAGTCTGTGAACCTATAACGCCATTAGATTCTTAGGTGTAGCTTTGGTTTTGGTTTGAACTTGAAATTGATTGCTAAAGTACGATAACTTCTTGGTAATTACGTGTCATATTTATAGTCAAAGTTAGTCAAAGACTGTTACTCGACGGCAAGGATTTCTATTATTATCTAGGCGACTTTAATAATTCTACAATGTTCATGCATTTATTGATCCATCTAGCCTGTGATTTAACTTTAAATTTTATTGTAAAGTTTCATCAACCTAAAATGTTGTGCACTAATTCCCTGCGAAATAAATGACATCATCGTAAACAATAGACTTAATTAAATTCAGAGCTTTCGTCTCTCTATATCTCTTCTGATTGGCTCTCTAGGTATGTGCCAACGATGTGTCTGAAGAATGTCAAAATATGTGTATAAATACGAATATGGTTCATTATATTTTGTGTTGTTCTGTTGACCTTCACCTCTGCGTGTTTTACCAACGATGCCTAGATTGTACTTAAAAACAAATCGCTAGACGAAGTATGCGCTATCACAGAGTTTAATGAGGCGAAATGACCGTCGGAAAGTCCTGGCCGATGTGGGACCTTGTCGCAGTAAGATGTTCGTGGATAACATTCGCTGGCTGTGCCGGCTGGTGAGGTGTGGAGGTGTGACAGGGTAGTGTGGAGGTAGGTGCTATGCAAGCCCATGTCCATGCTAGACGGGCGGCGCGCGGGCCGGCCTGGAGCTGCCCCAACGGCATTCCGCGCATGACTCACTGGCTGCCGTGTGGTACTATACTGTCATACCGTGCTCATTTACATACTGAGTATTCTATTTTCTTTATGTCATTAAAAATAAATGTGTATATGTAACTTTTAACGGGATAGCACTGATATATTGTTTGTTGACCTTTATGTTATTGTATCTATTTTATTTGAGGTATTGCTATCGGCGTTAGTCCTACTTCCGCTCTCAGGCCATTCTGAAAACCAGCGTCTTGGTTTATTGGGGTCTATGATCCAAAAATCTGGACATTTGTGCTGACACAGTCTGTTTCAGCACCTCATATTGCATTCCTTTTTTGTTTTCTGTTTTATTTATTATTGTTATTATTTGTCAAAATGTCAAATATCTTAATATCATCTGTGTAATTTGAGGACGGCTGAATAAATTATTTTTCTTTCTTTTTTCTTTTTATCTTTATGATTTTTATGAAAAATAAGCAAAATAAATTGAGGGAGAAATTACTTAGGAGAAATTACCTTTATAGATTGCGGGTGAAACCGAGATGACGAATATTTTCCATATTAAAAGATAACTTAAAACTTCAAACTGTTTCGATATATTCTATCATCTAATAAGGATGCTGAAACTATATTTTTTTTAAATTAACAATTTCACGGCAGAATGTATTGTTAGTAGTAATACGTATTAGTGGCAGCTACATACCACGTCACATTCGCGGAGGCTGTAATGACCGCGCGCATCTTGCTATCTCGCGGAGGCATGCCTTATCCTTATTACATATATAAATGAACCGAAAACCGTGAACCCAATCCAGACATAAGCATATTTAGCTTAGTTGGAGGGGTTAACAAGAATACTAGTAATGTGCAACCCACATTGCGAGTAATCTTTTTCTTTCGTAAAATATATATATATATGTACATATAGGTACCATGCTATAATTAGTGCTTAGGAAGCTTTACTCTAACTAAAATTTGTGGAAATAGCACCTTTGTTTCGTCTTTTTGAAAAAGAAAATGTATGTATGCAAACTATATTTTTTTGTATTACATTCTGAACTTTTGTATTCCCTGTAGGTGTACCTTTAGTTCGTTCATTTTAATTAAATTTCATTGGAGTAGATTACGTCAACGTTGTTTTTGTCATGATGCATCAAGTCTTGATGCTTTATTGAAAAGTGTTTTAGTAAACAAATAAAAGCTTTTTTAAACCAGATCTTATTGTTCAAAATATGTCATACTATGGATACTAGCAACTCACCCCGTCTCCGCATGGGTGACATTTTTATTACATGTCGGACGTTGGTGTAAGGGGCCGTCCGTGCCCCAATGGGTTTTTCTGTGTGCGATCATGAATCATGGGTGTTTCACGGGTCCACATTTGCCACCAAAATGTAACCACACTATTTAAGAGTGGTTTCACTTTTAGGTGAGTTTACGTCTTCTGGATTATCTGTATTCTGAAATTTTTTATTTAGATCAAAATGGTTATTGTGAGTCAACCTAGAAGATAGAAATATGTCATCGCAGACTTTTTATAGGTCATATTAAGTTGTACAACTTTTCTATAGTCTTCTAGCTCTAGTTCTATTTTCATAGCCGTTTCATTGTTTAGGTTGTAAAATATGTCTCCACGACAATACTTATCATATATAAACGGGATGATGTAAACTCTATCGGCGAGTCAATTCTAAATATTAGTGACATAATTTATAAATAAATGATAGGTATTTTCAGAGATTCGTTTTGAGAGTTAGACCATTCTAGGCCTAGCATGTTTATCATCTTCGAACACATCATCGCTTACCACCAGGTGAGATAGTGGTCAAACGCCAGCCTCTAAGATAATAAAAAAAGCTGGTACAAACAAACTTACAAACGTTAAGTACCTCTTTATTTAGTTTAGATGATGAGTTGACTGATATGATCGTGCGGGTACAACCTGCTTAAAACATATTAGTAACCGACGACCACTTAACTTTAAACGCCGCAGAAGTGCGTCATCATGCAAATAGCCGTGTTTAGATGAATACCAGGGAAGCCCAACTTCTGAGATGTACGTGCCGACCGCCGACGTCTCATGAATTAATAATGGACATCCTGATTGCTAACTGCCACATTTATTTACTCGAGACCTCGCAAAATGTTTAATTATAATATCTGGAAATACTAAGCCATAGATAAACACTCTGGGTAATTCGTGTCCTATGCTCTCGTCGCTTCGTTCTAAAACTGCATTCTTTTGCGATTATATTGAAAGTAAATATTGAAATGTATTGTCGATTCGATTTACTAAAGAAAATGTTGCACAGTAATTAACGATAATAAATAGAGCGTGTGCTGCATTATGTTATTGTTCAACTTGTAATAAAACAAAGCGATAATAGCACAAAGGTGCATGGCGCCTACCGTTTAGTAAGTAACTAGCGATTATGTTCATAGGTACCTCTCCCTTCATCGTTCGAGACAATGGACGTCTCTCGGAACACTCACCATTTCTATATAACCACGACACAAACACCCGTAATGGATGTCAGCAAATATTAACTCGACAAATGAAGTCAAACAATAACGAGGCAAAAGGTCAAAGATATTCAGGTTGTTAGAATAATTTGCTGGAAAAACCAATTTCACCTCTTCAAACAAAGTAAAACATTATTAATGTATGTATGATAAACGCCCACGTCTCACAACTCTGCGATGCCTCGTACGACTTCGTGTTTTATAACAAAGGAAAGCATACTTGTAGAAACGTTTCTTTCGTAGTGAGTCGTCAAAGGCGAAAGAACGCAATCTGAAGCTGAGAGGTTTTTGCCGAGAAACTGGCGCCATCGTGCCTGCGCCAGCCTCGATAAGTGTTCCAAATAGACGGCAAAAACTACGGCGTGACGTGACGTGACACACCAACACTACGTGTCATTGGAGGGTCGGTTCCGACAGGGCTCATCCACCGTTTTTTACTATTTTTTTTAATGAAAATAATATTCTTAGATAACACAGCTCTTGGAGATAATTTGAAAATTAGAAGGACTGCAAAGTCAAGTCTTTAAACTGGCAATATTGCGATATAACTAAATCAAAATGTTGTTGTAAGCTTCAATTACCTATTTTAATTGATTATATTTACTTTAGTTGCTATGCATATTACATATATCGGGTGTAACCGAACTGAACCGAACGGGGTAAATAAAACAGAAGTAATGGAAATCAAAATGTCAATTCGCGAAAATGTCGTTAAATAGATTTATAATTTATTTATTACCGAAGCGTAGACGAGGGAAGACGGCAAATTGGCGGCAAATTGGAGCAATACGAGTTGTAACAAGGGCGCGTCCGTATCGATCGTTCCCGTGACATGCCGTGTCTATCCCTAACCTATCCGGGACACGGGCACAGAGCCTCGCACTGGGATGCGGCGTACATTGAGGCTTTCCTTTTGTTACGGATACGGGACGTACGAATATAGCAGCAAAGGACAGCGTGCCTGTCGATACAACCCGATAGTGTCGGATTTGCTTCATATCGACGATTCTCGCTCATATCGCTCGGAATTAAAACAGTGCAATTATAATAGATGTGTGCGAGAAAATAACAAGTGACATTGATCCAGTTTAACACATGTATTGTGTAATCAAATAAGACGGTAATGTTATGTTAATGAAGTGCCACTTTTATTTTTATTGACACATGTGCGACGTAATTGAGCAAGTTAACGTTCTGATTGGCGACAATTGTATATGACATTATTTTTTATCGTCTAATGATTACCTTTTTATGAAGCTAAGTCGAAAACATCTTTTACAATGGTAGATCATCTCAAACACGTAACGATCTCGAGCCAGACTTCTGCAAACATAATATCTACATCGTAATAATAATTCAGCAATGTGTATGAAAGGGGTGCTTTATATTCCGAATATTTGAGTGAAATCGTCGAGTGGAATGGGGGATGAAAATGAAAAATGGACGGAGTTTTCCATTTATTCACGATTGAAAACAAATGACGCGCGTACCCGACGTATACATAGCTGCGGTTTTGTTTCATCTAATATTTTTGTTACTGTTATGTTGACAACCTACTATCGGTAAAACTAGAATAGGGATTATTAAAATTAAAAAAAGAGAACTGAAGAACGCAAAAACTGAAAAACACACACTAATGTACAATTACAGATTGAAATTAATAAATCTTCATATAATACTAAAGGTACGGCCACACAGCGGCGTTTTACGATCTGCGGGCGCGATCTCAGTACTTTTCAATTGTTTTCTGATCGCGTTTGGTGTGAACCAGTCGGTACAAATACTACTGCGCTATCTAATTTCCGCCTAGATCGCGCACGCAGGACGCTGCGGTGTGTCCGTACCTTAACTTAGCCTGCGCTAAAAAATAGCAAAATTTTAACTAAATTGGTTAAGGCGTAAAGACGTGATAAACATAATTTAAAATCGTTTACAAAGCGAAAATACATGACATCAAGTCCCGCGCTACTCATTTTAATATACATGACATCAAGTCCCGCGCTACTCATTTTAATATACATGACATCAAGTCCCGCGCTACTCATTTTAATATACATGACATCAAGTCCCGCGCTACTAATTTTAATATACATGACATCAAGTCCCGCGCTACTAATTTTAATATACATGACATCAAGTCCCGCGCTACTCATTTTAATATACATGACATCAAGTCCCGCGCTACTAATTTTAATATACATGACATCAAGTCCCGCGCTACTAATTTTAATATACATGACATCAAGTCCCGCGCTACTCATTTTAATATACATGACATCAAGTCCCGCGCTACTCATTTTAATATACATGACATCAAGTCCCGCGCTACTCATTTTAATATACATGACATCAAGTCCCGCGCTACTAATTTTAATATACATGACATCAAGTCCCGCGCTACTAATTTTAATATACATGACATCAAGTCCCGCGCTACTAATTTTAATATACATGACATCAAGTCCCGCGCTACTAATTTTAATATACATGACATCAAGTCCCGCGCTACTAATTTTAATATACATGACATCAAGTCCCGCGCTACTAATTTTAATATACATGACATCAAGTCCCGCGCTACTAATTTTAATATACATGACATCAAGTCCCGCGCTACTCATTTTAATATACATGACATCAAGTCCCGCGCTACTCATTTTAATATACATGACATCAAGTCCCGCGCTACTAATTTTAATATACATGACATCAAGTCCCGCGCTACTAATTTTAATATACATGACATCAAGTCCCGCGCTACTAATTTTAATATACATGACATCAAGTCCCGCGCTACTCATTTTAATATACATGACATCAAGTCCCGCGCTACTAATTTTAATATACATGACATCAAGTCCCGCGCTACTAATTTTAATATACATGACATCAAGTCCCGCGCTACTAATTTTAATATACATGACATCAAGTCCCGCGCTACTAATTTTAATATACATGACATCAAGTCCCGCGCTACTAATTTTAATATACATGACATCAAGTCCCGCGCAACTCATTTTAATATACATGACATCAAGTCCCGCGCTACTCATTTTAATATACATGACATCAAGTCCCGCGCTACTAATTTTAATATACATGACATCAAGTCCCGCGCTACTAATTTTAATATACATGACATCAAGTCCCGCGCTACTCATTTTAATATACATGACATCAAGTCCCGCGCTACTCATTTTAATATACATGACATCAAGTCCCGCGCTACTAATTTTAATATACATGACATCAAGTCCCGCGCTACTAATTTTAATATACATGACATCAAGTCCCGCGCTACTAATTTTAATATACATGACATCAAGTCCCGCGCTACTCATTTTAATATACATGACATCAAGTCCCGCGCTACTCATTTTAATATACATGACATCAAGTCCCGCGCTACTAATTTTAATATACATGACATCAAGTCCCGCGCTACTAATTTTAATATACATGACATCAAGTCCCGCGCTACTAATTTTAATATACATGACATCAAGTCCCGCGCTACTCATTTTAATATACATGACATCAAGTCCCGCGCTACTCATTTTATTATACATGACATCAAGTCCCGCGCTACTCATTTTAATATACATGACATCAAGTCCCGCGCTACTCATTTTAATATACATGACATCAAGTCCCGCGCTACTCATTTTAATATACATGACATCAAGTCCCGCGCTACTAATTTTAATATACATGACATCAAGTCCCGCGCTACTAATTTTAATATACATGACATCAAGTCCCGCGCTACTCATTTTAATATACATGACATCAAGTCCCGCGCTACTCATTTTAATATACATGACATCAAGTCCCGCGCTACTCATTTTAATATACATGACATCAAGTCCCGCGCTACTAATTTTAATATACATGACATCAAGTCCCGCGCTACTCATTTTAATATACATGACATCAAGTCCCGCGCTACTCATTTTAATATACATGACATCAAGTCCCGCGCTACTCATTTTAATATACATGACATCAAGTCCCGCGCTACTCATTTTCAGTAGCAAGTTTGAGTTGTTTATCTCTATATCTTTGGAGATACTCATCAAATCGAATAAAATCTAAACAAATGAAGAGTTCTAAATTTGTTTGAGGTAACAAATATAAAAAATACAGTCACATTGAGAACCTCCCCCTTTTTAGGGTTCCGAACCCAAAGGGTACCAACGGAACCCTATTACTGAGACTCCGCTGTCCGTCTGTCTGTCTGTCTGTCTGTCTGTCTGTCCCTCTGTCACCAGGCTGTATCTCATGAACCGTGATAGACGGTTGAAATTTTCACAGATGATGTATTTCTGTTGCCACTATAACAACAAATACTAAAAACAGAACAAAGTTAAGAATTAAAGGGGGTCCCCATACAAAAAACGTGTTTTTACTTTAGCGCCATCTATAAACGATTCTTTACCAGTGTTTTTCAACCTTTTTCATGACGCGACGCGACCCCCTTAGTATGAAATAACCTGCCAAGTGCGTGTCAGGCCACGCGCAGTGTAGGGTTCCGTAGTAGCCTGTTATTCAATGCAAGTTTTTACCCGTTATAAACAAGCAACAAGGTACTCCGTCTTTGTCACTTTAAAGGATTTATTCTGAGGATTTTGTATTTGGTACAAAATTATCCAACACCCAAGTTCAACGACTATTACTGCTAAAGCTAAACTAATAAAGTTATCTTAACCGCTATAATGTTTCTTTAATGTTCATGAAATGCGCTATTGTCACGAATTTTTCCAGATTTTTCAAGCCAGCAGTTTAGCTTTTAGGAGGGGGAGGGGGGGGGGGGGGGGGGGTACGCCCTACTGGAAAAAAAAATTGCACTTTAAAGTTTAATATTTCGTAAATGAGGCATTCAATCGAACCCTTAAGTAATTTTAAAAGACCTATTCAACGATACCCCACACGATGGGGTAGATGATGAAAAAAAAATTATTTTACAAAAATGTATTTCAGCACTTAGTCGGCGTCATTTATTTACATACCTCCACAAAATTACAGCTTTCTAGTCTTAACGGCCTCTTAGCAAAACCTCGGACAGACAGACAGACGGACATGACGAAACTATAAGGGTTCCTTGTCAGGACTACGGAACCCTAATAAAAAATCGACCTACTTGCACTGTTTATAATCTGTATTTTGTTATATTTCTAGCTTCTATCCGCGGCTTCGTTCGTGTGGCCTACAGGAAACTAATTACATATTTTTCGTTTGAAACAAATATTATAAGGACTCTCAGTCAAAACACCTACAAATGCTCTTCTATACTAATATTATAAAGAGAGAACATTTGCATTTTTGTATGTTTGTAATGATTTGGCTCAAAAACTACTGAACCGATTTAAAAAAATCTTTCATTTATATATAGAATAAACTTTCGAAATGAAAATAGGCTATATATTATCCCGTATAAATCAAAGGTACATTAGTGGAGACCTAATTTGCAACCTAAGTCGACAAAAAAACGGTCGAAAAAACACGTTTCTTACGAACGCCGCTCAATTGAAAATAGATAGAAGAATATTTTCTATGGACGAGTTGTACAACTTAATAAGACCTACAAAAAAGTCCGCGACAGCATATGTCTATCTCTTAAGGTTGACTCACAGTAACCATTTTAATCTTAATTTTTTGTTAAAAAATATTACATAACTTCCAAGGCTATTTTCAAGTATATAGTATTAATCCTTATCCAAATAATTACGTTAGCTTGGCCACATATTATAGATAGATATATACATATTATAGATACATAAATTGTCCTTTACAGTATATAATTCAAATGAAAACTCTAGAAGATATCACGTATTTCACATACACGCGTCGCAAAATTAATAAAATATTTTCATTGTAGCCTCAGATTAGTTCATAGTTACTACGAAAATATTAATAAAAGCTTAGCTATGCTGTAGATCCCCACCGATCATAATACTACCGACAATAATACCGATCACAATGACTCTAAACACGTCATTTAGAATCTGAGCTGTAAGTGAGAATACTGAAATCCTCACCGGATTTGAGTATTCTGTAGAGTCCAGGAGATGTCCCAGCATCAGGTCAATGCTTCCATGTTCTTACAATATCGTTGAAGAAAAAGATTTTCGAATTGATCAGACCTATGAAAGTTGATTTCATAGCGCAATTAACTAGAAAAAGCTCATAGTGTTATTACGATTGAACGAATTTTCATAAATCAAAACTAAGAACACTCTCGATGAAGATATCTATCAAACAAAAAAAAACTATCAATAATAAAATCAAAATCGGTTCATCCGGTTGGGTGTTAAGATGCTACAGACAGACACACAGATACACACGTTAAACGTATAAACCCCTACTTTTTTCGTTATGTTAAGGTTACGGCGGCAGATTTTCTCCTTGGTGGTAAGCTATTTTTCAACCGACTTCCAAAAATAAGGAGGTTCTCAATTCGTCTTTATGTTTTTTTTTGTGTGTGTATGTTACGTGATTACTCTGTCAATTGTGTACCGATTCGAATGATTATTTTTGTAATCGGTAGGGTACGTTTTCGAGGTAGTCCCATTGTAATTTCATCGAGATGTAATAAGTATCTCCAGAGATATGACGATAAACGTCTCTAACTTGCTACTGAAGTTGACTCGCGGGGCATTGAAGTCGGTTGTTTTAGTTAAACTCTTAATTATTGGTAGATTTAATGATCCCACTATCTCTGTACGAAAACCCATGATTCACGAATGCAAATAAACTTTCATTGGTACGAGTAGGTATATAGCTAGGATTAGAACCAACGACCGTCGGGTCAGAATCAGGGTAACTATCCTTTACGCGAAAGGGCCGTCCAATATAACTACGTAAGTATTATAAAACAAAGTCCATCACTGCGTCTGTCTGTCTGTTCGCAATAATCTCAATAGCTTCTGAACGGATTATCATGCGGTTTTTACCAATAGCCAGAGTGTTTAATATAAGAAAGGTTTAAGTGCATAATTCGTTAAGATTTTGTGTAAATTGGTTGAAATATGACGATGATTGTTAAATATGTTAAAATTTTATATTCGATGCAACTGATGCAAATTTTGTAGGCATATATGTTCTATCCGTGCGAAGCCGGGGCGGGCTGCTAGTTAATTAATATTTTCTTTAAATGTATGTTTTCAAACTTTGTTTTTTTCTTTTACTGAGGCTTTGCGTGACCCCCCGTGACCCGCTTATAGAGGCGACACTCACGACCTATATTTATACTATATATATATTAACTATACATTATAACTATATATTAATATATATATTAACCTATAGTTATACTAACTATCGGATAAGAAGTTAAGTTACCTACGGTATAGTCAATATTTATTTTAAACATTAAATCAACATTGAATTTAAATCTCACAACAATATTTATTTTTAAACTTTAAATCAACATTTATTTTTAATCTTAAAATCAACATTTTTATAAACCTCAATTAAATCCACATCTCGTTCCTCATCTAACCAGCAGCGGCACGTAGTGTACATGTTGCGCAGCGTACAACAATGTAATGGTAAACCGAATAATTCAGCCGAATATCTGGTTCGGTAAAGGTTAAATCGAATAATATTCGGTATTCGGTAATTCGGAGAAACTACTATACGGCGAATCTCTAGTGTTAACGTTCACTTAGTTGGCGTTAGAAGTTCGTTAGACATTCGTTAGATGGCGTTTTAGTAAATAAGCATGTTTAGTATTGACACGGTATTTCTATTATCGATGTACTTTGTACTGCCGATAATGCCGGAAAAAAAAATGCCGGAGTCCCTCAAGGATCAGTACTCTCTGCAACACTTTTTCTGCTGCATATTAATGACCTGCTTAAACCCGGTATCTTTGGGTACGCAGATGACACCACTGTTGTAGAGAGCTATGCATCCAACGCACGAACCAGTGCATTACAAATCCAGTCTCATAGAGAAGCGATGGTCGAGCGCTTGAACTATTCTTTGAAGGCAGTCTCCGATTGGGGCGATGCCAATCTGGTCAAGTTCAATGCTGCTAAAACCCAGGCGTGTCTCTTCTCCGCTAAACGGATCCCATTTCTACTGGCTCCTACTTTCCGGGATGTGTCCGTTCCGATAAGTAACAATCTCGAGCTTCTTGGCATCTCTTTGACACCAACTCTCAATTTCGGCTCTTATATTGAGTCTAGAGCCCAGCTAGCCTCAAAAAAGCTTGGCATTTGGGCTAAGGTGAGACACTTCACACCGGGACAGTTGCTTAATCTTTACCAAGCACAAGTCCGGTCGTGTATGGAGTACTGTTCTCACCTTTGGGATGGCTCTGCCAAATATCAGCTGGAGACACTGGAAGCTATTGAGAGGAGAGCAAAGAAACTCATAAGCGACGACCTACTAGTAAGCAAGAGACTCCAGAGTCTCGCGCATCGCCGCAAAGTCGCTTGCTTATCGGTTTTCTAACGAATACATTTCAGAGAGTGTGCAATGGAACTGCATGATTTGATTCCACCATCCCCATTTTATAATCGGACATCCAGAGACACTAAAAGGCGCCACCGATTTATGGTGGATATACCATTTACCGGAACGAAGCGATTTGCTGATGATGAGATGATGAACGAAGAAGTTCATCATACGAACCGCCAAAGAATGGAATACTCTGCCTGAGTCTGTGTTTCCGGTTAAGTACAATATGGGGGTCTTCAAATCGCGAGTGAATAGGTATCTTCTGGGTAAGCACGCTCCATCATCGATCGCATCATCACTTAACATCAGGTGAGATAGTGATCAAGTGCACCCAGTTCGGTATAAAAAAAAACTTTATTTTTCCGGCAAATTTTGTTCAATCGGAACCCTACTTGTGCGGGTCCGACTCGCACTTGGCCAGTTTATTTGAAGTGCGTTAAATTCCGAATGGACGAGAAACATTTAAAAAATGGTGTTAACGTGAATCTATTATATTTCTCAAGAATAAGACAGAAATGAAGGCACTAAGTGAGTAAGTAGGTAGTGTAATTGTGAGCGCTAGTAAATAAACCGTCCATTATACTCGTACCTCATGACACAATGAGTGCGAACAGCCTGCGCGACTATTACTGTCACACGTGCTGCGTCACGCGTTCTCATCACCTAGCTAACTAGACAACAGAATTGTAGATACTGGTACACCTTTTGTAGTACATTGGCTACATTCATCTACAATAATTGTAGGCAACAACGATCTTCAGTGAAGCTGTAAAGACCGATAGTGGCTAAAAGAAGAAAGAAGTGAAGTTCTCAACCTACGTAAAGATTACTTGGAGTGGTATAGTTTTTGAGGAAATTCTCAAGAGCTTTGATTAGCTGTTGAACATTAGCCTTTTATTTGTTTGCTTGGGCTGACTCAGAGACTGCGAGGATCGATATCCATCGAGTAATGCGGCGAAGGTAAATTGTAAAAGTCTTCTTAAAAGAACTAATTTGTCTTCACAGGAATGTTCTACCGGGCAAAGTCTTGTAAGGGTGCAAAGTTAGTTAATATTTTTTGACATGACATGACGTTTGGCGAAGATGGCGGCCATATCAGTCCCGCGACACTGCATTCATAATTAAATAACTCAGAATTATAACGTATTTTGTACCAACCAACACTGCAAAAAATGTATAAGCATAATAACACAGATTATATAATAGTTACTACGTAAATAATACTTTCCGTTGTTAGGTTGGCTACACAGTGCTTTCATAATTCGGGTATTAACAATGTAGGGAAGTGCCAACTTTTATAACGTTTATTGCACAGGGCCATTTTAAACATTGTCCTTTGATATCTTGATGACATTATTATGACTAGTGAATATTTTTACTAGCGCGGCATTTAAAGTCAATTTTTTAGGGTTCCGAACCCAAAGGGTACCATATGAACACTTTCTGAGACTTTGTTGTCCGAGTGTCCGTCCGTGTGTCTATCTGTGCACACTTTACAGATCTGTATCTTCTTAACCGTAATAATACTTGAAATTTTCACAAAGTATATATCTGTCAGTGTATAATGGCCCAAACACGAAATTTTATAGCTGCATGTAGTTTAATTAAAACATGTTTGGCACTAAAAAGGGTAAAATAAATTATTTTTCAAAAAAAATAAAACCGACTTCTTAACCACAAACAGGCACTCAAAAGCGAAAAATAAATTACTTTATTTAATTATTATAAGCGCTACCCACTTATCTATTTGAAGTCGGTGCCAGCCAAGTCTAATAGGTAGTAGATAGATACTACCTACATGTATCTACCTACTTACTACTACTACATACATAGTAAAGTTAAACTACTTTAAAGTTTAATGAATACGGATCAGTGTCGTAGATCTTCAACGTCAGATAAATAAATTGTTATTGTTCGATGCAGATAGCCAAATGTTAACTTTATGGACCCCCAATTTCACATATAGAGTGAGTTATATGACTGAGGAATAAAATACTCCAGTAACTATTTAATACCATCCAATGTATGATAACTTTTACTCTAGACCAGAAAACTGCAGGCAACTTTATTAAGAATATATGGTACATTGTATAGGTGTGACTCAAAAACAAAACCTAAATTTGGTTGCATAACACTCAGTGTAGATCAATATCCTAGCGGTTGTTATACGATCGGTGAAGGAATACCTATCTAATGTTATCGTTCAAGATTCTGATTCACGCTTTGTTTACATTCCATCAATTACAAACCACAAACCGATAATAGAGTAGCACATACCTACGAGGGAAGGAATTCAACACATAACATGATCGGTTAATTTGGATTGTTTACCTTCTATCCTTACCTTACAACTTTGAAAAGAGTATCTTTGTAGCTCAGCGTCCATCGGCTAGAACCAGTCACGTTTTGACTTATCATATTTGGGTTAGTGTTTTACACCCAGCGTCGTTCGGGACGTGCTTACTGCTTACATTCTACTGTGATAATCAAAGAAAGTGCTCTCTCCCTGTTTATTATGTCGAGTAAATGTCGAGGTTGTTTTATTATGCTGGTGCTAAGACCTGTATTAAAGTATTCCGAGTAAGTCCGACCCTCTTATATCACCTAAACATTCGTAGTACTGACATGTTTGTGTCTAAAACGGTGAAACATATTCAAGATAGTTCTGTATATAGGAAGGTAAGGTAAAGGCCTCAAAGGACCGTTGGCAAAAAATACGAAATAGTCTCTCAACGAGGTCCCTCTACGATGTCAAAGAGTGCCTCTTTACATTTTTATGAAGCCAAAACGCGATACATAATTTATTTCATCTCATCTTCATACATATTCCACGTGAAAAGGCGTCGCAGAGAACTCTGCTACGCGCCCTCTACGACTTTACCCCTTAATTAAAGTAGGCGACTCCACTCCAGTTGCGTAACGAAGGCTCTGGTCTTATTAGTACCTGGGTATATGGTTTTTAGATGCCAGGCTAATCTAGGCCAGCTAGCTCTCAGCTAGTGCACATATTAAAGTATCTCATTATTATGGCGAGGGTCGAATAGCGTTAATATGTAGTTTAAATAGGACCTACGTTTACTACAGACAGTCTGCCAAATCACCATCTAATTCAGTATTTGTACAATGATCGGATGTAACTAAGATGTGAAAAAAAGAATTAGATTAATTAATTCTAGAAACTATCGATAAAAGAAATGGTAACTTGTTTATTTATGATGACTGTGATTTGACCACTATGTTGATATTACTATGCTGATGCTGACCACTATTCTGCTAAGTGACGTTGCGATCTACGTCATAATAAATACTTTTTTAGATACTCGTAATAATTTGGAATAAGGACAATTAGGTGCTATAGAGTTGCTGAGGATCGTGCTCAACATAAGCCTATGACCAGCTGTGGACTATCCAGAGAGACATTTCATGGACGAGAAGGGGCGGGGTGCTTTTCTTTTAAAGCTTTTATAATTTCCTCGTTCGGTGGCGCTAAAAAACTTGCATAAATAAGCATACGCGCTGCTTTTTTGGGGTCTCCTTGGAAAACTTTTGTTTCGACACGTTTATAAAGGGAAGATGGTCTGTAAGGCGCACTCTTTGCTTGCAAATCGATCCTAATAATTGACAGATATTACAGTCATACAGATAATATAAAGAAATGCGAATAAATGCGAAAAAAATTATATAATAAAAAGTACACCAATGATTAAAATAATAAAAAAAACCTCGAGTAATTCAAACGCAAGCCACAAAAATGTTAACTATGTCGGATAATGAAACACTAATGCATCAATTTTAAGCAAAATGGGTAAACTACTGCATTATAATAAAAAAACGACTTAGCTACTTAAAAAGGTAACTTAAAAAATATAATTAAAATTACAATATCCATTAGATATCCATTAAAAAAAGGCCTAAAACTAGTTTATCATTTAATGATAATGAGATGAAAGAAGGAGGATCATACCCGTCATCTATGAATCCAGCTAGGTTCTGCCCTAGTAACCGCCCGCCCTGCGAGGTCGAGGGCGTGGTCCGTGCTCGCGAACTGACATGTACTCGTTACTAAAGGTTTACGACCGACACCATTCACTTAACTATTAAGAACGAACTAATAAACTACACGTTTACATGATATACACTACATTACACATGTAGGTGTATTCTTTGAACTCTGTTCGTATTATACCTAGGATTATATCAGAATACGCTCTGCTTATCCACTATGTTACCATTTTTTAATGAAATAGAATAGAATAGAAACAATGGTTTGCTTTGACACCTCAAATTGAAAGTGTTACACACAACTTGAAAAGTTACAATGGTATATAAATATCAAAGTTCTTATTTTTGAGGAAATGGATGGAGAGGATTTTCAAAAACACATTATACACTTCCTTCTAATACAATATTATAAATTTTACAATAAGTTGAAAGCACTGAAGGTATGAATGATTTCGTTGCATTTTCTTTATAGGTTCACATAACAATCGGTTCATAGTAAAATTCATACCTATCAGAAAATAAGTAAGTAAGTTAAAGTAGCTGAGTGAATAGTTGTCACAGACGCAGCAACGTAACTACTTGTATTTTGATCCGACCGACCGTCATATCCTAAAATAAATCTGTCATATATTATATACACATAGACCCAATAATCGTAGACAGATATGCGAGTGGAGAGAGAAGTAAACAGCGATCTAGGACAGTTCCTGGCCGCCCCCCTACAGGTCGCCGCCCGCCCTTGGGCCGAGGGCGAGGTCGCGGTTTGCATCGAGTATGTCGAACAAGACCGGTTCTGTGACTGTAGGTATCTCATATCTCTGAACTAGGAAATATGGGTTCGACAGTACTGTATTGACTGCTGATGGTTCTAGTGGAAAGTAAAAATATAATGTACCTAATGTGTTCTCGTTGAATACCTATGCATTTATGGTAACGTATTATAATTAGTAATGTGAATGTCTGATGTTCATTTGTTTACATTTACGATGTACCCAAATGAAATAAATACATTATTACTGAATATAAAAACATCATAATAAATGAATCATCTTTTCATAGTAGTACTTATAAAACAGAGTAATTCCCGCTGTCTGTACGCTTAGATCTTATAAACTACGCAACGGATTTAAATGCGGTTTTCAGTAATAGATAGAGTGGTTCAAGAGTAAGGTTTATATTGTATCTTGCACTAGTGTGACACCAGGCGTCACGCGTCGTGCAAACAACGCGGAAATTTGCGCTCTTACTTATCTAGCCAACAGCGCACGATTACTGTATCAAAAATATGTTAAATATGCAATAATAACCTAACAAAACAGTACGTCGTCGGTATTGTTCTAGCTAATACACGTGTCGTCTAATTCGTCACGCTGTCCATAGATAATTATTGTCTATAAATCAGGAATTAAACAAAAGGTTACGTCGTATTTATAGCTAAACGTTGTTTGCGAAATGTAAAATAAAGCGCGATACGTTTTGGAAAACAGGATGTGTCAATATTTGCATTACACGCTTCACAGGGTGTTACGTCAGTGCGTGAGCGCAGGCTTCGACAGCGCGCTGTGTTATTGATTTTATTACCTCAAAATATAATTTCTTACGACGCTTATATTCAAACACATGCAATTATCTAACACGGTGTTCATAAAAAGCATCAGCGATATGCAAACGTAAGATTTAGTGAAATAAAGTGTTATCCTGTTGTAAAAGAAGGCGTTTCACAGCTCCTGAAATAAATTAACATGCTAAGAAAAGTGCCGGAATCGAGTATAAAAGAAAATAAAAAGTACACCAATTTCGAAGAAAGGCCGCGCATAAATCAAAGTAAACCAGTAATGGCCCAGGGAGGGCTCGTTTCACAGCGTAACGGTACAAGGGTTGCTTGATGGACGAGTGTTCAGCTGAAACTCTCGTGTTTTGTTCATATAAAGTGTTGGTTAATACTTTAATGGATACGATATTTTCTAATATTATGGTACCTTGAAGTGGTACACGATTTATATTTTTTTACATTGTTACACACAATGCAAAATTTCATCATACCGACGGGATTCTAACCCACACTCTCCTGGGAAACATGTCCAGGTGCTCCACCAATTAAGCTACGGTACGTTCCTATCAATACGACGAAATTAATGGATTGCACTTTTAACCAATTATGCATTTGTGGCGCCATCTATGATAACTTTTTCGAAGTTAATCATTAGGAAGAAATCATTACAGTTTTCAAATCCGACGAGAGATGTCGGACTGCTTAAAGCAAATACCTATGTTTCTTGAAGTGATACTTAATTTAATAATGGCGGCAATAGCGCAATGGACAGGGTGTCGGACTGGCGATCGAGAGGTCGTGAGTTCGATCCCCACCCCACCCATTGCACTATTGACGTGAACCCACTCCAGACACAAGCATATTTAGCTTAGTTGGAAGTAATGTGCAACCCCCCACATTGCGAGTAATCTTTTTATTTAAAAAAAAACTTTATATTATAAAATAAAGGCGTGGTTTCGAATCCCGTCGGTACGATGAAATTTTGGATTGTGTGTAACAACGTACGATATTATCTGCCTATTATGAAGCCTATTTATTTCTTAAATTTTATTCCGTAAATTTTATTTATTTATATTTGATGACCCGACACGGGTTGTATTGTCCAAAATTCAATAAAATTCCTTAAAAAGATTGTATGCCCGAAATGTTCAAGTTTGCGGTAACAGACAGTGCTTAATTTATTTATATACATATAGATACATCAAATTCGAGTAGAGTCACAAAGAAAACTATGCGGTATTATAATATATTATTAGCCTTTTCCCTTGAGATATGAAATATAGTTTTCCTTTTCCTGTTCGTACTAACCAAATAACAGCTGCAACCAGGGGGATTATTGGCAGGACAAGCGGAGAGTGGCTCCATCTGTCACCCTTCGTGACAAGGGAGGCTTTTGGAGATGGGTTAAGGGCATTGATTCTCTGGTGTTGCTGTTTATTGAAATAGGTTCATAGAGTATAGCTATTATAGTTACATTGTAAAGCCCTTTATTTGTTAACTGAGCCCTTCTATGCGCCATAAGACACACATAAAAAATAATAATTCCTTGACAGAAAATCTAAAAATGTCTGCTGGAGTCGATGAGGTGTTAGGTATCTTGCTAACTCCAGGAGATAACCCCAGCATCATTAAAGTGCCTAACAAGATATCTAATTTAGAATCGAACAGACCTAAGGTAATAAAATACAAAAAAAGTAATAAAAAGTTAAATTTGGATTGTGTTAAACAACAAAAATATAAAGTGTGTATCACTTCAAAGAAACATAATATTAGAGCTAAGGTAGTTGCTATGATACATACGAGTAGCATCATCAACTAAGGTAGTTGCTATGATACATACGAGTAGCATCATCAACTAAGGTAGTTGCTATGATACATACGAGTAGCATCATCAACTAAGGTAGTTGCTATGATACATACGAGTAGCATCATCAACTAGAAAATAGTGCTAGTGCTATTCAAATGTCTAAATGGATTTCTTAAATCATTGCTAATAACAATCCCACCAAAACACACCTCAGGTGTTAAAAGTATTGTTTCGATGTTCCGCCTGACTTGCTACACAAAAGTAGCTTACCACCATCAAGGACAAAACGCAGATTTTCTCCATAACCTAACGTTGTGTGTGAGTTCCGGAGCACACAGCCCTTAAGAGTCAGTTCACACCGCAACGCGATACGATGTAACGTTACGCGACGTGACGCGACGTGACGATGCTTTTGGTTTCGCACGGCGCAGCAAAACGCGCGACGCCACCAAATTATCTCAATGCAATGTGTATCTTATTGTGTAGTTAATAAACTTCAATTGTTTATCACGCGGCTTCCCGCTGCGCCGCGCGGCGTCGCGAGATACCGCGCGGCGCAGCCTGAAGCCACCAAACTAAGTCAATGAAATGTGTATCTTTTGTGTAGTAGTAAATAAAGTTCTTTTTTGTATCACTCTTATAATAAGTGCGCGCCGCGTCGCGTCGCACCGCGTCGCGGTCTGAGCTGACCCTTAGAGGCAGACCTTTCTAGGCCTAGCGTGGTTACCATCCTAAACCACATTATCGCTTGCCACAGGGCAAAATAGTGGTCATGTTCGGAAATATGTATATTCAATCTCAAAACTTTTTTGACACTTCCTAGATTTAACGGTTCTATTAATATGTATGTGAGGTCTGTGAATTTCTTTGCAAAAACACTTAGCTCCAGACGTTCAAATGCTATTAAAAATCCATTCCCCTATAAAATCGGAAATTCGATGCAAATGGCTGCGATCATATCAGAACCGGCGCGGAGAGGCTGCCGACTTCTGCGAAATCTAATCCGGCGATCCACTTACCTTCAATTTATCTAAATGATTGTTTTATTCAGAGTGTTTTTGTTCTCAGGTCCGGTGGGCCCGCTGCCAAACGTCACCAGCGCAGATATGGGGTTGAAACAAGGTAAATGGTTTACTTTTGTTTTGCCAAATTGTGTTTGTATTACCGCTGAATAGAATGGCCCACTCGCAAAGTACATAGTTTGTTTGGGGTGTTTGCCGATAACTGACGAAGCGTGTGTCGAGTGTTGGAGATTGATTTTTTATAGTTTTATTATATGTTTTAAGGTAAAATGATACTTCCCACCTGATGGTAAGCGATGATGTGTACTGAAACAGAAACTGTGGCACGCTAAATTCTGGTTAGTCAGAAATTTGCGCGCCAAGTGACACATGTGTGAAATATTACTTTATTATTATTACTACCTTATTGTTAATATTTCTGTGGTGCGCCGATTACTCTAAAACAGCTAGACGTTGAGTTAAGTCTCATATTCATCCAAAAAAATACCCTAAAAATATCTACAAATCTCCGCTTTTTTATGTCATATGGGCTGGCGTTTTGACCATCTCACCTGTTGGTAAGTGACGATGCGGTCGAGGATGGTAGCACGCTAGGCCTAGAATGGGAACTGGCTCTAAAAAAGAATGTAGATACAACGACGGGTTATTGACAAGTTGACGTGGTGGTGTTCCAGGAGGCTGCACGCTGGGCGACGTGGAGTACCTGCCGGGCGATCAGTTCCCGGGCTCCAACCTGTGCGAGCGCTGCACGTGCGGCGCGGGCGGCGTGCGCTGTACGCAGGAGCAGTGCGAGCCGCGCCCCGGGTGCAAGGTGCTGCACCGCCCTGACCACTGCTGCCCCACCTACCAGTGCGGTGAGAATACCTTTACTAATCTACACAGACAATAGATGACATTCGCATTGCCTCCGGTAATGCAGGCGGCGATATCAACTTACCGATTTTGACGGCGTTCGTAGTTTATAAGCCAACCATAATAAAATAACACACGGCTGGAATTTCTGTTACCTTTATTTTATAATATAAGTACTAGCTGATACCTGCGACGTAGTTCCCGTACACCGAGGATTTAGTAGCCTATGTTCATACTCATGCTATAAAATATCTCCTTCAACAACAGACCTAAAGACTACTTGTTTAATTTTAGTCGGTACCTACCTAGTATATACCTCTGTACATAACGATCTGTTGTAACTTGCAGAGTGCCAACAAGAGGGGCGCGTGTACCGCAACGGCGAGAAGCTGGTGGACCCCCTGGATCCTTGCCGCGTGTGCTACTGTCAGGGGGGCGAGGTGGTGTGCCGCCGCATCGCGTGCTTCGTGCGCGATGACTGTTCGCCGCGCCTCGTGCCCGGCCGCTGCTGCCCGGAGTATGACAACTGTCCTCTCAGAGGTATACTTCCTACATTTAACCAACTAATGCAATAAATTAACCAATTAATTGAACCATCAAATAGAGATGTTTATCGGTATTAATGGCAATGTGTCTAGTGAAATTACACTTAACATGTCTCGACACGGTAATATATGTATAGATAATATAACCGTGGTGTTAAGGTAACCAGCGTCGTGCAGTGACATGCGTGATTCTGGCTATCTAGAATGTTGGATACCGCTGTATCTGAAATAGGCAGACGTCATCACTAACCATCAGGCGAGCGTCGTGCCTGTGCTGTTACCTTATAATAAAAATAAACTACTATATAGTATTTATATATATAGTATTTATCTAGGACGCCATGCTTTCGGCACGCCGGCATTATGGTGTTCCGGCAGCACACAGCCCGTGAGAGTCAGAGAATTCTAGGCCTAGCGTGTTAACCATCTTCGACCACATCATCGCTTACCATCAGACGAGATAGTGGTCAAAAACTAGCCTATAAGATATAACAAAAACCTTGCAGAGAGATAAAAAGCTTGGGTGAAAAAGACCACAGCTTGCAATTATTTTTAACCGACTTCAAAAAAAGGAGGAGGTTTCTCAATTCGACCGTATATATATATTTTTTTTTTTATTTTTTTTTTATGTTTGTTCGCGGATAACTTCGTCGATTATAAACCGATTTCGATTATTCTTTTTTTGTTCGAAAGGAGATATCCCAAGTGTGGTACCATGGTAATTTTATCGAGGTATGATAAGTATCTCCAGAGATATTGAGATAAACATCTCAAATTTGAAAATGAATAGCGCGGCATTGAAGTCGGTTGTTTTTTAGTTTTTAAACGATATTATTCTTATTATTTTTTAAGTTTATGAGTACCTACGTAAGGTGGTCACAAAGTTTTTATGTGTATGGAAGGCGCGCTAGGACAGTTTGCGCGCTAGAACACTCTTCTTTAAATATAAATAATCTACAAAGAGATGTGTCTTTGTAGATTTACCTGTATATCTGTATATCCATAATTATTAACCATTTCTTCTATGTATTGTATAAGGTAGCGTTGGACCACCTTATCTTTTGGTAAGTGCTGGAACTGGGGATTTGAACCCACTACATTATATATATATATATCATATAGGCTAGCGTTTGACTACTATCTCACCTGCTGGTAAGTGATGATGTGGTCGAAGATGGTAAGCACGCTAGGCCTAGAATGGGAACTGGCTCTCAAGGATAGCTGCCGGAACACATGAGATATTTTGGTGACAGATTTTCTAACTTGAGGATCGTAGCTGGCCAGGTGAACACTAGATAGTGTCCTACTACCATGCGGGGGTTGTTGGTTTCTAAACGATGTTTTTACCAGAGGGCCTCTGTGAAAAGCACACATAATTTTTTTCTATAGAAAAATCCATTGGTGCACGGCGCGGTTTGAACTCGGTACCTTTAAGCCGTAAGCCGACCGTTCTCCCGCCACCTCTGGTGTCGAAGCCGACCTTTCTATCATTGCACCACTGGGCCTTCAAAAACCATCAAAATACCGTCCTTTTCGCCCGAGTAATTGAGTCTATACAAGCAATTAATACATTTTGCGTTTATGTTCCAGGTGTGACATCCCTTCCTGGCGTAACATTGATGCCCAGCGTGTCTCCCGTTGACCAAGTGGAAGCGATACCGGCTCCACCGAAAGAAATCAAACAAGAATTTACGATCAAAGAGATAACACCGGTTTCCGAGATCCCCATCATAACTGACGTCAAAATCAAGGAGATCCTTCCTTCACCGAGTATCGAAGTCGCCGAATACTCCTCTTCGAAATCTCCCCTGATCACTCGTGAAGCCACTTCCGAAAAGGCCGAAAGCGTCGAGCCGACAAAACCTGAACCCGAGGTTCCTTCGGTCATCGAAGTTCATCCTTCTGAAGATTTATCGCAAGCGGTGAAAACTACAGAGGAAAGCAAAAGAATCGATGACGCTCCTCCGTCCAAATTCAGTCTGTCGACACAAGATTCTATCAACAGCGAGATCTACCCGTCGAACATACCCATCGTTATCACCATGGGAGTGCCCGCTGGCTCCTCTGACACGCCGGCCGCTGTGGTCACTCCGACTAAGTCGCAGAACGTGGAGGAAGAAGACCCGTCCTTGTTTACTGATCACAACCCCGCGTTCCCGCCGCTCCCCGACGATTTGTCGGTACTCAGTAATCACGGTGACGAAATCGTGCCGGAACCTTCGGCGGACACCGACCACATCTCCATGGATCACGCCCACACTCCTGACGTCATAGTGATGAGTCTCGCGCCTTCCACCGAAGCCACCAAGAAGCCTCTGACGACTACTTTTAAAGATTATCCCGAAACCACCATCATCACTACAGAAAAACCTGCGGAGCTTTCGACTGACATGACTACAAAATTGGCAGCGTCCACCGACGCGCCGATCTCAAAAGAGAATCCTACGGTGAACTTGAGATCTGCTATTCCTACTGAAATATTTGATTCGCCCCCGGTGGCGGCTCCAAAAACTCGAGAGGAACCAACGACGACGATAACTGACGAACCTTTATCACTCGTGACGTCGACGACCACCGGCACCACCTCCGAGACCTCAACTATCACTACCACCACCAACAGCGGCTCCACGACTACATCGGCCCCGGCGGCAGACACGCCCACCATTACAGCGGCCGTCACCGAGACGTCGACTACAACTGAGACATCAACCGCCACCGAGACATCGACCACCACAGCCGCCACGAAACCGACCTCCACCGTCACTATGATGACAACCACTCCAGCCGCGCCTTCTTCCTCCAGGGCGACGACAATAGACGGCACGAAGAGCATTGAAAACATGTCCATCGAATATCTTGCAAAAACCAAAATTGAAGAAGCGCCTAGTACCGGCTCACCGCAAGTCGCCTCCGAGGAAACGACCGACCCGAAGGCATCCGAAGAAATCGCAACCGAAGAACCAGACATATCTATTGAGAGAGTGAGCTTCTTGGCTCCCGGCAGCACTCTAGATTCAGACGGGACCACGCTGAGATCGTTGGAGGCGGCGACCACCGAGTCGAGCTCGACCAACCCTCAGGATAACTCCACCAGCTCCATCTCGAAATCCAACATGGCGACCGAGGTGACATCACAGACTGAGCTCAGCTCGCTGCCGATAGAGACCAGTGACCAGAACCCGCACGACGCGGCGGAGAATGTGTCCCGCGCTTCGGTTGACGGGTCCACCGCGGAGCCGCTCGCCACTGCAGGCAGGATGTCACCAGTTACCTCGGAGGTTATCACCGTTGCCAAGACCGACGGCGTTGACAACATCGAGACCACCGAGTTCGTGCTGAGTGCGCTCGGGTCCGCCGAGAGCTCCACGGACGCGGTCGAGCTGATCAAGATCGCCGGCGACTCGGAAAGGAGCGCGGCCATCGTCGATGGTGCCAATGGGAAGAACGCGCTCACCGACCTGTTCAAGCTGGTGAACGACATGTCGTCCATCAGCCACACGGACGCGCCGCTCGCCGCCACCACGCTCGCCGACTCCGAGGAACTGATCCCGGTCAACGCCGGCTACAAGAGCAAGAACAAGAACTTCAACCAGAACTCGATCACCGAAATGCCGTCGTTCAAGAGCAAGGGCGGCGCACCCGGCGGCAAGCAGCGGGTCGTCGAGATCGAGGACGACGAGGCCGGCATCTCCGACCCGTCATCACCCAACGACCGCGCGGAGCCAACCACGCGCCGCCCCATCATAGACAATGTGTCCGACGACGCGACTGACGCCAAGTCCGACAAGAAGGACATCGAGATCATCACCCAGTCATACGTGCCCACGATCAATAGGCGGCCCACCAAGGTGGTGCAGGAGGAGCGCGCGGAGACGACGACCACCGCGGCGGCGAGGGGCGCGGGGGACGCGGGAGACACCACCGCGCCGCAGTGAGCGCCCGCCGGAACCACACCTATCAGCATTTCTAGTAAATAAGTTTCATTGTCGAAACTGTAAGTTAACGTAGAGACTACTAGGTTAGAGAGACGGGCCGGGTCCCGCGCGTCTATCAGCCGGACAAATTATTTATAACTAGTTTAGGGAGCGAGTTCGGCGCCACGCGTCCCTCGCCATGTGTCAAATTATGAAGAAGTTAGTGTGTAGCCTTCGTGTTAGCGGATAAGTTATTTATTTGTTTAGTGAAAGGTCGCCGCAGAAGCGACCGGTAAGTAAGCCACCAAGCTAGTCAACAAGTGACAGCGGGGCCCGTCGCAGCCGGCGGGCCCCGCGCCGCGCCACGTTGCCATTCCCGCTAGCTAGTATATAATACACGACGAACGTGAGGTTCTCTCGGCCCCGTGCCGCCACCGCGGAGTCGCGCGGCGCCGCTCGATGTCGTGCGCGCGCTCGCGCACGTTTCGTACAAAATTTGATACCTATACATTTTGTCTAACTAATGAGATATTTAGATTTAGATTAGATATTGAATGTGATCGCACTATGTTCTGTTATTGCACTTAGTGGCGGTGTACTACGATGGACACATTCGGAAGGGTGGGAAGGCTCAAGGTAGCGAGTAAGGAATATTTGTTGTATCGGTTGTCTGTCCGAGCGAGCGGCCAGCGGGATTTATTCTTTAGGCTTCTCACTGAAACCTCCAATATTTTACCTTCTAATTAGTATTGCGCGCGTCGCACATAGCTAAGAGAAGCACTTCAGGCCAACGAGATATGTGTTAATGTCCCGCCGGCCGTCGCTAGTCCCGGTCGAGTTGAGTTCCCTGAGTTGTCTGCAGTTCAGTTGACGTGTAGGTGCGGCTTCTTGCCCCGGAAGACGACTTCTTTTCCCGGGCAATAAGCGCATGTGCTCACTGTATTATTTAAATTTATTGTTTTTTTACAAATAAAAAACCTAGACTGATTGCTTTGTTTCAATATACTCTACCTTCTTGATGTTTGAATAATAAACTAGGTAAACTTTTTTTATTTTTTTTTCTATATCTTATAGGCTAGCGTTTGACCACTATCTCACCTGTTGGAAAGTGATGATGCGGTCGAAGATGGTAAGCACGCTAGGCTCAATGATAGCTGCCGGAACACATTAGATGTTTGGTGACAGATTTTCTAACTTGAGGGTGGTAGCTGGCCAGGCGGACACTAGATAGTGTCCTACCACCATGCGGGGGTTGTTGGTTTCTTAACGATGTTTCCCTTCACCAGAGGGCCACTGTGAGAAGCGTACATACATTTTTCGATAGAAAAATCCATTGGTGCACGGCGATTGAACTCGGTACCACGGCATCAAAGCCGACCGTTCTGCCGATTACGCCACCGGGCCCTCAAAAAAACCTTAGTACATCATGAGCACGCCTCTTTATATCAGGTACTAATATACCTTGCACTCTCTGCACGTGACTTTAAAAGACAGGACTGCTAGGCTAGATTGACCTCTTGATCCAGAATTATCGGCTGCGAACCCTTCCACAAGCCGTCGTTAGCCTGCTGATGCATTGTGTTCATCACTAATGATCGAGTGTATTCAGTATTCAGTATTTTATTGCATCTATAAAGTATTTAGAAAGAAAGAAAATAGTTTATTTACAAAGTCTTAAATAAGGGAAGAACTCTGCAATGGAAGTCAATTAGGAGAGAGGAGTATTAAATGTGTAGATCAGTGTTGTTGCAATAGTCGATAGTTTCGCTATCGATAGTTGACCTTGAAAAATAGTCGAAAGTTCGATAGTGTTATCGAAAATATCGAAATGCTGCAATACTATCGATAGAGAAAATTAGGCGATACTATTGAACTTTGTCAATACTATTGATACTATCGAAATACGATACTATCGAAATACGATAGTATCGATACTATCGATACTATCTATGACCCATTGACGCCTTTCGATAGTATCGATAGTATTGGTTTAGTAACTATCGACGTGATTTCGATACTATTGACTAGGAATAAAACGACAACTGGTCGGTAACACAGGGACATAAATATACGGCATGTTTAATTTTTTACGAAAGTATATTACACTCGAATATTACACGGTAGCGCGTGACGTATTGTCATCAAGCAATACTATCGTAAAATGTTTGCCTATCGATAGGGCACAGCTATCGATACTGTCGACACTATCGATAAATTAATGCTATCGATAGTATCGATACTATGGATAGTTTTTGTAGTGATACTATCGATAATATCGATACTTTTGATCTTAAGCAATAGTATTACTTATTTTTAACAATCGATACTATCGTTAGTATCGTCAAGGTTCGATAGTTTCGATAGCGCTATCGATAGTTAGCGCTATCGATAGTACGACTGATATTCAAGGTCACAATAGTATCGCGATACTATCGATAGACTATCGCTATCGTAACATCGCTAGTGTAGATGTGTACGTGTAGTGTAGGTTTGCCAACCGCATCATTACACGCGCCCTATGTTTTAGTACTAAAACATACCTAAGTACCTAGCAGAAACTACAGCAACCGTTTCTGTGAAAGCCATTTCTGGCAAACTAAGAAGATGTAGGTAAGTGGTTTACGAAGCTTGAGTAAATACACAAAGTGCTTTGCGTGTCGTTTTTCAGTAGGAATTTATGAACTCTCATTTTGTAACGACTCAGAGGTAAATTGGCGACAAACTTATTTACAAATTCGTGGTTCGTGGTAAACCACCTTTGTGTATATATTTTTGTTTTGTATCTACCAGAAAATGAACGGTTGATTGATACCTTAACTGATCTTAAGTTAATATGCGGTCTATGATGGAATCGAGGTTGTCTGGAATCGACACAAGGCACTGGGACGAGGCGCTGGACAACTTCAATCAAATCCACAAAGTATATATCACAACTCGTAAAAATATTTCAAACGACAACACCCACAGCTTAAGATATCAGATTTACTCCAGCACGTTTCAGGTATTTATTTTTAGTCCAACCGTCTTCCATACAGGCTGGAACTGACCACCATGCTGGAACTTGGTGAACCTATCGGCACCATGTCTTTTTCCGGTGAGTAGTCAAGCCACGGCTAAAGCCTACCACCAGTGGTCATCCATTTAGCACCACCCAGGAGCCACGTGTAGGGTAGATGAAAGTCTAACCTTACGGACACAGGAAAGCAACGATGACCTTTGACATGACCCTCAAAAATGCTATAAAAAGTAGCTTCGTCTTTTGTCAGATTTTTGACGGTCCGAGGAAAGTTTTTTGTTAGTAATTTACAATGACAGGAAAATGAAATAATCAGCATCCGCGCGAAAATAAATAACTTGGACCTACCATTAAATACTAATAAATATTTTGCTAATTTTGCTTCTAATAATTCAGAATGATATGTTTGATTACGCAAGTGTGTCATTAGTGCATGCTAATCGCAACCGTCCCGTGCCGTAGATGTCGCCTCGAGCGGGGGGCAGGTTGCCTGACCATGGTGACCATTTCAAGCGTCTCATGACCTAGATCCTCGCTTTGAACTTGTGACATGCCATGATGCCACGAATTGATTATAATAATGTAACAAAATAATACGCAGTCGGTGTAACGCACTTTGATCCATTTCAAAAATGTTATAGTAATGGAAAGAATAGAATAGTATTTATTGTTCAAAACTGTGTTTACAAAGACCTTAAAGTAAAATAGTTTCAACAGTTTGTTCTTTTCGAACATACAATAATATTGTAAGGCTAATTTACGAGTTAAACCGACATAGTTACTATAAAATAGGTAAGTAATTATGTTCTTAGGTACTTAGTGAACTATAATTTTAGAATACCTACTATATAACATTTATTTTTAATAAAATTTACAACTTAATTAGGTAATATTCTACAATACAAGCTAACTTTTTTCAAAATATTCGTTCTTAATCGTATAAGGCTTTTTTAGTCAACCATTGTTGCAGCCTTCGCCTAAACATGACATTTTCATTTGTTGCCTTAATATCTACAGATAAGTTATTGAAAATTTTTATTCCAGATATGAGAGCGCTTTTTGGTACATTGTATTGTTCACTTGTGGAATACACATCGGCCTTACTAATAAAAATTTGCCTGTACATCTGTTGAACGGTTGTACAGTTGCACAGTGAATTAGCGCTAAACACGCGTCAATCCATTGTTTGACTAATAAACGTTGAATAGACGGTGGGTATCTACATAGACGTTTAACACTTTTTTCTTTTTCATCTGGCAACTATTAGTCAATTCGTTTCGAAACTGTTTTCGTCTTATATAGTTCCGTAAATTATTTTTTCATAAAGTTTACTAAATATTAATATTGTCATGAAATTTTGTTTTAGGAATGCAATATTAATCTAACTACGTTGTTTTTAGAACTTTTTGTTGAAATTTGTTGATATAATGGAAAATATTTTCTTTTAGTAGGAGTGAAAGACTTAAACTAAATTTTAGAACGAAACACTCAAATTGACTGTTGTCCTCTGTCTACGCTGTTGACATTGTATCCATGGAGACTAGCGGTCTCCATGGCTACAATATAAACATGATTGTAGCCATGTTTGAATAAATTGTCAATTTCCAAAGAGAATGTAATCACTGCGTTTAGTTTGTTCCACATAGCTTTTCGTAAACCTGTAATTTGTATTTCAAATGGAAAATCTGAATTGTTCAAAAGAATGGATCTGCACGGTCTTCATAATGTTTTCGATTTTTTTATTTGCCTCCTCTATCTCCCAATGGTCAAATATGTCGAAATAATTTATGTATATCCATTTCAATGAGAACAAATCTAACACATACAAACGGTCCTCAAATAACAACATACTTTTTGAAGTTTGAAGAATCAAAACGTTTATTCACAGAATACTAGATACAGATTCAATTATATCAATAGTAATTTTAATAGTTACTATGTCTAGACATGATTTCGATCAGCTGATAATAGAAAAATCCGCCATTTTAATCCTTTACACACTCGCTAAACTAGGGTCCCAGGCTGTTTAAGAAATGGACAGCCTCCTTTGATAATGGCACATCTGTATACCAACTTTCTCCAACGCTTACGTCAAAAATATTTTTATTGGTCAGCTTTTGTGGTATACAACGTGTATACAGAGTGAAAAAAACTTTATTAGTAAGACCAATTATATCTATATCTGTTTCTCAAGTTGTCGGCTCTGCAAGATTGTTGACTGAAATAGGTATTTTCATTATATTTTACAAAAGTACAGAGTTCTAGAATATGCTCGTATGTACATGTACATACATGTCAAAGTAAGGATTATTATTTACAAATATACTTCGAAGAGATTCGGTATTGCCCATTCTATATATATTCCGTAAACATCTCTTTTGATGTATAAATGTTGATTGGACATCAACGCAATTTCCCCAAAGTATAACTCCGTAACTAAAATGAGGGTAGACGAAACCGTAATAAGCATTTATCGCTACCTCTTGTGATGATACATTAGTTAAGACTGATAATGTGTAACAATATTTAGAAATTTTACTATTAATTTTACTTATGTGTGCTTTCCAATTTAGGTGACAGTCTAGAGTCATGCCCAAAAATTTAGTTTCATTAATTTCTTTTACTGTATTTCCTTTATTTATTACATTTATTTGTAAGGGATTTCTTTTATAGTTTTTAAACTGCAGTATATTGGTCTTACTAATATTAACTCTTAGATTTATGTTTCTTAACCAGTTAACTAGTTGTAATGTGTTGTTGATCTTTTTTTCAAATTCATTTATGTTGAGCTCATTTTGAGGAACAAAAATAGTTGCGTCATTGGCAAACATAACACAAGTATTTTGTGTAATTTGAGGCAGTTCGTTTATATATATTAGGAATAATAGGGGTCCCAGTATGCTGCCTTGTGGGACACCTAAAATAATTTCTCCTGGTTCCGATCCTACCTGTTCTATAGATTTTGTTGTGAGATTGTAGTTTTAAATAACAGTTGATTGACTCCTGTTCCTTAAATATGATTTTATTAAAGATATAGACGTCCCTCTAATACCTACAGCTTCTAATTTTTCGAATAATATTTAGTGGACAACACAATCGAACGCCATGAAAAAATGTTTTTTTATTATTGATCTCTTCCCATACTTCATTCAACATTTTAAAGATAGTCGTATGTCGTATTTTTGCCTTTGCGGAAACCAAATTGATTAGTATTAAGGATATTGTTAGAATCGAGAAAGGATACTAATCTGTAATATATTATCTTTTGTTTTTTAAAGTATCTTTGATATACTAGGTAATATTGCTATTGGCCTGTAGTTAGACACTTCCGTTCTCGAACCCTTTTTGTGTATAGGTTTAATTAAACCTGTTTTTAGTTTGTCTGGAAAACAGCCTGTTTCTAGCGAAAATTTGATTATGTGGACCAGCGGTTTTATAATATAATTTGTGCTAGATTTAATAACCTGTACAGATATTCCGTCATAGCCAGCGGTCTTCTTACTGTTTAGGGATTTAATTATGTTACTTATTTTCTTCTTGCTACATTATCAGCGAGTAACATAGGCTATATTTTATCCCCGTATTTTTACGGCTACGGGAATTACGCGGGTATAATCGCGAGGGGTTGCTAGTATGTTGTAAAGATAGGAATTCACACCGAGGTTAAATAAAGTAGAATGGAACATGGGTTTTCATAGTTGTGCCGTGTGGATTAGATTAAAGTCAGTTGCCCAGTACCTTGTATCTTTGCAGTCTTCCATCTACAGAGAAACACGATAGGTACTATCAAAGACCGCATCGTCATTTAACATCGATAGACAAGTAAAGTGCCTCTCTGTCCTGAATAAAAATAATATTTTACCATCTCACCTGGTAGTATGCGATGATATGGTCGAAGATGGTAAATACGCTAGGCCTACCTGTGTGATTTCAAAAAAACCTTTGAAGAGAAAATTATATAAATGGTGAAATCTCGGAGTGTGTTTTACTAAAAATCTAACCTCTGCGTTACAAAGAACACTATGGGGTCCCAAGGTGCTCGCCGACGCTCGCAACACCATGGGCGCTGTCGATGTATTGCCAACCTTAACAACATGGAGTTAGTCGGTTGGAGTCTGACATAACCACTTTATTGCCCCCGCGACGGAGTGGTACCGGTGCCCATGTAAAAATAAACTGGCCAAGTGCAAGTCGGACTCGCACTAGTAGGGTTCCGTAACACAGTAGAGTATTTCATAACTATCAGTTTTCGCCAGCAAAAAAATAACTTTGTTTTTCATGGTGTTTGTATGAAAAACAAAGTTATATATGCGGTTGTGGAAATGTGATATATCTCAAAAACTGCTGACTATATCTCGTTTAAACTAATTTTCGTTGAAAGTGTTTATTAAGATCTAAGACATACATTTTTTTAGAAATCTCTTTTTTATTTTTTTTTATATTTTTTTAATGTTTATTACCTCTGAACTCCGTCAAATCTTGACCGATTTGAAAAATGATTTTTTTGTTTCAGAGATTATGCCTCCTGTTTGGTCCCATTCAAATTTTATCGAGATCTGATAATAACCTCCGAAGATATGGAGATAAACATCTTAAACTCGAAATCGATGCATTTTTTATACCTTGATGACATGATACTGGCTCAAATATTATGTTTCTGTGAAGTATTTCACACTTTATATTTTTGTAAATTGCTAAACACAATTTTGGATTGTGTTTAGCAATTTACATGATACTGGCTACTGGATAATTTGACTATCGCGGCGTGTGAAGTCGTTTTTTTCGTTTTGTACGATCATAAACTTTTTTGTTTAAAAATCGTAAAGCTGTTTACAAAATATATCTAACAAGTTTTAAGTGTGTAGTCCTAATAGTTTCGTAATAAAGTGGCTGTGACATACGGACGGACGGACAGACAGACAGACAGACAGACAGATAAACGGACAAACTGACAGACAGGCAGACATACAGACAGACAAACATAACGACCCTATAAGGGGTCCGTTTTATGCCATTCGGCTAGGAAACCCTAAAAAGGGCTAGTAGCTTGTATACCAAAGTTAATAGAGTACTATAAAGTATTTTGTGGTAATAGTCAGAATGATCGCTTACCACTAGCTATCCCGTTATCTTACCGAATTGTATTCTGAAAGTTTTCGCCAATTATTCAAATTAAATGTGAACGTACCGTATTTTTATCCGACTGCGAAAGAAGGAGGGTTACGTTTTTTCGAATGTATGTATGTAACTATGTTCCATCTACACGTACGAAGCGTTTTGCTTCGTCCTACATAATACGATCCGCCAAATAATGGAACTCCTTGCCGGTGTCTGTGTTTCCCGATAGCTACAACCCGGCGGTCTTCAAATCGCGAGTGAACACGTATTTACTAGGTAAGCGTGCTACATCTTCGACCGCATCGTCATTTAACATCAGGTGAGATAGTGGTCAAACGCTTGCCTATACAGCATAAAAAAAAATGTATTCCTTGGCACGCCCTAGAGCCTAAACTTGGCTTGGGCTTGTCGTATTTTTATGTGAGTGATGTCAATAGATTCGTCTTGAGAGTGACACTGGGTACATCAAAATAAAAATAAAACCGGCTAAGTCGAGTTGAACTCACCCACCGATACTTCCGTACAACCAATTAAGCGAGACCTCTGAATTGTACCAGCGCTCATATAACTCAGAGGTCTACCTTAATTGGCGCTAACTATGTATGTATGGGGACACCCTTTAATTTTCAACTTCTTTTATTTTTTGGAATTTTTCCTTCATTTGTGCTGTAATTTAATTAATGTAATTTCATGATTCTAGGTCAACGGGAAGTGCCCTATAGGTTTTCGACCCTAAACCTATAGGGTACTTCCGGTTTACCTAGAATTGTCGATTTTGGTAATAAGCAAGGTCTTAGAGCACAAGTAAAGGAAAAATTCCGAAAAATAAAAAAAGTTGAAAATTAAGGTACATTTTGGTACTAACAAGTTTTCGCGAAAATCTAAATTTGCCGATATCTTTTTATTGTGTTGACTCAAGACCTTGATTTTTATACACCCTATAGGGACTATAGACTTCAGTATCACGTTTAAATTTCAACTACCTAGGTCCACCCGTTCCTGAGAAAATCAGTGGTGACACACGGACAGATGGACAGACAGACAGACGGACAAGAAAGTCATTTTATAAGGGTTCCTTTTTTTTGCCTTTTGAGGTACAGAACCCTAAAAAAACTAAATTTAGGACTTTTGGCGCCAAAAAGTAATCTAAGAATAAATCATTACGAATATATATATATATACTACAAGTCCCCCGCGGCTACGCCCGCGTTAAAAACTCCTTTTATTTACTTAAAACTTTTCTTTTGTAAAAACGATTCTATCATTAAAGACATCAAATAAAAATTAGCCAAATTGGTTCACCTGTTTTCATGTTATCGCGTGACTAAGACAAATCAGGATTCATATTTTTAAAACCCGAAAACCCAATAAAGCGCAATCCGAAACTATATTCATTTTCAGACTTTTTTACCCCAGTTCACTCTTTAGGGTGGCATTTTGAAAAAGTCTGAAACTCGTATTTACTTATTTATTTACAGAAGTACTTGTGTGAAATGTCGAATAAAATGACTATCCAAAATTTGAGCCCCCGCTTCATCCCTTGAAGAGTGAATTTTGAAAAATCCTTTCTCAGCGGATACCTACGTCAAAATTTCTATCTGGATGCAAAATATCAGCGCAATCCGAAACAATATTGATTTCAGACATTGTTACTCCACTTAACCCTTTTAGGAATAGAATTTCAAAAAGCCTGAAACACGTATTTACTCATTTATTTACTAAACTACTTGTGTGAAGTTTCGAATATAAGAGACAATCAATTCTTGTTTCTCCATACAAACTTTGAACCCTCGCTTCATCCTCTTCAGGGATGAATTTTGGAAAACCTTTCTCAGAGGGAACTAACGTCGTAATTAATAACTATCTGCATGCCAAATTTCAGCGCAATCCGAAACAATTTTTACACTTTATTACCCCATTTCACCCTCTTAGGGGTGGAATTACAAAAAAACCTGAAACACGTCTTTACTTATTTTTTTACTGAAGCACTTATGTGAAGTTTCGGATAGAAAAGACGATCTAATCTTGTTTCTCCATACAAACTTTCAACCCCCGTTTTATCCCCTTCGAGGGTTAATTTTGGGAAATCCTTTCAAAGAGGGATCTAACGTCGTAATAACTATCTGCATGCCAAATTTCAGCGCAATCTGAAACAATATTGATTTTACACTTTATTACCCCATTTCACCCTCTTAGGGGTGGAATTACAAAAAAACCTGAAACACGTGTTTACTTATTTTTTTACTGAAGCACTTGTGTGAAGTTTCGGATAGAAAAGCCTATCTAATCTTGTTTCTCCATATAAACTTTGAACCCCCGTTTCATCCCCTTAGAGGGTTAATTTTGGAAAATCCTTTCTTAGAGGGAATTAACGTCGTAATAACTATCTGCATGCCAAATTTCAGCGTAATCCGAAACAATATTGATTTTACACTTTATTACCCCATTTCACCCTCTTAAGGGTGGAATTTCAAAAAAAACTGATACACGTGTTTACTTATTTTTTTACTGAAGCACTTGTGTGGAGTTTCGGGTAGAAAAGACTATCTAATCTTGTTTCTCCATACAAACTTTGAACCCCCGTTTCATCCCCTTCGAGGGTCAATTTTGGAAAATCCTTTCTCAGAGGGAACTAACGTCGTAATAACTATCTGCATGCCAAATTTCAGCGCAATCCGAAACAATATTGATTTTCACACTTTATTACCCAATTTCACCCTCTTAGGGGTGGAATTAAAAAAAACCTGAAACACGTGTTTACTTATTTTTTTACTGAAGCACTTGTGTGGAGTTTCAGATAGAAAAGACTATCTAATCTTGTTTCTCCATACAAACTTTGAACCCCCGTTTCATCCCCTTCGAGGGTTAATTTTGGAAAATCCTTTCTCAGTGGGAACTAACGTCGTTATAACTATCTGCATGCCAAATTTCAGCGCAATCCGAAACAATATTGATTTTCACACTTTATAACCCAATTTCACCCTCTTAGGGGTGGAATTAAAAAAAACCTGAAACACGTGTTTACTTATTTTTTTACTGAAGCACTTGTGTGGAGTTTCAGATAGAAAAGACTATCTAATCTTGTTTCTCCATACAAACTTTGAACCCCCGTTTCATCCCCTTTGAGGGTTAATTTTGGAAAATCCTTTCTCAGTGGGAACTAACGTCGTAATAACTATTTGCATGCCAAATTTCAGCGCAATCCGAAACAATATTGATTTTACACTTTATTACCCCATTTCACCCTCTTAGGGGTGGAATTCCAAAAAAACCTGAAACACGTCTTTACTTATTTTTTTACTGAAGCACTTATGTGAAGTTTCGGATAGAAAAGACGATCTAATCTTGTTTCTCCATACAAACTTTGAACCCCCATTTCATCCCCTTAAGGGGTGAATTTTGGAAAATCCTTTCTTAGTACACCCTTACGTACTAAGACAAATATACCCTTCAAATTTCAAGTCTCTACGACCAGCGGTTTAGGCTGTGCGTTGTCTGTCAGTGAGTCAGTGAGTCAGTGAGTCAGTGAGTCAGTCAGTATGTCAGGACAAAGATTCTTATAGTATTAGATATATAAAAGTTATATGTTTTATTGGAGTTTGGAATAGAAAATGGTAATAATTCTTTTTTCACGCAGTCGGGTTTTTGTACTTTTCAGTAATTCACTGGTTTCTCATAATCCGAATAAATAGCATAATCCGAAAAAAGCCAGTACGCTCTCATTAAATGTTACCTAATATCACCAAATAAATACAAGGATCAATTTTTGGTTTCTCATAATCCGAATAAATAGGATCAATTTCGCTCGTGCAATAGTGTTTGAGTTGCAACAAGAGGTTGCAGAGTTAGATAACGGGGTAATTGGATACTACCTCCATTACAATGAGTTGACCCGATGCACCGACGCCGGCGGCTGCTTGCACTCGCAACATAGCATCTCTTGCAGGTACAATCTCTTACAAATGAAATCTCTATAGACTACCTCCATAAAGACACCGCATGCAGAAAAACGTACCGCATATTTAGCACGCATATTTACGCAGTTAAAAATATTAACTTTCCCATGTGTGTACATAAGCGAAGTAGCACTTTTTGCCAAAAAAAAATCCTGAGCGTTTCATAAAATTTGATGCTGGTAGTAGACGAGAAAATTAAATTAGAAATCATGCCTATAAAACCCAACTATTGGAAAAAAGTGTATTCTGTATGGCCACCATTGATCTATAATGCTATTCCTTACTCAATTCGAGACATCATTAATGTTCATGTCTTTAAAATAAAGGTTAATGAATTTCTCATCATCAAGGCGTACTATTCTGTTGACGACTTTTTTAAAAATAACAATGTGATTCAAAATTTTTAATATTTGACATATCGATGTAATTATTATTTTATGTTGCAATTAATATCTATGATTTCGAAAAAAGGATTTATATTATTATAGTACTTAACACTTTAATGCTTGTATACTGATAAAGTAGGACCTAGTGGCACTAAAATTATTGTAATTTTAACACTAACAACTCTGTAAGCTAGGGACACAAGCTGAATAAATTCATTCATTCATTCATATTTTGGGGCAAGTCTTTAGGTTAATACCGTTCCGTATATTTTCGAACTTGATTAGTAGCAACGCAACAATGAAATCGTAAAAGAGTTCATGTTCCAGCAGCGACATGGCAGTGAATCTTTTACACATCGCTTACAAGTCTTAGGTTCGATTTTCACCAAAGCAAAGAGATGTAAGATAAAATTACCATTAAATATATTATTTTGTCGTGCTGCGTGATATGATAGCGTGATGAAATTATTTTTGGTAGTTCTGCTCAACTGTAATTTGGTGCAATACTGACCCTGACGCTTTCTAGAAATGCCGGAGTTTTACGTGCGTATTCATTTTCCTACATGCGCCATCTATAAAGAGTTATCCGTGATACTTCGAAACAATTATTGCTGAATTGCCGATGCTAGTATTGCGTGTATGAAACATCTCACGCCTCAACAATAAATCATAAGCGCTCATACAAATCAAAAACACGCATACACATTAAACATGTGTTTTAATCGTCGACATTTCGAAAAATACTTGTATGTAGCATTAGATACAGGTGATTACTTTTTTTTTTTTTTATACCGATCTGGGTAGCACTTGATCACTATCTCACCTGATGTTAAGTGATGATGCGATCGATGATGGAGCGTGCTTACCCAGAAGATACCTATTCACTCACGATTTGAAGACCCCCATATTGTACTTAACCGGAAACACAGACTCAGGCAGAGTATTCCATTCTTTGGCGGTTCGTATGATGAACGAAGAAGCAAATCGCTTCGTTCGGGTAGATGGTATATCCACCATAAATCGGTGGCGCCTTTTAGTGTCTCTGGATGTCCGATTATAAAATGGGGATGGTGGAATCAAATCATGCAGTTCCATTGCACACTCTCCGAAATGTATTCGATAGAAAACCGATAAGCAAGTGACTTTGCGGCGATGCGCGAGACTCTGGAGTCTCTTGCTTAAATTACTAGTACGTCGTCGCTTATGAGTTTCTTTGCTCTCCTCTCAATAGCTTCTCCAGCTGGTATTTGGCAGAGCCATCCCAAAGGTGAGAACAGTACTCCATACACGACCGGACTTGTGCTTGGTAAAGATTAAGAAACTGTCCTGGTGTGAAGTACCGTCTCACCTTAGCCAAAATGCCAAGCTTTTTTGAGGCTAGCTGGGCTCTAGACTCAATATAAGAGCCGAAATTGAGAATTGGTGTCAAAGAGATGCCAAGAAGCTCGAGATTGTTACTTATCGGAACGGACACATCCCGGAAAGTAGGAGCCAGTAGAAATGGGCTCCGTTTAGCGGAGAAGAGACACGCCTGGGTTTTAGCAGCATTGAACTTGACCAGATTGGCATCGCCCCAATCGGAGACTGCCTTCAAAGAATAGTTCAAGTGCTCGACCATCGCTTCTCTATGAGACTGGATTTGTAATGCACTGGTTCGTGCGTTGGATGCATAACTCTCTACAACAGTGCTGTCATCTGCGTACCCAAAGATACCGGGTTTAAGCAGGTCATTCATATGCAGCAGAAAAAGTGTTGCAGAGAGTAACTGATCCTTGAGGGACTCCGGCATTTATGGCCAATTGGTCGGAAGAACAGCCATCGATGACAATCTGCTGACCTGTATCGCCACACCTTTTTGGCTGGGATCGGGCGGGGAGTAGACGGAGACAGACTTCACCAGACAGTGGTCGGAGCTACCTAAGGGTGATGAAACCGACACCGAGTAGCGGTCTGGTTCTGTTGTCAGCAGAAGGTCCAAGCAATTGGCTGTATGGCCATCAACGTCCGGTATCCTTGTTGCTCCCTGGACCAACTGAGTGAGGTCCAGTGTTAAAGCAAGCTTCCGCATCTCTCGACCAGCGTGGTCTGTGCTCTGGTATGGGTACAGCCAGTCTTGATGATGGGCGTTGAAATCCCTCAGAAGCACTAATTGAGCAGAAGGATACCTCTGTTGGGCTACATCAGCCGCCTCACTGAGGTGGTTTGTGAGCCTGTTTGTCTCTTCATCTCCGCTGTGCGAACGGTAGACACTAGCATAAAGAATTTTCTCCATGCCAGTGTCCACCAAAATCCACATGACGGAAAGTTGAGGGTCTTCAAGGTTGCGGAGACGCCGATAGCAAATGTCATCGCGGGCATACATACAAACTCCCGCCCTCGGCCTAAACTTATGTTCTAGAACATAGCCTGGGTAGACAAGGTACGCCGCGTCGGCTGGACATTTGATCTGCGTCTCCGTGAGGAACAGAATATGCGGTTTTTCGGTCTCAAGATGGTGGTGGACCGAGAGGATATTGGAGTGCAAGCCTCGAATGTTTGAGAGGTGCACTTGAAGGGAGAGGACGTGCTTCCGCTGTTTAACCTCTATTCTGTTTCTGCCTTTCATTTTGTGGGGAGTGAAGTTAGGTAAGGGAAACGGAAGTGGAAACGAGGCGCTAATTTCCAACCCGTGATACATATTAGGTCTTTTCACCTATTGGGAACCAATCCTGGAGACCGCGGGGACGCCCGAGCCCCCCCAGAGGTGTCCATCGGGTCCTCTCGTCCGGTCGCCAACCGGCACGGTGGCGCACCTCCGGGATTTTTCGCGAGATGGCGGGGCAGCCTTTCATGAGTGGCTGGCTCACTACTTGGGCCCCCAACTATCTGCGGTCGGCCAGCGGAGAACCGTGCCTCGGATCCCGCTGTTCTCCAAGATTGGCTGCCAGGTAAATTGACCTACAATGTATCACGACCAGCTATAGTAATCAACGCAAATGTTTCCGACCCGTTCCCCATAATGGCTTCACCAAACATTCATACCGTAAAGCGACCGCTTGGCGGCATGGCTTTGTCTGGTGGGTGGAAACACGCCGCGGCCTAAGCCTACCACCTGAAACGTACTGCTCTTTTGGCGCCACCCAGGGGACACGTGTAGGACATCGAGGGCTAAATCCTACGGACGCGAGCAGTAATAGCCCCCCTACTTATAGGTTAAACTGAAAATAATTTAAGATTTAAGTTCTCTCAAATCTTAAAATATCCGTACAGACAGAGAAACAAAGTTATCGCCATAGAATAAAACGGGCGATTTAGCAGACATTAATAACTATAGGCCGATATCGCTGGCAACAATTGTAGCTAAAGTGTTTGACGGTTTGCTTGACGCACAGTTAAATAAGTACCTTGTGTTGCACGATAATCAGTTTGGGTTTAGGCGCAAACTGTCTACTGAGAGTGCAATACTGTGCCTCAAGCATGTCGTCAGGCACTATACAGACAAAAGTACTCCCGTGCACGCCTGTTTCCTTGACTTGTCCAAGGCCTTTGACCTGGTCTCTTATGATATCCTATGGAGTAAGCTTAGGAGCATTGACTTGCCCCCAGAATTAACCAGTATTTTTAAATACTGGTACATGAACCAGGTCAATAGTGTCAAATGGGCAGGTACAATGTCAGACCCATACCGACTGGAGTGTGGGGTGAGGCAGGGGGGGTTGACTTCTCCCTCCCTGTTTAACCTGTATATTAATGCCTTGATCGTCGAGCTCAGTACTCAGCATGTCGGATGTCACATCAATGGAATAAGTGTAAATAACCTGAGTTATGCAGACGACATGGTGTTGCTGAGCGCGTCGGTTTGTGGCCTACGAAAACTGTTGAGGATCTGTGAAGTATATGCCGTGGCTCACGGACTTAAATATAATGTTGCCAAAAGTGTGTGCATGATCTTTGAGGCCGGGACAAAACGTCCCCAAAATTTGCCACCCGTATATCTTAATGAAGTACCTTTAGAAATAGTGCAGACATTTAAGTATTTAGGGCACATTCTAACAACCGACCTCAAGGACAATGCAGACATCGAGCGCGAGCGAAGAGCATTATCTGTGCGTGCGAATATGCTGGCGCGCAGGTTTGCGCGTAGTTCGGGGGAGGTAAAGGTGACTCTCTTTCGAGCATATTGCACCTCCCTCTACACGTGTAGCCTGTGGGCACGGTATACACGCTCGGCGTATAATTCTCTTCGCGTCCAATTTAATAATTCATTCAGGGCGATTATGAAGCTGCCTCGCTACTGCAGTGCCTCAGGCATGTTTGCGCAAGCTCGCGTGGATTGTTTCCATGCGACCATGCGCAAGCGTGCCGTGTCTTTGGTACGCAGGGTGCGGGCTAGCAATAACATCGTTCTGGCGATGATCGCGGAAAGGGTTGATTGTCCTTTCCTAAAACACTGTTCAGATAGACATGCGCCCATCACTACAGGGTATACATAACGACGATCAATAATATGAATTTAATTGTATAATATGTTTTGTATAATATGTTCAGTAATTAATTTTTAATTATTTTATTTTAAAGGGTTTTTAATTTATATGGCTTTCAAATATAATTTATGGATATGTGTTCAATTTAATTTTTGTGTTCTGTGTATTATTTTAATTTTATTTTTGTGTATTCGTCATGCATGTGTCTTAATTTTGTGTTTATTACAATATTTATTGTTGAATGTATTTTACTGTTTCTATATGAGTCTTTGATGGTTACTTGAAATAAAATTATTTTATTTTATTTTATTTTATTTTATAGCTCAAAGGATTAGCAAGCTGAAGTTGCGTGGGATGGTCACTTCTGTTGTAGAACCGATAACCGTTGGGGTAGACGTGTTCTTGAGTGAAGACCTCGGCTCGGTAAACGTTGTGTTGGACGCCTTCCAAAATAGATAAAACGATTATATATACGCAAGCTAGCTGGTAGCGGCTGGAAATAAAGAGCTGAAGATCGAGCTCAGTAGTGTGCCATAGATAATGTCTATGCCCTCTGACCAGCAGTGGACGGAGAGATCCTTGGTTGGTGCTAGTGCTGGTAGTTATTGTTTGTAAGTCTACCAAAAATTGTATATGGCACCCTAATGAGAAAGGTGCTTAGGCTGCGGCTTAAACTACCACCAATCAAAGATATGTCGCCAATCAGTTCGCAAAATTCCACCAAGTCAGACAGCTTGGGACAGATCAGTCCAGCAGTTCGTCTCACTGTTGCAATCCACCACCAGATAAATATTATTCCTATTTTCAGAAATGAACTCTATTATACTCTACATTTGCAGACGAACGATCCAATAGCATTATTCTAATTACAAGAGCATTATACCAGCATTACCAGCTATGGTAGCTTGCTTGCGATATTGCAGTCAAAGAGCAAGCAACAAATAGTGTAACGAGCAATTAGTAGTCATTCATATCGGCAACATAATGCGTGTTGCTCAACACGGCCGTGCCGCGGCCGCGGTCGCCTTTCGACAGACCTCTGTGACCCCCGACGTCACCTCTCTGTATTATCTAGAGACGGGCTAATCTATCTTGTTTCTAACTATTATATTTTAGAAACACTGTCTTACAAGAGAATAAAAAAAAACTAGAAAAATGGGAACTCCATGATTTGACGGATCTGCAGAGAGGAGCGCGCGTTAAAACTTGCCTTACCTTGTTAAACTGATATAGAAATGCTAATATTCAAAGGATTCTGGACCAAATTGTGACATGTGATGAAAAATGGATTCTTAACGATAATCTCAAGCGAATAATGCAATGGTTGATCCCAGGTCAAACGACACAACAATGCCCTAAAACAAGCTTACCTCTATGGGTATGGGTATGGTTTCTATAAAGGTGATGGTAACGGTTTTGTGGCCACTTCATGGTGTAACTCACTATAGCTTCCTGAGGTCCAGTCAGGCAATAACAGCAGATGTCTACTGTGCTTGTACTCAGTTTGTAGAGTCCAGCCCCAGACTTCTATCGCATAGGCTTAAATGATCTTCCGATTAGATGGCAGAAATGTATAGACAACGAGGGTAAATACTTTGATTAAATAAATATATATATTTTATCCTACAAAAAAAGTAGTTTTCATTTTTCAGTACGAACTGGTAATAACATACTTTAATATAAGATCATAGAAAAGTCTAGACTAATATAATAGCTTGAACAATAGCTTTTTATATAGTTACTTTGTGTCGATTTACTTGTGCAATTATTTGGTTTACAAACGCCTAAAAGTTAATGTTTCTCGTTACCCAATGTTTTCATTGTTTTAATAACAGTTACAACCGTGGAATTATCTCGTTAGAGGTGCCACGCTGCCATACAAACATTTAACTCATTTTGTAATGTTTTATCATATTATTCTACGTATACGCTCAACTTTATTGCACTAAAAAGTTTGTTATCTTTTATTATTTTTTATGTTATGAATTCGTAAGTAACTGTATGTCTGTTAGGTATGTTTAGGTATGCTCTCTTTTTGTCTGTTAGGTATGTTTTACGACTAAAACTATTCTAGGCTTAGCGTGTTTACCATCTTCGACCACATCATCGGTTACCACCAGGCGTTATAATGGTCAAACGCAAGCCCATCAGATACAAAAAAATTAAACAATTTGGCTAAAATTTCGGAAAATACGTATCAACGCGAGCAAAACTGCGAACACTACTTAGTTTACAATATTTATTAGCAGCTCGTTATAATTTTATGTGATTTCAATTTTATTACTTCGAAGTAAAAGTAATTTGGAATACTTTCTTTTATGGAATGATTACATGACGAACAGGCCAATCGGCGGAACGAAGAACAAACTCGCCTGCTTATAACGAATACAGTGGCACAAGAAATGTTGTTAAACTCGAGTTAGATACCTACTTATAGGGTGCGCATGACACTCGTAGGAAATTTCATAAAGAGCAAAGTTAAGTAAAATTTCAATACGAACGAAATATATACACACGAATATATACGATACGAACGAACGAAATGCGAACGAAATACGAACAATTGTAAAAGCAAACACTTTCGTAGAAATATGATGGAACGTACTGCTCACTGCAACTAAGTCCGTCCGTCCGTGTGTCCAATCCCTCAATCCCTGCAAATATACAGCTCATTTCAATTCATTAGAAGAGCTCTTAACGAATTCTGTTTCGACACACTCTATGTGAAAGAAACTAACGTATGGGCATCGTGTATGTATCGGCCTAATGGATTCCAGATGTTACCTCACCCTCACCCTGCGTACCTAATTAAATAAGTTTCTTTGCAAAATAAGAACTCTGGATTTGTTTATTGAGATCTATGTATATCCTACAACTATTTTATAGCGGTGATCGATCTGCAAACTTTAGCTTCTGTTTGCAGGAATATCTATTCTTCACCTATTTCTAATGTACTACTTTTGATTATTTCTGAGCTGTTTTCCAGTATACATGTTAAACTTTGGCAAAAGGTACAGATTAATAAAACTTAAATATTAGCTCGATATCATTAAACTTTCTGCAGCGAGGAGGCGTGTGAGGCAATCAGTTATATATGCGTCTAACATCGTCATCATGACGATTTTACTTTCGAAACATTTAAAAAATAACGTTATCTGGTGCCAAGTCCGACCGGCTCGGTGATACGTGTTGCAATCCGGATGTGTATCGATTGTATTATTGACACTAAGTGCCTTTTTGCACCTGAATCCGATGCTCTGCGCTTTAATCCTCTTGTAAGTGCGAGGCCACCAACATGGCGTGAGGAGACTTGATAGATTTGAGCATAGTACCCTCCATACGATAGCAGGACGACGAGAATAGTTTATAATATGAAAAAAAAAATACAAACTGCACTAACAGTTGGACACCATAGCGTACATCATGCCACAATCAGTACTACTGACTACATCATATTTCTTACTAGAAATCTAATACACGCACTGAGAAAAAAGGTAAAAGTGGAGTAAAATACATCCACATGCAACTTCTTCGCAATCAAATCGTTGAGGAGACAAAGTCTATTTTGTTGGAGCAAACCTCGCAGTCAGAGTTCGTGATCTCGGTGCTGCTAAGAGACGTCGCACAGGTACTGGCTGGCATACGTGCGCAGGGAGTACGCAGGGAGACGCGAGACAAAACGTTAGGATTGTCGATCCTATTATGGAGCAACAAATAATAGTATGTACTACGCGCGCCCTTGCGTCTTAGTTCCAGGGTATTTAACGCTACCATTCCGCCGACAAACAGATAACTAAGCGATTTTTTATAATCTCTCGAAAATGGTCTTAGAGAGTTCGTGCGGATCCCAAACCAAACAGTTGTGCTCTAGCCTACAACTCACCAAAAGCGTATTAAAGAGAGATTTTGAATTCCAGTTTTGAAATCGGGAATCAAATGATGTCTTGCATAGGAGACGAGAGGACACTTGAGTATAGTAGTAAGTGAGCGATGCAGCTAACTATAATAAGCTACCCCTGAACTGCCGCCCGCCCATCGCCACGTTCGCTAAACATAGCTCAAATATATAAGTAAACTGCATTCTGCATTGATTTTCTGGTGAAAGCTTTTTATGTTTTTGAGTAAATATCCCAGTTGCAGAGCTGATATAATGTCTCTTCTTCCTACCACTTATTTCTGCTTTTCGGAAAACTAACCCTGCTAAGGGAAGCTCACGCTGTCGTTGAGGCATTCTCTTAACGTAATACATTTCACACTCATTTACACTCATATCAGAAAACTGTTCACGATAAGAGCTTAATTATTAAAATTTTCTTTCGAGCTTTTACTCTTTTCGATACAAAATTGCATATAGCCTCCAATAAATTACCCACATACAATAATAAATAATGATGGGATACCTACATCAACATTTAATGAATAAAATCAACATTCCGCGGTCCTCGATGTCGTCAACAATGTGAACAATTTTAATAAATCAATTAGAAGATGATCGCGGAGTTTATAGCCTGGACGGACGGACGGAAGGACGGACGGTCAGGACAGTTGCGCAGGCTCCTCGCGGTGAAAGTGTCGCGTGGGAGGGGGCGGCTATATCAGCGGGCCGAGCCGCGCGCGGGTCACTGCTGCTCTAACTAACAGGTGAGACCGGGTCACTGCACTAATATAGCTTGACTCTCAAATTACGCGCCATAGCCCTAAAGTGTCATCCGCTTCGAGTGTTCAGTGGTTACAGTGTATGTGGATCCGATTAGAGCGCTCTCACGCGAGTGTAACGATTGCGTAACGTAGGAACATCGAGAACATCCGATTAGATCAGTTTGTAACAGTGAATGGGAGTCGGTTACAGTGAAACTAGTGTATGTTCCTGTGCGTCACGTCACGTCACGTCACGCACTGACTGCTATGTACCTGCGGCATGCCGCGACACTTCCTGTCGCTCTCTTCTTACTTTCTGAGCCTGAATCTTAATGATTGAATTCGCGCAAATTATTAGAGTAGTTATTAAAAAAAATACTGGATAGAAACATTTAAAAACAAAGAAATTATTTTAACAAGCTTTTATGTAGCCTGATTTATTAGTTTGCCCAAAAGTTCTTCTTCATAAGTTCTTTTTGTTTTAATTATGCTTACCCTCAATGTTACTGACGCGTAGTGAGAATATTGATGAATTATAAAAAGAATATATGTATAGTCAGTATTGATTCTGGTAAATTGAACTTATAGGCAGCGATCTAACAGTTGTTCCCTGCGGCAGTTCCAGCGTCCCCTCAGAGAGTAACCATGCAGCTGTACGTCCTGTGCCTATTGGTAGCGGTGGCGGTGGCGGCGCCGCAGCGGGAGGGAGCTGCCTACACCAAGGAGGCCATCAAGCAGGCTCAGCACACCCACCTCATCCCTAAGGACGCTGTCATTCAGAAGGTAGGCATCATCATTACTATATTTCTCGAAGAGCCCAAAATAGTGCGCTGAGCTCTACGCAGGCTTTATTCATGCCTCCAAAGGTAAGTTCATATCTAAATTATTGCTTTAGCAAGCCAAATTTGACAGGTTTAGTTTTAAAATAACAGCCACTATCGCGCATCGCTATCAAAAATGCTCACAGTTGCAAAATTACAACACAATATATAAAAAGTTAATTATTATCGTTCTGGCTACCATGTGAGTATTGTGATGAGGCTCAACAGTGTAACTGTTGTTTAAAGTAGTGATTACTATGATCGCCGTCGCCACAGTTAGCGTACATACGAGACTTATCTACGATCAACACGTAAACCGACGTCGTTAAAATGACCGCTACCGTTTGTGCAAGTAGTCATTATATACATGTATGCGCGCGTCGTTTGTGTTCCTGGTGTTGATGAGCGTCCTCTGTTCCAGGTCCAGGAAGGTATCGAGCTGGCGGCGTACGAGTCCATCCCCGGCAACCAGAGGATCAACCTGTACGAGATCCTCGGGGACCAGGTCCCGTCCGAGGTGATCAACAACCTGCAGGGCCAGATCGACCAGGTCGGCCGCCACTAGAAATACTTTAGAATAGTTCGTCCTAGGTTATCGGAAGCGAAGATCGCGTCGGCCGCTTCTTCGAATATTTCGGAGGGCGGCCTGCCCCGCTCGAGTGGCGTTACCATCACCGGCGCTCGGACAGCCGGTTGTCGCGCGGTCGCCGCACGGCGCCACTGCGGACGCGGCTCCGGCGCACGACACTTAATTTATTGGTGATGCAAGCCCACTCCGAGACAGTGAATGTGATATTGTGTAACATCTTTTTATACCTTTGTAAATAAATAATGTGAAGTTAATAAAATTGGTCGTGCGATGTCCAACCGGCTGGTTTTGTTTTACGTAACCCGTGGGACGTGCGACGTGTGATAGTGTGGTTATCAACGGTAACACTGTTGCGTAACGTCTAGATTCACTAGTAGTGTAACGAATGCATATATGAGCGGTGAATGACATGACATAACATGACATAACATAATAGTATATCCAGAAAACGATAGTGTTTCGTCTCAGCTGCTCCCCAAGTTTCGATGTGACTATGTGACGTGTGCCTTTCTTTAGTAGGCGATAAGCGATTACTATTATTCTGATAGAGTTACTACAAACCATGAAGTAAATCGACTTTGTGTGTAGACCGATGCTTATAACAGGAACGAATGATTGATAAATTATAACCAACACATCTGTTACTCCATGAATAGGTCATAGGTAAAGCTCGTTCAAACAATTTCTGTCCGTTTATATAGAAAATCTAAGCAATTAACTAAAAATATAATATTTTACAAAACCAAATACATAGATATAATTAGTATCTCTATGCGTCATCTCACAGAACGAGGCAAACATGAAACTAGTTTCTATCCAGTTTTGTGTACATATTTGTATAATTTATTTGTCGAAATACAAGAAAGGCAACACAATTATAAGGTCAATACACTCGACACATGCGTATACGTACCTCGGTACAATTACTTAAATCCTCTATATCGTTAGAAACTTTTCCTCTAATACAGGTGTTCCAAACTATAAAGGGTTGTGGGAACATATTTATGTTGTAGAGATTTGGCATTTTCGTTACATACAGAGTTAAACATTACTGCTGGAAATCTTTATAAATCTTCACCAAGGTCAGTTGAACCAATAATCATTATACCATAATATATACGAGTATGATTGTTCTGACATTTTGATGTGAGAATAATTATTGTGCTGACATTGACTTCATTTCAGTTAAATACAGTATATGCAATGTATAAATATAGTAGTAATATATGTAGTAAGTATGTTCTGTAGATTCTTCTTCTGTATAGACAGGTTAGTTTTAGATGAATTCATAAGTTTAGTGCTTCGGATTACCTTATTACATAATATTATTGTGCCCTCCAACTATCTGTCCGCATGTAGGTATAGCATGTCCGAATGGAGTCAAGAGCCTGTCAGGCACGACTACGGTTTCTACGCACCATGTTTTGAATGCCTCCTACCTGTCATGACATCGGAGCCGAGGCGTGGGCGCTCGCGGTTCGACTAGTCCGCCAATATAATGTCACTCAGCGAGCTATGGAAAGAGCTATGCTCGGTGTTTCTCTGCGGGATCGAATCGGGAACGAAGTAATTCGCCAGAGAACTAAAGTGATCGATATAGCTCAACGGATTAGCAAACTGAAGGGGCAGTAGACTGTTCATATCTGCCGTAGGACCGATACCGCAAATCGGCAAACGTAGCGTAGGACGCCCTGTGACAGCGACGACATTCGCAGAGCTGTGGGCAGTGACTGGAAACAAAGAGCCGAAGATCGGGCTCAGTGGCGTGACTTGGGAAAGGCCTATGTCCAGCAGTGGACTACCAGCTGGTTATGATGATGATGATGATGTTTTGAAGGCGGATTTGTAAAGATCTTTACGGTGGTGGTACTAAATCAGACGGATTATATTTCTAAAAAAATATTGTTATAGGGCAAAATAACCAAATTTTTATATTTTCATTCTTTAACTCTAGTTCTTCATTACAATGATTAGAGAAATTAAATAACACCATACACCGAGTACTTAAAAAGGCAAATTGAAATTCTCGCCTGGCAGGGCTTTAAAAATACATTGTAATTTATATGCTTATGTAATTTTATGTACGCTCTTACTAGCTAATTATACTAATATAATAACCAAACATTATTTCATCAATAAAAAGATATACTTGTGAATATGATGAGACTTGAAGCAATGATTCAGCAGCTCATCAAGGGCATATGACGATGGCCATCACCACGTACTGACTCCAATCTGGAGCCAGAGACTGCGAGACAACGTTGTGTAAGCTCTTAAATGTCGCACCAAATCAACACCAATATTATAAATGCAAAAGTCAGTTTGTATATTTGTTTGTTTGGGACTTCTTCATTGTCAAGTGGCAGGACAAATTTAGCTGAAATTTTGCACAGGGATAGTCAGTATTATGGATTTAGGCTTTAGGATACTTTTGAATGCAAGCGTAGCCGCGTGGCACAGCTAGTTATTCGTATATGTACATCTATATGTCTGTGGTAGTATATGTCTGTGGTAGTGTTGAATGCTTTCTTTGAATTTGTATTTCTAACAGACAAATACTTCTCTGTAACCGCTATCTCACCTTATGTTAAGTGGAGATGCGCCATAAGATGGAATCGTGTTTGTCAGGAATTGAAAGATGGCACTGAGACGAGGCGCTGAGCAACTGACTGTTTTAGTCCAAATTAACACTATCTCAACCCATCTTCCATACTGCATCACACCGAACATCATGCGGGAACTCGGAGAACTGATTTGTGACATGTCTTTTTTCTGGTGGGTGGTTTGGTTTCAGCCGCGGCCAAGGCTTACCAACACCAGTTTTGGTCACCCATTTAGCACCTGATGTGTGATAATTTCTGAACTTTTGTAATAAACAGTTAATGTAAAAAAGTAAATGTAATAAACACAAGACGCTCGATAACATCATCATAAGATTTCAAGATTGAAATACACACCTCCTAACTTGTTTGTTCTGACATATTATCCAAAGATTTCCATCAGAAGGTTGACTGGAAGAGATCGCATTTAGCGATAAGACCGCCCATCGCAACTAGTTCTTTTTTTTAGTTAATTCCTCCTATTTTATGTTTCTCTATAATTGTTGTCAATAAAGAGTACTTGTATGTATAGTACAGTAATGTACTTATGGTAAGTTTAGACATATTACTACAAAAGATATAGGGACATGATATTTATTTATTTATTTAAGTATGCCAGAAACAAGGTTACTGCATTGCCTGTGTTGCCCGACACATTACCATATTAGCGTCAATTACCCCAGATCATGTAAACCCATTTGGAACTTATCTGCCAGAATTACTATAACAAGGGCCACTTTCACCGGTTCCTGATAATGTGTCAGATAGTTATCTGATAGATCACGCCATACAACAACAACAACGACAACAACGACAACTTTTAAGTTGTCAATAATCTGTCAGATAAGTTCCCAGTAGAGCGATAACTAGCCGTTATTGTGACGTCTTTTGTCAGATAACTAACTAAGAGTTTATTAAAAACCAAACCATTTATCTGAAACTGGCTTGCCCATAGTCAAGTACCTTCGCCCCGTTATTTAACAGATCACTTCGACTTATAACTACATAAAACCGAAAAAGTAAAAGCTAGAACCTAGGATGAACAAACTTTAATTATTATCTGTTCTGTGCTTTAACGTAGCTCTTAGCTCTTTAGAGTATGAAATGTCTTTAAAATACAAGAGTGTTATTGATGTATAGATAAATTGAGCAAGAAGTTAACGCCTTGCCATTTCGTGATGGTCGTTACCAACAATATAATAACAAACTGAAATGTTTATAATAACGTATTAAAGGCATTGACATCCGCAAAATTTCAAGTGTTTCACTACCGGCCTTTTTATCTTCTACTAATAGTGTTTCATCTCTTTTTAAAAAAATAATTTCAAATTCATCATCCAACATTTCTATAGCATACATGGAACAAGCCAAAACCGCCTGGTCTTTGGCTTGTCCAGGTGAGGTCTTACCTATAAAACTTAGTTCACAAAAGCTATGGGACGAGCCCCTTTGTAAAATTATTCAGGATGAACTAATTCAAAATAGTGTTGATATTAGGGACCGGGCTCGTCTCCTTGCCACACGTGAAAAAGAATCTGGATACTGGCTACACACATTACCTTCTTCCAACATAGGTACCCTTATGGACGATGGCAGCTTCTCCATTGCTGTGGGATTACGTCTGGGCATCTCCCGGACAGTACCTCACAATTGTCACTGCGGCAGTGAAGTAGACAGATTAGGCCACCATGGCCTGTCATGCCGCCGCAGTGCAGGGCGTCTCGCCTCATTGAATGACGTCATTCGTCGGGCCCTTGCCACCGTGAACGTGCCGGCTATATTAGAGCCGAACGGTATATCACGTGACGATGGTAAGAGGCCCGACGGTATGACGTTGGTTCCGTGGTGCCGAGGGAGACTGTTGGTGTGGGACGCGACGTGTGCTGATACATTAGCGGCGTCCCACATATGCGGGACCTCGCGAGCAGCAGGTGCGGCAGCAGATGCGGCAGAAACCCTGAAACGGAGGAAATATGCTGCCATTGGTGATGGCTACATTTTTCTTCCGTTTGGGGTCGAAACAATGGGTCCGTGGGGTCGAGATGCGCGAGGTTTTGTAAAGGAGCTGTCCAGACGATTAATAGACGTCACTCGTGACCAAAGAGCTGGCGCTTACCTCGGCCAACGGATTAGCCTAGCAATTCAACGAGGTAACGTCGCCAGCTTTTTGGGAACGTTACCAGCAGACAGCTGCGACCTAGGTTCTGTTTTTTATTTATAACATTTATTATTTATTATTTCACTTATTTATATCAGTTTAAATAGTTTGTATCTTAATTTAGTTTTAAGTTGTATATATGTACTATTTGTAAACATTGTTTAATATTATACTTAATACTGATCTATAATAATTAAAAAAAAATAATAAAGTTGTCACGTATTAAATGTTAAGAGAATGCTGCTATGCCCTAGTAAGTAGGTTCTACAATTTCTACATTCTGCCTTGGCTAAAATTGAAAAAAAAACCTGTCTATATTATTCACAGATCATAATTAAAATTACGTATTTTACCTTCACTACAGTCGCAATGTTTCTGCTAAACTTCACTCAATTTGACCGAAATGATTAAGCAATTGGATAATTTTATAACTGACTGAATAATCGTGTGGCTGCAATCTCACCTGATGGTAAGTGACGATGCAGCCGAAGGTGTAGTACAATTGCTCAGTAGATACCTATTCACTCTTGACTTGAACATTTCCAGATTGTATTGAGGGTAAAAAACCGTCGTGGGTAGAATATTTTATTTTTTGGAAATGATTTTAAATTAAGATATTATACCACAAAAAAATTGGGTGACTGTAGATTGCTTATTTCGATAATTATACCTACTTAGGTATTTTGATTTATTATTAGCATGATTAATATTAAATAAAATCTACATAGCATAATTATAAGCTTTCATTTAAAAATTGATGGATTCCGAGTTCCACCACTTCAAGATTAGGGTCCCTTCCCAATGCGGTTCAATATATTTCGGCCTGTGTAAAATTATCTAAAATAATCAAATCAGTCAAAATATTTAAAGCTAACGTAAAGTAATCAAATCGATCGAGCTATTTTTGAGTTTTCGCGAGACTAATTGCATTTCGTAATAAGTTGCAGATTAGTAGCCAAATAAAAAAATCACACTTTTTGAAATACCATAAGCTCTCTCTATCGGTTGATGGCTGCAACATTTGTAAAGCCTTCTCAATGTGTTCCATGTGGAGGATTTGTGATCTAACCTTGCGGTGTAGGCGGTCATTGAAATAAACACTTTCAAACATCCTCGATAGATGGCGCTTATACATTGTGTATAGGTATAGTAGCGGCTGCAAAATGTACAGTAGAAAATGCAAGAAAAGTAAATGATGCCAACCAAATAATTGACAAAGTAGCTTTTTCGTTAATCATTTTACGTGTTAATTGTGTTGTTATTCTGAATTACATAACCACGAAAGCAACAAATATTCAATAGCAAAGCACGAGAGCGCAGCGCTCGGGACAGAGTTGATTAAAATTAGAGGTGTTTAGGCGTTTCAATCAGATAAATGTGATGGTAAAACATCAATAGTAAAACTATTGATATTTTACTATTAAAGCGGCAATACCCCAATGGCTAACTAAGGCGTCAGCTTGGCGATCGAGAGGTTGTGAGTTCGATCACCACCATTGCACTTCTGACGTGGACATAGTCCAGACACAAGTAAATTTAGCTTAGTTGACTAGTAGGTAATGTGCAGCCCACATTGCTGATAAGGTTTTAAAAAGAAAATAAATTATACCAGAACGAGTGAAGTTTCTAAAGGACCGGAAATAATTGCATAGACAGACAAAATACATATTTCGTGAAGAAGAAAGAGAAGAAAATTCACGTGATAAGTATAAAGCGGATAGAAAATATGTTTATTGGTGTTTGTAGAGCAAAAGAAAAGCGATTTAAAACTCCTTAAAGGTAGATCCAATTTTTTTGTTGCAACATTATCCATCATCAAACACTTATCTATACGTGTTGCAGCGCGAGGAATGCTCCCCGCTTGCGTTGTCGGTTAACGTGGAAACTTATGTGCAGTACTCCTACACACGCTTTGTTCTGCTATTTTATTTTTGAAGTAATCTTTATTGCGTATAGAAGTTCTTTATTTGTCTGAAAAAGATTTATCATTGAAAATTTGTTTACAAGTTAGATTTTCTTACAGCTAAAAAAACCGTGCAAACCCGAGTATTTTATATAAATTTCAACTTGATACTTTTAAACAAGGGCCTTGAGAGACGGATAGACGGACAATATAGTGATCCCAAAAGTTCAGGTTTTCTTTTTGAGGTTCGGAACCCTAATAAAACATAAGTCTATTATAGCTAGTCAAGGTCTCAACATTTCTTATAAACTGTTTACAAAAAAATAAAAAAACAAAAGCCCCACAAATACCCTCCTCTTCGAAATCGAATTTCAAGAAATGGAACTACGACAAGGAAGTCATATCAAATTGAATGACTATTTTGTTTTAATCAAAATAAAAAAAATTACTTTTTTATTTTATTTTAGTATATTATTAGTATATACTACTAATATTTCGCAAAGCGGTGGGCAGTGACTGGAAACAAAGAGCCGAAGATCGCGCTCAGTGGCGTGTCTCGGGGGAGGCCTACGTCCAGCAGTGGACTGATACCGGCTGATAATGATGATATTATTAGTAGTATTTTTAGTATTTTAGAATTATATTTCTTTTTTTTTGTATTTTCTTTAAATAAAGAATTACATATCTCATAATTGAATGTAAATACATATATTATGTTCTGCATTCTGAAATTTACAAGAGGTCTGATTTCGTAGGAACCCCTACTCACCGCAACATATTTATTATAATAATGACGGGTCATTCAGGATGTAGATATCGCCGGCGGCCTGGCAGGCTTATTCCTGAGATCTCTAAAAAATTACCTCACGCGTTTGTTACCAGCTAGGCTATTCTGTAAGCTATCTCGACAGCGGAATCCGCGGTGAGATTTTGTTTGAATTTTGTACGAATGTGATACGATTGAAATTCAATCGTATCACGTTCGTAATACGGTTGAATTTTGTAGTAAGTACAAAATTCAAATCTCACCGCGGATTCCGCTGTCGAGATAGCTTACAGAATAGCCTAGCTGTTCTGCGAATGTGGTCTAGGTTCGATAAGTCTCATGACTTACCGTTTCCTCATCTCCGCATTCAGCATTAAGGCATGGACAAGCTTTGCAGACAGCGGGACGTCAGAAAATGGTATTGTAATGCCATTACATTTACTTGATTCTAATCCTCGTATGCTGAGAGATCACTCGTGGACTTCCACAAATGTAAGAACGCGAGACCACCAACTTTGACCATATATGCATCACAACTAGATATAGTAACGTAACCTTTCCGAACCGTTCCCCACAGTGGCTTCAACAAAACTCATGTCGGAAAGCGTAAACTTGGTTGCTTTACCATCTTGTACCATCATATCTCCTTTAGCTCTCTGGGAGGCCCCAGTGTAGCACATCGAGGGCAAAATCCTGCAGACGCGTATAGAGAATATTTCCATTAGGTAAACCTAAATATAGTAAAGGTAAATATTTAACTTCTTATAATCATATCATAGGTAATAGTTTCAGTAAAAGTAAAACCTTAGTCACTGCACAGAGCTTAGGCAGGCTGTAGGCGGCGCAGTTCAAACACGCGTAATTGCTTCTAATGGGCGTGTGACATCCGCGCCACATCCGGAGCCATGCGCCTTCTGTCGGCGCCCGGTAGAACTACACTACAAAGAAGTTCGCTACTAGAGTACAACTGCTGATATTTACAAATAAACATATGCCAAGAAATAAGTGATTTATATGAGTAATTAAATGATCTAGCAAGACAATGCCGGTACTCCATATTAGTTGTTACTTTTATCAAATTATATCAAACTAATTAGTTATTTCATATTTCAGCGTAGACTATCATTATGCAGCAATTACTTAAGCATAACAATGATAGTCTTGTTATTTAAACAAACTAAGTTAAAATTTACCGCATTGTCGCTCGCAAGCTTGCTGTTTTTGTTGACCGTAGCTTAACAGAATTAACACGGTTTCATCCTTTGCTTAATAGAATGAACGCGGCTCGGAATAAATTCTATTACCAGTAATTACACTTAAACAGTGTTTAACTGTCACGTATGAAGTGTACGCGTTTTTTTCAGTAGTTTAGTGGATTGTAATCGCCGGCGAGTGTCAGTACTGGCGTCGCGCCGGTGTCTAGGAAACTAACGGAACGCTACGTGTGAGGCCGCCCTTAATTGTGATGGCCTTTTAATTAACACAAAAACTATCCTCGGATATGCGGCCGTATGATGTACTAGGGGCAGAACTTATGGCGGAAAAGTACCGATGAAGCTGCAAAATAAATGTAGATTATTGGACAAAAATATGTTTCAAATATAAGCGCTAATACAAACTTTATGAGTAATGTATAAAACCCGCATTGCATTAAATTAAATTGTTCGAAACGATAGCTCCAACCGACTTTCACAGCTGTTAAAATTATCGCAACGAGGCACTTATAATAATTATTGTAGGAAAACATTTCATATTGATATAGGATAATAATGATAATAAAATTATTGTTTTCTTTTCATAGACATTTATTATACATAGTTGTAAAATACATTTGAATAAATAACTATTTATTTTTATAAGAAAGAAGACATGAGCAAGCAACCTACCAAGACCAGCAACTTAACATGCACCGTCTACTTTAATAATGAAGTTTAATTAGCAACAGAACATTGTCGCTAGGTCGCTACATTGTAAGCTTTGGTGGCAAAAAGGGGAATGTCCATCGGTTAGGTAATTGCAGAATTGAGTCACATATCTTCCTGAGGTCTTCACCGCATTGCTCATTGCAATAAACATCTTTGCGCCAAGAAGTGCGCTTTTGCGAGGGACTTTGACCAGAAATATAAAAAAATAAGAACTTAAACTTTATCGAAAGAAAAAAATATTTTCGGAAAAACTTATATAAGCTCATTTGGCACCCACCTGGGTGCCATTTAGCTATTGCCACCAACCGGCACATAGTCAAAGTAAAAGTTAAAGCATTTCATCATCGTCCAGTGTTTTAAAGTGTGTCTATAAATATAGTATGTATAATAAATAATATAATTAACTGTGTATTTGCTAACTAAGTATTGTAGGTAAGATTAATATTTGTTTGAGTACCTTTTAATTTAGTTTTATCAATTTTAAGTATTTTTATTAGAAATTGTTTCGCTGTTTGTTTGAATTTAAGTCCAATAGGCATCCATAGAGTCTAGGCATATCCGAAAATCAGCGTTCAGGTGGTTACCTGCTTGAACATTTGTGCTGAGATTGACCTTTTCAGCAACAACTTCCTTGTGCTATAAAGCTATTTTTTTAGTTTTTAAGTTTTCTTTTTTGTTTGTGTAACGTTATGTTTTTTTGTTTTGTTATGTTTCTGACTGTGTAGTTAGTTTAGCTGAATAAATGTATTTTCGTAATTTTTTATTTTACGTAATTAATTTTTTATTACTCCTGAGACTCCGCTGTCCGTCTGTCTGTCTGTCTGTCTGTCCGTCTGTCACTAGGCTGTATCTCATGAATCATGATAGTTAGACAGCTGAAATTTTACAGATGATGTATTTCTGTTGCCGCTATAACAATAAATACTAAAAACAAAATAAAGTTAAAAATAAAAGGTTACATACAAGAAACGTGTTTTTTCGGCATTTTACTATAACGCCATCTATGAACGTTTGACTGTATTAATTATATTAATTACCAGTGTGTTAACTTTCACTTAGTTGGCGTTAGATGTTCGTAAGATGGCGTTGTACTAAATAAGCACGCGGCTCCTGTTTTAATGGATGTTTAGAATTGACACGGTAATATAATTTAATATAATAATATCTGGATGACAGAGCTTTACTTGCAATTTTTTTTGGTAAATCGTGTTTTATGTAAAATTTTGGATCCCAATAATAGTTTTCTCACAAAAGAACATACTTGGAAAAATTAATCATCTCCTCTGGACTCGAACCTTCTGATCGCCATCCGATTAATCTTCCACTGAGCTATCACAACAATGTAGCAATGGCGAAATTTACCTTCATATTCTAATTATATTGTAGGAGTTTTTCATTACCTGAAAACTGGGATAAAACCACATTTTCTGAAAATGAAAACCTAGCTAGATCGATTTATCAATTTATTACAAGAAACGTGATTTATTTCAGCATTTTTGCTCGATTTTATAAAATATTGTAGTGTGGTTCGAAATCGGAACCCTACGAGTGCAAGTCCGACTTGCACTTGGCCAGTTTATTTCTTTCTTTCATTTATTTTTATATTCGTATAAAGTTTAAGCATTTATTATACGTCAACAATATTGCCAAAAATCAGAATTAGCTGAAAACTTTTTCCAGACATTTTATAGGAGTTCGAATAATGTGTAATTACGCAATTTTTATATTTTGATGTTAATCAATCCTATTTCTAATAAAAAATAAACATTTTAACAGGGGCACTATAGTTTAGAATGGTAAAAAATATACGGTCAAATTGAGAAACCTCCTCCTTTTTTTGAAATCGGTTAAAAATAATCAGAAATCATAATCAAACATCTTTACTAACTTTATGTGCGGTTTCAACCTAGGACGACGGATTATATATCCATCGTCCAAGGTTTCAACTTACTTTTGCAACTTCTGACATTTGTAGCATTGACATCAGCTTTTACAGTGTTTTGATCCGTATACGACACAGGACCGGTGCATGCAGCTCAACTCGTAGTTAACATTAAGAGGGAACGCAGGGTGCAGTTTTCCATACAAATGTATTCCCCCGTATTCCAAAAGTTCATGCGAGGCAACTTCAGATAGACAAATAAAGAAGCAGTATTATAACGAATTATATTTTGATTTCATTTGCAAGACTTTATCAAAGCTAATATATGTAAGCAAACCGCTTCAATGGGATAGATCCCTCTATGACGATCATTTTATAATAAGCGACCTAAACGAGGCTGTGCCAAATGCTCTGGTTATTAGTCATTATGGAGTGTTTCCGGTGATCTGTTTACGTGCGAGACATCGGGCTCGGAAGGTTCTGGCGCGCAGGCTTGGTTCAGTGCGCCGAGTGTCTCCGCGCGAGTCGCTCGCACCATGCCACCCGCGCCGCTCGCCGCGCCGCTCGCCGCGTTGCTCGCCGCGCTCGTCTGCGCGCGCGCAGGTCCGCCATGCAAATCCCCCGGTCACCGACCCCAGTGATATATGCGAAGGATATTACCGCCCATTTTTTAATACCTTTTACGTTTGAAATGAGACTTAATTTATGGGTTCCTTGAGAAGAGGCTCCGTTTGCTCTCTTTGGCCGTTGTCAATAATTTATTTAATGAGATGTAGAGTTTAGTGCCCGCACAACTTCTATATATTAGTATAGAAAACATGCGAATCTATATTTACATAAAAAAATAAGAAATTTGGGGCCTCATTTTTGGCAAATTTTTCGAATTTACGTCTATCGTAATTTTTTAACAATCCCAAACACTTTTAGTTTAGTTAGAATTAAATGCTTTACTTTTAGGATATTTGGCCAAATCAGGCCACAATAATATAAATTTACGACTGTGTAGCAAATGCTGTCTTTGGTATGTAAAAATTTTTTTACGTGTTATATATGCAGGGAATAAAGTATTTTTAATATGTTTTTAAATATTGCTGTCCATCACCTGAATGTAAAATAACTCGTATACAAATATTATGTTTCTTTGAAGTGTTTCACACTTTATATTTTTGTAAATTGTTATGTGTTTAACAACTCGTATACAGTTTAGTCGTATACCTTCCTTCGGGTATTGGTTACTTGTTACGGGTATACCTACCTACCTCGTTAGAACAAGTAACCTCTGGACCTAATTTGCAGTATAATGCAATGCGGCTATAATTTTGACTAACTTCACAAAAGGAACGAACAGTACAAAAACGAGGAGGCTGATTTTTTTTGTGTTAATTTCACTCTTTTATCTCAAAACTTTGGCATCCATTATCAGATTTCTATAACTCTTTTTAATATCATATAGTTGTAGCGTAATCCAATATATATACATTATTATCAACATCCAATATCAATTTCCGGCGGTTAATAAATATCTCAGAACACTAGTCTAAAAATATCAAATGCGCGACTCGTAAATTCTATCACATTTTAAAACATTTTATTACTCTAATTAGTTGCGTCACATCATAAAACACTATAAGATTCATAATTATAAATAATAGTTGCGTTATGATCCTAACACTTCATACAAAAGAGTTGAACGCGCGCTCGCTACATTTGCTATACACTTGACCGCTGGACTCACTCATCTTTATTATTTGCGATTTCAATAACTGCTTTACATTTTATATTCGTATGTCAGAGAACATAAAAAATGTCGGACGTCATAGCTTACCATCAGGCGAGCGACGGGCTTGTCCTATTACCTTATATCATAAAAAACAAATTGTTGAAGCGATATAGTCATTACAATATAATTATTTATTTAGTTCATGGCATTGCGAGAGGAGTTAAAGGAACTTTTTTTTTGCAACTTTTCAATACCTCAAGTAATGGTGGTGTCATTAATGTTACTTTACCTACCACAGGGGAGTGGGGAAGAGATAATTATGTATCAAGGTACCACAACCAAATACTTACCTAAAACTTTATTTTTTATTGGTAATATGTAAAAAAGTGCTCAGTTGCCATAGCTTTAATTTTTTTTCAGTTTTGGTTTTAACTTTTCAGTCCACATTTGTTTGAAATTCAAAAATAGTAATTTTATAACCTAAAGACGTAAAATAATAGAATTACTAAAACAAAATCCAATGTACACAATATGATCATATTAAAACGGCAAGTAAAAAGTTAAAAAGAGTTAAAAAGATTTCGTTTCACATCACTTAGATTCACCATACTAATAATTAGCTAAAACATATAGTGATTTAATATTAAATAATATCGTTTAAAAACTAAAACAGAACCGACTTCAATGCCGCGCTATTCATTTTTAGTAAACATTTTGAGATGTTTATCTCAATATCTCTGGAGATACTTATTAGACCTCGATGAAATTACCATGGTACTACACTTAGGACATCTCCTTTTGAACAAAAAAAGAATAATCAAATTCGGTTCATAAACGACGAAGTTATCCGCGAACAAACATGAAAAAAAAAAAATATATATACGGTCGAATTGAGAAACTTCCTCCTTTTTTGAAGTCGGTAAAAAATGTCAACCGTTTCGTATTTTCCTCATAGACGCATGTATGGTAGTGTAACGGAACACTATATAACCTGGAGGTAATTTCTACACAAATGAGACATCAAATAATATGTGACCTTAACCCCCCGTGATAGAGGTGACACGTTTTGGGTAAAGAAAGCAGAATGGTAGCACTTGAGCCTAGCCGATGAATGAATGCAAACGTTGCGGTGCAGTGGAAATAAAATCAGTACCTAATATACATTTATATGTAGCACACGGCAAATGGTTTTGTAAGCAATCTTCGCTAACACGTTCGATCGAAGCTAGCAAGGCTTGCCGTTGACAAAAAACGTCAAGATGCTCTCATTATTAAGAGCATCAAATAGAATTCAAACAATAGAATTAAATGAAATTATGTCACATTTTCTAAGATTTGTACTAAACAAACAGAAATTAGGCGATATATGATTATGTATAGAATAATAAAAAATCTAAAATGAAAAATAAAAAATGAATAAGAAATCTGCAAAGTGCTTTGTTATTCATGGAAAAAGAACTCGTATACGTTCTCATATTTCACATAACACTTGACTTTATCTTTCGTTTTTAGTGATTTGTAAAATTAACCATCAGAATACATGACAGATTTTATTGTAAGACTTTTTGATAAAATAAACTGTGTATAGCTGAAATTATTTATTATTAATTTTTAATAATAAATGCGTAGGTATACGCTTAATAAAAGCATAGTATTCATATGCATCTCACAAAATCTTATCCAAATAGAATCCAGAAACTCTTCAGTAAATCATCATTTTATCTTCAGAATATTTTTTTTACACCGAACTGGGCAGCTCTTGACCACTTTATCACCTGATATTTAGTGATGATGCGATGATGATGATAATACAGTGGAATCTCAATAACTCGAATCTCAAGGGAAATGCAAAAAAAAATCGAGTTAATGAGATTTCGACTTAACAAGAATTTCGAGATACAAAGGATTTAACTACTAAAATGTCGACTTAGCAAGACGCGACTTCTAAGTATATATTTTAACTTGTCCAGTCAAATTTAAATAACACTTTGACGTAAGTTATATGGCATACATTTTTTCAAATAAAACTGTCAAGCAACAAGTCTGACCGACAAGGAACAAACATAAGATACACAGCTGTGATACTTAGAAAGTTTAATGAATGTAGTCATTCACTGCACGTGTACAAGGCACAAACAATAGATTAGAAGCCCCAAACATTTTTATTTTATTTTATTGCTATGTTTTCGAGAAATTCCAAGTAAGACGTCATTATATTTTACTAACTTCGACTTACAGAGTCTCCTTTTTGAAATTCGAGTTATAGAGTATAAATATGTATTATCAATAACTCGCGGGGAAATAACATTGTGTTCGATTTACAGAGTCTAAATAATTCGAGATACCGCCGCGTATTGGATTCAGCGGAAGGGAGTAGCATTTTTTTCGACTTATTGAGGATTAGGAGTTATCGAGGTTCGAGTTATAGAGATTCCACTGTAATTGAATGAATGGTGAAACCTTATGTTCTGTCGTGTGAGTACAGCGATGTTCTCCGCGACTTGTGCTGTGGGAGGTTAGAATACGTAATGTGAAACCAAGTGCCGTTTGTTTTACTACTCCGACGGCAGTCAATACTGCCATTTGCGTACTTCACTGACATTTTATTTAATTCCATGAAATTATCAGTTTTATGCGTACGAGTAACTGCAACTTACAGTCCTAAGTCAGTAAAAACAAAATAAAAATAATATAGAAGTAAATACAATATACAAATATTAAAAAAATAATAATACATATTTACCTTGATCATGGCATCACGCGTTAATGGCTAGACCGATTTTGCTAATTCTTTTCTTGATGTGTTTGTAATTGTCAGCACAAGGATTTGATGCAAGATTTTTTTTAATAAATGAAAATATTTTTAAAGTGGATAAAGACGCAGAGCACAGCTGGTAAACAATAAAATGTATCACACAATGAAAACACAGTCATACAATTAAGATTTTCTGATTCTGATTCTGAACTTCTACCGTTCATATATTATTTTTACATTATATGCTGAATGAGCCTCTTCTTGTCATATCCTAAACATTCTGTCTGAAATATAAGATTCCAGGATATCCGAATACGGCTTCGGTATGAACTTTTTAAGCTTTATCCACAAGGCCTTCGTGCCACTTTGTCAAAAGCGTGCCACGTCAAGAAATATGATTGAGCATTCTTCTTTCTTTTCTTCGAGGGTTTTTTCTATGATGTTAGTTATTCGGTGGACTTGATCAAGCATCGAATGTTGTTCTCTAAATCCAAACTGGTACTCAGGGATGAGGTTAGAGCTATCTATGATTTGTTTCAACCTTTGAGTAACATATTTTCAAATAGTTTGGACATTATAGGCAACAGAGATATATGATGTTAAATGAGATGGCTTGCCTGGCTTTACTATCATTATTACTTCTGCAACTTTCCACAAATTTGGTACATATTTCAATCTAAATGGGGCATTTATGATTGTTGTTCATTTTACTGTGCTCTTTTTCGGTAAGTTTCGCAGTATTTCCCCCGATATCAAATCATATTGATCTTTTATTGGGCTTAAACTATATTTAATTTCTCGTAGAACCTCTCTTGGCGTCACTAATATGATGTATTTTGGTTCGTAACTAATCTCAGAATAGTTTGGTCTGAAGATACTTTCTAGATGCTCAGCAAATCTTTTTGCTTTCTGTTCGTTGTTAATAGCCCACGTTCCATTTTCTCCTTTAATAGGCGGGATTTGTACGGTTGGCTTTTTTATGTTTTAAGTTGCTTTCCACAAAGAGTAGTCTGTCCTTTTATCACAAGGCTGTATAATACCTAATACTATTAAAAAAAACATTATATGGCGTGCATCGCTTGAAAACAAAAGTATGTGTGTTTGTTTCCAAAAGATCGTCGATTCTTATTTATTATTTTATTTTTATATATGTCCTGTAAAGTCTACACAACATGATTTTTAGATGGAAGCAATTCTATAAATGCTAAACGACTTAATCGGAAAAACAATCTTAATGATAAGAAATGTTGACTATGAATATTCCTAGTCGATCAACATAAAATTAATAAAAACAAATAATATTTTTTATGAGCTCACAGTTATATTTCACACGAACGTCTATCAAAAAAATGTAGTGTTTGTGTTCCGCAAGACAAGGGTCAAGTAATAGTGCGGGGTCATCGGAAGCCGACGGAAGCTTGTTTCCCAGAGCATGGCCCACCGCTGGGAACCATTGTCTACCCGACAGTTGCTGGGCGGCGCGTCGCCTGCACTGGACACGATCCTCATAATGGGTAGGGTTGTCGCAACTAGGAAAAACAAAAAAAGCAATTAATTTTTCAGTATCTACTGAAGAAACTTTTCAAATATGTGTTGTAGGCAAAATGTTTTAACACGGAAATAAATAATGCAAGATCGACGTTGAATGTTATTTTGTTGTTTTATATGTACGTAGAGATTACGAGTATGCTAACGGCACATCATACACAAGCAAACTAAAACGTACCTAATTGGCAAACATTAAACAGATTTATTATTTACATTCTGCTATATTTACTCATTCATTTTCTTTAGTTGGCTTGCTCATGTATCTGTAATAGTAGATATCATGGGTTACTACCAAGCGAGTGTCGTACATGTCCTGTTACCATATATCATTAAAAAAATAGAAGCATCCTTGGCAGCCCTACAGCAACTGGAACAAAGCCAAAGTGGAATGCCTTCATTCGCATTGTCTGTATGTTAATTAATTCGATTCGTAAAAAATGTGCGCGAACTAGTCGGATGTCGATTTAGTACCTGCTGTAAACATTTTATACAATTCTTTTGTCTGCTTCAGCTAGAGAAATGTGATAGATAGTCACTTTAGACATTTTTGAGTAACTTTTTGAAGTTATACTTCTTTTGGCGCGATAGAGAAAAATGATGAGAGTGAATTTTTACGATGCGCGCGCACACCGACACCTAAATTTAACACCGTAAAGTTAGTTCTAGGTGGTACGATGCGCGCGCACACCGACACCTAAATTCTACACCGTGAAGTTAGTTCTAGGTGGCATGACTATGTTCAAGTTGTATATGTCATATTTTTACATTAATAAAACCTTTTTTATTTAAATAAAATCTTTTTGATTAATTTTAATATTTATCGTTAATCACTACTGCATTTTAGTTTTTTTTTCCATACGCCACAGAAGTATAACTTCTAACGCGTGTACATAAGTACACACACTCTTTTTTTTTTCTTATTTGGAGTGGCGGTAGCACATACAATATTTAAATAATAATTAAAAATAAAAGTCAGTTTAAATTGTATTGTTTATTTATTTTGATCATTACTGCTCGTTCACATATTAGAGAGCTCAATCAGACCACGAGGTCCCGTATAATATATCACTTGGATTTATTCGAATGTCCGTTCTTCCATTTCACTTTCATGCAATACCCTGGGGGCGTGCTGCCGCCGCGCATAATTACTCTCTGTTTACGGTTTTTTGTAAATTATACTTTTAAATGGTGCAATTTATCTCGGAGATTAACCTGTACTCTAGCTGGTCATATGAGTTTTACCTAAATGTGGGAAAGTGGGTATAATGGGCTCTCTCAAATATAAGCTCGTCGTTCACGCCGCCGTTCGAATGACTCCACATTTGCGGCAAATGTTCCGCTAAGCAGTTAAATGAGACTTTCTTTGTCTACTCGTGAAAAGTAAATTGTGTTGCGCCAATTTAGATGTGTTTTTGGGTTATTTACTCTTAAATTTACTTGTCATTACGGTTAAAGTAGTTGTTGCTTCATGCTACGAATGTTTTTTAGTGTTTTCACTCGGTAAGTACTAGTTAGCTAAAATGTAAAATTGATTATATTTCGTTTATCACGTTATTAAATTTCGGACAAAAAGCGTCTAGTCAAACTAGAAAATGTTTATAAAGCTCGTGGAGTTACACCGCGTTAAAATTAACGACGATGCTATACACATTTAAGTCTTCCTTCATTGCAATTATACCTGTTTAGGATTGTTTAACAGCTCGAAAATGTTTGTAGAATATATTAATGTTATTATATTACTTCATTATGTATGATATGTAGAATCAAAGAATCAAAGCATTTATTCAGTATGTAGGCAGTAATAATATACGCACATATACACGTCAAAATCGTATATCATAATTAATTATCAAGGAAAAATAGCAAAAGCAGATTTTAACGCTTGGATTTAAAAAAAAAAACTTAAGAACCATTCAGCTGTCATCCAATCGTTGACGTCAGACTATTAAAAAAATATTAACGTAGGGTTGCCAACCATACACATAACTGTGTGTTTCATTACTTCACACAATTTTTATATATGAAAAAAAAAAGTGAAATAGTGAAACAAAACTTAAAGAAACACATACCGATCACAGTACATATTATCATAATCTGAATGGATTTGATTGTCGATCTGTTAGCTGCATAATATTATTATTAGAATATAGATGAACAGACTATTAAGAATATAATACGTGTGGTAAATTTTATGTGATGACTACGTAGTGCAAATTTTAGTTGGTGTTGATGACGACTTGAGATGTTAGGATAATTAGCACGCTTTTTTTATTTTCATAATGTATTCGTAAATCGAGACTTAACTTAATACACTGATTTGAAATTGGTGAAATGTTCCTATAGTGTCCCCAATCGCAGATGTGTGTCAACGCCCTGGGCAATGGTCCATGGATCCAAACTGGTCCATGGATCCAAGCTGAGCCAGAGCATGCACCGTGGGTGGCTCATTCAAGTTCCCACGTGGTTTTCCTGCTCCATCGTGGATAATCTCGTATACTGTATAAATATATACAGGTGTACTGTATAATAAGTCGAGTGCAATGGTTTTTGTGGTCGGTCTTCGATGTAATTCGCAGATAGCGCACGACGCCCATTCGGAATCTTCTTTGTCGAGTTCGATACTAAGCTTTAACCACAACTTTTATTTTACTTGCGACTTTATGCTATAACTTTTTTTTTGTTCAATGACACCACATTGTAGTACATGCTATATTATATACGTATACATACATTACTTGTTTTTTGAAACTTTGAGAATTTTTTACTTTGGTTTGTTGTATACTCGTGATTTTTTGGCTAGCATTAATTTATTTCTTCTCATGTAAGTTTTATTTCAAATTAAACTACTCAGCATAATTAAAGACAATGAAAATTCTAATACTAATTCTAAACATGGTATCATGTTGCTTGTTTTTGCAATGTATTATGTCACAGGGACGTATATAGTAAATTATAATTTGGTGCAAACCGGTCGTCACCGGCTTTGATCTGCGGTCTGTCCTGAAGTCTCGACTGTTAGTAATAAAGGTGCTGTCTGGACCGGGTTTTTATTGCTGTGGTCAGCGGGGCGGCCAGCCGCGGCCTGCGTGCGAGGATGCGCGAATCACGTATCCCGACTTCAAGTTTATCGTACCATAGTATCCATTACAATTATATCATGTATTTGCCTTGTATTAGTTACTTAGTCGTAAACCTTGCTATAGCTACGGGCTATAAGACTTGTTATGTCCGGCAGTGACGCAATAACATCAGATTATAATTGGAGCTTTCCGATCTATAGAGGCGAAGGTCATGAACTCTTTCGAGTTCAATACGGCTATCATAATTTGATATCAAATGGGTGATACGGCGGTTAATCCTTAGCTAAACTGGCGTCGGTGATTCTTTTATCTATTTATGATATTTCATAAATATATTATTTACGTTTTTATTTGAATAATAGTAATCCTTGCAGGAATGTCTGATGGCGGTGAGGGGACTGTAGATGCCGGCAGACGGAACATCAAGTCTCTCGGTAAGATCCTAGAGGTTTATTACTGTTTTAATGTTCTGCCAGATCATTTAATCCATTTGTGCTGTCATAAAACTTAATTTGTTCGGCTTGAAGTAAGGTGTTTCTTGGAAATTGGTTAAAGCTGTACGTTATTGCGTCGAGAGGTGTTGAGCAATTAAATTATGTTTCTGTGTTTGTTGGCAACCGTGAACAGTTTAAAGTTGATTGCATCGCTTAATATTATAGTCGCATGAACTACCTTATTGCAGTATCTGTTTTTTATAGTAACAGATAAGCACTTGATCACTGAGATGGCGACACTGAGCCATCTACCATCACTCAGCGACACGTCTGTGCTCGGTGGGACGTCAAACGGTCAAAGCCCGAGGTTTTTAAAAATATTATATAGGCTAGCGTTTGACCACTATCTCACCTGTAGGTAAGTGATGATGCGGTCGAGGATGGTAGAACGCTAAGCCTAGAATGGGAACGGGCTATCAAGAATAGTAACCCCTTTGGAACCATTCAGGATGACATTCAGGATTTAGGTCTAATCCCACGGACGTAGGACCTGATCATCTCGTGGGTGACTATTTTCCAGTAGAAATTTAGGAGTTCGTTAAAAGTTTTGCTGATATATATTCGTACCGTCCTAAAGCCAAATAAACAACTTACCAGTAATTTTTATCTCGCCTGGTGTAAAGCCATGATGTGGTCGAAGATGGTGAACATGCTAGGCCAAGACTACTTTACTGACTCCCAAGGGCTGTGCTGCCGGAACACCGTAAGGTTATGGCGCAAAAGTTCTGCTTGATAGTGGTAAGCTACTTTTTTGAAGCAAGTAATAGAAACCCCCAGGCTCAGATTAAAAATACAGCTTCTGCCGCTTATTTTCACGGTGTGCCCGCCTTTATCAAAACTATTCTCATGTAACTAAGCAATTTTCTTTATTTATTATAGAAAGTAACATGATAAGGAAAGTCGCTTGACTGATGATAAGCAAGCAAATAATAACGACTGCCTATAAACGATTCGATTTCGATTCGACGATTCGATTCGATTTGGTGTCCTATGGTGGTTTGTGGAGGAAGATGTACCAGGAAACAACATTGCCTGGTGAGCTGATTGAGTTGTTTAGACACTAATACGATCATCAGAACAATGTTGTGAGGTGGGCTGGCTCGCTGTCCGATTCGTATGGGCTGGAGTGTGGAGTCAGACAGGGGAGTCTCACTTCACCCCGTCTTTTCAGTCTGTATGTAGATCGGCTGATTCGTGAGCTCAGTAGCACCATGGTAAGCTGTTCAATTGACGGAACCCTTGTCAACAATATAAGCTATGCCGATGATATGATGGCCCCTTCGATCAGTGCCCTGAGAAATCTGCTGTCTGTTTGTGACCGGTACGCGGAGGCTCATGGCCTTAGGTATAACGCGAAAAAGAGTGAGTGTTTGGTGTTCAAGGCGGGCACAAAATGCTACACGGAGTTACCGCCGATCACACTTGCAGGTACAGCTCTAAATTTCGTGTCGCAATTTAAGTACCTGGGGCACTGGGTCACCGCGTCACAGACAGACATTATTGATCTAGAGAGGGAACGCAGAGCGCTGGCAGTCAGGAGTAATATGTTGATCCGAAGTTTTGCAAAGTGTTCTAAAAATGTTAAAATAACTTTGTTTCGGGCGTTCTGCCAGTCATTTTATACTTGTAGCCTTTGGATTGACTACACTCAGAGTTACAGCGTCCTGCGTGTCCAGTATAATAATGCGTTCCGAGCACTGCTGGGGCTGCCCCGCCACTGTAGCGCGTCAGGTATGTTCGCGGAGGCACGAGTGGACGACTTCTACGCTATCATGCGGAAGCGTGTCGCCTCCCTGATGCGGCGGGTGCGGGACAGCACCAACAGTCTCCTCCGTACTGTAGCTGAGAGGGTGGATGGCCCTATACTCAAACACTGGACCAAAACGCAAGTCAAGGCGTTAAACTGTGCCTATTAACAATATTTAAATTTATTGTTATTACAATTGACATGGTTAGAATTGCAATATTATTATTATTAAATTTACTTGATAACACATGAATACTAACATAGTTATATAAGACAGATTTTACTAACAAGATGGAATTTATTCTGAATTAAACGGATTAAATTAAATTAAATTAAATAAACAGAAAACGGATCTGACGCCAAATGGTAACGATTTCAATCTCCGCCGTGCACCAATGGATTTTTTATTGATTAATTTATGTGCGCTTTTTGCTCCGGTGAAAGAAAACATCGTTAAGAAACCCCCAATCCCCGCATGGTCGTATCCGTCGTAGGACACTATCTAGTGTCCGCCTGGCCAACTATCATCCTCAAGTTAGTAAACCTGTCGCCAGACATCTGATGGGTTCCGGCAGCTATCCATGAGAGCCAGTTCCCATTCTAGGCCTAGCGTACTACCATCCTCAACCGCATCATCACTTACCAACAGGTGAGATAGTAGTTAAACGCTAGCTTAGATGATATAAAAAAAACAGTCGTATTTCAGCAGTTGGTCAAAGCATTCATGTATCGTTTCCAGGGCCGCCGTCGCTGCCCCCCGGCTGCATGTACGAGGGGCGGTGGTTCCGGGGCGGCGCCGACGTGCCCACGGGCGAGGCGTGCCTGCACTGCGCCTGCCACCGCGGCGCGCTCACCTGCCGCCGCCGCGCCTGCGCCCCACTGCCTGACCCGCCGCCCCACCGCTGCCACGTGCTGCACCGCAAGGGATCCTGCTGCCCAGAGCTGCACTGCCCAGGTCACCACAATTTTTAATGTCACTATACTCCACCTGCACATGCCCTGTAATTTTACTGTGTCCTTTGCCATTTAAACGGAAATACAATCCTATTTCACTGCTGCATTAATTGGTAAAGTGGTGGTACCACCCCAGGCAGAGTAGCAGAAGTACCACTACAATAAATAATAGTTTAAAAAAATTTAAATTAAATATTTAATTTAAATTTATTAAAATTTATTTTCTATTTTTTAGTTTTCTATAATAAGCGTGTTTTTTAGTTTTTTTAAACTATTATTCATTTTCTACTTTTTAGTTGAAAAATGGAATATTTTTTTATCAAATTAGTGTATTGTCATCGGTTTTCGATAAATCTACAAAGTTTGAACGAAATCTGGCCGTTTAAAGTGGGTCAAAATCGCGCCCAAAGAAGTCGGTTACAAACATACAGGTGAAGCTAATAAAAAGCTAATAAAAATCAATGTAAAGAAAAGAGTAAAAACATGATTCAAGGTCATATTAGTCCTCAAAAGTTTATTTTACATGAACCTCCATTTTGTATAATTTTCACCAATCTTCCAAATCTGTCCTTGCTATTCATCTAAAAACTGGAAAACACTTTGTCAGATGATTTGTGCCAAACACTGAACATGGCAATAGTATAGGTTCCTGTTCTATTATTTCCACTGTTCTGTGATGCCAAAGATAGATGAAGAGCGTTTGTGTAGCACGAGGTCTGCGATGCCGAAGGAAAGATAAGCTTATAAACCAGTTTAATATTTCAGAGGGCATCATTCTCATGGAACAAGGAGCCTCCACGAGATACGAGAACGATGACGTCATAACAGCGCCCGCTTCGATCTCACACGGTAAGTTCTTTTATTATATTAATGAGTGTTAATTCAATTGATGGTAACTTACAGCTTAGACACATCATTCAAGTACCTCTCAATGCCAGCGAGTCACTGTGACGCGTTTATTCAACCTACGGTTCAGACTCATCGCTTAGTTTAATTTCAAAAATTCTATTCTCAAAATCATCGAGGGAAAGTCGATTATATTTTGATAATTATTTATGGATGTTGAGTGTTTCCAGCGTGCGTGGAGGGCGGCACGGTGTACGCGGCCGGGTCGGCGATGCGCTCCTCGGTGCCGTGTGAGCAGTGCTTCTGTCTGGGCGGCGCCAGGCGGTGCGTGCGCCCGCGCTGTCTGCCGCCGCCGGGCGGGTGTCGCGCGCGCCCGGCGCCCGGCGCCTGCTGCCCGCAGCGGTTCTACTGCGACCACCGTGCTCCGCCTCAGGACAACCACCCGCATGGTAATTAAGATACACACTCCTACGTGGACGTGATATTGAATTGAGACCACGGCTTTATAAACGTAGTGTAGGGCTTCATACATGTGGCGCGATGATATACGCCAGCTAGTTAGTGGTTGGAAATAAAGAGCTGAAGATTGAGCACAGTGGCGTGGCGAAGAAGAGACTTATGTTCGACATTGAACGGAAATCGGCTTATAATGATTATGACGGAAATCAAGCCGTTACCTATTTGCATTTTTCTTTTTATATACCCATAAAAGTTAATATCTTTAATCAAAACTATCCGAAATTCTTTCATATCCGTAACCGTATCCAAAACCGATGTACAATTATTTGTATATCTGCATCCATATTCATATCCAAAATTCCATATCCATATCATCCCTGTTGCCCACTTTTAAAAACTATATTAATAAGAGTATCATTATATCCATAAACATTTCAGACTGTAAAGTGGAAGACAAATGGATCGGCGAAGGAGAGCGAGTGGTGCCGGCGAAGGACAACTGCACCCAGTGCTTCTGCCTGCGAGGGTCGGTGCAGTGCCAACCGCTGACCTGCGCGCCGCCGCTGCTGGGCTGCCGACCACTGCTGCGTGCGGGGGAGTGCTGCGCGCACCAGTATCACTGCGACCACAACCAACAAGGTCAGTATGTCTTCCAAATCCATGTCTGCGTACAGCAATGGCTATATTTTATTAGGTAGAGGTTCGGTAAGAAGTCTCATGGCTATTTGATTTGCCATCATTTGACGACAAGGCCCGGTGGCGTAATCGGGAGAACGGTCGGCTCTGATGCCGTGGTACCGAGTTCAAACCCCGCCGTGCGCCAATGGATTTTTCTATCGAAAAATTTATGTGCGTTTCTCACAGTGGCCCTCCGGTGAAGGAAAACATCGTTAAGAAACCAACAACCCCCGCATGGTGGTAGGACACTATCTAGTGTCCGCCTGGCCAGCTACCACCCTCAAGTTAGAAAAATCTGTCGCCAAAACATCTAATGTGTTACGGCATCTATCCTTAAGAGCCAGTTCCCATTCTGGGCCTAGCGTGCTTACCATCTTCGACCGCATCATCACTTACCAATAGGTCAGATAGTGGTCAAACGCTAGCCTATAAGATATAAAAAAAACAAACAAAATTAGACCCAGAATTGACTAAATTACCTTATTAGGGTTTTATAGGACCGCATGTGGATTATCAGGTTACTTTTTAACATTTTAAAACTTACCTAGCTTATGTATTTTTTATCTATAATTTTGATTAGTAGTTTTTTTACTTGAATAACGTTGGTGTTTCAGCGCCTGACATCTTGACACTGTCGAGCAACGCTCTGACCGCAACCAGAAACGACGACCGAGCTTTTCACACATCAAAATCCAACAAACACGAAACAACAACGAAAAATATACTAGCAAGTATATTTACAGTCAAAAATACACCAACTCTAACAGCCACCAAGAATCATCTGGTGAGTACCACGAAGGTGAAGAGAAAAACCAGCGATCCGCCACCAGATATTTCAAGTGAGCTTTTGGTTCAAAATACAACAGTCATGCCTACGACTACCACAGTAACGACGACCACAGCTAAGGAATTTACAACTTTGGTAAACTTGTTATCTGTTACCACGGAGCCGTCGTCAACTCCGACTGACGTAACGTCAGAAACGACGTCTACCGAACAGCCTGAAGGTTCAGTGAGAATCATGATAAACGGAACCATCAACTGCACAGCGGAGTTGTCCTCAACATCTCTTCCTCTGAACATCACGTTCAACGACACCGATAAAATAACATTAGAATCCCACCCGAGAGTGCCACTGATAGACGTCAGCAACCTGGAAGATCACACGTTTTCTCCAAACGACATCATCACTGATAGAACTGTGAATGGAGGTTTCGATGAAAACGAGTCTTTCGTGATCAACGTGACAAGTTCTCTGATGACTAACACGAGTCACACATCGATAAAACCGCCAGTGTATTCCGTCTCCAAAGTATCCTTACCAACGAGCATCATGGAGGCCTTGAACAGTTCCAAGAAGACGAAAGGAGACTACGATTACGATTATACTGAACCAACTTTGCCGCCTTCGCTTCCTAATCTAAAGTTAGTGTAACTCACGATTACGACTCTTAACAATTAGTTCTTTACATATAGCTATGTATTATAAAACTCCTGTTCGTGTTTACAGAATTATACCATTCGTAGCGGCCGATGCTGTTGTTGACGACGATCAGCCAAAAGAAACTCTAACATATCCTATTTTAGAGAGAGAAGACAAGTTCCCAGTTTACTACCACGGCGCGGATACCAAAGATATTCCATACGCGACAAGAAGAGAAGACGTGTATAGATCGACGCAGTACCCGGTTTTTATAACTGACAAGCCAGACCACGAGCAGTACCCTTCTCTGACACAAGAAGTTGATTTGACCAATCCCGGATATTCCAACCTGCATACAGAGCTGGACAGTTCAGTGAACGAGTTCTCCGTATCGACGAGTCTCGGGAACCGAGTCCCCGAGGTGAAGACGGCAACTCAGCAGCCATTGACCACGACCACGTTCAAACTAGAGACGCCCGCCGTCAACTTGTTCTCACCACCGGTTGAAACTGAAGGTCAGCATAAAACATATTATATCATTTGGTAAGATAAGTTAAGGAACCAACCATGTTCTTTTTTTAATTCCAGGAGGTTTCTTGCCCAAAGGTCCAACGGGTCTCATAGATGAGTACTTCGCAGTGTTCCCCAGTACGCCTTCAGGAGTCGCAGAACCACATTTGACGACTTCCATGCAGTTAGATATAGCAAAAGGTAAAGTTTGAATTTTGTTTACTAGCGCCTTGTCACCTGACATTCGACAACTATGAGAGCCTGCTTAAAATATTACCTACATTATTATATTTGCACAGGTGGTAGGGGCATATCATATAGATATTCTACCTGATAAGTCAGGGCTGTGTGCTGCCGGAATACCGTAAGCTTATGGCGGCAGATTTTCTCCTTGATGGTGGTAAGCTACTTTTGTGTAGTGAAAATCTGCCGCCATAAGCTTACGGTGTTCCGGCACCATACAGCCCTTTAAAGTTAGAAGACTCTAGGCCTAGCGTGTCCATCATCTTCGACCATAGCTTCGCTTACCACCAAGTGAGATAGTGGTCAAGATATAAAAAAACAAACACTCCTAAACCAATTCTAAACCATGAGAAAATAGTGACAGTACTTACAGCGGTAGTAAGTATGTATGATATAAGTAAGGAGGAAAATTGGAGTTTGTTTAAATAGTTACTGAAATAAATGTATCCCCGAAACGAATGGTGGAGGTGAAGTTTACCTCATGGCATGGCTCGCTTCATATGGGTATAATTGCACTAATTCTAATTCTAATTTCTTTTTTTTAATGAGATGGGGGCGATACATATCGCCCCCATCTCATTTCAGAAATAGGAAGTCAGTAGAAACTTTCCGCTTGGGGTGTATTGTGCATTTCCTCCTGACAGCGACTAACCAAGCCAACCCAGCTTTTTTATGAAGCGAAGGTAGGCCCGGGGTTGCTGGCATAGCGCTCCTAGTGAAGTAGATGGTGATGGTGTTGATGATGTCGAAGCAGATGACATGATGGAAAATGGTAAGTGTGTGTGTGTAGCTGTGCCAAGAGCGACAGGCAGTGATGATGTCGACGATGAGGGTGGTAGTAATTGTAGTGGCAGTTGCTGGTGTCCTGCATCCATGCCACGGTCGTGCAATCCAACCGTGACCCTTATGTCTTCTAAGACTGTGCATTGGAACATGACATGTTCCACAGTCTCGTTTTCCTCCATACATCCTCTACATAGAGGACTGTCCGTGGCCCCTATTTTATGAAGATGATAGTTTAAGTTGCAGTGTCCCACTATGAGACGAAGGTCTTGCCGCTGTAGCTTAAGCAGTTTGTTGGTTACTTTACTATCTAACTTAGGCAGAGCGGCTTTTGTGTGTTTGCAGTACGACTTATTGTCCCACAAATTTTGTTGCACTTTCTCGGTGTGGCGACGCAATAGTTTCCTTACCTCCATAGATGACGGTTTACAGAGGCCCATTGCGTCGTCGCTTACCTGTAGTTTAGTCCCTTCTTTTACAAGTTTGTCAGCTTCAATGTTACCTGAACACGATGCATGGCTTCTAGTCCATTTTACCTTGATGTTGTATGTGTTTGCTAGTGTTTGAAGAGTTTTGTGGCATTCTGCCAATACTATTGACCTTGTTGTCGGTCTTCTAAGTGCGTATATAGTTGCAGCACTGTCTGTGATGAAATAAAGGCTTGCTTTAACTTCTTGTTTTTGTTTTTTCCTTATTTTCTCAGGGTCTATGGAGAGTGTTGCTCGCGCAGCTAGTAAAAGACCCATAATTTCCGCTTGCAATACTGTTACAGTCTTATTCAGCGCTTTCAATTCTGAGAGCCCCAGCTCCCGCGAATAATAGCCACAGCCTGCTCCAGTTTTGTTTTTTGCGGCATCCGTGTATATTTTTTTGGATAGGGAAGATTGCATCTCTGTCGGCTGCTTGTCTGCCGTGATAAGTTCTTTTTACCATCCAGGTGTGTGTTTGCAATCTTTTCCGTACCTTTAATAGCTTCCGGGATTATCATTGTTGCTCTACCGAGTATTTTACAGTGATTTGTGATGGGTCCTGTGCCCTTCCACTGATCAGTTGATTTTATCCTAAGTGCAGAAGCCATGGCCTCTTGCTGTATATGTAGATGCAGTGGTGTTAGGCCCAGGATGACTTCTAGTGCTGCTGACGGAGTCGTTCTCGTACCCCCGCTGATGAGTGTGCATGCAAGCCTTTGTACTTGTTGCAGCTTTGTTATAGTTGTTAATAAGTTTGTGCGTGTCCACCATACCACAGGTGAGTACAGGACGCACGATTACGGTATACAACCAACGGCATAGCTTTGGTTTCAGTCCCCACTCTTTCCCAACCGCTCTCGTGCATTGCCATAGTATTTTTGTTGCTTTTGTGGTTATATGATCCAGATGATTTGCCTACAGTAGTTTGCTATCTAGCTATATACCCAAGTACTTTGCTGAGTGCTAACTTAGTCCCGAATAACGACGGTAATTTTAAGACACCTATTTTAGTATTTCGCGTGAAAAGTATAATTTCTGTTTATTGAGGGTTCACTGTTAGACTATGATTTTTGCACCAGTTTTCGACTGTGCGTAAAGCTTGTTGCATCTTAGCACAAAGCGTTGTCTCAAATAGTCCCGACACCATTATAACTAGGTCATCGGCGTAACCAATAGTCGTTATGGCGTCCTTTTTCAGAGTAGTCCAGAGTAGTGGCGATAACACGCCGCCTTGTGGGTAGCCTCCCGTGACGAGGCAGCGTGTCTTCTTCTTCGATTCTGGCCTCTCTGTTGGATAGCATGTTTGTGACCCATTCGTTTACTCTTTCGTCTACTCCTCGTGCCATCAGGCCATTTTCTATGCTAGTGAAGGTTGTCTTATCAAAAGCGCCTTCTATGTCTATGAATGTCGCAAGACACGATTGTTTGTTTTCTAGGGCAGATTCAATTTTGTAAACTACCTGGTGAAACGCTGTCTCCGTAGATTTCCCAGATTGATATGTATGTTGATGTTTGTGGACAGGATTTGTGACCATCGGCCCATTCCTAATATATTCGTCGCAAAGTCTCTCCAGAGTCTTTAACAAGAACGAACTCAGACTGATGGGTCTGAACGACTTAGGATTCGTGTAATCTGATTTGCCTGGTTTGGGAAGAAATACTACTTTTACTGATCTCCATGCTTTTGGAACATATTTCCATGCAAGACATGATTTGAAGATAGCCATTAGTTTTGATTTTAGCAAGATTATGCTCCATTGTAACAGCGCATGAAATATGTCATCGGTCCCTGCTGTCTTAAAGGGTTTGAAAGTGCTCACTGCCCATAGCAGGGATTCTTCAGTGACTATAGAGTTCGCGAAGTCCCAGTGTTCGGATCCGGGTGTATGCAGAGTCTGCATGTCCCAGTGTCAGTCAGGGAAATTAGTTTGGAGTAGGAGCTCAAATTGCTCTTGCTCCGAAACTGTGTAGGAGCCGTCCGACTTCTTAAGCGACCCCAGTTTTATTTGTTTGTCCTTAGATAAGATTTTCCTCCGTTATAAAATTAAAAACGGGAATTTAACGTGACTTACGCGATGTCGATATAGCGATCGACATATGTATCGGCTTCATCCGGAGGCCTTCTTCAGGATCTTGAATGCGGGGCGCTCGCCAACGTGTCCAACCTCGCACTGCACATTTCGCACTGCACAACACTCGGCACATTTTCCTCAGTCTTGCAGTTTCATTTTCAGATTGTATTGAGTTGCTATACTTTTTCCAAGAGCATTTTCTGCTCTTGTTTATTTTTACCTAGCTTTTCTATATTCCGCCCAGTCTTATTGCACTATTTATACCTATAATAACCAGCGAGCATGTCTGAAGGTTCTCCTGAAAGTGGAAAAAGCGAAAGAGGTATAATAATAATAAATATATATATATTTCTCATCACAAGGTACATATGCTATAAGAGTAAGTAAATGTATGAGGTACACAGAAACTATGCTTCAATAGATCGTAGAGGTAAGGTATGTCAGGATCGTAGCATGTGGAAATGGAAAGAAGTAGTGTCTGCCTACTCCAGTGGGAAAAAAGGTGTGATTTTATGTATGTATATTTTAATGTATGTATTTATGGCAATATTTCCAGGAGAATGTGTGTCGAGCGATGGTAGGCATATCCCCCATGGAGACAGTGTAACCCTTGCGTGCTCCGAGTGCGCATGCGCGTGGGGCGACCTCCGCTGCGCCCCACGCGCCTGCCCCACCCCGCGTGGGTGTCGCAGGCGCCCCGCTTCCAGCAATGCAGCTGATCTCTGCTGCGGAGACCTCGTCTGTCATGAGGGTATGTACATTATATAGTTTTAAACATCACTAGTTAAGTATGCTATAGTGGATCGTATCAGCAAAGTTAGACTTTTTAGGGTTCCGTACCCAAAGTGTACCAAAGTAACCCTATTACTGAGACTTCGCTCTCCGCCTGTCCGTCTGTCTGTCTGCACTTTACAGGGCTATAACTTCTTAACCGTAGTAGGTAAATACTTGAAATTTTCACAAAATGTGTAATAAAAATACTTAGAAAAAAAAATAAAAAAAGGGTCCCTATTCAAGAAACGTGTTTTTCCAGGCGTTTTATGCGCGATCATACAAACCGTAATAGTAAATAGAGACTTGAAATTTACTCATAGCTTGTTTTACAATAATTGCTATAACATCAAATAATAAACACTAATGTAAATTAAAAATTAAAGGCGGTTCCCAATACAATAAAAAAATATTTTGCCAAAATTTTGTTCAATCGGAACCCTACATGTGCGATTCCGACCCGCACTTGGACAGTTTATTTCAAATAGACAAGCACTTGACTATGACCATCTAACTGACTTGATGATAAACGACGATGTGGTCTAACATGGTATCGTGCTAGACTAGAATTGAAAGACTGCTGCAATTCCAGCCACTGAAGGAACGACATTTGGTCAATCTACACTTCACAACTCATCTTCTAAATTGATTAATATTTGAGTCATACATAACTTATATAAAATGTTATGAATGATAATTAATATTTATGTTCGTTTAATTGTATAGCCTGTAAATTACATAGTCTTTTAACATTTTCAGAGAACAAGACTACTGAAGCTCCCGAATTGTCTACCATTAAACTTACAGCCGCTGAAGCTACAGAAGCTGTAAATCAAACTAGCAATGCAGATAATGCAACATTTTCAATAACTTCATCATCATTTTCCGTATCGGTATCAAATAAAACAGCGCAGATTGATGTGCCGACTAATGTGGAAGAAACTTTACTACCGCCTCAAATCAAACCTGTGATGTTATCAGACACTGAGAAATCCAAAAATATGACGACGACTTCTACCACCACGGAGCGACGCACGACTGTTCCCGTGGTGACCACGACCCAGGCACCGGTGTACAAACAAACAACTCAAGCCATTAATCAGTCGCTAGAATACGAGGAAGATGAGGACGACGAAGGTTTCTCCTTCGGAAGTGTTCTCAAACTACTCCTCAGTGATAGCTACGACACTACGACCACAGCACCTAAAAGACAAACCACAACCGCAGCCCCAAAAGTACAAGAACCTTTCAAAATGTCCACAACAACCAGAAGACCGAGACCTAAATTACCTCCGATGCCACCGAAGGCGTCGATAGCACCGTTCGTCCCGCTGCCCATACATCCGTACATACCGCCGAAGAAAAATCAGAATCCGATAAATAGAATCGATCACTTGGTCCTCGGAGAAGCCACCGCAATAAAAAAGACCACTCCTAGACCGACGACGACTACGTTCAGGCCTGTGGCGACGAATAGACCGACCGGTAGTCCGATCACGACCAAATCTACGGAGGTATCGAGAGGAGAGACATTCACGACGCAGGAGGGTCCCCGACCTCCCGGAGGGTCGCCGGGCTTGGGCCCCGGTCTGCTGAAGCTGGCCGGATGTAATATTTATGGCAGGATGTACCGCGTGGGGAGGATCATCGCCGAGCTGTCCACGCCGTGCCAGGAGTGCTGGTGCACGGAGCTCGGCGTGCACTGCAAACAGTTGAAATGTTGAATGACGCCTGGGTAGTACATGATGAACATAATGTGTGTGGTGATACATAAAATACTTCGCTAACTGAAGGGAATGCCCATCGAATGTGAATTTCTAGCATTTATTTGACATTGATATATATGATAATATTGCTGCTATACTTGTAAAACAGTTCCTCGGATATTTTGTATTTCTTTCAATATTGTAGCGTCCTAATTGTGACCACCGTCTAAAATGATGTTGAGCTATATTTTATCATGATAAATCAGATTGACTAGCATTAGGTTTACCATAGACAGACCTCGGATTAAACTAAGATTCAAAAACTTATCGTATTTTTCGAAGTAAACAGTATTGAGACAACTGTTATACCCCTTTCATAGTAACTGTGAGGAAGTATTTCTATACGAATGAACCATCATCAGATAATCAAAGATAAAGTAATATGTAGCATTAGAGTTAGATACAATATCTGGATTTACATTAGAAACCATAGCGCTGATAGTATGTAAACAAAACCTGTTACAGTCATTGACACAAAAACGTTTTTTATTTCGCATAGTAGACCTTATGCTTGTAGACCGGGAGATGGTAACAGAAAATCCTTGGTCATTTGTACCAGTCTGGCGGTTCTTCAAGAGTCTAATTACGGAATTACAAAAAGAAAATGATGGTCATAGCACTGGTACCGGCGGCCCAATCGCGTGGGCGTTAATCGAATGTGCCGGATAAATAGTGTCGAATGATTTGTTCCACAAAAATGCTTGCATTTTCCGATAGTCGATAAAAAAAGAAGTAAGCGGTAGCGTAATGCCATACAATTCTCCGATGTGACTTACAGCCCACCATATCAACGCGAATACATTAATTTAAAAAAAAAAACTATTATACCATTTGTTCCAGGCTAATTTTTGCACAGCTAATCATCGTCGAGTAGCCATTCACGAAATACACCATACCATACTTTTCTGATGGTTCCAAATGGTCGCCATACCGCCGCAAAGGAGTAAAGCAAGGAGCCGCAAAGTATTTGATAAAATGTGACCGTGATTACATTTCCCATACGTCTTATAGGGGGAAAAAGTGCTGCCATACTTGAAAAACTTATTTATTCGAAACATTTTGAAAATACGACTAAAATTCGTAAAATCATTTTTTACATCATGGAATCATTGTTTTCTGTTCGTTTGGATGTAATTGTACCTAAAAAAAATAATTCCAGATTGTAACCATGGGGCGGATGACTGTCGGACTCAATCCAAGAAGTATGGCATTTGGATTTTTGGAAATTATATGATACAATGTGACCATTATTATATTTGCCATACTTCTAGTAGAGGGAACAAGTGGTGCCATACTATTACTATTATATTATTATGTGGCGTTATTTAAAAGTGCGTTACCATACATTATGGCTTATATACAAGATTACCTATCTACAATTCGAAAAATCTTTCGAGTGCCGGTAGTCGTACAATATTATACGACATAACATCTGGTTATAAGACAATATTGCCGCCACCTAGGTGTTTGAAATTTTGTATTTACATTCGTTAAACCTCTAGCTTACATAAAAAATTAGTGCCTTACTGGTACAAATCGTGCGAATTACGAATAAAATCTTAGAATTTTGAAAAAATATTGTGCACATTTGCCACCTCCCACAGGTATGGCATGATCAGACTTCTATTTATGATCATACAGAGAACTGTTAAAAAAAGTTTTAGACTGGTAAAAATCGTTTCGCAAAAAATATATTTTACTCCTTTGCGGTGGTATGGCGGCCATTGGGAACCGTCGGAAAAGTATGGCAAGGTGATTTCCGTGAATGGGTACTCGACGATGATTAGCTGTGCAAAAATTAGCCTGGAACAAATGGTTGAATTGCTATTTATTTAATTAATGTATTCGCGTCCGTATGGCGGGCTGTAAGTCACACCGGAGAAGTATGGCATTACGCTACCGCCTACTTCTTTTTTTATCGACTATCGGAAAATACAAGCATTTTTGTGGAACAAATCGTTCGACACTATTATTTATCCGTCACATCCGATTCACGCCCACGCGATTGGGCCGCCGGTACCAGCGCTATGACCATCGTTTTCTTTTTTGTCATTCCGTAATTAGACCCCTGAAGAACCGCCATACTGGTACAAATGACCAAGTATTTTCTGTTACCATCTCCCGGTCTATTGCTCTCTGTTTGAATAAAACGAAATGTAACTCATGCTTTATGTAGATTTATGAATAATGGTAAAAACGTAGTATGCGCGTGAGTTTAACCGTAAAAATAATCAAAAATGAATAATACTCACGATTCTTTCAATAATGAAATAAGAATGTAGTATTGTTAGTTCAGAGGCAGTGGTGATCTCAGACAGTAATAAATACCATATATACAGTTCACTCACACCCCGACATCTTTCTGTGCACAAACCTAAACTTAAGATGTATACACCATTTAGTTGTGTTATACACATTATTACTAAATAATTATAGTAGCCTCATTCTAGTTAGGATAATATTAAGTAGATAAATTAATTCAGTATAACACTAATCTTAGATTAAGAATAAATAAAATGTTAAAGTATACAATGGTTCTATTTATTTTAGAAAATTATATATTGAAAACACTGTTGATTAATAATATACCTGCTACCCACTGACCTTAGGCCGTTTGTCCACAGCACCGGCACCGGGACGTCACCGGCAACAAAATGCCGGCGCCGGCGGTACATATGTATGTATGGCAGCTAGTCCACCGCATGACCGGCGTCGGTTGACGTCATCCCGGCCGCCGACATTTCGAGTAGATCGGCGCGACCGCTAAAAATCGGCCAGAGATTTTGCTGGGCCGATGTGCCGGCATTGGCTCGCAATACAAACCACGTTTGAACTTATCCACACACTGCCGGCACCCGGCGTCGGTCGATCGCTTATTGTTTTTTGTCTGAGGTTGTTTGTTTTATTTCTATGAAAACGCAGCTGCCACGCATGACAGCTAGACCACCGGGACCGGTGGCGGTGGACAAACGATCGCCGGCACGTCATTTTCAAACCGGCCCGAAAAAATCTAGTTCCCGGTGACGTCCCGGTGCCGGCGCTGTGGACAAACGCTGTTAGACTACACCTACATCCTTTATCTATAAAGTAGTATCATCGTTATGATGAATATTGTTGTTTCTTGGAAAAATATACTAATATGGTTAGTAAAAAAATATTTCAAAGTGAAAAATCATTTTTATTTTCAGTCACAGTTTTACAAAAGCGAACATTGAAGTACAAAAATCGGTTTTATAAATACTTATATTCAATCAACTTTTATTTCGTCTTTTGTCAGAAAAATGTAGCGTGACCTACAGATACTATTAGATTCTCATGTGAGGTTAATTAATGATATGTTTCATATTTACTTAATGGTTAACTTTAACGTATAAAACAATTCATCCTCTTTATGTCTTATCGACTAGAACAAAAATCTCTTTGGTTACTTCTACTTCGTTGTTACTTGCTTATATTATACTTTTATTGACAGATAACGTTTTCGCTGCGTTATTTTACTTAATAAATTGCAACATACTACAATGTAATATTCAGGTGTTGTGTGCAAAGTGTCACCAAATCAAACAGTGACATCGGATTGGAAAGAAATGTTACATGTCTTATCGGAAAAGTGAGCTTTTATATCATTACAATATTTCCAGTGGTGATAACTAATGACATATTTATGCGTGAAATACCAATGTAATCGTTACACATAATATGACGCATTAGTCTCATGTGCCATTTAAACAAAATAAACCGTTTCACGTAAAACGAAAAATTATTCACAACTATAATTAATTTACTCAAATCACTAGCCATTAAAACAACGTTTTGATGCAAAACAAATACGTCAATTAGCACGATTTCACAGAAATCAATCGAATCGTGTACGAGTTCGATACATTCTATATATTACGAACTGTGTCACAATTTCGATGTTGGCTACCTACCTACACGGACAATGACGCGCGTAGAATTCCTTGAATGGAGATATTATTTATATCATTTAATGGAATATACGTTATTTTACTGTAGGTAGGTGCACATACGCGTGAGGTAATGTACCTATCCGTGGTATATTTACCTCAACGCTTACGTGAAACAGGTCACTGTGTTGCTAATCACAGCTAACATCATTATTTTGGTTAAGTTTTAGTTAAAAAATAGTAATATCATTAAGTTATGATATACATGTATCAGTTTTGGATTACAAAATATATTCTGCTAAAATTAAATGACATAAATGAACACAATGACCTGACTTGAATGTATCGACTCACAATAACTCATAATGGATCAAAATTACATATAACTCTTACATAAGCATAAAGAAACATTTAGCACGTTTAACATCTACATTATCACAAATATCCTTATTACTATGGAAGATATAATTGCATCTTCAACAATGACTATAAGTACCGCAGGCACTTCAACAGTAAGTTACTTATTACAACTAAGTGTTCATTAATGGGCGTTTACTGAAAAATCTGTCGATGTTACGAACGATCATTTGTGTATAATCCATCAAAAGCTATTCTACCGAACGGCGGACGGAGATGAACAATTGCACTTCAATCGATTGTTTTAATATATTATCGCTTAAGAATAATTTGCACTTATACCAAAGGAAATTTCTTGCCTCCGTTCAAGGCATCTTGATCCTTGCGTGAGTTTACCAGGACATCCGGTAGCTCTACGTGTGTCTACGCCGTAGCTAGGCGGCTCCGCTTCACCTGGTATTTCAGATCTATATATTCGTAGCTGTATAGACTACGTGCGATCGTAGCGAAGTTACTATGAAATAACAAGCGCTTATTCCTCTTCTTTCATTTCTTTTTACTTTCAATTGTTTGATTCTTCCAGATAGCTCAACATCTTTGAAAGCCTCTCGACAGTTGTATCGGTAAGATCAGTTCCATCGTCAGGTCGGCTCCGAGGCTCAGGTTTCTTCTACGTCAGCCCAGTATGTGTAGTATAGTGTCGCGAATACGAGCCCAGAAACCATCGCCACCGCTGATAATACTCGCGCACCAACTATGTATGACTTTTTAATGTTTTCACCTGAAACAATCAAAGCTTAGGTTAAATAAGATCGATTTTATTATTAGATGCTAAAACTTCTAAATATATTTAGAAATAATTCAGAAACTACAGCTGTAAATATTACAGGTTAACAAAAACTTCTTAGTTCATAAAAAAAAAATTTTGTAATTACTATTATAATACACGAGGTGTGTCCCGCGGCTTCGGCCGCATTAAAAAGTATCCTATAGCCTAACCTAATCCATAGTAATGGTTAACCCTGCACAAAATTTCAGCTAAATCGGTCCAGTCGTTTGAGCATGAAGAGGTACCAAACAAACAAATAAACAAACTGACTTTCCCATTTATAATATAGGCATTGATTTCCAAAGCGATATTACGCGGTGCAAGATATAAGTAGAATATATAAAGAGATTGAAAATCAAATATCGCGATTGCTCTTCATTAAGTCTAAGGCACACTCACCTTTAAAAACAAGAAAAGCGAGCGGCACCCCGATAGCAGCGCCGAGCACATGCGCCGACCAGGCCACATGCTCGTACGAGACATGTGCACGCGCCGCGCCGCCGCCGCCGCCGCCAGAGGAGGCGCGCATCAACGCCCAGCATCCCTCCGACGAAAACAGCACCACCACGCTCAGAGGACGGAACCACCACAGGGGGATGTATCCGAATCTGTTAAGAATACCATACAGTCACATTACATCACATTACTTATATATTAGTTTCATTATATTATGTAGGAACGTGCACTGAGATAGACGAGAAAAGATAGATATTTTATAGTGCAACTCGCTCAAGAAAGAAAGTAGGTACACATAATTAGAGTGTTTTAGTCTACCTCCCTTCTAGAGGCTGATATAAAAACTTAATACATGCATAGATAGTCAGGTCCAGGATTAGACGCGGAGGAATTTGTAGACAGAGCTAGATGAGTGTACTAACCTGAGGCAGACGTTGGGCAGATGCGCAGTGAGCAGCGCGTACACCGCCGCGCTGGCTCCCACCACATTCACGAGCGGCTGCAGCGCGCCCGCCCCCAGTGCGCCCGCACACACGCCGCCCCACCACACGCACATCACGCGCCACCACCCTTGCTCGTTCTCCAGCCGCCAACCCACCTGGAAACAACCACCTCATTAGAAAGGCTTCATATTTAATATAAAGTGATATGGAACTCGATAGAACAGACACTCGTGGTATCTAACCCTTATTATTATCATCATCATTATCGACAGCCACTTATTGCCCACTGCTGGACGTAGACCTGGCTCGGTCCTTAGTTCTTTGCGTCCGATTTCTGCTAGTCGCTTTTCGCAGGCTGTTATTCTTCCTAGCCACCGGGCGTCCCGCACTACGTTTGTTTTTTAATAGTTAAGAGCAGAGAATAATTTAGCTTGGAACCTAGACTTCATGAATTGGACTTTTTTGGACCATAATGATGGAGTGATAATATAATGTAAGTACTCACAGCGAGGGCGACGAGAGCATTGAGCGCGAGGTGCGCGTGGCTGGCGTGCACCAGGCCGTATGTGAACATCCTCCACGGTTCCTGCTTGCAGGTCGCCGGCAGCCACTCCAGCTTCGCACGGAGAGCCTTCGAGCCGAACAGATGGATTCCAACCTGAGGGAAACAGAACGAAATAAGCTTCCAACTCATTATGTTTTATTTTATCACTACACAGAAAAATTGAATTAGTTTTTATAGATAGCTTGCTTTCTATCCGGGCGGTCGCTAGTTCAAATCTTAGCCCTGAACCAATGGATTTTTCAATGTGCATACATGGGTGTGCTCCGCCTGACTTGTTACCAAAAGTACCGTACCAACATCAAGGAGAAAATCTGCCAGCATAACGTTCCCGCAGCACACAGCCCTTGATGGTCAGATCAATTTGAGCTAGCATGTACACCATCTTTGACCATATCATCGCTTATCACCGGGTGGAAAAGTAGTAATTTTTTTTTACCAGTACATGTTGTCCACTAATTGCAATGACCCATTCATTGCAATTAGTGGACATTCCAGTGGACAGTGGATTCCTTAAGACGCGAGTTACACTTTCAGGTTAAGTAGTTTAATTACTTTACATCAGTTTAAATAGCTAATAACACAATGTCGAAAGTAATTTTAGATACTTACAATTATAATAATCATCGTCAAAATAAAATAAGGAGGCTTCAGAACTTCTATCAGCTTTTCTTTTCTCTTCTGGAACTTTGTCTTCTCAAGTTTTTTTGACGTCGATGACTTCTGTGGGTACTTGGAGTGGACCCCGAGCGTGAGGCCGGCCTGGAGACGGGACTTGTGTTTTTGTTTGTCCGCAGGAGAGGGCAGCAGGCGTCGGTTCTCGGCGGGGCATCTCTCGCCATCCTCGCATTCTGCCCAGGCAAGGGCCGGCGCGGCCAGCTCAGGCAGCACCCGCCTGCCCTGGTGCACGGGGACATTGTACTCATAGTCGGCGCTGAGTGTCGCGGTCTCGCAGTCTTCAGCATCGGGCGCCATGGCTCGACATCCATACCCGTCTATCAGACGGAGCGCCGCTTCCTACTCGTCCCGCCTGAAACCCGACAATGTCCCCTCTATCAGCCGCACTTGTATTATATACACCATAAAGCAGGAAAATAAAGCTCTCGGAATTCCCGAAAGCGAAGTGGGACATCAGTTAATTAGCTTGCGGTTTTACTCCAGATATCCGTCAGATTTATCCTATTGTAATTATATGTATATAGACACGGCTAAATATTATTATATAATGTACCAGTGCATCTTATTGTAAATAGATAACGGAAATAAGATGTTTCCTTCGTCTGTACTACTTCTGACAGAAACTACTTCTTTTTTTGCACATTACTAGTATTCTTGTTAACCCCTCCAACTAAGCTGAATATGCTTGCGTCTGGAGTGGGTTCACGTCAATAGTGCAGTAGGATCGAACTCACGACCACTCGATCGCCAGTCCGACACCTTATCCATTGGGCTATTGCTGCTTTAAACTTCTTTCCACATGCTACGATCCTGACATACATCTTTCGCTTCTTCCACTTTCATTAGCGTCTTCATACATGCTCGCCGGTTAGAGGTACTTTTGGTATAAATAATAATTTAAACTAATTTTAGATTCGTGACAAATATAAATAAATTACAATAGGTTGTCTGTCTCCTATATTTATATGCAAGTTATGTATTACACGTGGACACAAGTACAATAGTAACATTTATACGTTATGAGTACGTAAAGGGAAAATAAATTAAAATATCTAGGTATATAGGTACTGCTTACAATAGTCACGTAGTTACTAGAGATCTTATATCTATCCTCCGTCTAACATGGTACCAGGCTTTGTTAGAAGTGGAAGATGGCAGTGAGACGAAGCGCTGCTCATCCGTCTTTTGTCTTATTAAAAACATTTATAGTAAGGTTTAATCTACACGGTTTTATCTATCTTTATCCCCAATAATTAATTATGATAATCGATGAAAATCAGAGTTCTTAACCAAAAGGTTAAAATTATAATATAATCAAGTAATGTGTATATGTGTGCCACTGTAATTCTGACAGCTGGCAGTTATTGTTATGAGTTATGGTGGCTTTTTACAAAATAATCCTATTAAAGGTGCTTAAAAAATGCGATTATGTATATGTCTGTTACATAATTTAAGATCAAATAAAAAACTTTAAGAACCGACTTCAAATACCGCGTTCTTCATTTTCAGTTCCAAGTTTGAGATGTTTATCTCTATTTCTCTAGAGATACTATACTAAACAAATCTCAATGAAATTTATGTGGGACCACTTGGAAAGTATACCCTATCAAACAAAAAATAATTTTCAAAATCGGTCCAGGCGTCTTTTAGTAATCGTGAAACATACATAAAAAAATAAAAGATTTCGACTGATTTCGACGACTGAATAATTAAGATAGTTTAAAAACTAAAACAACCGACTTCCATGCCCCGCGATGACTCGTATTTCGATTTCGATTTCAGTAGAAAGTTCGAGACGTTTATCGTCATATCTCTAGAGATACTTATCAGATGTCAAAGAAGTTACAATGGGACCTCCTAGGATACGTACCCTACCGCGTAAAAAAATAAGCATTCGAATCGGTTCACAATTGACGGAGTAATCGCGTAACATACATACAAAAAAAACATACAGACGAATTGAGAACCTCCTTCTTTTTGGAAGTCGGTTGAAAATTGAGAACTCGGAACAATGATTGTTCCGAGATTGAGAACCTCCTTTTTTGAAGTCCGTTAGAAATCACACAAATGCGGCAGAACGGATTCGGAGAGACAAAGTCGCACCCGTGTTCTTAATAAATTAATAACTAGAATAACAAATGGGATACTTTTATCCCATAATTGACACATTTAGTGAAGGTGAAACCATGAAGCACAGCTATAATATGCTATAAAAATACATACATAGTGGTAAATCACACTTTATTGTTTTCACAACTTATCATTTTAATAAAGATAAACAGTTTACAAACATGAAACAAATTCTATGATGAAAATTACAAGAATCATCACTTAACATAAGCTACGAATAAAAAACAAAGAGAATATAAATACTACGACAAAAAAAACAATTCGTAGCTTCTAAGCATTTTCATAACCAATTTTGACTGATTCAGTGACATAATATATTAGTGACACTGAAATATAAAACTACAACTAATTTGGCGCAGATATTACAATCTACATAATAAATTAAGCTGTGGATTATCCTAGTATCTAATGCAACTTCCTTGCGTAGTATCTAACTATTAAACTTTAATGTAGGTAAATTGGTTGAAATAAACTGGCCAAGTGCAAGTCAGACTCGCACTCGTAGGGTTCCGTACAATACTACTGTATTTTATAAGATCGAGCAAAAAATACCACTATCATTTTTCGCCAGCAAATAATAATAATTAATAAACATTTTATTTTTTATAACGCCATCTAACGATTAAGAAAGGTGTTAGGGATCGGCATTTCAACATAACGCCATCTATGGGACGTTTACCTGAGCGTTCATTGATGGCGTTATATTGAAATGATGAAAAAACACGTTTCTTGTATGGGGACCCTATATTATTTTTAACTTTATTCTGTTTTTAGTAACTTAACTTAGTAACTTTGTTTTGTTGTTATAGCGGCAACAGAAATACATCATCTGGGAAACTTTCAACTGTCTAACTATCACGGTTCATGAGATACAGCCTGGTGACAGACGGACAGACAGATAGACAGACAGACGGACAGCGGAGTCTTAGTAATAGGGTCCCGTTTTACCCTTTGGATACGGAACCCTAAAAATATGACGATGATTGTTGTTTATATATACACACTAGCGACCCGCCAAGGCTATATATATATATATATACTCGTCATTCTAGATCAGATCTTAGGCCATCAACTAAGAAGCTATTAGAATTTAATGTTAACCTACTTTTAATTGCCGTATTGAAGTTAAACTTTGTATGTATATGTAGTTTGGATGACAATACTTTTATTTCATTTGGTATCTTGAAGCTGGTGAATAATGGAGCCAGAAGGTAGCTAGTGTAACTCTAGTAGCAACTTATAAGCCCCTCTGGATTCAATTTTTGTCTTGTAGCGCATAGGCTATTACAAAAAAAAATGTACATAATGAAGTCTGGTTAAAATAGGACTGAGCAGGGCATATGGTCCGCATGCATCCGACAAGGAGGGCCACAATCGTTACTGATTGGGTCACCACAAGATGTCGGCCACCATCAAAGATGAGATGGTCCACCACGAAAGAGGTGGCGTGGCGATAGTAACCACCAGCCTGGCTGCACAGACATAGCCCTGGAGAGAGATGAAATTAGCTTATGGTATAAAGATTATTTATACAAAGTTTGATATGTGTTTAGATGTCGTGTGTTAGATTGATAGCATATCATATGTGTTAAAAATAAATTTTAAATATTACCATTACATTGGGTGATTACTATTATGTAATATGTATTATAATAATTTTAATAATGTTATTTCCGCAATAAGAAACTATATAACTCAGTACTTAGGTATGTATGAGCTACACATGGGCTGTCAGCTGTCGATCAGATGTCAAACGATGCATAATGACGAGATGCGATGATAAGGGCCTGCCAAGGGTCCCAAGGCCGCCGCTTCACCTTGCTATTTCTATATCTGGACCTCTTTGCTTGGATTATACAAACGTGTAATAGAAATGTTGTTTCAGGTGAAAAAATAAGTAAATTCGACGCCTTAATAGAGAGAGAGGGAGGACATAATCATACTGTGGTAATAGGCGTCCATTACACGATAGGTTTTGCTGTCAGTTTGCTGGCAGTCACAGCTATGACTGATGGATAACTGATCTTCTAATGGGGTGATTGACGGTAACTGACCGATATTCACATACTTTTGATTGCTGCATCAGCAACTAAAAGTCATGAAGATGGTTTTGAATTACGGATAACCTACAATGTAATGGACGCCTTAAATTTCATTCAGTCAAAACATTAGTCGACAAGACCTAGGTTTAAATAGGTGCTTAAATACATATTGATAAACTACTGAATAATAAGATGACCTTTCTTCGAGGGCTCTAAACGTATCATTTGTTTACACTAAGTATGTTTGTTTTCATCTCGCCATTATAGTTATGAAAACATAACACAATGTTGTTACAGACCTCTAGAGTGCATGTTTTGTCTAAATAATGCTGCATCAAGGCTATGCACTATTTGGCAAAATGTGGAATGAAATATTTACAAGCTATTTATATTTATTAGCATAATAAGCAATGGTCTATTTTAATATTATTCTATAATATATTAATATAGCAAAGCATTTTCCCGGAAAATTCAAATTCTGGGAAAACCGCAAGCTATTAGTACTTGTTCGGAATGGGTTTTATTAATATCATGTTATGTATCGACAAATTTGTTTATAATATCTTTTTTATTTAATTTTCATGATGTATTAATACTTAATCCAATTTAAATGTAATCATAATGGGAAAAACTATGGTTAGAACAAAAAACGGCAACCACACTGACGATGATAAGACACAGGCTAACTAAAGCATAATATATTATGTTAAATAGAAATTATAGACGAAATCAAAATATTATATCATGGTTTAACATTTCATTATCATGTCTAAATATGTAAGATAATAATAAAGTGATTTAAAACATAAAAAAAAATCTTGCTGTATCCACAAATTAAAAGTTTATGATCGTACCAAAGTCGTTGATAAAACCGACTTCACATGCCGCGATAGTCAAACTACTCTAGCTAGTTATAATCATGTCATCAAAGTACACAAATTTGCTTATGTTGTCTATCTCCATATCTTTGGAGATAATTGTTATGTCTCGATATTATCCATTCAAATTTAATGGACCAAATGGAAGGCATATTCTCTCAAACAAAAAAATATGTCTTCTAATCGGTTAAGATTTGACGGAGTTCTGAGGTAACAAACATTTTTAAAAAAAACAGTCGAATTGATAACCTCCTCTTTTTTTGGAATGTCAGTTGAAAATGGAAAAAAAATGTTTAAATCTCACCTCTAACCGCATTAATACTAGCGCTGACTCACGACGTAAGTAAACAACAAGGTTACCACGAGTCACTACAAACACTGCTGCAACTATATAAATAAATAACCGCAAACTTTAATACCTAAACCGCGGCGCCGCGGCCGGCTATTTTAATTTTAAATATTATTTCAAGCTCCCGCGCATCCAGTTTGGTGGAAGATATCGAAATGAACCGGAGTGTTCCGAGCCGAGTACCTGCCTACCAGCCACCAACCACCGACCAGCGACCACCTGCGCCCGCGCATCTGTTGCCCATCACATGAATCGAGCGCACCTTGTCCTGGCAAAAAATGTTGACTTGTGCTACACCTACAGAAAGCATCGCTTATCTTTTTGTTATAAATCACGTACCTACCAAGCTCTTAACACATTTTAACAAGATTTCATTTGTAACGTAGTTATTTATAACATTCTACTTTGGTTATAACTGTATATTTTGTCATAATCAGTTCATTGATATATAAATACATTATTGAATGAATCAATCGGATCGTTTACCTGGTGGGTACCTATATTGTGGCTTATAAAATAAATTTGATCGCTTTCTCGCTCATACGAGAGTCTAACGATAGAAGGTACATTTATTTTCATTTATTTTTATCTTACTAGCAAAAGTGGGTTGCACATTAGTACCTAGTCTTGTAAACCTTTCCAACTAAGTTAAATATACTTGTGTCTGGAGTGGGTTCACGTCAATAGTGCAATGGGTAAGAATGAAACTCACGACCTCTCGATCGACAGGCCGACGCTTAAGCCAATTGGGGTATTACTGCTTACAGTATATATGTATTTAGTATATCAAAGATTTAGTAGAGCATCGAGGTATATAACTACCCTCATTGACCACCTGTTGCCATGCAACATCTGTGGGACGCCTTAAAGGAATGCAGCTTTTGAAAGCATTCTATATCAGAACAATGGATGCCAGCTCGGGCTCTTTACCTGGACACGTACAGATAACCTTATCTAGAACCAGTCTCTACTCTTTGATAACGTTCAGCTGATTATGGATATCTATTCTTACTAGAAAAAACGTATTATTAGTAAATCATTATTAAATAGCATAAAACAAAGTCGCTCAGATGTTTTAAACTACGCTACGGATTTTTACAAAGTTTTCATCAATAGATAGAGTAATTTAACAGGAAGGTTTATAACTAGTAATAAACGTGGGCAAAGCCACGGGGCGGCAGCTAGTATTTAGTATTTATATTTTTTTTTAAATCTTTTAATAATAAAAATACTTGCGTTCTGAATAATACCTACCTAAACAAATTTCTTTCCTGTTATTGTACTGCGCTTGCTTTACCAATAAATATAAAATAATACTCCGTGTAAGATTAAAATCAAATTAACTATACCTGTTACAATTTACCTTATTAATTATCTTTTAATTGCAGTAATGCTATCATATAATTAGTTATTTCCTTTCGGCCACATATTTATTAATCAATGAATTCTTGAAACAATACCTACTGCTTGATAATATTGCTCGCTACTGTTTATTACAAATTGTGGTATGAGGAAAAATTAACAGACATGGGTTTACGGGATTTTACACCATTGACACAGATATCAGTGTTTGTGTCGGTTTCATGAGGTCTTGAATATACCATCTTCTGCGAACCGGTGCGTGGTACTTGTGTTTGTCTACTTAGAACTGCCTGAGGTAGTCCTTGTTCACACGGGGTAGTGGTAGAGTCGAAGACATATACTGTTCATCCGTTATCAGAACTCGAATAGTTTCATTGCTAAAAAAATTGGTTCATTTTCATTGGTTCAATTGTCAAATAACTGAGGTTATTGTGCTTTCGTGACGCTTGCCCTACTCGTGTGCTCGTGACTTTATTTTAATTTTAATTGCTTAATGTGGCAGGGAGAACGAGGAGAGTCTACAAATAAATACAGAAGTGCCGCGGTGCCCGGATTTGTCCGTCACTGTTTATGGCACATTATTATTATTTTGTTGTCCCTTTTAAATACTTGAAGATTATTTACTATACTACAATTGCCGATTATTTAGAAATCTTAAGAATAGTATTTAAAAATATTATAAAAAATCATTCTAGATCAAATGATTAAATAAAATATAAATAATATAGTAAATAATTAATATATAATAGAGCAAAACCAATATAGTGATCTTATGGCGGACTAAACTAAAGGGTAGGAAAGGCATGAGTGTAGTGAGTGCGAAGATTCACATAGCCGTGATATACTCGTATCCGCGCGTGTGCCGCATGTAGTGTAGTGCTGACGTCACGCATTCAATGTGCTGCCCACTTGGCCGAAAGAATAATGATTGTTGGCCAAGCTCACGGCCAGGGACGAAACTGCCCAGTTTTACGGTCCACTTTACTGCTAGAATTTGCGGCACTATAAATATTTGCATTAAAATGTTTGGGCAGTCAAGAGTTATGACGGCGATCTGTGCCGATCGTAGCTACGTAAATATATATCTTAATAGATTAACACACTATTCGAACGCAGGCAAGTTCAGTCCAGATGTTTTATAAATAATCTAATACTATAAGAATCTTTGTCCTGACATACTGACTGACTGACTGACTGACTGACTGACTGACTGACTGACAGACAACGCACAGCCTAAACCGCTGGTCGAAGAGACTTGAAATTTGGAAAGTATATTTGTCTTAGTACGTAGGGGGTGTACTAAGAAAGGATTTTCCAAAATTCACCCCTAGGGGTGATGAAATGGGGGTTCAAAGTTTGTATGGAGAAACAAGATTAGATAGTCATTTCTATCCAAAACTTCACACAAGTGCTTCAGTAACAAAATAAGTAAATAAGTGTTTCTGTTTTTTTTTTTAATTTACCCCTAAGAGGGTGAAATGGGGTAACAAATTGTGAAAATCAATATTGTTTCGGATTGCGCTGAAATTTGGCATGCAGATAGTTATTACAACGTTAGTTACCTCTGAAAAAGCATTATTCAAAATTCACCCCTGAAGGGGATGATACGAGGGTTCAAAGTTTGTATAGAGAGACAAGATTAGATAGTATTTTCTATTCGAAACTACATACAAGTGCTCGAGTAAAAAATAAGCAAATACGAGTTTCAGGTTTTTTTAATTACACCCCTAAGAGGGTGAAATGGGGTAACAAAAGTGTGAAAATCAATATTGTTTCGGATTACGCTGAAATTTTGCATGCAGATAGTTATTACGAAGTTAGGTGCCTTTGAGAAAGGATTTTCCAAAATTTACTTATGAAGGGGATGATGAAACGGGGGTCCAAAATTTGTATCGAGAAACAAGATTATACAGTATTTTCTATTCGAAACTTCATACAAGTGTTTCAGAAAATAAGTAAAAAAAAAATAAGTAAATACGTGTTTCAGGTTTTTTTTAATTACACCCCTTAGAGGGTGAAATGGGGTAACAAAGTGTAAAAATCAATATTGTTTCAAATTGCGCTGTACGTGTTGTAAGATTTTTTTAAATGGGGTAGGTAACAAAGTCTGAAAATTTGGGTTTTTCGGTTTTTATAAATATGAATCCCAAATTGCCTTAGTCACGCGATAACATGAAAACGGGTGAACCGATTTGGTGAATTCTTATTTTACGTATTTAATGATAGAATCGTTTTTACAAAAGAAAAGTTTTGAGTAAACAAAAGAAGTGTTTTACGCGGGCGAAGCCGCGGGGCACTTCTAGTCTAATACTATAAGAATCTTTGTCCTGACATACTGACTGACTGACAGATAACGCACAGCCTAAACCGCTGGTCGTAGAGACTTGAAATTTGGAGGGTATATTTGTCTTAGTACGTAAGGGTGTACTAAGAAAGGATTATCCAAAATTATCCCCTTAAGGGGATGAAATAGGGTTCAAAGTTTGTATGGAGAAACAGGATTAGATATTCTTTTCTATTCGAAACCTCACACAAGTGCTTTAGTAAAAAAAAAAAGTAAATCGTGTTTTAGGCTTTTTCAAAATTCCACCCCTAAAAGGGTAAAACGGGGTAACAAAGTCTGAAAATCAATATCGTTTTGGATTGCGCTGAAATTTGGCATGCAGATAGTTATTACGACGTTAGTTCCCTCTGAGAAAGGATTTTCCAATATTCACTCCTTTAGGGGATGAAACGGGGGTTCAAAGTTTGTATAGAGAAACAAGATTAGATAGTATTTTCTATTCGAAACTTCATACAAGTGCAGTAAAAAAATAATTAAATACGTGTTTCAGGTTTTTTTTTTAATTCCACCCCTAATTAAGAGGGTGAAATGGGGTAACAAAGTGTGAAAATCTTGATTGCGCTGAAATTTGGCATGCAGATAGTCATAACAACGATAGTTCCCTTTGAGAAAGGAAGTGGGGTAACAAAGTCCGAAATCAATATTGTTTCGGATTGCGCTGAAATTTGGCATGCAGATAGTTATTTTGACGTTAGGTATCCGCTAAGAAAGGATTTTTCAAAATTCACTTTTCAAAGAGATGAAGCGGGGGTTCAAAGTTTGAATAGTCATTTTAAGCGACATTTTACACAAGTACTACTATGTATAAATAAGTAAATACGAGTTTCAGACTTTTTCAAAATGCCACCCTAAGAGCCTTTTCTTTACTCATATGCTAAAAGGATACACCGCGGTAACAAAGTCTTAAAATCAATATTGTTTCGGATTGCGCTGAAATTTAGAATGCAGATAGTTATTATGACGTAGGTAGGCTCAGAAAGGATATTCAAAAAATTCCTCCCGGATATGGAATGGGAATTCAAAGTTTGTATGGCGATACAAGATGAGATAGTCTGTTTTATTCAAAACTTTACTCATAAGTAATTCTGTAAATAAGTAAGTACGTGTTGTAGGATTTTTCAAAATGGGGTAGGTAACAAATTATGAAAATTTGGGTTTTTCGGGTTTTATAAATATTAATCCCGAATTGCCTTAGTCACGCGATAACTTGAAAACCGGTGAAACGATTTGGCTAATTCATATTTGATGTCTTTAATGATAGAATCGTTTTTACAAAAGAAAAGATTTAAGTAAATAAAAGGAATTTTTAACGCGGGCGAAGCCGCGGGGCACTTCTAGTATTGTATAAGTTGTAAGCCAGCGTGTTCTACTCGTATATGGGTGGATATGGCGCCTTTGCGAAACATTGGATTATTGTAAATCACAAAACATCAAATACAAGTTTTATGTGATGTGTGATTATGATACCATTCGTATCTTTTCGGAGATATTTTAATATTCCTTCTTTGTAGTGTACTTACGTTGAAACAATAGGTAGGTACAATATATGTGCAAAATGTCAGGTTTCAAAACCTACAACTATGTAATTCTGTTGGTTAGAACACAGTAAGTACATAATGTTTAATGCACTGTGATAAGAATCTGTTTAGGGTTTAGATAGCCGTTATCTGCTTATCTTTATCTTTACATAGTATTAAACAAAGTTGCTCCCGCTGTCTGTATACACTTAGATCTTTTAAACTCAGCTACGGATTTTAAAACAGTTTTCATAAATAGATATCAGTCTATCTATTCCAGCTATGAACATTCCCTTTGAATCACTTAGAGGAATTTTAATAACTGGGATTAAACGCGGGCAAAGCCGCGGGGCGGAGCTAGTATAATTTATAAGCAGATATGTAACTCTGTGAAGTGTTGATTGTCATGGCATGCCAGATTTGACTACATAGTTAAACTGGGAAGAGCCGTGGTTCTGTTTTTAAAAAATACACAAAAAGAATTAAATTAAATTATGATTTAATACAAGTGATTCTTACGGCGACTAATTACAGACTGACTTAATATTAGAACTTTAAAGTACGAGGAGAGCACCGTGTTATGATTAATCAGCATTAGAGCTCTATCGCGTCCGGTTCGTGGAACGCAAGCATGGTGTGACCACCCGTAAATTGCTTATGCTGCTAAAAAGATAGGGCGATTGGAGCATGTGTGTGGTATAACTACATAGTTACAAATTATATGACGCATGTCGTTAAAAATATTCCCACGTCATGAGTAATTAGGATTTTCTAAATATTTTTTTGTGAATTTTAGGCAATAATTTATAATAATATAATGTGATAAGTACGTGTAGGCAGTAATGGGTGATTAATACATATAATATACATATGTGTATAAGAATATCTCCCTACTTCCCTCGGTCACGCCATAAATTGAGAGAGGGTGGACCGATTTGGCTAATTCTTTTTTGTTGTGTTTGTAATATTATCAGGACAAGGCGTTTATGAAAGTTTTTAAATGACTTCAAAAAAGGAGGAGGTTTCTTAATTCAACCGTATTTTTTTTTCCTCGTTTATAAGCCGGTTTTGAAAATTATTTTTTTGTTGGAAAGAAGATATCTCAAGTGTGGTACCATAGTAATTTCATTGAGGTCTGATAAGTATCTCCAGAGATATGGAGATAAACACCTCAAACTTGGTACAGAAAATTAATAGCGCGGCATTTGAAATTGGTTCTTTTAGTTTTTTAAACGATCTTATGGATAGATGAAATTAGTTTTAAACGCGGGCACAGCCGCGAGACAAAGCTATAATACATTTATAATAATGTATCATGATATAACTCTAAAGCCTACTTGCTGAGAACAGGGATAATAATTACTGTATATAATATATAATCCTCTTATATAATAGGTAATATATATAACACTTGCTGATACCCGCGACTTCGTTCACGTACACCAAGAATTGTATTACTGTAAAGCTTTGTCAATCAACATTTGTGTCATCTGAGTTATTTAAGGTACGTGTAAAACATCTGAGTTATTTAAGGTACGTGTAAAATATCTGAGTTATTTAAGGTACGTGTAAAACATCTGAGTTATTTAAGGTACGTGTAAAACATCTGAGTTATTTAAGGTACGTGTAAAACTTATGATTTTATTTTCACAAAAAGTAGGATTGTGTTCATCCTCATGCTATTAAGTATCTCCTTGTTATGTTTCAGTAAGACCGAGTCGTCCCTTTAGGCGTTATAATGTAACAAACAGACAGAGCTACAATCGGTTTTATAATATTAGCACATTTCGTCACACAATCGTATTCAGTTCCCCAAAACTAAAACCACTAACTTTTCGCAATCTGAAATGAGGTTCTTACAAAAAGTTGGTTTTGACTCAATCTTTTAGGGCTCTACCAAAAAGGTTGATATGTACCAAACTTCTTGGATTCCTACCTCTTATTCTTTTTCAGACACCCTTTTTGCCGGACATCGGTTATAGAGCTGGAAGTCACTACATACCTTATATACTCGTATGTATATTGACGCTGTCTCGTCATTGTCAACGTTTTATAACTGAAACTCGTTCTGAATCCTGTCACAAAACCCAATGTAAAGGACAGGACAAGTAAGACGCTTGATGGTAAGCGATGAGGTCTGTCTATAAAAACTACAGACTCTGGATTGGCAGAATGTAGCGAATCACTGCGACCACGCAAAGGCATTGCACTGAGTCAGTACAGATGCTACGTTTTAATCAGGAAGAAGTAATGTTTGTATGCTCGAATGCAGAAGAGTCAGGTATGATGCGTCATTTACAACAAAGAGATATCTTGGTCTTGGTCGTTGACTGTTCAATCCTCGTGCATCACGACTGGGCGGCCCACTTCTGGCATTATCAAATAATGGAATCACGCGTCCCCATTACAATGGTAATGGGTCACTGGGTGCGTGACTAATTATTGATTACCTACTCGTATTCGTGTATTGAATCGAACTTATAGTTTTTGGCTTGATAAACAATGTGTACCTTTTCGCAATATACGTGCAATTTATTTCTTCAAGGTTCTTAGCGATACCTTCTGGTATTGCCACAGAAATATTTCTACTACCTAATTATTAATATTTCTGTGGGCATTGCTAATTAGTTAAAGTTGTGAAAGTAGCTAAGCTTACTTTGGTTAACATAAACAACAATTTACTTAAACTTTTCATCAATATTCGAAGAGACATAAAACAGAATTTTTGACTTCATTATCTAAAAGATTTAATGCCAAAATTATATTAATACAATATAAATGGTTAATACAAAACCCTCAATAATAACTGCCTTATTTTGACGTCAGCATAAAATGTGTTAATAGTTATTATCTTCACTCGTAGAATGTACCAACCTTATCTAATAGTTTGAGATAAGACAATGATAGCACTACAATTTCTCGCAATTATATGGCGTGTTGATAAGCTACTGCCGAAACAAAACAAAAGGTTACGACAATATTGATTTAACATTATTATCAGAGTAATTAAAAATACTGATGTAATATTACGCAGAGGAATATCATAGTCAAATGATTAATAAAAATTATATATTTTGTATTAAAATAAGAAATGTTATAGGTACGTTTTTTCTGCTCATAGAGAATTTATGGTGTTTAATAAAATTATCATTGATTCAGGGATTACAAATAGTTAAGTTTGTGGTGGACACTGTCTAGTGTCCACCTTGCCACCTACCACTCTCAGGCTAGAAAATCTGTCGCCAAACATCTAATGTGTTGCGGCAGCTATCCTTGAGAGCAAGTTCCCATTCTAGGCCTAGCGTGCTTACCATCTTCGACCGCATCATCACTTACCAACAGGTGAGATAGTGGTCAAACGATAGTCTATAAGATATTTAACAAAAATTATATTAAGTTTTTATACGTATGAGGGTAAATAAGGTATAAATAGTCCTATCTAAAAAATGTCTAAAACTTAATAAATAGAACAAACGACAATCAGTTCAATCTAGAGTTGCGGACTAATATTGTTACATAATTTCGTGTTTCGTGAAACAATACTTCGCTGAGAACTCTAAAGAGTTGTTAGAGTAGTTTGTTATGTGAAATATGCTGGTTTTCAAGGATATCTGCTCCACGGCGTTTTGGTAATTAAATTAACAACGCTGAACAGCATTGTTGCCAAGTCTTATGCGAACAACAAACAAGAAGATACATTTTAAAATAATTGGTATTATTAGTAGGAGTGCCTAGACTAAAATGCTTAAATTTTAGTCTAGGCACTCCTACTAATTATAAAATATGTACAGAAAAAAGTTGACACAGTTACACAGATTCAATTTGATAACAATGCATGGATATGGTTATCACTGCGTTGTCTTTAGGTAAACAATGGATTTTTGCCTTTCAATATTAGCATAACACAATCAGCTTGCAAAAGATACAGGGAAAACCACATGCTAATAATAGATGCTATTAAATAATACAGTTTATTTACCTTATTAGCTGCACGATTTATTCCAGTCACCAGATTGTAGGGTAGGCTTTTTTTTGAACATGATAATTATACACTTAATTTTGCAAAGTTAATTTAATTTTTATTTTTTATAAGTTGTTCACGCAGCTGGTCAAAAATACGACTTTCTTTTTCTAAAGAGAACGCGGTTTTAAACTGTTGTTTTTTTAGCGTGTTGGAGTGTGTGGCGAGCTGTCAAACGTAACAGCTGAGCCGGCGATCACCGCCTGACTGCCGCTTACTTCAGTGATCGTAATCAAACTCTCCTATTGCTTCTATTAGGATTCCGCACATATTGAAATATTATACCTACTATTTATATTGCCACTTAATAAATATTATCAACACCAATATATTAAAATTAGTTTTGTATTCTCTCATATATCGTTTATTACTCGTTTTATTAACGAAAATGCAATGTGTGTGTAATTGTGTTTCGTTTAATGTAAATAATAGAAATCGAATTAGGTTCTTCCACCTTTCGTGTAGGCGGTCAAGAAACATTGAACTCATTTTTTTTCATAACAACACCTAACATAATAATACTGTAAATACAGAATATAATATCTGTTTTCCTCGGCATTCATGACACAAATAACTTTCGTATAAAATGTCGGAAATTTACCTTAACAATAATTTTGAAATGTTTTGCACTTAATCATGATTTTATGGTCACAGCGCTTTTCGCTAACTGAATCAAGAAGAATCAAGAATCAAAGCATTTATTCAGTATGTAGGCAGTATTAATATACGCACATATACACATCAAAATCATAAAATAAATCATAACTAATTATCAAGTAAACATAGCAAAAGCAGAATTTTAACGCTTTGAATTAGAAAAAAAAAACATAAGTAATGAACTATTCAGCTGTCATCCAATCGTTTACGACAAAATATTTAAAAAAAATATTAAAGTAGGTTAAAAACCAACCATACATGTAACTGTGTGTTTCAGTACTTCAGACAATTTTTATATAAAAAAAATAAAAAAGTGAAATAGTGAAACACAACTTAATAGGTAATTATTAGTATTACACCAAGCCTGTGTACTACGTATATTGTAATAATGTTTTTTTTTTAATATCTTGTAGGCTAGCATTTGACCACTATCTTGCCTGGTGGTAACCAATGATGTGGTCTTGTCGAACATATAACACACACACACACATAAGGTTATGGCGGCAGATTTTCTCCTTGATGGTGGTAAGCTACATTTTGGTAGCAAGTCAGGCGGAACATCGTTATAATATGCTCCTACCCCATGTAGACAAAATTATAGTTTTATTCCGACAGCTAATGAAAATCCCTTGTGATTTGTGTCACGGGCAGTTTGCGTTTTTGTTCCCATTATTTTTTATCCCCTCACAAAAACAACCATGTAATTAATTATCAAACTTGCTCACAAAATTTGTCGAGATTCGGTAGAGAAATGTGACCTGCAGACGAGAATAGCCGGACATCCGCCGGACGGACATACGAAAGCATATTGAAGCTAAAAGGAGACCTTCGCTTCGCTGTCAAAATTATTTCAATATTAAAGTCAGGGAGAAGAGTTCTAGTGGCAGCAAACAAATACTTTTAAATATTATGTAAATTTATTCGACATTTATGTACTGAACCTTTCCAGTAAAGTTTCGCATCGTGTCGTAGCTTTGTGGGTAGTCAGTCAGCTGGAAAGTAATCAGCGCGGCGTAGGTTATCGGCGCGATAACCGCGGATTAGATAAAGTGATAACAAACAGACACACGCATTCATTAAACATTTGACCTGTAGGTACATATTTGTACAGACAAAGGGTTCAATAAGTGGCAGCGATTAGCAATGCTGTTGGCATGCACATGTTATTATTTGTAACAAAATTAATCAATCTTAATATTTAATAATCTTTCAACTGCTACCAGCCACATTGCAAATACCGTCACTTCACTTAGCCGGAGAGCGTCCTACGCTGCGTTTGCCGAGTCGTTGTCCCAACTCTAGAACACGCTTACCCCAACTAAAAATATATATATTACTAACAAAAAAAGTTGTAAAAATGCTAAATAAAGTAACGAAGACAAACATTAAATCCGTGCGGTCGGATATTGTAGCATAGTTTGCGGTTAGAAGCCGGTGAACTACCTATTTTCTCTACTAGCTGACCGCAGACTGAATGTCTCAGTTACCTTAGATAGTGAACTATTGTACATACAATGCCTAATGTGCTCAATGGTAATTTTTAGGGTTCCGAACCCAAAGGGTACCAACGGAACCCTATTACTGAGACTCCGCTGTCCGTCAGTCTGTCTGTCTGTCTGTCTGTCTGTCTGTCTGTCTGTCCGTCTGTCACCAGGCTGTTGTATCTCATGAACCGTGATAGTTAGACAATTGAAATTTTCACAGATGATGTATTTCTGTTGCCGCTATAACAACAAATACTAAAAACAGATCAAAGTTAAGAATTATAGGGGTCCCCATACAAAAAACGTGTTTTTACTATAGCGCCATCTATGAACGATTGTTTACCAGTGTTTCTCAACCTTTTTCATGACGCGACGCGACCTCCTTAGTATGAAAAAAAATCGACCTACTTGCACTGTTTATAATTTGTATTTTGTTGTATTTCTAGCTTCTACCCGCGGTTTTGTTCGTGTGGCCTACAGGAAATAAATTACATATTTTCTTTTAAACCAAAAATTATAAGCACTCTCAGTCAAAACACCTACTTTACTCACTCCTTAATTAATATTTTCTAAAAAGTATTTTCAAACTTTTTTTTTTCTTTTACTGAGGCTTCGCGACCCCCCATGGGTTCGCAAGTGCCGCGACCCACACGTTGAAAAACACTGGTTTTTTGTGTTAACTAAAGATGTGCTGAATATTCGTTTGGTATTCGGTATTCAGCGTATTCGGCATCTTTTCCATTATTTTTATTCTGCCAAATTATTCGGTTTTGTTGCCAAATATATTCGGTTCAAGCATTTCTATTTTCTTGGCTTATGTAGCCAAGGTGTAGAACTAAAAGAAAAAACTTCTTATATAAGATTTATGTTATATTATAAGTCAAAGAAAACATATTTACTTCTTAACCTATAGTTAGTAGGTATAGTCAACATTTATTTTAAGCCTTAAATCAACATTTAATTTAAATCTCGCAACAATATTTATTTTTAAACTTAAAATCAACATTTTTATAAACCTCAATTAAATCCATCCAAGTTCCTCGTCTAACCAGCAGCGGCACGTAGCGCACATGCTAGAACTTGTTTACGCGGCAAGACAATGTAATTGTAAACCGAATAATTCAGCCGAATATCTGTTTCGGTAAAGGTTAAACCGAATAATATTCGGTATTCGGTAATTCGGTGAAACCACTATACGGCGCATCTCTAGTGTTAACGTTCACTTAGTTGGCGTTAGAAGTTCGTTAGACATTCGTTAGGTGGCGTTGTAGTAAATAAGCATGTTTAGTATTGACACGGTTTTTATATTATCGATGTACTTTGTAATGTTTAAATTATTTATACTTTTTTATATTTTTATTTTTATACTTTATTTTTCCGGCAAATTTTGTTTAAGCGGAACCCTACTTGTGCGGGTCCGACTCGCACTTGGCCAGTTTATTTTTTCATATTTTGTAAGCTAGCGTTTGACTACTATCTTGATGTACTACTATCTAGCATGATGTGGTCGAAGATGGTAAACACGCTAGGCCTAGAATACTCTGGCTTTCAAGGGTTGTATGCTGCCGAAACATCGTCAGAATATGGCGGCAGATTTGCTCCTTGATGGTGGACTGGTGGTAAGCTACTTTTTGGTAGGAAGTCAAGTCAGGCGGATTTAAATAAGGAATATTGTAAGTTACATAATATAACTAGGTTAACCTATGCAATCCTAGTGATAAGCCTTCCTCTTGAATCACTTTATCCATTGCTGGAAACTGCATTAAAATCCGTTCACTAGTTTAAAAGATCTAAGCTATTCATTATTCTGTGTCCAAGCGTACAGACAGCGGGAGCGACTTTGATTTAATACGATTCTGATGAAGATATGTCAGATATTACCGATTGATTAAAATAAATAACTCAATTATAACTGAACAGTTTAATTATAAGTTTAATGATAAATACGAAGAAAAAGAACCATTACTAAGCAAAGCGGCCAAGCCACAGTTTAAATTTTAGTCGACAACTAATGTAACTAAAATTGACTATACAGATACAGGAGGTCGGGTTTCATATGGTCCAAACGAAAACCATCGATGGACTCCAAGGGCTACCTAGAGAACCCATATTAATGTTCCGCGAAAATCAAATCTATAGTTTTCGAGAAAATTACGTTTTACTTGTTTTCGAGTTAGTCCACAAAATGTTGCAATTTATTAATATTTTTTTTTAAATATAAAGGCCAGAGCCCTAGTTTTTTTGTGGGACTATGAATAATGAATAGATCTTTCAGGGAAAACAACAATTTTAAATTAAGGCTTATTATTTTCTAAGAAAAAAAATAAAACATCACATTTTTTTATTTAGACGATAATTGAACTTTTACTTTAGGCAGGCTTTTTCAAAAAAACTCAGTATAAAAAAAGTTGCAACCGATTTTAAAAAAATGTCTGTTTTATGAACCTGCTGCTTGCCAAAGTTCATACGGCTACGACAAGAGGTTCAGGTCTAAAAACATAATTAACGAAATTAAGAAAGGATTTTAATATTCAAATTATTTCTTCTCAAATACACTCTGGTAATCTCTTTTTACAAAATTAACGCATATGAAGGAAATAAGTTGGAATAAAAGCCCAAAATCTTTAAATTAAGGAAATTTAGGAGTAAAAATTGAGGTTTAATGTTGAAAAATATCGTAAATTTTCCTAGCCTATCTTTTGTAATTTTTATAATAAAAGTTCAAAGTTACAGCTATGCACATAATATCGCTTAATAAAATTTCTTTTTAGATGATAAAAGGAGTGATCACTTTTAGTTTTCTTGTTTGGTGTTTAATTTACGTAATAGGCAAGCATTTGACCATTATCTCACTTGATGATAAGTGATGATGTGGTGATCGACTATGATGCCTTTCTTAGACAATACTTTTACAATCGCGAGCTTGGGTCGTTCTCCCATATAAAAAATAAAATAATTTGAGGTCATGCATCCTTACGGCCAGAGACAGATCCATCGCGCCGGATACGTCAACTTGTGTAAGTGTCACCCTAAAGATTTCACTTCTCCAGCGAAGTGAATAAGAATAAATATCAATTTTAACTAAGAGATGCACACAAGAAGAGGAGTGAAGACGATGACTTCTCTCATCATTTCAGAAGAAACTTCATAAAGCGTTATCGTATGTGCAATAATGTGCATTGCTTTGCGTCACTTTGCTTGCATTGCTGTAAAGGGACACTTTGAACTTTTATTACAAATTTGACAAGAAAATCTCTTCATTTAAGTTAATTTTGTAAAAAAGAGATTACTAGAGTGTATTTCAAAAGAAATAATTTGAATATTAAAATCCCTTCTTAATTTCGTTAATTATGTTTTTAGACCTGAACCTCTTGTCGTAGCCGTATGAAATTTGGCAAGCAGTAGGTCCATAAAACAGACAAGTTTTTAAAATCGGTAGTACCTTTTTATTCTGTGTTTTTTTGGAGAAAAGCCTGCCTAAAGTAAAAGTTCAAATATCGTCTAAATAAAAAAATGTGGTGTTTTATTTTTTTTCTCAGAAAATAATAAGCCTAAATAAAAAAATTGTAGTTTTCCCTGAAAGACCTATTCATTGTTGATAGTCCCACAAAAAAACTAGGGCTCTGGCCTTTATAGTTTGGGAGAAAATTTAAATAAATAATAACATTTAGGGGACTAATTTGAAAATAAGTAAAACGTAATTTTCTCGAAAACTATAGATTTACGGAACATTAATGGAAGTTCTCTGGGTAGTCCTTGGAGTCCTCCATCGATGGTTATCGTTTGGACCATATAAAACCCGACACCCTGTATATTATTTTATTATTTATATATATATTAACAATATGGTTTCACTAAGGGGCGTTCTACTACTGATGCTGGAGTAGATCTTCTTAAACATATATTTGATGCCTGGGAGAAAGCACAAGATGCTATCGGCGTTTTCTGTGACTTATCTAAAGCGTTTGATTGCGTCTGTCACAAAACGCTAATTTGCAAATTAAAACACTACGGCGTTAACGGAAAAGCACTTGATCTGGTCTCATCCTACCTCAGTAATAGAATACAGATGGTTGAGGTCAATGGCGTCAGGTCATCTGGATCCCTCATAAAAATGGGAGTTCCGCAGGGATCGATCTTAGGACCATTTTTATTTCTAGTTTATATTAATGACTTGCCGTCTTTCGTGCAAAACTTATGTGACATTGTTTTGTTCGCGGATGATACATCCTTAATATTCAAAATAGATAGGATTGCGCCTGGATTTGACGATGTTAACAAATCAATCGCACAGGTTTTGAATTGGTTTACAACCAATAACTTATTACTGAACGCCAAAAAAACTAAATGTATTAAATTCTCGCTGCCAAATGTAAGAAAGGGTGTCATTAATAGCAGGATATTAATAAACGATGTACCGATAGAATTTGTTGAATCCGCTACATTCTTGGGCATCACCCTGGATTCAAAACTACAATGGGGTTCTCAAATATCGGCTCTGGCAGGTAGATTGAGCTCCGCTGCATACGCAGTACGTAAAATCAGAAACTTGACTGACGAATCCACTGCTAGATTGGTTTACTTTAGCTACTTCCATAGTATAATGTCCTATGGCATTTTATTGTGGGGGAAAGCCGCCGAAATCCAATCTATATTTGTTTTACAAAAAAGAGCTATTCGATCTATATATACCATGAAGTCGCGAGACTCACTTCGTGAAAAATTTAAGGAGATTAAAATTCTCACAGTGGCATGTCAATATATATATGAAAATATTATGTATGTACGCAAAAATTTGAATGAGTATGATAAGAGGTCCGATGTACATAATTTCAATACAAGACACAAAAATTGATTAATTCTACCTCAATTCAGGTTGTGGAAAGTTAGTGGTTCTTTTCTGGGGAACTGTATACGATTTTATAATAAACTTCCTAAAGATATTGATCAACTGTCTATAAGCAGATTTAAAACCTTTGTAAAATCCAATTTAATGAAGAAATCGTACTATACAATAAATGACTATATGAATGACAAAAATGCTTGGCCTGAATGCCCCAAGCTCCAAGATATAATATAAATTGTATGATAATAGAATTACTTATTGTACATTAAACATTTATTTAATATGAATTTAAAAAAAATGAATTAAAATAAGTGACAAGCCCCATAGAGTTTCTTGGTGTTTCTTCTCTGATGGGAGTACTTCCGAAACACCAGTAGATTCAACAGTCAATCAGTTTTCATCTTTTGTTTGCAGATCTAGGGTTGCCTGTTACGACGGTATTATGCGGCTGATAGTCGGACAATCAGTTCCATTCGGAACATGATTTGTACTGCAATTAGTCTGCGTTTTATTTATCTATTAAGTTTCATTATTTCACAATTTTTTGGATAAAAATTGTCTGAAGTACTGAAACATGCACTGGGTTGCGGGTGCACGTAATGGTACGGTTGGCAACCCTACATTAATAAGGGGAATTAAACATGTGTTTTAAGTGTGACGTTCGACGTCTAGATGAAAGCTGAATGGCTCAATACCTTTGTTTTTTTTTTGTAAATTCAAAGCGTTATGTTTCTGTTATATCTATATTTTTTGTTGAATATGATCTATTTAATGTTATTTGACGTGTGTAAGTGCTAATTTTTAATTTGCCCATATACTGAATAAATGCTTTGACTTTGACTTTGACTTATTATATATTATTATTCACGGACAAGAAAAAGATCCATTATTGTTAGTAGCTTACTTAGAAAATATGGTTAGTACTTATAATATAAGGAAAGCTAATATTAATGCGTCATGTATTTCGGAGGCATCTTCTGCGAAATCATAGTACGCACAAGATGCCTGAACACAGGTGCATGCGGGTCATCCGCTATAGTTTTCAGGATGCTATTGTCACTCCTCCAAAGCCTTCTAACCAGAGACGCCACCTTTTTTTTCTGATGATGGCATGGAAGCCATCTGTGTGGTTTTCGGCAAACATACCGGAGGCACTGCAAAATCGGGGGAGTTTCAACATCATCCTGAACACATTATTATATTGGACGCGCAGAGTATCCAGTGACTTTTGCGAACAGCTGAACCACAGACTACCCGTGTACATGCCCTGACAATACGCTTTGAAAAGAGTAATTTTGACTTGGTCTGTACAACGGGCAAATCTGCGGGCCAACATGTTCCCCCGCGCCGCCAGTGCTCTGCGCTCCCTCTCCACATCTTCATCGTCTTTAAGGTCGTCGGCAAGGAAGTGTCCTAGATATTTAAACCGGGTTACTCGGTTCATGCTCACTCCGTTAAGGGTAATTGTAGGAATAGTATCTGGACACCGGCCGGCGGCCCTGAAGACCATGAACTCACTTTTATTAACATTATACATCAGACCATTCGATGCGGCGAAGTTCTCACAAACACGTAGCATGTCTCTGATAGATTTCGCTGTCGGGCCCAGCAGCACCATATCGTCCGCGTAGCTGATGTTGTTTACACAAACACCTCCCACGCGGCACCCGACACGCATGCTGCTGAGCTCGACAAGGAGATCGTTCACGCACAGGTTGAAAATCTTCGGAGACGACAAACCCCCCTGTCTCACGCCGCATTCCAACCTCGTCGGAGTCGGAGAGGCTATTTGCCCACTTTACATTATTGGTCTGATGACCGTACCAATACTGGAACAGTCTGAGCATTCCCACCGGCATACCCCTGTCCTCCATCTTTCTCCATGTATAGTTACGAAGATAATTTATAGTTTTTTTTAATAAAGATTACTCGCAATGTGGGTTGCACATTACTAGTATTCTTGTTAACCCCTCCAACTAAGCTAAATATGCTTGTGTCTGGAGTGGGTTCACGTCAATAGTGCAATGGGTGGGGTGGGGATCGAACTCACGACCTCTCGATCGCCAGTCCGACACCTTATCCATTGGGCTATTTCCGCCTTAATATATAATTATAGTTACAATATAAAACAAAATGCACTAGTTTTTTTTATCAAATAGCTGCGCCCCGCGGCTTTCCCCACGTTAAATCCTGTTTATAAACCTTCCTCGTGAACGGATCTAACTAATTGATGAAAGCCGTGTTAAAATCCGTTGCGTAGTTTAAAAGATCCAAGCGTATAGAGGGAAGGATAGATGGCGGGAAGCGACTTAGTTTTATACTATGCAAAGAAATAATATTTAACTTGTTATCAACATAACAAGGTATCAAAATATACTTAAGGAAAATTAGAGTAAGTAGGTAACATCTCCGGACAAGCTGCTCAACAGTTTGTCAGAATTATGCCTTGTGTCCATAAATAAATAAAAATAAGTACCTTATCAAATATCAATATATATAAAAATCAATGCCACTTTTCATTGTAATTTTATAACTCAAGACCGGGCTCACCTATCCAAACCAAATGTTTAGGCTTTGTTCGGACTATTTGTTAGATGGTTTATGTGAAGTTTGCACAAAATCGGTCGAGCGTTTCTTCATTTATCACATTTCACGAGGACGCAACGCGGGCAAAGCCGCGGGGCGCAGCTAGTAACCTTATATACCTTAACCTTATAAGCAATGTACTATTATTATTACTGTAGAATTTATTGGTAACAAATTGGTTTCGAGGTAACGAAAGTACCTATCGGCCGTATTGTATAAAGTATCCCTAACCTAAGTCAAGTAGTACAACGCCGCGCCCAGGGCGTCTAGAAATTAAATGAGCCTATAAGTAGCTTTATTATTAGCGTGTGCTAAAAAGGTGGAGCTCTACCATAAGCATATAACAGATAGCATTTAAATGTGATTTACGATGTAGAAGCACGAATAACAATAATTCTAGCCTTGCTGTGATTTTAATAACGTTTTAACTTATTCAAATTGAAAATAGGTGTGGGGTGGGCACGTCATCAGGCGAAAGCCTTACCTACACTGTGTACGTAGAATATCTCCATGTGTAGGCGTAGTAAAGAGAAGAGAACAGCAAAAAATTTATACGTATGTAAGAAAATCTATATTAATATATCTAATACTATAAGAATCTTTGTCCTGATGTACTGACTGACTGACTTAGAGACAACGCACAGCCTAAACCGCTGGTCATAGAGACATCACATTTGGAGGGTATATTTGTCTTAGTGCGTGATGTACTAAGAAAGGATTTCCCAAAATTCACCCAGTGGATGAAACGGGGGTTCAAAGATTGAATAGAGAATCAAAATTAGATAGTCTTTTTAGGGTTTGAGGACGAATGGCAAAAAACGGAACCCTTATAGATTCGTCATGTCTGTCTGTCTGTCTGTCCGTCCGTATGTCACAGCCATTTTATTCCGAAACTGTTAGGACTACAGAATTGAAACTTGGTAGGTATAAAATATATATATATATATAGGTAGATGTATTCTGTGAACCGCTTTCCGATTTTTATACAAAAATAAAAAATATAAAAGTTTAAAGGGGGCATCCCATACATGGAACTGAAAAAAAATATTCTTTAAACCTGTACGTGTGGGGTTTCTATGGATAGGTCTTCAAAAATGACATTGAGGTTTGTAAAATCATTTTTTCTCAAAGTCAATCATTTGAATGATAGGCGCGTCTAAAGTAGTAAAATGTGTGTCCCCCCCTCTAACTTTTAAAGTATAGGAGTGAAAAATCTAAAAAAAATATATGCTGTAGATCTCAATAAAAACTAAAAACGAAAAATGGTCTGAACGAGATACAGTCAGCAGTTTTAGAGATATGGCGACCGCAAAGATAACTTTGTTTTTCATACAAACACTATGAAAAACAAAGTTAATTTTGTAGTTGCGAAAAATCATAGTTATGGAATACTTAACTGTGTTACGGAACCCTACGAGTGCGAGTCCGACTTGCACTTGGCCAGTTATTATTTATTCGAAACTTCACGCAAGTACGTCTGTAAATAAATAAGTAAAGACGATTTCCAGGATTTTTCGAAATCCACCCCACCACCTTAAGAGGGTGAAATGAAGTAACAAAGTCTGACAATCATTATGGTTTTTCGGGTTTTATAAATATTAATTCCTATTTCACTTAGTCGTGCGATAACTGAAAACAGGTGGACCGATGGGGCTAATTATTTTTTATCTGTTTTTATGATAGAAATGTTTTTACGAAAGAAAAGTATTAAGCAAATAAAATAAGTTTTTAACACGGGCAAGGCCGCGGGGCACTTTTAGTTATATATAAAAATAATATAATATAAGAGGAAATATTCTTATAGGGATACTTATTGAGGGAAACATTAAACGTCGTTATCTACTCGCCGGATTTCAGCCTACATATTAGTATTCATTATTCTGTGACATTAAATATAATATAGATACTTACCTAGAGTTTGCTCTAGACTCTTCTTTTCTTCAAATTATTTTAGACTGTGCATAATATATTGGCCCTTGAAATATTCGGCATTTAAATAATTCAAATGCGAATACATGACAGTCAATTTGGGTTTCGGCCGGGACTTTCCACAGAGACTGCGATATTGTGTTTGAAGAGTGCTTTCAAATACTACACTGAAAAACAACTGTTTACGCTTGTTTCCTAGACCTTTCCAAAGCTTTTGACCTGGTGTCATATGATATCTTGTGGAGGAAGATGAGGGAGTCCCATGTACCGGATGAATTAATAAATATTTTTCAGTATTGGTATGGGAACCAGGTAAACAATGTGAAGTGGGTAGGCAGGATGTAGGACCCTTATATTTTGGAATGTGGGGTGCGCCAGGGGGGGTTAAGCTCTCCCTCGGTTTTCAACATTTATATTAACGAGCTGATCAAGGTGCTCAGCAAGCAACATGTAGGTTGTCACATACACGGCGTTTGTTTCAATAACATTAGCTCGTGGACGACATAGTGCTATTGAGCACCTCGGTCTGTGGCCTCAGAAAACTTTTTAAGATTTGCGAGGGCTACGCAGCTGATCATGGGCTCATTTACAATTGTAAAAAAGTCAAAACATGGTATTTCAGGGTGGTCCTAGGAAGGTGATTGAGATGCCTCCTCTATTCCTGAACGGAACATCGTTGACGTTGTTCGTTGACAGAGTAGACAAATTCAAATATCTTACCATCTCGTCACAGCTACAATGAAAGACGATGCTGACATCGAACGGGAGCGGAGGGCGTTGTCGGTCAGAGTGAACATGGTGGTCCGCAGGTTTGCTCGGTGTTCGATTGAGGTGAAAGTTACTCTTTTAAGAGCGTACTGCACCTATTTCTATACCTGCAGCTTTTGGTCCGACTATACGCAAAAATCGTACAGCGTCCTGCGTGTTCAGTTCAACAACGCGTTCAGAATGTAAGTGGGACTCCGCCGCTGTTGCAGTGCGTCGACAATGTTCGTGAAAGCACGTGTAGACTGCTTCTACATAACAGCGCGGAAGCGAGCCATATCACTGGTGCGGCGCGTGCGGAGGAGCGCCAACAGCATGCTCTCCGCGCTCGCGACAAGACTAGATAGCCCTTACATTAATCACTGCTGTAGTTTACATATTGTGTCAGTGCCTGAGCTACACTAGGTCTTACTTAAGTAAAATTAAGTGAACTTGTAATTTCATGAAATGTCTTATGAATTATGATTTTTTACAAGCTTCTATTTAAGTTGCAATGTATGTATGTATGTATGTATGTATGTATGTATGTATGTATGTATGTAACTATGTAACTATGTTTGTTCGGGTGGAATCTTGGAAGCTAAATTAGACCCACTTTCCGATCTCCGATTGGACTCAAATTTGGTGTACTTATGTATCTTCGGTGACAATACAATGATGGTACTATAGAGCTGGTCTGATGATGGAGACGGAAGGTGGCCACGGCATCTCTGTGATAAAATAACATAACCCCACCGAGTTTGGGCTCAATTGATTCGTCTTAAAGAGAACTTTACGCCTTGATTATATCCAGGGTCTGATGATGAAGCTGGAAGGTGGCCACGGCATCTCTGTGATAAATCAACATAACCCTACCGAGTTTGGGCTCGATTGATTCGTCTTGAAGAGAACTTTTCACCTAGATGAAATCCAGGGTCTGGTGATGAAGCTGGTATGTGGCCACGGCATCTCTGTGATAAATCAACATAACCCTACCGAGTTTGGGCTCGATTGATTCGTCTTGAAGAGAACTTTTCACCTAGATGATATCCAGGGTCTGATGATGAAGCTGGAATGTGGCCACGGCGTCTCTGTGACAAATCAACGTAACTCTACCGAGTTTGGGCTCGATTGATTCGTCTTTAAGAGAACTTTACACCTTGATAATATCCAGGGTCTGATGATGAAGCTGGAAGGTGGCCACGGCATCTCTGTGATAAATCAACGTAACTCTACCGAGTTTGGGGTCGATTGATTTGTATTGAAGATAACTTTACACCTAGAAGATATTTAGCGATTGGTGATGAAGCTGGAAGGTGGCCACGGCATCTCTGTGATAAAATAACGTAACCCCAGTGAATTTGGGCTCAGATCATTCGTCTTGAGGAGCACTTTATACATAAATGATAGCTAGGATCTGATGATAAAGCTGTATGGTGGCCATCGCATTACTGTTATAAAGCAACATAGCCCCACCGAGTCGATTGATTTTCCTTGAAGAGCACTTTACCCATAATCACATCAAATATCCGTGGAATATTTTAAAACATCATGCCTTCTCTTAAATACTTAGGTAGCAGGTAGGTAAGTAGTCGGTATCTATACCTACCTACTAAAAACTTTAAAATAAATTATAAGTAAAAAATATTTTTAAAAACAAGCTTTTATCTGGGACAATGAACTAAAATGTTAAAAATAAATTCTAGTAAGTATTTGGCGTGTAGGTACTTACCTATATTTTTAAAAGCTTGAGGCACTGAAGTATAGTAATTACCTAGTCTGAAAAACGGGTAGTGCTTCAAGCTTTTAAGAATATAGGTAAGTACCTACACGCCAAATACTTACTAGAATTTATTTTTAACATTTTAGTTCATTGTCCCAGTTAAAGCTTGTTTTTAAAAATATTTTTTCTTATAATTTATTTTTGGTGCATTACGTGATAATTTCGTGCTCGCTACGAATGCGTACTAAAGTCACCTTACCTTATCATCTGTTGCTGGCTAAGTTGATATACTTATTAGAAATTGTTGCCATACACTATACATATGTTTAAATAGCAAGGTTTTTTTTAAATTTATTACTTGTTTTTTAGGGTTCCGTACCTCAAAAGGTAAAAAAAAGGAACCCTTATAAGATCACTTTCTTGTCCGTCTGTCTGTCTGTCCGTCTATTTGTCTGTCTGTCTATCCGTCTGTCTGTCCGTCTGTCTGTCCATCTGTCTGTCCGTGTGTCACCACTGATTTTCTCAGGAACGGGTAGACCTAGCAAGTTGAAATTTATACCTGATACTGAAGTCTATAGTCCCTATTGGGTGTATAAAAATCAAGGTCTTGAGTCAACACAGTAAAAAGATATGGGGAAATTTAGATTTTCGCGAAAACTTGTTAGTACCAAAATGTACCTTAATTTTCAACTTTTTTATTTTTCGGAATTTTTCCTTTACTTGTGCTCTAAGACCTTGCTTACAACCAAAATTGACAATTCTAGGTAAACCGGAAGTACCCTATAGCTTTTGGGTCGAAAACCTATAGGGTACTTCCCGTTGTCCTGGAATCATGAAATTTGGCTAGAAGCAAGGTCTTACAGCACAAATTAAGGGAAAAATTCCAAAAAATAAAAAAAGTTGAAAATTAAAGGGTTTCCCGATACATACACAGTTTGTGCGGATTAAGGTAGACCTCTGAGTTATATGAGCGCTGATACAAATTAGGTGTCTAGCTTAATTGGTTGGAATGGAAGCCTCGGTGGGCGAGTTCAGCTCGACTTAGCCGGTTTTATTTATACCTAAATAAGGGGGCGGCAAAATTTGCCTAAGCACTGAGCGGCACAATCCCACGCTACGCCACTGGTCTGCCAGTACTTTAAAATATCTACTTCACGAAACTCTATGCTAAACATGACCCGACATGCTCTTAACCATTTATTTTCTAAAGAATTTTAGTGATCGGTCACAGATAAGTGTAGCAGTGGCTATGGATCGGCGCACCCATCGAGTGGAGTCCATTTCACCGGAGATATGACGTGCGTAGATATCAATAAACATTAATAAAACCCACGAGTGGCTAGGTTCTCGGATCAACGTTACGATACACTTACACTGTATGCAATAAGGAAGTCAATGTGTTAATAAAACTGACAGTTATGCAGTCTCTACAACATAAACCATAATGTACCTACTTATCTATAGTAACTATAATCTAAATTAAAAAGCGTGTAAGTGGCTTTTGCTTTTAGCGTTTAGTTAGCTTAGTTGTTCCTTATTAGTTTTGAATGCTCGTTGTTATTATATTATGTTAGCAATTTTAATTCGCCTTCAGAATGTTGATTAATACCTGTAGCTACGAGTAGTTACGTCGCAATGCGATGTTATCGAGTAAAGACAAAGTAAGAGCAGAATGGCACCGCTACCACTAATTGAATACATTCGAGTGCTACGAAAACAATTTGCGTAATTCGTGTGCAGTAAACTCACCCACTCGCAGACGAGGCCTCGCCGCCGCGACGCGCACTCCGCCCCGACACATCGTTAGATAAGATATCTGATATCGCCTTATCAACGACACAAACAACTTGTTATCCACACACCCTCGGACACATCGGCGCACCCTCGATCCACATACACACCACAATAAACTGTTCGATTTAATGAGAGCTAAATAATTGTTTACAAATATTCGTAGGGCGGGCGGCGGCGGCGCGCAGGGCGCGGAAGTGACGCGGGTCAACGGCCGCGCTGTTGCCGCGCGTTGCCATGGTAACGATGCAGTAACGTGCTACGTCGTTGCGTACACTAGCGCTGTAACATTAATCTGTGACATTGGGCTGGTTAAAAATAGCAGTTTAAAGTTAAGTAGTTTACAAAAGCACAGGTTTGTTTCCTGTTAGTGCTCATGGATATTACAAATATACGATGAGATTGAGTGAATAAGTGTACTGGTTTCATACAGTCTACTTTATTTCTTTAAATGATAAATTGATATGCAGTACCTATACGAGCATTTACCATACCATATATATTAAGATTTTCTCCACTGAAATAATGTTCCCCGTTTTGATAATAACCTAAGTGAACTATTTATATATAATATGTATTGTATATGTATTTATTTATAATATTTTCACATAGTATGGTATTCCGTGAGCCTGTCCTCGTTCCTCAAAGATTTTGTCCTAAGATAAGCTGGACACCTCCATACTTGCAGCCAGACACAGTGTCTGCTTGCCTCAGTCGGTCAAGGCCTCTCTGCCTTATACGGACAATCCTTCGCAGGAATGTATTGTTTAGTTCCTGAGCGGAAGTAAGTCATAGAACAATGATACCACCGCTCGTCACATAATATTACTCGACATGAGGCCGCATGATATAATACAGCTAGGGATTCTCGTGCATTGGAATGCAATGATATAATATGATATAATTGAACTGGAATAATATTATGTATAATTATTTCATCTTAGAAATACATCATTTTATACAGTAGGTACACGAGAACAGCTGATCACCCAGCCGATATAAAATGTAAAACGTCAATTTGTACCGCGATATATGTACGTTATTGTACAATGATTAATTGTACAATTAATTCCAGTTTATTATACTTTTATATAAAATCGATGCCACGCCTTCTGGGTAACAAGCATATCATGAGTTACTCTATCTTAATTATTTTTAGTCGGTTGAAAAAGAAGCAATATGAAAAAATACTGGCTAAAAAGAAGCCCTAAATTTATTTTTAGATTACTTGGGTAAAGTTTTTCTATTGCCCTAGGGTTGCGTATGGGCATCTCTAGGACGGAACCTCACAATTGTCACTGCGGCAGTGAAGTGGACAGATTAGGCCACCACGGCCTGTCATGCCGCCGCAGTGCAGGGCGTCTCTCACGCCACGCCACAATAAACGACGTCATCCGTCTTGCCACCGTGAACGTGCCGGCCATATTAGAGCCGAACGGTATATCACGTGACGATGGTAAGAGGCCCGACGGTATGACGTTGGTGCCATGGTGTCGAGGAAGACCATTGGTGTGGGACGCCACATGTGCTGACACATTAGCGGCGTCCCATATATGCGGGACCTCACGGTCAGCGGGCGCGGCAGCGGATGCTGCAGAAAACCTCAAACGGAGGAAATATGCTACCATTGGTGATGGATACATATTTCTTCCGTTTGCGGTCGAAACAATGGGCCCATTGGGGTCGAGATGCCCGAGCTTTTGTTAAGGAGTTGTCCAGACGCCTAATTGACATCACCCGTGACCAAAGAGCTGGCGCTTACCTCGGCCAACGTATTAGCCTAGCTATACAACGAGGTGACGTCGCTAGCTTTTTGGGAACATTACCGGCAGGTAGCGACCTAGGTTCTGTCTTTTATTTATAGTATAGATATTATTATTGTAGTTTATATAACCTTGATATTGTCATTAGGTAATTATTTTTAAGTTGTTAAAATAAGGTTTATTAATCTTGGGTAAATGTTTATCAAAATATACCCATGTATGGTTGCCCTTATCTTCTGAAATATTAATTAAACATAAGAGGCCTTCAATATCAAAGACCTCTGTGGATGATCTCATTAGGTTTTTCCAGAAAAAGTTTATTCATTACGTTTTGTAAGATCAATTTTGCTGCCATCTATCAAACTTTATTTGTACTACGTGAATTGTCTTGCAAGCAGCGAGAATAAATAGACTGTGATAACACGCCAGACAAAACGTTGCAGACCAGAATAACTAGATGGCATGGATGCAGGAAGGTAAATAGTCTTTACTACAATTCATAGATGGCGTTATGTGTCGGAAATTGCAAAAAGTATTGTATAAAAAATCTTATAAAACTTTTCCGGCACGTTTTGCAAATTTGTATGAATTAATATCTATAGATATTTAATTATATTGATAATACTAATATTATAATTATAAAACTTTTTAGACATAAAATTTATTTACATTTAGCCTTCGAATAATAAGTCTTATTTATTCAAAGCATTTAGCTGTTATTAGTAATGGAAAACTTAGGTTGGGCCACAGAATGTATTATAGTAGGTACTGCCTAAAATATTAGTAACCATGCGTTCTGGGAGAGTTCCAAAAACATTATTTAGACAAATTACAATTGATTTGTTTATGTACAAGCACTTAGTTGCTTAATCATTGTCACTACCAGAAGGTCATTGTTAGGTACCTTTCTGCGTCCGCATGCTTTAGAGCTTAATCTACCCTACACAAGACCCTTGGATGGTGGTGTTTAAAGCCTTTAAACCTTTAAAATGGTCTAATCAATCTGGCCAGCTTTCGCCGCAGCTCGAACCTCGCACCCGAGAAAGACATGTCGCCAGTCGGTTCCTTGAGTTCCAGCATGATGTTTGGTGCCAATTATTCTAATCGTAAAATCATCGTACTTAACTAATTTTGTCAGCTGCAACCGAGAGAGCCGGTTTTATTTGCATCTCAGAAGAACCGGCCAGTAAAATCTGAAACCGGACTGGGTTATGATTTTTTTTTACATATAACTGGGTAGCACTTGACCACTATCTCACCTGATGTTAAGTGATGATGCGGTCGATGATGGAGCGCGCTTACCCAAAAGATACCTATTCACTCGCGATTTGAAGACCCTCATATTGTATTTAGCCTGAAACACAGACTCGGGTAGGGCATTCCATCCCCTGGCGGTTCGCATGATGAACGAAGATGCAAATCGTTTCGTTCCGGTAGATGGTATATCCACCATAAATCGCTGGCGCCTTTTAGTGTCTCTGGATGTCCGAAAACAAAATGGGAAGGTGGAATCAAATTATACAGTTCCATAGCACACTCTCCGAAATATAACCGATAGAAAACCGATAAGCAAGCGACTTTGCGGCGATGCGCGAGACTCTGGAGTCTCTTGCTTACTAGTAGGTCGTCACCAATGAGCTTCTTGGCTCTCCTCTCAATAGCTTCCAGTGTCTCCAGCTGGTATTTGCATTTGCCCTAGTGTCAGCCGATATGGAAGATGGGTTAGAAACTAGAATAGAATAGTTGCACTTTGTCAAACTCCTCGTCTTAGTGCCGTCGTTACTGTCCAGACAAGCACTTAGACAATATATGAGATCCCACCTTTGAGAAAGCGTTTAAGTGCTTGTCTATAAGATATTAAAAAAAACCTAAAAATTTATTGTTTTCGATTTATTGTTTACATAATTTATAAAGTAAGCCAAGCGATACCTATCACCAAATAATAATACTTTCATAGATTTCTATAAAACAACGATCCTTCACAGAGAGGTGACACGAACAGTAAATGTTAACTTAGGTATCCTTTCACCCTTCAATAATTTTTAAGTTATTCTATGAAACGTTCAGAGGGTGGCATTCCTCCTTCTCAGTGATCAGTTTGGGAACAATAATATTTGTGTCAGCCCTGAGAGCCCTTCCAAACAAATCCAAGTTGTGGAAGTAATTATATTGACTGCCCCGGCCGCGGCGAGCGCGACCTCGTCATCTTTCATTTATGAAAGTAATTAGACGGATTTTTGAGGCTATTATACAACATTTAATTTCTTCTTTATGATATGAGGTTTTTGTTTTGCCTGTAACATAATAGCACCAAAAACGTTATAATGCCCCTATACACACGTATATACTACACTACCACTTTGGATCATTAAATGTTTTGCCTACAAGCACGACTTAGGTATATCTAGGTAATCTTGCCAGCTAAACAAAATCAACACCAATAATGATAAATGCGTAAGTCAGTTTGTATATTTGTTTGTTCGGGACTTATGTTCGGTCAAACGGCTGAACGAGGCTAGTATTATGGATTAGGCTATAGGAATAGTTTTTAATGCGGATGAAGCCGCAGGGCCTAGCTAGTTTTTAGGGTTCCGAACCCAAAGGGTACCAACGGAACCCTATTACTGAGACTCCGCTGTCCGTCTGTCTGTCTGTCTGTCTGTCTGTCTGTCTGTCTGTCCGTCTGTCAGGCTGTATCTCATGAACCGTGATAGTTAGACGGTTGAAATTTTCACAGATTATGTATTTCTGTTGCCGTAGACAAATACTAAAAACTAAACAAACTTAAAAAAGGGGTCCCCATACAAAAAACGTGTTTTTACTATAGCGCCATCTATGAACGATTATAATAACCTTATTAATAAATAATATGAATTACCTACCTTTGTTTTAACGTTCACTTAGTTGGTGTTAGAAGTTCTTTAGACATTCGTTAGATGGCGTTGTAGTTAATAAGCATGTTTGGTATTGACACGGTAATATAAAATAATAATATACTTATATATTATTATACTCTGGTTTGGAACCCTCCATGTGCGAGACAAAAGTCTGACTCGCACTTGGCCAGTTTTATTATGTACTAGAAGTGTCCCGCGGCTTCGCCCGCGTTAAAAACTTCTTATATTTATTTAAAACTTTTTTTTTGTAAAAACGATTCTATCAATAAAGACTTCAAAAAGAATTAGCCAAATCGGTTCACCCGTTTTCATGTTATCGCGTGACTAAGGCAATTCGGGATTCATATTAATAAAACCCGAAAACCCAAAGTTCCAGAATTTGTTGCCTGCCCCATTTCGAAAAATCCTACAACACCTACTTTATCTCATATTGTTTTGCCATACAAACTATGATTCCCCGTTCCGTATCCTGGAGGATTTTTTAGAAAATCTTTTCTGAGCGGATACCTACGTCTTAATAACTAAATTCTAAATTTCAGCGCAATCCGTAACAATATTGATTTTAAGACTTTGTTACCCCAGTTTATCCTGTTAGGGTGGCATTTTGAAAAAGTCTGAAACTCGTATTTACTTATTTATTTACAGAAGTTCTTGTGTGAAATGTCGAATAAAATGACTATCCAAACTTTGAACCCCCGCTTCATCCCCTTGAAGAGTTAATTTTGAAAATTTTTTTCTTAACCTATGTCAAAATAACTATCTGCATGCCAAATTTCAGCGCAATTCTAAACAATATTGATTTCAGACTTTGTTACCCCTCTTCACCCTTTTAGGGGTGGAATTTCGAAAGAGCATGAAACACGTATTTACTTACTTAAGTACTTGTGTTAAGTTTTTAAGTTTCAAATATAAAAGACTATCTAATCTTGTTTCTTCATACAAACTTTGAACCCCCGTTTCATCCCCTTCAGGGGTGAATTTTGGAAAATATTTTCTCATAGGGAACTAACTTCGTAATAACTATCTGCATGCCAAATTTCAGCGCAATCCGAAACAATATTGATTTTAACACTTTGTTACCCCATTTCACCCTCTTAGGGGTGTAATTAAAAAAATAAACTGAAACACGTATTTGCCTTTTTTTTACTCGAGCACTTGTATGAAGTGTCGAATAGAAAAGACTATCTAATCTTGTTTCTCCATACAAACTTTGAACCCCCGTTTCATCCTTTTCAGGGGTGAATTTTGGAAAATCCACTAACGTTGTAATAACTATATGCATGCCAAATTTCAGCGCAATCCAAAACAATATTGATTTTCACACTTTGTTACCCCATTTCACCCTCTTAGGGGCGGAATTTCAAAAAAACCTGAAACACGTATTTACTTATTTTTGTACTGAAGCATTTGTGTGAAGTTTCGGATAGAAAAGACTATCTAATCTTGCTTCTCCATACAAACTTTGAACCCCCATTTCATCCCCTTATGGAGTGAATTTTGAAAAATCCTTTCTCAGTACACCCCTACGTACTAAGACAAATATACCCTCCAAATTTCAAGTCTCTACGACCAGCGGTTTAGGCTAGCGTTGTCTGTCAGTGAGTCAGTATGTCAGGACAAAGATTCTTATAGTATTAGAAGATTGTTAAACGAATTCTGTAATTATTTCTTCAGAAAACGTTAGATAGTTAGCTCGACCCACGCTTAGCTAGAAAACCATGTTTACGGATATCTGAAATGAGTAATGTTTTGAAATCCATGTCGTCCACGCAGGTCGGCATATTTGTAAATACACCGGCTCGTCTTCTACCTTCTGTAGGTATTACCTATAACATAGCATGTAGCATTGTTATTATTCTGAATCACAGGGCGCTTTGATCAATAAAATTACGGCGGAAACATTAATGCATAGAACTCAAGCGAACACAAAAATAAAACCGGCAAAGTCGAGTTGGACTCGCCCACCGAAGCTTCCGTACCAACGTTGGTAAGTAACAGTTAAGTTAGACCTGTAAATTGTATGAGCGCTCATATAAATCAGAGGCCTATCTTAATTGGCTGAAACTATGTATGTATGGGGACACCCTTTACTTTTCAACTTTTTTTATTTTTTGGAATTTTCCCTTTATTTGTACTATAAGGGTCGGCGCACACGGGCCACCGGCCACAAGCCGCCACCGGCATATTTCCTATAGTTTTCATACATTTTATATGGACTCGCCGCACACGGTTGACGCCGGTGGCCGCCACACGCTACATGATAAATGTATGAAAACTATAGGAAATATGCCGGTGGCGGCGTTTTGTGGTTGTGGCCCGTGGCCCGTGTGCGGGGACCTTAAGACCTTGCTTCTTATCAAATTTTATGATTCTAAGTCAACGGGAAGTACTCTATATGTTTTCGACCCAAAACCTATAGGGTACTTCCGGTCGACCTAGAATTGTCAATTTTGGTCACAAGCAAGGTCTTACAACACAAGCAAAGGAAAAATTCCGAAAAATAAAAAAAGTTGAAAATTAAGGTAAATTTTGGTACTTACAAGATTTCGCGAAAATCTAAATTTGGCAAAATTTTTTTATCGTGCTGGCACAGAACCTTGATTTTTATACACCTAATAGGGACTATAGACCTCAGTATCTGGTATAATTTTCAACTTGCTAGGTCCACCCGTTTCACTTTTTTTATTTTTTTATATAAAAAAATTGTCTGAAGTACTGAAACACAGTTACATGTATGGTTGGTTTTAACCTACTTTAATTTTTTTTTTAAATATTCTTACGTAAACGATTGGATGACAGCTGAATGGTTCATAACTTTTTTTTTTCTAATTCAAAACGTTAAATTCTGCTTTTGCTATGTTTGCTTGATGGTTGGTTATGATTTATTTTATGATTTATGATTTTGACGTGTATATGTGCGTATATTAATACTGCCTACATACTGAATAAATGCTTTGATTCTTGATTCTTGAGAAAATTGGTGGTGACACATGGACAGACAGTCGGACAGACAGACAGACAGACAGACAGACGGACAAGAAAGTGATCTTATAAGGGTTTCTTTTTTTACCTTTTGAAGTACAGAACCCTAATTAAAATGTCATCAAGCTTCGAGGTGAGGCGCAGCAGTTTGTCGAAAGACTATAGGATTTCTTACATTATAATTCGATGGCAATGATAATGACAATGATGGGCGGGAGAGCCAGTAGTACTTCGACTCGTATTTCACCTCTTCACGACGCGCGCATCTTCAGGCTATGTGGCTACATCTAACGCTGCAGTGACAGTTATAATACTTGTGAAATGCTCTTTGGTCAGTCTCAGTCTGGCATCATGAACTGAACCAGCTTATTGTATATTTTTTTAATATTTTGTCTGGTAAGGCAACATACTGGATCGTTTCCCAAGATGAAAACATTTATCCGCGGAACGTAGTATATAAGAACTTGCAAGGGGAAAGACTTGTCCGTTGTACTTGTATATCTTTGAGCTAAAATAGCGTACGTAAAAAAAAAGCCGGGCTATGTGGTAACTGATTGCTAAACAGTGACAGTTTATAGATGGTACCACAGGATGGTACCTTTCCGGAAACACAGACTCAGGCAAGGAGTTTCGAACTCAATTGTGATTTACAAATAATTATCCATGTTTATGGTAAACTTTTTTTACTACTTATATTATTTATTCATGGATTATATTGTATCTTACTCATGAACATATTTTGTAAGTACTCAATATTCTTGAAATAAATAAAACATTTAATTTCTTTTCTTTCGTTACAGTTTTTTTCATTCTCAATATAGCAAAAGTAAAAATCTATATATCTACATATATACCTTTCGAAAACAGTGGATATAACTATATAAATATATATATTATGTTTCTTTGAAGTGTCACACACTTTACATTTTTGTAAATTGTTAAACACAATCCTAATTTTCATCGTACCGACGGCAAAATGCAATCCACCAATTTCGTCGTATCGATGGATCGACCCGTGGCTTAATTGGCAGAGCACCTGGACGTGTAATCCGGGGGGTGCGGGTTCGAGTCCCGTCGGTACGATGAAAATTTGGATTGTGTTTAATAATTTATATAAATATACTTTTAATATTGTTAATAGTTCTGTTAACAAAGCTTTTCAATTTCACTTAGCGACACCTCTAATCAAAGCAAGTGCTCGAGTCTGTACCGTCAACCTTCTAAACCGATTTAACTCCAAACTCTACCTTAATTATGTTTTGTTTGCAAACTTCTAATTGCCGACGAGCCGCTGCGTACAGTCACTCGCCCGAATTAATAAATAATCAAGCTTTGTTGAAGGAACAGATATTGTGATGGATCATCACAGTTTCCATTTAGTAGAGGTCTCATTTCCGAAACTAACTTGAAGTACGGTCGGTCGCTTAGGTTACATACCAAACTAATCAACACCAATATAATTACTATGTTTCTTTGAAGTGTCTCCCACTTTATATTTTTGTAAATTGTTAAACACAATCCAAAATTTCATCGTACCGACGGGACTCGAACCCGCACCCCCCGGATTACACGTCCAGGTGCTCTGCCAATTAAGCCACGGTTCGATACATCGATACGACGAAATTAGTGGATTGCATTTGTTAACCCAATTATGCATTGGTGGCGCCATCTATGACTACTTATTACGTAAGTTAATCATTCGGAAGAAATCATTACAGTTTTCAAATCCGACGAGACATGTTGCACTGCGTAAATCAAATACTATGTTTCTTTGAAGTGTCTCACACTTTATATTTTTGTAAATTGTTAAACACAATCCAAAATTGTTAAACATTTTTTCAGTCAATTTCGTCGTATCGATGTATCGAACCGTGGCTTAATTGGCAGAGCACCTGGACGTGTAATCCGGGGGGTGCGGGTTCGAGTCCCGTCGGTACGATGAAATTTTGGATTGTGTTTAACAATTTACCAATATAATTAATGCGAAAGTCAATTAGTTTGATTGTTTGTATGACGACTTCAAACTCACGTGTAGTAAATGTCTCGACTGATTTGGCTAAAGTTTTGCCGATTGGATTCTAATTATGACCGAATTTTCTATTTGAATTGTGACGCGCATTATATACGACTGTCTCACAGAGTTAATGTTCCACGGATGTAATTATATTTTAAAAACTACCGGTCGTATTCCAATGGTAATTGTGTAAATATGTGCTGGGTTTTCGCAGCATTGAACTTGACCAGATTGGCATCGCCCCAATCGGAGACTGCCTCCTAAGAAAAGTTCAAGCGCTCGACCATCGCTTCTCTATGAGACTGGATTTGTAATGCACTGGTTCGTGCGTCGGATGTATAACTCTCTACAACAGTGCCGTCATCTGCGTACCCAAAGATACCGGGTTGAAGCAAGTCATTAATATGCAGCAGAAAAAGTGTTGCAGAGAGTACTGATCCTTGAGGGACATTACACTAGTAGACACTTGCATAAAGAATTTTCTCCATGCCACCAAAATCCACATGACGGAAAGTTGAAGGTCTTCAAGGTTACGGAGACGCCGATAGCAAATGTCATCGCGGGCATACATACAAACTCCCGCCCTCGCCCTAAAGTTATGTTCTAGAACATAGCCTGGGTAGGCAAGGTACGTCGCGTCAGCTGGACATTTGATCTGCGTCTCCGTGAGGAACAGAATATGCGGTTTTTCGGTCTCAAGATGGTGGTGGACCGAGAGGATATTGGAGTGCAAGCCTCGAATGTTTGAGAGGTGCACTTGAAGGGAGAGGACGTGCTTCCGCTGTTTAACCTCTATTCTGTTTCTGCCTTTCATTTTGTGGGGAGTGAAGTTAGGTAAGGGAAACGGAAGTGGAAACGAGGCGCTAATTTCCAACCCGTGATACATATTAGGTCTTTTCACCTATTGGGAACCAATCCTGGAGACCGCGGGGACGCCCGAGCCCCCCCAGAGGTGTACATCGGGTCCTTTCGTCCGTTCGCTAACCGGCACGATGGCGCACCTCCAGGATTTTTCGCGAGATGGCGGGGCAGCCTTTCATGAGTGGCTGGCTCACTACTTGGGCCCCCAACTATCTGCGGTCGACCAGCGGAGAACCGTGCCTCGGATCCCGCTGCTCTCCAAGATTGGCTGCCAGGTAAATTGACCTTCAATGTATCACGACCAGCTATAGTAATCAACGCAAATGTTTCCGACCCGTTCCCCATAATGGCTTCACCAAACATTCATGCCGTAAAGCGACCGCTTGGCGGCATGGCTTTGTCTGGTGGGTGGTAACACGCCGCGGCCTAAGCCAACCACGTGAAAAGTACTGCTCTTTTGGCGCCACCCAGGGGACACGTGTAGGACAGCGAGGGCTAAATCCTACGGACGCGAGCAGTAATAGCTCCCCAGTTTTAGACACAGTTTCTAACTGGCTTTGTTCATATTCCAATGCGTGAGTTCTCACCATTAAATATAAATTGTCATTGTTACCACTCGATAAAGATTTGACGACCGCAACGTTACCTATAAGGCCATAAAGGTAATATGTACCGCGATAAAACTTAATGATTCAAGTTTCGATCACCCATAACATTTAATGACTCCTAAAATGACTTATCATACGAGTACGTAAGGATGAAGGAAAAATCTGTGGCAATACCGGCGTAGTTGTTTCTGCTGTTGTATCCGCAGATATTGTAGAATAGAAAATAAAGAGACAATGCTTACATTACAATAAATTACATATATATATATACAATTACAATACAATAGTGCAACAATAGGCAGTTTTATCGCTAAAGTGATCTCTTCCAGACAACCTTCTGAACGAGGATCATTTTACGTGATACGGCGGTGTAGGTATAAGTATTTTTCCTAAGAAGTTGTAGTGAATAGGTAGAGTAAGAAAAGTGATTTAAATAATTGTAAGCAACTTCTACGAAAGATTCTAGATTTATTCATGAGTTTATTTATACCTATATACTTACACTCACTAACTAAAAGGTGTGAGGATTGCAGCTGAAACCTTAAATAACCGGCCAAGTGCGTGTCGGGCCACGCACAGTGTAGGGTTCCGTAGTAGCCTGTTATTCAATGCAAGTCTTTACCCGTTATAAACAAGCAACTAGGTACTCCGTCTTTGTCACTTTAAAGGATTTATTCTAAGGATTTTTTATTTGGTACAAAATTATGTAACACCCAAGTTTAACGACTATTTCTGCTAAACTAATAAAGTTATCTTAACCGCTATAATTTTCCTTTAAAGTCATGAAATGCGCTATGATCACGAATTGTTCCAGATTTTTCAAGCTAGCAGTTTAGCTTTTGGAGGGGAGGGGGGGGGGGGGACGTTACATATCCCCACAAAATTACAGCTTTCTAGTATTAACGGTCTCTTAGCAAAACCTCGGACAGACAGACAGACGGACATGACGAAACTATAAGGGTTCCTTGTCAGGACTACGGAACCCTAAAAATTGACATGAATTCTATTTTATTTTTAACCGACTTCAAAAAAAGGAGGAGGTTTCTCAATTCGACCGTATATATATTTTTTTTTTTTTTTAATGTTTGTTCGCGGATAACTTCGTCGTTTATGAACCGATTTCGATTATTCTTTTTTTGTTCGAAAGGAGATATCCCAAGTGTAGTACCATGGTAATTTTATCGAGGTATGATAAGTATCTCCAGAGATATTGAGATAAACATCTCAAAATTGGTACTGAAAATGAATAGCGCGGCATTGAAGTCGGTTGTTTTTTAGTTTTTAAACGATATTATTTTATTTATTGATTGTACTGTACACGAGTAGGCAACTAGGTAGGAGTATGAAATAATATCATACATTTTCTTTTATGCCGATTTAATTTTAATATTTTGATTAGCATAACATTATTTTCTTATACATTTTTGCGTGTCATTGTAAAACAAATCGCCTTAATGAAAAAAAATTAAGTACCGTATTTTATGGCATTAAGTACTTTACGACCTATATAAAACACTTATTAAAACGGCCCTCAATAACTTGAGCGAGCAGTAAACTCAGGTGAAAGTGACACGAAGACATGTGACTCCGTTTCCAGGATCTCTGGAGCAATCACGTGAAGTGGAAATAAGCGTCCTGAATTACGGCGCCTCAGATAACGATGTCAGCCTGCTTTTCCCGCACTCTGACAGTTACTGCTTCCCAGCCTTTCAGACATCTTTCAGGGGCCTTATTCAGTATGACCAATGAGATAACGCGTTCCTTAACGCGCCATGTTACGTTATTGAAAAGTTGTATTCTGTATGCCACACTATAGGTAAATTATACAAAATGCGCGCGTTACACGTCCTCATATGTCACGATATTTTGACAGCTCAAAACGCGCTCATAACCTTAGCCTACCGTGTTTTAATTGGCATAGAGAATACCATAACGCGGAGATAACGTAACACGGCACGGCAAGACTTTAAAATGGTCATACTGAATAAGGCCCCAGGAGTGATTTATTTGACGGCCGACCTCTGAAGGAATCACCATTTTTTACCGATTCAAACGCAGCGAGATGGAAAGTGGTGGGCGTTTCTGTTTCGTCCCACTTTTGCTTATCAATTTTTTTAGGCCACAGAACATTTTTAAATGCGACGCTTATCTAAACATAGACAGAACTTTTATAAGGCTGAGTTGCACCATCTTACTTTAACCGTAACTATAACTATTAACCGGTGTTTTCATATGGATTTTGACAGATTTTTGACGTTAGTTAAAGTTAAAGTAAGATGGTGCAACTCAGCCTAAGTGTATAGCTAACGTACTCATAATGACAAATTTACACATCTAGTGAATGTAATACATACATTTACAAAATATAACTAAACAAACAAACAAATAGTTTAGAATTTAATGTGTAATAAATTTATGATTTTGTAATAGATTAATATACCTACTTGTTCTGTAAAAGTCATAAAATACTAGCTGACCCGGCAAACGTTGTTTTGCCATAGAAATAAATGGCTATTAAAAAATAAGGGTTGATCGTAGAAGGGTGAAAATTGAGGATTGTATGTATTTTTGTATGTTGTATCATAAAAAAATAGAAATTAAAAATGTTGTCTAAAAAATAAAATAAAAAATTTAGGGGTGGACTACCCCTAACATTTAGGGGGATGAAAAATAGATGTTGGCCGATTCTCATAGATACCGGATAAGCACAAAAAATTTCATCAAAATCGGTCTAGCCGTTTCGGAGGAGTATGGCAACGAAAACTGTGACACGAGAATTTTATATATTAGATGTAATTGTGCATGGTAATTATGCTGCATGCATTAAGTTAATTCCTACAATAATGATGGGATTATAAATTCAAAGGTAATACTTTTAAGATATATTCTTTGTTTTGTATACCAATAACTGATTTAACTTGATGTAAATCAACAATACTATAATGTAATGTAATAATAAAATAAAATAATAGAATAAACATATAATGTAATAATAAAAATAACAAACTATTCAATATAATCCGTAATATGGCGAAAGAGGTTATCACTCGGAGTACAGTTTTTCTTGTCCGGGTGTTAACACACCGCTTTAATGAACACAAGTGTACTTACCCTAAACCTTTACCTATTTTGAATGTATTGCATGACTAACTTAATTTTAGTTAAGTAACTGAATTATGCATGATATTAGTATATATTAATACTCCGATTGTATATGTACACTTTTTGTAAAAACAAAAGAAATGTCATTTCATTTCATTTCATAACTGACCGACTGATCTATCATCACACAGCTCAAACCACTGAACGGATAGATAGTTATTATGACGTAGTTATCCGCTAAGAAAGGATTGGAAATAGCAATTCGCTATTTTATCGCTAGTTACTACAAAATGTTCGCCGTTACAACAAAAGTAACCTGTACGATATCAGAGATGTTGTTGTGTAATAAACGACAGACCTCTCTTGTTCTCGGCCAGTACTCGATAACTGGATACATTAACGCTATCGATGCTAATCGCCATATAACTAGGTTAGCGCCAACGCTCGCCACTTCCCGCGGGATGAGATCAGACTAAACTCACTACATCCACGGTAGAAATGCTTACATATCGTGTCAAAATAAGTTTAGTATGCAGAGGCCAAATTATAAGATATTTTCAGGGGCAAGTTTGAGGTGATTATCTCAATATCTCTGGAGTTACTCTAATGAGTATGATAAAAACTTGAAAGTCTTTATTACGGTTTATAAGATCGAGCGAAAAACGCCTGAAATAAAACATTCAATTAAAAAATCAAAAAACCCGACTGCGCAAAAAGTGAAGTGTTAAAAAACGAACTGAAAAGAAAAAAACAAGTAAGTCTAGTAGTTTAGACTTCTGTTGAGGGATATCAAAAAACTATACCATTTAAATTCTTTCTCGGTCGATACACTCACAAAATAAATTATACTTTGTTATATGGAATGTAGAGACTTTAACAGTCGGGACACATTAATGGCTTAACGAATGGGGAGTGTTATGAAATACAGCCCTCTGACAGACGGACAGACGGACGGACGGACGAACGGATGGATGGACGCACGGAAGATCGGATGGACATCGAAGTTTCAGTGATAGGGTTCCGTTGATACCCTTTAGGTACGGAACCCTGAAAATTACAGTCGCATTAAGAACCTCCTCCTTTTGTCAAGTTTGTAGATACCCAAGCAAACTGTTGCACACTATTTTGCTGGTACTTACATTAAAATAACTATTTTATTATGTCCCTATCATTTTTTGGGGTCCGTACCTCAAAAGGTAAAAAAGGAACCCTTATAATATCACTTTCTTGTCCGTCTGTCTGTCTGTCCGTCCGTGTGTCACCACCTATTTTCTCAGGAACGGGAGAACCTAGCAAGTTGAAATTTATACCAGATACTGAGGTCTATAGTCCCTATTAGGTGTATAAAAATCAAGATCCTGAGTCAACACAATAAAAAGATATGGGCAAATTTATATTTTTGCGAAAACTTGTAAGTACCAAAATTTACCTTAATTTTCAACTTCTTTTATTTTTTGGAATTTTTCCTTTACTTGTGCTGTAAAACCTTGCTTTTGACCAAAATTGACAATTCTAGGTTAAACGGAATACCCTATAGGTTTTGGGTCGAAAACCTATAGGGTACTTCCCGTTGACCTAGAATTATGAATTTTGGCAAGACATACATACATAGTATACGCCAATTAAGATAGACCTCTGAGATATATGAGCGCTCATACAAATTAGAGGTCTAGCTTAATTGGTAATTACCAACGTTGGTACGGAAGCCTCGGTGGGCGAGTCCAACTCGACTTGGCCGGTTTTATTATTACTACAAGTTTATTCAGCAATAAATAATCTTGATTCAAATAAATATTAAAGAAAACACGTGCAAAATCTTAGTAACGTATGTTAACTCAATTATTTAAAAGTATTTTAGGGTATGAAATGGGTAGGATACAATTAATATAATAAAGATAGTTTAAAAAATATGAAACAATCGACTTCCATGCCCCGCGAGTCAATTTCAGTAGCAAGTTTGAGACGTTTATCGTCATATCTCTGATCACATATCGATAAAATTACAATGGGACCACTTCGAAAACGTACCCTACCGATTAAAAAAAAAAACATGCAAATCGGTTCTCAATTGAGGGAGTAATCGCGTAACATACAGACAACAAAAAACAAACAGACGAATTGAGAACCTCCTTCTTTTTGTAAGTCGGTTGAAAAGTAGGCAAGCTCACTATTTGAACTGAAGCTATCAGATCTCTGTTAATACGAATGATTGAATCAAATAGATCCAGATGTTTATAAAATCACCCTGAGAGTGTGGCATCAGTTTCGTAAACACCTCGAATCACGTTTAAATATTATTGATATACCTACTTGTACCCAACTTGTAATTAGTAATTAAACTCTCACATGTTTACCGCGTCTCTCTAAACAGCACCGTTCAGGATACAGGTTTATTTATGTACTTCCTTACATTAGAAATATATACAACCACCAATTCACGATTAGGTAGGTACAACTGTGGAAGGAAATCGGAAGACCTAGATGGGACTTGGCAGTCATGTATCGGGTGGTGTTTTTCAGTCACATCCAAAATCCTACAATCAACATGTAGAATATTATTTCAGAACATATATATATGTATATATATATATATATATATATATATATATACCGGACATGTTTTTGTTAGGTGGGTAAAATTATAAAAAGGTAGGTATCCATAACAAGAAGAATTTAAAGAGCTCGTACTAGCGCATCAAGCCACAGATAAATGTAGTAACTAGTTACACTAGTTAGTGGTATACTAACCAGTTACCTACTAACTAAAGTTTGAATTAGCGTTAAACTTAAATATCGGTTAATTTAGCTGGCGGCAGGAAGTCGTTAGGTGGAGAGTCGTAAAGAGCACAGGATCTGGTAACGGTTAATTTATGTTGTTTTTATGATACGTTTCAAATAACCGACTTATCAACACTCTCAAATTCAGTTTTTTATTTTATTTTCTGGTGTTCATAAAATAGGAGAGTCGAGTAAGGACATAAAGAACCCACTATATTTTAAACTACCATAAACCAGATACCACGTTACGGAAAATTTAAACCCGACTACGGGAAATAGGTAACATATTTTATGTACCCGACCACGGTGAAGCGAAGTGAGGGTAGGTACCTACCCTCACTTCGCTTCGCCGTGGTCGGGTAAAACATGTAACTTATGTTATACAGACAAAACAACGAATCAATTGACATCACATTACTTTCATTAAAATGTTAAAACTTAAAGAAAACGAAACTACTGCATAGATACATAGATACTTAGATAGATCTATGTATGTATCTATCTATGTAGATAGTTACATAACAACATATAGTTATATAGACTGCTACGACCGACCTTATTATAAATATTTCGGTGGCTACGACACTACCCTTTGTTTTGTCTTTGTCGTAGACGCCAGTCGTAAATACATATGTACATTTTACATAATTAACGCTAATCTACTATGTATTAACACAAACCTAACCAACCGATTTAGAAAGTGCTGAAAATGCTGGCTATATTGTCTACTTTATATTGTTGAAGTTGATAGGGAGGTACTTAATTTCAAAAGAACCATCATTTATTGTAATTCGTTTGACGATAAAGTATGTAGGCGAGTTACTCTGCAGAGTATCTCGTTGATTCGTTCCTCTGATTTAGACAGATAGGTTGTCTGTCGATGAGTGGAGTTTTAGTTAACTGCCTCATCTGATGGACTCTGATGGAAGCCAGAGATGTGTTCAATAAACAAGCGTTCAATATGTTTTCACCGCCGAAGTAGCGTTAGAGCGCACTAACATCACTGTTATTACCTTTACTGTTTGTTGCGATTGCTGTTTTGACGTCAGAGGATATAATAACTTGTTTTCGTAGTACCTTATCTAATTCAGGTATTGTAGTAGTTATAAAATTTAATTCATTTGACGTAGCGTTTCAGTAGTTTACAATCTGGATTCAATTTACTGAAATACCATGAGTTTGATGAAAGGCGTAGCTAAGCTCTATTTAGAAGCTCATTCATAGAGCAGAAGCAGCTCTAATTGTATTAACCTGGTTAAGTGGTTACTTGCCTTTTACTAAATAAACTTGATAATATTAGTTAACGTAGTTATTGTTTATTGTGGTGTTTAATAAAAACTACAAATGAAAAACTACAAAATGAAATATGTGTAACATAAATAAATTATAAGTAAAAAAGATTTATAAAAACAAGCTTTTAGGTACTTACCTATATTCTTAAAAGCTTGAAGCACTACCCGTTTTTCAGGCTAGGTAAATACTATACTTCAGTGCCTCAAGCTTTTAAAAATATAGGTAAGTACCTACACGCCAAATACTTACTAGAATTTATTTTTAACATTTTAGTTCATTGTACCAGATAAAAGCTTTTTTTTTTAATATTTTTTTTTCTTATAATTTATTTGTAACTTTTAAGTAGGTAGGTATAGATACCGACTACCTACCTACTACCTAAGTATTTAAGAGAAGGCATGATGTTTAAAAATATTCCACAGATATTTGATGTGAATATGGGTAAAGTGCTCTTCAATTATAAATCTAATTCAATATAAATCTAAGAAAATCAATCGACTCGGTGGGGCTATGTTGCTTTATAACAGGAATGCCGTGGCCACCTTCCAGCTTCATCATCAGATTCTGGATATCATTTAGGTGAAAAGTTCTCTTCAAGACGAATCAATCGAGCCCAAACTCGGTAGGGTTATGTTGATTTATCACAGAGATGCCGTGGCCACCTTCAAGCTTCATCATCAGACCCTGGATATTATCTAGGCGTAAAGTTATCTTCAAGACAAATCAATCGAGCCCTAACTCGGTGGGGTTATGTTGTTTTATCACAGAGATGCCGTGGCCACCTTCCGTTTCCATCATCAGACCAGCTCCATGGTACCATATCATTGTATTGTCACCGAAGATACATAAGTACACCAAATTTGAGTTCAATCGGACATCGGAAAGTGGGTCTAATTTAGCTTCCAAGATTCCACCCGAACATACATAGTGACATACATACTCGTACATACAATACATACATTGCAAGTTAAATAAAAGCTTGAAAAATGGCGAGCACTTTGTCCAGCATACCAACTATTTCCGCGTGGGAAACTCGTGCAAGAATTAGACTGCTTTGTTCAAGTTCACGGCGACGCGAGCGCCATTGGTCTCAATTTTGGAACGCAATTACCTGGACAGGCCATGCATGGCGGCCACAGATTACCTCTACTTTTATAGATACCGTAAGATATATTTTATGCAGAACAACGGGACCACGCCGTACAATTTGAGTATCAAACCAATGAAACAAGATTAAAATTGAGAATTGCCGTTGAAAATGCATTTCCGTTAAAACGCGAAAATATGCACACAGAGATCACAATAGGTCAAAACAACAACCGAAGTTCTACGCGGTAATTTAACGAAGCATCATTATGAGTGGTTTTGGTCCATTATTGTGCAGGATGAGAAATCTGGGGTTATCTATGATGTCGACATGACGGCATGAGTCAACGGTACCGTCGACCCGTCACGGCAGTCATCGGGAGCGTGTTTACACCGCGCACCACACAACAATGGTGTGTGCCGCGCTCTGGTACAATGGGGCATCGGTGTCGACACGCCCGTGCACTTCTGGGCTAATAGACTCACTTCTCGTCACCATTGTCGCAGACGCAGATTATTGTCTCGAATCTCACTGCCATCAGTCGTCCTGTCATCGAGCTAGGTCTTCTGACATAATCTGAGTTGAATCCATATATGAATATCAATAAATATAAGTTGGTTTTTATGCTGATGACTTAAACAAATTATCTCCTCAGAAACAGTGCTTAAATTAATTACCACCTCAGAATATATAATTATGGTTTGTAGGTTGTGGTAATACTGTTTAAGTAGAGTCAATTTGTTCAAGGCAAGATACTTAAGCACATAAAGCCTTAAGCTAACTTTCCGAAGTGATAATAGAAACGCGAACTTTGAAAAATGATACGAGATAATAGGCGCCAACATATCATACTCGTAGCTTATCTTATAAAATATTCTGAAAGAGATTTATATTTGAACATTCTACATTCGGAAGCAAGTTTCTTTGTTTCATTGCAGCATACAAATATACATTTAGTAAAGCAAACAGGAAGTGCTTTCATCGCAGCTGTTCCACAGAAAGTGGGACACAATAATACACGATTAATAATATTGGAGTTTTTAGGGTTCCGTAGCCGAATGGCAAAAAACGGAACCCTTATAGATTCGCCATGTCTGTTTGTCTGTCTGTCTGTCCGTCCGTATGTCACAGCCATTTTATTCCGAAACTATTAGGATTACAGAATTGAAACTTGGTAGGTAGATGTATTCTGTGAACTGCTTTCTGATTTTAATACAAAAATAAAAAATATAAAAGTTTAAGGGGGGGCATCCCATACATGGAACTGGAACAAAAAAAAATTTTTTCGTCGAACCTATACGTGTGGGGTATCTATGGATAGGTCTTTAAAAATGACATTGAGGTTTCTAAAATCATTTTTTCTCAAAGACAATAATTTCAAAGATAGGCGCGTCTAAAGTGGTAAAATGTGTGCCCCCCCCCCCCCCCCTCTAACTTCTAAAGTAAGGGAGTGAAAAATCTAGAAAAAATATATTCTGTAGATCTCAATAAAAACTTTCAACGAAAATTGGTTTGAACGAGATACAGTCAGCAGTTGTTGAGATACAGCGACCGCAAGTATAACTTTGTTTTTCATACAAACACTATGAAAAACAAAGTTATTTTTGTAGTTGCGAAAAATCAAAGTTATAGAATACTCTACTGTGTTACGGAACCCTACGAGTGCGAGTCCAACTTGCACTTGGCCAGTTTATTTTGAAAATGGTTTTGTTTTTCCCGAAACTGCGCAACTCTGGTTATTGTTGTGTGAGACTATTGCTTGCACGTTAGAATACATACTCGAGCAGTTGTAGAGAAGAGATGATGTGTAAAGTCAAGCTGTTGTCATCACCGCCAATGTGTACCTAATTATTTCTTTTTAGGGTTCCGTAGCCGAATGGCAAAAAACGGAACCCTTATAGATTCGTCATGTCTGTCTGTCTGTCCGTCCGTATGTCACAGGCATTTTATTCCGAAACTGTTAGGACTACAGAATTAAAACTTGGTAGGTTTCTGTGAACCGCTTTCCGATTTTTATACAAAAGTAAAAAAAATAAAAGTTTAAGGGGGGGCATCCCATACATGGAACTGAAACAAAAAAAAAATTTCTTCAAACCTATACAGGTGTCTATGGATAGGTCTTCAAAAATGACATTGAAGTTCCTAAAATCATTTTTTCTCAAAGTCAATCATTTGCAAGATAGGCGCGTCTAAAGTGGTAAAATGTGTGTCCCCCCCTCTAACTTTTAAAGTATGGGAGTAAAACATCTAAAAAAAATATATGCTGTAGATCTCAATAAAAACTTAACAACGAAAATTGGTTTGAACGAGATACAGCCAGCAGTTTTTGAGATATGGCGACCGCAAAGATAACTTTGTTTTTCATACAAACACTATGAAAAACAAAGTTAATTTTGTAGTTGCGAAAAATCATTGTTATGGAATATTTAACTATTTTACGGAACCCTACGAGTGCGAGTCCGACTTGCACTTGGCCAGTTTTTTATTTTTTTTATTATTTTTTTTACTTTTGTATAAAAATCGGAAAGCGGTTCACAGAATACATCTACCTACTAAGTTTCAATTCTGTAGTCCTAACAGTTTCGGAATAAAATGGCTGTGACATACGGACGGACAGACAGACAGACAGACAGACATGACGAATCTGTAAGGGTACCGTTTTTTGCCATTCGGCTACGGAACCCTAAAAATATAAAGTGGTGGTCTGGTGAGTATTCTCGAGATGAACTAGCAGTAGGCACTAGACAACATTCGTGTAATAAAGTGGTACATGTTTTGTGTGCCACCGACAGAGGTGAAGTGATGATGTGTGTAACAAATTAAAAGTAACCTAGGAGTGGATGGTACAGACATTAATGACGTGCATCCGATCGTTAGCGCCATCTTCAAAGGAAGCCGATAAATCAACTAGACAACATTCATTCTGTACTAGTGGCGACCCGCGGTTTTACCCAAGTTACTTCTTTATGTCTCTAGCGCCACCATATGTAAATGCTACATCTTTGTGATATCTTCATGCTGTCCTGAAAACAGCATTTAAACTGATCTAGCAGTTGGTAGGTTAACACGATTTTCTTTGACAAACATTTTAAAACACTTTTCTTTTAGGCTAAATAGCATTATTTTTCTTTGAAATATCGAATGGATATCAGATTCAGCTCTTTTACGGTTTTAAATTATGTGTATGAATTCAATATCTGTATATAGATAAAGACATGTTTGTTTGTAACGAATTGATAGGTAGATACCGTCCTCGTTCCGACTACATAAAGCCGTCAGTAGTACGTTGGCGCTCATTCTCTTAAATGTGCAATGTAGCTCTTCAATTGGCCTCAATTGGTCAGACTTTCAGCGATATTGAATGTACGACTAATGTGAGGCTAGGACATGCATATTGTTATTATACCTAGACTAGGCACCCACCGATGATCTTCGAGACATAGATACATACTAGGTTATTATTGGTTTACAATTTGGAGCACCACTTGGTTAATCAGATGATCGATTTCTAAAGCTGTGATAACAGAAATACGTCGCATAAGTCTAATTTTTGCGTTATGTTATGACATCGCAGTAAGAAGATTGTTCGCAATCTCCTCGGCTAATAACAGAGTTTATCCGAGTTTACAACCCACTTCATTGCCATGTAAACAAATTAATTTTATTTTTCTACCGCCGATGAACACGTTCCACCTACGACTGCGGCTAATAAACCTTCCCGGATTCATGTTTCTTATTTGATCTGGCGATCCGTCTCTGGAATGTGTCTGCTCTCCTCCCATTTGTCATCCGGCTCGTTTGTCGCCAAATTACTTTTTACTTTTAATGTCTCCGGACGAAACGTTCTATGATATAACGCACATGTCATCAAGGTAATCAAATGCCAAGGGACTCAAAGCGACGGGTACGCTCATTTTAGTAATGGAGAAATGTAAACCAAATTTTATGTTTTTCTTTGACGTGGCTCGTACAATTTAAATTAAAAATAAATGATTAGAGTGGTTTCTTTATTCTATCAAATACTATATACGAGTACTATACTACATACTTTATAGTCGTTTAAGACCACAGACAGCATCTGAGATTGTTTTATGCAAGTTCTATAAATGACGTGCCTACTAATTTAATTCTCTGCTAATCGTTCGAAAAATTGGCAATAGCTTGTATATAACAAAAACAATACTAACCGCCAATATAACTTTGTTTATTGACTTTGCATACAAATGTTACACTACTTTTACTTTTAAATTTACTATTTATTAATTTAATAAAACTAAAATATTAACTATGACTAATAATAATAAAAACATACAATAATAAATATAATTTATCAACATCCAAGCCTTTCTATGATCTATCATCCGGGGAGTTATTTATTAATCGGCTGAATTTACAATATTTACGGTGTTCGAGTTCACCACCCTTGACCACATCTCGTATCAGATATTAAAAAAATTAAATGAAAAGGTGGATACCCAGCTAAGTGAAGCGATGATATACGATGAGTTAAGTTATTGAACATACAATGAACATTTCAATTGTTTTCTGTACGCGTTTGGTGTGAACCAGTCGATACAAATACTACTGCGCTATCTGATCGCCGCCTAGATCGCGCACGCAGGACGCCGCGGTGTGTGCGTACCTTAAGCTGGCAGTGGTTGGAAACAAAGAGTTGAAGATCGAGCTCAGTGGCGTGCCATAAGATATGCTCATGTCCAACAGTGGACGACTACTGGCTGTTATTGATGAAGATGATAAAATAAAAAAGTTGTAAAAGAAATCTGGACATCCAGACCAGACTCCATAGCTAGAAAAAAGTACTTAATGTATTGTCTGTATTTGTACAAAATGTTAGTGACACACATTACAAAGTTCATTTTAATATTACAGGATTTCCACACTTGACAGCCAGAAAAAGGTATCGGTTGTCCTTTTCCGGGCTATTGATTGTCCTTGCACAAAATTTCAGCAAAATTAGTTGAGCCGTTTAATTGCGAAGAAGACACAAACAAATAAATTACAGAAATATTAATAATAAGATAGAAATTTAATATTTCTGTGAAATAAATGAACAAAATTATTCAAGTGAATTTCGCATTTAATGTATTGGTGTTGATTGGTGATGATGTCCTCGTATGTTCGAGTCCCTAGACACATAGATTGTAATTTTACATTTCGACGGTTGAATAACTGACAAAGTTGAACTGGCAGAAGTCTAAACACCTATGTTCAATTCGACAAATTGAAATTAACTTCTTTATAAAAGTTAATTGAGACATTTAATTGAAAAGTATCCGAGTGGAGTGGAAGGACGGCAATAACAGACAGAACACACTTTGAACTAAAGGTTCCTACACACATAAACACAAACACATTACTAAATTTGAAGGATAGAACAAGTGGATTTTTTTCCAATCATGTGATGTTTTTTTAGCAAATTTTTAATCCCCTCCCCTCCCCCTTGTGATATGTGGTGATGTTGTAGACTACCCCCCTCCCCCTACCCAAAATCACCAATTGAAATTTGAATATTATCTTATACATGTATAATCTGATTAAATTTATGAAAATTAAGCATCGTGATAAACATGTCCAGACAGACATTAAGGTTCAAGTTGTTTTTGACTGACACGACATAATAAAGGAAAGTGTTAAAAAATACACGTGAAATCTCATTATATCCCCCCCTTCCTCCTTGTGATATTTCGTGATTTTTCCAAACAACTCACCCCCACCCCATTTTGAACCTAATGTGATAAATGGACGATCCCATATGTGTCGAATCGTCGGTATCTCGTTATCAGGCAAACACGCTTCCATCAGTTGAGATCGTCAAGCATTTTGTTATCACTTTCCATTACGCAGTCGCAATTTGAGGTTTTACTTGTTACCAATAAAAAAATCTCAGATGCTTGAAATATGTTTGATAACTGCGCACACGCAATCTTATATCTAGATCCTCATACGAGCCCACATTCGCATGTGACCTACATCCGCATCAGCACTATGACCAAATCTCGGTCAAGCGGCCATCATTGTGAAATACCGTACGTCAGTCACCTGGTTTTTTCACTCAAAGGTTTCGCATGATTCCGCTCGTAAGTTCATACCTACGTCACAATGCGAGGAAAACGAGAGTGAGAGGCGAATCAGCGCGTCACTAGGAAGCCGTACCGGATGTGCTGACATCTATCGATGCAATAGCTAGGTAGGTACAAGGAGAAAGTTTGGGAGAATGGGTGATTTGCGGTATCTACGTTTCACTTTTTGCAAATTACTCATTTCAACCGCTGTTATTGTACGAAATCTATATCGCTGTAGGAATTATTGCGAGACATGCAATTTGATATTTTTGTTTTTTAACCGACTTCAAAAAAAGGAGGAGGTTTCTCAATTCGACCGTATATTGTTTTTTTTTTTTTTTTTTTTTATGTTTGTTCGGGGATAACTTCGTCATTTATGCACCGATTTTGTTTATTCTTTTTTTGTTCGAAAGGAGATATCCCAAGTGTGGTACCATGGTAATTTTATCGAGGTCTGATAAGTATCTCCAGAGATATTGAGATAAACATCTCAAAATTGGTACTGAAAATGAACATTGAAGTCGGTTCTTTTTTAGTTTTTAAACGATATTATGTAATCTATATTTTCTAGTGCGGTCACATAAACCACGGTACAGAGACTTTCATTATTTCTTACGTGATTCATTGTTATGAAATAGATAATTTTCACCTTTGCTGTATAAGTACTCAGAATACAGAAAAAACCGAAATCGCGTCCAACCGTGATTTCAAGCGACGCGGACGCTCTGCCTGTGTCCAAAAGCCGGTCCGGAAATTCGCGTTTGTTTTTTAATTCGTTTTAAAACACTGCAATATTTACCTCTAATAAATTAGATCTATGAATAGGTGGCAAATCTTTATATAAGTGACGATGTGACCCTAATTATTATAGCAGGCACAGCGACATGCTCGCACAGATAAAATATGTTCTCCAATGATTGGTTACCGTCTGATAACATAGATTCTCTCAAGGAATTCCTCGTATCTAAATGTTAGTTTTAAAAACATTTTTTAGGTACTTACCTCTTAAAATTATTTCAAAACCCCATTACTTACTCAGTCATTAAACGAAGACCTTGTCAAAGACGTTGCCTATTGTGCCATTATTGCATAACTTCAACTAAACTTTAACAAAAGACACAGCTACCTAGTTACCACTCTATTGTACCACATTGTATAAGCTCATTTTGTATTATCTCAGGTAACAGGATAAGCAGATTATCTTTTTTACGCTGAATCGGCAAAGACTGCTCGGAACTCCGTTTCGTGCCGTTTTCGTCTGATAGTAAGCGATACATGCAAAACAATATAAGAATAAGAATAATCTTTATTCAAGAGAAATATCCATACAAAATATGAAGGTGTTAATATGCGAGCTTGAAGTGTCGTACTCGCAGACTTTACGCAGGGCTGCTGCCAATAAGATACTTTTTAAACCGACTTCCATTAATTTATGATCGTACAAAACGCAAAAACCGACTTCACATGCCGCGATAGTCAAAGTACTGGCTAGTTATAATCATGTCTTTTAAGTACATACAGTAGAATCCGTTTATTATGACTCCGCCTATATTGACCAACCGGTTATTATGACGTAACTATACTACGAAGTTTGGTTTTCATATGAAATTCTTTATAAATAGTCGGATATAATGACTTCCCACTTCCCTTACAGTGACATGTCGCTTCTTATGACCCATTTTTAATACAAAAATGTAAATTATGTCCGGTTATAATGACCGACATGATTCTGTACACCTTCGGTAATGTTCGTTGATTCCCGACGACATTCGGCACGTGGCTCGTTTTTGTTTTGAACTATGTTTATGTATTAAACTACTTAAGTACATTCATATTTACATAAAAAAGGTTTTTCATTTCACAAAACGCTTTGTATGACGTCCGCTTATTATGACTTGTTTGTCAGTTCCTTTCGATGTCATTATAAACGGACTCTACTGTATATAGATTTGTTTATCTCCATATCTCCGGAGATAATTGTCTATAATATAATATAGTATATAATACAGATAATATCTGGATAAAATTTGAATGGAACCCAACGGAAGATTTGAAATTAAAAAAAAAATCTTTAAGATTTGACGAAGTTCTGAGGTAACAAACAAATAAAAAAAATAAAAAAATACAGTTGAATTGAGAACCTCCTCCTTTTTTGTGAAGTCGGTTAAAATAAGAGGAAGTTCGCAATTCGTCTGTATTTTTTTTATATATTTTTTTGTATGTATATATAAGCTCTGTGGCGTGCCATGGTAGAGGTCTAGTCTAGCAGTGGACGGAAATTGACTGATGATGATGATGATGTTATGAGATTACTCCGTCCGATGTGGACCGACGCGAATTATTTTTAATTGGTGGGGTACATTTCCAAGGTTGACCTCATTGTAATTTCATCGAAATCTATGATGATAATGATGTGTATCTACAGAGATATGGAGATTAAAACCTCAAACTTAGTACTGAAAATTAATATCACGGCATTTTTTTTTTCGTTTTGTAAATGATCTTAAATTATTTCAGAACAAAGATATGGTACCGCCCCAGGCAGTCACGAAAAAAACAATTAATAGTTCTGTGGTAAAAGAAAGTAAAGTCATACAGACTAAGTACCTAGTTAGATTATGTAACTTATTTACATTTTCTTAAAAACAAATCGTATGTGGATGCAGTAGGTAGGTAAATATAACTAGTGGTGATGAATCGCAGGTGACGGCTAGTGTAGGGTTCAGTTTCCGTACGAGGAAAGGTCGTGCGGAGTCAAGTGGCAGCGTGTGTGGTAGCTGACAAGTCCTTTGTTGCCATCGGACACCGCCGCTTCCTAGAGCACAATGACGCCGTCGTGTGATCGCACACTTTTGTACACCTCACTGGGTTTCATTTTGATGGTTTTACCCAATGAGGTTTTACCAGGTGTTTTACCACAGATTATATAGATAGATAGATAGATATACTCTTTATTGAACACCAAGAAACTTAGTACTAGTACATTTTTGTTAAAAATAGTGTCAATTGGCGGTCTTATCGCTCAAAGCGATCTCTTCCAGACAACCATGCATGGAGAGGTTTAAAATAGAACATAATGGATGGCGGTGGTCATAAAAATATTTTGTAAAAATAATTAAATATACCTACAATAAATACCTATATTGTTACATATAAATACTGTTTATATACTACATAATATAGAACAATAAAATACATTTTATATATATATATATATATATAAACATACATATATATAAATATATATATAATTACAAGCAATATATTTACATAAGTACATGCATATTATCAGTGATATAAGATAACCAACTAGCAGCAGATTACTCGGAGAGATAGTGTTCTTTTACGTGACTTTTAAAAGCGTCCAGAGTTTGTATACGTCTAATTTCTATGGGCAAAGAGTTCCATAGACAGACTGCGTTAACAGTAAAAGAATGACCATAGAAATTTGTATTGTGCGAGGGAATTTTTAACCTTAAGTTCTCTGATGACCTCAGTGTACGTAGGGGATGGGATAGGTAAAGGTATTCGAAGCGGTCATGAAGGTAGCGCGGAGAAGCAGGATTGAGAAGGATAGAGTAAAGGAGTGATAGTATATGGGCATCCCGGCGACGGCGAATAGAGAGCCACTTGAGCTTAGAGCTGTACTCGGAAACATGATCGTATTTATATATAGATATAATAATTTGTATAACAATTTCATAGATAAAATTTAACAATTTCATGCGATGCGATCTTGTTTATTCTAAACTAATATTATAATGAGGTAACTGGTAAAGTTTGTAAGTTTGTATCTAATATAAAGGCACCTAGGTACTCGTAGATGTCATCGGTTACTATCGAGCGAGCGCCTTGCCTGTTAGTCATAGGTTAAAATCTATCAGAGTTGGTACAGTAAGCTTCACAATAGGCAAACAATTTAATTACAATCTAAAACTGACAATGTCCTCTAAGCAACGATACCGCTCAGTCACAAATGCCACTGACGCCACTGACGGTTACCCATCCAAATACTGACCAAGTTGTTCATTGCCTAATTTTAATGATCGGTTCTGGAACTAATGAACGCTGTATATAAATATTAGATTTATTATGGAAGCCTCTTTGAAAATAATACACAAGAAATCCATCTAGCGAGCGAGAGATAGGTCGACATTCCTTCTTGATATCGATATTGCAAGAACTACTGAACGCATTTCTGGGGCGCAATATCGATAAAGTTAACCAGCAACCATTCATCCCGGAGACATCTAAATGCAGCCGGCGTGTAGCGTCTATGCGCCGGCATGTGAATACCTCGCATGGTGTGTGCTGGGAAGTGGGAATGTCCGCGCTCGCTCCGCTCACGCGCCCACCTCCGCTCCCGTGCCCGCTCCGCTCGCATTGCGCGCGCGTCTTACGTCTCTCAGTATATGATTCGCATGTGACCCACATACTGACAACTTGGATATCTGTTTGATGAATTATTTCATTTCAGTTATTAGTAGATATTGTCAACTGAAAGCTGGAACAGCGTGGTTTTGAATAAAATATAAATACATGACGTACAATCAATACTTACACGCAAAACCTTATATAACTGCATAAAAATATTAAAATTCAGAATGAATATAAGTGTTTTGATTATACATAATTATTTAATATTTTGAAACTATTTAGTTTCCAGTACACAAAAAAAATTGGTCAAGTGCGAGTTGGGACTCGCATACCGAGGCTTCCGTACAAACTGGTCAAACTAGGTTAAAGTACAAACTTAACTTTGTAGTTCAATCCATAGAAAATGTACTGCACCAACTACGAATAATAAGTTTGTAATAGTAAATATGCCTTTTTTCGTATTGAACTACATATTTACGGTTTTCAGATTTATTCCTATATAAGTGCTTCAAGAACTTGCTTCTTACCAAATTTTATGATTCTAGGTCAACGAGAAGTACCCTGTAGGTTTTCGACCCAAAATAGGGTACTTCCGGTTGACCTTAGAATTGTCAATTTTTTGTTAAAAGCCAGGTCTTACTGCACATATATAGGGAACATTCCGAAAAATAGGAGAAGTTGAAAATTGAGGTAAATATTTGGTACTTACAAGTTTTCGCGAAAATCTAAATTTGCCCTATATTTTTATCGTGTTGACTCAGGACCTTATTTTTTAGGGTTCCGTAGCCGAATGGCAAAAAACGGAACCCTTATAGATTCGTCATGTCTGTCAGTCTGTCTGTCTGTCTGGCTGTCTGTCCGTCCGTATGTCACAGCCATTTTATTCCGAAACTGTTAGGACTACAGAATTGAAACTTGGTAAGTAGATGTATTCTCTGAACCGCTTTCCGATTTTTATACATAAATAAAAAATATAAAAGTTTAAGGGGGGCATCCCATACATGGAACTGAAACAAAAAAAAAAAATTCTTCAAACCTATACGTGTGGGGTGGGGTGTCTATGGATAGGTCTTTAAAAATGACATTGAGGTTCCTAAAATCATTTTTCTCAATGTCAATCATTCGAAAGATAGGTGCGTCTAAAGTGGTAAAATGTGTCCCCCCCCACCTCTAACATTTAAAGTAGGGAGTAAAAAATCTAAAAAAAATATATGCTGTAGATCTCAATAAAAACTAACAATGAAAATTTGTTTGAACGAGATACAGTCAGCAGTTTTAGAGATATGGCGACCGCACAGATTACTTTGTTTTTCATACAAACACTATGAAAATCAAGCAGATTCAGTATTTTAAATTACTAACTATACACAAATTAAAAGAATTTCATAGCCATGAAATATATTATAAACTAAAAGATAGTTTGTGTTGTTGGAACCAATAATTGATGTAACACACAAATGCCATTGAAATTGTAGATAAATAAAATAAGCATGAAACAAAGATTTCACACTTCGCATTGATCTTTTGGCACGTACAAATTTGTTTACGGGAAATTTTCCGATATTACCGGATTTCTTAGAACTCACGACGATTAAATGATCCAGTGTTGTAGGCACCGGCGTCGGATGTCTACTTTAGAAGCTTATTAAATCACTCGGAACATATCGTTATCGTATCTACGATCTCCGGCACTTCACACGTATATTAAATCCCCGAATTTACGTTTCGCCGAAGCTATCTCTCTCGGGCCAATTGTAAAGTAATTTTCGTAAATCAATTCGTTTAAATAAATGAAGTGGAATTGTTTAGCGTCGGCGGGCGTCGAGTGTTTCTATGATTACTCTATTGTTGTGCGAAATCTTGGGGACTTTTAGATGGTTATACGATACCGTAACTGTGATCTTTACCACAGAATAAATAATAGTACATAGGACTAAACGAACCTTGTTGAACACCAGAGTCCATCTCAAGATAATTTATTATTTAATTATCGACTTTGTATTTCAAGCTATAGAACATACAGGATTTGCCGCCTACGTATCCGAACTTTATTTTGAGACTTATTTAGGACGTGACCTAGATTCTTCTAATTATTTGTCGCACGTAGGACCTAGTTTGTTAATTAGCATTATTATAAGTTATATTTTAACCGACTTCAAAAAAAGGAGGAGGTTTCTCAATTCGACCGTATATATATATATATATATATATATATTATGTATGTTCGCGGATAACTTCGTCGTTTATAAACCGTTTTTGATTATTCTTTTTTTGTTGGAAAGGACATATCTCATGTGTCGTACTCTGGTAATTTTATTGAGGTCTGATAACTATCTCCAGAGATAAGGAGATAAACACCTCAAAATTGGTACCGAAAATTAATAGCGCGGCATTGAAGTCGGTTCTAATTAGTTTTTTAAACGATCTTATTGAATGACTTATTAAACGTAGGAAATAGAACATGTTAAAGATAAGCATCACTAAATTGTATAATGAGATCGATTCCCAACGAGGCGGAACGCTTGCCGGGTCAACCGATTGACTGACGATCTGCAGGAAGCCGTGTCGCATCATTTATCACTTTTGTGGAGCGATGAACTTGTCCTACTGGCTGCGAGGTATTCTGTGTGTGGTGAACTTGACCCCGGCGGGACACAGTGTATGTAACAGAGCAGAAGGCCGGGTCAGGGCAAATTGTGGTTAATTGTTGGAGGTTCATGCGCTCGTCAACGGTTTGTTGGAGACGGAGTGTTGGACTTTTAAATGATGAGTTTGCATCTATTGCACAGTCCATTAATAGCTGGAGCAGATGAAACGTTGCGAATGCATGATGGCAGGTACTCGTAAATCGTTTTTGTAGTTATAAGTTGATGGGTAATAAGACGGTTAAAACATGACTAAATTGTGAAGGTGAACTATGAAAACGAATTGATTCTTAATAAATTAGACTATTAGACGTTGATCTGTGATGATAATGGATAAAGGCAGATGTCTTTATTTTGTGGTAAACCAAGATTCACTAACTCCATTTTCTTTTTAGATCGGCGAATATTTTTGTTTTGTCACTTTGAGTCTTAGTACTGAGATCATTTTAAGCCAAAGAGCTAGATAATATTTCAGTACTACTTGTAAAGACAATGACACCTGTATTAACGTCCTGACTAAACTAGTTCTCACGTTACACTACACTAATTTATAAACATTATAATTTTAAACAACGCTTGTTCACACTGGAAAAACAAACTCTACACGATAAACACGTACAGAACAGACATGCTCTATCCATTGCGACCTTAACCACAGCATAAGTAAGTACCTACAACTTCAACCACTGTCCCTGACGGCACCGGTTCCTGATAAGCTTATAAGAGATTTATCTGACTGATTTCTGACAACTTTTATATGGAGCTATGCGTCAGATTAGTATCTGAATCTTCATCAAGACTGGTGAAATGAAACTGGGCCTTAGTGTCGTTGTTAGCGATTGAAATCCGACGGTATTTTTGTAACACAAGAAAGCCTGACCGGCTGTCACTGTACTTATCGAGCAAAGAGAAGTCATCGCGTCAACAATATTAACCTAGCGGTACTGTTCATGTAAGATAAGTAATTAACCTTATTATTATAAACAAATATTTAAAAACAGATTAAATAACCAATCAAAACTCCAATTTGATTGAAGTAAATTCCATTCATTCGGAGTGCGCAACATTACGGGCAACACTCAATTTGTGTTGATGTGATTTTTAATTGGATTTATTATGAACAAAGTTGAACGAAAGGGTTGGTGAGTTCACAAACAAGCGTTCAACCACAAATATACTTCGGTGACCACCTATTTCGGGGGCCGTTTCGTTTGTGCACTATTACCAAACACAATAGGTTCTATAAGTTATATGTACAACTGAAATAAACTCCCGTCTGTAAAGCAGTTTCAGTCCATTTTACTACTGCGTAGCTTTGTGCAAGGAGGAAATGTTTACTTTAGGACGCATTATGTTCTCGGGTGACCTAAATTGTGTATTTAGAATAGTTAACTATAGTATTTGAGAGTCAGAGAATTCTAGGCCTAGCGTGTTCACATCATCGCTTACCACCAGGCGAGAGAGCTTTATTATCACAATTATTCTACGTCAAAAACAGTTGAAATAGGAAAGAAGAGCGATGCAGTCACACAAATTAAACAAACCGACAAATCGGTAAATCAGTGTCTCCATTGATCGAAATTTAATCCTTCATTACCATAATGGGAACCGAGTGGAGTCCTCGCTATACATTGTAAATCACGACGAGAATGTACAACACTGTTCATTTCCGGTTCCGCTGCAAACGGTTTCCCAGAAATGTTTACATCACTAACTCATAAATAACTAGTATAGGTACATACTGGTACTTGACGTCTCAGTACTCTAGGAACTGAACTGAGTACTTGTTTAGCATTCTCAGAACGTTGCAGGAAGGGATAAATACACAAATGAAATTGCATTTGTTATTGCACCTCGTGTTGCTGATAATTCTGATCATGTGCACTATTAACATGGATCAAGCTGTGGATAGAATATAGGAGAGGATCGGTACCCACCGCTCATCAGGAAATGGATACGAGATTAATTGAAAACCTTGGTAAGTACGTACCAGGTTTCCGAATGACGTGAGCCTGGCTAGAGGAAGTGAATCCTTGAGATTAAATAAACCATTATTTACAATTGGTGTATTCATGTCTTAACCTGAACACAAAATTGGGTTCTCACGGCTGTTTCTTGATGTCGTTTCGTGTTATGCAAACAAGTCGATGAATAGCCAAAGTCCCCGTTTCTTGGAGGAATATCCTAAACTTTCCATTCGACTTGTTATACCAAGATTTTAAAGTGACAGACGCCTCCCAGAAAGTTGGCAAGCAAAGCCGAGCCCAGTCGGTTTCAGCAGTGATATAAAAGGCAAGAAATCTTATTGACGTTTTGCTGAGGCAACAAAACTATTTGGATGCATGTCGCATCACGTCGCGACACGCACGAGAAACCTCCGCTCCCACGAGGCGGTCGCACGACGACGCTTTCATTGGATACCCAACTTTTATTTTGTTATGAAATATCGATACGACTGGAACTGATCGCAGCGCACATCCCTGGAGAGACGCTCTGTCATGTTCTTATCCCGTTTGCTAGAATTTTCTATTCTAAAATAGGCGGTAAAATACCTATTAATTAGAAGACACATAGAATAACACCGACACGAAACGTTCTCAAAATGTTTATTAAGAGATTTTCTTAAGTCTACAGTAGTATACACTAATTTTATACTGAGTATTTTGGTACGTCACTTTTCCTTTTTGTCTTCTTCCTCAGATTCTGCAACAGCTTCTGGGTTCCAACTGAAGTGCGCTTTTACAACTTTCCAAACCTTGGAGAGGAACCATGCAAACATCAAAACGAACGCGACTACATCCAGGAAAAGCCTTTCGAAGATCGTGAGCCGCAGAGCAGGTGACCGAAGATGATTAGCTCCGTTGATGATAACCAGCTCGATCCAATAGAGCAGTTCCTTTTGAGGAGAGACGAGACTACCACGGAGGGATGTGGATACTTTTTTGACGTTACTTTGGTATCTGAAACGTCATTACTATTTGCATAAAAACAAATTGATCGCTATGGGTAACGAATACTCCAATAGCTTGAATGGTCAAAACTTAACATAAGTACATAAAAATCTTCGTCTCTTACACAGAAACTTACTTTCTTCTTACTAAAAACATAATAAGTTAAGCGTCTGCTTACTTGTAATTTTGCATAATTTCTTTGACGGCATCTTTGATTCTATGAGGTAAGTATTTGGTAAATCCGATTCTAATGCCGTGACCCCTCGTTGAGGCTAGATCCATAGTCAGGAACTGGTCTTCAAACATAGGTATCCCAATAATTGGCACTCCGAAGTACATAGCTTCCGTGTAGGATGTAATGCAGCCATCAGTGATAAACAACGCTGTGTTCTTGTGATCTGAAAGTTAGTGAATCACGTCATTGCAATAACCTTACTGATGTTTAAATGTTTCGTTAAATTTTAAAATCTTACTCAGAATACTCATCTGCGGCACCCTCTTGTAGACATACACATTATTTGGCAGGTTTGGTATCGGTTCCTCAAACATCCATATGACAGTCTGATAAAGCTGACCGAAAACCTCAGCCAGCTGATTTTTCATGTACCCCGGCAGGTCTTTACTTCTTACTTTAGAGCCTAGATTGACGAATATCACGCCATTGTTGGATTCGTCTAACAGCTGTTGTAATTTCTGTGGACAGTAAACGCTTCAGTTTTATTTTCTTTCTTCAGACATGTTGCGATAAAACGCTGATAATATAAATAAAATGTAGTAGATACCTTCGTTAGTAGAGCCTTGGTTGAAATTTCGACATGATGTCCTCCGACATACTTAGCACTTGATGGTAAGGACAAGACCTGCCCCAGCGAGGGTTGGGAGTTGATGAGCAGCATCGACGCATTGTAGAGCAGGTCCTCGTAGTTTGGAGGGAAACGACCTCGCAGCTGAAGAGGGTTGCGAAAAATATCATTGTATTTCGAGGCTTCCACGATGTATGTCATGTAACTGTAAAGAAACAACATACTTACCTTTGCGATTTTCTACACCTTCAAAGTCCTAAGAAACTAATTTCAGTAATGTTATAACTCAAAGCATTATATGTAAAAGTTTGAAATGTTTCATTTTCGCAAATAGTAGTTTTGATTTTTGTAAATGTTTCAAAACTATCTAGTAGGAAAACTAACAAACTCAGGCTGAGGAAAAATAATAAAACTAACATTGTGGCCATATTTCCATTTGTTCATGGAAAGACATACGAGTACACAAATAGCGTGATATACTTAGGCAGTGACTGGAAAAAAATGAGTCGATGATCGGGCTCAGTGGCTATCTTGGGAGAGGCCTACGACCAGCAGGGACTGATACCGGCCGATTATGATGTGATATACTGACTAATTCCAAACTGTCATGTAGGCCTGGTCCCTAACCCGGTCCATTCTGTCCCGCAAGGTGTAGGTGGTGACCGCGTGTCTAGCCAGGGGGTCGGCAGTGTACGCCGGGTTGGTCTGCTCCTCCATCAGCCGTAGACTTAGCCAGTTGGCGTCAGAGCCGCTGTACCAGATCAAGGGGCACTCGTATAAGGACGCCAGACTGCAAACAAAACAGGGTTTTCTCCTGCTTACTACGAATATATCTGTTACAGCTTTAAAGGGCAAAGAACATTCAAAAACCATAATTAGTCCAATTTGGTGCACTCTTCGACCCTTTGCACTTATTAGGGTCTAGCAAACAGCTTTAACAAAGATAATAAATAGTATAAAATACTCACGGAGCCAGCAATCCCGTGTAGAACCACTCAGCCACCACCAGATCGAAGGTAACATTAGGGTCCTGCAGCAGCGCGGTCACGGCAGGGTGCTGCAGCGCTTTTTCTGCGTAACTAGTGCCTGTCTCTAAGATTCTTTGCAGAGGACTAGGGTTCGGGATCAGTTCCAATAAGTTGGCGCGCTCTGCATCTGAAAGTGTTAAAAACTTATTTTTAAAAATCTATTTAACGTTTTACCAACCTATATTAACTTCTCTAAACTATATCGCTTTGTGGTAAGTGATGATGTGGTCGAATATGGTGGGCACGCTAGGCCAAGAATGGTCTGACTCTTAAGGGCTGTGTGATGCCGGAACACCGTAAGATTATGGCGGCAGATTTTTTCCTTGATGGTGGTAAGTTTAATAATTTATAGGTACCACTGTGCCCTACTGTCTACTCGACTGAAGTGTTTTTATATGTGACCATATTAACTAATATAATTCATTAAAATATATTAATTGTAGGGGTAGGACTTCTGATCAGGCGGACTGCCTGGGGCGGGACCACCACTTAGCCAATTAATTCAGCCGTGAAATAGAAATGTTTTTTCGGTTTTAATGGCAAAGTGTCCAGTGAAATTACAGGGCATGTAAAACTTAATAAGATTTTAATTTTTATGTTTCGAGGTAACAGGCGCCGCCAGAATTCTGCATGCCGCTGTAGCTGTATCGTCATCGCTTACCAACAGGTGAGCGTCGTGCTTGTCTTGTTACCTTATACAATAAAAAAATCACAAGACTTCATTCATATCGGAAAAGAAACGTCGGACTTAACTGCATAAAAAATCCATCTTAGTTCGATGTCTCGTGGCATCAAACATCTTTACGTGTTCTCCTCGCTGTTTTACATCAAACGAAATATGTGAATTATAATGCCAATTATAATTATGATTAAACTAGAAGTGCCCCGCGGCTTTGCCGGCGTTAACTACTTCTTTTATTTACTTAAAACTTATACATATTTATAAAACTTACAGGATATTGCGTGACTAAGGGAAATAGGGATTCATATTTATAAAACCCCAAAAACCATATTGATTTTTAGTCTTTTTATCAACCCCTTGCAAAAATCCTGCTACACGTATTTACTTATTTATTAAAATAACATATATATAATTAAAAATAATACCTACTTAATAATTTCAGGGGGATATAATTATTATTTTTAAAAACATCCTTTCTAAGCGGATATCAACGTCAGAACAAATATCTGCATTCTAAATTTCAGCACAATCCGGAACAATATTGATTTTCAGACTTGGTTGCCCCAGTTCACCCTCTTAGGCTGGTATTTTGAAAAAGCCTGTAACTCGTATTTGCTTATTTATTTACAGAAGTACTTGTGTGAAATTTCTAATAAAATGACTATCTAACTTTGAACCCCCGCTTCATCCCCTTAAAGAGTGAATTTTGAAAAATCCTTTCTTAGCGGATACATTGTCAAAATAACTGTCTGCTTGCCAAATTTCAGCGCAATCCGAAACAATATCGATTTCAGACTTTGTTACCCTTTTAGGGGTGGCATTTCGAAAAAGCCTGATTCACGTATTTGATTATTTATTTTCTGGAGCACTTGTAAGAATTAGTTTCGAATAGAAAAGACTATCTAATCTTGTTTCTCCATACAAACTTTGAACCCCCATTTCATCCCCTAAAGGGGTGAATTTTGGAAAATCCTTTCTTAGTACATAAAAATCCCTACGTACGTACTAACGTACTAAGACAAATATACCCTCCAAATTTCAAGTCTCTACGACCAGCGGTTTAGGCTGTGCGTTGTCTGTCAGTCAGTATGTCAGGACAAAGATTCTTATAGTTAATACTATAAGAATCTTTGTCCTGACATACTAGATATTCATGAAATCTATCTAACGATAGATTTCATGAATATCTAGTATGCACGTCATATACGGCGTCATGAAAATAAAATTAATGAATAAAATACGGAAATACCTTTAGTTACCGAACCTATGTCCACGCTCGTCAGGGCATCATGAGGTTTGATCGCAGAGTGCGGCCTCACGTATGTCACCTAAATTAAAATAAAATCTTATGTAATTTTTTTTTCGGTTAAGTTTGTACTATACAACGTTTATGTTCACATCTGTCGTGTGTAGGATCCTTTTTTTAATCGGATGTTCCAGTGGCAGAACATTTTAAGTGAAGCTATTTACTGTCGGGCCGATTTTGTCGTGTCTTTTGCCAAGCCTATTAAAAATCGGATCCGACACCCGACTGATGGGAACGAGCGTTGGGCCTGATCGTATAGCAACAATTCAATACAATTTAAAATTCTTAGCTCAGACTTATTACTAAAGTTGTATTCTTGCTGAACTGAACCCAAAATTCCCAAAAACATGTATTTATTTTTAATCTCGAAGTTGAATGTTTCACTTCTTGTAATTTATCCAAGGTTCAATAACCGGCAAGGAAATAATTGTTCAAAGCAGACGACCAGAACATCATAGCGACTATCAGACGGATTGAACCCGAACGTTCACGATCTACTTTCTAGGTTAAATCCGCTATCACACACCAGTTGCAGAAACATTTCTAAATGTTTTCATTATCAAGGCCAATCATTTTAATTCATTATTATTGAAATCAGACAAGCATCTAAGTTTTTCAACCTGATGATAAGTGATCATGCGGTCTAAGATTGTATCGTGCTTGTATGGAATTAGAAGACGGCAGTAAGACGCTGGATCGCTGACAATTGGCGAATCCTCGTAGCGCAACTGTCTTGACCTATCTTCACACCTTGTATTTTTATTTTTGACCTTTGTTGACACTGAACATCAAGCCCGAACTCGGGAAACCGAATGGTAGCATGGTTTTGTTCGGTAGTTTGAGCCACCGCCAAATATACCACCAGGGGTTACCCATTTTACCTACCTCATGTCCACCATCTAGCAGGATCTTGACAAGAGAGTCTCCGAGGACAGCATGACTATCACCCGGCACAGGAAACACCACCAGTATTCTACCTCCGACACAAGCACGCAGCCAACATAACAATAAAAACACACCGCGCATTTTGTACAACTGCGATATACTTAGCACTCACATTGTAGGTAACTATCGAGAGCAACTGTACGGGAGAGCAACGTTATCATTGATAACACATGTTGACAGACCTGTACGTATCTGACGCTTCTTATCTAAAACGTAGGTGTACCATCTGAATACAAACTGATAATGAATCGTAGGAAAGTCTTACGAGAGCAAATGATTAGGGCAAATTCTGTATTTGTAATACGTAACTATTTGTAACTTTTACTACACCAATAAAAGTTCACAGTGAGGTTGCAAGGGCCGGTGTGACTGTTGCCGCTAGACCATATATTTAGCCACGATGTTCCATTCACCATCCAAGCTTTGTAAAGCTGGAACTAAAAATCGCTAAAGGACTCATTTCTGCCCTAAAAGTGCAACATGTCCCAAACGGATGTTAGGATTGTACGGTTTATATAAATCTTAACCGGGCGGCATCGTATAGCACTTTGAGTATTCGGCCAGAAGCATGGCATGAGTAACCGAGTGTAGCAAATGTTCATAAGCGACCGTAAAACCACTTCATATGGCCGTCTTGTTTACTAGCATCATAAAAGTAATATCTATTGAGAATCACACCTTTAAAGTAAGACGTCTAATAGAATTCAGCGAACATGCGAACATCATCACGTGTCATTAGATAGTCAACACGACAGTGAAGACACCGGCTCATATTGCCAGTGAAGGGTAGACGACAACCCTAGTACCCGATACGTTAATATCTCACCGGCAGCCGCTGGTAACCACATCACCTCCACAGACACGCCAGCTTCGAACAAACATTATCTTTAAACAAGGGGATGCTGCTCTTTTGTTCCTCCTTCTATCTATCTGAACATTATTGAACGCGGAGCTGTCAGTGCCAGACTTGTAATGACGTCAGTCGTGCTCTGTACTCAAACACGAGCATTTTCTAACTTACATAACTCCATAATGAGCTAACTTACATAATTTTATAAACCTATATATGATAAATATATAAATAAATATAATATAATAAATATATACAAATCTAATGGATAAGTAGAATGTTGAAAAGCATATTCAAATTATATTGCTTTATAATTATCAATTGAGATCTTCGAGCATTTACCAAAGGAGATGTTTACGCAAGGCGTACCCCTCTGCTGGCCATATAGCCATTTTTGGCCATATGAGCGTGCGTAACTACGCTGTATTTTTTATACTGTGTGCGTGTTTCAAGCTAGTGTGCGGGATCGTTAAAGTGAGGGATTTGTGTGTGGGCAATGCGTGTTTACCTCGTCCCCCGTAAGTATCGGCAGAAAAAAATGTTTGCGGATTTCAACGTTAACATCTCCATTGGTAAATGCTCGAGGTCTGAGATAGAAAAATAAATATTTGATCTGAATATCAATTAACTTTTTCGTACCTATTACATATACATATTGAAAATCGTATAACCCGTAATTTCAATAAATTGTGGTAGCAGAATAAAAACACAACTCGTCTCTGACGATGAATTTTAATTATAGTGGAATAACACAACATATTGTTGCCAGGTGGAAATAACAAAAACCTTTCTATATAACAGGAATATCCGAGTTTATTGTGGCTGGGAGTTTAGTAAAGCTGGCCCGGGGTATTCCAGCAGGCCAGGGCAGGATTATCACCACACTTGTTCCTTTGTATTACTTTCTTTGTGCGCGCTACAATAGTTGACGTAGTTTGTAAAAACACATCTAGAAACATCGATCCAATTCCCTTAACTTTACTGATGAAAATGGGTACAGATGGAAAGTACTTCGGTACTTATTTGCCCTTTCTAAAACATCTTCCTTTCAGTGTTAAAGGCCGTAAATGGTTAGTTTCAAGTTACTGGGCAAAAACAACTGACTATAAGATACAAATTAATGGATTCCTTTCAATAAATTCGGTTCAAAGGTATTCCCTGGGCAACGAAACATTGTACACTTTGCTACTAAACTAAGTACCTACATCAGGATAAATTAGTTTACATAAAAATGTTGTTGTTGAAATATTACATTTCTAGACTCAGAATTTATAGGTTTTCTTACTGTCTGAAACAAATCAACGAAAAGCTAAATCTGATACTATAAGAATCTTTGTCCTGACATACCGACTGACTCACTGACAGACAACGCACAGCCTAAACCGCTGGTCGTAGAGACTTGAAATTTGGAGGGTATATTATTAGTCTTAGTACGCAGGGGTGTACTAAGAAAGGATTTTTCAAAATTCACCCCTTAAGGGGATGAAATGGGGGTTCAAAGTTTGTATGGAGAAAGAAGATTAGATAGTCTTTTCTATCCGAAACTTCACACAAGTGCTTCAGTATAAAAATAAGTAAATACGTGTTACAGGTTTTTTTTGAAATTTCACCCCTAAGAGGGTGAAATGGGGTAACAAAGTGTGAAAATCAATATTTTTTCGGATTGCGCTGAAATTTGGCAGGCAGATAGTTATTACAACGTTAGTTACCTCTGAAAAAGGATTTTTCAAATTCACCCCTGTAGGGGATGAAACGGGGTTCAAAGTTCGTATGGAGAAACAAGATTAGATAATCTTTTCTATTCGAAACTTCATACAAGTGCTCAAGTAAAAAAATAAGTAAATACGTGTTTCAGTTTTTTTTTTAAATCCACCCCTAAGAGGGTGAAATGGGGATAACAAAGTATGAAAATCAATATTGTTTCGGATTGCGCTGAAATTTGGCAGGCAGATAGTTATTACAAAGTTAGTTACCTCTGAGAAAGTTTTTTCCAAAATTCACCCCTGAAGGGGATGAAACGGGGGTTCAAAGTTTGTATGGAGAAACAAGATTAGATAGTATTTTCTATTCGAAACTTCATACAAGTGCTCCAGTAAAAAAATAAGTAAATACGTGTTTCAGGTTTTTTTTTTATTACACACGATATGGGGTAACAAAGTGTGAAAATCAATATTGTTTCGGATTGCGCTGAAAAGATTTTCTAAAAATTCCTCCCGGATACGGAACGGGGAATCATAGTTTGTATGGCGAAACAAGATGAGATAAAGTACGTGTTGTAGGATTTTTCGAAATGGGGTAGGCAACAAAGTCTGAAACTTTGGGTTTTTCGGGTTTTATAAATATGAACCCCGAATTGCCTTAGTCACGCGATAACATGAAAACGGGTGAACCGATTTGGCTAATTCTTTTTTGATGTTTTTATTGATAGAATCGTTTTTACAAAAGAAAAGTTTTAAGTAAATAAAAGAAGTTTTTAACGTGGGCGAAGCCACGGGACACTTCTTGTATACTCATATATTTATTATACTAATGCCCAGATGTTTGGAGGTAGTGTTCTAGCAACCAGTTGTTTGAGGCCTCAGGCAAATAACCTTCGATTGCTTTGCTCCACTAACCCTGCTAAAATATTTAAACTAACTCCTAATAAAATCAATGGTATTTAACCAATTTACGAATATTTTCACGGGTCACGGACCATTGTTTTCATCTATAACAACAAACCCAATACACATGAAAGGTTAAGCTTTCAATTAAAATTTAAATTGAGTTCATAAGCCGCCCACATTTTAACTGATCAGATTACTGCAGATAGATTAGATTATAATGGTGTGCCGCTATAATTATTATTACATAATATGGTGACGTCATTATTCTCACACGTTGTTGTTTTCAAGACAAATTATTAGATCACGTGACATACCAATCTATACTTATATAAGTACCTGCTTTTTCAATTCACTACTTCATTCTTTCCCCTAGAGAAATGTGTAAAAACCAGTAAAAACTTTTTCAATTTTGATTCTCTGTGTAAACCTAAAGTACCATAGGCCACAGAACAGATAATACGAGGCTCTCAGGGATGAAATAACTAAACAGAAACTATACTTCATTTTTCAGATCATTCAGGTCGGTTGGGTGCGTAGGTTCTAAAGGGTTTCCTTTCGGGAAAAAGGCGAAGAAGCGACAAACGTGATTATTATTAAAGGGCGACGGTAATTGCGTGCCCTCGGATTACCGGCCGCTTGTACCGCAATTAGTGCAACCCCCGGGGAGGTATACCGCCACCGACAGGAGCTAACTTTCTCAAGGCACGGTCTACGCTTTTTTTGCCGGATTTGGTATATAAAAGATATTATGCTTACTACATTTAAACCATTTTTTAAAGTAAGTTTATTGAACCTAATTGTATTTTATAATAACAACTATCTGCATGCCAAATTTCAGCGCAATCCGATACAATATTAATTTCAGAATTTGTTACCCCACTTCACCCTTTTAGGGGTGGCATTTCGAAAAAGTCTGAAATACGTATTTACTTATTTATTTACTCAAGTACTTGTGCGTAGTTTCGAATAGAAAAAACGTATCTAATATTGTTCCTCCATACAAACTTTGAACCCCGTTTCATCCCCTTAAAGAGTGCATTTTAAAAATCCTTTCTTATCGGATACCTACGTCAAAAAAACTATCTGCATGCCAAATTTCAGCGCAATCCGAAACAATATTAATTTCAGACTTTGGTTACCCTACTTCACCCTTTTAGGGGTGACATTTCAAAAAAACCTGAAACACGTATTTACTTATTTATTTACTGAAGTACTTGTGCGTAGTGTTGAATAGAATAATATCGTTTAAAAAACTAAAACGACTTCAATGCCGCGTTATTAGTTTTCAGTACCAATTTTGAGATGTTTATCTCTATATCTATAGAGATACTAATCAGACCTCGATAAAATTAACATGATACCACACTTGGGATATTTTCTTTCCAACAAAACAAGAATAATCAAAATCGGTTCATAAACGACGAAGTTATTCGCGAACAAACATAAAAAAAATAAAAGAAAACTCCTCCTTTTTTGAAGTCGGTTAAAAACTAAAGTCAATCGCCTACTTCATTTCATTTACAGTTTATTCAATTTATATATTTTTTACGCAAAAAGAAGGGGTGTTTGACATATGTATATGTGTGTGACTGTATGTGGCATCGTGGCGCCCAAACAGATAAACCGATTTTGATTTAGTTTTTTTTGTTTGATAGGTGTCTTCATAGAGAGTGTTCTTAGCTAGGCTAGCATCCTAGGTTCTTAGCTTTGTTTAAATATTATCAGCTCTTTTTTGGTTGATGAGAATACGATAGCAACTTTCGTAGCCCTTGACTGCGGACGTCAAAAAAATCAAAATGGCGCTTCTGCGCACTACCTACGTACCCGTCACTTTGCTGCTGTCTATTTGCTCCGAGCAGATCCTGTTACTTCAATGATGTTGCAAGAATATGGTAAACTTGACCTAATGCTGACACATCTCCTTCAATCTGCAGAAATTTCCTCAACTCCTCGTCTGAGATGTCGTGTTTAGGCTCATTGAAATGGTCTCAATAAACAAATTATACACATACAAATCAGTCGGGGTCATTTTAAATTGTACATTTTTGTATAATTTATAAAGTTTATTTTAATATATTACGATTAAATATTTTTTCTAGTACTTTTCGGTTAAAACAAAACTCAAACTCAAAGCATTTATTCAGTATGTAGGCAGTAATAATATTACATATAATGTATATACTATATAAACTATACATGTAATATATATACATGTCAAAATCATATAATTATTTTTGATCGTACAAAACGAAAAAAACTGGCAGTGCAAGTCGGACTCGCACTCTTAGGGTTCCATAAAACAGTAGAGTATTCTAACTATCGATTTTTCGCAACTACAAAAATAACTTTGTTATTCATAGTGTTTGTATGAAAAACAAAGTTATGTTTGCGGTCGCCATATCTCAAAAACTGCTTACTGTATCTCGTTCAAACCAATTTTCGTTGTTAGTTTTTATTGAGATCTACAGCATATATTTTTTTTAGATTTTTCACTCCCATACTTTAAATGTTAGAGGGGGGGGGGACACATTTTACCACTTTAGACGCGCCTATCTTTCAAAAGATTGACTTTGAGACAAAATGATTTTAGAAACCTCAATGTCATTTTTGAAGACCTATCCATAGACACCCCCCACGTATAGGTTTGAAGAAAAAAAATGTTTTTGTTTCAGTTCTATGTATGGGATGCCCCCCCTTAAACTTTTCTATTTTTTATTTTTGTATAAAAATCGGAAAGCGGTTCACAGAATACATCTATGTACCATGTTTCAATTCTGTAGTCTTAACAGATTCGGAATAAAATGGCTGTGACATACGGACGGACAGACAGGCAGACGGACAGACAGACAGACAGACATGACGAATCTATAAGGGTTCCGTTTTTTCCCATTCGGCTACGGAACCCTAAAAACCGACTGCACATATACCGCGATAGTGAAAGTATCCGCTAGTCATAATCATGTCATCAAGGTATACACATTTTATTTATATTGTTTATCTCCATGAATCCGGAGACGCGTTGCGTAAGTAATGGCAGTTTCTTGCAAGCCAGTTCAAACCCACATGTGATCTGTGTTTCATACCGCTAGAATCTGTGCAAAAAGAAAACCGTCGTAGAACTTGAGGGCGCGCGTGTCGATGGTTTATTTTTGTTGCGTTGACAACATTGCTCTGTAATTGCCAATACGACTAAAAATGTTTGATACCTTGATACCGGTGGTACTAGGATGGTATATACCTTCCTTGCTTACTTTTGAAAGGTAGTTCATCGTAAAGCCACGACGGTTCTCTGTTTGCACAGACTCTATTCGTAGTGTAGTGGTATGCGTAGGATCTCTACTTAGTCTGTGGTAGTGCTCCTCAACAGGCCGGCACTCGGAAACGGGCACTATGTGACGGAGGAAGGCGTTAAATATTAATAAAGCACGGCCGCGCCGGGCTTGAGCTTCATTTGTAGTTCTGATTACTTCGCCTTTATTTATGGGATTACTTTTCTTGTTACGGTTCACACGTAAGTATATTTGTATTTGATGCCGATCGGTTCTTATTATTATTGTTGCACACTCGGTGGGTTGAAACCACGGACGTCTGAAACATAAGGATGCGTGTGATTAAACTTACGGTTGGTAACCCTGCTTTAATTATGTTTATTTTAGTAGGCTGACGTCGGCGACGGTTGGATGCTAGCTAAATGGCCAGAACTTAAAAAAAAGTAACAACTTTTTTTTAAGTTCTGTCAAGCGGTAAATTATGCTTTTGCTATATATAGATTATAATTAATGTGGCTAAATTTATGATTTTTTAGATTTTATTTTAGGAGTTTTCACGTCGCTAATTCCACAAAATCAAAAGACGAAAGTCTACAATCACTACCTCCTACCCTACCTGGGGCCTTATTCAGTATGATCAATGAGATAACGCGTTCCTTAACGCGTCACGTTACGTTATTGAAAAATTGTATTCTGTATGCCACACGATAGGTAAATTATACAAAACGCGCGCGTTACACGTCCTCATATGTCACTATATTTTGACAGCTTAAAACGCGCTCATAACCTTACCCTACCGCGTTTTAATTGGCATAGAGAATACCATAACGCGGAGATAACGTAACACGGCACGGTAAGACTTTAAAATGGTCATACTGAATAAGGCCCCTGTTATGACATACGCAGCTGAAACGTGTAACGAAACGAAAATACGGATGGGCTGATCTACAAATTTAATGGAAAGGGCTATGCTCGGAGTTTTTTAAATGATTGAATCCGAAATCAGGTATACCTAATCTGATAAAAAAAACTAAAGTCATCGACATTGCTCAGCGGATTAGCAAACTGTAGTGGCAGTGGGCCGGCCATATCAGCCGAAGAAGAATAAGAACCGACAACCGAGCTCTTGAGTGGAGACCACGTATCGGCAAGCGTATTTGTATGATGCCTTCAGACTAGGTGCATGGAGCGCTGATCTTCGTAAGGCGGCTGGAAAGAGACAGAACAGAGTAGCCGAAAATCATGCTCAGTGGCGTGCAGTTGGAGAGGCCTATGTCCAGCAGTGGACTAATATAGGCTGATGATGATGATTTTCATTATTTCAGACATTATAATGCACAGAATACATAAATTCTCTCGTAGTAGGTTATCTAGGACCAAGAGGAGAGTACTATTATTACGAAGGTTTCGAAATTATATAAATCTTCTCTTCGAGGAAAATTGCACTCTACGCTTTGGACTGAAACGCTTGGTGCCAGGAGATATACGAGTAAACGAATAGCGCTTATTTTAGTGTGTAACTGTAAAAAAATGCTAACAACGATAATTTAGGTGTGTAAGTGAGCGCGGGATGTCACACTCGGAATATGTTCACGGTCTGATGCCGTGAGGACATAGACTATCTCCTTACAGATGCCACATGGCGTCGCATGCTTAGTTATAAAACGCATCAAACAGTACTGCTTTTTAGGGTTCCGTAGTCCTGACAAGACACACATCCCTTATAGTTTCATCATGTCCATCTGTCTGTATGTCTGTCTGTATGGCCGAGGTTTTGCTACGAGGCCGTTAGTACTAGAAAGCTAAAATGTTGCAAGAGTGTGTATATTATTGCGCCGACAAAGTAGTAAAATAAAATTTAGATTTTTTTTTATGTAGCTCCCCTACATAAGCGGGGATGATTTTTTTTTTTCGTCGTCGTTTTACCCCATCGTGTGGGGTATTGTTGGATAGGTCTTTTAAAATGACTTAGAGGTTGCTAATACTATATTTCGATTTAATGCTCCTTTTACAAAATATTAAACTTTAAAGTGCACATTTTTGTTCCAGTAGGGTGTCCTCCTTTCTCTAAAAGCTAAACAGCTGGCTTGAAAAATCTGGAAATATTCATGATGTTAGTGTGTTTTATGAACTTTAAAGGAAAATTATAGTGATTCAGATAACTTTTTTAGTTTAGCAGTAATAGTCGTTGAACTTGGGTGTTTGATATTTTTTTACCAAATGCAAAATCCTTAGAATAAATCCTTTAAGTTAACTAAGGTTAACGAGTTTATGTTGGGTAAAGACTTGCATTGAATAACGGGCTACTAAGGAACCCTACACTGCTCGTGGCCCGACACGCACTTGGCCGGTTTTTTTTAGTTAATATCGTTGAGTCTGACCACAACTTTAGTTTCCAACAAATCTGTGATGGATGTTTTAACGTTTTTTCACTGACATTTGAATAATATGTGCATATGTATAATATTTGATAATTCTGACACTTGGTGAAAACTAAAATGGTGGAAAGTCAAAACGCCTTTTTGTGATATGTCTTAACCGTGTCAACGTTGCTTTTTTATGTGTGTTACCTCTGAGCTCTGGAATCTGTTGAAAGATTTGTATACTTTTGTTTGGTGCTCAACAGCGTAGCTGCAGGTTGGTGCTATATACATTTTATCAACATCTTTAGAGATATGAGGCAGAGGAATACCTCAAACTTGCAACTGAAAATAATTAAAAAGTGCATGATTCCACTTTAAAGTTTTCTATACGATTGTAGGTCTTGCCATTATGTGTAGTACGTACATTTTTGTGTTTGTGCACGCTGCAACTATAAGAGGGTTATCAGTAGGAGCCTGGAGCAGGTACCGTTACCTGTGCGGTTACACATTATTGTGGGCCCACCGTTAAACTTTAGCACAAGCACTTCTTTACAACAGTACTATCTGTGCATATTTGATAACCTACAAAACTTTTCTACAGAAAAAATAGAGGAAAAGCTCTACTTTACAACATACTTTACAACAGGTACTTACTATCTGTATTATTATTGTTATATACCGGCTATAATTCACGTACCTTTAGTAGTGAACATCGCGATCTCACCGCGTGACCTCACTCCCGAGGAAGAGCGACTGACTCGCTCGAAACCTAGCTCGAGAAAATTCGACTAAAGGTACGTGAATTACAGCCGGTATATAACAATAATAATGTCACAAATTCACGATAATTTTAAAATCAAAATAACTTACTATCTGGCCTATTTGTTAATCTTCAAAACCTTTTCACAGACATAATTGTTCAGAAAAAATAAAGGAAAACATTCATCAATTAATTATAGGTTTATTATACCTTTTATTACTAGAGAAGAAGGATATACGATAGGAGCAAGATATATTTAGCCAAAATTGTATAACTATACTAAAGTGCCTACTTACGTCACTACTTCAGATCTTTCAAATCCTATTTGAAATATTTCAATACGTGTCTTTTACATTTTATCATTGCTATTAATTTTTATAAAAATTTAATTAGCTTCAGTTTTGATAAATAGTTATATTCATCTTGGAAATCTACCAATATCGTAACGTGGGGAAATTCACGCAATAAAAAATTAAACCACTTCACCGATACGAACAGATGATAGTTTCCTCGAATTGTCGGCGAGAGACTGTAAATTAAACAAGAGATAATAATATTTCTGTAGATGAATCACTTTATTAATACCTTATCTATACTAATATTATAAAGAGAGAACATTTGTATTTTTGTATCTTTGGATTTTTGTATTATTGTATGGATGTTTGTATTGATTTGGCTCAAAAACTACTGGACCGATTTAAAAGATTCTTTCACTAATATATAGAATGGACTTTCAGAATGAAAATATGCTATATATTATCCGGATTAAATCATAGGTAAATTCGTGGAGACTTATTTTACAACTTAAGTCGACAATAAAACTGTCTAGAAAACACGTTTTTACGCGACGCTGTTTAAAAGGAAAAAGTTATAAGAAATGTGTCTATCGAATATTTATAGAACTTGATAAGACCTATAAAAAAGTCTGCGATAGCATATGTCTATCTCTTCATAGTAACCATTTAATTTTTTAATTTTTAAATAAAAAACATTACATAACTTCCAAGGCTATTTTCTACAATACTGTATTAATCCTTATCAAAACAATTACGTGAATTACCTTGGTCACATATTAAAGAAATTGTCCTTTACAGTATAAAATTTAAATGAAAACTTTAGAAGATAGCACAGATTTAAAATTATGCGTCTCGAAAAATTATAAAAGTCACAGATTAGACAATAGTTCCTTCTGTAGATCTATTTCTGTAGATCCCAACCTATATAAATGAATTTGATGTCGATATAGTTTCATCTATCGTATACAACTAGCTGAGTCCCGCGGCTTCGCCCGCGTTAAAAAGTAGCCTACGGTCTTATTCATTGATATGTACTACTTATCCCTGTGCGAAATTTCTGCTAAATCTAGCCTCTGTCCAGCCGTTTAACAGTGAAGAAGTCCCAAACAACAAATACACAAACTGACTTTCGTATTTATATGACTTTGGTATTGATAATGATGTTTAAGGATGGCGGGCGAACACGCTAAGCCTAGAATGGAATGACTCCCGACTCCCGAGAGCAGTGCCGTATTATTATTTTTTTTCTATGCTGTGCTGCCGGAACACCGTAAGGTTATGGCGGCAGATTTTTTCCTTGATAGTGGTAAGCTAATTTTTGATAACAAGTGAGGCGGAACATCGATTTAATTATGCCACTACCTGTGTTCGAACACCCATGATTCATGAATGCACATACAAACTTGAGAAAATTAATTGGTATATAGCTAGGATAATAACCAGCGACCGTCGGGTTAGAAGTAAAGATAAATAACTATCCTTTACGCCAACGGGCCGTCCAATATTATGTATCAATTTCACCCGTGCAAAGCCGGGGCGGGCTGCTAGTCAATTATAAACCGAATTGTAATTTTATTAACCGACTTTAAAAAAAGGAGGAGGTTTCTTGATTCGACCGTATATATATATATATATATTTTTTTTTTTAATGTTTGTTCGCGGATAACTTCGTTGTTAATGAACCGATTTCGATTATTCTTTTTTTGTTCGAAAGGAGATATCCCAAGTGTGGTACCATGGTAATTTTATCGAGGTATGATAAGTATCTCCAGAGATATTGAGATAAACATCTCAAAATTGGTACTGAAAATGAATAGCGCGGCATTGAAGTCGGTTGTTTTTTAGTTTTTAAACGATATTATCATTTATCGTTCGGAATGGTGTTTCTCGATAGCTACGATCCAGGGGTCGATCAAGTGAACAGGTATCTACTATAGGTAAGAGTGCTACATCGTCGACCGCATCGTCACTTAACATCAGGTGAGATAGTGGTCAAATGCTTGCCTATCTAGCATAAAAAAAGTTTATTCTCATTTTTCTATATACTAATCCATGAGTGTAAGACTGCTCTAAATAGTATATGAGTTTTTTCACGATAATTTGCATAAACAAATGTTCTATCCACTTTACTATCCACATGGTGATATTGAGTCGTGGTAAGAAAGAAAGCTCGGCAGGCCTACAGTACAATAAACATTTCTGTTCGCACTCTAACCGAATACAATTTCAAAGTGCAGGTATAGGTATCACATTTCTGTTGGAAAAGTTTTCCACCTTATTCTTGCTTAACTCGGCTTCAATGTGAATTTCTGTTGGAAATCAGAATGCATTTTGTCTACAGAACTACAGCAGAAATAATATCTTAATAAAATAATAATATAATATTTAAAGAATAATATTTTGTCTAGACCTGCAGGACAGTCGGACAGAATGGACTTAGGTGACCATTTTATATACTTCATACAGTTGCTAAAATAAAAGACACATTCCGCAAGCAAGTGAAGTGCAGCCAGCATATTGAGTGGTTACACGTATCTTCAGATGACCTACCAGAATATTTTATTTTTATATTAATAGGTAACAGTGCAAGACTGTAAGGTAATTGTCTGCCTATAACAGATACTGTGGCACGCCAACCTTCAGATTACCAGAATTTTGCGCGCCACCCGTTAACCAGAGTGATATCTAGGTGTTAGCCTCACTTGGCTTATAGTTTTATGATATAAATAGGTTGGGGAAAATGTTTCTTCGCATTTTTTCAGAAAATTCATACCGTTTTGTTCGATAACTTTTTGCCATCTTGTAATGTCGGGACATGATCTCATTGCTTTAGAAATTTTGGGGCTTCTGATCAAAAAACCACGACAAGGAGTTTTGGCAGTCCTCTCGGATGTTAACCTAACACTGCCTAAAGAATTCTGAAGAGACCGAAACAGGTGGAAATCTGAAGGTGCAAGGTCAGGACTATACGGCGGATGCATTATCACCTCCCAGCCCAACTTTCTTAATTTTAGCTGAGTGGCTAAAGATGTGTGAGGTCTAGCGTTATCATGATGAAAAACCACACCTCTTCTGTTGATTAATGCCGGCTGCTTTCTGTCAACTTCTTGCTTTAATCTCAGCCCATAATAAATAATGCCCTTCCAATCCCAGCACACACACAGCATCACCTTGTTGCGAGTTAACCCGGGTTTCGCCACAGTCTGTGAAGCCTGACCGGCCTTTGACCACGACCTTTTTCGCACGTTCTTGTCGTACGTGATCCACTTTCCATCACCAGTTATCAGCTTCTGCAAAAATGGTTCGGTTTCATTACGTCTTGATAAAGAATCACAAATGAGTACACGGTTCATTAGGTTTCTTTCGGTGAGGTCGTGAGGTACCCAAATATCGAGCTTTTTTGTGTACCCAGTTTTTTTCAAATGCGCCAAATCTGTTTTGTGGTCAATTCCCAGTTCTTCAGCGTCGTAACTACTTAAATGCCGATCTTGCTCCACTTTTTTAAAAATGGCATTCATTTTATCCGTAATAGGGCGAGGTGGTACCAGAGCGAGGTGCATCTTTGACATCAAAATTTCCGGATTGAAAACGCTTAAACCAAATTTTTGCTACTCTCACAGACACTGTACCTAGGTCCATAAACATCGCACATTGTTTTCGCGGCTTGCGTTGCATTTTTACCATTTTTGTAGTAAAATTTGAAAATGTATCGAATTTCTTCATTAGATTCACTCATCTTCACAGTACGAAAAACAAATGAAAATCACACATTTTCCTTATTTGAATATGGAATTATCTTCTTTAAAATTTAAACTTTTAATGATACTAAAACCAGCCAAATACAAATAGTATAATAGCCAAAGAGATTTTATTACTAGTTCATACTTACTATAACGCGAAAATAATTTTTCCCCAACTAATATTAACAGATAGACTATTACAATGTTCGGTAAAGCAGTTGCACCAATTAAATACTGCTCTGGATTCTTCTGCGTCACCGCAGACATTAATAATTCTTGAATGAAAATAAAGTTAATGAAACAAATATATCTGCGACGGAAATAACTCAACCGAATTATAATGGGAGGCACGTGTGCTGGAAATACGCGTGACGTCACGTCCCAGCTCCTATAATAGTTTATTTAGATTATTTCGATCAACATTCATAGCTCTCCCTGATGCAATTACCACGAATTCTTGTAGCAAACTCCAGTGATTGAATCAAGAATTCTATCAATAACGGAATCGCAATCCGATCACAAAATGTAGATCTGCGTACCTATTTCCCGTTTGTAGATTAAATTGAAGGATAGGTCTCTGTGACACTTGGTTGACTGGTCATTTTGCTTTCACCGCATTACTGCGGTATTGACAAACTAAACAGGAACATTCTGTATCTACCTAGTTATTTAAAGATATAGAGGCACATACGTCGGATTACACTATTACATCCTTAATCTATATAGTTAAGAATATGAAAATCAACTTCGCGATTCTTGTTTAGCTAACATCGAATTAAGTAGTACAAAAATGTGTTGCACAGAACTAGGGAAATCCTAGATCAGTGATGTGTTGTCATCACGTTTTCTTCGCTAACATACTCACCTTAAACAACTTATGTAATTAAAAATCATAAAATATTGTTATATTTTATTAAGTAGACGTGATATACGAGCAAGTATACAAACTCAAACAATGAAACCGCCAAAGTATTAAACATTAATCTAAATGAAGCGCATGTGGCGCTACGCGCGGCAGAACTCCCAAATGTCAAGATGTAGAGATCTCTTATTATAATGAACCCGACTCCGGTAATTATTTAGTTAGCTGGCAACTCACGTGTATCGGCGGGCTCAGAAAAGAAGCCCTGTTTACTTTATTTTCATTTAGACGTGTATTTGGCTCAGCTTTCGAAACATTCCCCCGGGTCAGCTCGTGAATAGTAATTTTTTCTCCAAATAAAAGTCCATCAACGATGTTTGCGATGTGTGTCTGTATAAGGAATACATTAAGGTAATTAATGTATTTAATACAATGCAAACGATTAGTGTTAACAATTGTTAGTATACGGCGATGTCGGAAGCGACGCCGCGACGTAAGGTTCGCCGCGCGTAGACGCAAGTCTAGCGGATATGTAAAAATGTATCATCATTTATTTTTCTGTTTCCGCTACCAATAGCAACAATATAAATAACCTATCAAATCATGTGACTCGAGAAACTATAAATAATAACCGTTCGGTTAACCCCGACTCCACCTTGACACAGAGTATTAAAATGGCTACAAATAAATTCCTATCTGTCGTGAGTCACAGATGAAGGGCGTCAGATGCGGCCAGTAAAAACAAACCTTTCAATCATTGAACCGTCCGCCGCGCGTCGTGCGACTAGCCTAGCGTCTCCGGCCGCGACGTAGCAGGTAGCAGCCCGGACGCTGCTTGCGGCGACCTGGGGCCTTATTCAGTATGACCATTTTAAAGTCGTACCGTGCCGTGTTACGTTATCTCCGCGTTATGGTATTCTCTATGCCAATTAAAACGCGGTAGGGTAAGGTTATGAGCGCGTTTTGAGCTGTCAAAATATCGTGACATATGAGGACGTGTAACGCGCGCGTTTTGTATAATTTACCTATCGTGTGGCATACAGAATACAATTTTTCAATAACGTGACGTGGCGCGTTAAGGAACGCGTTATCTCATTAGTCATACTGAATAAGGCCCGTGGCCCGCATCCAACCTCTAAAGGTACGGCCATACCGCAGTGATCTGAGGGCGCGATCAAATAGTGCAGTAGTATTTGTACCGACTGGTGCAAACCAAACGCGATCTACGGCGATCAGAAAACGATTCGACGCAGATCGCACCGGTTTGGCCGTACTTTTACTGTCACCATGAAACTGTCCTTCGTCGTGGACTTTTCATATGGATACGTTTTATCATCCGTTATCATCCATACTTACTACAACTTGTAGGCACTAAGTTGTAAATATTTTCTTATTATTTACTGCGTACTTATTATTTTATGTTAGTAATCACATTTTAATTCAAACAAAATAATAACATTTATGATAGTGGCTTAGTTATATTCTATATGTATATTTGATCCGCGTTAAAAACCCTATTGTCTATAATCTACGTACAAAATTTGGCCAATTCGGTCGAGCCGTTGTGCGTGACAAGGCAATAAACAAATATGAACTAATCAAAATGAACATCGCGATCTCACTCCCGAGGAAGAGCGACGGACTTGCTCTAAACCTAGGTCGAGAAAATTCGACTAAAAGTGCGTGAATTACAGCCGGTATATAAACAAACTGACTTTCGCATTTATAATATTGGTGTTGATATGTGCTTCTTAGGATACTCGTATATCTCCTAAACTTTCCACATCTGTAACCTTGAGCAAAGATTCCAAAATTATTTCCCAGTAATACAAGACGTCATCCGCAGCTAGACTGGGATCATGCACCTAATTTTATATCATTCGCACACGTGCGCCATTTTCAGTTTAACGATATCGATAAATTGATCAGGAAATGAATAGCAGTTGCGTGTTTACTCCGATATTGGCTATTACCTAGGTTTGTACTGGACTGTTTTAAAGCTAGATTAGAGTATAAAACGGTATTCTCTCCCGTTTTTTATGACGTCATATCCGGCAGCACTTAATATCGAACGATGAGATTCAATATGAGGAGTGGTGGTGGGTGATAAAGAGGTGTCGACCTCTCTCGAGAGTGTTGAAGACGTGGAGGTTCAAAGTCACGATGAGAGTCCTCATGGTATTGATGTCGATACTTCCCCTGCACAGATCAGACACGAGACTAGGTACTCGTTTTGTTCGTTTAGGATTTTCGTGGCTTTTTAAATTACGTTAATTTTGTATTTTAGTTCGAATGCCTTGAAGAGTGCAAAGTTTATGCTTCTTAGATATTGTCACATAAAATTTAAAGAGTCATTCTTACCACTACATGTCACCTACATTCTACCAATGACATTTAAAGGGTAGTTACAGTAGGTACTACCAATGATGAAGGCGCTGTCAGATATCTTTTTCACTTATTATTTACAAAGTTAGTAAGGATTGTTTTTATCCCGAAAATCCGTACATATTTATGGACACAGTACTACCTAATGACAATTTTGCACTCCATTCCACCACCACAGACCCACATAAATACCGAGCAAAACTCGGACGCCAAGGTACTAATGTTTATTTTATTGTGTGGATTTATTTTATCTCCGAAATACATTATATGCTTGAGGAATTAGATTAACACATTCAATATAATAATTTTATTTCGTAAACAATATTTACCGAAAACGTTCCCAAAAGAAAACCTTTATATTATCCTATTGTAATACTAGAAGTGCCCCCCGGCTTAGCTCGCGTTAAAATCCTCCTTTTATTTACTTACTTAAAACTGTTCTTTTAGGAAAACGATTCTATCATTAAATACATCAAATATGAATTAGCCAAATCGGTTCACCCGTTTTCATGTTATCGCGTGACTAAGGCAAATCGGAATTCATATTTATAAAACCCGAAAAACCCACATTTTCATACTATGTTACCTACCCCATTTCGAAAAATCCTACAACACGTACTTACTTATTTATTTACAGAAGTACTTATGTGTAAAGTTTCGAATAAAACAGACTATCTTATCTTGTTTCGCCATACAAACTTTGAATCCCTGTTCCGTATCTGGGAGGAATATTTTGAAAATCGTTTCTGAGCGGATACCTATGTCATGATAACTATCTGCATTATAAATTTCAGCGCAATCCGAAACAATATTGATTTTAAGACTTTGTTACCCCAGTTCACACTCTTAGAGTGGCATTTAAAAAAAGTCTGAAACTCGTATTTACTTATTTATATACAGAACTACTTGTGTGAAATGTCGAATAAAATGACTATATAAACTTGGAGCCCCCGCTTCATCGCTTTGCCAAGTGAATTTTGAAAAATCCTTTCTTAGTGGATATCTACGTAAAAATTACTATCTGCATGCCAAATTTCAGCGCAATCCGAAACAATATTAGTTTTAGAGTTTGTACCCCTTTTAGGGGTGGCATTTCGAAGAAGCCTGAAAAACGTATTTACTTATTTATTTACTGAAGTACTTGTGCGAAGTTTCGAATAGATAATATCGTTTAAAAACTAAAAAAGAACCGACTTCAATGCCGCGCTATTCATTTTCAGTACCAATTTTGAGATGTTTATCTCAATATCTCTGGAGATACTTATTAGACCTCGATAAAATTACCATGGTACCACACTTGCGATATCTCCTTTCGAACAAAAAAAGAATAATCAAAATCGGTTCATAAACGACGAAGTTATCCGCGAACAAACATAAAAATAAAAAAAAACATATACGGTCGAATTGAGAAACCTCCTCCTTTTTTTGAAGTCGGTTAAAAATACTATCTTATCTTGTTTCTCCATACACACATTGAACCCCCGTTTCATCCCCTTCAATGGCAAATTTTGGAAAATCCTTTCATAACAGATACTAACGTCATAATAACTATCTGCATCCCAAATTTCAGCGCAATCCAAAACAATATTGATTTTCACACTTTGTTACCCTTTCAGGGGTTGAATTTCGAAAAAGCCTGAAACATGTTATTACAAATTTGTTTACTGAAGCACTTGTGTGAAGTTTCTAATAGAAAAAACTATCTAATCTTGTTTCTACATACAGACTTTTCTCACCTTTGGGATGGCTCTGCCAAATAACAGCTGACACTGGAAGCTATTGAGAGGAGAGCAAAGAAACTCATAAGCGACGACCTAGTAAGCAAGAGACTCTAGAGTCTCGCGCATCGCCGCAAAGTCGCTTGCTTATCGGTTTTCTATCGAATACATTTCGGAGAGTGTGCAATGGAACTGCATGATTTGATTCCACCATCCCCATTTTATAATCGGACATCCAGAGACACTAAAAGGCGCCACCGATTTATGGTGGATATACCATCTACCCGAACGAAGCGATTTGCTTCTTCGTTCATCATACGAACCGCCAAAGAATGGAATACTCTGCCTGAGTCTGTGTTTCCGGTTAAGTACAATATGGGGGTCTTCAAATCGCGAGTGAATAGGTATCTTCTGGGTAAGCACGCTCCATCATCGATCGCATCATCACTTAACATCAGGTGAGATAGTGATCAAGTGCTACCCAGTTCGGTATATATATTTAAAAAAAAAACTTTGAACCCCCGTTTCATCACCTTAAGGGGCAAATTTTAGAAAATCATTTTACAGAGGGAACTAACGTCGTAATAACTATCGCATGCCAAATTTCAGCGCAATACACACAGTTCACCCTCTTAGGGTTGGAATTTAAAAAAAAACTGCAACGGTTTAGGTTGTGCGTTGTCTGTCAGTCAGTCAGTCAGTCAGTCAGTCAGTCAGTATGTCAGGACAAAGATTCTTATAGTATTAAGATAAATTGAGGTCAGTACGTTATATTAAGTAACAGGTAAAGGAGCAGGAAGTTCTCGCTAATGTGAATCGTGTGAAGTGAATCGAATGTTTGGAGTCAGTACCCAGTACCTGTCTGGTACACGAACTCAACACTCGTCCTTGAGTCGCCCTGCACGACGCTATTTCAGCGCGGTTTACTGCCGCCACCACTTTACGTCAAACGTGCTGCCTGCCTCATATACGTTGCTCTGCAATTTAAAGTTTACTTCACTATAGAAGCGAACGACTTAACTTTCAGTCACTTTTCATTTCCTAAATGTAACGAATGAGGTTATAAGGAAATTAAAAATATTATTTTCTTTTTACAATAAAATGTATAATTTCGCCAACAATACAGAGGCACCGAAGCCGCGATCAGCGAATCCGACCAGAAAATTAGCTCGTTCTGTGAAACTTTTAATGACTTTCTTTTTGTAGGATTCAATAAAAAAAAGTTGATTAGTTCGCGAGACGCTACTTTGTGGACAGATCGGCCTCCGAATTATTTTCATTTCGGTTTAGTCCTGCGATCGTTTCTTTTCACATTGTTACGGGATTAAACGGGACAGCCGGCCGAAACATGAAGCTTTGCGCCCGTCTAACTTTCCCGTGTTTCGTCCGTCGACACAGTTCAAACATAAACATAAACTCGCTTCTATCGACAATTAATAAACTTGTATGTTTTGTTTAAAAGTAAACGATCGATATGGCATTGATAAATTATAAAATAAAGAGCCGGTCGTTGATTAGTTCCACAGTCAACGTTTCAATTCTGTGAGGCTTCTACGTGACCAGCTCGGCCGGGGTTTCCATTGAGATATCGCTCGCACCTCGCTGCACACTTCTACGTGACCAGCTCGGCCGGGGTTTCCATTGAGATATCGCTCGCACCTCGCTGCACACTTCTACGTGACCAGCTCAGCCGGGGTTTCCATTGAGATATCGCTCGCACCTCGCTGCACACTTCTACGTGACCAGCTCGGCCGGGGTTTCCATTGAGATATCGCTCGCACCTCGCTGCACACTTCTACGTGACCAGCTCGGCCGGGGTTTCCATTGAGATATCGCTCGCACCTCGCTGCACACTTCTACGTGACCAGCTCGGCCGGGGTTTCCATTGAGATATCGCTCGCACCTCGCTGCACACATCTACGTGACCAGCTCGGCCGGGGTTTCCATTGAGATATCGCTCGCACCTCGCTGCACACTTTTATTATAGAATACGAAATAAACGAAGCAAGCCGACGGAATCTGAAAGATTGTTTAATCAAGCTGGAATGAAATAAATTATAGTCCCGCCGCGGCCGGTAAGCTCGAGTATGAGCGCTAGCGTGCCTCATGTGTCGTCGGCTAATTAACTGCTACAAATATAAATAACTGAAGACTTTTATGTCTACTTTATTGTCACCGATTGGATCTGTTTCCTAGTCGGCTGTGAGCGTGCGTAGTTTAAATGTAACTTTTTCTATATTTGAATATTGTATTTCTGTAGGAGTGCTTTTCTAAAGTCCGCTTATGAGGTAGGAATACCGTGCCAGAGCCTGTTTATATCTATGTACAATCTGATCTTTTTGATGCATCTTGTCGGTAAGCTAATTGCATTGTGTCAGCGTCACGTTGAATTAAAGTCAGGTGTTTAGTATTTAAACGCTCCCATATCTGGCTCAAATAACAAAAACCGAGAGTGACACTGCTATAGCAGGCTTCTTTTTTTTCCAGTAGTATACTTTTATTGTTGAGTGAGGACAACTTGTGAACTAGTTGGTGTTGTAGTAGGACTTCTGCTGTAATGGTAGGATTTCTGCTAGTCCGCCTGGGGCGGTACCACCACTTTGCCAATTAATTTTCAGTCACGAAATAGGAATGTTTTTCGGTTGAAATGGCAAGGTGTCCAGTGAAATTACAGGGCATGTGAGACTCAACATCTTTATGTCTCTAGGTAACAGGCGCAGTGCAGTGACATGCAAAATTCTGGCAGTTCAGAATTTTGCATGCCGCTGTATCTGTTATAGGTAGACGCCATCGCTTACCATCAGGCGAGCGTCGTGCTTGTCCTGTTACCTTTTATCATAAAAAAAGCTAGTAGCAAAACGTTTGTATCAATATAATATGTCTATGTAAATGTAGAATATGACCACAGAAGAGCATGCATGCGACACTTTGATGCGACACTCCAGCGAGCAGCAGGCGCTTCACGAGCTTCATCATGCATATTCACGGGGTGCGGTGTACAGCGCCACTATAATACCTACCTCTCACGTGCTGTCACCTTGCTACGTGCTTGCTATCTACGGATTCATCATTAATTAATATACTTATATCTTTACATGGTGGATTAAATGTTTGATTGCCTAATTAGTATGACAAATAAAACACTTTTGACATTTCGAAAGTAGGTATATTTGGATGCCACACTAGCATAGGAAAGTAGGTATATTTGGATGCCACATTAGCATAGGAAAGTAGGTATATTTGGATGCCACACTAGCATAGGAAAGTAGGTATATTTGGATGCCACACTAGCATAGGAAAGTAGGTATATTTGGATGCCACACTAGCATAGGAAAGTAGGTATATTTGGATGCCACACTAGCATAGGAAAGTAGGTATATTTGGATGCCACACTAGCATAGGAAAGTAGGTATATTTGGATGCCACACTAGCATAGGAAAGTAGGTATATTTGGATGCCACACTAGCATAGGAAAGTAGGTATATTTGGATGCCACACTAGCATAGGAAAGTAATAAAAACTCGTAGGAAGAAGTCTTCTAATAGGTAGATAGGTACTATTTAAGATTAGAATCAAGTGATACAAGTGTTCCAGTGTCGATGTGACTTGTACTGGTGGTGAGTAAAGACACGCCTATGAGATGTATAAACAGTCCTATGTGCTAATCCAGGTCATGAACTATCTGTGTGTCAAATTTAATCGAAATCAGTTCAGTTTTGTGTGCAGGAGTAACAAACATCCATCTATCCATTCTGACTAACTTTTGCATATATAATATTAGTGGAATAGTAATGATAATACTACATTTCTCTAATAAGCTATCCTTACTATATATTTAAATAAAATAAAACATATAATAATAAATAAAATAATATAATATATAAAATAATAAATAATAAAATATATATAAAATAAAATATATAAAATAATATAATATAATATTATAAATGTGAAAGTAACTCTGTCTGTCTCTCTGTTTCGCTTTCACGCCTAAAATATTGAACCGATTTAAATGAAATTAGTTCACAGATAGGCTAGAGCCTGAGAAAGGACATAGGCTACTTATTATGCGAAAAAAGGGTTGAAAGGGGGGATGAAAAGTTGTATGGAAGTATCGTCATTTTTAGCGCTTAAGCTTTATTTAAGCTTGAAACTTACTTTTTAGGCTGTTATGACACTCAAAGTTTGTAAAAGTTTTACCTTTAAGGGTGTAAAATAACAATAGGGAATAGGGGATGAAAGTTTGTATGGTAATATTTAAAGTTTATGTAAATGTTTTATAAGTTTGCGATAAGAGACAAAATATTAGAGCTATCCTGCTGTAACATTTACGGAGTCAATATAAAATATGAAAGTGAAGTTGACTTGAGGAAGAAGGGGGGGGGGGGGCTACAGCACCGTGTAGGTGGGAAAATATACCTAAGTGTGCTTATCCTAACGGGCAGACAGAAGACGATACAGTATACGTATGCGTCTTAGCCTAAATAATTAAAAATGCTACCCATAGCACTATTCCGAACAGACGAATTCGCGGGAACAGCTAGTTATGTAATGATAACCAAAACAGCAAGCTTTAAAGGGTTGAGCATCAGTAGCAGATATCCATTAACATAAAAGCCACAAGAATCCCGCGAGCCGAGGTTGCATACTAACGAACCGTACGTAATCCTGACACTGGTGCACAGCTATAAACCATTCTAGGGTATACTCGTATTTACATAACTAACCACCTAATTACAATATTAGAGTGCGACACACGCGCCCTCCTCGTGAACACTGACAACAATTATCGACGCCTCATGCATCGGTTTACAATCATTGTCTATTACTATGTGACTCGCGGGTCAAGTGTAGCCAGAGTCAGCGCTAGCGCGGAAAATATACAACAAAGGTACGACAACTAACACTAACACTTCTAGAAATAACTACTGCGAGTACAATTTAATACAGAATATCATAGATAACATTTTCATCATAGATAACATTTTCTATGGAAATTAACATTAGTATAATTTAAAATTGTGTGAATGCGATCAAAGTTGTGTACTCATTTTACACTTAGCTATGATGTTCAGGACAGATCGAGGTAACCATTCGAGATGGTTATTCAACTATTTAACGTTACTAGTATTCAAGAATACTAGTAACGTTAAATAGTTGAATTAACCCCTCCAACTAAGCTAAATATGCTTGTGTCTGGAATGGGTTCACGTCAATAGTGCAATGGGAGGGGTGGGGATCGAACTCACGACCTCTCGATCGCCAGTCCGACACCTTATCCATTGGGCTATTGCCGCCTTATTAGATCCTAGTCAAGTACTTGCCTAGCTTCTATAGCATTAAATCTTATCGTAGTTACCTACCATTACGCCAATACTGTTTATAGCCGTGCAATGATTCAGATGACCTTATTTTTCTTCACGTAATTTCGCTGATCGCCTTGGCCATGTTTTGCGATACTAAAAACGTTCCGACAATACACGACAGGCGCCTCGGTCGGGCCCAAGTATCAGCAAAGCATGCTAATGAAGCTTTCTTACCCGACGAGTGGTAGAATGGTTTGATCGCGACGGGCGCGCGTGGCTCCAGTCAGTGGCGTGGCTAGTACGCACGAAGGCATTCACGTGGAAATTACATTAGGAGCACGTACAATTGGGTTACTCGAGGCTTTTACGACGAAATGATTGCCCTACCGACATTGACGGAAAACAATTGGGTTTTGTTTAAAAATAAATGAGTATCTGTGAAGGTAGTAACGTCGACCGGGCGGATAATATGTCCGTCCTAGCGGGGGCACGTTGTTCGTGGTCAGTGACGCCAGCGCGTCCTTTGATACATCAAACAATATATTAATTAGCTCTCTACAACGATAAAATGAAAGGTTTCTAGATACTCACTTACATAACACAATATGTTAAAATATTTTGAGAACACTGCTGCTGATATCATCGTTCAGTTTGCCTGAAACAGGTAATAAACTGCGTGATTCAGACCCTTTATTTCTCGGAGTAATCTCACCATCGATAAAGCTGGTTATTGCCTAGAAACTAGAACTATAATAAAGCGAGGAATGATGGAAGTTTTAATAGGTTCCCTATAAAAGTGCACTGTTTAGCCATATTAGAGCATTCCGGTATACGGGCGATGAATTATTCAGCTCGCCCGGTTTCTCTGGATATTGTTGTTTGGTTTACATCCAGGTCTAATATAAGTGTTAATCGCTTGTCTATTAAGCATAAAATATAATAAAATAAAAATAAAACTTCTGAATTGAGCATTTTGTCATACCAGATTTATAATATTTTAAATATTTGATGAGAAGATCTCTTACTTATCTGATAGATCTCATGTTATACATTTTTATATAATATACGTATATATGTATACGTATATACGTAATATATGTATACAATAACAGTAGTACACAGTAGTACACAGTAGCAACACCTTACGTCTTCCCTCGAGCCGAGCCTCGAGTATTTTCTATTCGAAGCTTCATACAAGTACTACAGTAAATAATATCGTTTAAAAACTAAAAAAGAACCGACTTCAATGTTCATTTTCAGTACCAATTTTGAGATGGTTATCTCAATATCTCTGGAGATACTTATCAGACCTCGATAAAATTACCATGGTACCACACTTGGGATATCTCCTTTCGAACAAAAAAAGAATAATCAAAATCGGTGCATAAATGACGAAGTTATGGTGAAGTGGGGTAACAAAGTGTGAAAATCAATATTGTTTCGGATTGCGCTGAAATTTGGCATGCAGATATTACGACGTTAGTTGTCTGTGAGAAAGGATTTTCCAAAATGTACCCCTGAAGGGGATGTAACGGGGGTTCAAAGTTTGTATGGATAAACAAGATTAGATAGTCTTTTCTATTCGACTAGGTAGGGTTAAAAGTACTTAAGTAAATTAATAAGTAAATACGTATTCAGGCTACGTTCAGGCTTTTTCGAAATTCCACCCCTAAAAGGGTGAAGTGGGGTACCAAAGTCTGAATTCAATATTGTTTCGGATTGCGCTAAAATTTGTCATACAGATAGTTATTTTGACGTAATAAAAGTAGTTTTTAACGCAGGCGAAGCCGCGGGGCACTTCTAGTGTATATAATAAGATCGTTTAAAAAACTAAAAATAACTGACTTCAATGCCGCGCTATTAATTTTCGGTACCAATTTTGAGGTGTTTATCTTCATATCTCTGAAGATACCTATCAGATCGCGGTTTAATTACTATGGTACCACACTTGAGATATTTTCTTTCCAACAAACAAATAATAATCAAAATCGGTTCATAAACGACGAAGTTATCTGCGAACAAACATTTAAAAAAATATTTATATATATACTGTCGAATTGAGAAACCTCCTCCTTTGTTTGATGTTAAAAAGACAGTTCTTCCTATCACTTATTACGAGATTAGTTTCGTTTTAGGGAGAACTTCGTCTGTATTGCTTTGTTTAGGATATTGTCAATTTGTATTATTGCGCTTACAATGTGTGTTTCTGAAGAAAATATGTCATTTGTTTCCTGTAGGCCACGCGGGCGACGCCTCGGGTATAACTCGCTAGATGGTATAATACAAAGAAGTAAAATAAAGTACCGTTCATGAAGTTCCTATAATATTAGGCACAAGTGGCTAATAGGAAGTCTCTGAGTAAGATGTATTTATCGCTTCCTCCAAGAGTGACACATAAGTGGCGGCGGTAACTTCAGTTAACTCCGCGGAAGTCTCCACCTCATTACCTGCCTGTAGAATGTAGAGTCCACATAGATTGTCGGCGAGTGCATGTGACTACCAATACTATTCATATATTTAGCTTAATTATTCTTTAGTAAGTTTATATTATAGTTGGTGTAATCTATGTACTGAATGCTAGATACGAAATATGTACTTCCTATATATCCTGAAGCTAACCGACACACGCCCCGGTGCCGTTTCACCGCTTCTTTGAAGTTAATTTCTATTGAAAAATGTCTTCAAATCTTAGTTAAACTTCAACTTCATGTAGATCAGTAAACTTTAGCCCTAATCTCTGGATTATGTCTTAGCATTGCTGATCAAAATCTGTCACACTTCATCAAACCAGAAATGACGGTAGATCTCCCCACATATAATACGCTGAAAATACGCGCGATATTATATACGAAATATCGACAACTTTATTGGCTTATATAAGTACTTAGTATGATTTTACGCGTTCTCGATATCAAGAACGACGTCGCTGCATTCGTGGTTTGCCGAGCGATATCGGTGATCTATTTATACCCAGACCATTATTAAATGCAATATTTCTCTGAACTCAGACCTCAGAATACAGAATTATCGAGAAGGCGTTAACTTACCTAAAAGTGTAGCCACTAAAACCACTTTAAATTGTTTGGCTTGGTCTAGGTGTTGCCACCTAGACCAAGTCAGATAGCGCAGTAGTATTTGTAATGACTGGTTCACACCAAACGCGATTTACGGCGATCAGAAAACGATTGAAAATCTGATCGCGAACGCGCACGCGGACGCAGGACACCGCGCTGTGGCCGTACCTTTAGTCACTCTGTGAACGTCGTTATGTCTAGATAACCTGTTTTATAAATGTTGAATCAAATTATGCGTACTATTTTCCAGGCGACTGAAATAATTTTTTGACAGACTGACTTTTAAATATTTTTTTGCCTAATTACAATTAAGTGTTTGCAACTAATAAAATAATTAGACTGTAATGATACAAAGATTTATTTCGTGAAATTAGCCTTTCTAATTTGACAAGAGATTTGATGTCTACTAAAATAAAATAAAAATGATAGACTCGGGTTTTTGTATCGGTTTTTGGACTCATAGAATCGCTCGAAATTAAGGCTTGACGCGGTTTCTAGTTTTTTCTGTATTCTGAGACGCAGACCTAAGAAGGCTGCAAAATTCGACGACGCGTTAAACTTAGTCATATCTAAAGCATTAAGTTAGTTACTCTATGCACCAATCAAGTTTATCCGGAAAAGCTTGTTCCAATCTGCTGGACCGTTACTTGAACAAGTTAATTGAGGATGCACATCCCTGGAGTCGGAGTGAGGAGCAGCGGTAATTATATCAATGTCATTAATGGCCGCGATGGCCGCCACGGCTGATCAACTTGGTAACTGTTTCTAGGACACTTGAAGGAAGGTACCTACTCACGTGATGCAATTTAGACATCACCTGGTTAACGAGGAATATCTGGCACTGAGATTAACATATTTAGGAACAAAGGAGAGCGTTTACAAAGGTAAAGTGGCCATGGCCAATCATCCAACAATATATAAAATAAAATAAAATAAAATAAAATAAAATAAAATAAAATAAAATAAAATAAAATAAAATAAAATAAAATAAAATAAAATAAAATAAAATAAAATAAAATAAAATAAAATAAGCCTTTATTGCTGCTATTTTTAACTTAATTGAACTTTTTTATGTTTTAATTAGAGGTAAGGAAACCGATTATCTTGAAGTTCTTAAACTATGTTATTATATTTTCGGCATTCAATTGGTCTCCCCTCTTAACAGCTTGTCCTTCGACAAAGGCCTCCTCTAAGGCTTTCCACTTGTTTCTATCCTTTGCTTTCCGCAGCCATTTTGGCCCTGCTACTTTCTTGAAGTCGTCTTCCCATTGCTTTGGCTGTCTTCCTCTACTTCTTCTGCTTTCTCTAGGGTACCATTTGGTTATTATTCTGGTCCATTTCTCTTTATTTTCTCTCAACATATGCCCCGTGCAGCGCCATTTCAATGTTCTGCATATTGAGTGTACTTTTCCAAATTTAGTCTTTTCTTTTATCTTTTTTAACTGTATTTTATCTCTTCTCCTTATTCCCAGTACGCTCCTTTCTATTCCATTCTGACAAATAATTATTTTATTTTGTTGTTGTTCAGTTAAGGACTAAGTTTGACATGCGTATGTAAGACATGGCAGGATGCAAGCATTGAAAACTTTTCGTTTTGCCGACATTGGCATCTCTTTATTTTTCATTATTTCGCTCAACGACCAGAATCTCTTCCAAGTGTTAGCAATTCTTCTTTCGATTTCTTTCTGCATGTTTTCTGTTGGTGATACTAATTGTCCTAAATAAATATATTCATTTACGTATTCTAATTGTTGGTTATTGGTTATAATAGCATATTTTTGTGGGGAATTGCTCATTATTTTTGTCTTTGTTATATTCATTGTGAGACCTGCGTTTGCGCTTTCGTCTGATAATTGTTGTAACATTTTTTCCAAGGCCTTCGGGCATTCTGCGAAAAGTATTAAATCGTCCGCAAATCTTAAGTGACTTAATTTCTCTCCGTTTACATTAAGCCCAAAATTATCCCAATCCAGTCTCCTAAAAATCATCTCCAACACAGCTGAGAATATCTTAGGCGAGATAGGGTCGCCTTGACGGACGCCTCTTTCAATTGGGAACTGATCACCTGTCCTTTCCATTTTTATTTGTGCTGTGCTATTCCCGTAAATGATTTTTAGTATGCGTATGTACTTTCGATGGACCCCTTGTCGCTCTAATGATTGCCATATATAGTGGTGTTCCAAGGAATCAAACGCTTTGTTGAAGTCTACAAAACCCAGATAGTATACTTTATTGTATTCTCTGTATTTCTGAAATATCTGTCGTAGAACGTGAATGTGGTCTACAGTCGAGAAGTTGCTCCTAAATCCAGCTTGGTCTTTTGGCTGATTTGCATCGAGCGTGTTAGTCAGTCTTGATAGAATTATTTTTGAAAAGATCTTATATATGTTGGACATTAAGCTCATCGGCCGATAATTGCCAATGTCAGTTTTGTCTCCTTTTTTATGTAACAAGACTATCATTGATTTCATCCAATCTTCTGGAATAGTTGCTATTCTTAATATTTCGTTGAATAAATTGGTTAGTTAGTTGCGTGTCGTCAGTCGCAGTTGTAGTGAGTTTATCATATTTGCTTTTATATAGATCCTTATAATAATCCGTGGCAATCCTTAATATTTCAAGTCTTTTGCTTGTATATTTTTTTTGTTTATCTTTCATATTGGGCATCCAATTTTTATATATTGGCAACAATATATACATATATATAAATGCAAAAGTTAGTTTGTTTGTTTTTTCTTCTCTGTGACTGATCGGTTTGACTGATTTGGATGAGATAGCCAATAAAGTAATTTCAAATTTAAATGAAAGCAAAGCTGCGGAGTGCAGCTAGTGTTAATGAAATTTTGTAACGCTGAATAAAACTTTTGAACAATACATTAAATATCCCCTATTATTTTTAAACGCTATTTCGAGGAATAGAATTGTCGTAAACTTAACAATACTTTACTATAAACAAGAGATTTACTAAATAAACTGGCCAAGTGCAAGTCGGACTCGCACTTGTAGGGTTCCGTACCACACTACAGTATTTTATAAGATCGAGTAAAAAATACTACTATCATTTTTTGCCAGCAAAAAATAATAATTAATAAACATTTTATTTCTTATAACGCCATCTAACGTCTAAAAAAGGTGTTAGGGATCGACATTTCAATATAACGCCATCTATGTGACGTTTACCTAACTAAGCGTTCATAGATGACGTGAAATGCCGAAAAAAACACGTTTCTTGTATGGAGACCCTCTATTATTTTTAACTTTATTCTGTTTTTAGTATTTGTTGTTATAGCGGTAACAGAAATACATCATCTGTGAAAATGTCAATTGTCGAACTATCATGGTCCATGAGATACAGCCTGGTGACAGACGGACAGACAGACAGACAGACAGACATAAATAAATATATTTTAAATCACCTTTTCAAGATCTTTAGGGCCAGTTTCACCGGTACCTATTAAAGTTTCAGATCTGACATAGGAAGCGTTATAAAAGCTGTCAAACATCTGTCAGATTACCTACTAGAGCTATCAGGAACCGGTGAATCTGGCTCTTAATGTAATAACCCACTAGATAGAATTTTTCTATGTTCTTCTTGACACTCGCGCTGACATGGCAAATCTAACGACGTGCCACTTATCAAAATCGGCCCACGCGTTTGGTCTCTAGAGTGCCACAAAAGAACTAACAAACAGACATACATAGAATGATAAACACATTATCTTTCCTTTGCGTCGCGCAGTCGGGTAATAAGATAAAAGCCAGATACAAATATTGGTCGCAGCCAATTGCAAAATGCAAAAGCAATTAACGGTGAAACAGGTCTGATCAAACAGGTTGCCTAGACTACTTAGTACATAGTCGTAGCGGGAGGCTTTACATCATTTTTTCCAATCAAATCATCCCACACGGAAAACATCGAGCTATTCAATACGTCCAAGTAAAGCATTACCAACATTTTTTCCTCGTACCATCTAAACGTTGTATGCCTTATTGATTCCAGCTACTCGATCCTATTAGCAATAGTTGGAAACTGGAGCCAGTCTGACCGGAGCAGCGTTCCCACCGCCGCGGACAACGGTAACTGACAACCCGCCGGGTGGACGCAGGGCCACTTCAAGGATAACTCTCACTAATAATTTATATTATAGTACCTAATTATGGCAAGCCCTATAAAAGGTGCATGACAGCACAGGATAAATAATATATGTAGTGATTTTCAAACACTCATAATATGTTGTTAGATTGATATTATTGTATTGAACGAATCCATTTTCAATTGCAATGTGCATTTATTCCTTCCACTTCTTTCTTCCATGTCCTTCCTGATTCTTTATTGGAATTAACATATCATATATAACATATCTATAATCTAGTATTGCTAAAGTATAAATCTGTGTTTACCCATGCCTTTTATTCCCTTGTGTCCCTCTCTGTCGCTCCAAAGCTCTAGGAATACTTGCAGACTTCCTGACTATATAGAATAGCATAGTCCTCAAACTCTTTACAGATCTGGTGAGGAGTTCCTTGAACCACGATACTTGCATCCGACGGTTGCTCGAGGGTGGGCTAGCGAGCTTCAGGAAGTACTTCTTGTTGACTCCTTTATATGGATTGGTGCTTCTTAAATAGGTTTATACTTCAGAGTAAGTATAATTAATAGTTACTCTGACGTTTGTACTAATGGTAAATACGAGTACTAAACCGTTCATTACAAAAACATGAACTTACTCGTACTACGAGTTTGCGAGATCCAACATTGTGGGGTGTCTGTGTATGTCAGGAGAAGACTACAAAATTAATGTTATAAATTAAATATAACTAATGTTTTAAATAAACGTTTGGCTCAGCAGCGACTAGGTGTGCTGTAGCTACGTACCTATATACAGAATCGTGTCTGAACTGTAAGGGAGGGCTTCGAGACTTTATTCCCTTTATTCGTAGACCAATCTCCATTAAAAAAGTTATAATTGTCCGCGGCTTCGGTTGATTACCCCGAGCCCCGAGCTTGGGGCTCCGGGCTCCGCGGCGGGACACTCCGTAATTTAATTTCTTTGTCAGTCGCCTGGCTTTCATTATAGACGCGGTTTCTGGTGTTTCACTTGGATTCACCTCATTATTCGAGCATTAATTATGGCTTGCAAGGTTTTTTCTAATATAAGCTTTCCGGCTGAATATCTCATGAGCGGGAACATACAAAGTAAACTGGCCAAGTGCAAGTCGACTCGCACTCGTAGGGTTCCGTAACACAGTAAAGTATTCTATAACTATGATTTTTTGCAACTATAAAATTGACTTTGTTTTTCATGGTGTTTGTATGAAAAACAAAGTTATCTTTGCGGTCGCTATATCTCAAAAATTGCTGACTGTATCTTGTTCAAACCAATTTTCGTTGTTAGTTTTTATTGAGATCTACAGCATATATTTTTTTAGATTTTTCAGTCCCATACTTTAAAAGTTAGAGGGGGGGGGACACACATTTTACCACTTTAGTCGCGCCTATCTTTCAAATGATTGACTTTAAGAAAAAAATATTTTAGAAACCTCAATGTAATTTTTAAAGACTTATCCATAGACATCCCATCATACACGTATAGGTTTGAAGAAAACATTTTTTTTTTGTTGCAGTTCCATGTATGGGATTAAAACCCTTAAACTTTTATATTTTTAATTTTTGTATAAAAATCAGAAAGCGGTTCACAGAGTACATCTATCTATCAAGTTTCAATTCTGTAGTCGTTTCGTTACCAGTTTCGGAATAAAATGGCTGTGACATACGGACGGACAGACAGACAGACAGACATGACGAATCTATAGGGGATCCGTTTTTTGCCATACGGCTACGGAGCCCTAAAAAAGTATTGTTATAAACGTTACTTTGAATGAATACTCTACCATTCAATGATTCCATAAATTCGCAAATATTTAATAACTAGCTGGCCCGGCGAACTTCGTACCACCTAACCACAGATATCGCATATACAATAGATAACGCCTAGTATCACGATTTGTATTGAAACCGAGCGTGCCAACTTTTTAACACCTACTGTGACGTCACAGCCGAAATTTAGGGATGGGAAATCCAAACCGATTCAAAGATATCGATGCCGCCGATGCCCCTCCGTCTCGCTACGATTCCAAGGATTCAACTGGAACCGCCGCCGTGATCGTCTCGCTCATACTCATACATTTATATATCTGTGGCTCCGCGCTTGCCCCCGCCGTCCACGCCAGCAATCACCAGTACAGACCATAATAATATAATATAAAAATATATTACATTTATTAATGATATTTCTTTGAAAAACAAGGGATTATTAGTACAGACATGCATGTTAAGAAATAGTCGTGATTTTTAGGGTTCCGAACCCAAAGGGTACCAACGGAACCCTATTACTGAGACTCCACTGTCCGTCTGTCTGTCTGTATGTCTGTATGTCTGTATGTCTGTATGTCTGTATGTCTGTATGTCTGTATGTCTGTATGTCTGTATGTCTGTATGTCTGTATGTCTGTATGTCTGTATGTCTGTATGTCTGTATGTCTGTATGTCTGTATGTCTGTATGTCTGTATGTCTGTATGTCTGTATGTCTGTATGTCTGTATGTCTGTATGTCTGTATGTCTGTATGTCTGTATGTCTGTATGTCTGTATGTCTGTATGTCTGTATGTCTGTATGTCTGTATGTCTGTATGTCTGTATGTCTGTATGTCTGTATGTCTGTATGTCTGTATGTCTGTATGTCTGTATGTCTGTATGTCTGTATGTCTGTATGTCTGTATGTCTGTATGTCTGTATGTCTGTATGTCTGTATGTCTGTATGTCTGTATGTCTGTATGTCTGTATGTCTGTATGTCTGTATGTCTGTATGTCTGTATGTCTGTATGTCTGTATGTCTGCATGTCTGTATGTCTGTATGTCTGTATGTCTGTATGTCTGTATGTCTGTATGTCTGTATGTCTGTATGTCTGTATGTCTGTATGTCTGTATGTCTGTATGTCTGTATGTCTGTACGTCTGTACGTCTGTACGTCTGTACGTCTGTATGTCTGTATGTCTGTATGTCTGTATGTCTGTATGTCTGTATGTCTGTATGTCTGTATGTCTGTATGTCTGTATGTCTGTATGTCTGTATGTCTGTATGTCTGTATGTCTGTATGTCTGTATGTCTGAATGTCTGTATGTCTGTATGACTGTATGACTGTATGTCTGTATGTCTGTATGTCTGTATGTCTGTATGTCTGTATGTCTGTATGTCTGTATGTCTGTATGTCTGTATGTCTGTATGTCTGTATGTCTGTATGTCTGTATGTCTGTATGTCTGTATGTCTGTATGTCTGTATGACTGTATGTCTGTATGTCTGTATGTCTGTATGTCTGTATGTCTGTATGTCTGTATGTCTGTATGTCTGTATGTCTGTATGTCTGTATGTCTGTATGTCTGTATGTCTGTATGTCTGTATGTCTGTATGTCTGTATGTCTGTATGTCTGTATGTCTGTATGTCTGTATGTCTGTATGTCTGTATGTCTGTATGTCTGTATGTCTGTATGTCTGTATGTCTGTATGTCTGTATGTCTGTATGTCTGTATGTCTGTATGTCTGTATGTCTGTATGTCTGTATGTCTGTATGTCTGTATGTCTGTATGTCTGTATGTCTGTATGTCTGTATGTCTGTATGTCTGTATGTCTGTATGTCTGTATGTCTGTATGTCTGTATGTCTGTATGTCTGTATGTCTGTATGTCTGTATGTCTGTATGTCTGTATGTCTGTATGTCTGTATGTCTGTATGTCTGTATGTCTGTATGTCTGTATGTCTGTATGTCTGTATGTCTGTATGTCTGTATGTCTGTATGTCTGTATGTCTGTATGTCTGTATGTCTGTATGTCTGTATGTCTGTATGTCTGTATGTCTGTATGTCTGTATGTCTGTATGTCTGTATGTCTGTATGTCTGTCTGTCTGTCTTCCCGTCTGTCACCAGGCTGTATGTCATGAACCGTGATTGTTAGACGGTTGAAATTTTCACTGATGATGTATTTCTGTTGCCGCTATAATAACAAATACTAAGAACAGAACAAAGTTAAAAATTAAAGGGTTTAAAACAAAAAACGTGTTTTTAAAGATAGCGCCATCTAGCATCATATATGGCGCACGTGTTTACCTTAATCTCGGAATCTGAATCAAAATCTCGGAAACGGCTCCAACGATTAAATAAAATTTAGCATACAGGGGATTTCGGGGACGATAAATCCATCTAGCTAGGATTCATTTTCAGAAAATGTTGTTTTATTCGTGTTTTCAATAATCAACTTTATCGATAATCAACTTAAAATATGACTCTTCCCGACATCTATTGGCGAGTAGAAGTAGCTTTAGTGTTATTTTACTAAGTTGGTGTTAGGAGTTCGTTAGATATTCGTTAGATGGCGTTCGGAACCCTCCGTGTGCGGGACAAAAGTCTGACTCGCACTTGGCCATTTTTATTTTGTGTTATCAAAAACTTTTGATAACCTAAAAATCACAAATCGATTAACATGAATGACATCGATTTTCTGACAGACGAATGATATTAAACGGAATTATAAAATAAAGAATATTTTAATTGTATCCCGCTCCGGCTCATACTTACCCGGTACAAAGGTTGGCCATTGCTATCTTACGCGGAATGGGTACCATTGCACACCGGGTACAGTTAATAGGGCTGGGTTATTTTAATTTTGATAGTGTGAATAATTTGAGAATTTGTTTATTAATGAAGTTTATCTTTGAATATGTATATTTCATTGAATTTTAAAATAGTGTTATTATTCTTAAAAAAATGCTTCTTACACTTTGCTTACAGGTACCTACTTATAAAGATGTAACTAGCATATGAGATGTAACTTATGAATAATCATATTTTACGTGCTGTGGGCTATCGAAACAAAAATATCGGGAAATAAAACCAGAGAAAACATTTTAGAACCCAAAAGAAGAGTAAAATAAGAACACTTATTTATTTATGACCTTGTTTTTATTAACAACTAGCTGTACCCATGACTTCGTCCGCGTGGAATAGTGTCTTTGGGTAGCATTTTCCACCGACTTCTAAAAAGAAGGAGGTTCTCAATTCGTCTGTATGTGTTTTTTTCTATTTATTTTGTGTGTATATTTTACACGATTACTCCGTCAATTGTGAACCGATTCGAATGATTATTTTTGTAATCGAATAAAATTACAATGGGACCAGCGTAGGGTACGTTTCCGAGGTGGTCCCATTGTAATTTCATCGAGATCTGATAAAAAGCTCGGTCAACCAGATATTTAATAATATTAATTACTACTATTAATATAACTACCATGTAATACTATTCTACCTTTGTTTTAACGTTTACTTAGTTGGTGTTCGGTTCGGAACCTTCCGTGTGCGGGACAAAAGTCTGACTCGCACTTGGCCAGTTTTATTTTATAATGGTTTATATCATTCGTCTGTCCGATATCAAGTAAAATCGATTATTGATATATGTTGTAGAACGAACAACAATAGTCGCGAAATTTGACAGACGAATGAGTAATTGCCTGTACAGTCTGGCAAGTATAACTTGGCGTGCCTGTGCGCCACTGTGCTTTTACTTTGTACTTTGATAACACTTTCTCTTAAACCACTTTTAATTACTTTTGGCATTATTGAACTATTTTAATGTAGCAGATTTATCAACAATAATGTCGCGGTAATCTCTCAAACGTCAAACTCACAGTTTCCATTAAACTAATTAGTTATTATAAAATAATTAATTAGTTAAAACCACCACCGCCAAGTTATACTTGTGGCACTGTACCACGAAGTCGAAGCGATCGCGAGAGTATCCCTAGTTCCCATTTATAGTAGATATTTTTAAAATCTACATGACTTGAATTCACAAAAACTTGAAGAATTTTTAATTGACTTACTACTTGACACGGGCTAAATAGTTATAAATAAAATATCTAACTGAAATATTTAACTGTAATATTTAACCGAAACATTCAACTAAAATATTCAACCAAAACATTCAACATAAATATCTAACTGAAATATTAAAGTGAAACGAGTTGGGAGCGACGGAGTCGGCAGTCGCAGCGTCGTCGAGTGAAGGCAGCGACGCAGCAAGTCGGCGCCTGCACCAGGGACAAACGACCTGCGATGCTCTGCTATCCACTACACCCGTACACACCACGAGCTCCACTCCCAGCCACTGAAATATTTAACAGAAATATTTAACCGAAATATTTAACCGAAATATTTAACCGAAATATTTAACCGAAACATTTAACTAAAATACTTTAACCGAATATTTAACTGAAATGTTTAACCGAAATGTTTAACAGAAATGTTTTAACCGAAATATCCAACCGAATATTTAACCGAAATATTAAACCGAAATATCCAGTTATAAATATTTAAATACGGGACTTATCGCGCCTAAAACATAAATCTTATCTACTCGACGTTTCGACCAAGTTGCATTGATCGTGGTCACGAGACGACTGAATGTTGTGAGTGTCCGCACCGCTATTTATAGGAGAGATCGTTGGAAACTACCCTCAATTAATTTAATTTTTAATTTTTATCAGAGTTGCCGCAGACGGGCTAAATACACTAATCGTGTGGAGCCATAATTATACCAAAAAAATACGCGATAATCCGAATATTGTAATGCTATCCACATATGGGAAGCATTTTTATACTTGCCACTGGCTAAATACACTAATCGTGTGGAGCTATACCTAATTATACAAAAAAAAAAATACGGCGGGATAAACAATTGAACATCAAATAATTGGCCGTTTTTAAACCCAGGAACATTTTGGCAAAATATTTTTTCTTATATAATTTTTTTAGGTCAATTATTCATTGTTTTTATTAGGGTTCCGTACCCAAAGGGTACCAACGGAACCCTATTACTGAGACTCCGCTGTCCGTCTGTCTGTCTGTCTGTCTGTATGTCTGTCTGTCTGTCTGTCTGTCTGTCTGTCTGTCTGTCTGTCTGTCTGTTTGTCTGTCTGTCTGTCTGTCTGTCCGTCTGTCACCAGGCTGTATCTCATGAACTGTGATATTTAGACGGTTGAAATGTTCACAGATGATTATTTCTATTGCCGCTATAACAACAAATACTAAAAACAGAACAAAGTTAAAAATTAAAGGGGGTCCCCATACAAAAAACGTGTTTTTACTATAGCGCCATCTATGAACGATGGTAACCAACAAAAAGGTCACTGACCTTTGTGTTGACGTTCACATGGTGGGTGTTAGAAGTTTGTTCGACATTCATTAGATGGCGTTGTATTAAATAAGCATGTTTAGTATTGACACGGTATTGACACGGTATTTATATATATCGATGTTCTCTGATACTTCTTCTCGCCAATAGATGTCGGGAAGAGTCATATTTTAAGTTGATTATTGAAAACACGAATAAAACAAAATTTTCTGAAAATGAATCGTAGATCGATTTATCGCCCCCGAAATCCTCTGTATACTAAACTTTATTTAATCGTTGGAGCCGTTTCCGAGATTCAGATTCAGATTCCTAGATTAAGGTAAACACGATAGCGCCATCTATAATGATTAGATGGCGTAGAAGGACATAGATGGCGCTATCGTAAAAAACACGGTTTATGTTTTAAAACCTTTAATTTTTAACTTTGTTCTGTTCTTAGTATTTGTTATTATAGCGGCAATAGAAATACATCATCTGTGAAAATTTCAACCGTCTAACTATCACGGTTCATGAGATACAGCCTGGTGACAGACGGACAGACAGACAGACAGACAGACAGACGGACAGCGGAGTCTCAGTAATAGGGTTCCGTTGGTACCCTTTGGATTCGGAACCCTAGAAACCGACTTCACATGCCGCGATAATCAAATTATACAGTAGTGTAGTCAGTATCATGTCATCAAGGTATACAAATGCATCGATTTCGAGTTTAAGAGATGTTTATCTCCATATCTTCGGAGATTATTATCAGATTTCAATAAAATTTGAATTTGACCAAAGGGGAGGCATAATCTCTCAAACAAAAAAATAATTTTTCAAATCAGTTAAGATTTGACGGAGTTCTGAGGCAGGCCTCCCTCACTCGCCCATAGCTACAGCGTTTTATATACCAGCCAGCCTTATATACCAGCGATACCAGCGCCGGCGCTGGTATCGCCAGTCGCTTGTCACTGCTTACGCGCTCGCAACGTATGTTATTAATAAAATGTCTGGAGTATTGCTCATCTCACGGATGTCAATCGAAATCAGGAGAAAAGTCCCTATATTTTTTTAAATTACCCGTAGATAAAAGATAAGCTTTAATTTAATTTAAAAAACAAGAATTAAATGTAGATCAAAAGATTAGTGCCTAGCTCAATTGTTTTCATTGTTATTGTTAATAATAAGCATTTTTGTGAGGTAAATAAAAGGCATTCATTTTATATATTATTTTATTGAGTCAACCCTTCACTAATGCATATCGTATCGGGCGCGCGCCGGTCCATCGCGCGCTGAACGAAGTAATAACAACGCCAAGTCGAGCGCCTTAGACACATATTTGCTTGTATTGTCTGAAATAAACGTTGGTATTGTGTTTTTGTTGGGGAGTGAAATATCTGTTACGTTGTAATTATTATATAATCTGTGTCTAAGGTAAGAAAATTAAAAAAATGAACTGGCCAAGTGCGAGTCGGACTCGCGTACGTAGGGTTCCGATTGAACAAAATTTGCCGGAAAAATTAAGTATCTACATAGTTTCAACATCGATATATATAAATACCGTGTCAATACCGTGTCAATACTAAACATGCTTATTTAATACAACGCCATCTAATGAATGTCGAACAAACTTCTAACACCCACCATGTGAACGTCAACACAAAGGTCAGTGACCTTTGTGTTGACGTTCACATGGTACACAGGTACACAGAGGTACACAGAGGATTTCGGGGGCGATAAATCGATCTACGATTCATTTTCAGAAAATTTTGTTTTATTCGTGTTTTCAATAATCAACTTAAAATATGACTCTTCCCGACATCTATTGGCGAGAAGAAGTAGCTTTAGTGTTATTTTACTTAGTTGGTGTTAGAAGTTCGTTAGATATTCGTTAGATGGCGTTCGGAACCCTCCGTGTGCGGGACAAAAGTCTGAGTCGCACTTGGCCAGTTTTATTATACTTATTATCCTATTCCTGACAAAGACAATTCCAAAAATACAAAAATCTTAAAATTGGTTCAGCCGTTCTTGAGTTATAAGTGTGGTAACTAACACGACTTTTTTTATATATATATAGATTCAGTCACCGGTAAGTCCTACCTAACATTGTTAGTAGAATTCCCGCCCCTCAATCATACTTCAAATATGAAAATCACTATAACTGTTATAAATGAATAATTAATATCAATTATGTGTTGACGTAGCCAAGTGCATTGTATGTCTAAAAATAATTAACAAAATGAATATGACCTGTAAGTACTAATATTTGTACTGCGTTAAGATCATAGATTTTATCTCTTCAATCAACAAACACAACGACAGCTGTATTAACCTTATCTACAGAAACTTTACAACCAAATCGATGGCTAAGAATATCTCTGAGTAGGTACGTTAACATATGGTAATCCATTGTTATGTACAATGTAAAATGTCACCGAGCCGATGGGACTCGAAGTTACAATTAGCACTTAGTACTTTATCCCAATCAAACTTTCATTTTATAAGTTATTATAAAATTTGATAAGTACTTCATTAATTTCAAACTATGTTATGTAATGCATGTTGCGAATGAATTTTTTTTATGAATAAATTTAATGAATTATGAATTAATTGTACTTTGTGTAATAATAATCGCACTAAAAACATTTTCATGTAAAATGTAGTCAAGACGAGACCCTGTCGCATTGTCAACAAGTTATCAGATCTCATGTAGAGCCAAGCTGCTAACTCTAGACGCCATAAACAAGTTCTAACTTCGCAAACTCTACATCTTAGTCAAAATATGTGGCTTGAAGACGATTTCAGATAACACTTGAAGAAACATAATGTATAGTAGACAGAGTCCCCGTGTCCATGGTAAGTGGTAGTATTCTATGTCCGTACACCGGGTACTCTCGTGGATGGACGCTGGCACTCTGTGACAATACAATGAATGAGCACGATATGTTCTCACTCCGCACTCCGCACCTCTCCCACGGATTCAATAAACGTAGCAGATTGTTTTAGCACTGACGTCCGTCTGGTAGCTTGGCAATGGAACTTCTGCGTATATAATGTGTAACTTTGTAGTAATACTTGGCATTTTTTTATCAACACACCTGATCGTTAGTTGAGAGTGATAGTAAGATACTGGTGCGTTTGCACGAATTAACGAATAAACGATTGATCAATTAATCGTTTCTATTCATATGAATACAATACAACCTATACGACAAGTAGTGTGGGTACAAGTCACACGGGTAGCAATTTATAATGTCATGTTACGTCTACAGAGATGCCAGGACTAATGTCGGAGTGGTTGTAGACACAATAACCTCCATACATCGGAAATGTATTCCGGAACAATTCAACAATTGCGGCGGAGCCCCGGCCTTCGCATCTCCTCACCTTGCCCTCATACGGAATGAGTCGTACGAAATTCGCGGACATGATGTGAATGTAGACTACACCTGAGAGACGCACGACGGCTATTTTGTAAAAAAGATTTTTTGTTGATGGTTATTTAGGAAAACACAACTACACTACATTTAATAAACATATTTTCGCGCTAGTCCATGAACCGCAGGCTTAGCTGAAAACCAGCGTCTAGGTGTAACCCCAGACATTATAAAAGAAGCAATCGCGTTTAGGATACTATTCCAATGAATAATATAATATCGTTTAAAAACTAAAAAACAACCGACTGCAATGCCGCGCTATTCATTTTCAGTACCAATTTTGAGATGTTTATCTCAATATCTCTGGAGATACTTATCATACCTCGATAAAATTCGTTTTCCTTTCGAACAAAAAAAGAATAATCGAAATCGGTTCATAAACGACGAAGTTATCCGCGAACAAACATAAAAAAATATATATATATATATATATATATATATATATATACGGTCGAATTGAGAAACCTCCTCCTTTTTTTGAAGTCGGTTAAAAAATATACGGTCGAATTGAGAAACCTCCTCCTTTTTTTGAAGTCGGTTAAAAACTTATTCGAAATCTTACCAAAAATGCACAAAAATCTCGTTCTACCGCATATTACAGAACGAACGATCAAACAGTAGGAATAGCAAATAGCCCTCCGCAAGGCGTCAGGACATATGTTTAAAGAGGTAATATATTGGGACAATCGTTTGGGGAAGCTCGGAATTGTTTTTGTTACTGAACGGCTCAGAAAATCTCATTGATTTTGGCCCATTCGTCTGAGTTGTTATATTAGAGAAACCAGTGTGAATAATGTATCTACAAATAAATATGCATTTGTGATAACGCGTGCAGTTCTCGTCAACAGCACGTCACGTCACGATGTAAACATTGTACCGTGATCGTACCACCTGCCAGGAGTTCGCAAGGAGGCCAGGAACTCGGGTGTTGTCTGTCAACAGCGTTACAACTTTTAGGTAAGGCAGAAGGAGGATATCTGGATACTAAATAGCGACACATTTACTATAATACACTCAAGATCTCGCGAGCACCTAATTGGTAAGTGCTACATTTGACTATAGAAACTAGATTTGTATTTATTTAAGCTTCGCCGTAAAATCACAACATACTTAATAGCACTACGGTAAAATTGTGGATTTCTAGTTTAATACCTATACAAAACTTAGTTGTCGCACGACATTCGTTCGTAGTTAGTTTTGTAGAAATCTTACAAAATACAACTCGGAAACTAAATAATAACCTAACCTTCTGCAAAAATATATTTTCAATTCTTATTTTACTGGAAAATATAAATAAGTCATGTATAAATAAAATGTGTAATTTTCAATAAACATATTATGATAAAGTGTCACGAGTCTAGGTCACTGTCACATTATTTTGATAAAGTCTTGCAATCAGTGGAGCCCGGCATCTACATTCATAAATTACAATAAGAAAACCGTCTCGGTTGTCGGAACACCGTGTTATATATACGTCGACTCCCGCGCCTGCTCGCCGTCACATCGACGCCGGAAAATCACTCCCTGATAAATATACCCATGCCATGTATTTTCAAAAATATACTAATGTTGGTGGAAACCCACGGTCAACATCACATCGAAATGAATATAAGTTTGTCCATCTCAATAAAAGCTGGTCGAGTACAAGTTGGATTCGTAACTCGGACTAAATTACAAAATACAATATTGTGCGAGAATCGAACTTGCTACATTATCCACTGGGTCGTGGACTTATAAGCTCTTATGTACTAACTACTTGAGATGAAATAACAACTTCAATTAATAAAATAAATACCTACCAACACAAAAAAGTCTGCACGTTAAGATTATTAACAAACTGAATTGGCTATTGAGGGTTCGGTGGTGTCGTGTAAGAATGGTCCGCTTTGATGCCAGAGGTACCGGGTTCAATCCCCGCCGTGCACCAATTCATTTTTCTATCGAAAAATGTATGTGCGCTTTTCACAGTGGCCCTCCGGTGAAGGAAAAACATCGTCAAGAACCCAGCTACCACCCTCAAGTTAGAAAAATCTGTCGCCAAACATCTAACGTGTTCTGGCAGCTATATTTGAGAGCCAGTTCCCAACCTAGGCCTAGCGTGCTACCATCCTCGACCGTATCATCACTTACCAACAGGTGAGATAGTGGTCAGACGCTAGTCTATATGATATAAATAAAAAAACAACCACGGAAGCGAAGGGAGTTGAGTTAAATTAGGCAAAAGCTTATAAGAGTGTAGTTTTTCGAAGAAACTTTTCCAAAATGATGGATAAAGTTCGAATATTTGAATAGCCAGCTAAGACTTCTGTGAACCTATTTTGCACGTTTGTTAAGACTCAATTATTTTATGTCTTATCACTAACAATAAAATAATAATTTGTCAAAGCCTCAGAGCTCGCGGGGGCGAAATTTAATGGTAACCGCTGCCGGGACGGCAATTAGTGTCGCCCGACACTCCAATCATCTTTGATTCTGCGAAAACCTTCGCTAATTCACGTCTTTTCAACGTTCCCTTTCATAAATATAATTCAGGGAAACAAAACGCCAAAGTTGGTGCATATTTTTCAGTTAAAGTGTCGGCGCTGAACTTGTATTAAAAGCGCTAAAGTGAAAAATGTATAATTAGTAGACAATCTTCTGAATAATTTGACTAACGGCCGTTTTCAGGACGCGATCTGTCTTCGGAACCTACAGAAAGTTTTTCTGATAATTTATTCTTCATAAATCTAAAGTTGACAACCAACGTCTCGCAAACATTCGATTAATGCTGATGAATGCACTAAAAATTAAAAATTAATAAAGCTATTGTACATAAATTGAAGATTAATTGAAATGTGTTTTAAATTGTGTTTATGGGTGGGTGTACAGAACCTGAATAAATAAATTTTAATTTTTTTGAAAAATGCTCCTCCGAAGTTAACTCGAATGTGTCTCAGTCACGCAGACAAACAGACGTGCTGATGTCCGAACACATGCGTCTCTGTCCGACTAATGTGCTCCCGAATGTGAACGCATTAAATTGACTAATCGTATCATGTAAATTGAAACGATATAAATAAACAATTTGGGTTGCTCGTCGCTGAATTTAATATTTGTATGTACCTCCGTCTATTTAATATAATCTCTAGAAACTTTTTGCTCGTTGAATATATGTTTCTATCCAGGTCGTCAGTCGGAGGTGCCCATCATCAGTCAGCCCGTTGTAACGTGCTCACCGCCAGCGTGTTACACAAACAAACCTAATGTACAAATCATAATATTCCGGCGATGCATAACGCATAAAAATATTTATCGGTTCGGAGCTAAAGGGGTCAATGTCCAATAAATACGTAACCCACAAACGTATCGGGTGCGCATAATCTTGCGTCTTCTGTGCGGTTGGCGCCGGCGCCGCGTTGACGCATGCGCACCGCGCGCCCGCCGCGACGCACAACTGGACACACTAATGTGTTTCCCTTTTTTCGAAATAGCATAAAGAGAATATTAAAAATCTCACACATATTTCAATGCTGTAGAGCTGTCGGACCGGGCTACGTTCTATCGGGATATGGATGTCTATTCACACATCATATACCATTGTAATTTTAAACGGAGTGGTTTATAAAATATATTTGAATGCGCTTCCGCGCAATAAAACATCTGGAGAACTTAATTGCCGTCTCTCCCATGAATGGATGCGAGAAATAACCACGGACAAAAGCTAGGAAGTAGGTGAGGAGCGACGACGGATCCTGAATGGCACACTGATGGATGTATAGACGCGCGGTGCCCGGCATCCGGTGCCGCTCCTGAGGTCGACGGACTGAGATGCAACCACACACGCAGGAGAAGCCCGTCCTACGTCATTACTTGTACAGTGTACTGTACCTACCCACCTGGTTAAGTACAGTACCTACACTGTAACTGTATATATAGATACAGTTCGGCAGGTAGAAACGCTATTTCACACATCGACGATCATTATTTAGATCGTTGGGATTTGACGTTGAGATTATAACTTTTAGAAAGACCACTTAAAATAGAACATGAATCTTCAATATTGTTGGTTTAAATGCTGTGAGTACCGTTGCAATGTCATGACATGGTAGATGATATCATTACCTACCTAGATAAATTGATTTTTATTACAATAAAGTGTTCATCTAAATATCTATACAAAAAATAAAATCTGAGGACTAATATAAAACTGGATAGTTTTGACAATGGGCGGTCTTATTGCTTAGAGCGATCTCTACCAGACAACCTTTGGATGGACAGGAGTTTGTTACATAAATGCGGTCGGTGGCATACAATACCTGCAAAAATCTAATACGGCTTAACTTAACAAAAACTTACATCCAAATGTACTACAGTAATATAGATATAATATATCAATAATAATAAACCTATATAAACATACGAAATTAATATAATACAATAATTGATAGGATGACAATATTTGATGAAAAACTTTGATGAAATATTTGATGATTGATAGGACGCTAGCCAACTAGTGTTACACAGCCCTAGAGACGCAGATTTTTCTACGCCTGCCGTTTTCACCATCTTTGACCACATCATCGCTTACCATCAGGCGAGATAATGGTCAAACACTAGCCTATTACAAATAAAAAAATAAAATCATAAACAGTGCTCATAAGCTATATTTGTAAATATTGGAGGGTTTCTCTGATGCCGACGGGGAGTTCATTCCGCAGATGGACTGCCTTCATACAAATAAATTATAAGTAAAAAATATATTTAAAAACAAGCTTTTATCTGGGACAATTAACTAAAATGTTAAAAATAAATTCTAGTAATTATTTGGCGTGTAGGTACTTACCTATATTCTTAAAAGCTTGAAGCACTACCCGTTTTTCAGGCTAGGTAATTAATATACTTCGGTGCCTCAAGCTTTTAAAAATATAGGTAAGGACCTACACGCCAAATACTTACTAGAATTTATTTTTAACATTTTAATTCACTGTCCCAGATAAAAGCTTGTTTTTAAAAATATTTTTTACTTATAATTTATTTTTAACTTTTTAGTAGGTAGGTAGATACCGACTACCTACCCACTACCTAAATATTTAAGAGAAGGCGTGATGTTTTAAAATATTCCACGGATATTTGATGTGATTATGGGTAAAGTGTTCTTCAAGGAAAATCAATCGACTCGGTGGGGCTATGTTGCTTTATAACAGAAATGCCATGGCCACCTTACAGCTTCATCATCAGATCCTGGCTATCATTTAAGTGTAAAGTGCTCCTCAAGACGAATCATTTGAGCCCAAATTCACTGGGGTTACGTTATTTTATCACAGAGATGCCGTGGCCACCTTCCAGCTTCATCACCAGTCGCTAAATATCATCTAGGTGTAAAGTTCTCTTCAAGACGAATCAATCGAGCCCAAACTTGGTAGAGTTACGTTGATTTATCACAGAGATGCCGTGGCCACCTTCCAGCTTCATCATCAGACCCTGGATATTATCTACGTGTAAAGTTCTCTTCAAGACGAATCAATCGAGCCCAAACTCGGTATGATTATGTTGATTTATCACAGAGATGCTGTGGCCACCTTCCAGCTTCATCATCAGACCCTGGATATCATCTAGGTGAAAAGTTCTCTTCAAGACGAATCAATCGAGCCCAAACTCGGTGGGGTTATATTGTTTTATCACAGAGATGCCGTGTGTGTCTAATTTAGCTTCCAAGATTCCACCCGAACATACATAGTGACATACATACATACATTGCAAGTTAAATAAAAGCTTGTAAAAATACTATTGTGCGTTAGATGTGTGTGAGTGGTCGGGTATCTTCAGCTGTGATTGTAATGGGCGGATTTAGATATTACCTACTAATTCATGAAATATACAATTATATCCCGTTAATTGCCTAACTTTGTGACCTTTTCCGAATAGAACAAAACTAAGTTAGGTAAACACTGACCAACGGTACCAGTGGGAGCTTTTAGACAGGACCCGATTCCGGTTCGCCAGAAATCAATGTAATAACATTTCAAATATTGATTCAAACAACATCCTGAAATCAAAACGAGGCAAACAGAAATACGATAACATAAATACTAATAAAAATGATGAGTCAATAAAATGTTTAAACAGATCACGTCCTTGCGCAACATATATCAATAACGCGGGTACCTGGTGACCCACCGCGCGGCGCCAGCGGTTGTGTAACCCACGGCGATGTGTTCCATTACCTTCGTAATATACTTCGCGTGGACTATAGCACCTCGTGTATCAGTGCTGACTGCTGACTGCTGACGTGGTCTGCTGCGCACGATGTATACCTGTCGACACCCTACTCCGGCCGGATCTCTACAACATTGGTTCAGAGATGGACGCACACACGTGCTTTGCATTGAAACCAGCTCTCACATGATGAATGGCGATCACATCTGTTTATCAATAACCGGGGTGAAGATTCTCGTAGGTATGCGCATTAGTCGCTTCGTGCTAATGAACTCTATGATTGGCAGACAACGACTTGTTATTCGATTCGTCTACCGAATACTAAGTATCTAATGTATAGTCATAAAACGAAAGTGAGCAGGCGCTGAAGTGTTAACAGCAAATAGCTAATCATTCGGATATAAAACGGGCACCGAGATCAGCCTCTCTCGTAAACCTAGTTCGACACAGCGAGTTGTTTAATCTCGCGGCCGCTGGGAGCACATGTTGTGCTGACTCACGGATCTAACTCCAAACGTTTAAAAGACGGCCCTATATCTGCACATCCGCCGACCGCTCTACATTTCAGCTGGTGCCCAGTGAACGCAAATAATATGCTTTCACTACTGCTGCCTCTTTTTGAGTTTGAAATATTATTTACCTCGGGTGATTCATGTTAGGATTTCGCAAAAGCTCGAAAGCGAAGCATGAAAAATATATTGGTTTCAGTCGAACGAAAATCTCTGCCCCGCGAGAGCAGAGTGAAATTTTTAGGGTTCCGTACCCCAAAAAGAAAAAAGGAACCCTTATATGATCACTTTAAGAATAATAAGAAATATTTATTGTCTCTTCCAATACTGCATTAACATAATCATTAAATAAAACTGGCCAACTGCGAGTCAGACTTTGTCCCGCACACGGAGGGTTCCGAACGCTGCGCTATCGTAAAAAACTTTTTTTAAACTTTCCTTTAATTTTGAACTTTGGTCTGTTCTTAGTATTTGTTGTTATAGCGGCAACAGAAATACATCATCTGTGAAAATTTCAACCGTCTAACTATCACGGTTCATGAGATACAGCCTGGTGACAGACGGACAGACAGACAGACAGACAGACAGACAGACAGACGGACAGCGGAGTCTCAGTAATAGGGTTCCGTTGGTACCCTTTGGGTTCGGAACCCTAAAAACACATAAGATTTGTGCCAAAAGGAACAATTTCAGCATGTGCTGCGTGCGCAATTAATTGCCCCTTAAATCGGGCTTAGATCTTCGCCGATAAATATAACAGTAAGAGCGGGCTACTTAACTTAAAGAATACAAAAAAAATTTATAAACTGATAAAACAATAAAAAGTAAAAAATTAATTATTACTTTGTTGTCCGTTTATCCGTCTGTCCGTCTATCAAGACCTTTTTTTCAGGAATGCGTCTATGGTCTCTTTCAGCTGTGAAAAAATAAAACAAGTAACTTACAAGTTTAATTTTTTCACAGCTGAAAGTAAGTCAACGACATAAAAAAATATGACCGTTTATGTCACATATTTTACGAATTTACAAGGGAATCAAAACCTATAGGGTAATACCCCGTTGACCCAGAATAATGAAATTTGGCCAAAAGCAAGGTCTTACAGCACTTATAAAGGAAAATATCTACAAAACAAAGCAAATTTACTATTACAAACGTATTATTTGCGGTTGGTGCATGAACAGTGTCTAGGCATCGGTCGAGGGATCGAACTGCAAAGTTTGTATTTTAACCTAGTTTGACAAGTTTGTACGGAACCCTTGGTGAGCGAGTTCAACTCGCACCTAGCCGGTTTTTTTTATGGAGGAATGGGTAGTTGTATGTTTTTAGTTAATATAGTCCGCCGGGAACGTGGGTAAAGTGTCCGGGGCCGGCCGACCGTGAAAGCTTCGCTAAAGCCCTTCAGCCGCCGCGGCTGACTCAGCGCGTTACTTTTGTACTAGATCGGAACCCCAGTTCGGGAAAAACGGATCATACTTCTGGTTAGTTTGGCCAGGACTTTATTTGTTGCATATTATATATTTTAATATTTGTACTATTAGTACGAAAATCTACGAAATCGTGATAGATAGAATTATGTATATGTAGAGCTGAGTTTGCTTTGAAATACGTGAGACTATCTCGTTGAAAACATTCCTTTGTTCTCCACTTTACCCGAGACCCATTACGTATGTACATACGCAGAGCAACCGTTGGTTCAAGTGATCATTTAATAATCAAATTATCGCGTTCACTTTCAGTTAACTAATGTACAAAGGAGATAGATATACTCGCCAAGTGGAGGAGTCAATGTCTGAGACGAGTGACAGACATTTAATTATCCGAGGCCCGTCAGTTGGTTACAATTTATTGCATGTATTGATAGCCGCGCCGGTCCTCGCAGATATTCAATTCATGTGTACTATATAATGAGACGTTCGACAATATCTGGCTCGTTACAAACGAGCTTTTATCATATTACCGAAACGCTACAAAAAGAGAAAGTCGGGTGCTTAGAAACCAGATAAGTAATTGAATGTTTTTCGTCGGAGAGATTTTACTTTGGGTTCGCATTCCGAGCTGTATATTTCTGATGGCACAACATCATAAAGCCGCGGCATAAAATCAAATTGAGGACCATCAGCGAGAGGGTACTTACTCACTTGCTCTTTCTTCTATTGTAATACCGTTACAGTATTAGGTAAACTTCGGAGCCAGAACTGTGGCAAACGTGGATCAAATTAACATATTATTTATGATGAGGTAAGCCTATTGAGTGTGTGAGCGTAAGTAGCGGTAGATGCCGCAAGGTATGATATACAAAGAGTTCCTCTCCTCTACCTCCGGACTCGCACAGAGGAAACATTTAGGTTTTTGATTTTAGTTTATAGTTTATTGTTAGCAACCGTCAATATGCGACAAAGGTATCCGTACATTCTTATGTTATCTGTCATGTTTTTGAACACACGTTGTCAGCGCTGTTTACACAACAATCCGATGCTTAAAGGGATCTTCGTAAGGTAGGACGTGTGCCGGACGTATTTTTCGCGAGTTTTCGTGACAGAATCTAGAAATACTAGTTCACTTAAACAACTTATCTGTTTTGTTGTCCGCTTTTTATCACTTAACCCATACTTTACAATGAGCATAAAAGTTGTCAGACGGGTGAAAAAAGTTGCGTCAGTGGATTTGAAGAAATATCGATAATGTAGCGCCTCGATGTGTTGCCTTCTACCACTCTCAGACAAGCTCTTAGCTCAGTACTATCTTAGAGATCAACGTCACTTATTATCAGGTGGCATAGTCAGGTGTTTGTCTGTTCACGATAAAAAACAAGTAGAAGAGTTATAAAAAGTCGCACCATAACTACGTGATAATAATGTTCGCTAATGGCGCTATCTGTAATTCAGAGCGCGGCGCGGGCCCGCCCGTTCCCCGGGACCTTGGTTAGCCCGGCGGCCGTGGCGGCTCGCGGCTAAGTGGATTGTTTTCATTTAATAAATCACAAATACAAAGGCATTTACGATATAATAATACATTAATTGAGATGAATTAACTTACTGAATTAATACTGAATTAAATAATTAATGCTGAATTAAATTACTGAGTAAAATCATGTAAAATTCCAAAAACATTACTTAGGTCGTGCGTCGTAGTATAATATTTTTATTTATAATGGAATATATACTATATACTAGACTATAATAAAAATTGTTTGGACCGAGATTTTAAGGTTTCTACATTTTGATATACGTACATATTAAACTGTATCGGAAAATTACTTTCGCACTCATCTCCAGAGTTACTAAACTATGGATAATATATTTCAGATACTATTTCCTTTACTTTTCCTCTGTATCCGTCTCTAATAAAGTATTTCAACAGCAGGACCTCCTTCTAATAGACAATCAGTTAGCCAGCTATAAACCCGAGCGACACGTCCGCCCACATCTGTATGTTTTAATCAAATCTTATTACACAGTTCTGCCTGCACATAAAAGCGAAAGGAAAACTCTGTTCTTCGATATCTCCGTCGTATCGTATTTATATATTTTCAATAAAACCGTCATATTCCCCGTTTTTTCGCGGTATGCTTTCCATTCGATATAAATATCTCGTTGATATATTATTCAGAGTTGTCGACTTACGGATACGACGTGAATAAAATATGTGCCGAACCCCACGTGGAGTGAGGAGCATGGAGCATGGAGTGAGCAACATGGAGCATGGAGCACGGAGTAAGCAGCACGGAGCACGGAGTGAGCAGCACGGAGCACGGCGCTAACAGAGCTCGGAGCACGGCAAGCACGGGACAGATATTAATACCAGCTTAACCGATCGATATCAAGAATCAAAGAATCAAAGCATTTATTCAGTATGTAGGCAGTATAAATATACGCACATATACACGTCAAAATCATAAATCATAAAATAAATCATAACCAATTATCAAGTAAACATAGCAAAAGCAGAATTTAACGCTTTGAATTAGAAAAAAAAAGTAATGAACCATTCAGCTGTCATCCAATCGTTTACGTCAGAATATTTAAAAAAAATTAAAGTAGGTTAAAACCAACCATACATGTAAGTGTGTGTTTCAGTACTTCAGACAATTTTTTTATAAAAAAAATAAAAAAGTGAAAAAGTGAAACACAACATAGAGAAACGCATACCGATCACAGTACATATCATGATCCAAATGGAACTGATAGTCCGTCTGTCAGCTGCATAATATTGTTTAAATAAAAATAAAAATGGCAAGCCTAGAAAGAAAATCTGCGGACAAAAGGGGAAAACTGAATGGCTGTTGAATCTACCGGTGTTTCGGAAATACTCCCATCAGAGAAGAAACACCAAGAAACTCTATGGGGCTTGTCTTGTCATTTTATCTTTTTTTTTTTAAATTAATTGTACATGTCAGCTTTAAAATTTTAACAATATATTATTAATTATAATACAATTTATATTTGTTCTTGGAACTTAAGGCATTCAGGCCATGCATTTTTGTCATCCATATAGTCACCTATTGTATAGTATGATTTTTTCATCAAATTGGATTTTACATAGATTTTAAATTTGCTCATAGGCAATTGATCAATATCTTTAGGTAGCTTATTGTAAAAGCGTACACAGTTCCCCATGAATGAACCACTAACTTTCTGCAGTCTGAAATTAGGTATAATTAATCTATTTTTATGTCTTGTATTAAAATTATGTACATCAGACCTTTTCTTATAATCATTTATATTCTTGCGTATGAACAAAATATTTTCATAAATGTATTGACATGCCACTGTTAGAATTTTAATTTCCTTAAATTTTTCACGAAGTGAATCTCGCGACCTCATACTATATATAGAGCGAATAGCTGCGTTTCTGCAAAACCAATATTGATTGGATTTCAGCGGCTTTCCCCCACAATAAAATGCCATAAGACATTATACTGTGGAAGTAGCTGAAATAGACCAATCTTGCAGTGGCTTCGTCCGTTAAAAATCTAATTTTACGTACTGCGTATGCAGCGGAGCTTAACCTACCTGCTAGAACCGATATTTGAGAACCCCATTGAAGCTTTGAATCCAGGGTGATGCCCAAGAATGTTGTGGATTCAACAAGTTCTAATGGTTCATCATTTATTAATATACTTCTATTTAGGATACCCTTTTTTACATTTGGTAGAGAGAAATTAATACATTTAATTTTTTTTGCGTTTAACAATAAGTTATTGGTTGTAAACCAATTCAGAACCTGTGTTATTGATTTGTTTACATCGTCAAAGTTAGGTGTAGTCCTATCTATTTTGAATATCAAGGAAGTATCATCTGCGAACAAAACAATATCACATAGGTTCTGTACGAATGACGGTAAATCATTGACATAAACTAGAAATAAAAAAGGTCCTAGGATCGATCCCTGCGGGACTCCCATTTTTATGAGGGATCCAGATGACCTGACGCCATTGACTTCAACCATCTGTGTTCTGTTACAGAGGTATGATGATACCAGATCAAGTGCCTTACCTTCAACACCGTAGTATTTTAATTTGTAAATTAGTGTTTCATGACAGACACAATCAAATGCTTTTGATAGGTCACAGAACACGCCAATAGCATCTTGTGCTTTCTCCCATGCATCAAATATATGTTTAAGAAGACCTATTCCTGCATCAGTAGTAGAACGCCCTTTAGTAAATCCAAATTGTTTGCTATTTAAAAGATCATTCATGTTAAAATGTGTTAAAAGCTGGTCTAATATTACTTTTTCAAAAATTTTACTCAATGCCGGTAGTATAGAGATTGGTCTATAGTTAGATGGATCATTTTTGTTTACTGATTTGAATAAAGGAATCAATTTACTTTTTTTCATCAAATCCGGGAAGACACCTTGATCAACGCATCTGTTAAAAATAAAAGCTAAGTATGGGCTAATAACAGTAATAATGTAACTGAGAACTGTGGTTGACATTCCCCACAGGTCCTCGGTTTTCTTTTGTTTGAGCATTTTAAATGTTTTCACAATTGAGTCTGCAGTTACGTGTTTGAACTGGAACAAGGTATCACATTTATTTACACACTTTGATAATGTAGAATAAGCATCAGCGGGACTAGAATTTATGGACTGAGTGGTAGTAATGGGTACTTGAGAGAAGAACTCATCAAATGTATTGGCAACCTCATTACTATCCATGATTAATTTATTGTTAATTTTTAAGATGATCTTACTGTCTCTTTGTTTTATTTTTCCAGTTTCAGTATTGATGATTTTCCATTTTGTTTTTATTTTATCATCAGCATGCTTAATTTTTCTACTAAAATGCAAAGATTTTGCTGTCTGACAAACCACTTTAAAAGTTTTGGAATATAGTTTTAAGTGATTTATGAATTTAGTATTGTGTAAATTAATTTGTTTTTGTGAGTATAAGTTGTACAAATTATTTCTACTTTTGTAAATACCAGGAGTAGCCCAGTCATCGAACCAAATTTTCCCAGCTCTTGTAATAGTTTTAAATTTAAAAATATTATTGAACTCTGCACTCAATATTTGAGATAAAGTGCTGCATAGGTCATCGGGATCCTCAGAAAATATTAGGTTCATTAGTTGCTTGTCAATGATATCCACAAACTGTTCAACCCGATTGGTTGTAATGGGCCTGTATGTGTATTCTTGACCTTTGGTGGATGTTTTACATGAAAATGTGGCACTCTGTCCCAGATGGTCGGAGCCAAGTTTATCAAAGATTGCAATTTTCTCAGGTTCACAGTTGCAAAACACATTGTCCAAGCAGGTTGCTGATGAGCTAGTGATTCTAGTCGGCTGGTTAAAAAGATGCTTTAAATTGAAGCTAAGAAATAATTTTTTTAACTTATCACTGAGCGGTGACTGCTCAATTAAATTAACATTAAAGTCACCGCAAACTATCAAAGATTTCGGGGTGTTGAAGACTTTCATCATGACTTCTTCCATAATTGTCTCAAACATTTTATAATCAGCCGATGGAGGTCTGTATACACAGATGACTATATGTTGCCCCAGCTCTATACAAGATAATTCAATACATCGTTCAACAGACAAAGCTACAATGTCTTTACGCTCCTTAAAATTACAATTTTCAGATACATATATAAGTGAGCCACCGCGAATTGCCTTCTGTCTAATAAATGTGCTTGCAATTGTATAATTTCTGATTATTGGTAACAAAGTACCTTTCACAAACCAGTGTTCAGTAATACACATTATATCAACTTTATAAAAGTCGAGAAATAATTCTAATTCTAAGGCTTTGCTGGAGAGGCCTTGTATATTTTGATGGAAAATGTTGATTAAGTCTGGCCTCCCCATTGTCCTAAGCGTTAGTTTAAACTAACTTTGTCAACTACACTACAATTACCCCGCATAGTAACACCACTACATTGGAGCTTGTCTGTGTGATCCGCTACAACATGTAAAACTGGATCATATATATTGAATGCTAATAACTTAGCAATGGTCGAGATGTCAGTCTTTTTGAGATACAAAGTATCCTTTGTCAATAAAAGCTTACTCATAAATGTATTACATTCGAAATACAAAAAGTCGCTCAGGCGACATGTCTGATTATATAATGTCAAATTTAATTTATGTATATGATTATTGATATTGACAGTACTACTCCTGTGTTTTAAGTATGGAAATGAGCACACTATTATTTTACTGATACCTTTGCTGGCAATGTCTGATAAAAGTTCAATTAGGTTATTAATATCAGTTTTTTTTACATTTGTGCTGTTGCCTAGCTGCCACTATAATTGTACAATTTTTATGATACTGGTGGCTGCTAATTTTCGTACATAGATCTTTTATTGGTAAATTAGGACAGCTAATATTATGTACATTTTGGCTTAATCTTGTTCTTAATAAGCTACCCATACCTATGCCAATCTCATCGCTGTACACAATGGTCTCTCTAGCAGGCTCCGGCAGTTGTAAAGGACTGCCTGAGTCCACCCCAGAGGCCCCAGTGCACTGCAATGATAACGCTACCTCCTGCCTAACCAAGTCAGTCTGTAGATGTAAACTCGCAGTATTTACTGTACTTGGTAGACTGTTATGACCTTGGTAGCATTCACTCTGCAAGTTAGCGATGGGAGCCCCAATTACATCTTTTGAGGTAAGCAGTTCTTGTTTGAGTGAATCAGCCTTCTTCTTAAATTCTAATAGATCACTGTTACACCTTTCAAGCAACTCTATGCAATTTTGTAATTCATGACTTAAATCTATGTTTTTTTTACAAGCCTTTAAATTATCCTGTTTAATTTGATTATTTTTTTTAATTTATAAGTAGTTTTCCTAATAATTTTATTATACTTAATATATTTTTTGATCTTGTTAGAACCCTTAATACAGACACTACTAGAACCTGAAGGGATGAGCTCTGTATATAAATCCACAGTGTTAGCTTTATTAGAGTCATTTTGTAACGCATGAGAAGTTTCCATTTCTTCAAGTTTATTCTTAGTACACAAAAGCTCCTGCTCCAGGTCCCGGATATAGGTCAGAGTTTGTTCAAAAAGTTCTTGGTTTTGAGTGTGTACATCCACTGTCGCTAGGAGCCTGTCACGCTGGTCTCTCATGTCTTCCATAGCGATATCATACTCAGCTAGTTGATTTTTAAGTTCTGCATTCTTCTTCAACATCTCTGCCATGTCAGATTCGTGATCTTGAAGTTCTTGCAGCAATCCTTTGTTGGAGTTCTTACTTGTTTTCAATTCCAGTAGAGCCACTTTTAATTTAGCCTCAACATCCATTCTTCGAGTAGTCATTGTGGAGGCTGTTACGTCTGGAAACCGGAAAGAAGTACCTTACTTTCAAGCTATGCCAATAAAGTTTATGATGACTAACTGTGAGAGTTGATTGTGATAATGGTTTTGATTTCAAGTTATTAGTGTAAGTCCAGTTTAATAATAAACAGTAACTTCATAAATTACTTAACAATTTATATATTTATTGAGTCAATTCTTATAAAACAACACAAAGGCCTATGTTATGTATTTAAAGTACCTACTTTCTATTATGAAGTTTTAATTCGTTTGTTATGCATTGATTTGGGGGAACGTAAAAATAAAAATATATTACAACTGCTAATTTAATATTTGTATTGCACGTAACATGAGATTCGAAATTTGGAAGTGATAATAACTGAGACAACCGAAAACATAAAACGAAGAATAAGTAAAAGTTACGTGAATAAGTATAAAAAAACCGTTCAGTCGGCAGTATCAATCGTCTAATGTTGGTTATTAAAAGAAGGCATATACTAGGGGGGGGGGCTGTGAGGTAATTTATGAATAGTGGTTACGAATATATATTAAGACTATAAATCAATACTCCCCAGGTTTTGCGTTCAGAACCATCCAAAATACCAGGATTTCTACTCCACTAAAATGTCTTGATTTTGACAGCTCAAGGTTCCCGCGTCGACCGGAGACTATTACCGGTTTTGAATCTCAATAAATACGACACAGTCACAACAAATAACACTAAATGGAGTTATTTATCACTTTCCCACTTAATATTAACTAAATTTGTTAAGTTTAAATGAGTATTTTTACAATTATATAGATTTTAACTTGCACAGCTGATTTTTTAGATGTCACCGTTGGTGTTGCCACACGGCAAAAAAAAAAGAAAAACAAAGAATTAATAGTTTTCGAAAGCTCTCTCGGATCCGGTGTGGCTATTTTAATGGACTCAGACAGTGTGGTATTTGTTGACTACACTCGATGCCATTATTTATAATCAAAATGTCTGTATTCTAAAATAATTCACGATCACAAAATCATATTTCATAGATCACGCGAACGAGAATCGCCCGTTTCTACCTTGTGTTAGAATTAGACTATAGACCTCCTGCCTAGAGCTGAGTGAAATTACATTAATATGATATAGACTAACTTGTAATGGGATCTACTACCTCCCATAATTAATTAATTTCACCATACACAAATACGCCTAAATAAACTTTAGTTAAAGCAAAGCTATTAAATGTAAATGTTTGATTGACCTGTCTTCGTGAACACATGTACATCAACCATAACTGAGTCCTAATATTTATTCTGTGACTGAGTACACGGAGTATATGTGAACTGTTCAGAACTGTTCACCTGCTCCGTACCGTAGTGTATTGCTAGGGCATCCAATGTCAATATTGTCCCGTACCTCGCACACCTACTGAGAGTTCACATTACAGAAATTTCCACAGGTGGTAGTAGCATTATATCGAAGTTCCGCCTGACTTGCTACCATAAAGGTACTTTACTACTATCAAGGAGAAAATCTGCCGCCATAACCTTACGGTGTTCCAGCAGACATAGCCTTTGAGACTCAGCAGAGTATTCTAGGCCTAGCGTGTTCACCATCTTCGCCCACATCATCGCTTACCACCAGGCGAGATAGTGGTCAAACGGTAGCCTATAAGATATAAATTTAAAAAAAAACATACCCATAGAGGACAAATCGTAAGGATACATTTCTCAAGCAATCCTCTAAATTTTCTTCATAGATAAATAGCATGGGTCGCGATCATAGGAGACAATCATCTGATATTCCGTATTACATACAAACGAGAAAGAAACAATATTGTGAAATAACAGGCACCGAAAACTTATTTCACCAACTTATTCGTAGAGTACACCAAAAACTTTTACAACGGAAGCTCATTTCATAGCTCGCAGTTTGATTTTTCTTTTAGATCTGTGTCTAAATATCATCGCTCTTGCCTTGAATCTGTTTGTATCGTTTAGAATAAAATAAAAACACCAAAATATTTAAACAGAAGCTCGCTTTGATACAACATCGTTTGAAACGAAGAACATCTGCCCGCTCGTTGTTTGTTTATTTAGTAAAGTAAACATACACTTTTTAATTATTTTGACGCGAATTAATTAAAGCTCAAGTGTTAACGGCGAGCTCGATGGATTCATCAGGCGGGACGAAGTCGAACGTACAGAATATAACATAGGTAAATATATAGTATAATATATAGTTGAGAACGTGATGGAGCGCGGGCCGCCCTCATTACTCTCGTGTCGCGGGATATAATACTGCGTCATGTAAGTCGTAGGGGCTCTCTAAACTATCAACTTACAATTTATCGCTACTCATTAAGTATGCAGTAATAATAATTTTGGGACATACGAGAACTTTTATGTAATAGTATATATAATATGTATAATAATAGTTCGGTGCCTACATTAAATTCCACAATTTCGCGTTGTCTTTCGTATATACTAGAAGAACGCGCATGGAGTTTCGCAACGATGGTTACATTACAACATGCCACTTTAATCTTGTAAAATATAATGTTCATTTTAGGCTATTCATTATTAATGTTATATCAGATAATAAGCGTGCCTGTGTTCGTCTCGCCCCGACCGGTACCGTACGCAACTGTACCTTAACAGAGTCGAGGTAATTGCACACACAGGTTACTCCACTTGACAAATATGGGGCTTCCGCTCGCCAGGTGGTCTATAATACTGGCTGCCGACCGCGACACTATCTTACTTGTCAGATAAATATGCCTCCATGAAACATACCTACTAATTCACGTTTTAATAGAGGCCTGCATTTCTGATTTTTTTACCGCTAGTAGACAAATAAGAGAGGTGTTAAAAGCTTTTGTCTGTTCGTATGATTACACACCATAGATCTATGTCAATGTAGTTTTAATAAAGATCTGAATGTGGTTCACCTAGTTATATATTCGAGAACGCTGTTTAAAATATAGATAGATGAACCATGACGTCGCAGTACTTACACGTTAAATTATACGACTTCAAATTGTTGCGTGCATTTGAGATTGTTCAGAAACTTGTTAACTTCTTAACATTTTGTAGTAGGTGATTTCATGAAAGCGTTTAATTTCTAAAGCGAGTTTTGATTAGAAAAGCTGAAGCTTTCTGAAGAAATGAACAAAAACAATGCATTTTAAAGATTCACGAAAATTCCAATAGTTAGTGCGTAAAGTGAAGAGAAGTGAAGAAGTGAGTTCAGTAAAAGTAGTTCAGTTTAGAAGTTACCTTCACACCACACATCATTTTAGGAAAGTTGAAAATGTTCTCTCTCATACAGATTATGTAAGACTGTCTATACCTATTCTAGTACACTTCTTATACATCTGTTTGGATGTTTTTCAAAAGACTTCATTGCCTCGGTTAGCAGCGATAAATGACTGCAGTTTTCTCTAGATTATTTTACTCACTCTATTGCGTTATAGTAAATGCAGCGCAGATTTTACAATGTTACCTATTATTATGCACACTAGATTGCACTTTTTAATTCCATACAAATCTGCGTTTACTTTTTTGTGATCTAGTAAGTAAACCAGTCTTAAAAACTCCCACTAGACCCTCTGTACTTGCACGGTCTCGCTTGAACTAGCCTACCCCGGCCTACCCTCGCATTTCCTCTATAGTATGAGCATCAACTTATTTTCTCATCCATCCATCGAGGTAAGTACATGTAAACCAGAGGCACCTATCATAAACTGACTTACGTGCCGAGCGGCGCGCGATCGGACGTGAGGAGTACTTACGCGTATTATTATCTTTTCTATGCTTACGCTAAACTAAACGAGATGTAGATTCAGCACTGCTTTTTAGGGTTACCGTACCCAAAGGGTAAAACGGGACCCTATTACTAAGACTCCGCTGCCCGTCTGTCTGTCTTGTCTGTCTGTCTGTCTGTCTGTCCGTCTGTCACCAGGCTGTATCTCATAAACCGTGATAGTTAGACAGTTGAAATTTTCACAGATGATGTATTTCTGTTGCCGCTTTAACAACAAATGCTAAAAACAAAATAAAGTTAAAAATAATAGAGGGTCCCAATACAAGAAACGTGTTTTTTTCGGCATTTCACACCATCTATGAACGCTTAGTTAGGCAATCGTCCCATAGATGGCGTTATATTGAAATGTCGATCCCTAACACCTTTGTTAGACGTTAGATGGCGTTATAGGAAATAAAATGTTTATTAATTATTATTTTTTGCTGGCGAAAAATGATAATATTTATAAGGTATTTTTTCTCGATCTTATAAAATACTGTAGTGTGGTACGGAACCCTACGAGTGTGACTCCGACTTGCACTTGGCCAGTTTATTATTTGAACGTAGAGCTAGTTCGCGACGCGTCATCTGGTACGTAGTACATATATATAGTAACATCAATGTATCTATCGCAAGTTTTTCAATGTGCATACAATGAAGCGTGCTAGCTTAGCCTCCGATGGTCAAGCTCTCGTGCGTTCAATGTTGAATATTAATGCGAAGGCTTATATGGCGTACTTGATGTATAGCATTTAGAGACCTCGAAGGTACCAGGTATATAATACGGCGTCGGTAACGGGACCACTCTGAGCGCATAATGACCGCAGAGACAAGAAACATTGCGCACGACTGCTTCCTCCAACATTTACATAAAAAGCTCGGAGCTTGTGCTTCTTGATTTAACATTAACTCCCCTTTTTCGTATTTTTTCAAGAACTTTAGTTATTATAATAATATGCAATATTAATTTTGCACGCACGCATAATCAATTAAGTGGAAACGTAATATTCTGATGTTTTGTTATCACAAAAACGATATGGAAATTCTACGGTTGTTTTCTTTTATTCGAGTACCTTCATACGTAATTACTTCCTACTTAATTAATAAGTTACCGAGGAATAGAAAAACGCCCGCTTTAATAATCATACACATGTTCAGTGATTTCTACCCTCGGCATCCCTGTGTTGAGCCACTCCTGGACAGGTCCTACTTCGTAAGAACCTTTTGATATCTTCGTTTTACGTAAGTTTTTCACGGCATTGTTTTGCTACTGAGACTCATAACCCCGCTCACACGACACAATTGTTTGGTTGTGTCACAGAATAAATAATAGTACAAGCAGATGTGTTCATCGCGAAACTATCGTGTAAAGCTCGGCGTGTCGCCGAGACGGAGTTCCGTCCGTCTGTCTGTCTGCTAAGTTGTTATCTGCAGTTGCGGCCACTGCCACAGATTATATAATAGTTACAACGTAACCACTGCGAATCAACTTGTACTTCGGCTGTGAATAGTAGCCTCAACTCACACTACGGTGGGGTGGGAAACACTGATTTCACATTATATGATTTTTTTTTTTTTTTTTTTTCTCGTCCAATCTGGGCGGAATCAGATCTATCGGTAAATATAAGCACGAAACACTTTCATATCATATCAAAGCATTTATTCAGCATGTAGGCAGTATTAATATAGGCACATAAACAAGTCAAAATCATAAAATAAATCACAATCAATTATCAAATAAACATACCAAAAGCAGAATTGAATGCTTTGAATTGAAAAAAATCAAAAGTAATTAACCATTCAGCTGTCATCCAATCTTAGATGTAAGATTATTATAAAAAAATATTAAAGTCGGGTTGCCAACCACACACGTACCTGTGTGTTTCAGTACTTCAGACAATTTTTATATTAAAAAAAAGTAAAATAGGGAAACACAATTTAATGAAACGTATACCGATCACAGTACATATAATGATCCGAATGGAACTGATTGTCCGTCTGTCAGCTGTATAATATTGTTTAAATAAAAATAAAAATGGCAAGCCTAGAAAGAAAATCTGCGGTCAAAAGGGGAAAACTGAATGGCTCTTGAATCTACCGGTGTTTTGGAAATACTCCTTTCACAGAATAAACACCAAGAAACTCTAAGGGGCTTGTCTTGTCATTCTCCTTTTTTTACAAGCTTTTATTTAACTTGCAATGTATGTACGTATGTATGTCACTATGTATGTTTTACGTAGTAACTATTATATAATCTGTGGTTCGGGTGGAATTTGGTGTACTTATGTATCTTCGGTGACAATACAATGATATGGTACCATGGAGCTGGTCTGATGATGGAGACGGAAGGTGGCCACGGCATCTCTGTAATAAAACAACATAACCCCACCGAGTTTGGGCTCGATTGATTTTTCTTGAAAAGAACTATACACCTAGATGATATCCAGGATCTGATGATGAAGCTGGAAGGAGGCTACGGCATGTCTGTGATAAATCAATATAGCGCTACCGAGTTTGGGCTCGATTGCTTCGTCTTGAAGATAACTTTACACCTAGATGATATCCATGGTGTTTCGTCCCGTACCAAATTTGCCTGCTCTATGGCGTTAGTACGTCTACGCGCGCGGTGAAATTTGAGCTAAACGATTTTTGTTGTCTGTGGCACTTGGGTGCGAGCAGCTGTGATGGCGCCGTCGCTCAGCTGATCAGCTGCTTAGCTGCTCAGATTTTGCTTTGGCATCGCGTATGCATTTTGTTGTTTATAATGACGATACATTTTACTTGGAAAAACGCGTATAATCGTTGTTTCCTTTGGACGAGTAATATTTGTGCTAATTGTGCGGTTTGAATGTGAATTCGTATTTCGAATTCGCCGTCGTAATACTACATTTGCTTAACCTCGTGTAATGTGGTGAATCTGGTGATCGTCAACCCACGCGGTGGGTTTTGCAACATTAATCGCACCCCAACTCGCAGGAGGCTTGTTTATGTGATTCAAAATTCACATCAGGTGAGTGAGATTTAACCTCACATTTCATCAATCACCCTTAGGAACGCCGCGGAACGCGGTAAAGTTTGCCCAGGAATCGAGGTTACCACGTAATCCACGACAACACGCTTCCACTCTTCAACAGGACGTAGTACACCTCCCTTTTGAATATCCTGTCGTAAACACAGGGTCTGATGATGAAGCTGGAAAGTGGCCTCGGCATCTCTGTAATAAATCAACGTAACTCTACTGAATTTGGGCTCGATTGATTAGTCTTGCAGAGAACTTTACACCTAGATGATATCCAGGGCCTGATGATGAAGCTGGAAGGTAGCCACGGAATCTCTGTGATAAAACAACAAAACCCTACCGAGTTTGGGCTCGATTGATTCGTCTTAAAGAGAACTTTACACCTAGATGATATTTAGCGACTGGTGATGAAGCTGGAAGGTGGCCACGGCATCTCTATGATAAAATAACGTAACCCTAGCGAATTTGGGCTCAAATGAAATTTTTTACATTTTAGTTCATTGTCCCAGATAAAAGCTAGTTTTTCAAAATATTTTTTACTTATAATTTATTTTAAAATTCATTGTACATGTCAACATTGAAATTTTAACAAAATAATAATTATTATCATTAACAATACTTCATTATACAAATTAATATTTGTTCTTGCAGCGTGGGCATTCAGGCCATGCGTTTTTGTCATCCATATAGTCACCTATTGTATAGTATGGATATTTCATCAAATTGGATTTTACATAGATTTAAAATTTGCTCATAGGCAATTGATCAATATCTTTGGGTAACTTATTGTAAAAGCGTATACAGTTCCCCATGAATGAATCACTAACTTTCTGCAGTCTGAAATTAGGTATAATTAATCTATTTTTATGTCTTGTATTAAAATTACGTAAGAGCTTTTCTTATAATCTTATATTATTATATCTTTTATTTCTCGGGTCATACGCCCGGACCTTCGGAAGGCATTGACGGAGCCGAAGCCAACGACAAGAGGCCCTTTAAGGAGGTTACGATAAACTATAGAAAGATGGTACAACATATGGGCTATTTTTATAAATTCTTAATGGTCAGTGATCTGGACTATGGGATGAGGTACGGCACCCGCCAATTATGCCTCATTACAAAATATTTAGCCGAGTGGTGACTTGCCATCCACTGAATGGGCCCCCCATAAAGGCGGACCGTAATATTGGCGCCGTGGAGCAACATTGGCGTGTATAGCTTAGGGTGTGGAGAGGCGTGCTGCACTTTCACTAAACGCTACTAGCGGCTTTATGCCTTTAACACTTCCACCCTGGAGCTTATGTTTTAGCTCTTGCGATTCCCACCACCGGCCGGCCGGTCAAGGCAAGCCGGGGGGGGGGTCAGAGGGCCTCATTTAGCCCTCACGGGATAGGGGTACGCGCCACTCACCGTCGGCTCGCCACAAAACCGCCCCTGCGGGATATATATTTATTATTATTTATCTTATTTATATTCTTGCGTATGAACATAATATTTTTATAAATTACTTTTATAAAAATACATTCGCGGTTTGCATAAAATGCAACAGCAGCCAAAATCTAATTGAAAATAAAAACCTGTGTAACTTCTATAATGTAACTAATATGAGCTGTTTTGAAAATAAGAAGCCAGACATTCGTGAAGTTTGAAAACGTACTTACCTGTTGATCTTTTGAACCTTCAGCAAATGACTGTCTGTTCTGTTCTGTTCTGCGAACACAGTTGTTTGAAATATAACAAGCTCATGTCCAAATAATAATGAACTCATGGATCAGATGTTGCCCTGATTCAATACGTGTTGGCCGTTGTTACGTCTAACATTTTTAGGATGATAATAAAAAATGTTTCAGTATTTCGGGCTCGTACAGAAAGAATAATTGGTGCGACGTTCAGCCACCCTCCAGCTTGATATATTGTCCTAATGCTATTGTGAAACGAAAATGGCCGAAGGATTAAACTGAAGTTAGGTAAACAGCAGACAATGCGGCGCTGGTGAAAAAACTGAAAAATGGAGATTATACTTTATGTGGTTGATTTAATATTCCGAGTGCAGCGCTGCCTTTGTGAGCACGTAGTACTGCTACGTATACTGTGGCTTGGGACTATGTAGCGGGCGCGGGCACTATGCCTGGGGCAACGGTTCACTATTCAATACTTACTAAAATAATATTTTTTTTAAATATTCAAAGTTTTATCGGATCTAAACAATGTTTTTATTAGAAACTAATTATCATTGTTGTCATGTTGTATGAGTACGCACATTTGGAAAGTTTGAAATCGTCCACACTATTTCATAATATAGGTACGGGATTTTAACATTAAATATTCTTTCGTCAATTTAAATAATGTGAAAAATATCAGTCTAATATTTGAATAATCTCAGTCTTTTCGACATATTTTTAAAGTGTGTAAATGTAGTTAATAGTAGTAAGAGGGTCGAGTGCCACTTTATAGCGAGTTATTTGTAAGATAACCCCGCGCACTGCACACCGGTACGCAATACTATTAATTATTCTGTGAAACCGGGTTTATACATCACGCGGTATGGTATAAGTGGGAATATTTTACGGCGTCGTAAGTCGCGGTACGGTGACTGCTAATCCCGGATTAATTTTATCTAACAGGAATGTGCCACGGGAGGGCGTCACAAATATACATTATTATACCCATAAGAGCTTACAAAGTATCCCAGTTAAGTACGAACGGAGCGCTGTGATATACCTATACGGTTATTTACGATGATATAAAAAGTGCTTCCAAAATCCTGTAATAAGAACCTTTAAATCTAATACAAATATTCTTAAATATTCCAACATACACATTTCTTGTCTGCATGAACAAAATGACCTCGAAGTATGCGCCACACGTAGTATGAGTTACAGCAGTTATGTTTTTAAAGGAAGTCGCAGAAATAACCACAAACTGCATTTAGCACACTACAAATACACATTTAGCTACACGGTCGGACACTCAAGGACGATTTTCATTTTCACTTTACGTCTTTTATGTGAATCGGTTTCAGTAAAATAATGACGTAACAAAAGTATTGAAGTTCAGGTTTATGTACTTTTATATAGTTTATTAATATGTGTCAGCATTATTCTCTCCGTAGATTGTAATATGTTTCATCACACGAAGTTTTATGTTCACTGAAAGTGTTTAACAGTATAGTCTTGTGGAAATTGTTCAAATAAGTTTACATTTGAACTGAATGATCTAAGATTTCGTGTTACCATTAGATCTTTATCCCCGCAAAGTTTTGCTAGTTGTAATGCGTAAATTTCGGCAACAGGAAAAGTATAATAATACTCAGGCTCTTAATGAGGCAGGGTGTAGGTACTAAATTGCCTGATTATGCTTACAAAATGACACGGTGATCATCTTATATGACCACCGCGCCGTCATAAAAGCAATTCAGAATATAACCCGTATTGTTTCAACTCCATTTACTTGAGGAATAGTTGTAGTGTTCTAGATTAGTTATCAGAGCCACATTAATATACCTACAGCTAGAAATACAAATAATAAGACTAAAAGCTCGCGTATCTAACTATATAGACTACTACGTACTAGAGCGTCTCGAAGGGAATTTGCGGCCGAGTCACATTTAAATAAACCAACCAGCAGCTATCGGCAGGTTTACACTTGGCTGCACGTGGATACGGAACGAACGGAGGTATTTTTGCTCTCCTATAATTCAGTAAAATGTTCCACCTCGTGCAGCTGACTATAGTAGAATTATCTTTACTATTCCTCCGGAGATCTTAACAACTGACCTCAGGGGAAAAGTCTTATTTTAATCTTACTAGATTGATTAATGCTCTGTAATCGTATATCAGCATTTGGATCTTTTAACTATAATAAGATTAAAACAGAAACAGAATGTTATTGTCCTTGTGGTAAGTCTCCAGAATATCAAACAATGGCTGGTACGTTGTTTGCTGTGATCAGAAACTTGTCTGTTGTTGGTCTTTCAATTAGATCCACTCATGAGCGCTAGAAACATTCTGAATTTTTTAATTGACCTACTTGAAATTCTATTTAAAAGTTCACTGACGTAGGGTTACATCACATGTAACTAGATTTAAGTCTAGCAGTTAGATTCATGTAGCAAGGGTCATCATATCTTTACCGATTCTCTACTATCGAGTAGCACAACAGCCGTAACCCTCTAAAGATACCGCCCACCGCTAAAGTGGCAGCTAAACTATTCATAGTTAGTTATACATATAATAGAACTTAATTTAGGTACAAACTAAGGAACTCCACCACCCAATAATTCTATATTATACGGAGCCTCAAATCCTTGAAACCGCGACTTGGCGCGTCAGACCCCCTCCCCTATTAACAATTGAAAATCAACAAGTGGTAGCGGAAGCTCAGCCGAGTAACTGTTACTCAATCTATGTCCGCATACCGTGGCATTCGGTGGCACGGCTGGCACTCTGCGATACATAAATGTATACAAAACAATAGGCGCAGGTCTCACGGCCCGCACTGACCCACTGAGTGACGGGGTCGTGTCGTCGCCGCCGTGGAGTGGAACTGTCCCCAGGTTTTACAACACGATCATGATACCCACACAATAATACAATACAAGTTATACCGTTATTATGATAATACTCTGCACTCAGCACTATTATAGAGGCACATATTATAAACAATACTTTGTTACTTTTAATTGTATCACGCGCGCCATATACCCAGAAATTACCATAATTAACGTCGCATACCAGTATCGACAGTGTACTTATGTATGTATTTTATTCAAGTTTAAGTACAGCTTATTTGTAAGCTTCCGAGCGTATAAGTGTTAATACTGCGATGGCACTTAGTACAAGCTGAACTTGACCGACAGGTCTTCGGTTAGATTCTTAGGTTAACTTAACTTTATTCCTTTAAATTCATAGGTATATATAGGTTCTTCACTGCGGCAACGGCTTTATTTTCTCTTGATATTCGATGAAAATAACACGATTATATTTTTCGACTGCGATGTTTTACATCTTTTTGTGTAAATGTGAAACGATATTACGTATCGTATTTGCCAGCCGTAACCAACGTTGACTGAATAATAAAATATGAACACACCTAACAACACCCACCTACATCTATTCACCGTCACAACTCACAAGTAACGGCGATCAACATAGCTGATTTGCATGCTTGCATACAAAATGCTGGTGAAACCTACTGGGATATAACTTATTAATAAAATAAGCAAAATCATAAGTGCTTTAAATCTCGCGGGACGTATTTTGTTTTCTCTATCTAGATTGATTTTCATTCGGTAACAAAAACAAATCTAGTTTTGAAATAAGCTTCGAATGTAAAGCAATTTTACTCGTGTTTCTCTAAGCTCGATCTTTTATAAAGGTATGGAGGTATGGAGTTTGATGTGAACGTAGGGCGAACCTCCCGATCGCTTGGCGCAACTATTCGAAAGTTCCGAAGTTAATGAGTAGCGCGCTCCTCGCTACACCACCGGCTACGCGGCGGGGCCGGCCATTAGCGCATTCTTCCCGAGGAATGCCAGATTAGAGGCCGGAGAGTGGCCCGCCGTCCGGGACCAGGGGGCCTAGACAAAATCCAATTTCTGTTTACATTCAGCGTGAATGTACATTTAGTTACATTGAGCTGCGTTAGCGTAACGCAGCTTCAAAATGTCCTATACATTGTGAAATGAATGACAACTTTGTTGCGGCAATATGCGGCATTCCCATACATTGTGAACTTGGGTTAGAATGAAAACAGAGATTGCATTTTATCTAGGTTGTCTGACACGTTATGGCACGATCACAAGCTGTCGCGTGTCACCGGACACCGGACACCCCTTCAACAGAACTCGCTGTACTTGGACATAAACGTTTCTATTAATTCGGGCCTACACTAGATATTCTACATTACTACACTTACATATTCTACAAGTCTCATCTCGTAATATAAAATGTCGATAACGTTCTACCAAAGCCATCAGTGGAATATTGAGTTTCACTTGTCACCGACTCTACTACGTCTCTAACTCTCTATTATGATAAAACTGTAACGCAGTCGCGTAAGTACCACAGAAATATTGTCTGTTACTACGTTGAACATTTATTCGTGTGTGAAAGCATAGAATAAAGACAAATTCCTTCATCTATGGTGAAAGTAAGCAATATTACTTTATACCGGGTGCGTTAATTGCTTAGAACGCAATACGAGCGAATGTATGTTGACATAAAACAATAAATACTGGCACGTCATGTCGGCCGTTAAAAGGTAGGACTTTCACTTTGTATGGTTTTAGTTTAATTTACACCGTGGGCCCGTGGCGCAAGTCGAGTTATTGCACCCGACACGCGAACACACCATCAAAAATGTTATTTAATTAAAATATGTATAACACCTTCACATACGTTTCTAGGAAAGCGCTTATTACTGTTTAATTTGCTAATCATTCATCAAATCAAGGTAAATGTCGAAGATCCCGATCCCGAGCTCTGTAAAAAATTGAAGCCACTCAGCCTCCGTAGAGACATCGGTGCGTTGGCCATCTTTTATCGTATCTACAATGGGCAAGAGCTTTTTGACCTGATTCCACCATCGCTATTATTTAATTGTATTGCTCGGCACCCTCAAAACCTCACCCTCACATCTTACAGACCTGGACGTCTCGCACTATCTATTTTAACCGAGGATATTTACCACGTACCTGTAAGATGTGGAATTATTTGCCAACTGCGATCTTCCCATCAAATAAATAAATAAATAGGCGACGGTAACCGCTTACCATCAGGCGGTCTACTTTTTTGCCAACCATAACATTAAAATAACCGGCCAAGAGCGTGTCGGGCCACGCGCAGTGTAGGGTTTAGTTCTATAACCGCTATATTGTCCCTTTAAAGTTCATGAAATACACTATTACTATCACGAATTTTTCCAGATTTTTTAAGCTAGCAGTTTAGCTTTTAGAGGGGCGGGGGGGGGGGGGACGCAACGATACCCCACACGATGGGGTAGACGACGAAAAAAAAATCATCCCCACTTCTCATGTAGGGGAGCTACCCTAAAAAAATATTTTTCAAAATTTTATTTCATCACTTTGGCGGCGACTTTCGGCGTAGATTATATACATACCCCTACAAAATTACAGCTTCCTAGTATTAACGGTCTCTTAGCAAAATCTCGGACAGACAGACAAACAGACGGACATGACGAAACTATATGGGTTTCTTGTCAGGACTACGGAACCCTAAAAACACTCAATGTCAAATCTTGCAATCACCTAAAGTCACTTTAATTCAGGGCAGATGCAGTAATCTGTGGTAATGTGGTAATCGCTTGTCTACATGGCATATGAAATGCATGGTTATGTAAACATTGTCCCGTTCTAACCAGCGTGCACCGTTAACTTCAAGCGGAAGTTCAGTGACACTCACAGTAACAAATATGTATAGTTTACTAGCTGATACCCGCGACTTCGTTCACGTAAGCCAAGAATTTAGTAGCCTATGTTCATCCTCATGCTATATAGTATCTCTTTGTTAAATTTCAGTAAGATAGTATCGTCAGTTTAGGCGTGATTATGTAACTACACCGACTACAAGTCGGTGGGTAACAAACAGAGTTACAAACGTTTTTTATAATTTTAGTATGGATAGTATAGTAGATTGATTATCTCAGAAGGATTCGTATTTTCATACTAAATGGAAACAAGTCTGCAGTTATATCTATCTAAGTGTATCTATCTGTTAAATTAAAATATTACACTCGCGCAGAGACCACCTTCATTCATAGTTAATAAATCGGGTAGGCGAGTTGTTTGTTAGTAAGTTTCCAGTAGACACGGTGCATTGTGGTCAGGAGGTCAAGTTCGGCGTATTCCACCACGGAATGGGTTCGATTGCATTGAATGGACGACAGTCACGCAACGGTAACCGACAATATGGACGTGTTGCGATACCACCTGATCGGTTGCGCACTGCGAGCATTTAATTAAACTATCTAGTGATCGTTGCTTCATGAATAAATAAACGTACCAACATCATCAATATACTGTATTGCTGTTTCCCTACTGTACTGTATCGTGTATACAACCAACGTTTCCTATATAATACTATATTTTTCGAAGTCAATAAAATATGCTATCTTTAGTATATAAACTAATTTGATATTAACTTCATGATATTTTACATGTTTATATGCGTATAGTACTGCTAACAAACCTACATAATAAATGCGATGGACCTTGAACACCTTCTCTTTCGTGACGTCACGTCACGTTGGACTAATGTCCAATCTTCACGAAGTTGAACGCAATGCAAACGTCACTTCATTCATCGCTTAGCAAAGACTACTTACTGCATATACATACATACTGCACAGATACATTTCTGCAGAGTCCATTACCGATAGATTAAAGTATAAAAAAATAATGTTCGTACTTACAATAGTATTAGTGAGAATAGGTCCCACCCTTTGAGTATTCAGCCAGTATTTATCTGAGGTACCACCACTCAGAGATTGTAATAAAATCGTATGAATCATTCGTTAAACTCATTATGTTATCAAAACGCATGTTATCCAAGTTGTCCTTTGGCTCTCGCTCGATACCATGTCGTAAGTTTTTCTATTAAGATAAAAGCTTTTAAGTTGCACCTTATCGTTACTTTAAAACTCGTAAATATTAATCTGTCGCACTACTTAAGCGCCGATAAGTAAACCATGTTAAATTCAGAAAAGCTTTTATTTAAATGTGATTTACAACGAACAAGAAGACTCAAGATATATTGAAGCGAATGTCATGTCACGGTAACGTTCTCTATCATTACCGTGGCGATGTAATCGCAAGATGGAAGCTGGTTAGAGGACAAATGGTCGGTAACCAATAACATGATATTAGGTAGACCTATGTCCAGCACTGGATCGTCATCATCATACTCGAGTGTTGTATGACACGACGTGTATGTATTTATTCGACAATTGAAATCCAAACGACGCAACTAATTCGTATAAAACCATTTGAGTGAAAATAAAATATTAAAATTATCATCATCATCATCATCAGCCGGTGTCCTTCCACTGCTGAACGTAGGCCTCTCCCAAGATGCGCCACTGAGCCCGACCTTCGGCTCTTCTCTTCCAGTCACTGCCCACCGCTTTGCGTATTAAAAATAAAAACGTAACAAATGATTCCTCGAGATACTCGTATGTTGTTGTCATCGCTCCGTCACATACCACGAGAGATCGTCTGGAGATAAGGCGGAGTAGTTACCCGCTCGTCATAACACGTAAGGTGTACGTGCGTGCAATTCCAAAGAAACGTGACGTGACACTCTCCGGTTAATCCTCGTTACTTGACGCCACTCGGAGCGCACGCCGACCAAGGCCGATAGAACGTAAAAACGATACACTCATTAATATAAAAGTAACAGCTTTAACTGGGTGAACGCAGGCTTCTATGAAGGCTTGCATCGAGCGTGACGTCACAGTTCAAGGACGCACCTGGCGACCTCGGCTCCCAGTGACGTCACGACTTCTAGCCGACACCTGCCTCGCAGTCTCTGTGGTGCGCATTAACAAGCTACAACAAGACATTAAATTAAACGTACTCTAGCTCAAAGCCACTCCTACTTTCATATTCATATTCATATTCATTTATTCCGAGAACAAAATCAATTGTATTGGAAATTACACATAAAAAATAATAATATTACCGATACATACATTAATTTAAAAAATATCAAAAATGAACAATGAAATCATTACATATTCAATTAAATTAATAAATTAAAAATTATACAATTGCAATTAACAATAATACATTGGTAAAACAATTAAACAATAAATGTGAGTCAATTTTGAAATATGCCATTAGTCAAATTAATAAAAAAAATAATCAAAAAGTCAAACAAATAAAGGTTCCATTAACGAAATTCATTTTCATTAGTCAAAATCAAAGTATTAAAACACATGTCAAAACAAAACAAAAAGGTCAAATTACAATTACTTATTTAGAAAGACATATCATATTTTGTTAGTATCTCGGTCTTCCATATAAAAAATAAATTTCTTTAGGAAATTGACGAGAAGCTATTTGCATATTAATTCTCCAAGTTCGTAAGTATTTCGCTTCAGGGAAGAAGGATGATGGATAACGAGTCCGAGTTATTTAATAATCTGGGAAATATTATAAGATTGATCGGTTTCTGCCTTTTTATCGCCCTGATTTTGCAATATCACTTATCTATAATGTGAATCACATGCTAGGTTTTGTTCACAACAACGGTGGACGGTCAGCTAGTCTTGTACTTTTAATCTTCAATCCAAAATAAGTCTTCACAAAAAAAATTATTACGTTAGTAAGTTATGAGCAGTTTCAAAAATCCTAAATGAACCGCCGTCACAGAATAATTAAGAGTACTACGTACCGCCGTAGCGCCACATGAGTAACGATTTTCTTTACTCATGTGGTAGCGCTGAGTATCGGCAAGGAGTGACAATCACAGAAACAAGCTAGCGACAAAATAGTTTATTCGAAATCCAAAGTTTAGAAGGAATTGACGTCGTCAACATCGAGTCGTAGTCAGTCGAGTGACATAATCCAGGTAAGATCGGGAACATCTGTCAGCCCGCGGGCTCCAGCTTCGATTCGTATGCATCGTCAGGTCACAAAGAAACTTTGCAGTTCTCGCCTTCTAAGTACGTCATGAAGTTTTAAGTTGTACATGTACCTACGTACAATTTTTGTAGTGAAAATGAGGGAAAAATAAAGAAAGGTAAAATATACAGAAATCTCTCTGTTAAATACAAAATATAGTCCTGCTGTGATACAGGCAATAGGCGCACTAAATAAAGGAGGAAGTCTCCATCCCAGCAATTAGAATGAAGCTGTGTGGCCGGCGGTGTTAAGCCGGGAATTATTAACACGAATAAATTATTCCTTAATGTTAATAAAAGCTCTCACAGGTACGGCGCGAAGGTCGCCATTAATATTCTGTTGACAGATATGAATGGCTCGTCTCGTCTACTTATCGTAACTTTTGATACGTACTGGAAACACTTCTTTATCTCGAGTAACGGCAATCACTTAACGTTCATTTCGAGTCTTGTACGTCACAAGATATTCAAATTCACGAAGTAATCAAAGTAACACATTCAATGCGGCATATTTGATGAAGCTCCTTAATCCGAACACACCGTAACGAGCCGAGTCTGTGTCTCGGTCTACATTTTTGGAATGGGGCTGATCAACTGATACATAGAAAGGCTTTTACCGTCCAAATTAAATTAATCAAGTCGCTCAATTTAGCACCGATCTAGCTAGTACCTAGCTCGTTATTTATCAATTGACGTACTTCGGTTGCATATTCCAAATGTAAATAAATAGAAGCAATCTTGTTTGTACGTAGTAATTGAAAATTGTTGAACCCTACTACAAAATGAACTAAATGCAAATGGGGTGTCGAGGGCAAGTAACAAGCTGATTTATTGACCAATTAGGGCGGTATGATTGCTAAATAAATTCCATGTAGTGGTTATATCGCTGCGTTCTACCCGATGCCACTTATATGGTTACTCAGTCTGATATAAAAATACAAACCTCTCCGCTCTTCATTCTCGTCGGATTTTTCAATGCTTTTAGCATACCAGGCGTATGACTTCCGATCTACGCCTCACTTCAGCAGGAAATGTTTTTGCGATGATTTCACCGAATCAGTATAAGTGCATACCAGATACCTACATACATCCAATGAGTCTTTTAGGCTTTAAATATTTAACTCTTGTCTTGTTAAAATGTTATTAGAAACCTCAACAAGATAAAAATAAACTGTAATTGGATTTATTTCCTCCGTGATATTATTTGGACGTCAGCTCGCGACCTGTATGCCAATAACTACTGTATTCCTTATATTTAATATTGATTCGAGGGTAGGACGCTTCAGTAGTCAACAATCTGCTGATATCGTATGACGCCTCCCCCGCACGCGGCACGTTTATATGTGCTCTGTGTGAAATGACGAAATGTGTTACACAAATATCATATTACCGTCCTTTTTTATACCAGATAGGCAAGCGTTTGACAACAATCTCGCCTGATGTGTGTGTGAGTGTGATGTGTGAGTGACGATGCGATTGACGATGTAGAACGCTTGTCTAGAAGATACTTTTCAGTTTTCACTCGCGATTTGAAGACCCCCAACCTTCGGTTGCAGTTACCGGGAAACATAGACACCGGCAAGGAATTCCATTCTTTGGACTATAATACATTTTGAAGCAAAACGTTTCGTGCGGGTAAATGGATCGTCCACCATGAAGCAATGGCGCATATTAGTCGGTACGTCTGTCTCCTAATTTTCACTACCCAATGACCACGCGTAAGACACATTTCAGGGTACTCTCCCACAAACGTGGGTGGCTTGTGCTTTCACAAAATATTGGTACTAATTGCTGTTATACAACTTATGGCACTCTATCAAAAGTATCGATCACAAAAATAATAACGCGTTGTTTTTATTTTTTCTGAAAACCGTATAGGCATATATTTTTTTTTAGTTGAATAGAGTAATGACTATTTAACTAAAAAAAAATATTTACCTAAGCATTGAGCAAATTTAAATTATGCGTTCATAGTTCATTTTTACTATACCAAATAACATAGAATGCTAGAAGTTTTCGGTAAGTTTCGAAGCACACGAGTATAAATCAGAGAACGGCAGGGTTGTGCTCCGAGCTGACGATCCAAGCCTCCTGTGTAGCATCCAACAACCCACCAGACACTAATTAGTGTTTGATACACTGATGATTTGTTTGGGTGCATCTGGAAGCATTATAAACAGCAGAAAACTGCGCGCTTCTTTTATTACAGCTCTTTATATTGCTCTGTGTTACGTTAAGTGTTCCCAGAAGGGTGATTCATGTATAACTTTGAATATAGGTAAGTATTTTGTTCAGTAGAGCACGGTACTAATAGAAACGAGCAACATTGAAATTGAAAACTATGAAAATGCATTAAAGTTTAGCGCAAAAATAAAATATGAGAGAAAATAGGAATATAATGCACAGAAGAGTGTTCAGGCTCCGCTGTGATCAGCAGACGGCCTATTGAAGCTTAGTTTGAAAAGTCTAGCAAACGAACCGAAGCACGCAGATATAGCTTGTATGATAATGTAGTTACTGTACAAGTTAGATAAATGTATGATGTTGTACGACATGACTCAAACGTCGTACAATCAAGCAGACGATCAAGAATCAACTGGAGCAGTTGAAGAGTATTTCGCAGTCCCTTGACCGAGGTGTTCTCGACAGGCTACTATAATGAACAAACCCCGAGGTACATTACGTTAGCGCTCACTTCGTTCGTGTAGGTCTGCGATCTGTCTATTGACTACGGTCGTACGAAGCGGGTTCTAATGTATAAGCACTTAGGTCGAGTTACACACATGAATAAATAACAAGTTATGTTACCATTCCTTGCCCACTGTAAATAAAACCGCTTAAGCCCTGCGTAATCCTTAAGAATAAAACGAGTACTAATACTCTAAAATGCACATGCAGTAATAGCATAAGTTCCAATTAAAGTCTCATAAAGGCAAAAGTGAGGGTGAGCCGAATGGAAGTCAACTCTCAAACGTAAAGTTTACACTCTAACTTGAACCGCAAGCTGAAAGTTTCAAGTGCCGGTTTCAGCAGGACTAGATCGCAGAGTGCGAGTGTTAAGCATCGCCGGGGACGATTTACTGCTCACACTAATGTAATGGTGCCAGAGTTGGTGTTATCTTCTCGTGACTGTTGTAACGGCGCCCGCGAGCTTCCATCCGAGCACATTAGCACATAAATACTGACACTCGAACACTAGCTGCCAATTAGGCCTGATTTATAATGAACTTCAAGCCCCGATTGGTAAAAACATCATTATCGTAAATCATAACGTTAATCAGGACATTCTGACGCATGCGCTTTTGTATATATCTGTCGATCGCAAGACTAGAAAACCATAACGATAAAACATCAACCACCCTGTAATTGAACGTGCAATCTTTGCTCATGATATAGAATATTAAAGTTCAATATCAGTTTGCATCGGTCAGGGCTGAATGAAGCTGAGCAAGGGTGACTACAACAAATGGATAAGCTTATCCGCGTCACCAAACATTTAAACCCTTCACGAAAAGGCTCAACAATGAAAATGAAAGAGTCCCCGGGTAATGTTGACTGTGAATCGTTGATGTATCAACCCTTTGCAGCTCGCGTCAGGGATTTGCGACCCTCATGCTCTTAGATGTGCATTTCGAGGGCGGTCGTGCGGCTGACGGCAGACGGCGGCGGCGGGGAAATGCATGCGAGGGCACATGGCGGGGAGATCGGGTCTAACTCGCCCCTTAACACCGCCGGAGGGTTAATAGAAATGGAAAATAGCACCGATAGTCATTGTGAATGGCGTGGGTTAAGCTTTCGACGTAATAAAGGGGATTGTAAATTAATTTATGCAATGCGTTTTAATGAGATAAGATTTCAATTCGATCTATTGTGACACTATTGTTTTGCCGGTGTTTGGTGATAAACGCTATGTACACTACATGGTTCGCGTTATTTTTTTAGTAGCCACGTAACGTAAATAACTTTTTGTAATGTTTGGCAACTACATATAATCAGAATCAACTTAAAAAAATAGTAATAATCAAGTTTTTGTATCGCTATCCAATTAGAATACAATATTAACCTTCAAGTCCAGTGAGTAACCGACACTAAAAATAGGGATACAAAATGAAATCTAGGTCCCGGAGATTTATGAGCGAAACCAGAGCCGGGCTCAGAAAGCACGTTTCGGAGGTCATTGCGCTGCGGAACTAAGCGTAAACATCTGCATAAAAATGGGACAGGATCATTTAAAGAGGGCGCTACCCTCGGCCGCCGCGGCCGTCCCCCGACGTCACTGATTTTAAATTATTACACTTTATTTATGTTTAACAAGTGAGCGACGCTGATGACGTCACCATCGTTACGCACGTGACGTTATTGTCACAGATAAGTATACTAGTTACTACGTCTACGTAATCACAGCCTCCTTCATTATTTCTGACAGAGGCAAGGGCAAAATGCTGACTTCGTCAACTCGGCCCTTCGTTCCTAAAAAAGCTTTCCTTTGTAATTGTATCTATACATAGAAGGTCTACTTCATTAAAAAAAACGTATTAATTAATAAGCTTAAATAAAAACACAATTCGATGTATTACCTAGTCAATCTGTACCTTATACCTACCCAAATTTCGCGTTTCCATGAATTTTACGGGACAGGTTGAATAACCTACACTAACGAGAGGTTCACTTTACATTTACCCAACTATTCAATAAAATTCGCAATCCCTAGAAACGTAAATGAATCCCAAGTATCAAACCGAGCCGTCACGTCACCCCGCGTTCGTCGCTATATCGAGGGTTGCACAATTACTTGTTTACTTCTGTTGATCGAATCATCGGCTGACTTGTGTTGTAACGAAGTCATGTTCCCGACAATACAACTCGTTCGTGTGAGCCGTGCAGGACAGCTGCCTCTGTCACGTGACGTGGACCCTCCTACGAAGCCCTGATCCATAAATAAAAATAAGAATAAAAAAAGCCTTTTATTTCCTTTTCCATAGAGTTACTTATATATTGGTGGTCCTCGGTACGTGACCTCTCATCATACCATCCGCGATCTGTGCTTGTAGTATTTTGATGGACTATTCACTCACTTCTTGGAAGTTACATTGAGGGTTTTCTTACATTTCTTACTTTCTTTACTTCTACAACTGTATGTTGAATATGTAATAGATATTAGCGAACACTTACTCATCAAGAACTAGAAAATATCAATGTCGACGGTCACAAAGACAAGGCCAAATGTATGACTTACTTATATTTAAATAATTATTCTACCAGGTGAACACAGTTTTGCATAAAATTTACATAACATAGATAAATACGAAACACGGTTACCATGAACAATTTAAACGGTGCCAAATGTACAGGTAAGAGAGTTCCTGAAACACGATTCGGAGAATGTCGCGAAGAAACATAACACGACACGAGGGAGACAAAGGAACGATTCGATTCGGCCGAGGAGGCTGCGGCGGATACACTCACCTACATATAATGTGAGATTAGTGTCGGTAATCCGTTATTCGGAGCTCTCGGAAAATGGAAAAATTGTTTTGTTTGAATGAAGAACGTTCCGGCCCGGCTCTACTTACCTACCAGCTTACTTAGCCAGTTCTGATGGCTTTTAGGATTACAACATGCGTGACGAAGTTTCTGAACAAATTATTACAAGTTGTATAATTGTTACAATCATCACCATCAGTAATATGCCTTCTTTGTTCAGGTTTGGCAACAACGAGATTATGACTATCTTGCTATTGGACCACGGACGCTACGTTTACACCAAACATACTTTGTTTTTGATGTTTTACGGACTGTATTATGTTTTGATACTTATTGTTGTTAGCTCTGCTGTGCAAATTAGGCTAACATGTAAGAACATACATGGATACCGGTCACTGGAATGTGAATAGTAAGCAGCTCTTTGCAATTCTATTAAAAAACGAATCCATTTTGAAAAGTACATAATAAATGTAAGCTTTTTAACTCGATACAACGTGAAACATGCTGCGCTGCGTAGAATTACTTGTATGTATTAATCTACACTTGTATAATTCTTCCATGGGTAAAAACTCATCCAATAATTTCATCCTATCCTATTTATTATAAACACTTACAAGTAGGTAGGTATTCACGACGCCATCATCTGGCTACACTGTATTTTGTTCCAAATATTGATTAATTTATGTATTTTATTAGAGTAGATTTATAGTTTTATTAGAGTAGAGGATATAATATAGGTAATTAAACTGTAATAAGATGATGTTCTAAAATGTTTATAATAAATAAGATGAATTCACAATCAAGACAAGAGCAGTGTCCAGGTCACTGACCCCGATGTAGGCAGTCAGCGAGATGCGACTTGCGCCAATTATCACCGCATCGACAAACTTGCACACTTAGCGCGAACCTCTAGGGCTATTCTGTAAGCTAGTTTACGCATCTCGCAAGCGGTGATATTTAAATTTCGTATTACAAAATTCAACGGTATTACAATCGTATTACGATTCGAATTTCGTAGTACGACTCACCGCGGATTCCGCTAGCGAGATGCGTAAACTAGCTTACAGAATAGCCCTACTGGATAACTAAATGTTGCTCTACCTACATTTTGACTGATCAATAAGTTCTTCTGAGTGATTTTGCTTATTAATACAATAGGTACTACGCCGGCTTGGCCGCAGCAGACAAGAAGTTTCAGCTAAAGATATTCTTATCTTCAAAAGGAAAGCGTAGCTATAGCAGCTGAAAATAATGTTGTATAACCAAACAACATTTTACAGTTGTTTCAACGATGATACAGAAATTTATCAACATTTAGTGTTCGATACATAAAAAATGAACGACAAAAATCTGATTTATTCAACGTAAAGTTATATCAAGATAAACTTAGAGCAGCATTTCTAAATCGATAGGCCGCGGGATAGTCGCGTCAGTATTAAGAGTGGCATTTCTATCGAGCGAACAGACTTCGCAGCCCTAATGGAGGTATTATGCCGGGATGTAGAAGGGCACAGGTGTCGGGTCAAATTGTGCCAATTACGGGCCGGCCTCAACGCTCCGAGCTGAACGCGAGAGGTATGAAGCTTTTAGCGCGCAACGATAGTGCATCGGATACGATTGAGGGAGATTCTTTTGAGCTGCAAATGAATAAAGTGCTACACGGTGCGCCACTTTGTTACACAGTCCGGCAGTTTCAGAACTATGTTACTATCGCGCGTTTGATCGATGGGGGAAAAGTGTCCAACCGACATGTTTGCTATAGTGCGTTACAGCTATGCACAGAAATATGAATAACTACCTTATTATTAATATTTCTGTGCAGCTTTGCCTGTAGCACGGTAATGTTATCTAACCATACTATCTGTAGTGTGGTGCGGTTTTATATATTAGAAAGAGATAGAGATACGAAAGGAGATAAACACCTCAAACTTGTCACTCAATAACAACTGGTTTCATTATTCTTGATAAGGTGTGGTCCTTTAGTAAATTGTATGAAGATCTGATGAGTATCTCCCGAGATATGGAGATATATGGCAATAAACATCTCGAACTTTCTCCTGAAACAAATGCGCGCGGCATGTGATGTCGGCTTTTTAGGGTTCTGTACCCAAATGGTAACCATGTTTTTGCCGTTTTTATAGAAAATGGCACGGAAAACTTTGTGCGAGAGTCCGAATCGCACTGGGCCGGTTTTTAGTTTATAAAGTTTTGCTTCCCTGAGTAGTGTTTGCTTCCCTATAGAGGGGAAGGTACGTTGACTTTGAAACCAGTGAACCAGTATTCTAACATTAGTCAAGCTGGAGTGTACTTACCTCAATCATTGGTCATTAACATTATGTACCATCTGTCCGTACGATACGATGGTAAAGTAAGACCATTCACTTGAATATTTTAAGGATACGTTTTTATATACGCCCATTTATATACATTTATTTCAACTAGTATTTACAAATGGTACATTATATACAACTTAAAAATAAATAAAACTATTTGAACTGTGAATAAATGAAATGTTATAAATTAAAATTAAATTAGTTATAAATAAAAAACAGAACCTAGGTCGCAGCTGTCTGCCGGTAACGTTCCCAAAAAGCTGGCGTCGCCCATCTTATTTATTTTCTAACTAGAGATCTATGTAAATACGAATGATTGAATCTAATAGATCCAGATGCTTATAAAGTCATCCTGAGACTGTGGCAGGGGGAGATGAGGTACAATGCAACCTCTGAGAGGATTTGGTAATTTAATAGAATTTCGTTTATGAATGAAAACTTTAACCCTAATCTTCGATAGTCAGACCATTCTAGGTCCAGCGTGTTCACCATCCTCGACCGCATCATCTCTTACCACCAAGCGTGATAGTTATTAAACGTTAGCGTATCAGGGCGCCTAGACAAAATTTCAATGTTCCAATTCCAATTTCCTGTTTTCATTCAGGCTAACGCAAGTTCAAAATGTATGGAATTACATTTATGTTTCCGCAACAAAAATGTCATATATTTTGAACTTGCGTTAGCGTGAAGGCAAACAGGAAATTGGATTTTGTCTAGGGGCCCAGATATTTAAAAAAATCTCTGCTATTTTAATTGTTTAATCTTATTGGCTAGCGTTTGACCACTCTCTCACCTGTTGGTAAGTGATGATGCGGTCGAAGGTGGTAAACACGCACGGCATAGAATAGGAACTGGCTTTCAAGTATAGCTGCCGGAAGACATTAGATGTTTTGGCGACAGATTTTCTAGCGTAGATAACGTTTTCTAGAGTAATAGTAAGTAGTAGTAAGTTTTTTTTAGGGTTCCGAACCCAAAGGGTGCCAACGGAACCCTATTACTGAGACTCCGCTGTCCTTCTGTCTGTCTGTCTGTCTGTCTGTCTGTCTGTCTGTCTGTCTGTCCGTCTGTCACCAGGCTGTATCTCATGAACCGTGATAGTTAGACGGTTGAAATTTTCACAGATGATGTATTTCTGTTGCCGTTATAACAACAAATACTAAGAACAGAACAAAGTTAAAAATTAAAGGGTTTAAAACAAAAAACGTGTTTATTATGATACGATACGATACGAAATTAATTCACCTCGACGCAGCTAGAAGGCAGCACAGGAGAAATTAGCACGCGCAAGCGTTTCATTTGTTAAATTTGTGGGCCTCGGTCGATTTGTTTATATAGTTAAGGTTTATTTGCACACATGTACTGATTAATATATCCATAATTTTAGTACTTAAAGAGCTTCATTTAGTTAGAATCAGTAGAAAGTTAGTCGTACGAACACTCGGTCTTCCAGATATTTAATTATATTAATTACCTTTGTTTGTGTTAATACATACTTATTAAATACTTAGTTGGTGTTAGAAGTTCGTGGCGTTGCGTTCGGACTTCGGAAATTCGGAACCCTCCGTGCGCGGGACACAAGTCTGACTCGCACTTGGCCAGTTTTATTTTTTAGTAGTAAGTAGTAGTATAGTATAGTTAGGTCTTATGGTCAAGTGATTTGGCAGAATAAGAATTTACTTAAATTAAATTGTTGCAAATGTTTATTTTCATTCTTTCATCCACATGATTAAATATTAAATTACAATAGGTAGGCAGAACGCGCAGTAGGGTTAGCAAACAGAATATATAAAGCCCAATTTATCCCGGATTAAAACTTAGTAGGTAAACTATCTCAAAGCTTCCGGCTATGCTTTGACCTTTTAAAAAGTTATTCCCAACGATTGGAGCTTGGGATAGGGTATAAGTCGAACCAGTCAAATTAACGTAAACTTATCCCATGAATAGTTGGAGGCGATAAAGCTTTAAGTATTTTAGAGAGAGAGAGAGAGAGAGAGAGAGATAGAGATCTTAAGATTTTATGTTTTATGTTCTATAAATAAGGCAATTGAAATCTAGAAAAAGTTTTTATATTTTCATGTATCTTATAGGCTGGCGTTTGACCACTATCTCACCTGTTGGTAAGTGATGATGCGTTCGAAGATGGTAAGCACGCTAGGCCTAGAATGGGAACTGACTCTGAAGGATAGCTGCCGGAACATATTTTGGCGACAGATTTTCTTTGAGGGTGGTAGCTGGCCAGGCGGACACTACATAGTGTCCTACCATAATGCAGTAATGATTAAGTGATAAATAATTAAGAATCATAATACAATGTAGCTCCTGTTTATTTATACATGAGAATTATACATAAAAATTGACATGAATAATTGACGACAATCTTCAAAGCATTGCATAGGTACATAGCAGCAGTTGTACAGGTATGTACATACGTTTCCCTAGGCAGGCAGGCGAGGCAGCTGGCGAGTGCAGCTTTCCTCAGCCGCGGTCGATCGCTCGCCGATAATGACAACCGATTACGATTTATGATTCGGTACACGTTGCCGCAAAGTATTATAGTAACGAAACACCTTACCACATTAACCGCCGGCGTATTTCCCCAGGTTCCGAAACAAAGTTGAAGCTGGCTCGAGCGACAAGGTTCGACTCCGTATTGTTGCATTGAATGCGCCGCCTCGCCTCGCTCTTGAGCTTTCCATTTGTTATGAACATAAGATTGTGTCGATCGGTATCGCCGAGAGAAACCGATTGTAATGTAACAAAACTTAATGTAGTTTACGTTCTAGTACCACTTCGATTTGCTATTCATTCGTTTTCTCTTAAATTCTAAAATAGACTCGACCGAGCGAAAGCTTTACGTTTTAGAAATAAGCTTTACAAAGTGTATCGCTCCAGGGAAATAAATATCTCTAACCCCGTTATATATACCCAATATACATTATGCCAGAGAAAACAAGTCTGACTCGTATTCTTTGCTGGGCTGTTGTCATTGTGTTCACCTCGTCGAGGAGTCGCCGTACTTTATCCAACGAAGGTAAGTATGTAGGTTACAACTCTTTATGAACATTTGTTTAGAAACCATACAAGTACATACACAAACTATAATGTTCAATTAATATGAGTCAGAGAGTAGTCGCTGAACCCGCGGTCTGAACTCCGTTGTTGTGGTACAGCACGTTCTAACTGTCAGTCCATTACGTACTAAAACACTGACGGCTAAGAGGAGTGCGCTTTTATTTTATCAACCGACTTCCAAAAAGAAGGAGGTTCTCAATTCGTCTGTATGTGTTTTATTATTTCTTTTTTTTTGTGTGTATGTTACGCGATTACTCCGTCAATTGTAAACCGATTCGAATGATTATTTTTGTAATTAGTACGTTTCCGAGGTGGTCCCATTGTAATTTCATCGACATCTGATAAGTATCTCCAGAGATATGACGATAAACTTCTCAAACTTACTACTGAAATTGACTCGCGGGGCATTGAAGCCGGTTGTTTTAGTTTTTAAACTATCTTAATTATCCTGACTGGATGGTAGATGGAATTCAGATGGAAGTTATCACTGTTATCAGAAAACACAGGCTCAAGTAAGGAATTCTATTTCTTGGCAGTGCGCATGATGAATGTAAACGCAAATAGCTACGTCCGTTTTGATGGAATGTCCACCGTGTAGCGGTGTCGCATATCAGTACTTCTGGTTGTCCGATGGAAAAATGGGGATGACGGTGTTTGCCCATGCAATTGCACTCAACTGCATGGGCTTACACCGTCAATCCCATTGCCAGTGCCAGTGCCACCACACACTCTCTAAAATGTACTTATCCGATAAAAACCGATAGACAAGTAACATTGCGGCATGTTCGAGGCTTGTTATTAACTCGTCATAATTTATAAGCTTCATAGCTCTCCTCACCACAATATCTTCTAGCGTTTCCAGCTGGTATTTTGCAGAACTGTCCTAGAGGTGAAAGCAGTATTTCAGGCACGATATAACCTATGCTTGATATAAATTTAGCAGCTGTCCCGGTGTGAAGTACTACTTAACTTTCGCAAGCACACCGAGCTTCTTCGAGGCTAATTGTGCTTTTGTCTCAATAAGCCGAGGTTGAGAGTCAGTAATCGGTACGGATACGTATTAGAAAGTAGGAATCAGTTGGAATGGACTCCGTTTGGCGGAGAACAGACACGCAATAAAACGCCTCTCTTAGACACTGGACTTCCGCGCCACTGGTTCGTGGATATCTGCAACAGTGCTAACGTCTGTACACGCAAATATACCGGGTTGCAGGTCGTTGATATGAAGCAGAAAAAGTATTGCAGAGAATACAAACTCCTGAAGGAGTCCGGCAGTCCGATATTCAGACACAAAAACCAATAGGTAGACCGTACGACGATAGCTCGCTTAACAGGCAGTCGTGCTGTCTCGGCTATTTTGGGCACAGGTTGCAGATTAGCATATGATTTTATAATCATGATTTCGGAACTTTGCCAGTTGTCATTGAGAGACGGAAGAGCGCTTGGGCGCTGACAGCGGCGCTATGTGGACGTGTGATGCCGCCGCGCGGGTCGCTGGCCGTGGGAACGAACCTCTGACTCACGCCTCACGTAACATGTCTCAAAGAACACTAGCTCACTAATTAGGATATTTATAAAAGTAGACCAATATTATAAATATTATAAATATTATAAATATTATAAATATTATAAATATTATAAATATTATAAATAGCGGACATCGAGCGAAGGTTATTGTGCCCTCTTGTCTTTGCGTTAGTGATGCGTTTGTGGTAGCGTCTAGCTCGCGCGCCACTAGAACCTTTCATTGTCGTACATGCATGCGTCTGTGTCGCTCCGGCTCGCGATATGTTGCGCCACGTCACGCAACTGTGGCCGGATCTATGACTCTACGATTGCTCAACCAGAATATGGAGTGTAAGTTAAGTTCGACAATTTGTTACCAAACTATGTATGACAACGATAAATTGTTGAGTCAACCAGGCACGTCAGAACGACGCGACAACGTAATAATGTGGCATAGATTTGCCTAAAGGTACGGACACACCGCAGTGTCCTGCGTGCGCGATCTAAGCAGCTATCAGATAGCGCAGTAGTGTCGACTGGTTCACACCAAACGCGATCAGAAAACAATTGAAAAGTACTGAGATTGCGCCCGCAGATCGCAGGACGCCGCGGTGTGGCCGTACCTTAAAGACAGTTAACTCATTACTCGCATCAAATCATAAACAATCTATACCTACTAATATTATAAAAGTGTTACGTTTATAAGTGTGTAAGTTTATTTGTGGGAGGCGAAACTTCCCATCCGATATAAATAACTATTTAACTAATATTTAGAATGAACTTTCAGGATGGACATACCTAGGTGTCGGTGACGTCTCAGTGATTATGCTACATAACTATTTGGGTGAACGCCAGTTCGCTTTAATTTACTCATTTTAATAATTGAAATTTGGAATGCTAATATCGTTATTATAGCGATATTATGCCGTTAATTGGATGATCTGCGGACTGATGTGGCTACAGTATAACAATAGTGAGAGGGTGTAGTGTGTAGTATTATTATCTTTTCTATGGTAGTGTGCCAGTGACCGGACTTGAGGAGTGACATTCACACACTCACACTCGGTCGCACGGATCTCGGATAATGAGAGGCTACGTTCTGTTTCACTTTCGTTTGGTTGAACTTACCTCATTGAGTAGTTCTTTGGGACTGCACGTCAACTTATCAAAACAACGTCTACGATTGTTACCAAATATTTTCTACACCTAAGATTTTTTTTTTGTATTTTGCCGTACCATGAAGATTGCATAGAGTTTAACTCTAATCTCCAAAAGAGTCGCTATCCCGAGTACATTTTGTCGAAAGGTTATCATTCACGCGGGGGCAGTGGAAGCGGTTGCCGCCATAAATAAAACCGACAAACAGATGTGACAAATTGTAGATTAAACACCTATCGCCATACCGTCGATACCGAGTTACCGACGACGACTAAAGTACTTTTTGTTAAAAAAAGGAAGATAGGATACGATATTAGGATTGGATAGGTACTAATCATAACATACATACGTACACTCGAAAAACATAACCCTCCTTCTTTCGCAGCCGGGTAAAAGGGCTGAAAGAAACCTTTAAATTAAATTTTAAAATTTAGTTTGATATTTTATGAACTAAAACTCATGTTTTCCGACTGCTTTTTGCCTAAGCTATATCAATAATACATTTATTGATTTTTCAGATTTCTCATATAGAGTAAAATAACCTATTATACAGTAAATTACAGTACATACACATATGTCAAACTGTTCTCCGAAGGTTAAAAATAGGCAATTGGACTTAGCTATAATTTCATATCTGTTTACACAATCTATGAACTGCGCGTGCAAACAGAACATGGCGCCGCGTCGTGAAGTGTCATTACAATTTGACAAAATAATGTTTTATTTTAGCGTGTTTTGTTTTGTTATTCGATAATCTGAACTTACTTATGAAAAGTAACTCCGTCGCTTTTGTTGTTTTTCCCGTTTGGTTTTTACAATATCTGAGGACACACGATGGCATTTCGGAACCGCAAGTTTTTTCATAACGCGCGTGTGAGCTCGGCACTCAAACCAACAGGTTTGAGTGCCGAGCTACGTGTGAGCGAGAAGAAGCCGGCCAGCTCCTTTGCGGTGTTCGACAATGCCAGTTCGAGGTGTTCAGTCTCTAGGTCTATGGAAGATTGTGATTTTTTGTTCTGATGTAATGATACAAGAATGGGAATCCTACTGCGAGTGTACCCACCTACCTACTTTATGGCACCATAAATGTGATATGGGAAAATATCTTATGTTTTTTTGTGCGATGCATTATTCTGTGTTAGTATAGTAATTCTATAATTATTTGGTATTGTAACACTAAACATAATAAAATATTAGGTGTGTACGAGATGAGCTAGTTATCTAATAAAACGATTCGGTACAGATTTATAATCCCCAAACATTGTAAATAATGAGTTTCCCTATCCCATTCTCAACATTCCAGTCCGCGTACATCGTAACCCGACATCGTCCTGATATGAAGGCAATAAGTCCGCCCACGCGGCTTCGCCCGACATTACCCGTGCATTCACTTTCACAGACAATGAGGCGTCTCCAAGTTATACGAATGGATTTGTCTGTCACTGTCACCGCATTTTTGACAGACGCACATATTTTAGGGTAAAGACCAATTTTCAGTACTCGGTCAGTAGTTATCCCAATATAAAACTACTAGAAGTGCCCCGCGGCTTCGCCCGAATTAAAAACTCCTTTTATTTACTTAAAACTATTATTTTGTAAACTCGTTTCTATCATTAAAGACATCAAATAAGAATTAGCCAAATCGGTTCACCCGTTTTCATGTTATCGCGTGACTAAGTAAATCGGGATTCATATTTATAAAACCAGAAAAACTCAAATTTACAGAATTTGTTACCTACCCTATTTCGAAAAATCCTACAACACGTACTTCTTACTCATTTATTAATAAAGTACTTATGTATAAAGTTTCAAATAAAACAGACTATCTCATATTGTTTCGCCATACAAACTTTGAATCCCCGTTCCGTATCCGGGAGGAATTTTTTAGAAAATCCTTTCTGATCGGATACCTACGTCATAATTACTATCTGTATACTAACTTTCAGCGCAATCCGAAAAAATATTGATTTTCAGACTGTTAGGGTGGCATTTTGAAAAAGTCTGAAAATCGTATTTACTTATTTATGTACAGAAGTACTTGTGTGAAATGTCGAATAAAATAACTATCCAAACTTTGAACCCCCGCTTCATCCCCTTGAAG